>OY728157.1:800364137-802864137 GCA_963277665.1 Viscum album
ATACCATGTACAATGTTCTTAGCGGTTAGGCTTAACTTGTGCTACCATGTGAAACAGTCTTCGCAGTTATCCTTGACTTGTATTATAATGTGCAACGATCATGGTGGTTAACCATGACATGTTCTCCTCTATGTGCAAGGAGCCTTGAATCAGGCTCAAGTCATATTTTATGTACCTAACACATTACTATCAATACTTTTTTATATAATTACATGTGTATATGTTATAATTCCATTTGTTCCATGCCTTTTATTTTCATTTGGTAGTGCCTTCTAACATATGTTATATATATATATTCTTATCTTCATTCAATTACTGGGATTTTTATCTCACACCTTTTTTCATGTTTTCTCTAAATTATCCAATGATGTTTTTGGTGTACAATGGATGTTAGGATCTCAATATGAAGATAAAATAAATAAATGTTTTATGTTTTTAGTTTTATAAAACTAATATCCCAAAACACTATACTTTACAGTCCATGGGTTGTTTTCTGATGTATAATTACAAATAAAATCATGTAATGTTATGTATAAAATTCTAGGCTCACCACAAGGATTTTATAAAAATATATAATATAATATTATGTTATGATAACCAAATCATGGAAAAAGTAAACTCACCATAAAATAACATGACTCAAGAAAAAGAGAAATGAGTAATCAACATATCTTTAGATAAACAAACTCCTTTATCTAAGAAATATTTCCAAATAATGTATTATTTGGATACAATGTTAATTAATATAAAAATAATATAATAAAGCACTATATAATCATTTTTAGAACAAACAGATCTTTTTAGTCCAACTGGTTTATCATAAATCAATGAATGAAAATGAAGTTACCAAAAGCATTACAACTGGGTAATGAATTGAGTAAAAATAATATGATGGAAAGGAAATAATTGGGAATAAAATTTCCCAAAAATAAAAATATATGATAAATATTCATCCAATATCTTTGAATACACCAATAAAATCAAATAATGGGACATAATATTAATATGTCTCAAGGAAATATTGTTTGAGATAATAAAGCATTACAACATGAGTAACATTTTAATCAAAACCACCAGAAAGTGTGGAATGATATTTCAAATTAATAAACCAATATTAAATATTAATTTATGATATTATTACTCTCATAATAATTTTTACACTATATTAATGATATTAGGTGAATAACACCCAACGTTTCTCAAAGGGAGTAATTTATGATAAAAACCCCGACCTTATTCTATATTTTTTTCTCTATATGCTTAAATTAGGGAATAATAAAACTATATTTATTTGATAAATTATAGTTCATATTATACTTCTATATTTAATTTCAGATGGTCCATTTGTTATTATATATAATGTATTCATTATTTAGTTTTCTCTTATGTTTTCTTGAAAGTTGAATAAGTGTGTGCTTATAATTGCGATTTTAGCAATCAAAGATGATATTTTAATAATAAGAAGAATAATAAATATAAAATTTCAAGAACCAAAAACATAACTATCATTTTCTAATTATTAATAATACTATTATTTATGTTCTCATAGTCATCAATGATTGTTTTTTATTTCATTATTCAAGTAGGTTGTAAAATCAACCCACACATGAACACATTATATGTCAATGAATGAGTAAGGTCAAGGAATTATATAATATCATACAAACAGAATATTATTTATATTAAAAATATTTATTATCTTTTTGCATCATGTATTAATTTTTTTGGATAAACAATGAAAATTTAAACAAAAACATCAAAATGTTACTTCGTGGAGGAGGTAGTCCACACAACACATGATTATCATTATTTTATTAAATATTTTTTAAAATGGATAAAAAATGGAATTTAAAAAAACATAATAAAACATAAATATAATAAAGATACATATTTTATCATATTTTTATGGTATATTTTGAAGTGAAATATGGATTATAAATCGTAAGTAGGTAAAACTCACTTGGATACGTTCAAATTTCTCTTCAAGGTATCCATGAAAATGAAGGTCTTATGATAATTAAATAAGAATAAAAGATTATTAAATCAATATTTTATTATAGTTGGAGAATATTTAATAGTTTTTGTAAGGAATATGTAAGAATGGGTATGCCATTATTGGTAGGAAATGTCCCCTCTTATTAGTGAAGGAAACATAACTTTTGTGAACACCCCTTTAATTTTCAACAACATAAATACACTATAAAGTGGTTCATGAGACCATTATTTATAAATAATGGTTTTTTGGGTGATATATTTTAGAAACATAATCGGAAAATTATTTCCCCACATGTTTCAAACATGTTAGAGGTTATTTGTTTTGGGTTTTTACTATTATGTTTTTTTTACTTTCACCAATATATTCTGTGTCTAACTAGGTAACTTATATTCAAAAAAATATAATATTACCCCAAATAAATTTAATTTGAATTAGATATTTTTAAAATAGATTTATTATAATTCAATATATATATAAAATAATGTTAAATTTTAAATTAAATAATTTTATATAGTGAAAATCCATTTTATTGTAATAAAATGTCGTTTTAAAACATATGTGTTCTGAAAATTATTTACATTTTGTTCCCATTTATAAATTTATTTATATAATTGTATTTTATTATAAAAATAATATTATATTAATCATTTAAATGTATTAAAATATATTTTTGATAATAATTAAACATTTTTAAAAAACAATTCATTGAAAATAATTGTTTTTCAATTAAAATTAATCATAATAATACTCTATCACATTCAATAACAAAAATATATTTTGTAAAAAATAAAATTATTTGTTGATATATAATATAAAATGAATTTTAATTGATTTTATTTTTATTAGTAATGGAATATAATATTTAATATAATTGAATATATATGGCTTTTAGAATAAACTATTGGCTATCTTTCCAAAAAGATATACATAGGGTTTATAAAAAATAGATAATAACATTAAATGATCTATTTAATTTAAAAATATTATAAATAAAATTGTTTTAAAGACATTATTTCATTCCTGTAATATATAAATGTAATAAAAGTGACTTTTATTTAGTAAGATCGGTTTTTTACTAAAATTTATTAAAAATCAAATTATTTCAAAAAAAATTAAAAAAGTATCTTATTATATAATTATTAATAAAAATAAACATAATATTTTCTTCTTTTATTAAATTAAATATTAAAATTTTTGAAATTATATTGTTGAATGAAATCCAGCAATATAATGAGAAATTGTTTTTTAATTGACATTTTCAAATATTATTTATAAATATTAATGTATCCTATCATTTACAAAAAAAAATTGTGTTAATAAAAAATTTATCATAGTTGATATAACATATATAGAAATATATATTCATATATCAAAAAATTAAATGATCAATAACTAAATTTAAATATAATAGATAATCTAATAAGTCATTTTTGGTAATGTAATTGAATTTCACTAATTTTAAATGTATTAATTATTTTCTATAAAAATATATATTTAATAATGTGGTTACTGATATCCATGACCATTAATTAATCAACTATGTATTAATGGTCATACAAAAATATTTATATTTTTGGAAAATATGTCATCGTTTCATTTATGTTAAATGTTTCATGTGGGGAAAGTTGTAAAAACAATATACTCTATTAAAGAAAATAATATGTAAATATTATGGTGTATTATAACACTAGAGGATATAAAATGGGGAATGGTTAGAGTGGTATTGAAATTTTAGAGAGTATTTATAAGGGTGTACAAAGCCTCTTTTTTATGTCATGGGGTACCATTTTGAAAATAAGAAGTGAAATATTCATGTATAGTTTCTCTAAAAGTTTAAAATAATAAATAGTTGTAGCATTTTTATTTAGAAACCCCATTAGTAACCTTTTTTATATGTGTTTTTATGAAGTCAATCCTTTTATCCTATGTTTTAACTTATACCATTCTGTGTCCAATTTTTATCATCATTAATTTTTTATTAACTTGAAATTATAACAGTATGTGCCCAATTGGTGTGTTACATTGCCGATATTGGTTGTTGGTGTTGTTTGGTGGATGTTCTATGAGCTTTCAGCGGATGCTGGAGGTGCAGATGAACTGCTTTAAAAAATAAATGTCGTTTAAGTGTAACAAATGACATGAAATTTGGTTTCATAGCATGACCATGGAGGTTCATGATGAGTGAATTTTATGGAGTTAAATAATAAATTTGTTTTCTGTTTTGGTGAAAATGAACCCTGATGATTACAACACATGAAGGGAGATTACATGTCGTGTAAACGCACAATATTGGGCAATTTTAAAAAAATTTCTAGACCAATTTTCATTCATTTAATTATTCCTGTCTCTTCTTCTCTTCTTAAGGGAACCCTAGTCACACCAATGTGTTCTTCAACACCATCCCACTCTTTGGTCAATTTATCCTAGTGGGTTTTCATTAGAGATATGTGGTTGACCCGTTGTGAGTTTTCTCCCTTTATTGGATGGTAGACATCCATAATTCTATGGAGATAGCTACGGCGGTATGGGTTTTTTGGAGTGTTAGTTGGGTTGAGATTTAATGGTATTTTGAATGCGGTTTAGGATGAACCATAGTTCCTTGTGTTGTGGTTGTGGTTTTTAGGCATTCTTCTTCACCCTGTGGTGAACAATCAGTCGGCCAAGCTTATTTTAGGTTGGGAATCCCACACTTCTATTTATTTGTGCATCATTAATAAAGGGTTTAATTTTTATTATATTTGGATTATTATTTTTCTAGATTAATTAAATATAAAAAAGTGTTTAATTGACATCGAATGGTAAAGGGGTATGATTCACATGTTTTTATTTCCTAGATTTGTTTGGTATATATTGAAATATATGAGATTGATGGCCCAAGTAAAATTCTGGCTGTTGGTGGATTTTCTTACACTATATATATGGGATATGAAGGATTATTTAGTTGTGATTGTTGTGATATCAACCTAAATGGAAATTGGTTAATTATTTATAATTGGATACTGAAATGTTTTCCCAGGGATTTTTGTTTATGTTATATTACCCATAAAATAATTTGAAATGTGATAAAAACTACTTCATAGAATTGTGAAATTATTTTTATGGATTTTTATGTGTAGAAATGTGTTAGGGGTGGAGATGTCATAGTTTGTGGGCCTTGATTTTGGGGCGGTGAGGTGATAATTTGTGGGTTTTGGTTTTGGCGAGATGTGGTGCTGGTTTGGGACCTATGATTTTAGGGTGGTGAGGTGATGAATTTTTGATCTGTTTGTAGAATGTAGATGTGTTGTGCTAGATGATCGAGTATTTATGGAATGAATATATATATTTTTAATAATGTTCGTAATGTATTCCCATGATTTGTTTAACAGAATGATAGTATATAATGAATAGTTAATTGGGGTGTTTTGTGGTTAAACACGGTTGAATCTAGACAATGAAAATAATTGATTAATTATATGAATTTTTTTTGGAAGTGTGAAATGATAATTGTGGCTTGTTCTTTTGGTGCTATGATTTTAGAGGTAGAAACAAACATCATGTTTTTTCAGTTGGTTTTTCGTTTGAGAACACATCGGCTGCTCCTGATAATTTGATAATATATATATATACTTACATTTCCTTGTGATATCTATATGTACCCCACCCACATTGATATGTATGTGATGAATATACTCATAGTCCCATGGGGGTGTCCTTTACAAATGCCTAATGAGAGGATGAATGAATGACCTCTTCTTATTCCTAGTTCCCTCTTCCAGGCGATGATGACCCAAGATTATTCATATCGGATATGATAAGATGAGGTAACCCATGGGTATTCGGGATGAGTTTTGATGTGGTTTCCCAGGTGTTATAGGGATGAGTTGTGATGTGGTGTCCCAGGTGTCGATGGGATGAGTTGTGATGTGCAATCTCAAGTTTCTTCATTATGAGGTATGATGTCGTATCACAGGTTTAGTTGGGATGCAATGTGATGTGTTGTGAGTCCCAGGTGTGTGTGGGAGATATGTGTTGTGAGGCCCTGCTATGTGTGAGTGGGAAGTGATGTTTTATATTTGGATTACTTGGGAGTTCTAGGAAAATTACATTGGAGTGTGAGAGTGGAAAAATGATGGTAAAGAGGTGTATGGTACCCAATCATCAATGTGATTTACCTTATTTGGTATTATATGGGTTTTGTTATTTAGTGATCATTACTTGGTGATGTTAGGATGGTTAGTATACCTTGAAAAGTTCTGTTTGGTTCTGTTGTTTCCTAAAAGGTGTATTAGTATGCTTCTTTCACGTGTGCCCACGAGACCTAGGATTTACAATTCATAATACTTTTATGCTCACAGTACATATATAAACCTATTTTTAGGTTTCCTGGAGTATTTCACAATCCTTGATGGATCATGCAAAATCAAATCCTTGATAGATGTCGAGTTTCTTGTTTAACTTTATTTTTTTTATTTACATTGGAGACTTTTACTTTATTTGTTCTATTTCAACATGCATGTGGTATTGTATGTGTTTCTCATTTATATTGTTTCATGGATTTGTTTGTGGATAATTCATTCTATCACTTGATATTGTTCTTTTGAAGATTAATTCCTCCCATATTGTGATATTTGCACACCATTAGTTCAAGTCTCCAACTCAGGGCCCCCATGAGAAGGGACTTGTGGGTCATTATCTCATTTTCATCTTTTCCATTCCGTGTGGGGTATATTTTGGGGTAGGGTTTTGGTAAAAATTAAACCTGAACTTATTAATTCATATTTATATTATGATTTCAAATATAAAAGCGAATTCATGACCTAAAATTTTCAATTTTTATAAAATAAATTTTATTATTTATTAACATAATTCCAAAAAAAATTTGAAAAATAAAAAATTTAACCTTAAAAAATATGTTGAGGATAAAAGTATAAATGTTTTTTATTTTGATAAAAATATTTGGGTTATTGATAATATTATAAAATTAAAGTATCTTCAAACAAATCCAAAACCAAAATCTACCATCTAAATATTTAAATAATATTAAAACCCAAAAATAGAGTTATATTGGAATAAAATAATTCTTGGTTTTTAAATTTAAATCATGGGTTCTATAAATTCAAAATTGTATTATTCAATTCGTAAAAATACTCAATAAAAAATATTTGATTAGAATAGTTTTGTTAATTTATAAATCATGTTCACATTATGGTATGGTCATTAATGCCTCAATGATTTTAAAATTTATAAATTTTAATAGTCACATTAAATCAAAACAAATATAAATATTTAATGATGTCATCCTACGTTAATATTTTTTATCTAAAAAAAGAGAATTTTTTCAAATTGACATTCTAAAATTTAGGATTTTATCATTTTAAGGGTAACATAAAATAAATAAAAAATATTTTCGTATTGGTCAATGATTTTTTAACAAAATTAACTACCCACATACATATATTTATCAATATATAATTATTTTCTTATAATTTTGTTTGGGAAAATGTGGGGAATAGTGGGATTCAATGACCCCATTTTTAAATGTAAAAAACAATTACATGACTATCAATAGTTTTATTTTACAATGATTAAATTAAGAGAGATGTAAATGGCTAGGGAGAAGGTAATTTATATAGGTAAGGCCCATGATTCCAACTCCAGCATTAGAATATCAATATGCAGCACAATTGGCCACTCGATATGCATAAGTAACAATGATGTCAATGGAATCTATGAACTCAAACTAGTAAACCCATTAAACCATTAATATATATTAGAGGGGAATCTTTATTTTCCAAATTAAATATACAATATTAAAGGATACTCCATCCATACACAAATTTTACTGACCTAATTCCATAAAAATTTCACCACATTTATGATATCTAGAATCAAAACATTAAGATAAAACTAAATTCCAAAAAATCAAAATTATGTACCAAGTGTGATCAGTTAAGATGGAACCACATTTTGAGAAACTAGAATTATATTTATAAGTACATTCCATGTTCAATTAAATACAAATGTTGAATAGAGGATTATGAACAAAATTAGTTTTCTAAAAGAAGTGTTATATTTTCAAGAGATATCATTGACCTTGAGAAAAATAAAATCATGAAACAATTTCTTATAATAGATAACATCCATGGGGATTTATTTCTTTATATAATAAATGAGGTTAGGAAGTGAATATTGAGTCACTAATATACATGGATAAATTAATTCTATGATATCTAGATGATGTCCACTACCTTAGTTACCAAATAATAGAAAATTAAATTGTTCTTTATTGATGATAGAATTTTGGTACAATTGAGTATAATGGATTCAGTAGAGTATACATTCAATAGAGGTTTTTCAAAGTGGTCAAAAAGATAAATTCTCATTGTTGAAGTATTATAACTACATATGATGATATGACTCATGTCTTCCATATTCTGATTATAAAGAGAGAATCTAGAACGTAATGAATTTTCAATTTACTAAATAGAGAACCCTATTAGAATTATATGATTGTAATTTCTCCATTTCAAGGATATTCATGAAGGTTTCAATCAATGCATACTGAACATATATATCTAAGATAGTTGTAAGGGATAATTTCAACAATTAGATAAATGAATTATCATATTATTCAGATATAAATAATTTTTAGGCTCCCAGGAAATAATATATTCATGAGTAGATAGGTAAAGCCCATTGATGATATAGTTAGTATCCTTGCTAAAATTTTATAGAGGTCTACAAATAATTTATTTTATAGAAACATAATGATGAATTGGGATTTCAGTTCTAAGAAGGGAATGGGGAAGAGGAACATCTATCGAATTTTTTAGGAAGAATCTTAAATTGGAGTCCCTTCTTCATATCCATCTATATGGTGATAACATAGTAGAAAAGGATGATTTTGGGTCTAGCCACATATATTAACTCATGTCACTATGGTGATCATTCTTAAATTTAAATAATAACATAACATCAAGAAAGGATAAGGATTCAAAATTCTAATTGATATGAATCCACATAAAATATAAATGTAAAGACTCAATGAAATATGTGAGATTTTTAATGCACAATCCACCTTCTATTATATAAATAAATCAACCCCCATTGAATAGTGACTAGATTTCTTACAGAAATGGTTCTTATTAATTTTTTTTAATGTAATCATTAATAATTCTGATAATATAGGAGGGCCAAATATAAACTATGAATCAATATACCACTTAAGAGAAATGGTATATTAGAAAAGGCGTTCCTTTTTAACTATGGACATGTATTTCAATATTCACTTAACTAATTGGTGTTTGACCTGTTCACAAATGTCATCAATGTATTAGGATTTTTTCCTCCCTAAAAACATGAGGTATATGATATATTAATAATGAATAAATCTTTCTCCAATTTCTGATTTTTTATGTATTCTATTTTCCTAGTTTAGGGGAGGATCATCCCAAAGAAACCAAAGAATATATCCCTATTGATATATTGTTTTCAGACTCTTCCAATGAATTAATGTGTATTTTAGATATTAATGTTTCTTTTTTATCCTTAATGATAAAAATAATGTCATTAGTTAAATGTTGTTTAAGGGATAATAGATCCCTCTTAAATATTATACGGCCTTGTGGTCACCATGAATTACTATCTTGGAGATGGTCTTACATTAGTAATCTACATCAATGTTTAAAAGGATGTTAGATAATGGGTTATCAAGTATTACCCCTTTAATAATAATCATATTTTCTTGGAGATCCATTAAAAAACACAGATTTATGAGTGGATTTGAATAGATTCTATACTCAAATGATGTATATTATTTTAAATACAAATCCCTTCAAAAAAATAGAACATAAATCCCTTGTACATTAAACCAAATGCCTTTCTTAGATCAATATTTAGAGTAATTGAGCCACCTCTTGCAGGTTTATTTAAGATTCTATCAAATTTAGAGGTTGTTAGATGAAAATATTGTATGTTTCATTGATTAATGAATCCAAATCGATTATAAGAAAAAACATTCTTTATCTAAGTCATATATTATTACAAAGAACACTACAGATGATCCTGTAAATGTAGTTAGAAAGAGAAGTTGATTTAAAGGGATGAACCTCATAATAATTATCCATCATAGGTTTTAGTGTGAGAAATTGACAATACATATCGTAAGGAAGAGATTAATTAGAGAATAAAAAGTTAAATAGAATGCATACATTCTGTTGAGTGACATTCTAATAATTCTATAAAAATTGTTAGAGGAACCTTCCAGCCAAGAAGCCCTTTTTGAAATCAATGTAAAGAAAAATTCTCTAATCTCAATTTCAATTTGGATTTCAAAAAGACTACTATTTTATTTTGATATAACAAAAATAGGAATGAATTACTATGTAATTTCATCAAATTAATATGATTCTCTATATATTTTTTTAAAAAAAAAATCATAAGCATTCCTATTATACCATATTTGTTGGTAACGATCACAGCTCCTTGAAGAGTAAAGATTGGCCAGTTATCTTCCATGAATCATTGAAAAAAGTTATATAATATTTTCTTTTTATCTCCATATTTTATCCATGTGGAATTGAGTTATTCCATTTGGATTCTCTCATAAAAAATTATTAGGGAGTAAAAATGATAAGAAAGTTCAATTCCCTTTGTTAAAATAATTATAAAGTCACTATGTGTGGAAGAATTCCCTTTTTTCATCCAATTAGCTTCTATAATTTCAATATCCTTATCCATGGATGGAGAAGTGTATTTCATCGAGTAATTTAGCATCCACTTTAAGATCTTTAATTTCATGACATAAGAAAATTCCACATTACCACAATGAAGAGTGGTCCAAAAACATTAAATAATATTGATGAAGACTATATGGATAATCCATGAACTATTAAATCAAAAGGGAAGAGTAAATTTGAAGTCCCTTTTCAACAAGTTAGGAATATTTTGGTTATTTCATGAATTCATCTTGGGAAGAGTCATTCCAATAATATTGTAACATCACGACCCAGATCACCACTAAGATGGTGGCCGAACTGGGCACCACCTAACCTCTAGCCTGCCTCCCCATACCCCCGAGGTTACCGACTAGTAGACAGTATGTATGGATAGTTAGTGGGGAGACTATACCTTCTTATCAGAGTTGTGAATTAGTATAAGAGTTTAAATAATAATCAATAATGGAAGATGTAACAAAAATTCCCAAAACAGCGGAAGAAAAAGTTTTATAAAAATGAACAAAAGGGAAAAAATCCAGTTTTACAGCGGATGATTTCATGAAAATAAATTTATATTAATTTGAATGTATAAAACATACAACCTGATTTTCATTACAATACAATGTGAGACACAAGTAATGAAAAGAACTAGATGGCCAAAGGCGATCTCCACGAGCATCCAGAGCTCCAGCTCAGTCCTTTTCACTTAACACCTCGGTACGATCAAAGAAAAACATAAAATATATAAGGCCCTATGAACAAGAAAGGTCTACTCATGTACCCCAGTGCAATGGCATCCTGATTAGGGTGTGAGATATAAATCATAGATGGCTGGTACCACTGGTGCCCAACCTCATACAAACAGTGTATTTTAAATTAAATATGGTGTGATCATGCAAAAATAATGTAAGCAGTATAATGTAACTAAATACCCAAGTACCTATTTCAGCCCTCAACTAGTTTCTGAATATGTAACTAGTTCATTAACTGAGTTTTACCATTTTATATATAAGTTACTTGTGAGTAATTCGTCTACTAAGTCCATGGAGTTTCCTCAAGGTAAAACATGGATTATCATTGATTGGGCCCGATGGGATTTTACCATTGCACCTACTTGTCAATGCTAGAACCAATGAATGTATCCAAGGAATCATGTGATAGTATATGTAGTGGAGGTTCCAATATGTAACAAAGAAACCAGGTAATGATATCCAGTAAGGGTTTTCCAAGGTAAAAACCAAGCTATCATAAACTCATGGAAAGTTAATTATCTAGTACCTGATTCTAGCTAAGGGGTATGAATTTAATCCATGAAACATAATCCAAGGAATTCCATAATAATTCTCCTACCGAGTCCAAGGTGATCAACCAAGGTAAAATGGGGATATACAAAGATATGGCTTAATCGGATTTATCTATGGAACCTAATAGTCAATGATTGATCCAAGGAGTGCATCTGAGGTATTTCGTAAAAAGAAGGGCCCTAATGGTAGTATACAAGGAATACATGGAATAGAAAATAACCAGAGTCCTGGTGGGTATCAACCTAAGGAAACCATATCCTTGAATCAAAATGGTGTTCCCAAAACAGAAGGTATTATCCTCTCAGAATCGAAGGCGTTCTTGAGTCAGTCCATTCCTATTTGATAAAGAAGTAATTTAATGATTCATTTTGTTCAAGTCTTTCCTTCCAATAGTGTGGATAGGTCAGGTAGAGTTTAACTATTTTTTTTCAATCCTTGACTTCCAATAGAGTTGAAAGTTCATGTTGCAATGCAACCATTTATAGACCGGTTCAAGCCTTGCCTTCCAATAGCTTAGAAAGGCCAAGTAGAATTTCCACGATTTATTAAAAACCATTAAGGCATTTTCATAGGGCTAGGTCTACACTACTACCTTCCATTATCGTGGTAAGTGTTTCCCCAGATGTGGAACCAATCCTTGTTTCATGAACCCGGGTCCATCCACGGAATTCCTACATGGAAATCCATGTATCTCCCAAGGTATGAGTATGAAAACCCATTGATTCCATCATGACATTCCTACTTTGGAACCCATGTGTCTACTAATGATTTATTAGTATTCAACATAGCTGAAAAACAATTTAGTAACATGTTCTGAGGGCCAATCATTATCCATTGACCATTCATTTAACTCATCCCATTCAATTTACCTAAACATTCCAATTTCATTTATACGGCCGCAACTGTACATGGAAGAGGCAATTGCCTACATGGGAAATTACAATTTAAAAATAGGACCAAACACATTGACGATGCTTTATTCCTTTAGTCATTTTAAAAGGGGATACTCAATATTTCTTATTCCATTAGGGTCATCTCCTAAAAATACTATATTACAACCTAAAATCAAGGCCAAAGAATTATAAACATGAACAACCAAGCACTCAAGTACTAAAGACTACTTTTTAGGATGAAGTCAGTGCACCTCCATAAGAGGTGTTTTATTATAAATACTTCACTTCATGAAATTAATTTCTAATAGAACTACAGTAAGAAATTTATTAAAGCATTTATAAAATTGAGGACACGGAAAAGGGACCCTACATCAATGTGGAACCAAGCCGTGTACATCGTCAATGAACCAAAACAGATCCAAACTACATAGAGAAGCTCAACTCAGTACAAGATATTTTTTTAAACTCATAAACAAAATAATACCCAAAACAAAAATAGGTAATGAGGAGAAAACATGACCCAAAGAAAATCCAATGGACTGAAACTACCTAGACCACCTCGCCTTCATTGGTGGTTGCTGGATCATGCATCCAAAGGTCCCTAGAGACCTTTAAGTCCAATATATAATTAATGAAAACTTATATTTAGATTACCCCATAACCCTATGGTTCAACCAATTCTCACCAGAAACTGATTAGGATGAAGAGAAACTAGAAACAAGGAGGATAAGGGAGGAGAGGACAGACTATGATGGATCAGCCAAGAAAATTGAATAAAAATATATGAAGATTGAAGAGGAGAGGAGGCCGAGGAGGGGTCATGTGTGTGGATAAAAGGGGATCCCCCTGGTACGTCACAATAAAATGGAGAGAGGGAGTTATGTGAATTTTAGTTTTAGGATTTAATTTTATTTAAATTTCAGAATAATTAAAATCCCAAAACAGGGTGTCGGGAATGGTAAATACATGCATTTTGGTAAACTGTACGCCAACTGTGTGGTACCCCACTACCTTCAAGATACAAATTTCACAGGTTAGGTGTACCCTAAAGGAAAACGTGTGCATCCTATGTGCAAGTCCATTTCCCTTTTAAAAAGGGGTCACACGGTTACAGGGAATGGGACACACAGTTTAGCAGAAAATGTGCATATAGTGCGCCCTCTACTGTCTTCAAAAACAAGATGTTTTCCGGTCTGACACTCCCAAAACATCTTGAGAAACATGGAAGACATCTCGGGCCTTCACCCAAGTCCAATAACAACACGTTATAGTATTCCAATACTCGGAATTTAGATCTGATGCATGATTTAAAAAATGACTTATTTTGAAAACAAAAATGATCAAAAACCTTCTTACTTGTCTCCAGTTCAAAAACACGGGATTATACAATCCTACCACCTTAAAAATTTCGTGACAGAGAGAAGACTTTGGGAACAACATAAACATTACCCAACCTAAAGTGTCATGATGTTTCGTTTAAATGACTTCATTGTGTAACAAACGCTCAAGGAACCACAAGCATCTACAACGCATTCTATACTAAAACCCTTAAAACATGTTCCAAAGCACAAAGTCCATCCTAAACGCATAACAGAGGTTACATGATCGCATTTAGATAGAGAAACAATCAGTTCAAAGTCTCTATAAACACTCAACCAATTTTTCTAACCACTATGGGGATTAATTGAAGAACGCGATAATTCTATGCCACAGTACCTCCACCGTTGGAATTGTTTTTCAAGATATAACTCTAATGTTCTTATGTCACTCTTGGATGATGCGACAACCATCCATCCATTACACAAGAGAATAAATGGTCAAACGACCTACAAAGTTGTGGACAATGCTTAAGGCACGTCTAAACAGCTGAAAAAGAGAATTACTCAATGCTCGATCCCACAATACGGTCATGAAAGATACGACCACCCATCCTAACAAGGGTGTCACCTTATAATAGAATGTCTTACATGGGAAAATGACACCCAACAACACCAAATAGTGATAAGTATAATAACACTAGAAATACATTTATGTTATTAGGGCTCTACCTATAATAGGTTATCCCCTTATGAAGAACATGTTTTATCCCTAAAACCTGGTCATGTCAAACAAATGTCACTAGGCTCAAAAGCCGACCATAAGGTCGTTGATAAATAAAATAATTCCTACAAAAATGACTCACACTTCTATTCCATGGAAACTCAAATGGAGTCTAATGTACCGTTACATGTGGGTTTTAACCAGTGGACACCACTATAGGTTCCAATTCTATGCTTGTTATATTTAATAACATTTAATATGCAATCATAAATGATTTCATTAAAACATAAAAGTACCATTTTCAAAACAAATCTCAAGGTACTTCATTTTAAAAAATGCCCCATGGAAGAAAATGGGATGTTTTATAAAACATCCTTTTTAAAAGATGCATTTCATGTTAGTTTACATCCCATCATTTTTAGGAAACATATCAAAATAAATTCCTTTTAAGAAGAAAAGGAGGCGTACGAGGGTCCCATTTTAACCAACCTAGGTTCTCTAGAAATCAACCCAATAGAAAAAGCACAATTATTAAATTTTTAAACACCCAAATGGGTCATCTCATAATTAATCATCCTTGAACTGAACTACTTGGATTCAGTTTCATTTTGAAAGCTATCCATTTGATTTCAGATCAACATTAATCATCTTTCATATTTATAAGTATTTCACAATGCATCATTGAATTTTATTTAATATGGGTTTCCTTTCCTAATTCATGAAGCGCCCACACACTCTATGGATTGAAAATTAACTCTCATTAATCGGTACCAACGTCTACTCAGAAACAATCATGTTCAATATAATGGTCCAAATTATATTCATGTCCATCTACCAACTTTGAAACCACCCATACACTTTACAGTTTTTCATTTGGATCCTTTTAGTTGAAACCAACTTCACTTAATAATTGAATTTTTCATCCTTTTCACAATGGTTCCATTACATAGGAGACCTTATCCTAGTTATAAGGAACCCATACACCATAGAACTAAATATTGGATCCTGTTATAATTGGAACCAGCAAATATAGCCCATGGAATCATATAAATATGTAAAAGTAAGTTAGCATGTCATGTCTCTACATGGATCAAACACAGAGCAGCAAGATGAAATCACAGAAGCATGTAATTTTAATCACATGAGAAAGCTACAACAAGTAGTAAGCACAGAATTCATGCAAATGTATTACGCAAACATGTATAAAACTAAACATGGAATATCCAATAAAGCACAAAATCATACATAGTAGTAAACATAATAATCGAACTACATGGCATGGAATATATGCATGTCATGTGAATTTATAAGTTCCTAAAAAGATTCATATATATTTCATCCTTCTATAACATGCCAAGGGTAATATTCATAATTCCACAAATCATAAGTAGAATAATTTTCACCATTAACTCTAGGTGAAATCATATCAATGGTAACAGTGAACAACAAAAAAAAGAAATCCAAGCCCTGGATAAATGGTCATTTCTAAGACGTGGGGTGACCAGTCCCATGAATGACTATTAACCAACCACTGACACATTCTTAGACTCCTTTCTACTATCCCAAAAAAACTATGGAAATATAAATAATACTACATATGATACAACTATGTAATGCCCCGTCCCACCTCACTACAAAGACGGTGGCCAGACCGGTTATCACATGACCTCAAGCATGCATACCCGTATGTCAGAGGCTGCCGAATAACTGTGAGGGTGTAAGTATAGTTAGTGGGGAGACTATACCCTTTTAATAGAGTTTCACATCAATCAAAAAAAGATAAATAAAAAAAAAAATAGAAGCAGTAACATATAATTGACAAAGAAGTCGAATTAGCCCTTTATGTAAATGAACAAAAGTGGCCAACACTAGTTTTAAAATGGATGATTGAATGACATGGAATTTATAAATATTTTAGTGTAGAAAAAAAAATGATTTTCAATACAATACTACATGAGACATTGGAAATAAACGAACTAAAATCCCTAAAGCGATCTCCATGAGCATCCTGAGATCCAACTCTATCCTTTTCTCCTAACTCCCTAGTACAAGAAAACAATAATAAAAAAGTTCTGAGGCCCTACGAACAATAACGGTCAAATAGGGTACCCTATTGTGATGGCACCACAAGTGTCCAACCTAATCGTGAATGTGTATTTTAAATTAAATAGGGTGGAATATTGCATAAATAAATTAAGAAATACAATGTAACTTAATACCTAGATACCTACTTCATCGCTCATCATGTGTATGAACATATAACTAGTTCATCAATTGAGTTTTACCACTTTATTTATAAGTCACATGTGTGTAAGTCACCAACCGAGTCCAAGGAGTTCCCTCTAAATTAAAATTGAAATTATCAATGGCTGGGCCCGATGGGCTTTATCCATGGAATAGACTTTTCTGTACTAAAATGAAGAAGAGTATCAGAGGGTAAAAACCAAAGTAACATAAACTCATGGAATGATAAATCAGTGGTATCTGAATCTAGCTATGGGGTAAGAGTGTAATCTTAGAAATGTAATCCAAGGAAGTCCACAATAAATTACCTACCGTGTCCAAGGCGATCAACCAAGGTAAAATGGTGATACGCAAATACAGTGTAGAGACCATAAGCTTGACGTACATGGAATTTACATTACTTGTGATGAATACTTAGTACATTACAAAAACACACACACAAGGACCGAATAGTTTAGTGTCTTTGGAAACTCGGAATATAATATTCTAATCGTGGTGAAAGATATTCATCATCTCCCATAGAGATATTCCCATTTTTTTCTTACCTAAATCCTTTCTTTATATCGTGGGGAAAAGAAACCATAAAACGGTGAGCTCAAATGCTCAGTAATGGTAAACAAAAGAAATATCAATCACATCATATTCATAAGAACATAACATTTTGGAAATCTTATCCTGCAAAAGAGATCATAATATCATAACATGGGATAAATCGTATTAGTGAAATTTAATCCCAATAATCATAACTTCAAACATCAAACATTGTGTCATACACACATAATCATAGATAATCATTTCTTATTAGTCGAGACTCATTTCCAAGACTATCTTAGTGGACAAAGTTCATTTCCGAGCCGAGTTCATTCCTCGTTTCACTCCTGTTTCACTGAACCGGTTTAACCTGCCATTCCAGCCATGTCTATCTCATGAGATATAAAATCTTTACCCAATTAATTAGAGGGATATATAGTTCACACCCACCACAAAATGATACCATTCTTATGTGTGCCACAAAATCATAAATCATACATCATTGCATAACCCATGTAATAAAAATGGGATTCTTAAACAACATGACATCATAAAACAATTCATATAAGATAAAGGAATTCGTAAAAATAATTCCATCACAACATAATCAAATAAATGTAATAATAGGGATAGAAACACAACCCTATATTATCTTAGATGGAACATAATTTTGAAAAAAAAACACTTGAACTCCATTCTTGAGGAAAATATCCTTCCTACTTCAAAAACATTTTCCTTTCTGAACATTTCATTCAATTTTAAACAAAAAAAAGTTGATTAAAAATAAACATGAAAACTTTTAAAGGATGATTCTTGTAAATAATGTTTAAAAAATCCATTCATACCGTATAAGTTAAAAAAACATTCTTCTTGTACTTTTGTCGGAAAAGTCAAAAAGTACCTCATATGAAAAATGGCAAAAGATTCCTTTTATATATTTTACTAAAAACCTCACCGAAGGGTAAAATTGTTTTTAAACAATTTTACGTGGATGGAAATAATATTACATATTGACGAAACATGGATGTGGATGATAAAATACACCCCAGTAAATTTCAAAGTATAAACAATCTCGGATGAAAATGAGATTGTGATATTTCCCTTACCTTAGGTCCGATTTTCTTTGTAAGTGTTTGAACCTCCTGTATAATGATTTAAATAATGTCATTGACTTATTACAGAATCATACTCATTGTTATGATATTATATATTCTTGACTTATGACTATATATTACCTGTTCTTTTGTAAATTCCATGTTAAAGAGCGTTTTGGGAAAAATCTTTTCATTTGTCGTCCGTGTTTTGACTTGTAATTATTCATATGATTACTTAGATCATGATTACTTAATTAAAGAATATAAAAAATGATTTATATATAATATATATTCAGAATATACATATATATAATATATTATTAAATGGAATGAAATACACCGTTCATGGAGACGGTAGGCCGTACGTAGGCATGAACGTTGTTTTCGTTTCCTTATTGAGTTGAATGGAATTAAGTAGATAACATAAAAATATATACATAAAATCCAGTATCATTATTTTTTCATATATTTCATGATTACTTATTATATATACTTTATAATCATTCATGAATGGTTAATGTGGAGAATGAATCTCATCGCGTCGTGGAGACTGTAGTCCGTACGTACGCATGTGCGATGATATCGTTCTCATGATCATGGAATTTTATTGGAGTGTATGTATAATATTTCATAATAAATATCACTTTACAATAATCATATATAGTTATTATGTACACCATTATACCCATCCAAGTAAGGTGGTGGTGGAAAATAGATTACATCACGGCGTGGAGACGGTATTCCGTACGTTTGCACGCGTGGTGATTTCGTTTTCCATAGGATGGATAGATGGTGAAATATGGTTTTTTCATACTTATAATAACTTATCAGTATATGAGTGATACTAATGATATTACTTCATAATGAAAAAACCTAAGAAGATGAAGTGGAATAAGAAATAAAGTTGAAAGAATCGGTAATGGACATTACCTCTTCTTTGAAGCACCTCTTTGAGACCTACTTTTAGGGCACTAAAATTGGACTTTGAAGAAGACCAGGACCCCTAGGATGTTTCTAGGGAAGTGGAGAAGATAATTTGGCAGGGTTTGGCTGAGCTTGAAGGCTCAATGTGGTGTGAGGAAGAGAGGGAGGAGGTTCCCTTTTATAAGGGAGGAGAGGGGATCCTTTGGAAAAACTATAAATACTATTTTATTATAAAGCCATATTAGGATTCAAATAGCTCCAAATTGATTTATTTCGAAGATAAGGTGGGGATGGGTCTAAATAATCTCATCTAATAGAATTTGGACAAGTTTAGGTTCCTATTTTAACCTTATCATTTAGATGTGTCTTATTGTGTTCTTACACTATAAGGTTAATAAGCTTACTATAACAAGAAAAACGAACCCCAAGTTGTTTATTTTTAATACATATAACCTTATCTAAGTCATTTGGACGAACCTTATATTTTTAGGAATAAAATAACAATTAATAATATAATATTTGTTTTAAAAACAATTTTATGTCAATTTTGACACTATTTCGTAATTGATTTTTGCAAAAATAATAACAGAATGATTAGTTCTAAAAAAGTTAATTAAATCAATACTAACATGTCATATTAACCTATAAAATTAGTTTAATTCAGAAAAAGTCTGAAATTACATTTATTTGGTTATTTATAACATTAATTATGTCAATATTTCATTAATAAGATAATCATTGTATCATCTTTGTGTCATAAAAAAATTTAATTATTTAATGTCTAAAAATTACAAATAAAATACTATTATGTAGTAAATCTTCGTAGATTTATAATGAATATTTATAGTCGAATTTATCTTATTTATAACCCTGTATTAAAAATTATTTACTTATTAAACTTTAATTTTAACTATTTTAACCCTTCTTTAAATAAATTAATATTAAATGTCCAAATCTAAATCAAGTGGGCCTAAATGGTCATATTTTATTCCTATGGTTGTTTTTGGTCTAATTACACTTATCCAATAGAATTATGACATTTTTAGGGTAATAATAATATCATTTTTACCCTTAATTAAACTATTTACTTTTAACCATGGTAAAAAAAGCAAAAAGTTACTATTCAACAAAAATTATTTTCATCTCATTGAACCACATTTTACTTACTGACATCAACCCTGTCTCTCAGAATTTTTGAAATTCCACTCATAGAAGCGGTAAAATTAAGTTTTATGAAAAAATCAGTTTTTTAACTACCACTTAGTGGTTTCACTATTCATCAAAAATTGAAAGTTTTCAGAAAAATACCAAAATTTCACCCTAGGATAATTTTGATAATCCGAATCCATAAATGAAGTCCATTTTTAAAAATAAAATTCATAAAATTTCAAAATGTGGTTATTACTATTCATAATGGTTAGTTTTAATAATAATTTAATAGAAAATCGTTGTTTAGTGAAACTCCGTATTGCGTACTACACACGCTATCGGGGAAGGTCGTGATTGCGTGTAATGCAAGGCAATTCAAGGATGTTTGTTGTGCAAGCTTCTTTTGGTATAGCGTACAACACAAGACATTAATGAAATTAAAATGAATATTTTTCATAAAATCTCGGGGTGTTACACTCTACCCCCTTAAAATGAATTTCGCCCTCAAAATTCGTAAGGGTAATCAATGGTTTACTACTCGAAAATTTCCTTAATTGAAACCCACATCATAAAAAGGAATACGAAAACCAATCTTTAAAAACAAAAGTATGAAACGCAACTGTTACCCAAATAAACTATTCACTATGTTTCCACATATATGAAAATATGGATATAGAAGAGAAATCTAACCACCATGTTCTGATGGAGAGTGGTAGAGAACATGGCCATGGAAAATCAAGAAATTACAAAGCCATAAATTTGTGACGATCTAAGGTACCATCTGATTCATCAGATATAAGAGCTCTAGGAAAACATTTTTGGTTTTCAAGATCATTACCTAAAGTTGATGAAATTGGAATTAGAAGAAATACTTTCGTGATTTTGGTATAGTCTCACCGTTGGTAATTCTTTGGATAATTTCCACTTAATCTCTTAAAGAAATGAAGTTGAATTTTTCATTCGTGATGTGTTATCAGATCATGTGATAGAATGATGGGTCATTCCATTTGTCTTAAACAAAAGGCTAGAAAAGTTATCAAAAAATACACAAGTCCATCTATAGTGAGATTAATCATATATGGTTCCAAAATGGACTTATACTTCATATATCATACTGCTTAATATAATAAAACTCTTTTTTACTAAACAAAGACTTCATGTAGGCCAGTGGTAGGCGATAAAGGCCAGTCGCACTTTAGTTGTGGGTTCGATTCCCACAGCCTTGTGCGACACGATGGGCTGTCGCCCGTCCTACAGGTTTTCCTTTTTCTAAAGCTATATTACTATAACATCCCATCAATAATATCGAAAAAAAATTCTATCCTTAAACAATACTAACTTATGTCCAACATAATCCATTCCAATCTTTAGGATTATCTAAAATACTTCGGTCCAAGCTCATAGTATAAAGAAAATGATTACTTGAAATGTCATCAAACAAGCATGTGAATACCATCATTTATCCCCCATATATCTTGTTGGTCACATTCCAATCCTCTCAATACCTTAATCATGTATTCTCTTGAAAAATGAATACCCATTAAACCTTAGTGAAAACATGGCTACTGTCAAAAGTTAACTCATTCCTCATACCAAAATACAAAAAAATTTATATACTCAAACCATGATATAACCTTCTCCTTATATCAATCATGAGCTCATGAATACTATCAAACATTTAATTTTATCCTTATCCCTTCATTATGCGCATATCATCTATATTCCAAAAATATCTAAATAACCTTTCATGGATACTGGTACCATTAATCAAACACTTTCAAAACTCAAGGAAAGACAATAGTGTAACAATCCTTAGATGTCTCTTTATTCCATAGTACCATGAGATTACTTATACAACATTACACTTGATAAACATGTAATCATTCCAACTACCTTCTTAAACCATTGACCAAACTTCAACAATTCTTTCATCTCACATATCATTTGTAGTCTCTTCATCATCATCTACATAAATACTACCCATACAACCGTACTGATTCTCTTCATGTGACTTTCTCTTACAGCATTGGTTTGCATAATTCCCGTACATTCCACATTTAAAACATTTAACCATTGTTGCTATCGTAGAAATACCATTATCCTCATCCATGGTGTTAACTGAACCCTTTCCTTTTCACTTACTGGCTTTGTGTCCTTCTTTTCCACACCCAAAGCATCTTTCAGTTCCCTTGAAACAATCTCCCCGATGCCTCTTCCCACATTATTTACATGAGGGAAATTGAACTTTCATTCCTCTATGGTCATCATGACACTCCATCTTTCTCTTATTATCTAAGTCGGGAAACTTACCAAAGTTGAGATTATTGATCATATTATGAGATTTCTGATTAGGCATAATAACGATGTTTGGACTTCCAAGTCTCGTTTCATTTGGTTTCTCATGAAGAATATCATTCCATTTTCTGTCATATCCTCCATTATCATGAATCTTCCTGTTTCCAACCATTTTCTAAAACCCAAAAAAAATAGTGTGAGAGGTAAAAATCATGCTAGGGAAAACAACATAATAAAGGGGTAGTACCTTCAATATCTAATATCTTAGGTTTAATTATAAGATTGTTAGAGTAATTCTAGGACTATAACCTATGCGTATACTTAACCTTAGGGACATCCCTAGACATACCATAGAAATATATCTAGGGGATCTCACTAAAGTTCTTGCATCCTAGTTTCGAAAGGTTGACTAAACCATTCCCCTGATACCAACTGTAGAGACCCTAAGATTTACGTACATGGAATTTACCTTACATTTGCGGAATACTTAGTACATTACAAAAACACACACATGAGGACCATAATAGTTTAGTGTCTTTGGAAACTCAGAATATAATCTTCTAATCATGGTGAAAGATCTTCAATATCTCCCATAAAGATCTTCCCTTTTTTTCGTACCTAAAACCATTCTTTATATCCTAGGGAAAAGAAAACATAAAACGGTGAGCTCAAATGATCAGTAAGGGTAAACAAAAGAAATATCGATCACATCATATTCATAAGAATATAACATTTTGGAAATCTTATCCTGCAAAAGAGATCATAATATCATAACATGGGATAAATCATAGTAGTGAAATGTAATCCCAATAATCATAACTTAAAACATCAAACTTTATGGCATACACACATAATCATAGAGAATCATTTCTTATTAGTAAGGACTCATTGCCAATACTATGTTAGTGGAAAAATTCCATTTCTTAACCGAGTTCATTCCTCGTTTCAGTCCTGTTTCACTGAACCGGTTTAACCTGCCGTTCCAGCCATAACTATCTCATGAGATATAAAATCTTTAACCAATGCATTGGAGGCAGATATAGGTCCCACCAATCTCATAATGATACCATTCTTATGTGTGCCACAAAATCATAAATAATACATCTTTGCATAACCCATGTAATAAAAATGGGATTCTTAAACAACATTACATCATAAAACAATTCATATAAGATAAAAAATTTTTTAAAAATAATTCAAGCAAAACATAATCAAATTAATGTAATAATAGGGATAGAAACAGAACCCTATATTATCTTATATGGAAAATAATTTTGAAAAAAACACTTGAACTCCATTCTTGAGGAAAATATCCTTTCTACATCAAAAACATTTTCCATTCATAACATGCCATAAAATTTTAAACTAAAAGAATTTGATTAAAAATAAACTTGAAAACTTGTAATGGAATCTTCCTGGAAATAATGTTTTAAAAATCCATTCATGCCGTATAAGTTAAAAAACATTCTTCTTGTACTTTTGTCGGAAAAGTCAAAAAGTACCTCGTACGAAAAACGACAAAAGATTCCTTTCATATCTTATACTAAAAAACTCACTGAAGGGTAAAATTGGATTTAAACAATTTTAGGTGGATGGAAATAATATTAAATATTGAGGAAACATGGATGTGGATGATAAAATACACCCCAGTAAATTTCAAAGTATAAAGAATTTCGGATAAAAATGTGATTGTGATATTTCCCTTACCTTAGGTCTGATTTGCTTCGTAAGTGTCCGAGACTCCTGTATAATGATTTAAATAATGTCATTGAATTATTATAGAATCATACTCATTGTTTGGATATTATATATGGTTCACTTATGACTTTATATTACCCATTCTTTTGTAAATTCCATGTTAAAGAGCATTTTGGGTAAAATCGTTTAATTTGTCATCCGTGTTTTGACCTGTAATTATTCATATGATTACATAGATCATGATTAATTAATTACAGAATATAAAACATGATTTATATATAATATATATTAAGAATATACATATATATAATAGATCAGTAAATGGAAAGAAATACACTGTTCATGGAGACGGTAGGCCGTACGTACGCATGAACGCTGTTTTCATTTCGTTATTGAGTTGAATTGAATTAAGTAGATGACATATATATATATACATATAAATACATTATCATTATTATGTCTTATATTTCATAATTACTTATTATATATACTTTATAATCATTCATGAATGGTTAACGTGGAGAATGAATCTCATCGCGTCGTGGAGACGGTAGTCCGTACGTACGCACGAGCGATGATATCGTTATAATGATCGTGGTATTGTATTGGAGTGTATGTATACTATTTCAGAATCAATATCACTTTACATTAATCATATATAGTTATTATGTACACCATTATACCCATCCAAGTAAGGTGGTGGTGGAAAATAGATTACACCACGGCGTTAAGACGGTATTTCGTACGTACGCACGTGTGGTGATTTCGTTTTCCGTAGGATGGATAGATGGTGAAATAGGGTTGTTTCATACTTATAATAAAATCTCAGTATATGATTTGTACTGATGTTATTAATTCATAATGAAACAACCTAAGACGAAGAAGTGGAAGAAGAAATAAAGTTGAAAGAATTGGTAACGTACATTACCTCTTCTTTGAAGCACCTCTTTGAGACCTCATTTTAGGGAACTAAAATTTGTCTTTGAAGAATAACAAGACCTCTAGTATGATTCTAGGGAAGTGGATAAGAGAATTTGGTAGGGTTTGTCCGAGCTTGAAGGCTCAAAGTGGTGTAAGGAAGAGAGGGAGGAGGTGCCCTTTTATAAGGGAGGAGAGGGGCACCTTTGGAAAAACTAAAAATATTATTTTATTATAAAAGCCATATTCGGTTTTAAATAGCTCCAAATTGATTTATTTAGAAGATAAGGTGGGGATGGGTCGAAATACTGTCATCAAAGAGAATTTGGAAACGTTTATGTTCCTATTTTATCCTTATCACTTAGATTTAACTTTATGTTAAATAATTTTACTTTTACCGTGTCTTCTTGTGTTCTTACACTATAAGGTTAATAAACTTACTATAACAAGCCAAAAGAACCCCAAGTTGTTTATTTTTAATACATATAACCTTATCTAAGTCATTTGGCCGAACATTATATTTTTAGGAATAAAATAACAAGTAATAATATAATATTTCTTTTAAAAACAATTTTATGGAAATTTTGACACTATTTAGTAATTCATTTTTGTGAAAATCATAACAGAATGATTAGTTAAAAAAGTTAATTAAATCAATACTAACATGCCATATTAACCTAGAAAATTAGTTTCATTCATAAAAAGTCTCAAATTACATATATTTGGGCATTTATAACATCAATTATGTCAATATTTCATTAATAAGATAATTACTGCATCATCATTGTGTCATAAATAAAATAAATTATTTAATGTCTGAAAATTACAAATAAAAGACTATTATGTAGGAAATATTATTAGATTTCTAATGAATATTTATAGTCGAATTTATATTATTTATAACCCTATATTTAAAATAATTTACTTATTAAACATTAATTTTAACTATTTTAACCATTCTTTAAATAAATTAATAATAAATGTCCTAATCTAATCCATGTGGGCCTAAATGGTCATATTTTATTCCTATTATTGTTTTTGGTCGATTTAAACTTATCCAATAGAATTAGGACATGTGTTAGTGTAATAATAATATCATTTTCACCCTTAATCACTCTATTTACTTTTAACCGTGGTAAAAAAACTAAAAAGTTATTATTCACCAAAAATTATATTCATCTCATTGATCTAAATTTTACATTGTGACGTCAACTATGTCTCTCGGATTTTTGAAATTCCACTCACAAGAGTGGTAAAATTATGTTTTATGAAAAATTCAGTTTTTTTAACTACCACTTAGGGGTTTCACTATTAATCAAAAATTGAAAGTTTTCAGAAAAATACCAAAATTTCACCCTAGGCTAATTTCGATATTCTGAATCCAAAAATGAAGTCCATTTTTAAAAATATAATTCATAAAATTTCAAAAAGTGGTTATTACTATTCATAACGGCTAGTTTTAATAATATTTTAATAGCATATCGTTGTTAATGAAACTCGGTATTGCGTACTACACAAACTATCGAGGAAGGTCGCAATTCCGTGTAATGCAAGGAAATTCAAGGATGCGTGTTGTGCAAGCTCCTTTTGGTGTAGCGTACAACACAAGACATTAATGAAATTAAAAATAATATTTTTCATAAAATCTCGGGGTGTTACAGACAGGTCCTGATGGGATTTAACCATGGAACCTACTAGTCAATGCTGGATCCAAGGAGTGAATCCGAGGTATTGTGTAAGAATAAGGGATCCAACGGTAGTATACAAGGAATCTATGTAATAGATAGGAACTGGAGTTTAGGAATGTATTATCCAAAGAAAACAATATCCTTGAATCAAAATGGGGTTCTCGAGACCCAAGGAATTCTCCTCCTAGAATCCAAGGCAATATTTAGTCTCTCCATTCCTATTTGATAAAGAATCCATGTAAGGATTCATCTGGTTCAAGTATTTCATTCCATTAGTGTGGATATGTCGTGTAGAGTTGAAACATTATTTATTGGTTCAATCCAAGCCTTCGATTAGTGTGGATAGGTCAACTAGCATTGCAATCATTTATTGATTGGTTATATCCACTCCTTCAATTAGTTTGGAATGTTCAAGTTGTATTGCAACTATTTATGAAAAACCATTAGGGAATTTTCAATTGGAATTGTCCACACCGCTACCTTCCCTTAGCATGGTATGGTTTTTCATGGATGTGGAACCAATACTTGTCTCATGAACCTGGGTCCATCTATGTAATTCTTACATGGGAATCCTTGTATCTCCCATGGTATGAGTATGAAAACCCATTGATTACATCATGGTATCCCTACATGGGAACCCACGTGTCACCCAAAGTTTTATTTCTATTCTAAATATTTGAAAAAAATATAGTAACTTGTTTTTAGGGTCAATCGTTAAGAATTATCCATTGATTTAACTAAATTCATTCTATTCACCGAAACTTGCTAATTTCATTTATAAGGATCCATGTATCAATGGAAGAGGAAGTTACTTATATGGGTAATTCCAATATAAAAACCGAACCAAACACTTAGATGATTCTTTGGTCCTTTAATAATTTAAAAATAGTAAAATCATTGTTTTTAATTCCATTAGCACCATGTACTAGACATCCCATATTCCATCATAACATAAATGCATAATAATTATAATCACGACATGTCAGGGGACTCGGAATCACTAAAATCCCAATTACACAACTAGGGATTGAGGGGAGAACATACCACAATGAAAATCAAGAAGATTAAAACCGCCTAAACCACTCGCCATTAGCGGCGGTTTCTAAAACATGCATCCAAAGGTCTCGAGAGACCTTTTAATCCAACCCAGATAGAAAGAATACTGAAATTCAAATCACCCCAATACCCTATGGTTCAATGATTCTCACCGATCACTAATTAGGTTGAATCAAAACTAGAAAAAATTAGGATAAGGGAGGATAAGACCCACCATGATGGATTGGCCAAAAATATGAATAATACTAGATGGATATCGGAGAAGAGAGAATCCTAGGAGCGGTCATTCACACGGCTCAATGGGACATCCTGGTGCATCATGATATTGGTAAGAGAGGAAGTATGAGGTATTTTAGTTTTAGGTTTTCATTTTAATTAAATGTTAAAATAATTAAAATCCACAACATGTTGCCTCACATGGTTAAGCCACATAGTTTGGAAAAATGTGTGCCAACCGTATGGTACACCACTACCTTTAATACACACCATACAAGGAATATACAGATAGTTTAGGAAACTGTGTGCCAAGCCCATGTGAAAATACACTACCCCTTATAAAAAGGGGCACACGGTTACCGGGAAGGGGAAAACGGTTTAGCAATCTGTGTGCAAACCGTGCACCCTATTATATCTTAAAAAACATGATGTTTTTTTGAGTCTGACACTCTTGAAAATTCATGATCCACATGGGAGACTTCTAGGACCTTCACCAATGTTTTAAAATAACACATATAAATGTTATAAAACTCGAAATTTTGTTCTAAATCATATTTTTAAAAACTACAAGTTTAGTAAATGAAAAAGTTAAAAAACATTCATAGTTTTCTCAGTTAAAAACACAGAAATCTACAAATATACACCCATATATCGAAATATATCAAATTAGTGAATGAAAAAATCATATTAACCAATCCTTTTTGGATAAATTTTCTATTTATTGGGTACCTAGACAAAACATTTAAGACTTCTATATTCCCATTTCATTCAAAAAAAATCCATAAAATAATTATAATGGATTGGAAAAAATATATCACTAATTTTTTTCCCTATACTAATAATATCCTTAATTTCACTCTAGAAATCCTAGAAATTATTAACCAATATAAATAAATAAATATATATATATATATATATATATATATTCTTGAAATAAATTACCATATTACCGAAAATGTTTTTTTATTAAAATACATATATAAGCATAAATGTCTGTATAATTAATTTAGCTATAATAATTTAATTTTAATAGGGTATTGGAATTAAAAATGACCATTATTTTTTCAATTCTATGTTTATTTAAAAGTGATATTATATGTATTTATACCTGGAAAATAAATGATTACATTACAATATAAAAAATTTATTATTATAAATTTTATGAAAAATATGGAATCATTGTTTTATTTCATTTTAGAATTACATATAGAGAACATTAGTATATATAGTATTTATTTTACGGAAATTATATTCTAAAATCAAGGGGCATTTTATTCTAGCCTATTAACAAAATTTCTTCCACATAATTTTAATTATTATCCACTAATGAATATGGAAATGTGATTAAAAATAAAATCATGATATAAATTATACAATGATATCCACCTTTCAATCCATTATAGTCGGAGGCTCAACATTTCCTATACAAATTCAATATATTGATATTTTAAATTATCTTAACAATGTTTATTAATTATGATTATTTTGTTGGTTATAGGATTTATTAAGAAAATATATTCCATAATATAATTTTAATGATCATGTTCCCAAAAAAAATACTAAATCAATAATTATTGTAGTAAAATCCAATAAAATTACATTAAATTGTCATATGAATATGAAAACTCAATACTTAAATGTATTCTCATATGACAGAATTATTTCAACAAATAAAAAATTTACTTAAATAATGGTATAAGTATATCAAATTATAATTCCTTCGATTTATTCTTGGTTTTTGATGGCCAGTTTCAAATATTATTCTCTAAATGATCTAGTTATATATTTGAAAAAAAATTACATTAATATCTATAATAATAGCATCTAAAGATCATGTTAATTACCATTGTATATCTAGAATGTTTGTAAAACCTGGTGTGAAATTATACCTCTATATAGTTCTATAGGAGAAAATCAAGTAAGTACCAAACCATTAATTTCTAGGTTATTTTCCCTATGTATATATATTCTAGAGAATACACTTACTTTACATGTATCCTAACATGGATTTCATTTCTAAGAAACAACATAGTTTTAAATTTTACACACCTATTGTCATTTTTAAATTCATAGACTTATAACTAGTTTTTTCAGTAATTTTTTATAATCATAATCCATAAAAATAACAGAAAATATCGCTATAAATTACTAAAAAAATTCTTTGATACCAATTGAGGTTTACCAGCCCCATAATTACATGTCTGGTTAAAAACAACTTAATTAATATTCCTTAAAGTCCATGTTATTTTACCCAAGATATGATTTTATATATTTCATATTAAAATTACATATCACAATAATCTCATATAATCCTGAGAACCATTATATTTTTTATATTAGGATATTAATTTAAAAACAAATTATATAACAATAATCACAAACATTTCAACATAGTCTCACTATCCAAGACTCACTTATATAAATCATATATGTTGTTATCATCATCATAAACAAGGGATTGAGAAATAATAAAATTGGTTAGATCAAACACTTAGTTAGGGAAAACATATCAATGAGTGAAAAGGGTAATATTATAACCATGTAAAAAACATTTCAAGAGAGAAAAAAACATCTAAAAACAAGAACAAATTTGTTTTTCAATATAATAGATAGACATGTTAAAAAAATGATCAAACAATAAACATGAAAAATGGTTTTATAGAAATGACACGATAATAATATAAAATGAAAAATAATATAATAATAAAACATAAAAATATTTCATATTCATAATAATAATCATAATAAATTATAAAACTATAGACATAACTAAATGCATCAATTTCACACTCCATTTCATGATCACGGTTAACCATAATGAGTTCATACTTAAAATTGGGAATATTTATTACTATATTGTGTTCATTATGAAATTTATCAACAAATAAAACAAGGCTTATTTCCCACTTAATAGTTTGAACATATCTTACCAATTTGATTTCACCCTCAAACATCTAAATATATCCTATATTATCATGTTTACTTTCAACATTGTGAACATAGATAAAATTATCAAGTTCATGATAATTATTGTGATCGTATAAAATCACATCATTTCCATTATCAATATTTTAAACAAAAATCATCATATACAGTCTATTTTTAATCGTGTAAACAGATATAATGACGTTGTTTCATTTCAAAATTAATCATATATCACACCATGTGGAAACCATTGAAATAAAGTAGTTTTTGTAGCATTTGTAAATGGTATAACATAAAATTAAAAAAAATAGATTCACTGGTACTTGAAGTTAAATTACACAAAATGAATATTTCATGATAAAATAACTCAAAGGAGATATAAATTTTTTAAATTAACAGGAATATTGAAGCATAATCATGAATATATTTTTCATATTACATTTGAAAATTGTTTATAAAAACAATGTTTCGATTAACCATTAATTTTTTTTTCAATAAATTATCGTGATATCTATTTTCAAATACCACTATAAAATTTATCCCATAATTGGATCCTTAAAAATAAATGAATGTTATCTACGTGAATTATTGTTTGTAAAATTATATATAATGTAAAAAAATCCTTTATTATTGTTTTGAAATATAACTATTAAAATGAAAAATGGTAAAAGATTTATAAAGAGTTTATTTATAAACTGTTGATGAAAATTTTTAATACCACTAGATATTATATTTATTTTATTACTATATATGTTAGAATAATATTGGTGGGAAGAGTGAATATGGACATGGTAGTAAAATATCTCATTTCAGATTGGATGTGAATTAATATTAATATCATCAATTTTTTTATATGAATGAAATCATTCAATGAAACAAATTTTAAATGAAATAGTAAATACAATATAATGAAATTATTTGATACTATAAAACAATATGATATTAAAATTTTTAATGAATAATATAGGTTATCCATGAAAATAATATGAGTAAGGAAAACTACATAAATAATTAGTAACACCTAAATAAAAAACACTAAAATAAGAGAACATGTGATGGATTTTTAAATACAATAAATTTCATGAAAGAAATATTAAAAAATATAAATAATAATGTGTATATTCCACAAAAATAACACAGGATGGGGATATTTAAAATTTTTCAATGAATGAGAATAATCTAGATAAAACAAATTAAAAAATTTGTAATAATTGATTCAAATTTATTATAATCAGGTATTTCAAAAAATAAAATTAAATACCATGAATATAATATTAAAAAATAACATAAAAAAATTTGGGATGTATGTATACCATATAAAATAATGTTAGGTTCATAATATGAAAACATTATTTAATGATGGTAAATTAATATATAAACCTTAAATTAACTATCGACATCCATGATAGTGTATTATCATCCTTTGAAATAAAAAAACGCAGTAATAAAAAACATTTTAACCTTATTCGTATTTAATAACTAACAAAACCTTCAATTATAATAATTTTTATATATCTTAATAATTTAAATTTTTACTATCTTCCTTATAAGTTAGTGATTTTAAATGTATTGGGAATTATAAAAAATATCAATGTTGATCCACATTCATTGATTCTATGATCATCATTCCCGTATTAATTAAGTTACATGAATGTACTCATTATTTTAATTTGTAATATATATAAATTAATATGATAATAATTTCATAATTGGACCATGATGATTAAATATTAAATTTATTTGTTTTATTAATTATTAATAAAAAAGGTCATATATTAGTAATGAGTTGAATATTTCTATAAATTTCCAAGAACTCATAATAGTTTACCAAATAAAGTTTGTATCATTATAATGTTTATATAAAATGATTTTTACGATGGTGATTAAAACAAATATTTAGTTCCATTGATGAGGTAGTTCGCACATATAGACAAATGATGTTACCATTTTCCATAGATTGAATTATATGTAAAAATATGATAATATTTTGAGAATGTTAAAAAAAATTAAATATCATTGTTTTTCATTAAATAATATATTATTAAAACACATTTAAGTTGGTTATGAAAAATGAAATATGTTACATCCTATAGGTGGTATTCTTCAAATACACAAAGAAGATATTCTCATTTTTTTATGGAAGATGAAATGGTAGGGATACAAAAATTTTAAAAAATGATTATTAATAACTTTTATAATTTAATTTTTTTAAGGAAATCCTTATAATTTGTAATTTACGGATTTTAATTATACAGTGTGTGTAAAAATATTTTGATGTATCCTTATATAAGTGAGGGGAGAGTCATTTTGTCTATTCATGAAAAATTGATTGAAAAGTGAGAAATAATGGAATGCACATGAGTTATTATAGATTAAACCCTTAAATACACTAGTAGTGAAATATTCCGAGGAATATTAAATATTTTATCAATAGATATAAGTTTTATCATTATTTACTTTTATCAAAATAACAATTTATTTAAGCATGATATTTTAATGGAATGAAAACAATTAAACTTGACTTTATTTCCCAATTTAAACATGATTAATAAAAATATAAAAATAATTTTATCTAATAAAACTTTCTTGTGGTGATATAATTAATGCTAATATTTTTTACGTTAATAAATGGAAATTTATTTTTAGGAAATTTATTTTTTGTATTAATAAAAATAATATTTTTTATAAAATTATAAATAATGTGTGTTTTAAAATCATTAATTATTTTAATAATGAATATTTATTTTTCATCCAAATCATGCCAATACCATGATAAATTTGGTGGTAATTTAATTAAAATAATATACCAAATATATTTTATTTGGATATAATTTTACATGAGTTAAATAATGTTGAAAAATCGTTTTATAAATTCAATATTTTTTTAAATGCATAAATATAATTCATTGTTATACCTTTGGTTGAGAGATTTATTTAATAATTTTTTATTTCATCTTGACATTGATAAATTCATAAAATCTTCAGTATTGTTAAAATAATAAATTTATAATATTTAATAAAAATTAATTTATTTTAATAAATACTACCAAACTATAATTTTATAATGATAAATCCAAGAATGATGTTAATTTTTCCAAATTCAAATTTTAAAATTTATGATTTTAAAATTTTAATGGAAACATTAAACCTAGTTAAAACGTTTTTTATAAGAAACCATATATTTTTTAATTTTAGTTATTATTATTCTCATTTACAATAATTTTAAAATTTAAGTAGTGATAGTATATTATTCAGATTATATTGTTTTAATCATTACATATATGTGATATTTCCTTTAGAAAAAAATCATGGTGCTTAAAATCCAATTTTTATTTAAATACAATTTAATCATAAAACAATGTTATTTATTATTTGGATAATATTATTTAATTTTATCAATTATTTTCTAATAAAAATTATTGTATATTTTTTATTGATACATGGTTTCAATTTTTTTTACTTCTTCTTATACTTACAAATTCAACGTATATAATACAACATTCATACTTTAATAATTGTCAAATTTTGTTGTCCTAATTTTTTAAATCCCACTATTTATGTTTTTCAAGGGATTTCTATTGTTTAGAGAGTGTTTTGAGGTTTTATAGGCTAGGAAAGAGTTAATGAATTTAATTAGGTCACCATATAGTTGTTGTGGGAATTGTGATTGCTATTTTTTTCATCCCTGATTGGAGGTTGGCAGAGGGTATGGTTGTGTGGTGCTGGAAATGGAAAAAATAAAAAAATCCTTTTAGACATGTTTTTGGGCATGGTTCTGGCATGTTGACCCTATTTTTGATGGTTATATGGAGTCACCTAGTGAGTTTAATGGTCCTATGCATGGACTTTTGTGGGACTAGCATTATTTCTTATGAAGTTGGAGCTGAACATGCCATGGTCCAGGGCATGGTTTGGAGAAAATGGTAAATATTTTTAGTTTACAGCATACTTTCTAGTCATGGTGAAGTTAGATGATATACCATTCCTTTGAACATGCTTGTTCCATGGTTGTGGGGATGGTCAAAATAATTTTCAAAGTATGTGGAAAATGGGGGAAAACAATGGAGATTCAAATATACTTTTAGTAAAGGAGACAATGGCATGGAGGCATATATCCATATCATAGAGTGTCCGTTAAATATTAATATATTAATATAGGGCCCATATTCCCTTGTTTCAATAACCTTTATGATCCTATAAACATTTTCTAACTCAAATCCTCATTTTACCCAAAGGACCAGCTGTCATATTGGTTCCATCAACATAAAATTTACATAATCGAGTACCCTTAATTATTGAGACCTTTATCTCGTATTTCTAAATTTATATTTTTTGTATTTTTTGTATTATAATTGTCATTAGACAATATAATTGAGTATGTATTCAATGCATTGATTGGCAATGTATTTAAATGGATATATTCTACTTGGTTTTTTATCAAGTTTGGAAAAGTCCAACAACTTTATTATCACATTTTGAGAGTGGTTATCATTAATGATCTAATTGAGTTATGAGATTCATGTTCAATCATTATATATATATATAGATACGTGTGTGTGTGTGTTTGTGTGTGATATTATAAACATATTTTTTGTCTTGGATGAATGATAATAGTTTTCCTAATGAAGATAATTAACCATTATTCAAATTTAATTAATGATAAAGGGTATGATATCTAAAGTATTTTAATAATATTCATGATATTTCATTTATAATATTTTTTGTTGGTTATGAAATATTTATTGTACTATTATATCATTTATACTAGATGATTTAGGATTTTGGAAACCACCTATAATAAAAATTGAAAAAACCATATTGATGGATACCAAATTGGATGTGTGTAAAGGAGAAATTCTTCATGTTTCCCATTCTCATTTTAATTGTATTTAATTTATCGCTTTAGGTATGGATGTAAATTTGGTAATGAATTATTGTTAATAATATACTGGGGATTTTTTTGATGATTTGTGATGTTTATGGTGTTGTTTTTCTGTATTAGAAGTTGATCGCGTTGTGTATTGACTCGATTATTGTCTGATAGTTACAAAAATATTTTATATTTTAATTTTATAAATTAAACATGGGTTCTATTAATTTATGTAGTGAGTGAAATTAATGAAAAATAGAAGTTAATTTACATAATTATTCTTAGAGTTAATTTGAATATATGGGAAAGGTATCTCACAAAAAAATAGGAGTGATGGTGACATAATATGTAAGGGGTTAGTAATTGATTCAATTAAATGGGTTATTTTAAAATGACATGTGGTTCAACCCATGGTAGGTGTCATTGGATTGGTTGTTAGAATCATTGTAGATATATTGATACGAAGTTATGGTGGTGAGAAGGTTTTTGTAGTTATGTTGTTTTTGGGATGTGAAACCATTGGTTGGGATTTCATGTAATCAATGTACATTTTATTATTATTTTGGTTTCAATAATCACCCAACCCAATTTTTGTATTCGAACCAATTCATAATGGTTTTTAGTTCTATGTGTCATCCTTGAACACCTAGGTTGGTGAGGCTCAATGGCTGCATGCCTCATATCCTTCACTATATCATTAATTAGATGTTTTTATGCACTTGAAGTGATGGATTATAAATATAGTGAACTTATGATGATGGATGAAGGGAGGATGAGGTGGTTCATAGTGAGGTCGTACCTTGTAATATGAGTACATAGGGTGATTTAATTCATGTATATGATACACTTATATCCTGTTTGTGGGGTCATGGTTTTGGGATGATGAGGATGTGATCGTTGGGGAACGATTTGAGAGTTGGGGATTTCCATTTTTGATGATGAATTTAATGGTATGTTCCTAATTGATAAAAAAATGGATGTGAGTTCTAACCCATGTTATTTTATTGATTTATACTTGAAAATTTATTGGGAAACTATATGGATTTCCCACTTTAAAAATGATTCATATTATATTATTTAACTACGATGTTTTATTTGCCCAGTAGATTGTGTTTAGGAAGGGAAATAGTTAACCCCATATGTGGTTGTAGAATTTATTTATTTTATATATGGAATTAGAAAAATCATATAACACTCTCTTGAGATAATTTATGTTTGATCATATTGGGTAAACGTGTAATAAAAACCCTATATTTACATAAATTATATTATATATTTCTATAAGGAATTTATTGACGTAGTTAGACACTATTATCTTAGATGTTGGAGTAGTTGTTACATTTTATCGATATGATTTTTGTAGGCTACCGAACATGGATACTTTAATATAAATCAAATGGTTTTATTTATTTATTTTCACATAGTTTTTTTCCTATTTTATTTCTTTGATATATCTTTTTGGGGGTTTATATCCTATAACCTGATCCTACTGTTCTTTTAAGGGAAAATAATCCCATATGTGTGGTATTATTTATATGCGAGGATCATTTCACTGATGTGAGGCCCACTATAGGTAATTATCATGGGACATTATCATTATTATGCACGTTATGGATATGGAGCAATAACATTATCAGGTGAGTTTCCTGAGAGACTGGTATTCGAGGGCCAGGATTTTAAAGAGATAAAATAGAGGTTGGATGTATACATTAATGAGTATTTCAGGGGATGAGTAACAAAACATTATTAGTGAAACTAACAAGTCAGGTAAGTGAGGTATATTTATTATATCCTTGACCCACATTGTTTATTTATGTTCTGATAATTATAATTTTATGAATTTATATTGGATAGAAATAAATCATATTAAGGGTTTTTATTTTATAATATGTTAGCATATTATTTGTGAACACTTTATTTTTTGTATATAGGATGGTATTAACCTTTACTAAAAATATCACAATGTATTTATGTGAAAATGAGTTCATATTTGACAAAGAATGGATGTAACCATTTTTGGAAGTTACTGTGTGAAGAAAAATAAAGTGACTAGAAGAAGAAAAAAAAGTGACAACATGAAGAAAAAAAAAGACATGACCACATGAATAAAATTTAGGTAACCATGTGAAGGATTATGAAGTCCCCCATGAAGAAAAATGATATATCCACAAGAATAAAAATGATGATACTAAAGGAAGAAGAAACATGTGACAAAAAATTAAAATTTAATTGATTTTAAGTTGAAATTTTAAAATGAATTGATCCTACTATTTGATTTTGTACATGGGAATGTCATGAATCTACCATATAAGCTATTTCAAACATGGGTTATTTATTTATACTTATATATTTCCAATTAATACATATTCATTTGACACGTTTATATTGAATAAAGTATTATTTAAATAGCTATTAATAATTTCAAATCTATGGAATCTTATTTGTAATAATTTTATGGATGATTAATTTCCCAACACATGTGTTGAATTCTCTAACTATATTCTTAGAAAAATGTGGGTGGAATTTAATTTTGATGTAATTTGAGTATTTTATCTAATATATTTTAATAAAAATGTTACAATGGATTTAAAAATTGATTATTATTATTTTTTGAAATCATTTTATTTATTATAAATTTCTATCATTTTATAATATGTATTCAATATTATAGACCTTTTAAGTGTCCCATGTGGCTATGTTATTCATGAAATTTTAGAAAATAAATCCATTGATTATTTGGAAATATTATGAGGAAATAGTCCCAATTATTTTAATATGATATGTGTAGAAGAATAATATACAAGGATTTTGCCACATCCCCAATATTTTATTTGATTTTAATTACCATCCTAGAATCGAGGTTTTAGGGAAAGAACACAAAGTTATGGGGGCTTATTGTAATGAATCATAAGATAATATCTTATTATAATGTTAGATCATTCATAAGGAAGAGATTAAAAACATGAAATTTATGTAAATAGGTCATCTAGGGGAGACTTAGAAGCTATTTATTCTACTACATTATTTATCTCACTCTATGTGGGAATGATATACATGACTAATGTACATTGGTGATCAATTGGTGCTTTCAACAAAACTATAATCATTTGATCCCTTTTTACTCAAGAGAACATTAATACCTCGAATCTTATATCCTAAAATTTTTATCTTTTTCTGTTATTTAAATTTTCCCTTCTATTTTCAGTGTTCATAATTTTATAAGGTTATAATAGCAATTAATACAGAGGATTGATAGGTTGTGAGTCCCATACAAAATCAATAAAAATGATGAATCCATAATAGAAAAAAGATGATGATTCTATGGTCCTTTAGATTAGATAAATTGATGTTTTAGTTTTATACTCCACCTTAAAAGATAAAATTTGTGTTCTACCTCTAATTTCAAAAAAGGTAGGGTGATCTGACATTATTCATTTCCCCTACAGTCATATATCTAGTTCTATAAAAAAACTCTTTACTTATATAGATCTTATACAATCTAAATTTTCCTAGATATGACTATCCCATTGTTACAAAACATAAAATGAAAACAAAATTACATATATTTCAATTTAATTTTAATTATATATCCTTATAGAATAAGGAAAAATCATAAACTAATGAATTCCATGAATATATAAATGAATGTATATTTTTTCCACTATATTAATAAACCCCACAATCCTTTAAAAATTTTCAGAAAAATTCAAAATTTTTCCAATAGCTAACCCATTAGACATATCTGGAGTAATACTTTTTTTCATAACCTAAGGAATTAAAATCATAGAAGTAGAATTATCAATAATTTTTTAATGGAATCATATACAAAATTACATCAAAAAAAATAAACATTGTATAAATTATATGACTATAATAAATAATATGAATAATTTACTATTCATCTAAATAGGAGTTCATGTTATATCTTATTAAATAAATTAAAAAATTGAAATCATTATAAATAATATAACATTTGTGGAACATAAAATTAAAGGAATAATAATAATTCTATAGAAGATTTTTTCAAAGTCAAAATATATATACCGGGATAGGCATACACCAAAACTAAAGTTGTTACATCACTTGACCCCATTCAACGAATCATCGGGATATATAAAATTGCACCTCACCTATAACTGAAACAATTCCAATGAATTCACCATATGTTTCAAAATGAAATTTCATTCCATTCTATAAGGATCCAATGACTGAATGAAGACGTGAAATTCTATATAATCCAATATATGGAATGTAAATACATATTCAACATGTATTTATAGTCAATAATTATCAAGAATGTCAACAATTTTAACTTATAAATTAAGTGTATAACATGATGATAACCCATCCGTTGAATGAAGGTGGATGTTAAGAAATTACATATTCAACTTCATAATAAAAATTTTTATTAGATTAACAATGTACAAAAAAAAATACATTTGACATTGTCAATAGAAGTACATTCCATATACATTATAATCATCAAATATAATTTATATTAAATGTGATTTTCAAACCATAAAATTAAATCATTAAATGAATATATCAATAACATAGAACATGATCACAATCCATATAAATGATGAAGGTTTATCGTTTAATAATAACATATCCCTAATGTAAAAAAATAAAACATAGAAAGAGATTTATATAGATACAAAACATCATTGAAAATTAATTCATGAATGCTCCCACAAATGAATGAATTAGAAATTAGATTGTTTAGTATCATGAGTGAATTCAAAAAATATATAAATATATAAATAGTGAAAAATAATCCCAATATTGTTAATTCATTTTGAAAATTAAATGTGAAATTGAAGTGAAAAAGTATAAGATATTATAGAAAACATTTATAAAAATGGAATTAAATATTTTGTTAGGGGTTACTTTCAAAATAATTTTTTAATAAATATTATTGGAAATATGATGGAATATAATTAGTTTTAAAAAATAAAATTTTGTAATAGGCATTGAGAAAATATAAGGTTTATCTTTATGAAATATGGAGAGGAAGATAAAATATAGTAAAGTTAAAGCAGAAAACCTTTTAAATATTTGGAAAATTACATTTGATCAAAACTAACATTGTAAAAAAGGTAATAGAACATTATTTTCTATCAAAATAACTTTTTACATGAACAGGTATTGAGATTACCATTAATTAAAATATAAGGTGAAAGAAGGTATTCTTGGAATAATTATATTCAAGATAAAACAATATAACTCTAGGAAATGATACTTCATTTTTAAATATTCATTATGAGAAACATACTCCATGTAAAAAAATATTTCAGAAATGGTGTATTATGTGGTGGTAATTCAATTTTTTATGAAAAATATTGTAGAATATATTATAATAAATTGGAATAATGATATAATATTTTATTTTCAAGAGTATGACCATAACTAAATGAATGAAAATAGATTTACAAAATAACCATACAATGTGGGAAACAACTGATTCGAAATCCATTTAACAAAAATAAAAATATATGGAATATTATTTTCAAGGAAGAGAAATATATATGATAAATATATATCACTTTTCATTGAATAAAGAATTAATTTAAAAATATTTTTCATAACATAGATATGTCTCAAGGACATTATGATTTAGACAAATAACACTTACAACTTGAGTATTGTTTTTATCGAATCCTCTTAATATTTGATACACATGTGAACCAACCAAGAATTCATTTAACTTTTAATAAAATCCACTTAATTTATTTTTGATTTATTAATTAATGACAAACATGTGTAGATTGTATCAATAATATGTTATCTAATTTATAACATCAATTACTTAATGATGTCATGAAAATAAAATTTATCCTTTAATCCCAACCTCATGAAGAAAAAAATATGGTGATGATTAAAGAATAATGATAATCAGTCATTTCATGACCACATTAGTCCAAAAAATTACATTGTTAATGATTTTAATTTCCATAGAACTAGAGAAAGGTGTTATATGATTTATTTTTTTAGAATCATATATATGATATAAATAATATTATTATTTTTTATATTACCCCATTTTACAATCCTATTATGTTGGTGAAGGAAAATGAATCACACTGCACTGAGGATAATATATTCTTCAGAACACACAAATGGATTGTCTCATTTTTCATAATAAAAATGGGAGAATGGTGATGATAGATTTCTTTATTTTCATATTAACAATCAATATATAAATAATATTTATTTCATTATATAGGAAACAAAAAATTATAAATTTAAATTAAAAAAATCACTGGTAGAAGTTAAATAAAAATGATAATTCATGCTGATAATATTGATATTTCCTTGGAATATTAATTATATATGGGCGGAATAGGATTATCTCATTTGATATGAAGGTAAATAGAGTCATTTATTATTATATAGTAATTAAAAGTTTAATATTTTCTGGATAAAATAAAATTTTTATGAGTGACCTGGAGAGGTGGTTGGATACATTTTGTATAACAACTGAGAATTATTTTTTCGTAAGTATTTAAATTTAATATATAGGTATTACATGTTAAAATTGTCATGTAATTCCAAAAATATTTTACAATGAATTGGATAAGAGGTAATGTCGATCCATACCTCAGACACTCAATGTTATGTGTGTTTTAATAAATTTTCAATCCATTTACCCCTTGATTTATTACATTTAACCTTTTATTATTAACTTCGTTGGCTAGTCTTTTTAAAGGAATAATAATATTTATACATATAAAAAAAATATTATTTCCTTTAGTATTTAGGCTCAATACATTTAAACATTAAATTCAATTATTTTTAATAAATTTATTACCATAGTAATACTTAATGGAAATATAGAAATAATTAATGAATTAAAAACAATTTTGTGGATTGCTAAAATAGAATATATGGGATTATAAATTATTTTATGAAATTATATTATGAATTATTAATTTTCATTCAAAAAAATGAATCTTGAAATGTCAATTCATACTTTTCAACATATAATGTCATAAAATCTCTGTTATTTGTGAATATGATATATTTCACTATTATACTAAAATCATTATTTTAATAAAAATGCTGAAAAAATAATCACTAGTAAATTTTATAATGATAAATCCTACAATAATTTTCAATATCCTATCCTGAAATTTTATGTTGAAAAATTTAACTTTTATCATAAACAAGAAGATATAATTAAATATTTTTTATAGGAATTTCGATTTTTTAGAATATTAACCACCATCCTTCATATTTCCTATTATTGTTCTAATTAAATTTATATTAAAGAATTATTTATATCAAAACATTTCGCTATCATTAATCACTTGTTTCATGAATTAAAAATTCATATCTAATAGATAATAGATATTTATAAAAATACATTTTGAAACATAAAATGATCCAATTAATCATTATCTAAATTCTGATTAAATTTGATTGATATTAATATTTTCATTAATTATCATTATATAGATATTACTAAAAAATATTAACACATATTCATTATAGCTTACAAAATGGATATTTTTTTAACACTATAAATATTACATGTTTTTTTTTATTTTTTGGGGTGCATGTGGAGAATGTAAGAACTCAGTTCTTCTTATGAGGTAATATTTCTACATTTATTTTTCTTTTTAGTTGTTTTTGAGAAAATTGGGAAAACTAGAAAAATGTTATGTTTTAGTAGAACACACCATGTAATAATACATAAACACCGCGTGGTCTGGTGGTGTAGGATAGGGATATATGGTGTGTTCTTTTTTTTGTCTTAAGAGAGATGAGAAAGTAACTGCACACTGTCTACTCTAAAGTACATGTTGTATAGTCATGTTGACAAGGTTAGTGAAGAATGTGTGAAGTATGTAAGTGTATTGATGAATAGTAAAATTATGTACATTCCATGTATGTGAACTTACATGTCGTGTTCTTATAAAATTCGGTTTAAAATGGTAATTTTCCTCGTTTTCACTTTTTATGGACAAAGGATCTACCAGGAGAAGAAAAAGGAGATGTGGGAACCTTTCATCCTCTCCTTTTGTAATCCAGAACCCGATTCAAGTGTCGTCGGTCTCATTGTATTCCTCTCGGTATGAGATTTATTCTCATTTAACCTTTATTGATTATATCTGTTCGAGGTAGGTGGCCTTGTTCCTCTGGTAAATTGTTTAGGTGATTATATGTTCTGTTGTGCCACACACCAATGTGTAGGGTGTTTCCTTTAAAGGAAAATGATTCTTCTTTTTATTTAAATGTTGTTTTGATAATGTATCAAATGAATTGAATCCTGTTTGGCATTTTTATTGGTTAAGGGCCACTTTGTGGGTGTGTTTCTCTCATATAAATGGTTCGGCCGTTTTCCTCAAGAATATCAATGTGCAAGATTTCTTTTTTTCTTTTTGGGTTGTTTAAAAGTACATTATTATATATGAAGTTATAATTGTGTTATAATTGTGAGATTTTGATTATGGATTTGGGATTGTTTTTCCCTCCTTTCCATGTAGTGTTTATTATTGTTAAGCAGGAAGGAATGCTTTATTTTATTTAAATAGAAAAAAGGAAAATAGAATTGGGTGATACATGGGTTCATCTTAGAACAGAGTGAAGGGAATAGAATGACTATTATACCATGCTCCTTGGATGATACATGGGTTCAGCTTATAATTCCATGGATATACATGAGTGTTTATTGTTTTTATGTCATTAGTGACACTTGGGTTCCCTCGTAGGACCGCACGATACAGACTAAAATGACATAAAATTATATATAGAGTGATACCTTGGGGCTCCTTTGTAGGTCCACTGAGTACAGACTCTATTGAACTTATACAAACAACAAGAGTGATACATGGGATCCTTAGTTGGACTGCTAATAACAGACTCATAGGATATTAGTAGAATTATACCTGTAGTGACACTTGAATTCCAACTTAGGAATCTCATGAATGGACATAAGTTGTACCTAAATTATAAAATGGTTGGAATTTTGACATGTCTTCTAAGAAAAAGGAAAATATTGAGTTCAGACTTTACATACTTGTTAGGAGGTCTTCTGAGACTTCTATTGATCTTAACATCGTACGGTGGATGTTAGGATTAGGCCAGATTCAGAAATTTAAATATCTCAAGTAAATTAACAACTAATGAATATAGTAAAATAAATAAATGAATACTAGTATTTGTAGGGTTGTTTACTTTTGAGAGAATACTACTTAATTCATTTCTTTACTAAACACAAATGCTCAATATACTCACTGACATATCGGTACAAACTTTTGGGGGTTGACTACTAGGATTCATTTCTCACACCCTATTTGGGTCACATTTTTGGGCCCAAATTGACATTATTATTTCATGTGTTGACAGGGGAAAGGATCAATTTTTAGGTACTTTATTGTTTCTTAGGAGAAGGATAGAATGTGACCAACCCTTAGTTTGTGATACTACTTATCGTCATTTTGTTTTACTATACATTGGTATTTTTATTTTACTTGATTGAAGAGTATCCTATTTTGGCTAATTTATCTGAACACGTAACATGCTGCATTATCACTTGTATCGTTGAGACATGGATATTTATCTATAAAACATTAACTTTTTTGTATTAGTCATAGGATGTTTAATGCTTCTTCAATTTGTTACTATTTATTCCATCATGTTACACTCGGCTAATGATATCAAAGTTTCCCCACTATCACACCCAAGGCCCTCACTGCTAGTCAGAAGCCTTTGGTGTTTGGGGAATTGCGGTTGAGGTCAACTACAGAACTGGTCCGACCATTAGTTAAGTGGTAAGCCAGGTGAGGACGTTACAAAGTGGTATAAGTGGATTTCTTTCTTCTTTGACATAATATATTGAGCCAATATACACGATAGGAAGGAAACTGGATTTTGTAATAAATTGTGTACGAGGGTAGCTAACACATATACAATGAATAACCAAATTGCCTCAAATCGACTTCAGTTTTTTTTATTTTTATATATTAAACATGATTCAATTTCACCATTGAGGGACTCACTTGAATTTTATTATTACCATTAACGCAATTGTGTGTTCTATTTTAGTTGCAACCGGATTATATGGGGGAACACCCTCTAAGGCATCATATAAGTACTTGTTAGAATCACATTACAAGCATTATACCATTCCATATAGACTTCATTAGTTATCTCTTTCTATAGTGATAGTTTATGTGATAGATATTCATGCTGTTCTGATATGTGTATTTGTACGTGCTGTGGTTTGGATTGAATGGATGACAAACATTGGTTCTAGAGGTCTATGTGCCTTCTTGTACCAGAATTTGGTAGATTATGATTCTGCTTTAATCTATACTTTTTTGGTGATATGTTCTACTATGGTGTGCCAAACATTAGTTCAAATGTAGTATTGACGCTCATGGATTGGAATGTTTCATCATGTTGGTCTGTTTTCTACAAAATAGGGGTTTCTTATGAAATATAGAGTTCTTTCCCAAAAAAAACAAGTATACATGGCATGAAGTATATCCAAAATACGAATTATGTTCACAGTATTTGGGGAAGAGTGTGTTCAAGATTTTAATAAGAAGACGCTATGTACCAAATGTACATGTTGTGTAATGTTGGGTCGTGTAACCAACTATGTGAGGTTGGTACACGGGTTTTCATATATTTACTAGAACACACTATGTACCTTAAGTACACATCATGTAGAAGTCTACCGTGTATCCGACCTTGTGACTATTGACATGGGTGGGTTAAAATTTTAATGTACATGTCATGTATAGGTTAAGAACTCTTTGTAGTCTTACACAAGCAGAACTGTGTAGTTCTAGCTGTGTAGAAGTACCTTGGCAGGAAGGAAACTCATGTACATCCCGTGTCTCTTGGGGAACACGTCGTGTACATGGGGTGTTACACGACTATGCGGGTTAGTAATACACGCCCATGTAAATTCCTATGAAAACATTCACTATAAGGCATTATACATGACATGTACTCTTACTTTGAAACACATGAGTGTTTTTCCTTATTTTTCCAACATTTCACATCTTAGTTGAAGTTTTCCATTTATTAAACTAGTGCTGAGGTTCTTTTACTGGGATTTACCGAGAAATGCCACCATGATGAACTAGAGCATTGTGCCAAGAGAGTGGATGTGAGTACACACTAGAGGTGATAGGCCATGGGCTACTGATGGATCCTTCAGTTATTCCAGCTACAGCAGCAACCATTATACCATATGCAGGTGTAGACAGACAGTTCCTAGAAGGTTTTGTGAGGCTCATGAAGACCTTCCCGGGAGCACCGCAGGCTGCTGCATCTATGCCGAAGCTGACACATATATTCCAGCAGTAGTATCCACCTTTATTTTAAGGGTATGGTGGAATACATGCTACATAATCATGGATGGAGTAAGTGCTGACTATATTCGAGTATCTGGTGATCTATATTGAGAGGAGGGTCAAGCTTGTGAAATATATGTTGTGTGATTCTTTTAAGAGAAGGTGGGACTCTATCACTCAGGCAGGGGGCGTGAGGACATAACATGGGAAATATTTCAGACAACAATCTATGTTTATAATTTTCTTGTGATGCTGAGGGCCGATCGACCCTAAGAGTTAATGCACCAGGAGAAGGGTAGATTATCTTTTATTTATTATTTCTCCCAGTTTTCTGAAATTCAACAATTCACAGATATTTTGATGGGTGATGACGTATCGAAATATAGATAATTTGAGGATCGTATCAGGTTTGACATATGATCCTAGGTGAATGTCTTAAAGTTACATTATATCTATGCTATTGTAAATCAGGAGGTGATTACCGACCGCAACCTATGGGGATCTAGTGGGTGCAATCTAGGGTGGTTCAACACCGATATATAATACTATCTCGACGGAAAGAATGAAACATCGTATGGATTTTTCTCACCGGGATATAAGCAGCAATGACTTTTCTTCCGGTAGTGATGTGAGATGTTAATAGTGGGGTAAGGTGAGGCATATGAGGCCCTAGTGCCCAAAGGACCCAGTTGAGTGTCCATTTTGCAGAAATATGCGACATCTACAATGCTTCTACAGGACTTTTCGACTGGTCTCTAGTGAGAGTGGTTCTGTACAAACTCCACTTATAGGAACATAGTCAGTAGCTTCTCACCAATCGAGAAACTGGATTACGTTTGGGCGTTCTGAAAACGGCGGTGGGAATGGCCATGGATTCTAGACCCCTCAGATCTCAGCACAAGCAGGGAAGGCCATCTTAGGGTAACCGGGCTATGTCATAGGGCCATAGTACATGTTAGAAATACAATGTACAACATACCCAACATGAATAGGATCTCGGTCCTTCTACTGTGAGAGGTTCTAATCTAGTTTCTTATGTTTTATCTTCTACACTTTTCGATACTGATGAAATACGAAGGATTATATATGTTCAAGTTGTGGAGAGAAATGGGCTTTGTGATTATACTTCAAGGAATGTTATGATTCTAGACTCTCTGTTTGAGATTAGAAATGATGGTGAGCATCTGTGAAAGGAGTTCCCCCTTGAGGTTGATGGGTGTCACATCTTTTGGTATCCCCACATAATAAAGATAATGTTCTTTGATGTGATCCTCGAAATAGATTGGATGGTATCGTATGAGGACTTCATTGACTTTTATCGCCGCAAGGTTCATTTTATGTCACAAGAGGGTGGATCTTTTTTATACCAGGGTCAATGGGATATGCATGGAAGCCGAGATAGACCTAATCATCATGGGTTGGGTAGAATGACAGTCTTGATTGCAAGTTTATATCATGATTATCATGGATCAAGTTTGGAATATTTACCTCTAGTGGTTAATCGTTTCAAGGAAGTTTTCCTTGATGAATACTCTGGCATACCTTCGGTTTGAGAGTTAGAGTTCACTATCGATATAGTTCAAGGATTTGCACAGGTATCAATTCCTCATTACAAGATGTCTACGACGAAGTTTCTAGAGCTCAAGAGATGGTTGGAAAATCTAGAAGCTATGGGTTTTATCTAACACAGTACATCACCATGGGGTTTGCTGATCCTTTTCCTAAAAAAGGCATATGATACCCTTATACTATGTTTGGAATATCGTAAACTGAACGAGTTGACGGTTGTGAACCAATATCCCTTACCATGGATTGGTGACCTATTTGATCAGCGTCAAGGAGCATGAGTGTTCTCAAAAATTGACATGAGGTTAGGAAATCAAGAGGTATGTGTTCGACCAACAGACCCACATCATATATATTTTATTGAAGGAAGATTCTCTATGAGTAGATGGTTATATTGTTTGACCACACGAACGCACTATCAGATTTCATCGCGCTGATGAACTAAGTGATCAATCATTACATTGATTCCATTTTTTTAGTTTTTGAAGATGATATCCTCGTGTATACTCACAATTGGTGAGACCATTCAAAACACTTTGATATAGTTTTGAATACACTGAGAGAGAATCCTTTATATTCTATGCTTGCAAAATTCCACTTCAGGATAGATCAGATTCACTTTCTAGGTCACATCATCTCAGAGACTAGAGTATCAGTGGACCTATAGAAGGTGAGATAATTAATTACCTAAAAGCATCCCAAGAACATATTTGGGGTACGAGGTTTCTTAGGGATAACTATTTACTACAGAGATTTTATATAAGACTTTTCAAGCATAGCATAGCCGATGACTGGCTTGACTAAGAATGATGTGAAGTTTGAATGGTTAGATTTTTGTGACGTATCCATTCAAGAGGTGAAGGGATGTTTGACTTCAGCGCCATTACTAATATTTCTAGAGTTGGGATAGCATTACATTGTCTATTATGATGCATCAGGAATTGGGCTAGGAATAGTTCTTATTTCGGGACATCAAGTAGTTGAATATGGGTCTCAGTAGTTGAGGCCACATTACATGAATTACCCGACACATGATCAAATGTTGGCATTAGTTGTATCTTATTTGCGCTATTGGAGAAAGTATTTATTGAGGGAGTGTTTTGTGGTGTACATTGACCAAAAAATCCTCAAATACATCTTCAATCAATAATATTTGAATCTAAGACAAAAATAGTGGGTAGAATACCTTCAGTCATTTGACATTGAGCTTTCCAATATTCCTAGAGAGGGCAATGTGGTAGATGACACACTGAGCATGAGGACTCATATACAGGCAATGTGGGAGGATAGTGGTGAGTAGAAGATAACAATTTTTTTTCTCTGAGATTTATTTAGAGTTTCACAATAGCCAAGGGCGTACATATCTATTATCTTTGGTTGTTACCTTTACACTACTGGACAGAGTGAGGATGAGGCAACTACCAGATTTTGATGTCCTAGTTCTATAAGAGAGTGTGGAAGTTGAGGACCCTCCCCCTAGATGGGTGATATGAAAGTATGGACTTATTCATGTCCATGGATGTGTGTGGGTTACGAGGGATATATGTGAGGAACTGATGTAGGAGTTCCATGATTTATCTTGGGAAGTGCATCCTAGAGTCACCAAGATGTTTCAGGAATTGCGCAATCAAAACTGGTGACAATGAATGATGTGAGAAGCAGATATTTTTTTACGAGGTGTTCCACCTTTCAGTGGAGGAAGGAGGAATATCAGCAGCTAGTTGGACTTTTACATCAGCCTCCCATTCCTGATTGAAAATGGGATGATGACGCGATGGTTTTCATGATGGGGTTACCAAGGTCACCTAGAGGAAACTATGTTGTGTTGGCTGTAGTGGACATTCTTATGATGATCTCTCACTCATTGCCGAGGATGGGGACCTATGGTGTTGATGATCTTGGGAAGCTGTATATTTGAGAGGAGGTACGACTTCATGGGATTCCTCATTCTATGCTTTCATATTGGGATTTCTACATTACATTTCATTTATGACAGTGTTTTTAGAGGGTGGTGGGTACATAGGTGCTTCTGAGCATAACATACCACCCTCAGATAGATGGCTAGTCAGAGCACACGATTCAGGTGCTGGAGGATATTTTGCATGCATGTGTCCATGACTTTGGGGGTATTTGTAGAAACATATACCCTTGGTTTATTTCGCCTACAATAATATCTCCTATGATACTATATAGATGGTGACATATAAGGTTTTGTACGGAAGGCCATACTGATCACCTATATGGTGGATAAAGGGTGAAGATGCAGCTATGTTGGGACATCATCTTATATAGTAGACTATTGAAAAGGTTCACTGGATTCAGGGACTGATGGCTACTGTGTAGTCTCGTCATAAATATTATGCTGATCGGCAAAGACAACCTCTTGAATTCGAGGTAATAGATTAGGTTTTCTTACGAGGTCCACGATGGTTTGGACACAGGAGTATCAAGATATATGGTAATCTCTCACCACAATATTTAGGTATATATAAGATTCTAGAGTGATTTGGCTCAGTTACCTATTGGTTACAATTGCCTTAGTGGTACCAAGCCATCCATAACATCTTCCATGTATCTCAGTTTCACCGCTATCACTCAGAGATGTCTCACATTTTTCAATGTAAGGAGGTTTAGATTCAGGTTGATGCTTCCTTTATGAAACATCAGATTTGTATAGTTGACAGGATCACCATGGTTCTCCATGGTCGGTCAGTTCTTCTTGTATGGGTGTTATGACATTACGACCGAGTATAGGATGAGACATTTGAGAGGAAGGCTGATGTGCATGCTCAATGGTCAGAGTTATTCATAGATATTCCTTAACCACTCGTGGAAGGGTAATTCGAGGATTAATTTCATTAAGGGGGAAGTTTGTATGAACCATTTTCATCTTATGAGGTAAAATTTCTACCTTCCTTTTTTTATATTAAGTTGTTTTTCATAAAATATGGAAAACTATAAAATATTTATGTTTTAGCAGAACATGCCTTGTAATATTATGTACACATTTTGTGGTCTAGATGAGTAGGATAGGGATCCATGGTGTCTTCATTTTTTTCCCAGGAGAGATGAAAAATCCACTACATAACGTGTACTCATTAATACACACCATGTTGTCATGCCAGAAAGGTTGGTGCAAGATGTGTAAAGTAAGTCAAAGAATTGATGAATAGTAAAATGATGTACACACTGTGTATATGAACTTATACATCATTATAAAATTCTGCTTAAAATGGGTTGTATCCTCGATTTATTTTCTTCTGGATAAATGATCTCTTGTGTGAAGAAGACGGAGCCACGAGAATGTTTCCTCCTCCTAGATTATCATTTGGACTCCAGTTCAAGTGTCGTCGGTCTCCTTGGATTCGTCATAGTAAGTACAATCTTCTCCTTGAATAGTTCATGACGATTTTTATACTTGAGTATGTTATTGAATATTGAATGATTAACATATTTTCTTAGATCTACACCAGTCTAGGTTGATTCAAGGGCTGACATCGTATTATATTAGTTATACGACCTCGAGGTAGGTGGTCTCGTTCCTCTCATTAATAGTCAAGGTGTTTATATGTGCCTTTGTGCCATGAACTCATGTATAGGATGTTTCATTAAAAGGAAATCAATCCTTCTTATTATTTAAATGTTGTTGTGATAAGGAATTAAATGAATTGAATCATGTTTGTCGTTGTTGATTGGTTATGGTCCACCCCACGGGTGTGATTCCCTCAGATAACTGGTTTTTCCATTTTTCCCAAGGACATCAACGGTAATGAATTACTTTTATCATTATGGGGTTTTAAAGAACATGATTATATCTGAAATTTTTATTGTGTTAGAATTTTTAGATTTTTATTATGGCTTTGGGATTGAGTTTTCATCCTTTCCATGCAGTTTTTTAATGTAAATAAGGTTGGAATATTTAATTGATTTTTAAATGGATAAATGGTAACTATCATTTGTTCATAAAAGTGTTCTTCTTAGATCTTTCTGAATGTACTCACATGACTATTGTACCTTGCACCATGGTTGATACATGGGTTCAGCAAAGAATTCCATGTATGGACTCATGTTGTTTTGTGGTTATGTCATTAGTGACACTTGGGATCCCAAGTAGGACAGCAAGGGACATACTAAATTGACTTAAACATATACATAGAGTGATGCCTTGGGGATAACTAGATGGACCACTAAGGGCAGTGTAACATCCCATGTAAGTAATGAATAATAGATATTTTTATCTATGCCTATTAATGAATTAGATAGTGTTTTAGAGGCTTAAAATGAAAATAAATACAATCTTAAGCATAGAATACACTAATATTTTTAAAAGATTGTTTTACTGACTTTTGATGGAAAACCATTTTTGAATCTATATTTTGACAATTTTATAAACTATGTTTGTCAAAATAAACCTATTATTTATGATAGGGACATCAAAATTTACTTTGTGTGAATTTTTCGTATTTTTCTGACAATGTTCTTTTTTTAATGAATAGTGAAAAATAATGCATTTTACATCAAAACTGCTTTTTAATATAATTTATTTATATGATTAGATTGTTTTTTGAATTGGTTTTGAATTGAAATTAGAATATATTTTTACCACTTAATCCAATGGTGGTCAGTGGAATCAATTTCACTTTGAAATTGGACTTAAACTGGTGTCAATTTTTTGATACTTATTGTTTCATAAAAAGACGCTATTTGTCATGACAACTGGAATTAATTATTAAATTAATTAATGTAACTTATATGATTCGAATTTTGTAAAATATAAATCATTTTTGAATTCACAATATCAAATATAGCTTAGGGTGATGTTTTGGCATCTTTCTGAAAAATTTCAATTTTTGATGAATAGTGAAACCACTAAGTGATAGTTAAAGAAACTGATTTTTCCCTTTAAATGATATCTTTCCATATTTGTATTTTGAATTTCAAAAATCCGACATACATGGTTGTCATTAAGAAGTAAAATGTGGTTCAATGAGATTAAAATAATTTTTTCGTGAATAGTAACTCTTAAGTTCTTAATCACGACTAGTGGTAATTAGTGTAGTTTAAGGTAAAAATAATGTTTTAATAATATGAGATGACCTAGAAGCATGTCCTACCCTCATTTTATGTGTCATGGCCGACCAATAAAATCCATGGGTCAACTTGAGGACCCCATGGAGCCACTTTGTTTGGAAAATGACATAAATACCTTTTATTTTATGTTAATGTAAAAAATGGCACAAACATGATATGTTTTACTAAAACAATTTTTACATGGGGTTATAAAGATCAGATTTTTTATTATAAATATTAATTGGAAATATAAAAAGATTTCCTACATCATAGTACTTTTTTTATTATTTTTAGACATTAAATAAATTAAAATATTTATGACATAATGATGATGCAGCGATGACCTTATTATTTAACGATTTAAATAAAATGGAAAGATAATGTAATATCTAAGACCTACACATGTCCAAAACCTATTGGATGAGTGGATTTAGAACCCTTATCACCTTATCCTAGAATTATATCAATGTGGGACATTTTTAATCCTAATCTCATTTTAAAATAAAGTAACTTATCTTTACTTTCCAAGAGTGCCCCTCCTCTCCTCTTATAAAAGGCCCCCTCCTCTAACCCCTTAACCACACTCCCAAAGACATTGGCTCGGCAAAACCCTGACCATTTTGTCTCTTCACTTCCCTCTATTACTCCTTGAAGCCTCACTTTGGGCAGAAGTCTTCCCAAGGAAGCCTTTGATCTCAAACCAAATGGAGTTACCCGATTTTACGGTAAAGTCTTCACTTGAGTCCGTTTGTTTTATTTTGCTTCTCCAACCCCCTAAAACCTTTTTATTCATTTCTTTTGTAACAAATAAAGTATATTAAATATACTAGGATGTTGTTATAAGATGGATTCAATCTACACTTACACACACATACATATAATGGTTAAAGAACATACGGTTTCCGTGGATGGTGAATTTATGCCTCCCGAAACGATGATTGTTCAACATTCTTTTAACACCTTCAAAGGTGGCCATTAAGATGTCATTATATTTATATATGATATATAATATGTTAATGTTCTCCTTAAGCTTATGTATTTTTCTTTTTGGTCATACCTTTATGGTTTCCATTATGGGTAAACGCGATATCTTCATTTAAGGAAGTGCGGACTACCGCCCCCTCAAAGTGATTTGATTCATTAAATACCATATGTGGGACGTATAAAGGATGGAGCTATGATATTATATATGATATTATACTGGAATTATAATATACCTTTATATAATTATGATTCCATTCTATAAAATACGAAATAGAAGTGAAATTAGTGTTCATGCGTACGTACGGCTTACCGTCTCCATGAACGGTGCATTTCATTTCATACCTATAAATGATTATGTAATATTATAAATGCATCTATATACTAGATATATATGATATATACATCATGATTATAATTCTGGATATAATGGATACATGAACAACATGTAATTATAAAGGGCTTATTTTTGACTCAAGTACCAATGGTCGTTAAAACGACCGTTATTAACTTAAATAATTACATAGTGTTCATGACATGGAAATAAGTGATATAAAAGGAATAATGAACTTGAAGAAGGTTCTTAAACAATTAGAAATTAACTCATGTTTATTATTCAGGACATTAAATAACGATCAAGTCAAGTCGGACCCGAGGTATGGGACTTCGTCTCAATCTCCTTTCATTGAGGCATATTTTTTTTTATACACAACCTTATTTTATACGGTGTATAAACCCCTTTTACATTTACGAAATCATTTTTATTCCAAGCGTTTTACTAAACGAAAAAAGGGAATGTTTTTGTCGTACGTATGCGGTGACAACGACTTCGTTGCCACCATGACCATTATTTGAGTTTCGGCTTCCTCTACAAGCCATACCTTTTTTTAAAAGAAAAATAAATACTATGTTTTACTTTTATTTTATTTTGGTATTGAAAATGGTTTTCATAATGTTTTTATATCAATGTGTTGTATTGATATCTTGTGATTGAAAGGTTGAAATGTTATGTTTCCTTTATGCATGTTTTATGTTGAGATTCTTGGGCATTATTATGAAGACGGGTGGTTCCGTGATAAACTAAGGGCGGGTGAGCCCGATATAGCTCTCCAATGCATTGGGTAACGCGAATGAGTGTAACGGTAAGGTTTCTCCGATGAGATTTAGGGAATATAGTGTGATGGGTATTCCAATCGTAACCAAGAGGGTTACACCCTACGTAAGAATGTTATGAATGCCTCAAGTTACCTTTATGTCTTATGATTTCTATGATTTATTCATGATTTGAATAGGTATGTTGAAGTGCTTATGTTTTATGGGTAAAGTATTATTTAATTCTTATGTATATATGTACCCATGTTTCCTTTCCATATATATTTTATATCCCTTACTGAGCTCTTTATGCTCATCCCAAGTTTTTTGAAATGTTTTTCACAGGTCAAGGGAAAGGTACATGATATGATGATAGTCTCAAGGGAGTGTCAAGAAAGAATCCATGTTTTATTTTAAATATGTTTCCATTGATGGGAAAGAATAATATTATCTTTATGTAACCACTTTGTTTATATGTAGAATGTAATGCACGTTTTATGATCTAATTCTCTAAAACTCTAAACCCAAAAAGATCCTCAAGGTGTAATCTTTTAATAACTCAAGATTAAGTAAGGTTTAAGGATGGGGCCCTATAGTTGGTATCAAAGGTCAGTTTAGATAACTTTAGGAGTTAAAATTATATTAAATGATTATCCAAAAATATTTTTTTTGAAATGATATAGAATTTGAAGATTACCATGTTGCTTCTTCTAAGACATGTTTGTTTAGAATGGTTTTCCGCAGAGGAAACAGGGAAGCAGTGCTAGGGGGCATACAGAAGGAAATAACCTTCCGAATCAGCATCCTGAGATGGTCGGAATTGGAACTGAACAGTTTGTTGTAGTAATGGCGTAGTTGAATCAAGAGATAAATGGCGGCGCTATCCATACACGAGATCAGCCAGATCAACCGTAGAGGAACATGTCAGTGGTGGAACATTTCATGAGGCAACATCCCCCATCATTCAGAGGATCATCTGACCCTGTGCTAGCTGATGGGTGGATTAAAGAACTGGAGAAGATTTTTGATGACATCGGGTGTTCAGACAATCAAAAGTTTAGTCTTGCTATTTACCGTATGGAGGGTGAGGCAGATCAGTGGTGGTCGATGGTTAAAAATATCAGGGATGCTGATGAGATTGATGCTCTCTACTGGGATGAATTCAAAGGTATGTTTCTTGAGAAGTATTTTCCAAAGGCTGTTCGACGAAGGATGGAAAAGAAATTCTTGGAATTGAGGCAAGAGGAAGACTCAGTGGCTTCCTATGAAGAACGGTTCACTCGATTGGCAAGGTATGCTCCAAATTTTATCTGAGACCTTGATAGTAAAATCAATCGTTTTTACTCAGAATTAAAGCTAAAATATCGAAGGGCATTAGCTTCTCGTGAGTTTTAAAGTTATGAAAAGCTTGTTTGATGTGCTGAGAACGTGGAAATGGAGTTTGCCGACGATTAAGTGTTCTATAACAACCAACAGAAGAAGAGACCAAGGTGGCAGGAGAAAGGTAAAAATTCTTCAAAAAAGTCCGATGGTAAGAAAACTAAGTTTCCAGTTTGCGATAAATGTGGAAAAGGGCATGTGGGGGAATGACTTCTGAATTCTGGAAAGTGCTTCCGATGTGGTAAGATGGAACATAAGGCTCGTGATTGCACTGAAAAGGATCAAGGTGAAGATAAGACCAAATTTGATTTACAGTTAGTGAAATGTTATAAGTGCAATGAGATGGGTCACTATGAAAACGAGTGTCTGACAAAGAGCTTGAGTGATGGGAAGCAGTTAGAATACAAGAAGAAAGGGGTGGTGAAATCCTTTGCAACTACTTCAGCAGATGTCAGGCCATTAAATGAAGTTGTATCAGGTACTTTGTTTGTTTTTTCAGATTATGCCAGTGTGTTGTTTGATTCGGGGTCTACACATTCTTTCATCTCTGAAACCTTTTCAAGTAAAATGGTAATACCATCTCAAGAAGTGACCGGGGTGAAATGTTGAGGCAAAAAGAATTTATAAGAATCTTCATATCCTTATCTATGGAATGTACCTACTTGAAAACTATATTGTTCTACCTCTAGTAGAGTTTGATGTTATCCTGGATATGGATTGGCTCTCTATTTACCATGCTAATATTGACTACAGAGCTAAAGAGGTTTCTTTTTAGAAAGACTTTCAGTTTGTGTACAAGAATGAACCCTTACTGTTGATAACTTATCAAGAGGCCAAGAAACCTGTAAAAGATGGAAATGAATGTTACCTTGCACACATCGTTGAAAATAAAGGAACTGTTCAGATTAATGATGTGCCAGTGTTAAATGAGTATCCTGGTGTTTTTCCTGATGAGTTTCCTGGAATAATACCAGATCGATAAGTTGAGTTTACTGTTGACTTAGTTCTTGATGCTAATCCAATTTCAAAACCCCCTTATCGAATGGCTTAAATTGAACTTTTAGAGTTGAAGGAGCAATTGAAAGATTTATTAGAGAAAGGTTTCATTCGACCTAGCACATCACCTTGGGGTGCTCCTGTTTTATTTGTTAAAAATAAATATGGTTCTATGAGACTTTGCATTGATTATAGGGAATTGAATAATATCATTGTAAAGAACAAATATCCTTCGCCTCATATCGATGATTTGTTTGATCAGCTCCAGGGTGCTCAGTTTTTTTCAAAGATTGACTTGAGATCGGGGTACCATCAGCTGAAGGTAAAGGAGGCAGATATTCTGAAGACCGCGTTCCGTATGAGATATGGCCATTATGAATTTGTAGTAATGCCTTTTGGGCTAACCAATTCACCTGCTGTATTCGTGTACATAATGAATAGAATTTTCCATGAGTTCTTGGATAAGTTTGTGGTGGTTTTCATTGATGATATTTTGGTGTTTTCTAAAAGTAAAGAGGAGTATGAAAGACATTTAAGGGTTATCTTGAAAACCTTTAAAGAAAAGAAACGGTATGGAAAATTCAGCGAGTGTGAGTTTTGGTTGCAAAAAATTTCTTTCCTTGGTCATATTTTTTCTAGAGATGGGATAACTGTTGATCCTGCAAAAACAAAGGTTGTTGAAGAATGGCCAAGACCCACAAATGTAACTGAGATTCGTAGCTTCCTTAGTTTGGCAGGATATTACCGAAGGTTTGTTAGAAATTTTTCACGGTTATATAGTCCAATGACTAAGCTAACTCGGAAGGGTGTTAAGTTTATCTGGACAAAAGAATGTGATGATTTTTTTCCGAAATTGAAAAGATGATTGGTGAATGCTCCGGTTTTGGCACTACCTTCCAGGAATGGTGATTTTGTTATCTACAGTGATGCTTCATTGAAAGGACTTGGTAGCGTCCTAATGCAGAATGATCAGGTAATTGCTTATGCTTCACGACAGTTGAAAACTCATGGGGTAAATTACCCTACACATGATTTGGAATTAGCTGCTGTTGTTTTTGCTTTAAAAATTTGGAGGCATCATTTGTATGGAGTAATGTGTGAAATATATACCAATCACAAAAGTTTAACGTATATATTCACTCAGAAATAATTGAACATGAGACAAAGGAGATGGATAGAATTAATCAAGGATTATGATTGTACAATTCATTACCATCCGAGAAAATAAAATAAAGTGGCTGATGCTTTGAGTCGAAAAAGTAATGCTTCATTAGCAATGTTGTGTTTGGAACGTGATCCTTTGGTTAAGGATTTGATGAAAATTGTCATAGAAGTTGTTGGTGCAGGAAGTTCTTCTATTTTGTTTCAGTTATCAGTGAGATCATCTCTATTAGATAGAATCAAGCAAGCATAGAAGCAAGATAGTGAGTTGCAGAAAAAGGTAGAGCTGGTTCAGAAGTGTAAGTTTCCTGAATTCATCATTGATAATGATTGTGTTTTGAAATTTGGGAAGAGATTGTGTGTTCCTTGTGATTCACAGCTGAAGAGAGAGTTGTTATGTGAAGCTCATAGTTCTTCGTTTTCAGTTCATCCTGGCAGTACTAAGATGTACAGAGATCTGCGAGAGTATTACTGGTGGGATGGAATGAAAAGAGATATTGCTGATTTTACTGTGAAGTGTTTGACTTGTCCACAGGTTAAAGCAGAGTGGCAGTTACCGAAAGGGATGCTTCAGCCTTTACCAGTTCTAGAGTGGAAATGGGAGAATATATCTATGGACTTTGTTGTGGGATTACCGAAGACATCTCGAGGTAATAATGCAATCTGGGTTATTGTTGATCGCTTGACTAAATTTTCTCATTTCCATGCTATACGAGATACTTTTTCCCTAGATCAACATTCCCATTTGTATCTTAAAGAGATAGTCAGGTTACATGGAGTTCCCCTCTCCATTGTATCTGATCGTGATCCTAGGTTCACTTCTAACTTTTGGAAAGGCTTTCAGTAGTCGTTGGGTACTGAATTAAATTTTAGTACAACTTTTCATCCTCAATCAGATGGGCAGTCAGAACGAACAATTCAGACATTGGAGGATATGCTACATTCTTGCTCTATGGATTATCAGGGAAGTTGGGACCAACATCTTTCTTTGGTTGAATTTTCATATAATAACAGTTTTCATTCGAATATACATATGGCACCATTTGAGGCATTATATGGGAAGCGGTGTTGAAATCAAGCTTTCTGGGATGAAGTGGGTGAAAGGAAGTTGATGGGGCCAGAATTGGTAGAAGAGATGGCAGAAAAAGTTCAGCTGATTCAGAAGCACATGAGAACAGCTCAGAGTAGGTAGAAGATTTATGAAGACAACAGGAGGAAGGATCTATATTTTGAGGTAGGTGATCATGTTTTTCTCAAGGTTTCCCCATGGAAAAGTGTGATGTGATTTGGTAAGAAAGGAAAGATGAGTCCACGGTTCATTGGACCATATGAAATTCTGGAGAGAGTTTGATCAGTTGCTTACCGAGTGGCTTTACCTCCGAGTTTATCTCAGATACACAATGTTTTTCATGTTTGATGTTGAGAAAGTACATGCCATATCCATCTCATGTTTTGAGTCCAGAGGTAGTTCAGCTAGAAGAGAACCTATCTTATGAGGAACCACCAGTCCAGATTCTTGACCATAGGGAGCAAGTGTTATGGAATAAGGTGATTCACCAGGTAAAGGTTTTGTGGAAAAACCACATGATTGAAGAGGCAACATGGGAATCTGAAAATGCAATGAGGGATAAGTACCCCCATTTATTTGATAAGTAAATAAATTGCGAGGAAACAATTTTCTAATGGGGGAAGGATGTAACATCCCAAGTAAGTAATGAATAATAGATATTTTTATATATGCCTATTAATGAATTAGATAGTGTTTTAGAGGCTTAAAATGAAAATAAATACAATCTTAAGCATGGAATACACTAATATTTTTAAAAGATTGTTTTACTGCCTTTTGATGGTAAACCATTTTTGAATCTATCTTTTGACTATTTTATAAACTATGTTTGTAAAAATAAACCTATTATTTATGATTGGGACATCAAAATTTACTTTGTGTGAATTTTTGGTATTTTTCTGACAATGTTCTTTTTTTAATGAATAGTGAAAAATACTGCATTTTACATCAGAACTGCTTTTTAATATAATTTATTTATATGATTAGATTATGTTTTGAATTGGTTTTGAAGTGAAATTAGAATATATTTTTTCCATTTAATCCAATGGTGGTCAGTGGAATCAATTTCACTTTGAAATTAGACTTAAACTGGTGTCAATCTTTTGATACTTATTGTTTCATAAAAACACGCTATTTGTCATGACAACGGGAATTAATTATTAAATTAATTAATGTAACTTATATGATTTGAATTTTTTAAAAAATACATCATTTTTGAATTCAGAATATCAAATATATCTTAGGGTGATGTTTTGGTATCTTTCTGAAAAACATCAATTTTTGATGAATAGTGAAACCACTAAGTGATAGTTAAAGAAAATGTTTTTTCAATTTAAATGATATTCTTTCATCTTTGTGTTTTGAATTTCAAAAATCTGACATACATGGTTGTCATTGAGAAGTAAATGTAGTTCAATGAGATTAAAATAATTTTTTGTTTAATAGTAACTCTTAAGTTCTTAATCACGATTAGTGGTAATTAGTGTAGTTTAAGGTAAAAATAATGTTTTAATAATATGAGATGACCTAGAAAAATATCCTACCTTCATTGGATATGTCATGGCCGACCAAGACAGTCCATGGGTCATCTTGGGGACCCCATGGAGCCACTTGGGTTGGAAAATGACATAAATACCTTTTATTTAATGTTAATGTAAAAAATGGAACAAACATGATAAGTTTTACTAAAACAATTTTTACATGGGGTTATAAAGATCATATTTTTTATTATAAATATTCATTGGAAAGATAAGAAACTTTCCTACATCATATTACTTTTTTATAATTTTTAGACAGTATATAAATTAAATTATTTATGACATCATGATGATGCAGCGATGACCTTATTATTTAACGATTTAAATTAAATGGAAAGATAATGTAATATCTAAGAACTAAACATGTCCAAAACCTATTGGATGAGTGTATTTCGAACCCTTATCACCTTAGACTCTAATTATATCAATGTGGGACCTTTTTAATCCGAAACACATTTTAAAATAAAGTAACTTATCTTTACATTCCAAGAGTGCCCCTCCTCTCCTCTTATAAAAGGCCCCCACTTCTACCCCCTTACCCACACTCCCAAAGCCTTTGGATCGGCCAAAACCTGCCCATTTTGTCTCTAAACTTCCCTCTATTACTCCTTGAAGCCTAAATTTGGGCAGAAGTATTCCCAAGGAAGCCTTTGAGCTCAAACCAAAGGTAGTTACCCGATTTTAAGGTAAAGTCTTCACTTGAGTCCGTTTGTTTTATTTTGCTTCTCCAACCCCCTAACCCCTTTTTATTCATTTATTTTGTAACAACTCCAGTATCTTCAATATACTAGGATTTTTTTATAAGAAGGATTCAAGCTACACATACACACACCTACATCTAATGGTTAAATAACACACGGTTTCCATGGATGGTGAATTTATGCCTCCCGAAACGATGATTGTTCAACATTCTTTTAACACCTTCAATGGAGGCCATTAAGATGTCACTATATTTATATATGATATATAATATGTTTATGTTTTCCTTAAGCTTCTGTATTTTTCTTTTTGTTCATACCTTTATGGTTTCCATTTTGGGTAAACACGATATCTTTATTTAAGGAAGTGCGGACTACCGCCCCCTCAAAGTGATTTGATTCGTTAAATACCATATGTGGGACGTATAAAGGATGGAGGTATGATATTATATATGATATTATACTGTAATTATAATATATCTTTATATAATTATGATTCCATTCTATAAAATACGAAATAGAAATGAAAGTAGCATTCATGCGTACGTACGGCTTACCGTCTCCATGAACGGTGCATTTCATTTCATACCTCTAAATGATTATGTAATATTATAAATGCATGTATATACTGGATATATATGATATATACATCATTATAATAATTATGGATATAATTGATACATGAACAACATGTAATTATATAGGGATTATTTTTAAATCAAGTACCAATGATCGTTAAAACAACCGTTATTAACTTAAATAATTACATAGTGTTCATGGCATGGAAATAAGTGATATAAAAGGAATAATGAACTTGAAAAAGGTTCTTAACCAAGTACAAATTAACTCAAGTTTATTATTCAGGACATTAAAGAACGATCGAGTCAAGTCGGACCCGAGGTATGAGACTTCGTCTCAATCTCCTTTCATTGAGGCATATTTTGTTTTATACACAACATTATTTTTTACGGTGTATAAACCCCTTTGACCTTTACGGAATATTTTTTATACGAATCATTTTACTAAATGAAAAAAGGGAATGTTTTTATTGTATGTATGCGGCGACAACGACTTCTTCGCCGCCGTGACCATTATTTGAGTTTCGGCTTCCTCTACAAGCCATACCCTTTTTAAAAAAGAAAAATAAATACCATGTTTTACTTTTATTTTATTTTGGTATTGAAAATGGTATTCATAATGTTTTTATATCAATGTTTTTTATTGATATCTTGTGATTGAAAGGTGGAAATGTTATGTTTCCTTTATGCATGTTTTATGTTGAGGTTCTTGGGCATTATTATGAAGACTGGTGGTTCCGTGATAAACTAAGGGCGGGTGAGCCCGATATAGCTCTCCAATGCATTGGGTAACGTGAAGGAGTGTAACATTAAGGTTTCTCCGAAGTGATTTACGGAATATACTGTGATGGGTATTCCAAACGTAACCAAGAGGGTTACTCCCTATGTAACAATGTTATGAATGCCTCAAGTTACCTTTATGTCTTATGATTTCTATGATTTATTCATGATTTGATGAGGTATGTTGAAGTGCTTATGTTTTATGGGTAAAGTATGATTTCATTCTTATGTATATATGTACCCATGTTTCCTTTCCATATATATTTTATATCCCTTACTGAGCTCTTTATGATCATCCCAAGTTTTTTTGAAATGTTTTTAACAGGTCAAGGGAAAGGTACATGATATGATGATAGTGTCAAGGGAGTGTGAAGAAAGAATCCATGTTTTATTTTAAATATGATTCCATTGATGGGAAAGAATAATATTATATTTATGTAACCACTTTTTTATATATGGAATGTATTGCATGTTTTATGATCTAATTCTCTAAAACTCTAAACCCGAAAAGATCCTCAAGGTGTAATCTTTTAATAACTCAAGATTACGTAATTTTTAAGGCTCGGGCCTTATAACAGACTCTCCTAAACTTATAGAGACTTCTAGAGATATACTGAGGCTATTTAGTAGGACTTCTGACAATGGAGTCATAGGATGTCGATAGAATTATAACTATAGTTACACATGAATTCCAACTTAGGAATCTCAATAACGGACTTATGTTATACATAAAAATGAAATGGATGGAATTGTGACCCATTTTCCATGTTAATGCACACACATCAGATTAGACATTACTTACCTGTTTAGAGGTCTTCTGATAATTTTTTAGTTCTTACCTATCTACCAGGGATGTTTGGCTTAGGCTGGATTTCAAAATTTAAATTATTCAAGTAAATGAACTACTAATGAATATAGAAAACTCTATAAATGATTACCAGTATTTATTGGGGTGTTAACTATTGTGTGCGTACTAAGTACTACATTTCTTTTCTATACACAACTGTTGCATATACTCACTGACAGATTGGCACAGACCTTTAGTGGTTTCTTACTAGGATTCATTTCTCACAACCTATTTGGGTCTTGTTTTGGGCCCAAATATAATTTTCTACTATAGGTGTCAATAAAGGAAAGACTCTTTTTCAGATAATTGATTGTTTCTTTGGTGAAGAAGAGCATGGGACCATGCCTTGGATTGAGATGATACACAGTCTAATTTTGTTTTACCGTACTCTTGTATTGTATTGTACATGATTGATGTGTATCCTATTTTGGATTCTTTCTTAAAACATGAAACATGCTTCATTATCATTTGTATGGTTGAGACTCAGATATTTATCTATTGGACTTTCGCTATTTTATTTCAGTCACATGGAGATTACTTCTTCTAATATTTGTTCCTATTTATTACATTGTGTTACACTCTACCAATGAGGGAATTATTTCCGAAATATCACACCCTAGTCCCATACTTCTAGTTTGAAACCTCTAGAATTATTAGAAATGCGCTTCAGGCCATGTAGTTAACCGGTCCATCTATCAGTTTAGCTGTGATCTCAGTCAAGAAATTACCGAGAATGCTGTTAAATGCATTGAATTATTTAAATTTAATCATATATTAAAAAATTTAGATGTCAGATTCTATTCTAAAAAATAAAATGATTCATTGAAATGTGTATCATATTGTTAGTGTAATTTAAATACATAAATCTTAATTAAATACATACATCTAGAGGACCATGGTATTTTCATCGATGTTGATTTATATTTATCTATATGAAAAATTATTAAAAGCACATTTAGAAGAGTCATAACACATTAAAAATTTAAGAGAGAATTTTAGTAAGGGATGAAGATCATTATCTACAAGGAATAAAAACACCTCAAAACGTGGAAATTATTTATATGATTTTCATTCCACTATGAGTTTTTATTTTTTACCCAATATCTAGTATTTAGTTAAAATATACATTAAATATGGCACTAGATTGTCAATTAAAACTCACAATCTTCTAAAGTTGTCATGGTTTTATGTTACATTCCTTATTTTAATGGCTATTTGTGAATATTTCCTATATTTGTCCATTGAATTGGGAAATTTAATTTAATATGTACTAACTATGTTGAAATGAATGAAATATATTTTTAAAGATTCTATCAATCCCAAACACTTTTTTGTATGATGACCATTATCTCAAAACATATAGCATTTACATATCCATTTAATGATATTTACACAATGCTTCTTCCCACATTTACAACTGTAGAAAAAATAATAATCTTTCCTTACTCATCTTGGTCATTAAAATTTCAATGAGATTATATCCTTCAATTCTTTGTTCTGTTATAATTTTTTTATATTCACTTATTAGTCATAATAAAAAATAGTTGGTTTAGAATAATTACAGGATTTTTCACTCCAACAATTCACATGTTTGGTTATTCATTGGGAAGATTTTTCATTATCATTAGAATCCATTGTTAACTCAATTCCATTGGTACTCATCCATTATTAAAAAAATTATCACTTTATTAATGATCATTATATGAAAAATATCATAAATAAGCCTATGAATTGTTTTTCTGTTGTTTCATCACTTTTCAAATCGATCATGTTTGCCTATAGTTTTTCAAATGTAATTTTTAACCAATTTAGTTTATCCTATATCACCATAATTTGAACCTATGTCATTCTTTGTTTAGTAAAGGTTACATTATTTTTTTGATCTCATTATTCTGAAAATAATATTTTAAATAGAGACACAAAACTACCTATGAACATTCTATAAATATTATAAATACCAAAATAATTGAAATATCTTCTCTCAAAATCCACATTATTATATATTGTGGAGACAAATTATCTACTAATATGTCCCTTCAAAGCTAAATATCTACATTTAAATCTATGTTATATATTTTCACATTCTTATTTGGTTATCATACCAAGACATATTCAAATGCACCATAATGATTAATAAAGATAATTTTAATTCAACAAACAATATATAATGGGGGTCTTAAATCATGTGTATTGATAGAAATTATTGTGTTTCACAAGTGTAAAATCATGTTAATACCTCATCATCTCATTTTGGGGTTATTACCACTAGATACACATATTCTACTTCATGAATATAATTTTATTTTCTAGATTTGGATGTAATTTTATTGACAACCATACAATATCTACTTTACCAAATATTTATGATGATTTCATATAATTAGAGTTCTCAAATTAAATTATCCCAATACTTTTCAATTAAATTCTTGTAAAATAATCACAAAAGAATAATGAATTATTACATTAATGATAAATAATATAAAATGAAAAGGCGTGTCTATACCTTTTAAATGAGGAAAACCCATATATTATCAACCCTTAAATTTTCCTAAATAACTTAATATTCTCAAAATATATCTGAACCCTAATCTGAGACGAACATCAATTCATGAAACTGATGTCCTAGATCTAGTCCCTTAGGCCCATATTTTTAATAATATATTCAATACCATTAGTATATTACCAAACATTACTTTACTATAATTTCAGGAATTAAAAAAACAATACACTACAAATATTCTAAATATCTTTAATGTTTACTGATTTATTGAATAAGAAATATAAAATCTAATAATAAACATTATTTTCAAAACTAATATTTATTTTTCTTATTTATATTAATCATGTAAATATATAAAAATACATCAATATCTACCAAATGATTAGAATGTTCTATTTTGTTAGACATATCATTAGTAGAAAACTCATTCATGACCTATGAAAATAGATTCATAAGAAGGGGTGATATCTAACACTCTGTAAGGGAAGAATATAATAGATTCTAGCAAATAAAAAAATCACTCTTATAATAATATGAGGGGAATAAATAATATGAATAATTTAACAGTAATCATGAAATTATATTATTTTATATCCATGTAAATAAATGAATATATGGTTGTATTAAAGGAGGTCTCATACTAGTGAAATGCATAATCTCAACCATCAAATAAAAGTTGTAAAGGACTTATTCCATGAAACAATATTGATATTTGAGTATTTATACACCAAAACTCAAGATAATTGGACTTATGAGACTCGTGCATTCATCGAGAGGCTTTATAATATTGAGACCCACTCATCACATGAATATGTTCTATAAATTCAGAATAAGATTCAATTAGTAATTTCTTGAAATTGAAAATGGTAGTTCTGAATTAATTAAAACATGACTAAAAATATAATAAAAAATAAAAAATTTAAATACATAATCATCATTTTTTGGAATTCAATAATCACTAAGAATATCCCAACATACACCTATGTATGTTAAAGGGATAAAATGGTCATAACCAATCTAAGTATATAAGGTTTTTTACCAATACATATATGATCAACATTTCCATAACAATATGTATTTGAATAATTGAATATGAAAAAAAAATTATTTCACCCATGAAATTATAATGACATTATTTCATGGTGAACATCTTCCAATATGAATTATGTAAAATGTGAGGATCACACTATATAGAGAAATTCATATATGATTAATTAAAAAATAAAAATTTGATGATCAGAATCTATCTATTGTGAGAAGGTTAATTTTTTAAAAATCACATATCCTCAGTTTGACAATAGAATCCTAGAAGGATGTTCATATTGATGATAAAAATAATTACAAAAAATTATTTTGAATGAAACCAACAAAGAATGGATTGACAATGGGATTTATTGGTACCCTGAGTTCATTCCCTAAAAATATCAATATAATAACAGTTATTCATAAAACCGATTTAGTAATATCAGTTTTATAATTAAATTTTAATTGGACTTGAAAACATAAAAGACCTTTAAGAAAGAATTTTTCTCTTTGACATAAATGAAGTTGTTACTATTAACATCGAAAATATTTATTAAAAGATGTTGTGAATTGTTTTGAAAGAATCAAAATTTTTAAACTAATGTTAAATTACATGTCCCTAAAAATATATAACATTTTATATTTGATAAATATGGAGAGGAATAAAAATAATATCAATGTGAAAGGAAAATTATGTTTTAATATATTGAAAAATAAAATTATTCCAAACACACATAGTAAAAATAGAATGAAAATATTTTATTGTAAAAAATATAATTGTAGATATATATGTTGATAAATATTGATATAAAAGTTTTTTTGGTTGTATAGATAATTAATTGATGGAAAAATTGCAAGATGAAACTATATTACTCAACGTCTAAAGATATGAATTGTCAATATTCGCAACAAACAACAGAATACTTCATGTAATTTTTTTTTCAAAAATGTTAAATATGTTATAGAAATGAAAATTAAAAATAAAATAATATAATTCCACATAATATAATAAATTTCTACACTGTATCCATATTTTATTCCCAATAAGATGATCATAACTTAGTGAATGAAAATTGAGTAACTAAAAACATGTACAATTAATGTAAAAAACTAATACAAAATAATTTTGGATGAAATGTTGATAATATGGATTATTATTTTCCATAAATAAAGAATATGTAGTAAATATATATCCTTAAGTATTTAATGAACCATTTATTGTAAATAATTGTGTATAATATAAATATTTTAGAAGGAATTCATGTTTTAGATAGATAATGCAAACAACTTGGTTAACATTTCAATCAAAACTTTATTAAATATATTCCTTGTAATTAAACATAATAAATTATAAAAATATTATTTATATTATATCTAAAATAGTATTTATAAACACTATTTAAATGAAATTTTCTCTATAATATGAAATATATCTCGAATATAGGGCTTTTATTTGAATACCCTTACCTCAGTTCTATTTCAATTTTCACATACACAAAACATCATAAATAATTAAATTATACTTATTGAATATATAAACAATAACAATATTAATAAAAATAAGATTTTATAATCCTCAAATCACATCACTTTATTTTTACACACACATATACATTTATATATGAGTTATTTTTTAAATATTTTCAACACAGGTTGTAATTGGACTTTATTTCTTTGATCTAGTTTCTTAAACAAAATGGTTACGAATTGAAATTATAAATATTTTTATTGTAACACACCAAGATTTTATGAGATATATTATTTTTAATGTCTTTGATGTCTTATATTGTACACTACACCAAGATTATCGTGTACTATACGCAACATTGTATTAGTTTGTAGTATACACAACACTTTTCTTGGCTCGTGTTACACACAATTTAAAGTTTGTTTTGTAGAAATAATTCTACGCAACATTAAATATATATTTTTCTTAGTGTATAAATTAAATAAGTTATTATTATGTTATACGCAACACCAATGTGAGCTTTCACTACACGTAGTCCTGCCTTTGATTGCATTACATGCAATTGCGACCTTACTCGATAGTGTGTGTAATACACAATACCGAGTTTCACTAAACAATGATATATTGTTATAATTTTATTATGAACTAGCCGTTATGAATAGTATTAAATAAAATTTGAATTTTATTACATTATTATTCATCTAACACGTTTTCTAGAACATGATATGAGAACAAAATAAATTTTTCTGGTAAAATAAGTATTTTTAAATAAATGCAGTTTTGCCGCATTTTGATGACGCGCCCACATTAAATATAGATTTTGACATGTTTATAAGTTCAATTTGGCAAAATAAAATTTTCCTTGGAATCAGTATATAAAAATTTACTTTTTATAAAATTTTCATATTATTCTGATAACTTTCATATTTTAATGAATAGTAAAGACACGCTAAATTTTAAATAAAAAAAATTTCATCGTAATAATTTGTATGGTTAAATTAAATTATTGAATGGTTTTAAAGTATAAATAGAATATATTTTTACCATTTAATATAATTTATGTCATTATAATTTATGTTACATTTTATTCATAGGTAAAATCATTTCAATCATTTGCAATGGTTTAACTTTAAAAACTCAATTTCTTAACTATGGGATTAATTTTAAATTAATTTTTGCAACATATGTGATTTGATTTTGAAAAAATGGATTCTATATTTGTAATTAGTTGGTACAAATTATGTTAATAGGATATTGTTTATTTTTTGTCACTATGAATAGTAACTATGTAAAACTTTATTTCCCATAGTTAAAGATAAATTGGGTAATTAAGTGTAAATATAATATTATAAAATTACCATAACACTGGTCTTAATATAATTGGATGATTTTATTTCTTAATAAGGAATATTTTAGTCGAAATATAATCCATTGGAACCCTCTTGGATGTGAAAACCTTTAATTTATTTTATTTTAAAGAATGTGAAATATGTCTCACTCAAACTTTAATAAGTAAATTATTTTTAATATAAGGTTATACATAATATAAATTCGATTAAAAATACTCATTTGAAAGATAAATTTTTTTTCTTTGTTATGGTAATTTGTTTGTAATTTTTAAGATATATTTAATTACCTTAATAACTTATACATTAATGATGCAAGAAATTATTTATTTAGTTAAAAATCAGTAATGTAGTTTTTATTAAAATAATAATACCCATTAAAATGCCCTAAAACCAGAACAAAACTTATTTGTCGTATTTATATAAACCATAAACATCCAATGGTCTAATTTTGGACCATTTAGATCTTTATAAAAGTGATTATGACACATATATTATCTTATTTTAAATGATGTCAAAGTTGTTACCTTCATAATTTAATTAATATAACAATTTAAATGTTATTATTCTAAGTCGATAAATTAAAGTAAAACTATAATTATGGAAGATATTATAATTATATGCATCTTAGTATTTTAATTTTATTTTTTATGATATAAATATGTTTATTAAATAATTATACAAAAATGTTGTAGTAATTATTTTATTACAAAAAATATCAAATAAATTGTTTTAATAATATTAAAATAAATAATATATGAACTAATTAAGGCACTACAAAATTTTTTAGATGAATTTGAAATGTTAGGGATCTATTAAATATTTTTTTGAATATATCCCCTATTTTAATTTTATTTAAATTCAAATAAATGAATAGTGTCAAAATTGTCACTATTGATATTTTATTAAAATAACATGTTATTAAATTCTATAAAAATCACAAAAATATTTAAAAAATTTAAATTGAAATTTAAATGGTATAGATGTTCATAAAGTATTCAATTATGGATAATTAAAAACACATATATACGTATTTTAACAATTTAACATTTAGAATATTCTTACAACAAAAAAGATTACATAAATTAAATAAGGATAAATCACATTGACAAGGTTTTAAATAATTTCCCAACAAGTCTAAATTTGATTGGTTTATGATATTATAACCCTATCTTACCTTATATCCTAATTTAAGTCATTTTGGGGGTTTTTATGTGGGGTTTGAATTTATTATAAATTAATATATTTTATGTTTCCAAAGGTGCCACTCTCCTCCCATATAAAAGTGAACCTCCTCCCTCTCCTCTTCACAAAATTTTGAGCCATCAAGCATGGGAATCCCCTAAAAATTACTCTTCTCATCTTCCCTAGTAACATTCTGGAGGTTTTTTTCTTCTCAGAAGACCATATCTAGTCTCTTAAGAAGGAGTTTAAAGGAGGTGCGTTGACGAAGAGGTAATCTCTTCTACCGATTCGTTCAAGTTTATTTCTTCTTAAACATCCTCTTATTTATTTGTTTCATTAAAAATTAATACAATAAGTATCACTAATATACTGATATGATATTATAAATCTGAATCAACCCCATTTCTCCTTTTATCCATCCTACGGAAAATGAAATCACCGCGTGTGCATACGTACAGAATACCGTCTCCACGTTGTGGTGTAATCTGTTTTCCACCACCACCTTACATTGATGGGTATAATGGTAGAAATAATAAATATATAGATTTTTTATAACATCATGATGATTCTAATAAATAATATCATCCTCTCAAATTCCATTCTATTATTTTGGAAATGATATCATCGCTCATGCGTGCGTACGGATTACAGTCTCCACAATGTGATGAGAATAATTCTCCATGATTAACCATTAAAGCATGATTATAAAGTATATATAATAAATAATCATAAATGATATGACATAATAATGCTACTGGATTTATATACATATATGTTTCATTTACTTAATTCTATTGAATTCAATAAGAAAAAAAACAACATTCATGCATACGTACGACCTACCGTCTCCATGAATGGTGTATTTCATTCCATTTATCGATCTATCATATATATTTATATGATGAATATATATTATAAATAAGTCTTGTTTTAAATTATGGAATTATGTAAATCCGGATATAAGTAATAATATCAAGAACAACAAGTTGAAACACAGACGATAAATGAAATGATTTTACCCAAAACTCTGCTTTAACATGGAATTGACAAGAGAATGGGTAATATAAAGTCATAAGTGAAGCATATATGATACAATAAATATTATTATGATTCTGTTACAAGTTAATAATATGTTTAAACCCACTATATAGGTGTTTTGAACACGTATTGAAGAAATTAGACCTAAGGTAAGGGATAATTTTGCAATCTCATTTTTATCTGAGATTGATTATACTTAAGTATTTACTAGGGTATATTTTTCATCCAAGTCAATAATTTGTTTTTCATAAAGTGTTTAATATTATTCCATGTGTTCTTAAAGTCATGTTTACCCCTCTTTTGCTTTTACTTTGTGTTATGGAAGGAATCTTTTTTTATTTACCATACTTGGTACTTTATGACATTTTCGTTAAATGTACGGGGAGAATGTTTTTTAACATATACAGCGTGAATGGATTTTTATGGTTTCATAATGAACTATTTAAATGAAGATTAATCTAAAAAATATCATTATTATTTTAAACAAAATTCTTTTATTTTAATATTTCATTGCATTTTTTGAAAATAAATTGATTCTGAAGAATAAAGGATATTTTCCTCAAGAATTCATTTCTATTGTTTATTCAAAACTATTTCTCAACTAAGATTAAATTATTTAGTATAGTTATGTTTCAAGTATAATGTATCTATTATTATCATGGTTTTGTTTTTCTTATGATGAAATGATATCCATTTGTTTTATATGGATTATGTTATGATGGGATCATGTTTATGAAACCCATTTTATTTTTTGGGTTATGATGAATGATTTATGATTATTTTGTGGAACACAGAAGAATGATTTAAATATGATATGGGTGAGACCTATATCTCCCTCCAATTCATTGAATAAATATTTATATCTCATTAGATAAACATGGTTGGATTGACAAGTAAAATCTGGTTTAGTAATACAGGGCTAGAACGATAAGTAAACCCGGTTCAGTAATGGACTTTGTTTGCTATGATGGTCTTGGAAACAATTCCTTGGCTAGTATGGAAATAATAACATGTGACTAATGGATGACACAATTACATGTTTTATTTCCATGCTAGTTTATCATGATTAATGTTCCTTTTTTGTCTATTCCTTATGTATTGCCATGTTTTATATCATTGCTCAATATTTTGATGTTTAGATTTTATGCTCAAGTTGTTATGTTAAAATGTTTATGGACTGTTTTATATTCTCAATGTTTACCGTTACTGAGCATTTGATCTCACCCTTTTTTATGTTTTCTTTTCCCTAGGATATAAATAATGGTTTTGGGTATGAAAATAAATTGGGATGATCTTTATGGGAGATGTTGAAGATCTTTCACCATGACTAGAAGATGTTGTTCCATGTTTCCAAAGACACTAAACTATTACGGTCCTTGGGGTCTGTTTTAGTTATATATTAAGTATTCAGAAAAAGTAATGTAATGTCTATGTACATATATCTTGGGTCTCTACAGTTGGTATCATAGGAAAGGTTAAGTAAACCTTTGGAAACTAGGATGCAGAAACATTAGTGAGATCCCTAGAGATATTTCTAAGGTATGTCTAGGGATGTCCCTAAGGGTAAGTATAAGTATATGTTATAGTCCTAGAATAACGGTAAAGATCTTAGAAAGAAACCTAAGATATTAGTTATTGAAGGTACTCCCGCTTTATTATGTTGTTTTCCTAAAATGATTTTTTCCTCTCACACTATTTTTTTGGGGTTTTAGAAAATGGCTGGAAATAGTAAGATTCACAATAATAAAGGATATGATGGAAAATAGAATGATATTTATTCCTGAGAAAACAAATGAAAAGGGATTTGTATGTCCAATCATCATTGTTATTCCTAATCCGAAATATCATAATATGATCAATAGTCTCAAATTTGGTAAGCTTCCTTACTCACCTAAAAAGAGAAAGATGGAGTTTCATGATGATCATAGGGGAAAGAAAGTTAAATTTCCCCTATGTAAATCATGTGGGAAGAGGCATCAAGGAGTATGTTTTAAAAGAACTAGAAGATGTTTTGGGTGTGCAAAAGGAGAACACAAATCTTGTAATTTTGAAGGAAAAGTTTCAGTTTATAGCATGGACAAGGGTAATGGTATTGTTAAGACATCAACAACGGTTAAATGTTTTAAATTTGGAATGTACAATCATTATGCAAACCAATTCCCTAAGGGAAAATCTCATGAAGAGAATCAACATGGTCGTATGAATAGTATTTATGTTGATGATGATGAAGAGACTACAAATGATATATGAGATGAAAGAAGTGTTGAGGAATAAAAAGATGAAGCTCGGTCAATGGATTAAGAAGGTAGTGGAATGATTGTATCTTTATCAAGAGTTATGTTGTCTAGGTAATTTAATGGTACTATGGAATAAATAAACATTTAAGGATTGTTAAACTATTGTTTTTCCTAATGTATTTGAATGTATATGTTGAATGGAACCGAAAAACATGAATGATTATTCTGATATTTTTGGAATGTTGATGATATGCGCATAATGAAGGGATAAGGATATAATAAATTTTTTGATAATATTAATGAGATCATGATTGATATAAGGACAAAGTGATATCATGGATTCAATATATAGAATTTCTTGGATTTTTGTATGTGGAAAGAGTTAATGTTTGATGCAATTCATGTTTTCACTAAGGCTCGTTGGTAATTCATGTTTCAAGAATACGCGATTAAGGTATTCACATTTTCGAAAGTGATCAAAAAGATATATATTATAATATATGGGGGATAAATGATGGTATTCACATGATTGTTATATGACCAATCTGGTAATCATTTTCATTATAATATGAGATTAGACAGAAGTATTTTGGATAAGCATAAAGATTTAAATGGATTATGTTAGACATCAGATAGTATTGTTAAAGGATAGAACTTTTTGATATTATTTATAGAATGTTATAATAGTGTTGTTTTAGAAAAAGGAAAACTGATAGGACGAGTGACAACCCATCGCGTCAGACATGGATGCAAGAATCATACCAACAACCAATCTGCGACTTGCCATTATCACCTACCACTAGCCTACAGGAAGTCCTTGTTTAGTAGAAATTAGTTTTATTTTGTTAAGTGGTATGATAGATGAAGTATAAGTCCATTTTTGGAACCATATATGACTAATATCTTCATATATGGACTTATGAATATAACTTTTGCTAACCTTATGTTTGAGACAATTAAAATGACCTATCATTCTATCCCATGATCTGCTGACACTTCATGGAAGAAAAGTTTAAATTCATTTCTTTAAGAGATGAAGTTGAAATTGTTCAAGGCACAAACAAAAGTGAGATTATACCAAACTCAATTAAGTATTTCTTCTAATTAAAAAATTATTCAACATTATGGAAATGATCTTGAAAAAAAAAATTCCCTAGTACACTTATATCCTATGAATCAGATGGTACCTTATATCGTCACAAATTTATGGATTTCTGATTGTTGGATTTTTTATAGCCATGTTCTCTACCACTCATCATCAGATATTGATGGTTAGATTTCTCTTCCATATCCATATTTTCACCTATGTTCCCCTATTTGGAAAACCAGTGATGAGTTAATTTGGTTAACTATTATGTTTCATACTTTAATTATTAAAATTATGTTTTATTATTCCTTTTTACGATCAATGTTACTATGAAAAAACATTCAAGTAGTAAACGATTTATAACCCTGATGAATTTCGAGGGTGAAATTTATTTTAAGGGTGGTAGAATGTAACACCCTGAGATTTGATGAGATATATTCTTTTTAATTTCTTTGATTCCTCTTATTTTACACTTCACCAACATTATATTGTTTTGTACGCAACGCCGTATTAGCTTGTAGTATTCACAACACCACTCTTGGCTCGTGTTACACTAAATTTCATGTTCGTTTTGTAAAAATTATTCTACGCAACATTAAGTATAAATTTTGATTAATGTATAAATGAAATAAGTTATTATTTTTTTATTCCAAAAACCAAAGGGTGCTCTCACTACACACAACCTGGACTTGGCTTTTATAACTCACAATCGTGACCTTCCTCGATAGCGTGTGTAGTACTAAATATCGGGTTTCACTATACAATGATATATTGTAATAATATAATTATGAAGTAGCCGTTTTGAATAGTATTAACTAAAATTTTAATTTTATAACATTATTATTCATAATATACAATATCTAGAACATGGTATGGGAACAAAATAATTTTTTCAGGTAAAATAATTGTTTTTTAAAAAATGTAGTTTTTCCGCCTTTTGATGGCGCACCCACATTCAATCTAGTTTTTGACATGTTTATAAGTGAAAATTGAAAAAATAAATTATTCCTTGGAATTAGGATATAAAATTTTACTTTGGATAAAATTTTAATATTATTATGATAACATTCATATTTTAATGAATAGTAAAAGCATGCTAAATTTTAATTAAAAACAACTTTTTTCATCGTAATAATTTATATGGATAAATTAGAATAATAGATGTTTTTAAAGTATAAATATAATATATTTTTACCATTTAATATAATTTAGTTCATTAGCATTGAGTTTACATTGAATTCCTAGGTAAAATCATTTCAATCTTTTACAATGTTTTAACTTTTAAAACTGATTTTCTTAACAAAGAGATTACTTTTAAATGAATTTCTGCAACTTATGTGATTTGAATTTTGAAAAATGGATTCCATATTTGGAATCATTAGGTCCAAATTATTTTAATAGGCTACATTTTATTTATTGTCACTATGAATAGTAACTAGGGTAAATTTTATTTACCATAGTTAAAGGTAAATCGAGTAATTAAGGGTAAATATAATATTTTAAAAATACCATAACACATTTCTTAATATAATTGGATGATTATATTTCATCCTAAGGAATATTTGGGTCGATATGGAATCCATTGGAACCCACTTGTATGTGACTAAGACCTTTAATTTATTTTATTTTAAGTAAAGTGAAATATGTCACACTCAAACTTTAATAATTAAAGTATTTTTAATATAAAGTTATACGGAATATAAATGCTTTTATAAATTATCATTTGAAAGATAAAATGTCTTTCTTTGTTGTGGTATGTTATTTGTAATTTTTTAGATATATTTAATTACTTTAAAAGCTTATACATTAATGATGGAGAAATTATTTATTTAGTGAAAAATCAGTAAAATAGTTTTTAATAAAATAATAATACCCATTAAAATGCCAAAAAACCTGACCAAAACTTAATGGTCGTATATAGATAAACCATAATCATCTAATGGTCAAATTGTTTACCATTCGGAGCATTATAAAAGCGATTACGAAACTTATATTATTTTCTTTTAAATGATGTAAAAGTTTCCACCTTCATAATTTAATAAATATAAAAATTTAATTGTTGTTATTTTAAGATGATAAATTAGAGTAAAACTATTAATATTTAAGATATTATAATTATCTACATCATAGAATTTTATTTTAAATTTTTATGCTACAAATATATATATTAAATAATTATAAAACCCGTTGTTATAATTATTCTATTATGAAAAATATCAAATAAATTTTCTTAAAAATATTTTAATAAATATTATATGAACTAATTAATGTGTTCCAAAACTTTTTTAGATGAAAATGAAATGTTAGGAATCTATTAAATATTTTTTTGAATATATCCTCTTTTAGGGATTTTATTTAAATTTAATTAAATGAATAGTGTCTAAATTGACACTATTGATATTTTATAAAAATAACATGTTATTAAATTGTTTATAAAACAAAAAAAAAATATTTATAAATTATAAATTGAAATTGAAATGGTCTGAAATTTCATAAATTATCCAATTATGGAAAATTAACAACACATATGTATGTATTTATAACAATTTAAAAGTTAGAATATTATTACCACAAATAAGATTAAATAAATTAAATAAGGATAAATCAAATTGATAAGGTTTAAAATAATTTTCCAACATGTATAAATTTGATTGATTGATGAGATTACAACCCTCTCTTACCACATATCCGAATTTAAGTCACTTTGGTGGGTTTTATGTGGGGTTTGAGTTTATTATAAATTAGTATTTTTTATGTTTCCAAAGGTGCCCCTCTCCTCCCTTATAAAAGGACCCATACTCCCTCTCCTCTTCACACAACATTTAGCCATAAATCTCAGCCAAAACCTTCCCATAAATTTTATAAACTTCCATAGTAACATTCGTGAGGTTTTTTTCTTCTTAAAAGTCCAACACTAGTCCCATAAGAAGAAGTTTAAAGGAGGTGCATCGAAGAAGAGGTAATCTCTTCTACTGATTGTTTCATGTTTATTTCTTCTTCAACTTCCTCTTATTTAGTTCTTTCATTATAAATTAATACAATATGTATAATTAATATACTTATATGATATTATAAATATGAAACAACCCCATTTCACCTTCTATCCATTCTATGGAGAACGAAATCATAGTGCGTGCGTACGTACAGAATACCGTCTCCACGTTGTGGTGTAATCTGTTTTCCACCACAACCTTACATGGATGGGTATAATGGTAGAAATAATAAAAATAAATTGTTATTATATCATCATAAGGATTCGGATAAATTATATCGTCCAATTCAATTTTATTCAATAATAATTGGAATGATATCATCGCTCCTACGTACGTACGGATTACCGTCTCCCCAAGGCGATGTGATTCATTCTCCATGATTAACCATTCATGTATTATTATAAAGTATATAAAATAAATAATTATAAATTATATAACATAATAATGATACTTTATTTATGTATATATATGGTTCATTTACTTAATTCCATTCAATTCAATTAGGAAACAAAAACAGCGTGCATGCGTACATATGACCTGTAGTCTCCTTGAACGGTGTATTTCATTCCATTTATCAATCTATCATATATTTTTTTATGCTGAATATATATTATATATAAATCATGCTTTAAATTCTAGAATTAATTAAATCTGGATACATGCAATAATATCAAGAACAACAAGTCAATACACGGATGATAAATCAAACGATTTTACCCAAAACACTGATTTAACATTGAATTAAGAAAAGAAATTGGACTTAAGGTATGGGATAATTTGGAAATCTCATTTTTAATAATTTTTTAAACCCAAAATATAATTGTATTGGACAGGTACAAAAGAAATTGGACTTAAGGTATGGGATAATTTGGCAATCTCATTTTTATCTGAGATTGCTTATACGTTAGTATTTACTGGGGTATATTTTTCATCTATGTCCATGAAATGATTTTCATAAAGTGTTTAATATTATTCCATGTATTTTTTATGTCATTTTTACCCATATTTTACTTTTTCTTTTTGTTATGGAAGGAATCTTTCTTTTTTTTACAATACGTGGTACTTTTTGACTTTTCTGTTAAAAGTACGAGGACAATGTTTTTTAATCTTATACATCAGAAATGGATTTTTATAGTTTCATAAAGAATTATTTCAATGAATCTTCCTATACAAAATTTCATGATTATTTTAAATAAAATTCTTCTCTTTTAAAATTTCATGGAATTTTGAGGAAATAAAATTATTTTGAAGAAGAAAGGATATTTTCCTCAAGAATTAATTTCAAATGTTTATTCAAAAATATTTCCCATCGAAGATGAATTTATTTAGTTTTATTATGTTTTATGTATAATGTCTCTATTATTTTCATGGTTCGATTTTTATTATGATGAAATGAAATCCATTTGTTTTATATGGATTATGTAATGATGGGATGATGTTTATGAAACCCATTTCATTCTTTGGGTTATGATGCATGACTTATGATTATGTTATGGAACACATAAGAGTGATTTCAATATGAGATGGGTGGGACCTATATATCCTTTCAATGTACTGGGTAAAGAATTATATCTCATGAGATACAAATGGCTGTAATGAAAAGTAAAATCTTATTCAGTAATACAAGGCTGGAATAACAAGTAATCACAGTTTCCTAATAGACTTCGTCCACTATGATGGTCTTGGCTGTAATGCCTTGGATACTATGGAAATAATTACGTATGCTTATTGTATGCCACAATTACAAGTTTTATTCCCTTGCTATTATATCATCATTAATGTACCTTTATGATCTATGCCTTATTTACTGCCATGTTTTATGTCATTTCTCGGGATTTTGATGTTTAGATTTTATGCTCATGTTTTTACATTCAAATGTTTATGGATTTTTTTATGTTCTACACGAATACCCTTATTGAGCATTTTAGATAACCCTTTTTTATGTTTTCTTTTCCCTAGGAGATAATGAATGGTTTTAGGTAGCAAAATAAATTGGGAAGATCTTTAGGGGAGATGTTGAAGATCTTTCACCATGACTGGAATATGTTGTTCCATGTTTCAAAAGACACTAAACTATTACGGTCCTTGGGTGTATGTTTTTGTTATTTATTAAGTATTCAGAAAAAAAACTAATGTGTTGTATATGTACATCATGCTTGGGTATTTACATTTATTAAATTATATTTATTGGTAAAATAATATATTTTCTATGATAATTATAGTGGTATAATTTTATTCCATATAATTTTTGGCTACAAACATTGCAGATGACGTTAGTGATCATAACATTTTAGTTATTCATAAAAAATGAATGGGCTTTTCATAATAAATGTGATAAATTTAGATAAAAACATAACAAAAAAATTAAGACCTTATTTACAATTCTCTTTCATTATTATTATAGTATATAAGATCTTATATCCATCTATGATATAAAAACAAATTATTATTTAAGTGTGTTTTTCAACCAGCCAAAACATGATCAAGAAATGATTAATGAATGATTATATGATCGGTTTTTAATTACTTTATTATATAATATTGATGATATTTTTCAGTGATTCTATGTGTGATATATAATAATATTAAATAATTATTATGATTGAATAATTAATATAATTTCTATACTTATAATGAAGAGATCAGTTACCTTATAGTTCCTTTCATTCAAATGAATGGATTGATATTAATTATTTATTGATCAAATTATTAATAAGATCTAAAATTTATCATAAAATAACCTTAAATATATCATAAAGTCATATTTAAAATTTAATATCATCATTATGAACAACCATATGAGGATGTTATGAAAATTGGATTGAAAATCAATCATTCTATAGAGGTAGCCGTCAATAAAAATTGGTGGTAAAAGATTTAATTATCCATAGAATGAGGTAAAGGATTACCATAGTTTATATCTTCAAAATAATAAATATTATAAAAATATAATTAATATTTATTACAATATTTTTTAATACTAGATATGAAAGGTGTTTAATGAAAGGGAAAAATGTTGTGTCATGGAGAAGGTAGTTTGTATAACACAAGAATAGATGTTTTAATTTTAATTAATAGAAAACAGAATATGTTTCTAATTATTATTTCCATAGAATAATAAAATTAAATATATAGCTAATAATTATTTCATAATTTAAGGACAATAAAATTAATATTTTTAAAGTGAATTAAATAATAATAATGTTAAGTGGAAATGATTACTTTCATTTGGACCGTTAAAATTTTCTTGGAAGATCCATCAGAAGTGGAGGGCATATGATAATGTAATTTTTACATAAATATCAATATATTTATTGAGTATTCTATGTGAAGGGAAAATAAAATAGTATTAGTAGGAGAAAATATTTTTATGAGTGCATTCATGTGGTGGTGTGAGACCCCTTTTATAAGTGGTGTAAAACATTTTTTTCTAAATATTTTTGCATAATATAAAGGGATCAAGTATTAAACTTGTAACGGAGCTCAAAAAATAGAAATATGGAATTTGGAAGAGATTGTGTTGATTAAAACCTCACCCAATCAATTACAAACAAGTTTTATATCTTGTTTCATTCAAATTAGACCAATAATTATTAATATATCCATTTTTTCTTTTACAATGGTAATTAGATTTTACCTATGGTAACATAATATTTAAGATTACATTTTTTTAATTATTATATACTTTTTTCCAATATATTATAAATTTTAAATTAATTTTATTTTATGTGAATTATATGTTCAAATTGAAATATATAATGAATTAACAACAATTTGTGATTATTTTTTTTCTATTCCAAAATATTATATAGGAGTTAATAATTTTTAAAATGTGTATTAAAATTATTTATATTCTTATAAAATAAAAATTTGGTGTTTAAAAAATGTTTCATGAATATCGAATTTATACTTATATATTGATATTTTCATAAAATCAATGTTTTGCGATAAAAATAGTTTCAAATATTCCTATAAAAAATAATTTTTATTAGAAAAATACCAAACAATAATATTAAGAGAATATAAGTATGATGAATAAAAATATATTTTGGTAAATATAAACTATATGTTTATAAAATTATATTTTAAATTATGATGTCAGATATATAGAAAATTATTTTATAGGAAAATAACATTTTAGAATGTGAATCATTCTCACTCATATTTACCATTACATATTAATTTTATTATTATTAACAATTTATTAATATGAGATATGTTCTTTGATTATTAATCAATGGTTTCTTGAAATAGTAGTGAATACGACATTGATATGAATTAATTAAAAATAAATGTTTCTAACAATAAAATTATCAAATTTGTAAGTTTAGCTATGACAATTAAATTTATATTATATTAATACTATCATTCATTTTCTATCTAAAATAATTTCTTAAATTAGTTACACATATTTATTCCTTGTAATTCAATGGAAAATTTTTACCAATTTAATCCTTTTATAGTTTTTTTCTCTTGTGTTGCATGTAGATTATGATATTGAACACATTGACTTATAAATAAAACAATATATTAAAATTTTGATTTATTACATCGGGTTCATACACTAGGTTTGAAAACTATTATCATATTTTGTTGTTTCTTTAGGGTTTATAAATTTCATTATTATGGGTTGGGACTCCTTTTAAAACCTATCAAATTCATTACAATGGTAGAAATATAACTCCTCTATTTTGTGGAGTGAAGTTTATATTTTAGTCACTAATATCCAAAAGATTATTAAAAACACTTTGTTTGTTTCTCTATTGTTTCCTGATTCATTAAATAAACTATAAAAAAAGGGAAAATTAATTTCAATGTTCCATTCTCCATATATTGAACATTCCTCCACAATAATTTGGACGTAAAAATTGTTATTATATGTGGCTATATTGTTCTAAAACATATTTCAAATATTTATCCTAATAAATTCTGAAGGAAACTTTTCAAGGGTAAAAAATATAATTTGATATGTATTAATTAATATTATTTTCAGCTAGAAACCTCAAGGGCACCCACTATCATATGGTGTGGATTATGGTTGATGGTAGTATAACATTGTAGATTCTCTTAAAAACCTAATAATTCAAAAATGGAAAATCATGGTGAACCCTAATAATATTCTTGAATTTAATGATGAAACCTTATTTAGTAATGATGTTGTAATATACGAGCTAACGTATAAGGTGATACACTTTATATATTTTGAAATTAATATGAATGTGTATAGAAGTATTTATACATGAAAAGAAAATACATTAAATGTGGAAAATACTTCAGGTCAGTGATATAAGTAATCCGAATATTATAATGTCTAAATATGGAATGATTCTAGCCAAGTATGAGGAATTCAAAATCAATGAAGAAGAAACAATTACCAAATTATTTTATATATTCATGAGTATTGAAAATTGAATTAGTTATTTAGGATTAATCATAGTTAATTCAATTATGGTTGCACGGTTTTTAGCCATTTATTTTATTCAACGAATTATAAAACATAGAAATTAATGAAATTACTATTTTAGATGATTATTATTTAGATAACAGTGTTGGATCTTTCCTAAAATATGAGTTTTAATTTAAAAATATTTCAGTAGGGGGAATTTGAATAATAAAGGTGTTTCTTTAAAATAAAAAATTATTTTACCACTAACTCTTATGATGGTAACTTATAAATCTATGAATGATAATGTGTTGTACATGTTTCCTAAGGATGTATAAATAAAGTCTACTCATGTAGGAAAAACATTACCCACAATATAATGTAAGGAAAAATGATAATCAAGATGATAAATATATTTCTTATTATTACATGGAATGGGGGATTATAATTATAACATCTCAAGACTCAAGAAATTACTAATAAATATAGAACACTATGAGGAAAATGTAATGAAAAAAATAAATATATCTAGGGGAAAATTATGAACTATTATTTTCATTACATGTTACATAATATATATTTATAAAAATATTTATTCATTAATATATCCTTATTATGTGGTTATAATAATGATTTCATCCCAAAACCATTTTCATTTAGATTTATTTAAAATTCTCGATTGAAATGTATTTAGCTACCAATGAAATAATTTTTTAACAAAATTGGACACAAATTTTTATGTGTACAGAAGACATCGTAAAATAAGTTTCATTATAAAACATATTATGAAAGAATAAAAGGGTCTTCCATTCCAGGTATAGTGTATTATAATGAAATATAACTTGTAAAATTTCAAAATATATTTCATTTAATAAAAATTATAAGGATAATGTCACTTTAAATGATAATTCAGATAAATAAGTAAATATATTCAGGGATGGTATGATTTCAAAATGTTTATTTATTTCAATAGTTACATTAGTTGAATTCATAAATAAAAAAATAATAAGTATCTCACATTTGTTTATGATTATATGAATGTAAAATTAGAAAATTAAAACATTTCATTTCTAAAATGGAATATATTGTATTTTTTTTAAATATAAACAACAATATTTATTCAAATAGTATTCTCGACTATAATGAATAAAATTTCATATTTTTAAAAAAATTTTAATATAAGAATGGTTTACTATATAGAGTATTGGTGAAATAAAATTTATTTTTATAACAGAAGATTTATTAAAAACAAGATGTGTTTGATCTGTCCAAGAAAACACTGAACTTTATATATCCATATGATTCATGTTATAAAAATACCAAGTGTCATAGTGATATAATGGTTCACACATAATCCAAAAAAATGAAAAAAAGCACAAGAAGATGATAAAAACGAGACACAGTGGCTTACATGGGATAAAGAAATAATCCCTTCATCCTGGGAGAGGCATGAATTTCAATATGACTAGGAGAATAATTGTTAGTCAATTTTAGTGTTTTAGACACACAAAACCAATCGCTTGAATGGGATTATGAATAAAATTATTCAACTGTGCAACTAATTGAAAAATAAGTCCACTGGGATATAGTGACTACTGGATTAAATCTTATAGAGCTACAATACCTCTATCTCAAACGTTTGATATTATAAATTAATAGTTAAAATTGTCTAAAAACTACAATTCCATATCGATGTTTCTAGGATAACAATAATATAATTTATTCTATTCATCAGTCTCTTGTGGTGTTCTATCTACTAGGAATATTCTCAAAATATACAAATGGATCAATCCCCATTCATATAACTATTCATCCAAAAATGTAAACAATACAAAGAGTCTTTCATGTTAATTCATGAGGTGAAAACATTTACACTGCTTTTACATTTACATCTAGATTTATATTACCCAACGAAATCTTCTAGTCTAGGTGAAATAGGTATAGTTTTGTTATTATTTGACAATAATATATTTATATGAACTTATAATCTTATATATAATTCAATGACTTTTAAAAAATATTTTATACAGAAAATTGGCCTAAAAAGAATCTTTTCTATTATTATCTATTAAATGTTACAAATGAGTTGTGTTTTCAAATATACAACTTGATAAACTCTATGATGATATTGAAAAATGATAAAACTTTTCATATCCCTGTGCTATATAATATTATTTTATAGAATGGTAAAGTAGGTCTTCATAAAAAAAATGTGTTGATAATGGTAAAGGATTAATCTTTATTAAAATATTTTCACATAAAAGATGTTAACTCAACATTGATTTTTTATTATCAAATTCGGAATGGGAAATTTTTTTGGAAGACAAATATTTAAATTTGGAATGAAGAAAGACATAAAATGATTATTTTTTTTATTTTAATGATTACATAACATCCTAAATTCCAATTAATCACTCTATAATTTTCATTAAAAAACAAATGAATCCAATTTATATGATATTATAATTTAATTAATCTATATAATTTTTATTATAGAATAACATTATAATTTTTATAATATATCCATATTAATGATTATTAAATTAATTTAAATGAAAGAAAATATGATTCAAAATAGGTTGAATATGAGTTTAGATATTTTCACAATTGTGTACAAAAAATTTTAGAGTTCGATGATTCAATTTTGGTGGATATTACATCAAACGAACGAAATTTAAATATCTATAAAGACATCCACATGATATGTTTATTAATGAAATAACTAATTGTGTTAAACCTTGATATTATTTATGATTTTTTATTATCATTTTTTTATTTCTTTATTTATTCCCATAAGAATTAATGAAACATTTTTCAATTATAAATGGGTTTCGGTGATGCATGAAGAATTTAATTTGGTTAGTATGAATAAGTTGAGGTCGTAGTTGAACCATATATGGATTGAAATATTAATGGAATCAAGTGAATCATTATAAACATATTAGGCAAGTTTGGGGTAATAAAAGTATATAAATAATTGTCCACATTTTCTTGATAATATATATATATATATGAATATAATTGTATACATTTACTTTCAAATGGACATCAAAAAATAATTTTTTAAAGAATAGTATTTTTATTATAGTTATGTAAAACAATACCTATCATTTTAATATGAATATAATCCTAATCAATTTTGGAAACATTTAAGAGAACATTATATATTGATACAAGATCCTCTAACATAGAATGATATGTTTCCATTATTTCTATTCAATAATGGTACTGAAAAAGAAACTTTTGATCCAACCATTTATCTAAAAAGTGTATCAAATGTATCATTGATAGTCCAAATGTATATCAATGATATTATCATTTATTCTTTAAATATATAGTTTTTAATAAAATTTCAACGTTATTGTATAATGAATATTATTGTACCCTTATTGGTGAAATTGATTACTATTTGAAAAAATCAATTAAAATATTACAACTCTCTTAATTAATATGAATATTGGATTTTTTATGATTTTTTGTGTTAGGAATTTCAATTTCCCCAATATTACATTAATTATTTTTTGTTATAATGAATATGATGGAGAAATTAAATAAGATAATAATAAATAGTTTAGAGCTATGATCTGTACCTTGATTTTTTTAATATTTTCAGGAAAATAGTTTTTTTATACGTGGTAGATTTAAATCCAATTCCAGTTAAATTTATTTAAAGGGTATTATGTTTGTTAAAATATTTTGAAATCTTGAATTATCATATCCTACATATACATCATCTGAGATAACTAGTTATTCTGATTCTCATATTAGTTGTTTCAAAATAGAATGAAAAATAAAATAAGGAATAAATAAATTACATAGTAAATTGTTAGTCTCATTGAGTTATAAAAGTCAATATTTATTATATCTATCATCACATAATGTGAGTACATTTATGATACATAACACTGTTAATATTATTTATAGATTATAAAAATAGTCTTTGATTTTGGTATAATTTTTAGAATAAAATTTTACATGACTATAAAAATTCAATAATTATATTCTCTAAAAATTAATTATGAAATTCTAGGATTAAACACATTGATATGTGTTATCATTGTTTTATATATCATGTTCAAAAATCAAATATTTATTTGTAATTTATTCTTAATGAGGAACAATATTCATATATTTAAACTAAATTTTTATATTTTTATATTCTTGATTAAATAAAATTCTATCTTTTATTGATTTAAATTTATTATTGAAACATATATATAGGGATACACATACTCTAATTTTGAGCTAAAAAATTAGAAATATTCAATTTCATTATGGTAAATATTTAACCAATTTTTTTCTCACCAGAATTTTATTATTTTATGGGATATTATATAATACCTAAAAATAATAATTTCTGTATTCCATTAAAAATATGAAATGTATTCTTGGATAATTAGGTATTCTATCATATGTCTCTAATAGAATCTATAGTATAATAATTTTTATATATCTGTAAATACTTTTTAAAAATGTATAAAATTGTGGCAATTCAAGATATGTGTTGGAATTATAATTTTGTTTAAATTTATAACAATATAATTATTAAGGTGTATATTTATCATATTTTAGCATTATCAATGTTAGTTTCATTGATAATAATCATTTACGGTTTTATTTCCTTGGTAACTTTTATAAACAGAGGTTTGTTTCTTCCCCAACAACATATATTTATAATTGGTTGAAAACCTTAAAACATTAAATATTTGTATATTTTAGATTCATCTATTAAATATTTGTGATAAATTTCAAAAAGGGTGTGTAATTTTTATTTTTTTTTAATAATTTTGTAAATATAAAAAAGGTGGAGAATATTTAGGGGCTCAATAGTACACATTGTTTATTTTTGTTTTGATAGTTTCAATACAAAGAATTATTATTTTATGAAAAATAAATCATAATATGTATTTTTATTTGATATTATGTGAGTAATTTATTAGTATGTTATTGAAAATTCTACAATGTTTGGATATGACCTTGAGTGAAACAATTTTAATGATTGAATGTGACATATTTTTGAAGTGACCTTGAATGAAAATTTGTAAAAAATAGAAGATTAATCATATGGAAGTAACCATGATTGAAAATTTGATAGTGTTTTTAAGTGACTACCTACATAAAAATATAGTGTCCATATGATGAGAAATAATGTGATCCCATAGAAAAAAATAAAGTGGCCAGATGAACAAAAAAATTGAATCTACCTGAAAAAAAATAAAATAAAATGACCATAATAAGAAAAAAAATTTATCCACTTAAAAAATAATAATGTGACTACATGAAGAAAAATAATGTGTCCCCAAATATAATAAATATGTGATGGTATAATGAAAAATAAGTTGACCAGAAAATAAAAATGAATTGGAAACAAAGTTAAATTTGGTAATACATTGAAATAACTTCATGAAGATAAAATTTGTTGAAGTGTTAATCCGACCTTATAACCAATAATAAATTATTTAATTTATGATATTTTTCATCAAGACATTATCATTTATATTTGTACTATAATATTTCAAATCATGGTATGGTTTATTTTATTTTTTATCATGGGATAATTATTCGTTAAAAATAATTAATTATTTCATTATGACAATGTTTTCATTGGAATAATTTTTGATAGATTAAAAGATAATTACATGGGTTGAAGTATCAAACTAGTTTCCTATGATAGAATAAATTTGAAATATAAAATTGTTGGAATTGGAATACCCTATCTATCATATAATATATTTGTTTTTAATGGGAATGTAATTTTATTTATTACTTTTTAATAGTAATATATATATTAAGGTAAGATATAAATGATTTTTTTTTGTTTCTACTTTATTAATTCTAGTAACATGTTATCATTGTAGAAATTTTTGGTATAATTAGTGATTATCAAATAAAACCATTTATTTATGTTTTTTAGAATATTTAATAAATAAATCAAAGGTATATTTTTGATAGATGAAATTAAACAAGCTTCAAGATTTCCAAATGTTGGGCATAGATTATCTCAATATAATTATTTCAATAAATACACATAAAAATATATGAGTTTGAGGGTATTATTTATTTTTGAAACATACTTTGGTGATAAACCACAATTATCGACTATACTGTAGCCATTTTATCCTTTTCTACTTGAGATTACAAATTATATCATTTCTTATTACACATTGAAATGTATGATATTTTTCTATGACACTGGGACAACAATTATGAATCTGGTTATTCCATTGACATAAAAAGGTTACCAATTTAGTTATTACATTGACTAGTTAAGGCAATGTCTTAGATTCCAAAACAACTTTATAATGTGATTTCTATTTTTTCCCTGCATTTGTGAAATGGTAGGTTGATTTGTGTTAAACCGTAATGTCATAAAAGGGATTCAATATTATGTTGTTTGTAGAGGGTTTTGAAATGTTCTTTAAAAGGGTAAACTCTTAGTCTAAAATTTGGAGATAACATTATAGTGGTCTCCATACCTCTCTAAGTTTGTGAGGGGTGAAAAGTTTAATAGAATCATTTCGATTTGAACTACTAAAATTATTAATTTGTCCATTTATCCTTATTTATTCACTAAATTAATTTAACTATGATAAGTTGCTAAAATTAATTTAAACATCCCTGTAAACCATCATGATTATTCCTCCCTTATAATTATGGCCTAACAGAGGAGGTCATCTATGACATATGATTATAAGGAACAATTATCCAAAATAAGGATTTTTATCTCACTAGATATTCTATGTTATGCAATTATTTTTGTGGGTTAATGTCATAGGATTTATAAATGAACCATGCCATTTTTTATTTTGATTAAATGAGGGGAATTGTAGAATTTAAAATTAATTCAACTAAAAACAATTTGTACTATACTTCATGGGTTATTAAGTCCTTACATTACATTATGTTATATATCACTTTCATAATTTTTATATTTCAACTGCGGTGGAAGTGGAATAGTTTGATCCACTTAATAATTCAATGGACAGCCTTGATGAAGAGAATGGTCAATGGTAGAATAATCTTTATTCATTTTTTTTGAAAGCTCATGAATGATATGATGGTACAATCTAGGATCTGGAGTTGCTGTCTTGGTTGTAGTATACTAAGATCCCATTTCATTTATTTCCGGATAAGTCAATGACATAAGGAAACATGCATTTAATATAAAAATTCCACATTATTTCTGTGAAAAATTAATTATTTATCATTTTGATCCCACCAAAACCATAATATATTAATGTATTCAGAGACTAGTTAAAAAATAATCATATTTTATGAAATATTATCAACATATCCAACAATTTTTTTTCTCACATAGCACATTTATTATACATTACTTAAATATAACATGTCTAGATAACAAAGGGAAATAATAATAAGAAATCATGAGATCAGATTCATATATATGGTAATCATGTGAGATATCAATGATAATATAAACATAACATGAGAATGAGGTTAAGAGAAGATGATCGTGATATTTTAAAATATATTTTAATTATATCATAGATCAAATTCTGGATTCATGGATTAATACATGGAAGATAATAATATAATAAACAGAAAGTAATAAAAGGGCATGATCTATGAGAGCATAACATTTGAATAACAGTAAATTTTTTAAATATGAATAATCATATATAATTATTTCCTTAGTCACAGATCCTTACCAAGATGATTATAGTGGAGGATGTTCACTCTGTATTCAGCCATATCCTATGTCAAATTTAACTCCAAAGGCTATCATAGTGGACATAAACACTCACTGAACTCGATTAACTATCCATTTATGTCCTTAATATCTCATGAGATATTTATATATTTTCATAATGAGTTGAAGGGATATATAATTTCGGTCAACCAATCACTAAATAATAATATATTATTATGTGTTTCACAATATTAAAATCCAACCATCATATCTTATAATCAATAGAAAGAAGCTAAAATTTATAATAATTATGTCATTAAATTATAAGAGAACATATTGAACATTATTGAGTTTCATAAATATCACACAAACATAGTAAAATTACATCCATATAAATAATAAATATAGTATCCTTAGTTCATATCTCTAGAAAGGAATAATTATCATAATATGATGTTAACATAAATGATAAATCCTTTAAAAATTACACTAGAAATATTTATTAATGAAAATAACATTTTCATTTTGGATGCCCTTCTTTAAAACATAAAAATGTACAAATTTTAATTGAAAAAATATTATTTCTGTAGAACCCTAGAAAATGTTAACATAATATTAAATGAATTTGTTGTTCATGATGGCATGGAATTCTATTCATGTCATGTATGTTAAAACAAATATTCCATTCCCATTTTAGGTAAAAATTCCAAAGTAAACCATTTAGAAAATGGTAAGAAGTTGTTATTAAATTAATTTTAATAAAGTTTATTATGAGAAAAAATTAGATATATCAGTCAATTTATAATATTTAAAGTCATTAATAAAATTTTATAAATAAAAAATTGCAATGGGATTAAAATATCTTATATTAAATAATAAAACATTGTAAAATTTATATAAAAATAAAATTTGTGTATGTTGATTAATTAACCTGAGGAAAATGAAATGAAAAATATATTGCCTATAAATAACTAGAGAATATTAAATTTTAAATTCATTTTTCATTTAAGAAAAATATAATTTTCTTTACTATAAATTCAGTCATAAACAATCCAGATTTATAATGGGTTTGAAAAATAATCCCCGTATATTAGGTATAATCTTGATTCATACAAATTATAACATTTATTACAAAAATATAAACATTTATCATAAAAATTTTATTTACAAACATATAAATATCATATCATATGTGATTAAATTATTATAATTTGTCACCATTGTTTTAATTATTTCTTATTAAAAGAACTGCTCCATATGATAACTGATTTAGATGTCATAAACATTTTGAATTGGTAAATTATATCTATGTGATTTATTCATGGTTATATAATAGTATGAATTTCATAATGGTATAAAAATCATATATCTTAATTTTATAATTTTTATATTTATCCCTAAATTATGTATATTTAAAAAAAATTTATAGTGTTCAAGGAGACGATTGGCCATGCGTACAGAGTAACGTTGTTTTAACTTTTTGATGGATGTAAAACATATGGTAAATAATTATTAACCATTTAAAAATAATTACTGTATCATATATATATATAATATTTATTATTATTCTCGTTATTATCACCCATTTGAAGTATAAATGGAAGAACTCATTTCGTTTTCAAGGTGGTATTCCCTTAGTAAGCATGAGAATGGTAATCCTTTTCCCAACTGAATGGAAGATAAGAAGGATGATATTTTATTGTAACAAAATAATAATAAATTAACAAAAATATATATAGAAATTATTTTCATCAAAATAAATATCTATGAAGATTTTACATGAAAACCCAAATACACATCTAGGTGGAGACAATACTACATACGTACACACGAGTGTGGTTTTCTCTTTATGTTGAATTGAATGAATATGATAATTGGTTATATTATTATATTTATTGATAATAATTAATTATTTTATAATTTATTAGTGAGAATTATAGTATGTCTAGGGAAAAATAGAATTCAAAACACTCAGTTAAGAGTCAAACCTATTCGTTTAATATCATAATTTGTCTTACAACATTATCTTTGGAGGGATGATCCTTTTTATAACCACTTTCTCTTGGATGTTATGAAATAAGATAGAAATATACCATCGTAGTAATTGGTTGTAAGATAAAACTAAAATGGTTTTAGTAATATAGTACAAGAGGATCCATTTTATATGTGAGGGGAGGGGAACTCCAAGAATTACATAAAGTATATTATTTATTTAATATTTTTATATAATCATGTGACTCCAAATTGATATTTATCAATTATAGAATGAATAAAAATGTAAATACTATCATTCAATTATATATAGAAAATTTTAATTAATTTTTAATCTATTATCTCCTATTTTTATCCAAAAGATAAAATTTTTTTTTAACAAAACATAATCAGTTTTTATCTTTATATGAAAATTTTAGAGATATTTAATTGAATAGTGACATGTTGTAATTATATTTTTTCATAAATTTATATTAAATTAATAATCAATGAAAAATTGCATGAAGTTCCCATATCTTCGAGGACTTATTTTTAGAATGGTCAAACTCCACATATAAAATCCAATAATGAAAAGTATTAGATGAATATGAAATACTTATCTCATTGTTTTACAATTATTTTAACTGTCCCCTCCAATCGAAGAGAAAAACATTTACTAGGATTACCATTCATTATGAAAAAAATAAATTAAACATGTTTAAAAACATTAATATAATATATCAAAAATACGGAATCTATTTTTTATATTACATTTCTATTTGTGGAAGAAATAATTTTTTTTAATAATTGATCACAACATGAGAGCAACCATTTTTATTTTGAAAAATAAACTTTTATTAGATCCCAATATCACATGGAGAGGTATCATTGATTATAATTTCGATAAATCCTTCACATTTTTGGATAATGGAGTGGTTTTTTGGTATATAAGAAGTTTCAGAGGGTCCTGTGTTTTGGGACACAAAAAGAGAAGTAATGATGATAAACATTGTACAGTGCACAATTTGGACACTGTTAGTACTGACCACGTGCATGGCCGGAGAAACCATGTGGCTAGGATTCCTCTCATATTGAGGTATGTTCATTGGAACCAGCTCGTTTTTTAAAAAATGTTGTCTTTTATAGAAGATGATGAAATTTATCCCCTCTTGGCTTGAGGGAGCCGCATGGTTGGCACATGGTTCAGAAAAACCTACAGACACCCCATGGAACCATTAAGAGGAAGTATTTTAAAATATATCTCTCTTGATATTAAATGATGAATTCCATAAAATATAACCCTTTTAACCCCCTCCAATGTGGATGAAAACCCAACATTCCCCCCCACATATAGGGGTATTTCTCCATCTATTTATATATGTTATGTGTGTTATTTAGTTCTAATTAATGATTAATTTAAGTTTTAAAATAGTTTTTATACATTTTCTAGATTATAATGTTGGTGTTGTCTTCTCTTCATATAAAATATATAATATATTTTTATACGGTTTTATTTCCCATTTTTTATTGACGATTTAGTTCAATTAGAGCATCAATGTTGGAGGAGAGGTTGTTAGTTAAAATGAGTTTGGTGGTCTTAAATCTATTTTACATCATATTGATATGTATATATGTATGTGGTTGTACCTATGTTAATCTTTATTTATTTTTATTTTTTTAAAATAGAAAATTTAATTAGTAATAAATGTGATATTTGAGACACATCATGGACCATGTTGGGTCCATTGATGATATGACACTAAACATAGGGCTAGACGTGAGGTATGTCGAAGACATAAAAATGATAAAATGAATTAGTGAGAATGGAGTTTGGGAAATAATGAAGTGAATGGGTTTTAATTTTTATTTTTTTATTGGAATTGTTAAGAGATGATAAATAATTTAATATTCTATCTGTTTGTAAATTCTTAGGTGAAATTTGTAATTTTTTATATGATGTCTTTTCTATTTTGACAAGAACATGGTTTTCCATAAATTAAAATGGAGTTTTAAAGTGTGGTAATGTTTTATAAAGGTATTTTTACCTCTTAGTGTTTCAAAAAGTGTTATTATGGGATTGAAAATGGATTTTAATTTATGTGTTATCATTTGTTCTTTTCATTAAATCTACTGTAGAATTATTTAAACAATTAAAAGAAAATTGTTTTGCTTGATCCATGATTTAATGTTTTATGATAAAGGATCCTGTTAAAAGATAGTTTTGAAATATTTTAATGATTTAATTGATTTTTATAAGGGCAAAAAATGGTTAATTGGTAATTATATAATTGTGAATAGGCTGTATGGTTTATAGTAATATTTTTGTTTATTGGGTCTTCTAGGGAATATGTAATTCAAATGAAATATGGGTAACTGTTATATGTGAATAAAGATGTCATTATATGGTTATGGGGATGGACTGAGGCGCCTCTTTTGTGGGTGGGCTTCACTAATACATTAATCCCATTGGATTTTGGAATGATTAGTAGGATTTATTGAGTCTCCTCCATCTATTTTGGGTTATAATTATTATCTATTCACACATATGGATGGTAATATGAAGAATATTGAATGAGGCTCCCCTCCTTGGTCTGGGTTTGACTGATGTGCTGGGCCCTTAGATGCTTTACAGGTTCTGGGTTGTTGGGTTATTTCTCTAGGCTCTCATGGATTTGATATGACATGGTTACCTCAACTGATTTAATAAGGTAAATGGTAAGATTTATATTATTCATGAATTCTCTATTTGACTAAAAGTATGTATCCCCTAATAATAATTCATAGGCTCTGGTTATGGCCGGAGTGGGAGTGGTTTCTTTGATGGCAGAACAAAACATTAAGAATAATATTTTGAATTTATATTTTCTAAATGTGAAAAAATTTACCTTATTCTATTTTTGTTTATAGAATCCTTTTTATCTAAATAAATTGTTTTATAGATTGAATATTTCTAAGACACCATTTGTGATTTCCTTCTAAGTTGTAATCACAACCTTCTAGAGAATTCATGGTACTTGTGTTCCTGAGAAGAGGAAACATGGTTTCAATCGTAGTTTTAGGACAAGGACCTGGTGTTTATTTTATAAAATGAAAGATGCGTTAGATATTTGGATGTCGAAACCATGTTGGGAGTCATGTATATATTCGATATCATTTCGGTATTTTTGGTTTTATAGTTATTGTTATTAATTTATGACTTGGAGGGAATTAAATGTATTGTTATATAATGTATTATTTAGTTATTTGTTTTATTTTGTTATATGAAATCCATTTGTTGTTCTTGTTAGTTATTATATCTATTATCAATATTTATTCTTTCGTTTTACTGTAATAAGTTTCTATTGTCTCCCTAATGATTCTATGTATTCTCGTACTGTTATTCTATAGTCTTTAGTATATATTGAAGATTACTTGGGGTCCTCTTATAACATGGCTGGGGGAACAAGGTATAATGGCAACAATGATGGGGATGTTTCAATGTGGCATCATAGAAAGTTTAATTTTTTATTACAATTTGGGGCATGGTATACGTGAGAGTATTACCATGTTGGTTATTGAAAATGAAATCATTCCTAGGAGATGGAAACCCCACATGCGAGGGAAAACCCCATTGTTCTTTGTTTGGGAAATGATATTTATGTTTTTTATTTTATGGTTTGTGGATACACTCTCTCTGAGTGGTCCACATGGATTTCATGTTACTTAGTCATGTGTTTTTATTTATTTTCTCTGTGTTGTAAGAGAGAGTGTGTGGATCAATATGTAATATGAATATTTCTTTTGATTGATAGTTCTTTAGGATTTTTATACTTGTAGTGTACATTTTTATATTTGTAATATCCTATTGATCATTATTTGGAATGATGGTTAATGAAAATATTTCTGAAATGTGAACCTCAATAATGTTGTTATCTATTGAAATGTTTAAATATTTTGTATTTTCGTATATAAATGTATAAAATTTGTTTTCATAAATGTTTCATGTGATAAAGTGATTGATGATGAATGTGAAATGAAATAATATTTTGGGAAACTGGTTGAATGTATCCCATGTGTTGGTTGTTGAACATTTGTTTGAGTAAATTGAGAATTTATTGTTCCCAAGATTGAGACAATGGTTATCAATCATCAGGCATGGGTTGTATTGATGGTGGTAAAAAATATATCTCTATTGTACCCTCGATAGAGTTTTGTATTTGGGAAATGATGAATTTTTCAATAATGTGGGTCTACTGACTTTTGTCTATCGTGATGAAGCAAGTTAGTTTTGGAACCTTAGAGTGAGAGGTGAGTTTTGGTTGGAAATCCAATTCCAATTATGGGGATTGAGTGTGGGTGAGAGGTTCATGTGAAAGGAATATCTAGATGTTCTATAGGATAGCATAACCCCATAATGGGAATTGACATCAGTTATATATAGGTTTGGGTGACATTAATCAATGAATTATCAGAATATTGTTATCTAGTAATGATCATTCCCAATATCATAACAATGTATATGTATAGTAAGGGAGCTCATGATTTATGATAATTTTCCAATGTCTATTTTTATTAGATATGGGGCCTCTAAGTGGTTATTCTCATGTTTAGATATATATAGATATTGATGGTATAAAGTACACCATCATACTTTTAATAGTGAGGTCCTCAAGATGGACTAATTGTTGAATAATTCCTCGAGTTCCTTAGTTTGAAGTTGGGAACATGTATCATTTGGTGATTACTTATTATTCATTAATAACCTAAATGTTCACATCCAAGTAGTGGGGTTCAACTAGTCATTATAGGGTGAGCTATGGTTGTTAGTATTTCTTGAGGATTGTTGTGAAGTGAATATTATTTTGGGGAGCGATATGTCAGTCATGGATGTGTGGGGAAGAATGTGGCCTTGATATAGTGGCATAAAAATTCCAATGAAGAGCTTGGGAGGTATGAGGCTGGATTTCTCAGAAAGGCCATTTGTGCCTCAGATGTTGTAATTGATAAAGAGATATGATGTATTTTGGAAATCAGTTGTTCAAAATTGATCTAAGGTTCTCATATATGAGATTCTAGTGGTGTAATAATACATTATGATGGTTCATGGGAAATAGGGGATCAATTATATGATATCATCTAGGGTTGGTAATAGACTCTAATATTTGTGTTTGGGAAACATTTTAACATCATTATGTGTGAAGGCATGTTTTCCATATAATGTAGTGACCTTCCATTAATAAAATTTGGGAATAAATTAGATGAGTTGAAAGGGGATTTTATAACTCGGTTGGGTAAAACACCGGTGTGGTGACTTGTGAGAAACCTCCATTTTGAGTTTTTAAATGATAACTACATTTCAGAAATGGTATTGGGTTTTAAGCGGAACCAATTTGCATTAGATGGTGTGTGGTTGATAGGGGTGATTCTATTATATGTGGTTTCGATGGACTAGATAGATGTGTGTTTTGGACAGTGTTATTAAGAAAATGTGTGCATAGTGTGTGGGGATACACAACCGGTATATTGTAGCAATGTTAGTTGATTTTCTTATTTGATGTTTTATAAGGATAGAGTTTCTAAACAGTAGAATATGGTTATTGTGAGAAAAATAATATGGTGGGGAGGACTATATTTTAGAGGTGGATGCTATACAATATGACTAGTGTTTCAGATTAGGTGGTTATAAGTTTTATATTTTTGCTGTTTCAGTTTTGGTGACAAGCATTGGTTCAGGTTTTAATAAGCTATGTACCATGAGAATATGGTTGTGAATTGGTGGTTAATTGGTCTTCAGTGTTAGAATGAGTCTATTGGACATAGAATTTGGAAACAAAATTTGTATATAATTTTATTAGAAATAACGTTTTTTTATTTAGGTGATTCTAATCCTAGGTCTATAATAAAAACATTTAACAAGAGGGAAAGATGGAGCCCAATCATTTCCACCACAGGTTATGGAGAGGATAGAGAAAATAGAGTGTTGACTAGATCTTCTATGTTAAAATTAGGATATTTATGGTATTCCCCATGTCATGATTTAAGATGTGTTGACTAAATTCCCCTATGGTGTTCTTGTAGATGATGATGGATTTGAGTTTGATACATCCCTTGAGGTGCATCAGGTTCGAGATTTTGGATCATAATGGTGAGAATTTAGTTTAGGTATGAATGGGTATTGGTCCAACTGTAGTGAAATAATGGGATTGTATAGTATGAATATTAGGAATGAAAGATAGTAGGCATCACGAACTGGATCTGGTCGCCACCATTAACGGAACCAAACCCGGCCTGTGGTAAGTCCTGAAGGACGTTCTCTATCCCCACAGGTAGGACCAAGTGCCTGGGTATCAAACAAATCTGGTTTGGGAATGATTTACCCGAGTATGAAAGCATAAATCATAAAAAAACAATCAATTATTAGAATCTGAAATTTTCATGCTAATTTTTTTTAACAAATCATGATCTGAATACATATGTTTAAAGACACTAAAAGTGGTCTAAAAACAAATAATGAAAACATAAAGACATCCCCATGGACTCCACACGACAAGGGGGTCATCACCCGCAAGCCCTCTCCCCAACTCCGCCCCAACGATGGGGACAAACACCCTGAACCACCCACACACTTAGCCTTCCCTTTACCCGAGTCAAGCATAATAAGGTCTACATAATCCCAAGGGGTGTAAGTAGGGTGTGAACATATTCCCAGTAGGATACCACCAGATGATTTCAAAGAGCATGCAATACAATGTGAAAAAAACAAGCAATTTTAATTCAAAAGGTGAAACAGTGTTAAAATTCAAAGAAATGCAACATTCAAATGAAAATAGTTTTCAATATGAGAATTTCAGAATGTTAACACATTAAATAGACATGTGAGGTACTATAATGTACTTCCAAAAACACCCCATAACAAGGGTAAATACCACAAATCAAATGAGCAACAAAATCGGGAACACCCCTAAGCACTAGGTTGTCTAGGGCCCAATGTACCTCATACATCGGTGTATAGTAACCATAGAAAAATCTATTATCATGCACGAGCCACTAGTAGGGAACATAAACATAACCTCGTGGTCCCCAATCATCATCCACATAGTTTATTTAGAGTTTTCGTTATCCAAATGCTTAGTCCAATAGGGACAAAACCCATCTGATCCACTAGCCGTACTAGTACAAATCCACCCCACCTAGGTACCCTGGATTCCACTTCTTTGCTCAAACAATTTAAGAAAAAAACACACATCATTTTTCATATAAAATATCACTACTGGTCACAGAAAAATATTACAGTAGCTACACAAATTTTATACCATTTAAAACACACAATAAAATAATTTTATTTTCAATAAAACAACTTCTCAAATCATCACATTGTTTTTCACCCAAAGCTCTTTAAGATATCCAATTTGCACACTATGTGAACCCTTTTATGTCATTAAAAAAATATTTAAGATCAATACACTTTAATGAAATCAACAATTCAGTTTTGGGTCAACCCAATGTGAACCAAGAAGTTATATCGTTTTAAAACAACCATTTTCACACAAACATGGCACTTAAAGCCCATTTGCTTCCCAAACACCATTTAAAAAAAACATTCACAGCAAAAAAAAAATAATAAAAATTAAAAACATGATTTTCAGACCTAATAAAGTTCAATAAAATCAACTAAGTAATTATAGGCCAGCCCAAAATGAAGTAGTAAAAGATTTCAAAGAAAACCCCCCAATTTTACAAAAAATTGGAACATAAAATTAATTTGCATTATAAATGCAACTAAAACAAATTCTTATAGAAACATTAATGTAAAATAAACATTAAGGTACCATGAACACAACAAGCTAATTCACAAAAATTTCACACATAATGGAATCACCTACCAAATCAAATGAAACCATTGAATCCTTTGTGCGAAAACACCAACGCACCACCGCCGCACCTCTAGAAGGGTAGATCAAACCTAAAAATAGAAACTTTTACCCAGAAAACCCAAGGTTAAACCTTCGGTTCGAACCCGTACCCACTGGTCATTTTTCACTTCAATGAAAATGGAGGAAACCCTAAAAAAACAATGAAACCCTAATCAATTTGAAATGGGAAATGAAATGGACTAACTTACTTGAGAAATATAAAATGAATCTACCCAAACCACCTGTATCTGAAATTGAAAACGTCCAAAACTCAAGGGATGTTTTTACAAGAATTAATAGGTCATTTAGGAATCAGAATGGTGGAAAAATAGTATGAATTGAGAGAGTATGATTGAATTAACTTACCACATCAAATTTGGCAGATTTTAGAAACCCTATGTTGTTAGTCCCTAAATCGCGATTACTAAGAGCTCCAAAGAGGGGGTAAAGAGGCTAGGAGAGAGGCTGGGGGTATGGGGAGCATATGAGTCTTGGAATAACCTAAAAATACTTAAAATTTAATACATTATTAAATAAATAATATTATTTTTTAAAACCGGATATGGGCTTCTTGGAAGACCCAATCCCTTAAATAAAAACAAAATAAACCTTGTTTATGGATTTCCAAAGGCTCCAAATTTTAATTTTGGTGTTAATATATCAGTGAAGGAAATTTAGGAGTTTTAATGAGTGAAAGATGTTAAAAAAATGAATAAGTTATAAAAGAAACAAACTACATTTCTAAATCTGGAATTAGGCTCACGGTTTGGCCCAATTCATGAAAACTCACCTATTCTCTATAAAACCTTTGGAAACCCCCAAAACAAAGCATTAATGGAAATTAAAATAAAAATACATTTAAAATAATCTATTTATTTGACAATTATCCCCACCATCAAAAATTTCCGCCCCAGAAAGTCATAGCCAGGCCAAAGAAACAACCAAACCTAATTGAGAAACCAAGAGGTACTCCCTTGCCATTTTTATCCCCCAAATGGAAAAACACCTCCAGTGATCAATAAAGGAAGGAATACTCTCAAAAAAGTAACTTACACCACTTTCCTGAAACAACATAGAACATTCATACCTTATCCCAAAATAAAACATTTCAAACACTATCCGAACAAGACTCATGAAATTCACCCAAACGAACAACAACTTCAAACAATGCTATATTTACCTTACATTAACTATACCATTGGGCACTCTCCAGTACCAATGTTTACTCAAGAAAGCTGCTGGTAGCTATATAGCTCTGAACAAGACTCCCTACACCAAGCCAAGACCATGGAAAAATCTATTTTATTGGTACGGGGGGACACAAATACTCTCCACACCATAAGAGACAACCAAAAAAAAATTCCGAGAAAGATTCAAGAGACTAACAAGGGAGGCCTAAATGGACTCACCAGTACAAAGGATATACTTCCATCAAAAATTTATAAAATAACTTATATAAGACTCATTGTGGGTCTCCCCACCATATGAACCAGCCATCTTAACCAACCAGCACTGGCCGGTAAATAAAGACCCCAAAATTTAAGGAGTTGGGGTGACCACATTGTTAGTTTGCACGGTTTGGGAAACCATACACTAATAGTGGGGATCCGTCTATCCACAAGGTTTTTTGGGGCATGGTCACTATTAACCTTGTGAGAACCGTTTTCTCAAATAATCTATACAAACATCAAACCTTTCTCCAAAGACTCAATGGAATCCATAGGGGGAGGGAATAACATTGGGCGATGACATGGGTACATGGCCCTCCACCTATTTCCACCAAAGACGGAAAACAGAAGAAAGATTATGACACCATAGGTCTAATCTCTTCCTAACTTTCATACTGAGGATATGACTTTGTACAAGGGTTTAAATGACCCTGTGATTTCCACTGACTATGAGCCAGCTTCTCTCCGAGACCTATGGATAGAGCTAAAATGATTTAAGCATCATCAACCTCGCAGTTAGGCTTTGGAAACCCCATGAACGATAATTCTTCTTTTGGTGAAACCAACAACTACACTGAAATCCCTGATAAGTTTTCCAAGACATAACACATTCCCAAATCACTTTACCCTTACTCTATATTTCACTTAAATAAGGCCTTAAAATATGAACACCCATCACACCTTGTTTGTTTGGGTGAGAAACAATAGAAATAAATTAGACCAATACTCACCTTCCTCTAAAATGGAATATTTTAAAGTTTTTTCCATAGGATACATTATACCAACATAACAGAGGCTCTCATATGATTGCCCGACATTCACTTTTATGATCAATCGATACCATGACATCATAAGGCATCACCGAACATGACCATTGTGACTGATATAAACAATGCATGGAGAGGGGCCTTATACAACATCCCCAAACAACACACATTTCTATAATGTGGCCACAATATCGTATCGTGACCATATTTCCCACACCAGTGGTTTAACATGAATTCATGAATCAAACAATATTCGAAGAACCCAATGGTCCTCTTAGACACTATCGAGACACTCATCCACAGTAACAACCCTAGACCACATCCACCTTCTACGTATCAGGAAACTTAAGAAACTAAGGACTCTTTCAACCTTCCCTGAAAACTCTCTCATAACAAGAGGATCTAAAAATCAAATAAAGGAAAGGGTGTAGACTCAATCTAAAAATCTCAAGAAAAATATTCCTTATATTCATCAACTGGAGGGCCTTCAAAAGAAAAACAATCCGGGTTGCACTTCAGTTGTGAACTAACCCTTAATGGGGCATACCTTATACAACGATTAAACCAAAGGAACCAACCATGATGGTCCATTGGTCATGATATACCACAATGCAGATCCAAACACATGAAGGGAACCCCTACAAAGGCATCCCAAAACATTTTTCAAAAGAGACCACTAACTGTCCCTACAACACAGCTCACCGACCAAACACAAACCCAAAACATAGTTCAAACAGGAGGGGTTCTTGGACTCAAAACATCCCACAACATCAACATTATCAAAAACCCATAATACAAACTATACCAAACTATTCATCAAGACATAATGTTTTTCTTTAAAACTATTTCTTTGAAAATAAACTGTTTAGTAGTATGCATATCCACCAATGGTACCCCATGGGCCTCACACATGCATGTTTTTGTGCCACACCAGGAACCATAATCGTATCCTTCCAAGCACTCTTCTAGTCATGTCAACAACCAACCATCATCCCATATAACCCCATGCATCTGGTTACTGACAGAAATACAAAAGGTTAAAACAAATATTATTTCCACTTTTTAAAACCAAAACGGTCAACCAACACATCCTTTTTTTTCAAAACTTCTAACCAGGAGATCAAAATCCCAATTCAAATATTAATACAATTTTCAGAAAGACACAAAAATTTATACAAGAACTCAATTTCAATATATTCACATCAATTTAAAAACATCTCATCCCATTAAAACACCCTTGGATTTTTTATAAAACTCTATTGGAAACACATTCCAAAATAAAAATCAATATAGTTCATGCTTTCAAAAGAGGTGTAAGCACACCATTTTCCATTTCAACATAATTATAAAAATTCAGTTCCACCATTTCATTAACAAAACCATTCCCTCATTATTTGGAAATCATTTAAAAAACATTATGCTTCTTAAAACCAGGTCACTTTAAAACCAAAGTCCAAGATTTCAAAACTAAAGAACACAAGACAACGTGAGAGGAAACTAGTTTCATTGGGTGACTTGGAAATATGGTTTGCGACCATATTCCAATCACTTAACAGTCACAAAGTGTGTACTAGGGAAGATCCCTGTCTCCACATGGCTTTCCAGCCCCGCGAGCTCACTGAGACCATTAACCCATCTCTCTTTTCATTTCCACTAACCATCATCAAACCAAGAAAACCAAAGGACTTAGATAAAACGTGACTTACCCTGGAAACATGAATCTTTTCATGAGGTGTGTTGATCCAGAACACTACCCACAACTAGAATACCAATTCCCTACAATCCTAAATCCATACGATCCTGACTCAACCCCAAATAACATGACACAAATTGTTAACCTGAACCTTCTCTGATACCATTTTGTCACGAACCGGATCTGGTTGCAACCATTAACGGCACCAAACCCGGCCCATGGCAAGGCCCGAAGGACGTTCCCTATCCCTGCGGGCTGGAACAAGTTCCCGGGTATCAAACAAATCTGGTTTGGGAACGATTCATCTGAGTATGAATGCATAAATCATAAAAAAACAATCAATTATTAGAATCTGAAATTTTAATGCGAAATAATTCTTAACAAAACCAGATATGAATACATATGTTTAAATACACTAAAAAAGGTCTAAAAAAATAATGACAACATAAAGACATCCCCATGGACTCCACACGACAAGGGGGTCATCACTCGCAAGCCCTCTCCGCAACTCCTCCCCAACGATGGGGACTAACACTATGAACTGCCATCACCCTTAGTCTTCCCTTTACCCGAGTCAATCATAAGAAGGTCTACATACATCCAAGGAATTTAAGTAGGGTGTGAGACTAATCCCAATAGGATACCACCATATGATTCCAAAGAGCATGAAATACATTGTGAACAAAATAAACAATTTTAATTCACAAGGTGAAACAGTGTTAAAATTCATAGAAATGCAACATTCAAATGAAAACAGTTTTCAATATGAGAATTTCAGAATGTTAACACATTAAATAGACTTGTGATCTACTGTTATGTACTGCCAAAAACACCCCACAACAAGGTTAAATACCACAAATCAAATGAGCAACAAAATCGGGAACACCCCTAAGCACTAGGTTGTCTAGGGCCCTATGTACCTCGTACATCCCTGTATAGTAACCATAGAAAAATCTGTTATCATGCATGAGCCACTAGTAGGGAACATAACCATAACCTCGTGGTCCCCAATCATCATCCACATAGTTTATTTAGATTTTTCGTTATCCAAATGCTTAGTGGAATAGGGAAAAAACCCATCTGTTCCACTAGCCGTACTAGTATAAATCCTCCCCACCTAGGTACCCTGGATTCCCCTTCTTTGCTCAAACAATTTAAGAAAACAACACACATCCTTTTTCATATAAAATATCACTACTGGTCAGAGACAAATATTACAGTAGCTACACAAATTTTATACCATTTAAAACACACAATAAAATAATTTTATTTTCAATAAAACAACTTCTCAAAACATCACATTGTTTTTCACCCAAAGCTCTTTAAGATATCCAATTTTCACACTATGTGAACCCTTTTAAGTCATTAAAACAAGATTTAAGATCAATACACTTTAATGAAATCAACAATTTAGTTATGGGTCAACCCAATGTGAACCAAGAAGTTATATCTTTTAAAAACAACCATTTTCACACAAAGATGGCACTTAAAGCCCATTTTCTTCCCAAACACCATTTAAAAAACATTCACAGAAACAAAAAAAGAATAAAAATTCAAAACATGATTTTTAGACATAATAAAGTTCAATAAAATCAACTATGTAATTATAGGCCAGCCCAAAATGAAGCAGTAAAATATTTCAAAGAAAACCCCCCAATTTCACCAAAAATTGGAACATAAAATTAATTTGCATTATAAATGCAACTAAAACAAATTCTTATAGAAACATTAATATAAAATAAACATTAAGGTACCATGAACACAACAAGCTAATTCACAAAAATTTCACACATAATGGAATCACCTACCAAATCAAATGAAACCATTGAATCCTTTGTGCGAAAACACCAACGCACCACCGCCGCACCTCAAGAAGGGTAGATCAAACCTAAAAATAGAAACTTTTACCCATAAAACCCAAGGTTAAACCTTTGGTTCTAACCCCTACCCACTGGTCATTTTTCACTTCAATGAAAGGGAGGAAACCTTAATAAAATAATGAAACCCTAATCAATTTGAAATAGGAAATGAAATGGACTAACTTACTTGAGAAATATAAAATGAATCTACCCAAACCACCTGTATCTGAAATTGAAAACGTCCAAAACTCAAGGTATGTTTTTACAAGAATTAATAGGTCATTTAGGAATCAGAATGGTGGAAAAATAGTATGAATTGAGAGAGTTAGGATTTAATGAACTTACCACAACAAATTTGGCAGATTTTAGAAACCCTATGTTGTTAGTCCCTAAATCGCGATTACTAAGAGCTCCAAAGAGGGGGTAAAGAGGCTGGGAGAGAGGCTGGGGGTATGGGGCGCATATGAGGCTTCGAATAACCTAAAAATAATTAAAATTGAATACGTTATTAAATAATTAATATTATTTTTTAAAACCGGATATGGGCTTCCTAGAAGACCCAATCCCTTAAATAAAAACAAAAATAAACCTTGTTTATGGATTTCCAAAGGCTCCAAATTTTAATTTTGGTGTTAATATATCAGTGAAGGACATTTATAAGTTTTAATGAGTGAAAAATGTTAAAAAAATGAATAATTTATAAAAGAAACAAACTACATTTTTAAATCTGGAATTATGCTCACGGTTTGGCCCAATTCATGAAAACTCACATATTCTCTATAAAACCTTTGGAAACCCCCAAAACAAAGCATTAATGGAAATTAAAATAAAAATACATTTAAAATAAGCTATTTATTTGAAAATTATCCCCACCATGAAAACTTTCCGCCCCGGAAAGTCATAGCGATGCCAAAGAAACAACCAAACCTAATTGAGAAACCAAGAGGTACTCCCTTGCCATTTTTATCCCCCAAATTCCAAAACACCTCCAGTGATCAATAAAGGAAGGAATACTCTCACAAAACTAACTTACACCACTTTCCTGAAAAAATAAATCACATTCATACCTTATCCCAAAATAAAACATTTCAAACACTATTCGAACAAGACTCATTCAATTCACCCAAACGAACAACAACTTCAAACAATGCTATATTTACCTTACATTAACTATACCATTAGTCACTCTCCAGTACCAATGTTTACTCAAGAAAGATGTTGGCAGCTATATAGCTCTGAACGAGACTCTCTACACCAATCCAAGACCATGGAAAAATCTATGTTATTGGTAAGGGGGGACACAAATACTCTCCACACCATAAGAGACAACCAATTTTTTTTTCTGAGAATGATTCATGAGACTAACAGGGGAGGCCTAAATAGACTCACCAGTACAGAGGATATACTTCCATCAAAAATTTATAAAAGAACTTATATAAGACTCATTGTGGGTCTCCCCACCATTTGAACCAACCATCTTAACCAACCAGCACTGACCGGGAAAGAAAGACCCCAAAATTTAAGGAGTTAGGGTGACCACATGGTTACTTTGCACGGTTTGGGAAACCATACACTAATAGTGGGGATCCGTCTATCGACGTGGTTTTTTGGGGCATGATCACTATTAACCATGTGAAAACCATGTTCTAAAATAATCTAGACAAACTTCAAACCTTTCTCCAAAGACTCAATGGAATCCATAGGGGGAGGGAATAACATTGGGCGATGAAATGGGTACATGGGCCTCCACCTATTTCCACCAAAGATAGAAAACAGAAGAAATATTATGACACCATAGGTCTAAACTCTTCCTAACTTTCATACTGAGGATATGACAATGTACAAGGGTTAAATGACCATGTGATTTCCACTGACTATGAGCCAGCTTCTCTCCGAGACCTATGGATAGAGCTAAAATGATTTAAGCATCATCAACCTCGCAGTTAGGCTTTGGAATCCCCATGAACGATAATTCTTCTTTTGGTGAAACCATCAACTACACTGAAATCCATGATATGTTTTCCAAGACATAACACATTCCCAAATCACTTTACCCTTACTCGATATTTCACTTAAACAAGGCCTTAAAATATGAACACACATCACAACTTGTTTGTTTGGGTGAGAAACAATAGAAATAAATTAGACCAATACTCACCTTCCTCTAAAATGGAATATTTTAAAGCTTTTTTCCATAGGATACATTATCCCAACATAACAGAGGCTCTCATATGATTGCCCGACATTCACCTTTATGATCAATCAATCCCATGACATCATAAGGCATCACCGAACATGACCATTGTGACTGATATAAACAATACATGGAGAGGGGACTTATACAACATCCCCAAACAACACACAATTCTATAATGTGGCCACAATATCGTATCATGACCATATTTCCCACACCAGTGGTTTTACATGAATTCATGAATCAAACAATATTTGAAGAACCCAAAGGTCCTCTTAGACATTATCGAGACACTCATCCACACTAACAACCCTAGACCACATCCACCTTCTACGTATCAGGAAACTTAAGAAACTAAGGTCTCTTTCAACCTTCCATGAGAACTCTCTCGTAACAAGAGGATCTAAAAATCAAATAAAGGAAAGGGTGTAGACTCAATCTAAAAATCTCAAGAAAAATATTCCTTATATTGATCAACTAGAGGGCCTTCAAAATAAAAACAATCCGGGTTGCACTTCAGTTGTGAACTAACCCTTAATGGGGAATACCTTATACAACGATTAAACCAAAGGAACCAACCAAGATGGTCCATTGGTCATGATATACCGCAATGCAGATCCAAAAACATGAAGGGAACCCCTACAAAGGCATCCCAAAACATTTTTCAAAAGAGACCACTAACTATCCCTACAACACAGCTCACCGACCAAACACAAACCCAAAACATAGTTCAAACAGGAGGGGTTCTTGGACTCAAAATATCCCACAACATCAACATTATCAAAAACCCATAATACAAACTATACCAAACTATTCATCAATACATCATGTTTTTCTTTAAAACTATTTCTTTGAAAACAAACTGTTTAGCAGTAAGCATATCCAAAAATGGTACCCCATGGGCCTCACACATGCATGTTTTTGTGCCACACCAAGCACCATAATTGTATCCTTCCAAGCACTCTTCTAGTCATGTCATCAACCAACCATAATCCCATATAACCCCATGCATCTGGTTACTGACAGAAATACAAAAGGTTAAAACAAATATTATTTCCACTTTTTAAAACCAAAATGGTCAACCAACACATCCTTTTTTTTCAGAACTTCTAACCAGGAGATCAAAATCCCAATTCAAATATTACTACAATTTTCAGAAAGACAGAAAAATTTATACAAGAACTCAATTTCAATATATTCACATCAATTTAAAAACATCTCATCCCATTAAAACACCCTTGGATTTTTTAGAAAACTCTATTGGAAACACATTCCAAAATAAAAATCAATATAGTTCCTGCTTTCAAAAGAGGTGTAAGCACACCATTTTCCATTTCAACATAATTCTAAAAATTCAGTTCCACCATTTCATTAACAAAACCATTCCCTCATTATTTGGAAATCATTTAAAAAAACATTATGCTTCTTAAAACCAGATCACTTTAAAACCAAAGTCCAAGATTTCAAAACTAAAGAAGACAAGACAATGCGAGAGGAAACTAGTTTCATTGGGTGACTTGGACATATGGTTTGGGACCATATTCCAATCACTTAAATGTCACAAAGTGTGTACTACGGAAGATCCTTGTCTCCACATGGCTTTCCAGGCCCTGCGAGCTCACTGAGACCATTAACCCATCTCTCTTTTCATTTCCACTAACCATCATCAAACCAAGAAAACCAAAGGACTTAGATAAAACCTGACTTACCCTGGAAACATGAATCTTTTCATGAGGTGTGGTGATCCAGAACACTACCCACAACTATAATACCAATTCCCTACAATCCTAAATCCATACTATCCTAACTCAACCCCAAATAACATGACACAAATTGTTAACCTGAACCTTCTCTGATACCATTTTGTCACGAAATAGATCTGGTCACCACCATTAACGGCACCAAACCCGGCCCATGGCAAGGCCCGAAGGGCGTTCCCTATCCCCTTGGGATGGAACAAGTTCCCGGGTATCAAACAAATCTGATTTCGGAATGATTTATCTGAGTATAAATGCATAAATCATAAAAAAACAATCAATTATTAGAATCTGAAATTTTAATGCGAAATAATTCTTAACAAAACCAGATATGAATACATATGTTTAAAGACAATAAAAATGGTCTAAAAACAAATAATTAAAACATAAAGACATCCCCATGGACTCCATACGACAAGGGGGTCATCACCCGCAAGCCCTCTCCGCAACTCCTCCCCAACGATGGGGACTAACACCATGAACTGCCATCACCCTTAGTCTTCCCTTTACCTGAGTCAATCATAAGCAGGTCTACATAAACCCAAGGAATGTAATTATGGTGTGACACTAATCCCAATAGGATACCACCATATGATTCCAAAGAGCATGAAATACATTGTGAACAAAATAAGCAATTTTAATTCACAAGGTGAAATAGTGTTAAAATTCAAAGAAATGCAACTTTCAAATGAAAACAGCTTTTAATCCGAGAATTTCAGAATTCTAACACATTAAATAGACATATGATCTACTGTAACGTACTGCCAAAAACACCCCACAACAAGGGTAAATACCAAAAATCCAATGAGCAACAAAATCAGGAACACCCCAAAGCACTAGGTTGTCTCGGGCCCTATGTACCTCATACCTCGGTGTAGAGTAACCATAGAAAAATACATTCTCGTGCATGAGCCACTATTAGGGAACATACCCATAACCTAGTGGTCCCCAATCATCATCCACATAGTTTAGTTAGAGTAGAAGTTATCCAAATGCTAAGTGGAACAGGGACAAAACCCATCTGATCCACTAGTCGTACTAGTACAAATCTGCCCCACGTAGGTACCTAGGATTCCCCTTTTCTGCTCAAACAATTTCAGAAAAAAACACACATCCATTTTAATATAAAATATAACTAATAGACCAAAAAAATAGTATAGTAGTTACACACATTTTATACCATTTAAAACACACAAAAAATAATTTTATTTTCAATAAAACAACCTCCCAAAACATCACATTGTTTTGCACCCAAAGATCTTTAAGATATCCGCATTGCACAATATGTGAACACTTGTAAGTTATTAAAACACAATTTCAGTTCAATACCCTCTAATTAAACCAACAATTCAGTTATGGGGCATCCCAATGTGAACCAAGAGGTTATATCTTTTAAAAACAATCATTTTCACACAAACATGGAACTTAAATCCCATTTTCTTCACAAACACCATTTAAACAAACATTCACACCAACAATAAAAAAGAATAAATATTCAAAACATGATTTTAAGTCCTAATACAGTTCAATAAAATCATCTAAGTAATAATAGATCAGCCCAAAATGAAGAAATAAAATATTTGAATGAAAAACCACCAATTTCAAAAAAAAGTAGAACTTAAAATTCATTTGCATTATAAATGCAACTAAAACCAATTTTTACAGAAACATTCAACTGAAATAAAAATTAATGTACCATAAACACAGCAAGATAATTCACAAAAATTGAACACAAAATGGATTCACCTACCAAATCAAATGAAACCACTGAATCCTTTGTGCGAAAACTTAAACGCACCACTACCGCACCTCAAGAAGGGTAGATCAAATCTAAAAATAGAAAATTGTACCAAGAAAACCTAAGGATAAACCTTAGGTTCTAGCCCATATCAACTGGTCATTTGTCACTTCAATGAAAAGGGAGGAAACCCTAAAAATGAATGAATCTCTAACCAATTTGAAAGGGGAAATGAAATGGAATATGTTACTTGAGAAATCTAGAATGAATCTACCCAATAAACCAGTATATGAAATTTAAAACGGCCAAAACTTAGGGGATGTTTGGAAAAGGAATAGTAGGTCATTTAGGAATTGGAATGGAGGAAAAAGAGTATTAATTGAGTGATTTATGATTTAATTAACATACCTCATCAAATCTGGCCGATTTTAGAAAACCTAAGATGTTCGTCCCTAAATCACGATTACTAAGAGCTCCAAAGATTGGCTAAAGAGTTTGGGAGAGCGGCTGGGTTAATGGGGCACATATGAGGGTTGGAATAACGGAAAAATACTTAATATTTAATACGTTATTAAACAAATAAAATTAATATTTAATACTGGATATGGGCTTCTGGGTAGGCCCAATCCCTTAAATAAAAACCAAAATAAACCTTGGTTATGGATGTCCAAAGGCTCCAAATATTAATTTTGGTGTTAATATTTCAGGGGAGGACATTTAGTAGTTAGAATGAGTGAAAAATATCAAAAAAGGAAATAGTTATAAAAGAAACAAACTTTATTTTTAAATCTAGAATTGGGCACACGGTTTGGCCCAATTATTGAAAACTCACCTATTCTCCATAAAACCTTTAGAAACCCCCAAAACAAAGAATTAATGGAAATTAAAATAAAAATAAATTAAAAATAATATATGTATGTGATAGTAGGTGGCCCCAAGGGTCTGACCATTTTTAGAATGACTTTGTGATACATGGGGAGTACAACTTGAGTATAACCCTTTATAAGGTGTGGGGTTTGTAATATCCCTTCCCAGCATAGTGGTATGTCCTTTTCATTAATTTGAATAATAATCCTTTTATTTAGAAAATGGAGGTTTGATTGGACTTATAAAAATCTTCCATTGGTCCCAGGGGTTCAAAATATGAAAAGATAATAAGGGAGGCCAAATAGTGTAAAGCACGTAGTTGGCACTTGGTTAGTGTTAACTATTGGCATGTCCAAATAAACCATTCACACATAAATCCACTCATATAGTAGATAGATCAAGGTATACATATAGCTATCCATGCCATTAATTTTCTTTCATGTAACATTTGAGCTTGGACACTCTTGGATAGAGGAAGCCTCATAGTTACAACTCAGTTTGGCCGACCATGCGGCCAAACTATGATGCCTTCAAAAGTGGTATTTTATTATTTTTCCAACTTTTTTCAAATGATTTTTACCTAAAAATATACCCCTATCAGACCTATCTATCTGGGGTGACAAAAATAGAATCATCATATGTCTCTATGGGTATTTCTCCTTTGATTCAAAGGAATTTGGTGTTTCGTTAAGTGTTAATCAAAACACTTAGTAATTCTTCAACATTGTTTCCTACCATTTTCTTGAAGAAGATTAAGGTGTGGTTTCCCATATTCCCAATTATCTAAATCATTGTTTTATAGTTTAGTAATCTTCCTAGTGTTTTGGGATATTATATTTTTAATCGAGGGTCATGGTTGGATGAATGGTGTTCTATGAACATTTGGTAGGTTCTCTCAAATATTAGCTCATAATACTAATGTCTATAGGTGTATGTGGTTGTTCCTATGAAATGGAATGTTATGTTTTTAGTTATTTGGATATGTAAAGTTAATTGTGAATAATGTTAAGCTTATAAACCCTTCACAGAACCTTTTTGGTACATTTATTATTTTAGTTCTAACAAAGGGATACCCATGGGGTATGGAAAACCCATAAAAATGGTGAAATGAATTGGCTATTGTGGATTCTAGGAAACTTTGATGTGGTTGTTTTGTAATTGTTAATTTTTTTTAATATTAGCTAATAGATAGTTTAAATGTTTAAATTCTATCTCTTGTGAAATTCCTAATTGGTTTTTGACATGGTTTAATGAAGTTTATTTTGGATTTTTACCCGATTATTGTTTCCATAAATGAAAATTATATTATAAAATTGGAAAATTTTCATATAAAGTAGTTTTTAACTCAATATGATTAAATAGGGTTATTATGGGATTACAAATGATGTAAATTTTTTTGTGTATGGTTTCTACTTGTGGAAATTACATAGTAGTTTCTTTTAATGAATTCATGGGAATTGTGCACTTTCATCTGTGTTAGATAATTCCTGAGAAAAACATCATAGAGAGGAAGATTTTTGAATTTTTTTTGATGAACAATCTGGTGTTTTAGAATACTAATTTCTTTAAGTGGTTGTTATAGAATGTTGAAATTGGGGTTTTTTTGTGTATAGCGATTTGTTTGTGGGTTTGTTATGTCCTAGGTAATTTAAATATAATATTGGTTAATGGGACATGTACACAAAGAAGCATAATTATGTGATAAATGGTATTATTTTGAGGATTGATTGAGGATTATCTATAATGGATGGGATGGAATGATGCTCTGACCCCACCAACATATGTTATGACTAAGAAGATGGACTATGGATCCTCTCCTCTTGTCTGGTTGGACTGAGGTTCTAATCTCAATGGTGTATGGTATTGTAATGTTTTTATACTAAGGATTCTCTCCCTAGGATTTCGTAGACAGGTTCACATGGACCACATATGTATAGTATTAATAGGATCATAGATTGAGTCTTGGATCCTTGGTTTGGGATAGACAGGTTTTCTAGGATCAACGATGCATCGCATGGTCTGGATATTGGGCAAGGGCTCTATGCCGTTATAGTGTGGATATGTTATGGTCAGTTGGACTAATGATCCATGGTGTATGGCTGGGTACAAAAAATTAATGAACTCCAAATTTGTTGAGAATTATGTAACCCTATATGATATGGGTTAGTATATTGGTTTGGATAGGGAGGGATAGGTTAGTTTGTTTTCAAGATATAACTTTAAGCATAAAATGGTTAATTAATAATTTTCTAATCTGATCATATTTTCCATTTCTCCATAGTTGTTTATTGCAAATTTCGTTATCATCAAACACTATTTTATTAATTAAATATTTCATAGACACCATTAGTATTAGCCTACTAGCATTTACTCAAACCCTACTCAATCTACCATGGACTTAGTTGCTCAATTAGTTGCTACTTGTTATCAATCATAGGTTCCTGACATTGACTTTGTGTTTGGTTTATGCCTAGGAAGATGGGTTAGATCTTGGTTTTGAATTACCTAGTTGGGACATGGGTCTATGTTTAGTATATTTTGGGTTGTTTTCGTAGTGTAATTTTTTGGAATGACTTCCTAATACGGAGTTTATTATACATATTGTTATAGCCTTTGTTATTTTATTATTTGTGGGATTTTTATGTATGTTTCCCAGTTATAATATTAATGTATATTTAATATATTAGGATTGTTTTTCTATTGTTTTACATTTATATGAGGTTATATTCATCAAAACGTATCTACAAAGACATACACTTCATGTGGTAACACTTTAGAATATAAGGTGGTGTGCTTGAGGACTTATGATGACCGGTCTCGGGGAAACAGACACAATGGGTACCGGGCCCAGGAAATTAAAACTTCTATACCAATAAAATTATAAATTATTATACCATTCATTGCAAAATTGTGATTACCAATATAAAATTTTCTTTAATAACTAATATATACATTTTATTAAAATTATTTATATATAGTTATTAATATAATTTGATTAGATAAAAGTACATTTCTTACATAAATACAGTTTTTTAAAAACATATCAGTTCCATTAATTTTTTAAAAATTTGAAAAATAATAATTTAGTAATAATTTTATTAAATTTATTCATATTTAGACCATAAATATTTATTAATTTATTTAGTCCTATTTATACACAAAAATTCAAGGAGTAGTAATTTATTATCACATTAAATAATAATATTTAAATACAATAAAGCTATTTGTTTAATCATGGGGTTCTCTATATCTAAAGATATTAATCAAGTTAAATTTATTTGAAGAGAAATATTTTATAAAATTATAGGCTATTAAAATTTACCCCATTTAAAATTAATTTATTCCCTAAAATTCATTTATTCTGTTAAAAGAAAATTAGGATATCATAATTTATTCACATCCTTCAATTCCCATGTAGCATCTTTCAATTTCAGAATCCTCTAGGAATCATTAGTCATATGAATAGTATGGTTCTATAGAACTTTATCACTTTAACATATGATCACAATCAATTGTTCTTCATAGGAATAATCATCCTATAGTGGTGAAAACTCCATGTTCCATACATATGAAGAATAATAAATGTACTTTATCATGATAGATACATCAAAAATATTCTAAACTAGAGAAACATTAATTTGATACTTGAAGAGTTAATCTAATATCACTTGTCATTTATAAATATCAAATAAGACAATATAGCAAGGGCTCAAATTTCCGTTATATTCAAATCTCTAATTTTTTTCATAGACGATTCTTCAAAAAAAACTTATTCATAAATTTTAAATTATAGATTTCACGTATTATTGTTTGTATAGAATATCAATAAAATATATGCAACATTTATATGCTTTAAAATAGATATATCATTCTATGCTCTTTAGATAGCTATCTGGGGTCCCTATAGATTTGATTCGACAATTTCGTCCAAACAATTTGTAATTCAACACTTCCTTTAATAGAGTGATTTATAATTTTCAATCGTCATTCTCTACTGCATATTATTATTGTAGGAAAACTATAATAGAAGATATTTTTGATCCAAAAAACCTTTGAAATCCATTGAAAAAGATCCCATTATATCACAAGGGTTTGAATGGTTCTCTGAGAATGGACTATTATTTGAGCATGGTAATCATTATTGAAACTCAACTCTATATCAATATCCTGCTAAGAAAATATCCATGACATCGAGGTAAACCTCAAATCTCAGTTAGATATAATAGGACATGTTACACTATTAAAACTTACAAATTATATAGGGTATATTTCTGAAATATTTTTAGGATAGATATACTCTATGGTTGAAATGAAGTGTGTTGAATTAGTAATGTAATCAAGTACAACCCAAATAACATTGTCATCTTTAATAATTTTTGGTATTCTAAAAAAACACTTTGTTATATTTTTTCAATTTTGATTCTTTTATGGGTAATTATTATAACATCACATTATATATTAATGTCTCATCCTTTACTTTCTGATTTACCAATAACTGCGATACATAATCTGTAATATATATATCCCGATGTTTCCCCCACAAAAAACTCTTTTTTATCTATACACAAGTTAATTATTTCTTGATTGATATCAAATGATTGAATAATATATTTATCCATAAATTATTTAATTTAATAAGATAATTTATAGGATATATTCAATGTTATAAAACCTTATCAATCCTTTAAAATCAAGGATAATCAGTGGAACATTTCCCATCTTTTTTCTACTTTATATGTTATTTTTAGGAGGTTAATATTTATTTTGATTGAATGTTAAGAATTAATTTGAGCGATATAAGATTTATTCCATTTCATCATGATTACCTATTATATCTATTGAAAATATAGAAATATCTTATCATGTATTCCCATCATAGATCAACTAGGTTGATCATTTCGACTTAGGGAATCCTTAGCATTTTTCACCTTCCCACGAGGATAATGTATTAATCATTCATAATATTTAATGACCTACAACCATATTTTCAAATATATATTAATCTTGTTATTCATTTTGAATATTGTTTATGATTTTATCATTAGTATATTCATCAAACGATTACCTAAAAATATAACTTCTCTATATATTTTTGGGAAATATTATGTCAACTGACTCAATATCCGGAATTGGGTAAATTTACTCATGAATATTCCATTAGAAAGAAAAATAATCTATCCCTAGATCATTACTAATAATGAAGAAATGCAGATCATTTTTTGATGTATCATTATAGATCACAATCCCTTCTCCACTGGAGTTTCGTGTATGTATAGGTGGGACGAGTATCGTTTATTATTCCATCGAAATTATATTCACATTTAACTATCTAATTAAACATCAATCACTTTAAATTGAACAAGATGAATGGATTATATAGACATGAAAATTCTCCACAATGAAATGATAATATGAAGCTTTATCTAGTAAACTAAAAGTCTCAGTCGCCACGGTTGGTTTGGGCTAATGTGAAGTAACTTTTTCATTAATCGATCCAGTGATATTCAATAGTTTGAGATTATATGACGTAAAAATGAAACTTTTTATTCAGAAAATTCAAAATTCAAATATTGTATAAAGAAATTATATGTACTTATGATATCTATTGGAATCCTCATGTTATACACCTATTAATTTTTAGTTTCATAATATATAAAAATAATATTTTCAAATAATACCATAAAATGATCAAGGAAATATCAAAAAGATATATTCATTAAATAAATGTAGATTGTTTTGAGAATTCACAAGACTAAATGCAATCACAAAAATTTATCACTTTCCATACCTCATATAGGAATATTTATTATTTATAACCTCATTCAGGACATTCAATTGATGATATCCAAAATGTAAGTAATTAATAGAAAACTATTTAAATGAGTTTAAAAAATTAATCGACACATAATTACATGAATGATTACAGTAATTAAATAATATAATTTTTTAAATTTCATAGTAATCAATTTAGATCCACATTGATACATATTTCATTGTAATTAAAAGAACTCAAATTACTTCAGTTTAAACAAATTGTTGAATTAATCCCATATATACATTTTCTTGGGGTTTGTACTTCAATTCATGATACTTAACTAGGGCCATCCAATACCGAGTCTTCAAAATATGTTTAACAATATTTTTGATTTATATTGGAAAATAAACATTAAAATAATGAGAAATACTTTGGAATATTTATGGGAAAAACCTAAACAATCTATTATACAATAAATATATCTTTCACTATGAGATTCTCCCCATCCATATAAGATAAACACTACTTATAAATTTTTATCAGGAAAGAAAAAATAGATTAATTTTTATTGTATTTTTTTATTTTTGGTTTCACTAATGTTTTTCCAATTGTTGGTTATGAATATCAAATGTGAATTCACATCCATTGAAATGCTAGTGGGATTTATGTAAAGAAATATAATTCCTTCCTGTAACAACCCAAAAAATTTATTAAATTAAATTCCAAATTTTTGAATGAATTAATGAATTTTTAAGTACTAAATTTATTAATAAAATAATCCTTAATTTAGTTTTTTGGGGGAATTTTATATCATATAGAAATTAAAAATCAGTAACATTAATAACTGTTGATAACATATCTATTTAATACTTATCATATTATATGTGTATATAATGGGTTTGTATAAAGTACAACCGAAAAATATGGAAGATGGTATTACCCCGACTATTTGGACATAACCCTATAAAGCTCATCAATCAAATATTAAATCTGAAATAACATCACAAGGATTTTACTTTGATGAATAGAAAGATAATATTTCAAATCTATATAAAGAACGAAACCGTTTTTGGAGAATTTCACACTAATTCATATAAACAACCAAACCATATATCATGAACCACCCTAAGAAAATATCACCAAAACAAAACTTACCCTTATAGAATTTACAAAGTTAATTAAGGGGTATATTTTGGGACCATAATAATATAGAATTTTATTATTTCATTTAATTAAAATAATATTATAGGTTAAACATATTAATATTTAACTCTAAATTATAAATAATGAGTTGGAGAAAATTTGATTATGATGTGATGAAATATAAATTGTATTTTTATAAAATATATATTTTCAATGAATAAATTATGTTTTATTAATGTTCCAATTTGTGAAATAAATTATATTTCTGAAATATTATTATTAAATAACACCTAATAGATTCAAATGATAATATAATCCTACAAAGTTAATCTTAATTATTGTATGGTTCAAAATATTGTTATTGTAATATATCCAATGTTTTAATATAAACGAAAATTTTGATTTAAAATTTTATATTATCATATTTAGAAAAATATTTTGAAAAAATGAATATAATTTATGAAATCAACATCTTGGGACTATCAAAATGTAATGTTTTTTAAAAAAAATCGATATAGTCAAAATTTTAATTAAAAATTCAATATAGTATAAATATATTATAATTATTATGACACCATAATGACGAAACGTTATATAATATATTACATAAAAGGTATAAAATCAAAATAGATATTTCTCCATTATACTAATTTTTTCTAAAGTTATTTTATTTTATCTATTAACCCTTAATGAATCCAACAAAATATATATTATTATTTAAGGTTTTATAGTCATTTATTAGTAAACATTAATCACTTCCCCACAACCAATGGTATAATTTTAATGATATTAGTTTTTGAACTTCTAAAATAATTAACACCATTCCAAATTGGTATAAACCATGTGAAACCCCACAGGGTGGTGTTTGCTTTGGATTTAATTTTCATATAGAGTCAAAAACCTATGTTTGGAAATTAATAATGAATTTTAGTTTTTTCTATATAAACTCACTAAATATATGATTCATATTCAGTAAAATAAATTTTAACATTATATTACTATAAACATCACTATATAAATCCATAAAATGGTTTTCACATGCTCTTAAAAAGATCCTCTCATGATTTATGAATTGTTCTGTAAATGTACATAATCCTCTCCCTCTCCTACTTATTCAATCAAATTCATTTTATTATTAATTTTGTTATTATATTTTTCATTTTTGGATATGTCTTCTCAAATGAATATTATTTATATTATTATTTTAATTTTATTATATACCCTAATTAATCTCATTTAATCTCTACATGAATCGTTTTGTACCCCCATTATGCTCCAGAAATAATTTTTCGATTATCAATGCTAAACATTTTTATGTTGATTAACCATTCCCATTTACAATAAACCGTATAACATTGAAGTATATATCATTAAATTTTCGATGAATTTGTATTATATAACTCAGAAAGGATAATTAAGGGATTTAATGCGATGAATGAACTCGTTATGTTATATGATATATGTTTTAATCTTATATAAATAAATCATTTGAAAGTGATATGTGATAAAATAATTTTATATCCCACCAATGCATTGGGTAATGTGTTAATCTTTTGAGAGACCATTTAGTTTTTATTGAAGGTTCTCCAAATAACTCTATGATATTTCCCTTAATGGTTATCTAGTAATTATCTTTATGATTCAATGTTTTATGTTTTCTCCACAATCCTTTTATTTATATATTCTATCATGTAATATCTAGCCCCATTGAATAAATATTGTGATTCTTATGCCTCTTATGATAAATTGATATGATTAATGGATGATATTTTTCTAATTTACACTATAAAATGAATTATTTATAAACATACTTGGATTTATAGCTAACCCCTTGAATATGTACATCCCCATGTTATATTGTTTAGTTTCAGAATAATGGTTGAATTTTTGGGACATGTTAAATAAGATTTCAAAATTAAAAATATATTTTAATTGTATGTTTTTACTTATTTCACATAATTTCCCAAAGACACTAGGAATCATGATCTATTATAATTTCATTAATTATACATATTTTTAAAAAACTATAAGTTAGAGTGTATTAATGATATGTGATTTAATAGTTCGAATCAATGAAAATTCTAGTTATTTTTGAGATTTGGATTGGCGATCATTGGTAAAATCATTTTTTATAATAGTTAGAAATCAAAAAAAAATCATTTTTTCCAATCATATAATATGTTTATTTTATAAAAACACACATCATTCTAGGTAATACAAGAGAATATGTCTCTAGAACTATTGCATATAAGGTTAATCACTCCAATAGGGTGTATTGAGTTTTAGTCGACAGTTATATAGTTGTTAAAAATGAGAATTGATACACAACTAGATTTAAATTCCCATGGGATAACATTTAGAAAATTCCCTACCTCATTATTTATCAATACTATGGGAAATAAATTTCCATAATATTTTTTGGGTAATTGATCATAGAGATTATATATTAAATCCAATATATTCTTAGGTGAGTTTAGAAATTCCATTTCTGAGATATAGCATTATTGTTCTTGGTTTCCAATTTATTTGTTTAATATTATAGAAATAACCATTGCAGATTTTACCATTATTTTCTGTCAATGATCTAGAGTACAAGAAATAAAGTCAATAACCAATTTGAAGTATAAGCTATTGATATCACAAATAGAATGGTCAATATGATGTGATTGAGAAACAATAATATTGGGATAATAATTTCTCTATAGACTAGGGTTTTGAAAAAAAACATGAATCAATAGGAACACCCAAATACCCCAACGAATGATTGTGTTAAAATCGATAACATAATTAAAAAAAGTATTATAACTATTTTTAGATATTTATACTTTATAATAATGGGGAAATATATTACATAAATTGAAAATATTTTCTATATCGTTCAATTCATTATGAAATTGATGGTCATGTTGGATATTTATTGTATATAGCTTTAATATGATAAATGAATGATATTGGTCAAAAAAATGAAGCATGAGGATGATATCATTGTAAAGTAGTGGAAGGAATTATGAGAAATTGTTTTTGATAAATAATTTCAAAGAACACTTAAACATCAAATGGTGAGGACTATCCTTATCCAGAATCAAAAGGATAAAAAATTTATAAGGGAATATGAAGTAAAATTCACAATACATTCATGATACACCTAGGGTTTTTTCAATTACCCCAAAAATAATATTGATGGAATCATTTGATTTATAATGCTGAGTATATTAAAATTCATTGCCATGTCATATTTTTGGTTTCTATGAGGTATTTTCATATTTTCCATCATATTTAAATTGTTGATCAATGAACATCAATGGTCTCTTGGAATAAGAGAAAAGAAGAAGAGTGTGGATTATAATTATTGAGGTGCAGTATAAAAATATTATTTATTGTAATAAATTAAATTATCGAACTTGTAAAATGTGTGGGATGAATCATTATATAAATAATCTAAATGGTGTTAAAAATCCCAAAGGTGTATATAGTAAGAGAAAAGGATAGATATTTTAGATGTGAAAACAAAACAATGTGATCGAATAACGGAATGATTTAGTCATCCCATAACACATTGTCCAATGATTCAACTACATAGAGTATTGAAATTTTGTAATTTAACTCCCAAATCCTTGGGTTGTTTAGTTAATGCAAATGGCAATAACATCCATGGCCTAGAGAGTAAGGGATACTTTATGAAATCATAAAGTCTAAGGTTCATATGAAAAATGATATGGTGATAGGTACACTATATATCCATTCAATAATACAGAACATACTTTCAGTCTCTTATTCTATAAATTCATTCATGTTATAGATGTTCATAAGAACTTTTAAATCACCACCATAAGAGACTGATGTTTATATTTATTTGAATATGTTGAATGTGTTAGTTGTTTCATTCAAATAATATACATCATTCTCATATAGAATTTTTTTTAAGATTTTTCATAAGTCATTATGACACTCCCATTAGTGGAATTTGACGCACTACTTGGAATAGGATTGATTTACATATATGGAGCCAACATAAATTAATGAGATAATGAACTCATGCTCCATGTCATAAATCATCCTCTAGTTATATATAATAAAAAATAAGAGGATGAATCTCCTTTTAAATCATCATCAAAATAATATATATTATTGCATTATATGAAATAAAATAATTCTCAAATTATTGATATTTAGAAGAATACCGTCCTTGATGACATGCCTATTCTAATAGAATATAGATGGGGTGTTTCCATAAAAATTTCATGATATTTATCCTATTCTAGAGGTTTATTTATCAATAAATGTTTTAATAGAATCATTACATATTTATAATATTTCATATATAATGTTTTTACTGAACTTTGGGAGCTGATGAAACAATTATAGGAGAATCAATATAAATGGTTTTCATTCTAATGTGGTCAACCATGGGTTCACTGGTTCTATTAATAAATTAGAAATCTGGGAAATTGTGGCTCTAGATTGATTATTATGACCATAAAAAATCATGTTATAGAAAAAGTATCCTCTTGGATATATTGATGATGGTTTGATCAACTACAAGGATCCCAAATCCACTCTATGTTTGATCTTAATCAAAAATATTTTCTTGAAAAGGTGATGAATGAGGATATACCCAAGAGTATATATTATACAACATATGAGACCTAAAAATTCTTAGTTATGACATCTGGAATTAATAATGGTCCATAAATTATCATGGACATGATGAATATAGTCGTTTTGGATTACCTCATAAAATATTTGGTAGGCTTTCGTGTTAATATTCTCAAATAATGAAATTGAAAGGAGTAATATTAGGATTTTTTAAACAATATATTAAAGTAAATTTATAAGAAAAAATTATATGAAACATATAGTATATGTATATTTGGTTTTGATGATGAATATTTCATGAATATTGTTATTTTAAACAAGGGGATATATATTGATACATCAAAAATAGAGTTACTCTAGGAATGACTATCTCTAATAACTATGATGGAAATATTTAGTTATGTTGGATTGGTTGGGTACTATCATCAATTTATGAAAAAATTATCATGAATATAAATCCCACTAACCTAGATTATGTAGAAGGTATTATATCTTGTTCAAAATGATGAATGTGTGGCAAGATTTTATGATATGAAGAATAAGGAAATCAATGAAACTCTTCTCACATTACCCTCTACTGGGAAAGTTTTTTTGGTCAACAATGATGCATCCAAAAAGGTATTGGGTTATTTAATCATGAAATATGATAAATTGTTATCCCTTATCTACCACCAATTAAAGATCCAAAAAGAGTACTACCCAAATCATGATATAGATTTAGATATAGATTTATTTCATATGAAGATATGATGACATTTCAAATTCAAATAAAATCGTGTCTTACATACAAAAAATAAGTTCCACGTGATAATATTCGCATGAAATGATATTAATATGTGACAAAAGATTGTGGTTAGAGATAATCAAGGAATATTATTGTTTAATACAATATAATCTCATTAAAACAATCAAAGTTTCAGGTAATATTAGTTCAAATGATCCCTCAACTATATCTGTGAATTTGTCTATGTGTGATATAATATTCTTGACCATGTAATGAATGGACATGGGAATATTATGTTTTTTTATTCGAATTTTTTCAATTATATTCCTAATGAACCATTCCATAGAAGAGTATGTAAGCTGATAAGGGTGATTATTTTCTATAGAAGAAGGTCATAAATTTTATTGTGCTAATCTTTTTGAATATTGGGTTACAATTTTTGAACCATGATATATGTTCCCACAAAACTCAAACAAAATAGGGAACTTATGGATTATGCTCATAGGTCATCCTTTTCTTTTCATGCAATAACCACTTAGATATATTTACATTTGAGGCCAAAATAATTGTGGTTTGACATGAAGATGGAGATTAAAAATTTTGTATCTCAATGAAAAGTGTGAAAAAATGTCATTGTGTAATAAAATAAGTCTGAGAATGTGGTTTAAAAATTACACATTCCTGTATTGAAAGGAGAAAAATTAACCATGGATATTTTTATGAACTCCCAAAGAAAGATAATAGAAATAACACCATACGGGTAGTAGTCAATCACCTTAAAAATTCATCACATTGATGTTTTGAAAATTAAATTTATATTTTCACCTCCATGCCTAGATATATATAAGAGAAGTGGTAATTCCTAATGGAGTACCTTCATCAATTCTATCTGATCGAGATCCATGTATTACTTCTTGGTTGTGGAGAAGAATTCACTAGGAATTGGATATTGAACTGGGATTCAAGACACATTATCAGACATTGCAGGATGGTCTGTTTAGAAGAACCATTCAAATTCTAGAGGGTATATTATGATCATATTCTTTGTGTTTCTGATGATGTTGTTTCCAACACATTCCCCTATTAGATTTCTCACATATCAAATATTCCAATTATTAAATTCAAATGGAATATTTTGTAGATCTCAATGTTATGAGGTTTTAGACATTGAAATGATGGGATGATGATAGAGAGATGATGATGACGAAACATTATATTATCTAATATATTATAGAGAAGGTTTATTTCATTCTACATATTATAAAATTCACAAATTGAAAAAAATAAAATCTATGTAGAAAATCATTCATTAGACCCTGAATTTGAGGTTTGAGATAATGTATAATATAATATATTTTTATAAATTAATGATATCAGAATTTAAAATAAGGTAAAGTGTAGTAATATACCCAACATCCCCTTTGAATTCCTTGATCACGTCAAATTGTTGGCCTATTGATTAACACTCCCACCTAACCATTCTCAATTAAATAATGTCTTCCATATATCCTTCACGAGGAAGTACATACCATTCCACTCATATATACTAAATATAGAGGTTTAAAAATTATATAATTATCTTCCATATGAGGAGGATTCAATGAAGTTATTAGATCTTATAGATGAGGTTCTATGAAACTAGCAATTCACCTGACTATAGTGTTATGGAGGGTAAAAATATTTGCGAAAGTGAAATGTGAACCGATAGAGGCGATGAAATTAAGAAAACACATTATATATATGTTTAATAAATGAAATTTTTTGGTATTATATTATGAAGGGTAGAATAAAGTAATTTATCGAGATTTTAAAAATCATATTTCCTCTTATTGAATGAAAAAATTCATTATCACATAATTAGGTTATAGATATCACATGCACTACCATAGTAGTTCTGGAATGATATATCCTATAGGAAACTAAATACCATTAAGAATCATAAAAATTGATAATATAACCATTAAATAGTGATTTACTACTAAAATATATTACATTATATGATAATGACTAATTGACATTGCCAAAGAATAAAATGACATAAACATATAGGATCACACACTTTGATACAAATTTATTTGAGATGTCAAGGGAGATATCATCACTGGTCACTATGCTTGTCCCATTTATATTTGGAGAAACTATAAAAGGAAAACCCCTTTTATTTGATAATATAAAGATAATTAAGATAAAATCCAAAACCATTTGTCCCGAACCAACCCATGAAAAGTTATCTATAACGCAGTTGACCATATAAAATCTACTGGTTTAAGAAAGAGTTATGTATCTAGACCCTATCATTTGGAAAATTTATAATTTTATAAATTAATCAATTTTTTTATTTATTCATTTTCAAAATTAATTTTTACCTTATTAATTAATCATTTTGAGAATAATTATATTCATATATGAGAAATATAATGTGTATTTTATGGAAATATAATGATTCAATAAAGACAACATTTTGGTGAGTTTTTTAACTTTTTAAATAAATGATATTTTCATATAATTTTATTATTCAATATTAATTTACAATTATAAAAAATGAAATATCATTATGATCTCAAATCTAATTGTAATCAGTTCCATGGTACTATTATTGGGAAAAAAATTTCATTATTTAATAAATATATTTTTTGATTTGAATCTACAAATTACTATATTTAATGAATTATTTTTATAAAATATTTATTATATATAAAATAATTATTAGGAAATTTATCCAACTATTATGTTTTCATATTTTTATTAAATTTTTGACTTTAAGTGTACAAATTAAATAAGGTAAAAATATACAGTTTAGATTATGACATTATAATGACCTAAACATGATGTGATATATGTAAGTAAAGGTGTCATTGAAAAAACTACATATATCCCTTTTAAAATTATCTATTTTTAGTTATTTCTTTATTTCATAAGCCCATAATGAATCATCTAAAACTTATATTTTTTATTGTTTAAAAATCCATTCATTGTAAACAGAACTCATTTCAACATAACCTTGGGTATTTTTTAATGATCTCTATTATTAATCATGTAAAATAACTAAAACCACTACAAATTGGTATATTCAATGGGAAAAACTATGGTGTTTTTTTAATTACTTTGTTGTAGAGTTTCTAGAATCTATAATTGTATTTTTTTTAAATGCTCATGTCTATTTCTATATAAACCTACATAGACACCCATTATTATTCACTAAAAAACTATTTTATCATGATATTTCCATTAAATTATCTATCTCTTACCTTAACAAGGTGCCTCAATTATCATTTTAATCTACACCCAATATTTACGAATCACCCTATCTAGGAGAGGTAAAATCTCTTTCTCTTATTTATTGAAGTACTTTTTTAAAAAACACCCTTCTATTTTACAATTTTTCATGTTTGTATATGTTTACACACACACCTATTATGATTATTATAATTTCAAAGTTTATATATACCCCATTCCATCTCATTTAACATGTCCATCAATTATTGTATGACCATGTTACACTGCCAAGATCATAATGTGATTTTCTGTTCCAAAAATTATTATATTACAAACCCATTCCCATTTCTAGTAAATTTCATTAACCTAGTAGTTCCTATAATTATTTAATTGGGGAAATCACTGTGTTTTTCACTGACAACATATTTTTTGGGTTAAATGGGATGAAATAAATCTTTATGTTTTATGATCTATGTGGAACATTTATTCATATACATGATATGAAAGTTATGGTTGGTACCTAAAATATATAGCCCAGTAATAGATTGCGTAACATTTTAATCTAATGAAATTACAAGTTTCATTCATTAGTGTTTATAAAAAACAATATTTTATGTTTTTAGAGGTACACATTGACATAGGTTGAAAATTACATGTTTTATGCTATTTCAATATCTATATATTGCCTTTATGATATCATGTAATATCATAACTAATTCAGTAATGACTCTGATTCACACCCCTCTTAAGTTACCATGATTTTCCTCTTGTAACACATGTAGTATTTTACCTTATACTATTATTTTGTTATATATGTACCAAGAATAATTTATCACCCCATTAATATATACATCTCAAGGTTATCTTATTAATATTTTGAATAACTATGGAATTTTCGTATAATTGGTTGTTTTAAATTATTTAATTGTATTCATTTTTCATGTTGTTATTCTATGTACATAATTACCCTAATATACTAGGATTCACATTATTTGGTATTGATTAATATGTAAATTTATTTAAATAATAATAAATTAAAGTGTAATATATATATATATATGGATTTTAAGAACAATAAGATAACATCTAATTTCACTATATGGAGAATAATGATATTTATAGGAAGCATATTACCATAACCATTGATCAAAGAAGAATTTGTGATTTGAGATGTGGTTATCATAACAATGCGAGGTTCAAATAATAATTCATCATTTAATAATTGGGGTGGAAATGTATGCCCTTATTAACATCCTAAAATACAACGATTGGGTAGATACCAAATCAATTAAAACAATAGATTTTATATAGTGGATGATATATAATCCCTCAATGTCACGAAATGGCCTAGATAACATTACACCCTAACAAAATAGCCAATCTTGAAAATGACTGAAGGGTGTTATTAGTCCCCATGGGTTAGGGAAATGAACCTAAAAACATGAAATATAATAATGGGAATGAATATTACAAAAAAAATTAATGATAAAGATACATATCAGTATGCATAGATAATAATCCAATAATAGACAATATGAGAAACCAAGAAGATAGATTAAAAACACAAAGTAAAAGATCAATGTAACATATTTTGAAAAGAAAAACTCAGAATCCTAAAGGATAAGTCACTCCCAGAAACAGGGGATCAATAACAGCCACCGCCTCCAAGAGGTACATTTCCTATACTCAAACATTGTAGGATAAAATCTAATATCACCCGAATGAAAAGGTAGGATGTGGGAAAAAAATATCAACTGGGTCACCCAATGTGTTTCATAATAAGTGGCTAAATTAAAAAAATCATACTTTCAATTTCAATCAAAAAACCATGAGAGTATTTTTGTATTTAAAATAAATCATGAATATCATTTGAAATGATGGAAGACATTTTAAACATGTATTAGATAATAATTTTATATAAATTTATTTATATAAATCCCTTGGATTGAGTAAATAATTTTATTAATAAATGGAATTTATATTAAAAATAGTTACAATAACTCCATGTCAAGATTCCATGCTGTACAATAGTTTTTAGAAATATGATCCTACCATATCTCATATTTGTGATCTAGGAATTATGTGTACAAATGTCCCTTAGGCTCAGGCTGTATATGACTCATCAATATCCTTTCTGGGATAATATCTTAATGATTGGATTTTTCTTACAAATTTAATAATCAATAAATTTTTCTTGAATTATCATCTTAGTGGGGTTTCCCAAACAAACAAAAAACAAATCACGATCACATGTGCTTAATCTGTAAATATAAAAATAAAAACTCATTTCATTTCATATAAATCATCACTAAAAGTCAATTTCTGAATATAACAGTTCAAAAGGACCATTTATATTCAATCCAAATTCATGTAAATTTCATAATTTTAACCCTTTTCAAAAAACAAATATATATTTTTAACAAATAAATTTAGACCTTTTATATCATAATCAAGTCACAAATAATTCCCTAATTCCAATCAATTTCAATTCACACACCAAATTACAGTTCTATTATAATTTTTGTTTATCCCAAATTTCTTTCTATGTAAAATCCATGTTCTAATTACCTTAACAATTTTTTTTCTCGAATCAGTTGAAATGAAATTACTAAAACAAGTAATTCATTTTTTAATCATTTAGAAAATCTTAAATGGGGCCACCTAAAATTTTTCATGGAATCACAAGGCCTTTAACATGAATCCCTAATTGAAAATGAAGGATCATATGATATTAAAAATATAACTTGAATTAGGGTTATAAATCATAGATTTTAGATCAATCAATAATAAGATGTTCTATCGAACTAAAAGTATGAAAAATATAGTAACATAATGTATAGGAGGACCACTTACCCTTAGAGTTGAACTATATCCAAAACAATGAACAATCACAAAAAATGATTTATAGGGATAATATATCTCCAAAAATTCCCAGGAAAGGGTTTGGTATGTGAGAGGTAGAGTTTAAATTTTAAGGAAATGATAATCATCCCAATGGAAAAAACAAAATCTCTTGTCATGATAATTGTACTACATGTAACCCCATTACGCTTTATATAATAGTCGAGTCCAATAAACCTAAAATAACAAGTTTCCTTATATTAATTTTTTTAATATTTATATGTTTTATAAGATTTAAACAGAATGTGACCATGCACAATGTATACTGATTCCATGATATAATCTAGTAAAGGATCACATAATGTTTAACCCCATTAAACGGTGTTTAAATCCCCAATAGAGTAAAACATATCTTATTTTTATGCTAAAAATTCCAAAAAATCATTTACTTCTCCCTAACAAGAATACTTCCATTTAATTTCTCGATTTACATAACCAATGAAAATGGGAAAAAATTATGGGTAAAATAATACATGATAGAAATGTACCAGATATTTACATTTCACTACTTAATTATCACACCCTAGATCATCTATTAGGATTACCATAGATTAAGCTTTTTTTTCAAAGAGGAAACAAACATCGATTATATTCATTAACTTTTAGATTTTGGAAATTGTTATCATACTAAACATACTCTATTATTTTGTTATAATATTATGTTGGTTAAGAATGTAGGAGTTCTTTCTCTCCATGATTAGACAAGTTCTTCTTCCCATTAAATAAAAAAAATTTACCCGATGACCTTCCATTCCATATTTAAAACTTCTTCAAGTCCTATTACAAAAACATAAACAATGATTCCTACAAAATAAATTTAATAATGGATATTTCATCATTAATTTTCCATGTATATTCTAATTTTCATTGAATGTAATATTTTATTTCATATAAAAACCATATTATTTATGGGTAACTCAAATATCTTTTTCCACTATTATAACACATCAAATAATTTCATTATATATATATATGTAACTTATGAATATCTTTATTTTGTAGATTTTCTTTTACCATTTTTAATAATCATTCAATATTAATTTTTTTTCTCATGGTAACACTAGAAGAATAATTCAAAAGTACTTTTAGGGATTCCTCTTATGCACTAACATATTTATTGCGCTTCTTATTTATATCATGGATCATATTATCCATTTTCTTATGAATAATAATATTGGTGTAATTATGGAAATATAATCTTTTCAACCTATCCCATTATAAGAATTAAATTTAATTCCATTTAATCATATTACTGATATGATTCCACTATTTATCTTCTTAACATTCCAAATGATAAACAACCAAAATAACATTTTCAATTTCAAAACACTAGAGAACATAAAATATCTTTTTAGTGGTATTGATTTATTTCATTGAAACATGGTTATTAGTGGAACCTGAATGTATGGTAAATGAATATTAATTTTGAACTCAATGGAACATTGTATTCTCTTTTTCGCATTTATATGATTAACGTGATTCCTTGATTAAGAATTTATTGTAAGAATAACCTAAATAATTTACAAAATATCACATAAAATTTGGTTTCTTAGGGAAAAATAATTAAATTTTACAACATATTTATCATTAACATGGTTTATTTTTGTTCTAGGGATTCAATAAACCAAAACCCCCTTTTTAAAACTAATTATTTCCACAGGAAATCACATTATCGTGAAAACTAATTTAAAGGATACCAAAATCAGGACACTATATTTTCTATCACTAGAAGCTGATCATTTATATTTTTTTCTAATCATAATTACCAAAACATTACTTTACTATCATTTAGTTATAATTATCAATGGGGTTATAAAAAAATTAATTGTAATATCTAATGGTTAATTAAATAGTTATTTCATTCCATCTATAGAGATCCATACTTTTTATATGTAAATAACAACAACTTGTTTATTAAAATTCAAAACATTAAACTATGGTCATTGTTATAACCATAATGTTTTAGTTTATTTTGAGACTATATAAACAACATTATTATTTCATGAATGATCTTATAATTTTATTAAAATGCTCATTCCAAAAATTATTCTTCTAATATATACCCAAATTAAACCCTTTCTTCATTACAAGGGGAATGTCATCATAATGGTAGGTGATATTAGATGCTTAGTAATGTTAAAAATGGGAGATATAAATGAGAACATAAACAAAATAGAAGATTAAGGTTATGAGAACATGATATTAAATTTTAAAAATAGCTAAAAATATCAAATATCATAATCATGAATCATGGTGACATAAATCATAATGGAATTAAAGAACCTGATCCATTATATCATAACATGGAATAAGACATAAGTTTATGACATATACATAATAACATATAAAGATTTTATTAAGCAAGTCACACATCTAAGACTATTATATTGGATTTGGTTCACTCGTTATTCCATTGTATCTTTATTTAAGGTTCATTACCTAGACTATTATAGTTGGTATAAAACATTACGAAACTATGTTTACTCCCCATTATAGTCTTCATTATTTAATGAGATATACAGAGACACCAAATCCATTAGAGGGTTATATATCGTTTGAAACACCCATCGCATGATCATAAGTAATTATTATTTGTTCCATAAGACATAAATATTTCATTATATATCATAACAGATAGCATGTAAAATGTATTCAAAAATATTTCATCATTTCATTCTACCATAACCTTTATAAAAAATGTGTTTCATAAAAATCTCCTAAAAATATCCACAAAACATCTAGAGAATGAATAAATTTGTAATCAAAGGATTATAATCATACAAAAGAATATATAAAATTAGTAGATGATAACATTCATGAAAAAACATTAAAATATAAAAATTAATATTTCCTTAGAAGAATAACATTTTAATAATATAATCAATTCATTAAAATCCGATCATTTAAAAAATATTAAAGAAAATGTTTTATTTGAAAAAAAAACCTTGAAATTTTTTAATGATGATTCATATAATTAATAGTTCATAGTGTTGTAAAATTATATTCATACTATATATGTTTAATCAACCCAATATTTTAAATTTTTGGGTAAATTTCAAAAGCACGGTGTTTAAAAAATCAAAACAAGATTCATTTGAAGCCATTTTTTAAAATGTAAACACTATTATAAAATTCATAAAAATCATTTTAGAATAGTAAAAAACATTAGTTGAAAATATTTGACGAAAACTAGATCATTGAAGAAAAAGATTCTTTTCTGAATAGTTAAATATGATATATATTCCTTCGTGAAAATTCTATTAATATCTTTTGTTGTTAAATTGATGGAAAAATTGTAAAATGAGATTTCAATTGAAATAACTAAAAAATATTAAAATTTAATGGGATTTATATGATATGTATCATATAATTTCATCATTTGATATTCAAGAATAAATAATATCGAATTAAAATGGTATTAAAACATCAATCCATTACCTCAATATTCATCATTCTTATTTTGTGTTCCATACTCCTAAATAATAAATATAAATTTATTTTAAAAAATAATTTAAAACCGTGCATATATATATATATGTATATTATTTCATTTATTATTCACTGAGAAAATTTTATCACAATTGTGTAAAATATTTCATATTAAACCCACTGTTCTATGAGATAATTGGTTTATTTTTCATGCTTATTTATATTCAATACATATGGTTCTGAAGAATTTATCATATTTAATTCTATTAGATTATGTTAATAATTATATAAATATTATATATTTTGATTATATATATTTATATTTATATTCATGATATATATAAATATTTATATAAATGAATTAAACTATTCATTGAGAGAGTAGGTCATATGTATGCAGGAACGATATTTTCACATTTAGGAAAATGTAATGAAAGTAAGGGAAATAATAATTACTCTTTATAAAAATCATTATTATATCATCAAAATCATATATATTTATTAAATATAATATAATTAATTTCCATGTAATTAATAAATGATATATGATTCACATTGATTCATGGAGATGGTAGTATAGACGTACACATGAGTGAAGTTGTCAATTTACAATGGTTGTAAAAAAAATAAAGGTTTATATGACATTATAATTCTAGAATAATAACTGTATGAGAGATATAATATATAGATATTAATACAATCATAATAACTATTCATGAATGAATTTGATGAAAAATTAATTACACTACAACGTGGAGATGGATGTAAAAAATATTCACAAGAAATATTTTCATTTTTCACTAGATATAATGAAGGTGTATGATCATTTTCCATCATAATAATGATGATTATGTATATTTAATATAAAAAAGTAATTATTTTATATTGTATGTCATGTAATTATAGGATCACATAAAGTAATTAAATTTTAAAATGAGCGTTTTAGTGTTATACCTCTTTGTTGACAATCCTCTTTTGAACAATACCTATAACCCTGAAGATATGAAAAATTTTAATATAAAAGGATCTAAGACATAGTGACTGAAGTTTGAAAGTTATTAATTTAGATATTTGAAAACAATTAATCTCTAAATTTTTGAATAAGTTATTATAATGTTTTTCTTCATATAAGTGTGGGTGAGGAATTCTTGTAATTACATAAATTATTAAATTAATATAGTGTTTCACTATCATGTGACTCAATATTTAAATATTTTGTATATTAGACAAAATAATAATATTTATTCTTATCTTATATAATACTTATACAAAGCTAAGTAATGTTATAACAATTATCTCAATGTTTTCAAACTCATTGATCATTTAGACAATTACTGCAATATCAATGTTTTCTACTCTATAAAGGCTAGAAGTTATTCCAAAAAAGAAAAATTGATTTATTAATGGATCATGGATGATATTTTCAACCATATAAAATTATAATTTCTCAATATATGAATTTTTATGAATTTTAAATCATTTAATAAAATATTATTTACTAAAAAATATCATTATTATCAATTTCGGATGTTTTTTTAGTGTGACTATGAAAACAACATGAAAACAATGGAATTTGAATTTATACATTTCAAATATCCCCATTATGTTATTTTTGTAAAAAAAATTAGGAACCAAATAATTTATCAAAGTTTAATTACTTTTATTATTTTCAAAATTATTTTTCATTTTCCATTTAATTGAATAAAAAACTGTCACCATTGGACAATACTTTAATGCAATTATTTAGTCAATAAAAATAATTTTTTTAGCTAAAATGATAAAAAAAATATTATTATTAATATAATAAATTTTTATAATGGTATCTTGTTTTTATCATTATGAAAAAATATTTTGGAAATTAAAGTAAATAGAGTAAAATTTATTATTTATCTTTTTTTGAATTATAAAAACTGTAATAATAAATGAATAATCCAATAAAGTTGTGATATTATTGAAATATGAGTAAGAATAGACATTCTCAATTTATTAAGTTCGATGAAAAGAATTATTAAAGAAATTTTAAATACATATCTAAATGTTTTATCCCAATTTTACATAATTTACTCTTACAATGGATTCAAATATTTATCGATTTTACTATTCATTATAAAAAGAATAAACGAGAACAATTTACAATATTGGGTCATCTCAATTACATATTTTTGATAAATTTATTATTATTCAATTTTATATTTTTAAAAAATTCATTTTAAAATATATTCTCAAAATTGTACAATTTTTTTAAACGCATTTTTATGTAGAAAAGTGGACTAATTATTATCCCAATAAATAAGTATTATAAGAATATTTATTTTATTATATATAATATATATATATATAAAGTTTGTTAAATCTATTAATAATAGTGATTAATTTATGTTATTTGGATAAATACACATTTCACGCATATGAATGGCAAGTAAGAATAAAATTCATTTGTATTGAATAATTTTTTATTTTAATCTATATTAAACTTATTAAAAAAGATATAATTTTATACATGAAAAAATAATGTTTTCAGAATGTAGTAATCTTATTCAGGCACTCTATTTCAATGTCTATGTGATATCTATCACATCTTAATTACAATATCTCAATATTATAACAATATTCGTTAAAACATTCTATTATGTGTGGCACAAGATATCAATGAACATAAATTTATTTTTAATGAAATAAATAATAAAATGTTAGGGTGTTCAAGGAATAATGTTTTTTACTAGAATATAGTCATATTAGGAGGTGAATTTTGTATCTTGTGAGTGGAGTGATGAAAATATTTCAATAGATGATTTTTAGAAGGTAATATGCTAATAAATCATATCATCATTGATGTAAAAGTATATGTGGAAAGAGATTCAATAATTAATTAGTATGGATTGATAACGTGACATATTGTAATTAGGTTTAGGTAACATTTAAATTACCCCATATATTATTCTGGATGATTAATATTTTAATAAGATTCATGAGGAAGCACTCAACCCATCTATATAGTAAGATGTTACACAACTTAGTTTTTTAATAATTTATAAATGCATATGTCTGTTGAGGTGACTGGTCATATAAACTCTTGAGGAGGTATATCATTGGAGGGTATCACACAAATCCATTATGGGTCTTAGTTTTGTTGTTGTAGAACCCAGATGAAATAGATTTCAAAATTTAAACATTTGGGGATTTTACCTCAACAATTTCTTTTCTAGTCTGCAATATCTTGCATATCCCATCTTTTTTTAGTAACAATAGAATTTTTTGCTATGTTAGTTGGGATATGATCATCAATGATATAACTGTCATGTGGTCCTTTGATTTGAGTAGTGAGATGGATTTCGAGTTCAACCACATCCTCAATGGTATTTTCTAGTGTGGTCAACTCAGCATTAGGTGCAACATGCATATGATTCACAAAGAGGGAATGGGGTAGGGAAGGAATAATCTTAATATATTCCCCATCATTAGGGGATCCTCGTTTTTATTTTCTATGGAGGTGGTAGATAATAGTGGGGTTGAGGAGTGGTGCCTAAAAAATGACAATCTATAGTTATGTTAACTCCATATGGGATAGAGATCATCAGTGGTATTATTATTTTATATTCATTGATCATTTATTCCTTTTTTGATTCAAAGAACACATACTCTTTTTCTTCACCGACCTTAAATTTTGACTTGTGGATTGGAATAGAGATGTTTTTAATTCTATTAATGGTTACTATTCTAGTTTAAGGAATGTGATTTTATTTAATGTTTGTTTGGTTTGGGGACTAATAATCAAACAACATTAGCAATATTGTGATTTCTATTATTTACAATGATAAAACAATAATATTTCTTACATAAAATATATTAGTTTTATTTTTATGGGTTATTATCAATATCAATTAGAGGATATTCAAATAATCTGATATGGGTGGTCACAAAATAGTTTTATTTGATTAATCGAGTTATTAGAGGTGTATTCGGCTTGTTGAGTCCCTTCATTACACGAAAATAGAATTCTTAGTGAAAATAGCGGACACGAAGATAGTGTAGGCAATGAGATTAATACTAGAATTTATGGATTCATTTCCTAATGAATTTTTAATCAACAACCAAAATGTCTGTTTGGGTTTGGTGTATAATTACTATTAGGGGTCTCTCTTATTAAAATATATATCGATCAGACGAAATCATATGAGTTTCCGAACATAAGGATATTGATAGATGATTTGATACATAAAAATTCCATTCGGACCAATATGTCATCATGTGGTTCTGTAATGTTATTGACTAAGATGATATATGATAATTTGAGAATTATTATAGTCAAAAAAAATTCTAAATCATGTGAAAATCATGAATAATTAAACTATTTTTAGTATTAGAGATATATTTTACAAGTTTATAGGATATAACTAGGTTTTTAATATCAAACAATGGTCTATATATGATGATATAAGATTAATGGGAGATGATATTAGGAATGTTTCTATTGATGTTGGTATGGAAACATTGAGTTTGTATTCAGACCATTCAGAGTCATGAACAAACTAACAATGTTCATGGGGATCATGAAATATATATTCAAATATTTTTAGACTAGTTAACGGTCATGTTCATCGATGAAAATATCATTCACTCATGGTCTTGGAGGGAGTATTCTAAACATCGGTATATCATTTTATAGACTCAATAATACCAAAAAAAACATGGAGAATTTGAAATCTCTATATTATGAATGTGGGAGGTGAATTTACTTGGGATCATGGTTTCTCAATATAGAGTAGTAGTGGATCCAATTATGGTGGGAGGCACTCAATTATGTGTTTGACGTTCATAACTTTTTTGTTCTTTTTCGTTTTCATTGATATATTGTGTCTAGATGTTTCAGATATTTCCCCCATTGACAGCTATGAATAAGAAATAAAATAATTTATTTTCAAACTACTAGTGTCATGTATGATATAGGTACCTCAAAAGGTAGTTATTAAGAACCCGATTTCTCTAGTTTATATATGGTCGGGTGGGGTTTGAGTTGTTTGGTAATACTTATTTTGAAGGCTTGGGATGTTTCTTGGATAATCTATGGAAGATTTACAGTTATGAGTCTAGTATTTATTCTCATTATGAGTATTACTATTCCACCAATTTTTTGGATTTCATGAATGTGGGGTTTTTACTGATGTTGTGGAGTCCTTATATCATTAATGAGATAATTATATCCTTCAAAAATATGTATAATGTGAAGTATGGCTTCTCTCAATAAGATATGAATCATTAGTGGTATATGGGGATGATTATTTTGTGATTATAATATATATATCTCCAAAAAAACATAGAAATTAAAAACTTTTGATAATTGTAAGAGAAATAAATTATGAAGAGATGTCACTTGAAAATTAGGTGATTCATGGTGAGGGGTGGAGGATCATATAGATATTAATCTGGATTAAAATTAATTTAGATATGGAGGATCAATTTTTTTTATAAATTTATAGTGATTATTGATTTTTAATGAGTACGAGTGTTTGAGTTGAGACATTGTAGTAGACAAGATATGGGATTGTGTTAGCCATGGTGATGTTTGAGATGGATGGTCAGATGATTTTTTTACTTATTAATATTTTGGTGGATGATGTTCATTATTTCGGTATGCATGAGTGAGTCATCCATGAGTTTCAAATAGCACTATTTGAATAAAATTCAAGTGTTTCTAATATGTATCATTGCTAGAGGAAGAGACTTTTGTGCATAGGGATAAAGTTGTTAGTGGAAGAGTTTGTAACCTAGAGTCAGGTTTTTTATCTGGTTAAATTAAATAAAAATGTTTTCATATGTTTCTTTTAGCCTTTTTATTTCTCCGAGTTGAAGTGGGGCTATATTTTAATGCAATTTGTTACCTGGAAACACCCAGTATAGGGATGTAGTAATATTATTTGGGTAATTTTGGATCTTCATATTATTTCATAACATTTTGTGGAGATTATGGTATGATGATAACTATATAATGTAGTAATACAATATATAGATATAGTAGTTCATCATCAGGATGTGTTGAAGGCCATTATTTCTGATCAGGACCCTCATTTTACCAAATGTGTCTAGAGAGGATTATAACATTCCTTTTGTTCCAATTTGTTCCTAAGAACTTTTTCCCACCCCTAAAGAGATTTTCAAATATGATATACCATACAAATGATAGATGATACACTGTAGGTATATATACTAGACTTTAGAGGTTCTTTAGTGAAACAAATGGACCTTTTTTATTATTCCAATAATAAAATTTATCAAAAAACCATTGGCATGGAAGTATTTATTGAATTTGGTGGATGAAAATATTATTTTCTATTTTCTTGGGTTGTGGTTGGGGAGTATGAAATTTTTGGAATTAACGTAAAATAGATAATGGATTATAGTATTGAGTTGGTCAGAGTGGTTATGATGTTGGAAGAAGGCAACGATAAGGTCTATGATGATTATTGGTGGAGAACCCTAGAGATATATTTTGGATAAAAGTGTTTTGGGGGGTTTTACCTCATTAAGGCAAGAAGATGTGTTGATAGTGGTGTGATATTTTTTTCATATTTTGTTTCTATCTTTTATGTGTTGGAGTGAGATGAAAAGTTGTAGTATCTGTTAGATCTCTCAACACGGTTCAATATGGTACACTATGTCTCTAACCTATCCTATCATCATCATTATGTTAATGATGTATCTAATATTTTCTAGGGAGTGATGAATATCATGGATAACACATTGAAAATGTGAAAACTATTTGGGATCTAGGATCATCGAGATATGATTTTTTATGGGAGGCTCATAAAATTTCACTTTATATTGTGGAGGAATGGTGGCTTTGATTTGAGTACCTTGTCAATATAAATACAAATTCACTCTCAGTATCTCGAGTTTATTTGATGTTTTTTCTTACCTAATGTATCAAAGGGTTTTTTGATGATATATTATATGTTCATGTTTCCTCATTTTGTAAATAATTTGATGGTGGTTATGCAATGGTTGTAACATAATCCATGGAATTTATCTTGTGGGGCAGTTATTTGGGATTCTTCCTATTTATTATTCGTTTCGGGTTTATTATTTTGATTCATGGGGATGATAATATTCTATGAGGTATTTAATATGGGACCCCATATTACTAGAAAAAATCCTCTTACTTTTTTATTAGTTGGTGGTGACGACATGGATTTTAGAGGTGTAATGAATGAATTATGATAGTTAGAGAAATTCAAGAAACTCCACACCTTGTCGGTTTATATTTAAATTTTTTTTGTTTAGAGGATAACCATGTGTATAGTTGTGTGTTACTTAGATTTTAGGCATTTTAAAAAATATCCAATTTGACTATCTCTTTACTTATGGATATAAGGAAGTCTCTGTGGAAATCACATGTATTTTCAATCTCCCAGTAAAGGGTGTTGTGTGGTTAATGGTGTTTTAGAGGACCACCTGTGTAACGTGAGGAGTTAGATCTCACCAAAACATGGTCTATGACATAATTTATTGAAAAATTTGTACTTTTTTGATACAGAATAGTGTCTTTCTATTGTAGGAATTAGAGGATCAACTTGGTCTGAGACCAACCAATGGATTAGGTTGTGGTGTTATCCATACTAGTCAATAAAGCATAAGTAAAATGGGTGAAGTGGCTATGGGTGATTCAAATCTCATTTTACCAATGGTGACCATGATGTCAGCGACATCTTCAATGACATAGCAATTCCATTTATGATTTGTCTATTAATTTTAGGATTGAATAACCTTATTTAGATCTCATTTATTATCTATAAACTTTGGATATCTCCCAACCCATTAAATTTTTGATGGCTTAACATGAGGGTTCCAACTTATTGGATTATATAGAATGGTGTTCTGAAAATAAAAGGTAGATTTTTCCCATTTATCTAATTTCATCTTGCATATTATCTAGATGTTTTTTAGATAACCCATCTATTTTTTATGAGTTCAATATGCAGATTGATAATGGATTAATGTGGATAGGATCTGGTGGAGTTCCCTTAATGGATGATGAAATAAAATCCATTGATCCCCCATTATGAGTGTAGTTCTATTTGAACCTCTAATCCAGGTAAGGTATCAGATTTTTCACTTTATTTATATTTCTATATTTGATATTATCATGATTTTACCCTATTTCTTGAAAATATTCTATTTTCTAATTGAGTATACTCTACATGAATTGAAATAAAATTGCATTGAAAGTATGAAATATAAGAAGTTCATTACATTTTAAGGATATTTATTTTCCATTAATGCATGATATTTTTATTTGGTTTTGAAATATTATTTGTTCTATGTTATTTTTATTTATTTTTTAGATTTATTTAGTTGAAATAACATTAAATGAACACAGAAATTTTGTTAAAGATGGTATTTTCACTAATAGTGTGTAAATAGAGAATTTATTATGCTTAACATTTTCTTATAAAGTTGATTTAATGTGGTGGCTTATGTGATGGATTGAATTATGGGTATGGTTTCTTGAGATTTTTTTGGGTGGAGGTGATGTCTTTTGATGAAAAAGATGGGGGTTCAATGTGTCAGAAGTTGATGGGGCTGTATGTTTTATACGTAGTTTCCCATTAATTATGGAATTCAAAAAAGTTAAATTAGAATAAGTGAAATTGGGATGGAATAAGTGAACTAGGGGAGGAAAAAATAAATTCTGCATGGTAAATGAGATAATTAAATTTAAATTAAATAGAAATGTATGGGAGAAAAATAATTAAATTTTGTAAAGGAATATATATGTTCTTAGTAATCGATATTATTAAATGGGAACTATGAATCTATCATTTAATGATTTAGTTAATAATTGGGACTGGATGGGTGATTAGTATCATGGTTGATATGTTCATGTGATCTAGTAGTGATACGGAGGTTGTGCAAGTTAGTTTATTATTATTGAGTGAATCTATATGTATGAATATTGTAAAACTATTAAACATTTTATTTTTCTTGAAATTTATATATTCAACTCACTCGATTCATTTGTTTAGAATGATAATAAATGGTTTTGGGTTTAGGGTGTCATATTTATACATATAGGTTAGTGGAGAAGGGTTTCTTGTTACAACCAATTTCCACAATGAGGTATTTTTAGGAATATGATATAATGGAAAATAGAAATAATATGAATTTTTTTATATGAGGATGGATAATTTTTTTTCATAAATATTTTGTTATATGAAATGATTAACATTATTTGAATATTTATTATTTTTAATTTATATTGTTATTGAAATATATAAAAAAATTATTTTGAAAAAAATAATAATTAATGAATAATAAATAATATAAACAAATAATTCATACTAAAATTAATAGTTTTCATTATAAATATATTATTTTCCTCATTATTCTAGTATTTTATTTTAAATTTAAATATATAATATTTTTCATATTATTTTGAAAAATTATAATTCATTTTATTAAAAAACATACAAATATATTATAAGGGTGATGTTTAGGAATTGTTTATAAATTTTAAAATAAATAGGTGAAAAGTAAAATACCATGTAGCTAACATATTTCATAATTGATTATGTGAATTAATTATGGATGTTTATACAATATTTTTGAATATTTTTATTTCCCATTTAATATTAAATCATAATCCAATTACTATTTAATCACAATTTTGATCTAATTTTGAATAAATAATATATAATTGTACGATTTCTTTAAAAAACAATTACCTTCCTTTATATTTATCACCCCAAAACACCCCATTTGTCCTCACAATAATTTCAACATTTACTTGAACTACTTAAAAAATTAACTATATACAACCCGATCATTGTTCTATAATTCTTTATCTTTACTAAAATTATTCCCTAATTCCCATGACACGAATTAAAGGAGAACATAAAAAGGAATGGTCTAGTATTTCAATGGAACTATTTTGAGTATTCTACATCACATACCTCCATAAAATAAATTCTACAAATCATTATATACTATTACCAGTATAATATATATACTATAATGTGATTATTTTTATATAATGTTTAATACCAAACACCAACTAATTTATTTTATAATGAAATTTAGGTTATATAATGGTTTGTCTAACTCCTCTACTGACAATTTATTTTATTTTTCATCATTATATTCATGGATGGTTTTAATATGATAGTTTTTTATAATCTACATTTAAATTAATACAATACTAATTGTTTATGTTTATGTTATTATATAATAAATATGGAATCCAATATGTTACAAATAAACTATTTTGGTTAATTATATCTTCTAAATATAATTTTATTAAACCATTATATATAGATATACCTACAAACCTAACCTTGATAAAATAATTAAATTCTTCAAAATCATTAACCATATTTCATAAATATATAAGGAATTTATAACTATAGTTTTAGTGGTTTATAATCTTTAGAAATACCATAATACAACATTACTATCATAATACAGCATTATATCATGTTAAAAAAAACATATTGAAATAATTGACACAAAACAAAAAAAAAATAATGTAAAGAATTGGCAAAAATGGAAAATAAAAAGTCTTCTAATATTAAAGATGAATCTAAAAATATATTTCAATTAATTTATGTTGTATATTTTTATTTATTTATTTTTCTTTTTAGATTCCCTTAAAAATACCTCTCACATAATTATAGGGTTATAAAAATTATTTGAGTAAATAATTCATTGATGATTTCAAAAAATTAGTTTTTATGTCTATGTAAAATATGAATAATTGAACTAGGTTATGTTTTATATTTTAAAATGACATAATTGTAAATATATTATTGATATTAAAAATAAAAATTAATAATAAATTTAATATTGTAAAAAAAAATCATATATTATTTACTTAAATTATATCCATTTTAAAAAAAATATTGATCATTGAGCTTGTAAAAGAATGGATTGACAAGAAAATATATACCATAACTATTCTAAAGAATATAAAATCAAATAATAAATTCCAATTACTAATATCATTATACTAAATAGTATTTGTTATTAAAGACAATAAAATTACCATCAAAGAAACATCAAACTAATAAATGAATAACATATGATAATAAATGGATTTCAAAATATAAATTAGACATTATTGGGGTTCTAGAACATTCAAGAAACCTATTTTATTCATATATTTCTGATATTAGAGAAACCATGTTGTGTTATAAAAAAAATTATAAGGGGTTCTCACTTCCTGGATTTCATTTATTTCATATATAGATTATATATGGTGTATCTAATTTTGTATAGATTATTTCTTTAAAAAATGTTTATATTAATTTATTGAATTTTTTTATATATTACTTTTCTGATTACTTATCATATATATTAAATGATCATGCCTTACATTATTCATAAGCAATTTATCCCATTCTTTCTCATACATGTTGTCAAAAACTCTATCATACCTTGTATGACTCTATATTTTCTTTTTCCAAACTTTATTTTGATTCTATTATTTCATTTATGCTTACATATAATTATATTTTTCGAAGTAAATTCATGATGTCATTCTTCCCTTTCTTTATATTATTATGTCAAAATACACAAACATCAGAGTGGAATATATTATAATATCTATCATCCTCTCTATGTTCATTATAAATTAACTATTTTTTTCTAATGTTATATTATTGAGAAATTTTAATATTATGTAAAAATTTAAAAATGCCTTTTATCAACTTTTGACAATATATTTTGATTTTTATTTATTATTCTATTTTTATAAAAATGTCCCCAAATGTAAAAATAAAATATTATCCCCATATTTCTATTTTGTTTCTCCCATTATTTTCTGAAGATAATATTTAAAATACTTATTTTTTTTTATTAATTATTATTTTTTTAAATTAAAATTTTAAAATGTATTAAATTTATGTAGTTCTTTAAAAATGAAGATTTTATTATTTTGACGATGAATATAAATTATATATTATTTTTTTAATCATATTGAATTTTTCCTCAGAAAGATTATTCATCTATATCAGCATAATTTTATATTCAACCCCATTGAAAATTTAATATATTTTACTCCCATGAACATTATATTTATAATAAATAATTACAACTTCAAAAAAAATACTCTCATTATTCTTATGGGATCATATATATGTATTCACTATTGTGTAAATGAAAATATATCTGATAGAAATTATCCAATACTCTATTTATTTTACATTATCATAAACTGTAGATAATGAAACTATTTTTTCTAATGGATTTACTTTGAGAATACCAAACACATCTATCTTTTGATTTTATACAGTTCAACATGAAAACCAAACATTATATTAATAAAGGTAATTCTATTTAAAATCCATACCCTTTTTAAAATAGCGATAGCACCTCATGCTTCATCATATTAATTATTTTTTTTTTACCATGATAGAAACATTATCAAAGTTACCTTTGAAATTTTTGGATTTTATTTTTAATCAATGTTGTTAACGACCATGACAATAAAGTGGTGTTATTATTTTTTGAGAATATATTAGATTTTTATGTTCCATTCAACTTGACATAAACATTGTATGAGTAATGGCATGTATATTATAGGATAAGCCAAATTAAACATAGATGAAGTGTCACCATGAAATGAACATTTATGTAAAATGAACTGTTTATATTTAGTTTAATGATTCTCTATAGGATTTCATTTGTTTTGAGAGAAGCTAATAAACCTGGTTTTATAGAAAACTAAATAGAAAAATAAATTGTGAAATTATTTATTAGAATTAGGGGCTATATCCTATTTATAGGAAGGAATACTATTCTTGAAATTAATATTTTTGAAATGGAATTTTATCATAATAACTATTTCATTTAAGAGAAATTTGGAAAATTAGTTTCAAAGTATACATTTTTATCTATTTTTTTACAATACATATGATTCATAAAGAGATGTGCATTTGAGTCATTATAATTAATGGATTTTTGAAATTTTAGAATGGAAAAAAAATAAAACAGTAAAAACAACTAATGTGATATCAACTCAAAATCATTATGGCTAATGGAAAAAAACCAAAAATTAATGATCCATTATAGAGGATGAGAAAGAACGAGTATGGAAGGCATATATATATTTTTGGGGGGAGATATTTAAGGGGTCACCTATATTCTGGTAGGTATGACAACATGTGGTCATACAATAATGGGATTTCATGGGTGATATGCAACATGTTGGTGTGTCTTTAGGGTAAATATAAAACACAAACGTGAAAGAGAATTAAATGAGGGATTCAATCATCATAAATAATATTCACATTTTGAAAAAATATATAAACACTACATGAAACAATTTCTCCTGAGGTCATTTTCATTTCATCCTCTAGTTTATACCATGAAAATATATATGATGATAAGATGCAAATTTTTGTTTTAGGTGGAGTAAATTTGTAGGGTACCTTTCAAAGTTAAAAAAAATCATGGTTAAAATGAAATATATGAATAATTTAGGGAAATTTTATATCATAAAAATTTTTGTAAACAAATATCATTTTGTGACCATGAAGATATATTTGACGAAGTTGTATTATTATGATAGGTCATATGATATTTTTTAATATATTATGTTAGTATGAATATCAGGATATGTTATTCTAATTAGTAATGAATGTATTCAGTCAATGTTGCACTACATTATTCATTGATTTCAATACAATTATCATTAAATAGATCCTAATTCAAGAAGGGTTTTTAAGAGAGTGTATTATGCTATAAATAGGTGATCTAAATGACAATAACTCATGGATTCATGAGAATATAGAGATATTTCAGAATATATAAAGCCGAAAATTTGTGTGTATTTCGATAACATGATATTGAATATAATGTGAATGGAACCATGATATATTATTTGATATTTAATAAGAGAGTACAAGACTAATTTGATCACAAATCAACATGTGTTAGAGTAAAAGGATAACCCCCACAAGCATAATTATTACTAGATCAATATTTTATAGTATATTAATTAACAATAAACTCAATATATTTTAATAACTCTCCCATATTTAGAGATTAATAAATGTCTTATAAATTTAAAATAACATGGAAACATGAAGGATTTCATAATCAAACCCAGTAAATATATGTGCATTTCGATTATTATTAAAATATAATTCATTTTTAGAGATATCATGTGATGGAACATTAACTTATACATAATTATTAACCATGATGGAGGTCAATGTATTACACGTGTTGAATTAATTATTAATTTTTGACTTGGTTATTGTTGGATTCACTGATTCACGACACTGTCAGTTTCATTTCATGACCAAAATGAATTATAAAAATCATTAATTACTAAAAATTCCACACCTAATATATTTAATAATTTCCTATATTTTATAATATATTATATTAAGTAATTACTTGGATAAAATATTATTAAATCTTAGAATCATAAAAATAATGTTCACTTAGTTGGAGATTATGTCGAGGTCTCAAAATATACCCAACGAAATAAAAGTAGAATAAAGGAAAAGAAAAAGGGAAAGTATTTAAACAGAAAGAATGATCACACAAAACATGATGAATATCATATTTGTGAGGATTTATAAATCAATGTTTCATATGTTATACTTATGAGGGGACTAATTCTGACATTATAAAGTGTGAATAAGATGATTCAATATAAAATATTGATGTCACCTACTGTTAAATTTAATGAAATATGGGAGAATTCCCTGGTGATGTTTTCAGATACATGCATCATTTCACAAATAATTTTTTGATTACAAAACAATGATACAATAATAAGATAATTAAATAATGGATTCACAGGAAAAAAAATTCTGGAAGATATATTCCAACATATATATTGTATAAGAAAATGGGAAGTTTGTTATTTTATAAAGTGGCATGATTTTATTTTTTGATGAAAAGGATTAAATATGTTACTATGAGAATATTTTAGTTGGTATTTATATTTATTATGTGATACAAGATTTGTTAATGTTTTATAAACATATAGTGGTGTTAATGATGTAAAATTAGAGGTTAAATAAAAATGAACAAAATAGAGTTACATGTAATTTAAGGAATCAATAAAAATATATGAATATAGATTCCAAGTATTTTTGAAACATTGGAAGGAAATATTGAGATATTTTAGTGATGGTAAGAACACTCTCAACCAGAAGAGACATGATATTTAAATAATGTTTCTAAATTTTGAGCCTACGCAAGTGAGAAATTCCCCTATTTATAAGAAGAATTATTCATAAATACATAATTATGAATGGAATACAATCCAAATAAATACCAATGAATGTGGTCAAAAGTTTTTATAATTATCAAGAGATTCATCTTTATCATGTTTTTAGAGAAAGTTAACCCATAATTCATAAACTAAATTTTCACTAAGATTCTTTTACTAATTTATATAGTTATATATTTGAAATATAGAAAAAATGCAGCTTGTATAAATACATTTAATATAACAGAATAATTAATGATGGAGTTTTTATTATACATGAAAAAAATGCAAGAAGAACCAAAAGTGTATATTTTCTTATCAAAAATATTAAGGTGTATAAGAATAATATATTGGAAACATTTAAATAAAAGATATAAGAAGTGTGTTCATTGGTCATTTAGGGTTATATAAGAGTTTTGGACATAATTCAATAGATTATTATTATAATTTTTAATTTTATAATGATTTTAAAATGGATAATAATATGGAAAGATTTGAAATAAGGGGAACAACTATTGTAGAAAAGTACAATTACATATAATAAAAAATATTCAAATAAAGAAATAATTTGAGTTCCATAAAAAAAATTGTGGTTTTCACCAAAGGGTGTCACAACTATGAGGACTCTTGGTATGATGCATACATTGAACTTTTTATATTTGAAAACTAAATGAATTATGAAAATAAAAATTTAGATTAAAACTTTAATGAAATATTTTCATTAGGAGTGGAATGTTAAGAAAAGAGATCAATAATATAAGAAAAATATTTTAGATATTCCCAAGAATTAAATTGATAATGATATAAAAAATCTACCACCATATTGAAAATGATTTACTTTTTGGAATAAGGGACCCACTATTTCCCCTATAATCATTCCATACAAATATAGTTTAAAATGAGTAATATGAATTGATGAAGGAAATAAATATAGAAATGAAATAAAAGGATATGTCTAATTTTTCCCACATATTAATAGGAATTGATATAGTTACCCAAGGAAGGTAACCAAATAGTTTTAATAAAACCATGATGAAACTATAGGGGAACTGACTATGTTATGAAGGAATTCCATACTAGAATACCTAATCAGCTGCAAGATACTAGGGAGATCAAGATAACTAAAGATGAATCCTATGGGAGTGAAAATTTAGAAGAATATCATATTATTTAGAATGAGAATCTAATGGACTTCTATAAAAGGTTTAGGAAATCAACTATAATATATAGAACTCTATGACTATCTTACCCACTATAGAAGAAATGTTTATATAAATCAAAGAAAAAAGGAATGAAACTATTTTATGAGAGTTATTAATTTTAAAAGATGTAATAACACATTCCCATTAAGAATGATGTTTAAATAATATAGATTCCAAGTTTTTCAGATATGGTAAATATATGAAATTAAATAGTATAAATATAAAAAAGAATTAAAATCATTTTAGATCAGTAAAGATGGGTTTTACTGAGAAAATATTAGTATCTATACCATAATTATTATAAAAATAAAAAATTTAATTACTGACTTTTCCCCATTAACATTTTCTTTCGGTTTTTTCAATTATATAAACAAGTAAATATATGAATTATACTAACAGGATGAGATGTTATCATCATTTTATCTATTATTTAAATGAAATCTATCATGAAAAATGTGACAATTCATGATAAATGGTAAGTGAGTATATTAAATGAATGGATGAAAACATAAATAAAATAATCCATATAATGTGTAAAATCTAAAAAAAATTAGTTCCTCAATATATTTTTAAAATTTTTTATTAATATATTATAATTTATCTTTTTAAATATTGTTTGATAATAACAAATGTTTTTACAAAGGAAGGTATTAGATAATGTGTTTGGTCGTAGAAATGGGTAGATTCATCCCTTTACAATGAATTTTTATTAATAAATCTACATAGTTGGTTATTAGTTATTATAATTATTTTAAATCAATCTAAAAACCCTTAAATGTACAAAATGATAATTTATTTACATTTACAAGAACTCATGGATAACCATGTTATCTTTTTGAAATCACTATTGATTTCTAAATATAGTTTTATTATGTAGACCTTGTGTTTATTATCAAATTTATTTTTGATATGTTTTAATTATATACATACATCACTCAGTAAGTTAATTAAGTAAAAATTAAAATATAAGGATGGATAATTAATTATATATATATTTAACCTTTTTACATAAATAATAAGAAGTAAATTGGTAATATATCACTACAACATGACCTTTTAAATTAGTTTCAAAATTATTTAGAAGATAAAAAATTTTAAAAAATATTATCCTAGGAAGAATTTATTTTTATTTCTTACCAATCCAATGGTTCGTATTTAAGTTCTCTTTGGAGTTTTTGGTTATTAGTTGTTGTTAATAAGGATGACCTTATTTACAATAATATGGTGTCAGTATGTGTTGAGAATATGTAGGAAGATTAATTTCCATAAATATTGATAAAATGGAATTATAAAGGACCGAATGGTTTGATGTTAAACCCAAGGTTGAAAGGGATAATATTCAAGAATAGTACTGTTATGTGTAGTGAATTTTTTTATGAGGTTTGAAGATTCAGCTTTTCCCTAGAAGTATTTTGAGAGAATATATCCTATATATATAATTTTAAATGAATAAAAAGAAAATGTTGAGTATTTTTTGTATAATTATTAGAGAATTTGATATCAGTCTATTATAAGAATTCCAATACTATAATTTAGGTTACATGAATTTTGGATGAGTAGCAATATAATTTATAAGAAATTTAAAACTTAAATCTTGTAAATTTATTTGAATATTTGTATTAAACCGTATATAGAATATTTATTGAGATTTTTAGATCATGAAATTCAAACCTAATGTGGTTTTAAACATAATATTGTCATTGTTAATTTAAAAATTTAAATATAAAACCTGATTAAATGATATTTATGACTATTAAAAAGATATGTAAATAATTAAGAAATATATTCATTTGTGAAAGTGATGGATGACATACTTTTGATATTAATTGACTTTCAGAAAATAATTTTTAAATAACTATTCATATCAATATTGGGATAATTTAAATATTCATGTGATAAATATGAAGCATGATAGATTGGGTATTCTGACACTATTTCAACCTTAAAGAGGACCATATTTATATTAAAGGAGGAAAATCCAACACATTACAAAGTTCACATATTCCTTGAAGATGAAGAAGATAAGACCCACAATATGGATATATAATGGAAAAAAAATTTGGAGTGGAAGAGTTGAGGTCGTTGTTTCATTCAATGAATGGATTATTGAATTTGAAATATTGATAAGCCATAGTGATCATAAGACATAGTGTGTCTATGATAAAGGACTTTAATATCCAATATATACAGTCTATGATAGTTTTATGGAAGATGAAGACCAATTCACTAGTTTAATTAAGGATTCAGGAAGAACTAGTGGTTCTAGAATAATGAAAACCCTCACTACCATATGGGGGATGAAAACTACATGGATGTAGATTCTTTATAAGGAATCATTGAATAAAATTTCCCTTATTACATATAAATCTTATGTAATATAGTGTATGATTTATTTAATAATTAAATGATTTAATCTAACCTCATTATATTAAATCAATCTACTATGTATAGTGATTATTATATGTATCATAATTTAACTCGATCTCTATTAGGAGTAGACTTTAGATGCTACACTTTTTAAATATATATGTGTTTCTATAGATGTTTATTTTTTAATTAAATTTATATATTAATTTTGATGGTTAATTTCATGATCCATGAATCATTATAGGAATATATTGTGGGAATAATTATGAAATTTCTTAAAACCAAAAAAATATTGCATACATTAAGTCACTGCCACTCTCCTTGTCACTACACAACCACCAAGAACAACAATTATATCATTGGATTCCCATTTTATTTACACTATTAGTGAAGATTCATAGACTACATAACACCCAAATTTCTGACTAAATATATAGATATTAAAATATAAAAGGTTCACTTCGAATGAATGGTATTGATGTTGAAGTTGTAATTTTTTCCTAAACTATTACACCACTCTATGTTGATAGGCATTCCTATAGGCAATGTCATTTTCAGGGTCATTGTCAGTGTCATCAGAATCAGTTGAGTCTACAGATTCTGACAAATTATCATCAGGCACATGCTTTTGGGGGAACATTAACCTCTATTGGTAATTGTGATGATTTAATTATTTATATCATTGATACATCTAGAGATCTTGTAATAGTCATTCTTTCTAGGATAGAATAATCTCTAGGCTTCCTTGTTTTTATGATCTGTGGCAATGTAATCATCAAAGATAACCATTGGTTTTTTCTATCCCATTCACATGATATTAAGTAATAACATTTTTTAGCAAAAAATATTAACATTAAATGTTGGTGTTATTGATAGAATGAAATTCTCATCTTTAAACTAATATAATAGTGTTTCCAAATTTAAAAATTCTCAATGAGGCAATATATAATGGGTTTTTGGAAATATTATTAGCCTCAGGAACTTAGTAAACATAAAACTAAACCTTTTTATCAGGAATTACACCTATAAAATCATTATGTAATTCATCCTTGTATTCTTACACTATAATAACATCACTAATTTGAACATTTTTCTGCTTTTCATCAATATTTTCTTTGTAACATTCATGACCATATGTAATTATCTTCTCATCTTCTCAATATGTTATGAATGTAAAAATAATCATTGAATATTATATTATTAGCCTTGAAATCTATCATATCATTATAAAATTAAAGACATTATATACCAATAATAATTTTATTATCTATTATTGGATGTTCGACATGATTTACAAGAGATTTTATTCCATGAATAACAATATTAAGATTCTTATAAATATTTGTTTCAATAAAATTTATAACACGAATTTAAACCAAAAGTTATTACATCTTTTATTGTAATGATATTAAATTAAACATAAAAAATTCTCAAAAATGAATGGATCATAATTATATATTCACATAGAAAAATGGAATAATTTGAATAAAAAGGTATTTTACCTATCAACCATCATGTGATGGTTCAATAAAAAATCTAGTAATAGAAAATGGATTTGATTCAACATTCAATTTATGATGAGGATTATTTCTATTTTCTAAAACTAACATTAGACCAGTGATTGAATTATTATTGAGATAATTTAAACTGAAACACCACACCGTTTGTTTGATAACAGTTACCCCCTTTATTTGGTAGTCTAGGAATATTTTACATCAATTAATGAGCCTCGTGAAAAAATTTCCACTTCATAAACAAATTTAATATCTAGAAAAACAATTCCTTGAAATTTCATCATCCACACATATTACTATTTTATAACTTTTCTTTAGACTTCTTATAAATATGATTCTTTATTTTATACCATCATGAAATTTTCTAATTATTGTTGTCTCGTGGAATATAAATTTCAAAATAATCCATATTAACTCTCTCAAAAAATACTCAATTTGAAATAAAATTTAAATTAGCATGCTTCCTCTACATTTTGTAAACTTAGAATCAACCCTCATTAATATATATTAAATATAGTACATGTGTCCCTATAAAAATAATTCACATATTGTGCCCATTGTTTGATTTTTTCTTCATGTAATTCTTCAATAAACTTATATTATTACCCCAATTGAAGGAATAATTTTTTTATATAGACTCCAAAATTCATAGGGTGATATATCTCAATGAAAAAATTCATTAAATGTGTTGCACTACGGTATATAGACGATTTTTCTCTATATTATTCCCAACTATAGATCAACATCAAAAAACATTACCATAAATAATATAAATTTAGTGGGATACTTTTTGATCTTCTAATAATTACATTCCATTAAATATCTTCTATATGTAATTAATCCCTACATTAGATACCATATGGTTAGATGAATGATTGAATAATTGGGGATGATTTGTCATTAAATGATCCAATATAAACATGTTCCTTCGTGGAATATTAGGTGCCACTATAGAATGGATACCACCAACAATTATATCTTATTTCAATTGACATATCACTGTCAAAACTATTTTATTATAATGCTAACCATATTAGGATACTGATTTTTAAAGATATTTTTCCACTTGGTGAAATCTCAATACAAGGTCACTATTTCATCTATGGAAAACTATTTATAACATATATATTATAAATTATTTAAATTGGTAATTATAATTATTTAAATAATTTTAAGATATTAATAATTTAAAATGTTTCAAATGAATGATATTAAGGTTATCAATACCTCAAAATATATCTTAGCTGACATCTGATCCCATATCTAAGGACTGGGACATAAATGATATTAAATCTTGAGTTCTATATCAATAATTCATTAACTTATATTTAAAGACTAGTTCTTGTTTTTAATTTTATAGAAATATTTCTTGAATGATATATTATATGAAATAATATATAAAAGGTGGACACTACTGATTAGTATTTATTATCCGTATAATATAAAACATTTAATGTAAAACACATTTTCCATTAAGGTGCAATCATCATCAATTTCATCTTGACCTCTATAAGTTTCTTACCAATACATTACCCCTATGAAAAATATTTTCAATTGTGGGAGGTGAAAAAAATATTAGCATTGTATATTAAACAAATTCAACAGTCCCCTGAAAATGTTTTATAACCAAGAAATTATGATCTTTTTGAAAATTTTCAATGAGTTAGAGGAATTAAAATTTTTGATACGAAATCACACATACTATATACAATACTAAATCATATAATCCCTTAAAAATAAAATCCCAAAATGTTTTTTGGAAAAAAATATCATCAAATTTATAGACCATTATAAATTTTTATAAGAAGTAACTAGACCCTAGTTATATATATATGAGAATCCATCCAAACAATCGCTCATTATTTGTTCTAAAGACATAGAAAATGTCTCAATGTGTTGGAGAACTCTATAGGTTCACCCATCATATCAGTTATATTAAAATGTGCTAGAACTATTTGGGTGCACCTATCATATAATCTCTATTAGTATCAGAAGGAACTATCTAGGATTACCCATCATATTAGTTATATAAAGATTACCACTTTAACATATAATGTTCAATCATCATATAATTATAATATATTATTCGGGACATTTTTTACAATAAGACATATGAAAAACTATTTTAAAATCATATAATGTTAGTTTAATATTTAAAAAATAATATTTTCATAGAAAACCATATTTACCTCAAAAATATACCCATTTCATTAAAAAAAATTTAACACCAAAATTCTTACAAATATAGGATGATGTTAATATCATTAATTAAACAAAAATTATTAAAAATGAATCTAATCATCAAATTATAGTTATAGTGGTTAGAATAGTAATTTTTCTTATATATATGAATATAGAAATTTCTCTTAAGAATTTTATAGGAATTTAAACATTACATAAAAAGATTAATTTTTTTAAAGAAATTTATTGAAATTAAAATTTTACATTATAAAACAGTCATTTAAATTTTAATAAATTTTATAAATCATTTTGATCACACGGTCATAAAAGAGAATTTGATTTTGATGAAAAACATGTTAATTTTTTTTATTAAATGAAATCATTGGAAATAATTAAATAATAATAACCAAGAAATAATAACATAAAAATCATTAAATGTCATATGGAAATATATATTCTTGAAATAACATGTAAAATAGGCCATAAATACACCTCAAAATAGTATATAGGTTTACAATATCAAAATAGTCCTTAACGAATGGAAATTGTGATGATGTTCATTACCTTGAGGCCCACATCTTACATGTGTTTTCATCTTCTAAAATTATTTATTTATGTAAATTATTAACTTTACGTATACCTTATTCCTATTTTAATATTACATTTATTTTATTTATTACCATTCCATATTAAATTTCATATTTATTTATCTTTGTATAATTATTTGACGGTATTTGGCTTATATGTCCATAATAATATTGTTCTATTATGTACATCCAGAGGGGTCGTTATTTTAGCTTATAAATAATACTAATCATGAAATAATTATAATTTTGATATATTATTTAAAACATAATAACATATCATGAATTATTATTATAAAAAAAACTATAAAACACATAGAGATGGTATGTTGTATAGACGGGTGAGTAATTATTCAATTTATTCATGAATAATTATTGAAATACAATAAGTAATGTTTTGAACAATCATATTGATAATAAAACCATTTATACCATATTAATTAATTAAATATACATGTTTTTGTTAATCATTTGTTGTATTGATAAAAAATAGTCACATCGCTTCATTGAGTTGGTAGTAGACAAGTACAAATGAATAATGTTTTTATTTTTAGTGTAAAAATGAAAATGAGAAAGTATATTTAATGAATTATAAACATGTAATTAATATCAAAATGAAGTCATTTAAGTTAGATATACTCATTAAATGTTTCTTTATTACCTTTTATATAAATAATTATTGAAAAATAAATAACATCATTTCATGAAGAGATAGTCTGACACACACATGACTGATGTCATTGTATCCCCCATAGAATCGAAAGTAATAAGTTACATGTGATATTATTATAAAAATTATTATTATTTTATAAATATAATATAAATTTTAATTCCATCACTAAAACTATTTGTGATCGGTGATGATGGAAAGGGAATGATATTTCTTCAACAAGTGGCAGTCTTCTATACACATGAATGATAAATTTATATACCATTTGATGGAATAGGATATGGATGTAAGACATTAAAATAAATTAATAACTAATAGGTGCATATTATATTCTTTTATTATTATAGAATAAAAAATCTATGATAGTTTTAATAATGTAGAAGATGTAATAAAAGACGGATTGATAAGAATGATATAGCTTCTTCGTACAGATTTCTTAGGTAAGCACCAAAATCCTTAATAGGTTTTATTTTTTATCAATCTAATGGATATATATCATGTTAGTGGATCAATTTAATACAATTAGGTATGTTATATTAAATTAAATAGATATGAATGTGTGAATAAGAGAGGATGGGGGTGTCCTTTTCTACGTGAGGTGAGTGACACAATTGTAATTTATGAAAAAAGGCATTCCCAAATTTTTTAAAAATAATTGGGCATAAGAATGAATCATTTTTTAGTTTTATAATAAAAATATAAAAATATTTCTCCCCCGACCATCCACTCCATGGGCGGCTTTTGTGTCTTTCTCTAACCCTAGATTTCATCCTAACTTTCGGTCGATTACATTGAGTCTGAAGGTTCTAGATTTTCATCTTGGGGACCCTCAACTTACGATCACATTATTGGAGTTCTCTGAGGATTCAAGTCTCCTGAATTTGACCTTGGTGGCTCACTTCATTCACCGATGACCTCCATTTGATAATTTCGATATATTAGTGTTTAGTGATTGGGACCTGTAGGATCGCACGGTGGTGGGTTTTATTGATAAGTGTCATATAGTGATACAATTTTCCTTGAAGAAAGATTTAATTCGTGCTTGGTCTAGATCTCCTCGAGAAAGCAGTGGATGTAGGTTCTTTCTTCTCCGATGGACTATTGATCATTTCATGAACATGGACTCACCCTCTATCGTGACCAGGGTAAGCTTTCCACACCTTCCTTTTCATGTCCAGAATCCAGTGATTATCCGTATGTTAGTGAATCTGGGGGGAATTTTTTCTACATTAATGACCACACTACCTCGGTAAGTCACCCTATTAACCCGCAACTTTGGGGTGAGGTGGATGCTTCGAAATTGCTAGTTTCATAGATTTCTATTACAGTTGGTGGGGAGTTTCGCTAGAAGCAAGCGGTGGTCTTTGAATACTGGGTTAATTACTATCCGAGTTGTCATCGTTTGGGTCACCGAGATGATCAATGTCACTGTGGATCCTTTTCAGTTATAATGAAACTAAATGGTAAAGATACTGGTCTGGGCCAGAAGATTGTTGATGTTGAAAGACTAGAAATGGAGTGGGTGGCTCAGACTTGAGAAACCCATCGGTTTCTTTGGTTTTTGAGATACTAAAGCATGACCTCAGGGCCGGTGTGATTCATGTGGATTAAGCTTCTCCTGGAGGTGGTGTGGGGAAGGGTTCTATAGTGGCACACCCCGACGGAGGGTATGTTGCTAATGCTGGGCATGGGGATAGTGTACTCAAGCGGTGTGTTTCCGATGATGGGTATAACTAAGCTTGTCCGAAGTATGGGGGGATGCTTTTGAATTCATATGGTTGTGGGAAAATCCTAGATGCCACTCTGTGTATGACTAGTGAGGGGCATAAGGTGCAGATGCAACCTGCTGCTTTAGGGGGTACTATTGATATTTGTAATCAGTTCCAAGCATTGGATCTTAAAGAGGTATTCCATATGGAGGTGGGTGATTCAATAAAAGAAGGTAACCCTATGCAATGTGTTTTTCTTGATGTAGCAAAGGAGGTGTATGCTTTCCAAGAGATTGAATGGTAGCCTGATGAGGTATATCAAGTGCTCGTGGGTGCTTTATTGAAGGAAGGTCACTCTATGTAGCTTGTTTAAGTTGATGCAACGAAGGAGGTGGATGTTAGAAAGGAGATTGAAAGGAAGCCATAATGTTTGGTTGTGATTGACTGCAATACACGAAATGAATAGGCCTAGAGGGTGGTCGATGGTTCTCATGATGTCCTGGTAACTTGAAATTGGGGGGACGTCTCAGACATTGACAAGGAAAACAATAGTGTGATGGTTAGGCCTACCTATAGTGAGGTTTTCCAGGACAGGAAAAGGAATTCTAAAAAGTAGCTGTCTGCCACAACAAGAAGAAGGATAAGGAAATACTACTTAGATTCACCGAAGCTGATGTCCTCTAGGTCATCTTTCAAACAATATCCACATGATTTGATCTCATTGGATAAATTGAACCTTATAAGGAAGTATTACAGGATCCAAAAACATTATGAATGCCCGGAATGGGAGATGGACACATTATAAGGAGGCTTTGATGGAGGTTGTGATGGGTATGATGTTTATGATATGTAATCAGTTTTCTGACTTGCAGTACGTGCTTGCTGTACTTTTCTTATTCTTTAATAAACAGTAAGGAGCCTACCTCTGACTGACATTATTGGTAATTGGAAATTATTATATAATAAATATTATTCTTATTAAACATATTTAATATATTTTAATAAAACAAATTCTTAAAATTGAAAAATTTATCTTGAAATTATCCTTATAGAAGTGATGAAAAATTATCTTTCATGGATTGAATTTTCTATAAAAATAATGATTTTATATTGACACTATAAATTGTAATTTTAATATTGTGATTTAAAATTAATATTATTGATATATAATACAAAAATATAATTTAAATAATTCCCCATATTTATTTATATAATTAAAAAAGAGAGACATTGTTTAAAATAAAATATTTTTAAAAATATATCATGTTTTTTACCTAAAAATAAATACATCCTAAAATAAATTACGAAGTAAATTTTAATGATTTTTTTTGAATTAAATAAAAAATTATAATGTTATATAAAATAATATTACAAAATATGGTACATTCATATTAATTAAATAGTTTTAATGAAAATTTATTTTTCATAATATTAAAAAAATTACTATTCATAGAAAAATCAATATTTTCCAAAAAAGAAAACAAAATATTACCTTATTTTATATTTTATACAATTATTTCATTAACTATTTTACTTTTATTAACTTTAAATAATAATATTGAGAAAATAATTTATTAAATATAAATTTATAATATAATATTTTAATTAAAACGATTTCATTTTTGGTTTAATAAATAATTTACTTAATATTATTACAGAGTATAAATATTAAATTTAAATTTTAAATAAATAAAATAATTTATAATATCATTATTTTGGTTTTTAAAAATTTCAATTTACACATGGTAGGAGAATACAATACCTATAATACACTTTTTGATGGAATTGGGTCCAAATTGAATCAAGGCAAAGACAATAATGAAAACTTTTATCGAGTTTCATTACTAAAATATATCAAAATTCTACATTACATAGTAGCTTATTTTGATTATGAGATTTACTATATGAATATAAGAATACATATCAATAATGGGAATCTTCTGTGTTATATCTATATGACATAATCTAAAGGGTTATGTCACTAACAATTCCAACAAGGTATAGTTGTTTCCAAGACAAATTTATGGATTAAATCATGAATCCATGTCATAGAAAAATCCCTTAGGTAAATCCATAACCAAATTCTATTTCATAATTAATTAATGTGAGGATTTTATCTATAATATCATTAGTGGGAGTGGAATAATTTTCATGATATTGTATGTTAATTATAAATTACATGTATGAAACACGATACCAATATTATGGTCTCTCAAATCACGGTTAAATACAAGATTCTCCATGAAATAGTTAGATTAATTAATATATATAAATTAGAAAATGTTCATTGAGTTATATCCTACAGGATTCTAAATATTATTATGAACAAAATTTTTAAAAGATATAGAATACATTTAGTATAAACTGATATATGAGGAAATTTTCTTTTTTGTCACCCAACATTCATAATTTTTAGAAAATATGACCCCAGATTCATGAGGATATATTGAGAATTGGAATGATTTAAAGTCATCATCATTTTGTTCATTCATATATGTTTTCTTATGTACTAGATTGTATTTCTACTCTTACAAAGGAATGATAATAATATATCAGGATGATATTAGAGATGACCATTAGATGAAAATCTAGACAATTGTTAAGTACCTCATACTTCAATAGATATTTAAAGAGATTCTTAAAGAGATTAGGAATTAAGAATCAATGGTAATAAAAAAATTGTTTCTAAATATAACAAGACGATTATAAATCCCAGTCAAAATATATCATTACAATCAATAATGGTTTTTTGAGATGGTAGAGATAAAATAAAAAATAGATGAAAATTTTACTATGTAATTTTAATGTATTGCAGATTCTTATGATTCTAAATATGTGTTATATGTATAAAAAAAAGTCCAAAGAGATTTTATTTGTTCCAATTATTATATAAAATATAACATTGTACTATGATAATACAACAGTAGTGGATTTTTTCATGGAGCAAATGTTATATAAGTAGATGATGTATAAAATCTAGAAACTTCATCTCTTGATGGATTTTTCAGAGATAGGTGATGTAGTAGTCAAAATAGTTTACATGGAATATAATTTGCAAAACCAAATTGAAATTTCTATTTCTTAATTGAATAATTTACATCATGTGTGATCTAGAGGGATTAAAATTATTTTTTTATTGGCTCTTGTCCATGTGGAAGTCTAGTGCTGTTGGTTCCATAAATCCATCTTTAATGTAGATTATATTAATTGAATCATAATATATGAGTATTAATAAATGTATTATAACATATTCATATTTAATAACATGAAATCCAAGTTGATAATTTCCTACTGTATCCATCACATTGAAATTGTTATAGAAGTTCACTACTATTATGACAACATGAAAATTCATTGATAATAATCATAAAATATGTCCAATATACTTATTACAAAATTATATGGGATATTTATGATGTATATTATCAAATACATGTATTTTTAGGAAAATGATACTTCATACAATGATTTTCACACTTGGTAAAATCCATGTATAGCAATATCAATTATATACATTCCAAAAAATAATTTTACATGTAAAATGTTATTCTAAAATCCAAAAAGTAAGATATTGTAACGATACTTTAACATTATGATTATTAATAATGTATATCATGACTCATTAAATTTTATGTGATTCCAAAATTCATGAATTCAAATCTTCCTTATAAATTAAATACATTGGATGAATCCTAATTTATATGTTATTAATGAATAATTTGAGTAAGTATTTGTCACTTCTATCATTAATGAAGATGATATGTCAACACCATGATTAGAATGAAACCTTTATACTAAATTCAATAGAAATGTGTTTCAACAAATTTATTTATGTAATTATTATAGTATCATATTAATAACAAAATTTTATAACACATGTATACATCCTACATAATGTTATGTCGATACAATGAAATTATATTTCACAGTGAGCACTCTTTTTTTATTTTCATTTTTTGAAAATTAACATTTTTATTATTTAGCGCCTTTTTGTGTTTCTATATGTTTATATTGGACTTTTGTAGATCCCATCCAATTTCGCATAATAATAAGAGAATATGTCCCCAAAAATAGTACATCCATGGATCTAAATGAAATTCTTTTTGAATTGAATTAATGGGATATATGTTATTTTATACAGAAGGAATGGTTTTTACTTTTGATTTATTGACTAAAAATATTAAAATATTTATTTATTCATACAACTCTAAATATTGAAAATAATTTTTTGTGTATTTAATGTGGATAAAGTTTCTATAATTATAATTAATTTATTCAATAAATATAGAGGAGGATGATCAAACTATGATTTAGTTTTTGGATAAATATTTATTTACCAGACTATAAAATAATAAATATCATTCTACATGTTTGTGAGCTCATTTAGATAAAATAATAATACATATTTTTTTAATATTATAGTTTATATTACCGAAATAATAATTTATTATTGTTATTCATGAAATTAAATAATATTATTCTCTATTATTGGCTCTATATATCCCCTGATATGGCATTTCTGAAAGAGTATCACCATTTTTGTGAAACAAAAATCTCCTCTCCTCCTTGGGGATTTCATTTATCCAGGAATATCTATAAGGATTCCCTTAATATTGTGAGATGTGAAATAATTCATCATTCCTATAATGATGGAGATACTAAGAGATGAAACATCCAAATTGAATGGATTATTATATGGATTAATAGGGTGGACACATAATGATCATTAATTCAGTGCTTCTAGATGGAGTACCATCAATGAATCATCAAGATCAAATTTTAACTTCTGAGTCACATATAGATGAATTCAAAAATAATATATTAATTTTGAAATTATGGTTACATAAAATGACATTAAAATGAAAAAATCAAAAAAGGAATATGAAATATTAATTTTGAGCTAAATATATATTCAAATATTATTTATAAATTAAATTTTAAAAATATCTACTCACCTCAGTTAGGGATTTTATGTCAATTAGCCTTAAAATTAATACATTGGTCATGATAATCAATTTTATAGAAAATAATATATTATACATTTATAAAAAAACAGGTTTTTTGTGAACTAATAGGCACTTCTAATACATCTAATTCCTTAGAATTCCACTATCATTTCCATGTAAAAGCTTTTTAAAAATATACTTTACATTAACAATCATCTTAAAATCCGGATGAGATCAACTACCCAATGTGAGGGATGATAATTTTATATAAAATAATTCATTTTTACAAAAATTATACTCCACGTGAAGATTAATTCCAACTAGGATAATGTAGTTTAATCATAATTTGATAGTTATGTAAGGAATAAAAAATATTACATCATATTTAAACTATATTTTTCAATATAGTCAGGATCATTATTTTGGTACATCGAAAAACAAATATATCCTTTTCCACTAGTCATGTATAAATTTGATATTCAGTGACATACACCACTCCTTTAATTAGCTACTATGTGTTGTTTTTATATTCACTAATGAATCTATCCCATTGATCCCATGAATATGATCTGTTAGATATAATATTTCCACTATTTTTAATATTTATTTTTTGTATTTAATACCCACCAATGTGTCATTTCATGTGAAATTGAATTGTTTTGGAATTTGGGTTATATTGATATTGAAATAAAAAATTGGAAAATTTTGAAATTTAAACTATTTTTAATAGATTTTGTATTTCTAGGTGAAGCTAAACGAATCTTCTTGCTGATAGAATTTCTCATGGCTTGATACTAGAGTTTGGAAAAAGAATTGAATCTGGAAAACTAGAAGTGACCTAGTAACATATTGTGTTATTCCATTACGGATCATTGATTATTCAAAATGAATTTGCAACATAGTAAAATGTTGTGTCATCATTACACGCCGTGGAATGAAAATACACATGGTAAAACCATATTACACAATGAAATAATATACATGATAAGTTTTAAGTGAATATTACGTCGAGATTCATGATTCATAAAGAACAAAAGATTTAAATACATGAAACTCCATTATAAGGCATTTATTTTTAAATGTGTATAAAAAAATAAATGTGAAATGAAAAAGGTTTTTGATTGATTTCACAATAAAAGAACACCTACATTACAGTTTTAAAGGATTCAAGACTGTAGTAAGTACTGTGACACCAATAGGATTCTAAAACATTGTGAAGTAATTATTCATTGACATGTGACTCCATAGTAGAGATTGTGAAATTTATGAAAATTCCTTCCATTGATGTCTTAATACAAAATATGATAGATACACAAGTGATGTGTGGCTAAGAAACAAGTGGTTATGAATGATGATAAATAATTAACACTATCGTCCAATTTGCGTACTTATTTTGTAATCTATTTCTGATTATCTATTTAATGTATATTTTTTTAATTAATATAGTCATTTTATTTCTAAAATTATATTTAATAAAATTGTCTTGATGGTTGTTAAATAATTGACATAAATTAATTAACATCACTATTTAAATTTATTTGCTGAGGCAATGCCAATGTGTATAGTGGTATCAATTAGGTTTTAATTCTAGGAGGTTTTAAATTAATTTAATCACATCTATAAGTTAGAAAAAAATAATACTCATGTCTATATATGATATCTATTCAAATTTTGGTTTTCACCTTGGGGTACTTCATTGTTCATTTAGATATTCAATTGAGAAATATTTTCAAAAAAGGAAGAGGGGAGAGTCCAAAAATGTGTATGATTAACTGTGGACAGTATATAGATTATAATTTAAAACTCATTTTATTTTCTTATTCATAAAAATTATTTCACTATAGTCTTTATTTATAATGTATATCCAAAAATTTAATCAAATCCCCAAATTTCTCATCCTGTGAAAACACAAAATATATAAAATAAAAGTGTGAGTCATGCATCTCAAATTGAATCATGCTTGACATAAAATATATGGAATACTATATTTCATTTTCTAGGGTAGAAATTTCTGGATTGAGGTTTTCACAACAAAACCATGACATCAATATATTCCATAAATCATAAACACCATTGAGATATTTGAAGGTGTACCACATGGTTTTAGTGTATTAAAAACATTCTTATATTTTATTTTATCCTATTGAAATATAATTCCATATTATGTTCATAATTTCCACATATATCATCCATATAAACTATAGACCACCCTTTTAATATGATAATTTCTTTACTACATACTGGCCTTCAATGTATTTATTTTGATCATGGAATTTAATATATTTTCATAGAATGATGTTGAATCAAATAACATGGTCTGCATTTCTTGATGAGAAAAAATATGTACACCATGGAAGTTTCATGGTGTGATTTTTAAAATCTTCTTAATCCCAAAATCATCAGGGTGTGTCACATTGATTCATGGATCATACACCTGATTTAGTGATAAATATCTATAATTTTAACTTTAATAATATAAATTTTTTCTTCTTGGACTAAATTTTAACGCAAAATAAATTTGATCGTGTCATGCTCTATATATCATAGGGTTGTCCAATTATAAGTAATTATAAAACAGAAATTTTTTTTACCATATATATACTTCCTAGTATAGGATTCTTAAAATAAAAAGTAGAAATATAACAATGCTAATATTATTCATAGTGTAAAAATGTATTTCACATTTTTGATGAATCGTATCCTACAAAAAAAATGAATAAAAACAAATTTGTCAATAAATTAATAAATGTACTTTTATATATATATCATTTCATTAATTCCATAATACGTTTATTATATAATTAATTGGGGAGTAATTTTTCGTCCTTCTGAATCTCAACATTCTTAATGATCTTGGATCTTACGCTCAAGTTTATGTTCTAGGAAATTATCATTTTTGTATGTTCTCCTCCACGACCTGATCCTTCTCTTTACATTTTTTCATTTAGTAACATATGAATCCATCAAATAAATTTATAATTTATTTATATATTAAATATTATATATAAAATGTTTCATTTTTAATTTATTAATAAAAAATGAACTCCAATCACTGTGCGACATCATACCCAATGATATGATGTTCTTATTCATCATAGATCTCTTGCCAGCCTTTTCAAATTGTCTGGAGACACTCTTGCATAATTCATTGACTTTCACTTCATTAACAACCATAATATTATACTATCCTAAAAAAAGTTTATCTTTCAATGTATATGAAAATTATTATCAACCCATATAGTATCATAAAATATTTAATAGATTTATGATCATTTATTCATTACTCAACTTTCTAATTAGTTTTACAAGTAGTTTTTTTTAAAAAAAATTCTACAAAAATAATTTCAATAAATAAATTGACATACAATGTCAAAATTTAAAAGAACGGTTTAAAAAAATAAATCCATTATAGTACTATTTGTGACATTTTTGTTCTATCTCATCAAATTAACAGAAAATAATTTCTAAATTTAAAAAAAGTGAAAAATTAAATGATTCATAATCATTTAATCAATTAAAATGTAACATTAAATTATCAATTAATAATAATTTTCTTTATTTATTTAATTTTATTTATAGAGGCGCTTATAAATTGAATAAAAGTGACTAAAATCATAATTTTACTGATAGATCTCGATATAATGGTTACATCAAGATGAAAATAAAAGAGATACTAAAAGAAGAACTATATATTTTGATTGAATAGTTTTGAAGAATATATATATATATATATATGAAAAATTTATGTATTGTTGTTTTAGAGGGTATATAGTTTATTCATAATACTTATTTGGGATGGAAAATTCCGAGGTATTCGATTTAATGGTATGGGTATTTATGAATGATCAAATATTTCCTTCAAATAATCCATTACCAAAATTTACCTATCCTCTATATCTGTATATTATGTTTTACAAACTCCCCCTAATAAAAAAACTATGATTCCATATCTTCAAAATTTATTAAAAAATAATTGACCCAAATTCATGAATCCATAAATAATAGTACTTATTGTAGATGATATTTAATTTTATATCACAAATTAATTCATTCTAGTACAACAACACACATTCGTGATAAAATTAGATATCATGGTCTTTATTTTGTCCACAATAATTCATTAAAATTAAAAATATATACAACTAAATTAATTTTAATAAAAAATGCGTCTCAAAATTACTTATTTGTGATGTAGAATAGTCATTTTATAATAAACGATCATAAAATTTGATAGTTTTATAGTGTAAATATTGTTTTTAAAAATATAAAATGAAAATTGTAATGATAAAAATGCTATGTATACTCTATTCATTACCATACTGTTATTTGATGATTACAATCAACTATAATTTTACTAACAAAAATAAATTCTATAAATTATAAATTATTTTCTATTTTATAAATAAAAATGTATATTATATAAATAAAAAGGGAATAACATTTTAAATTATGTAACAGGTAAATACCCCATTCATAAAAACATGTGATTGAATATAATTTATATAATTTATTTAATAATGAATATTCAAATATATATATTCTTATTTTTATGAAAATGAACACAATATAGAGGGTTATTCTTGAAAAAAAAAAATTAAGGGTGATATTTTTTTTGTTTTTGAATGGCGTAAAATATCATGAAAATAATTAGTAAATAGTTATTTAATAAAAGATAGTGTAAACACTTTTTCTAATAATTACCAATACATTTCATATTTAGAAATATTAATAATATAATTTCAACATTATTTTAAGATAATATTTTTGGGTACATAGAAGTTCAAAATTAATTATGTTACTATAACATCATTTAATATTTTATAAGTATATGATTTGATAAACCCAAGATCATGTGAAATTAAAATGTTGTGTTTTTTTAACTTAAATAAAATAAAAAAACATTAAATTAATAGGAACATGATTTTGTAATTATATTTAAGAGCTTCATGGATACTATTTTTATATAGGTATGAAGTTAATTTTACTCTTATATGTCATATATATATATATATTCAAGGATTTGAATTAAATCATGGACTGTAACTATTATTTATGATGAGATTTATATTGATTGATGATTGAATGATCAGATTGTTTTATTTTTTAATGATTATCTTTTTTGAATTCATTAATTTTTATTTATTTTATAGTATTCTTGTATCAATATTCATTATCATATCTTTTATATTAGAATATGTGTTTTTAATACATGAACTATGTTGTTTGAATATGTTATTGATTATAGAATTAATTGAAATGATCTATATTGATTTAATATTCTGAATCCCAAAGTTTATAAATAAATTTATGTAACTTATTATATGTAAATTAGAGTTTAATAATTTGAAATAGATAATGGACAATGGATTTTATTAAAATATATTATATAAAATAAAATATTAATTATTTATAATAATCAAATTCTTTTCTTATAAAGAACATATATTTATAATTTTGTGTATTCATTCATTTTTTCCTTTATGTGTATTTTCTATTTTGATTAAATTAATTTTATAAATTCATTTCTACTTTGTAATTGATGATTTTATATAGGTATTACTTGTCTCTATGTGTACAATATCAAACTGACCACATACTATAAATTTGTAGATAATGATTATCCTGAGTATGTTGAATTTTTTTGTTGAATCCAAATTATAATTAACAAAACCTCAAAAGCGTTCAATTTATTGTTCGTTAAATCCATCAATGAGTGATGTTAAAATAATAAAATATTTAATATGTTAAACTAATTATTTTATTTTATATATTATTTATTTATTCATTTCGTTTTTCATTGGGGGAATCATCATTAGCCATCAAGATATACATTTTAGATGTATAAGTACTTTTCATGGGAGATGATTTTAAATTACGGTGGGAAATTATTGATTATGGTCCAATGAATAAAAAGTGCTATTGGAAGAAAAATAAATAAGAAAATTAGACAAAATTTTTATAGATTTCAAGAATTTGAATAAATTATGCTAAATAGAAAATTTGAAGAACACATCTTAATAAAGTTTGGTTAATATGAATGTGTGGTGATATATTTAAGTATCCTTTTAACAAATATTTATAAAAATAACATTAAATAATTTTGATAATTACCCTAATTATTTATCCTTTTATTCATTTCTTTAGGCATCAATATATGGTTTTAGAGAAATAAATAGGGATTTTTATAAACCCTATTATACATCACAATAATTTTTTTTGATTATTTAGTAAATATAAACTATATAAAATTTTAGTTAGAAAAAAAATATAAAATAATTTTGAATATTTTCACAAAATTTAAAAACAAAAACGGTTGAGTTGAAAACATGATTTCTAAAAATATTCCTTACATTGACTAAATTTATGAAAATATATGTAATTATAATAAATATTGATCAATATCTTAGTAAATTACTTTTCATAGGATGAGAGGGTCTCTTAAAGAATTTCCAACATAATTTAATAGAGTTTTTTTATGTAATTTAAATATTTTATAATTTATTTTCTTATAGTAATATTTCATGGATATACAATGTTATAACATTACCATTGATTAAGAAGCTACCAAAAAAGAAATAATAATGGTTGGATGATATATATACGAATGATTCCTAATGTAAATTAGAAATAATGAAATATTATAGAGAAGAATAAATTTTGGATTATATAATATGTATCAATAAAAGTATAATATTAGTAAAAAAATATAATACCAAAATGATATCCATGAATATACATGTTGGAAAATTTACAAATGATTTAAACTAATGTTTATTTATTAAGAAATTTTTAATGTATTCTATCCATAGACAAAAAAAGTATTAAGTGATAATAATTATCAACATAGAGGCGTAACACTTATATTACCCAAATATAGAGAAATATTTTCAGCACAATAAATATCCATTGAATGAATCCTTTGAATCATTAAATGTTATGAAAAAATCTATGTCAAGTGATTGGAATAATATAAAAAATATTTGTTGATAGTAATAATAAAAATTAAATTTATGGATAGAAAAAATTAAAATAAACATAAGGAGACACAACTAGGAGTGTTTTGGGTTGATATAGTGATCAATCCATGAAGTTATTATAATTATGTCACCCTATGGAGTAGTAAAACTAAGTTTCAAAATAGAGAATTAATGTTTAGAATTCATGAACTACTAGTAAATAAATTAAATTAAAGATAATTCATAACATAAATAATGAGAATGAATGGTACATTAGGAGTTATAGAATAATTTTTATCATTTGTAAAACAATCATTAACACTCCAAATGTAGTTAATCAAGGGAGAGTTGAGTAATAATGGGTTATGATTATGTAAATTTAAAAGAATCAATAGCATAAAATTCCTTTTTTCTAAATTCTTTTTGTCAATATTCATAGTTATTTATGTTTTATGACTGATTTGAATTCAAATATTATAAATCTTGATGGAATATTTATGAAACTACATATAAGATAATTTAAAATAAATGTTCTATGTAATTTATATTACAAACAATAATATCGTGGAAGTTCCTATATGAGTTAATTATATATAACCAACTAAATTTTTTACTTTCATTTAATAGAATATTAATTTATAGAAATATTAATAAATATTTTATCAACTAATACATTTTATTATTTTTAAAATTAATTTTATAATATCTAAAATTAATTTTACACATCTAATTTTAATAAAATTTTCTTTTTATAATAAGAACTATGGTTTTTACTGACAATACTCTAAAATATTTCTCATATGGTTTGATAACATCTATCTAATAGGAAATTGATTATATTTTATTATCATATTTTGGGGAATAGATGTAATTGGAACATATTATAATTAATTTCACTATTGTTAATCTCTAATAGAAAAGATAATGAGGATGAACTCTCTAATTGAAATTCCACATGTTATACGTGTCATTGGATATTTGTATATGTCAAATTGTTTATTGGTCCATATAAATGATATTATAATATATTAATGTCATGATTCATCTAAAATTATGTATTAATGAAAACATTAGGGGCAGATTCACAAGGATAGATCTAACAAATTGGGTTTTTTAAAAGAGATATGGAATTATTTAAAAAATCATGAATGGAATTGTTCATTTCATTTTAATGAATGTGGGTATCTCTATTCGTTTTATTGAAATAGAAAATTCAGATAATGTCAAAGGACATGGTGGTTTGTCGATGTGTTAATTTCAGGGAGTCAAAGAATAATATATCAAATTTAATGGTTTATGAAACTAGTATAAAACCTTCAGGTTTAGATATCAAGTCAAATATTTTTTTAATTGAATGTGTGTGTATGATGTTGTTTTCATTGAAACATTAAATTCATTCTATATAGATGTATCTATGTGTTTCAAAACATTAATAATAAAGTTCCTTAAGGAACATATTTCAACACAATGAATGTGTCCTAGTGGATAAAAACAGTATGTATATTTAGAGTCTTAGTGAAATTCAATATGAATTTGTAATTAGTATAAATATTTCTCTATATTCTGATGAATTATATTTATTCTAGTTTTTTTCATCACAGAAATAAAATATATAGTTATTTCTATTATCAATATAAGTTAACTAAATTAAAATAAAATATTTACTCACTATATATTAAATACAATATTTATTTAGTTTATGAAATGAAATATTATTGGATTAATTTATTTTAAAAAATATTTATAATTCATGGATGGATAAATGTAATGGAAAACTAATGGGTTGAGTTAATGCACCAATTAATATCATATATTTCATTTAATATCATTGAAATAAATTTTTATTTATTTTATAAATTTTAGATTATATATTTGTGGTTTTACATTTCCATGAAGATAATAATAATAATAATATTATTATTAGACATGTGGTTTCCTTATAATAATGAAACTAATTAGGAGACTTTGTGAAAATTATTATTGTAAAAATTAGTGTATATAACCTAACTCATGTCATTTAAATTGATACCTAAATAATTATAGATAATGAAATCTAATCAATACCAACTATGAATCACTAAATAATTCTCTCATGAATGATAAGTGATAATATTTATCCATATCCAGAAAGAATAGAAAAGAGAATGAATTATTCAGATCTAAAGGAATTCTAATTGTGATCATTGAGGAATAAAACAATACGTTTGGAACCTCTATATTAACCCATGGATTTTGATCTAGGAAATATTTTGATTCATGGATTTTATATGTATATTAATTGAATAATAATTAATTTTTTTTATTCAATAAAATAATGACATAATAAAGACGTTAATGAAACTGTTGACAAATGTTGAAATAATCTTCAGTCTTAGGTAATTATTATTATAAATTAGAAATAATTTTTATATGAATAGATAATCACAATAAAGTGTTAATGGATTCACGATATTTTTATAATGGTTTTATTAGGAGAAAAAATATAAAATCATTGTTGGGAATAGAAATAAACATTTATTATTCCCTATAACCATCATGTTTTTTTTTAAAAAAAATTGGTGTATAAGGTGTTTGATAATTTCTCTAGAGTTAGAGGTGTGACTTAAGCTCCCAAATTGTTTTACAACATAATATAACCATATTTTAATACTTATGAAAAAAATTTGTCTTGAAAAAAATTATTTATTATAAAAAGTTTTTATTATAAATGTGGTCTTGAAAAAAAGTATTTGTTACAAATGTGGTCTTGAAAAAAATTATTTATTATATTTTCATAATTTTTTTCATGGATATGATTATATTTTCTCATAGTATATGTTTCTAGGATTGAAAACTACTAAATATTTGAATAACATGGTGGATAGGGTGGCTTAGATTTATGAGAATATCAATGATTCTCTTACAGATATAATGAAATGGGGTAAAAATTTTCAATTAATTTTATATTGATATAACACTTCGTCCATGGATGGAAGGATAAATTGATTTTTATATATATTATTTTATAAAATATTTAATTTAAAATGTGAATCATCTTGGGGATATTTATACAAAATATGTTTAAAAAGAAATTGTATCCATGATATTATTACATTCCAAACACAACAAACTAGATTTTATAATCATATTTACAGGAGCAATATAAAATCAAATTCATCAACACCAACATCTCTATAATTGAGAATCCAGACCCATTATATGAAAAAAAATGTAATATATTTAACAATATGTGGTTGTATAGAAACAATAATATATTTACCATGTGAAATATTTAACTAATTTCTTATTTATACAATGTTATCATCGGCTAAATATTCCGAAGACATATAATAAGGTAACTCGATTCTAAACTTTTTAGTCTATAATATTATTATCTAAGTACCTGAAATCAGGAGAAAGAAATTTTTCCTTGTTCCCAAGTAATGTCTCATTTCCATAATATTATTATAATTTATTAGAAGATGGGCTCTTCTAGGAATAGACATGTTGAAAACAAATGAATCTAAATAATTCAATGAATTTTATAGATATTGAAATTATATGTGAGGAATACTTTTAAAATTTGTTATAAAAATAATAAAATTTCATAAAATATGTGGATTACATTATAGGGAAACCAAATCACATTATAACAACCATTCTTATACAGTAATGTAATCAAGGTATTCTAAAACAACTTATAATTTATATTAAAGAACATTTGGAGAAGATGGATATAGAGAAACTATAATTGAAGGTTACAAAATGAATATTAACTTGAATATGTTTTTTTAGGATCATATATTCCTAAAATTATATCATTGAGACAATATTCTATTGATCAGTAGAGTTCCTTTTGATGTATTAAAATTGGGATAACACCATAATCATTAGATAATCTGCATCAGTCATTGAAGCATAATTATTCCTTAAATAATATAAGTTATATTTTGATTAAATTAAAATTAAATTCAATATATGAACTTCAATGCTCCTAAAATTGAACACAAAAAATAATACCTCATTAAAATTCTAGATTACATTGTTTTTTTAAAATTATAACTACCTTTTTTCCCACACAAACTAGGATTGTGGATTCACTTCCTTTTTTAGTAAGACCCGATACTTTATAATGATTTTTTATTCTATTAAAAGTAAAAGGTAATTATTTACTACCATCTTCTTCAAAATTCATGTGGTCCCTTCCAAATATTCTATATAGTTCAATTTTCACAATTGGACAAATGTTGGTTAGTTATGGGGATTTCAAAATATATATAATCATAACCTAATACTGTGAATTTTTTCTTTTTATTTTCCATGAATTGAAACAAGATATATTATAGTACATATTAAGTATTATCCTTCTTTTAAATATGTTACTTATTTAGAAATAAAAATATCTGTGTCGATAAGAATATAATCTTTAGCTTCTTGAACCAAATCCTAAATCAGGATTACCATTGGTTTCACTCTTTGAATATGTTCTTATTCTTGACTAACTACATTTTTATTTCAAATTTCCATCGACAGTTATTCTTTTATAATTCTATTTAAAATTGGGTGACAATCCATATAATCTCAAAATTGAATTCCAGTATCAGTAATTTAATAAAATAATTAATTTTCTTTCTTATGGAAGGAATAATGACATTTACTACTACATAACCCCTCCTCCTTGAAAATATGTGGTTTCAAATTATCATCCTATCTATATTTAACTGCAAATATTATTTTAAAAGGAGGGAAACTCAATGATCTATTTTATATATTTTAAATTTATTACAAATCATACCTAAGAAAATTTACCATTTCCCGTGCCTCAATTGGTAAAGAAGATATGCACTAGGAAACTATATTTTCTTGAACATACATGGATGCTTGGAAATGGTATATTGAACCAACTTCACTGGTTCCATTTCTTTTGTTTCATGTTCTTCAATTGGATTATATTCTATATAAACATCAACTACAGTCACCAAGATCTAGTTTTAACATTATTACATTGACATAAGATACATGGAATCACACCATGGATGAATGATCATTTTACTTCTATTGAAAATATAGAAACATACTTGATTCCAATATTACCTTTGAAAAATAAAATAAAAATACAAAATCATTGGAAACAATGTTGAATCTATAATATCATTTTTAATAACCTTATCAAAATCCTAGGGAATTCAATTCAAATAATGAGTGATCTATGATGCTCTGTATGTATTATATACAATGGAATATATCTTGAGTAATGATGGAAAATTAAATTTGGCATTATGGATAATCAAAACACATGCCATTCAATCAACACATAACAAAAATTAGAATCCATGGATAATATAAATATCTAAAACACATGGATAAAGTAAACTAGATAATAAATACTATAAATGAATAGTTATAGGCATTTATAATCACGACATGTCAACAGAAATATCAGGAATATACTTATCATGAAATCTCAGCAATGGAATCATTTATAATAAATTGGTACACATAAGAACAATAATTAAATAATATGGTCATCCTAATATTTTGTCTCATGATACCTATTGGTGGATCTATCTCCAATCAATAAATAGTCCTCACCCATCCATTCCATATGCTATATGGTCGTTATATTTTTATAGATCAATAAAATGTATTCTAAAAATTATATATAATCTAAAATTTATCCCTATCAAATCAGGAATACAAAATAAAAAACCATCATCATAAAAATTCATCAATATTAAGAATCATCACTGCATCATTAGATCAAATACCTAATGAAATCCATGGGTTTTTTCATCATTGAATTCAACATTAAATGTTCATGGGAACATTTAATGAAGAAATTGAACTTTTATTTTGAAAACAAATTTTAATTTCTAATTTTTTTGATAATATTAATGTAATTTTATTCTAGAATCATAATTATTTATAATGTAACCCATAGTTTATTTAGAGGAAACCCTATGTATAATAAAACAATGGTTCATTTATCGTTTCTTGAAAAAAAAAGTTACTTATTTTGAAAATAATAAGAAGATTCATTTTATAACATTTATTAAAATTAAATAATGTAAAATAGTTTCTATAAAAAAAATATTCTTGGTGTGTTAAAAATTATACTGAAGAAATTTTAATGAAACATGGACATTGATGAAAAATATTCTGGACAAAAAATAAAATAATCGCTCTTTTTGGTAAAAAGAATTTTTTATCAATTTTTTTATATAACCTGGTGAGAAAAATGGATCTATTACCTACATATACACTGAATAACTATAGGAGAAGAAAATTATAAAAAATTATCCAAAAGTTATTATATAAGTTACCTTAAAAAAATTCAAGCATACAAGATCTCAAAATTATATCATATTGTAAAAAAAATCCATTAACTGTAGTATGGGATTCCACATAAATTGTTTTATTGTCATTTATACACAATTTAGATTATTTTACTTTATAATAGAATGTTATTTTTCATAATAATAATATCATATATGATCTATTTATAATATTTTAATAGACCATTTATTAACAATTTCATATTAAGATATCTGTTTATGTGTACTAACCATTTTTTTCACTATAAAATTATTAATTTAGTTCTTATATATATACATTGATGAAATTTTCATCATCTCCAAATTTTTAATCATGGTTTCATAATTCAATTTGAATGAAGAAGTCAAAATTTAATACATTAATGTTAATCCTATCATTATACAAATAGTTAAAATATGATGATAGAATTTGGATTGTATCCCTATGTGGTGGCAGCAGTCCACAGATATGCTTGACCAACACAATAACATCGCATTTGATAGAAAATATGGTGAATAATTATAGTTACAAATCCAAATTAAAGAACTAGTGAATTTATAATATTTATGGTTTCATTTTATTATGAATACAAATATTTATGTATGGTAGAAGAAGAAACAAATTGAATGATGTTAGGGAGGGAGATTATTTCTCCATCAACATAGCTCTCGCAGATCTATTCTTAAGGATCCTCTGAATGATATTTAATGAAGAACCACACATCTATATTATTTAATGGGTTGTTTAAAATAAATAATTTTAGGTAATTATAAATCTAAATAGATCAATTTGGTGTAAATTAAGGTGATATTTAGTTTCAATTCATTATTAAGTAGAGGGGTTCCCTAGAAATTTTTAACCATATTAATATAATACAAATTAATATTCGTTGGAGGAGAGGGTGCTTGAGGAGATCTATGGGTTGAGATGACCTTGGTGATGATGCCTGGGATTCCAACACCCCCTTCCAATCATAGGGGTGATTTTCTCGACTTCTACCCTTCATATCCTTCTCAAAGCCAGATTCTCTTCCTTGTTTTCCATGGATACAGACTTTAGAGAATGTTCCAGATCTATATTAGGGAACGTTGCTTCCCTTTTATTATGCAATCAGAGTTCAAAAACACTTCATATCTTCATAACCTGACCATAGTAGCTCATTTCAGAATCCATCAACCCTTGACTGATGCTTTTTAAAACATCATTTATGAGTGCTTCGGTCTATTGAATCATGCGGTTTTGGTCGTTCTTGATCGAATGTATATGTTTATTCGGTTTGGATCGATGGATGATCTTATTGTTTCTTAGTCCAAGGATCCTCTACAATGCATTGGGTACATTTTCAATATCTTCTTGTAGAGAATTGACTTTAATATGTTGTGTGACTCTCTGAATATTTTTATTTGGGTAAGCATCCTTGATCCTCATATAACATCCGAAAATCAATTCATTTTGTGTCTACTTGGGAAGTTGGTTGGTTGGTACTTGTGTTCCAATGCTAGAACTGAGCTAGTTTGTCTCCCTCATTTTCCCTTTATTTTATTAGAGGTATATGTCTCTAAACCTTTGGTGAACTGGGTGTGGATTACTGATGGTCAAGAATTCTGTTGGCACCATGTGGTTTCCTTCGAATAATTGATGGAATACTGTGATTCTCGTCATCATTTGGTACATCGTTCCCTGGTGTGTCATGATAGTTATTGTAAATTACTAGTGAAGGAGATGATAAGGAAATATCATATGGTCGATGATGATTTGGTAGTATGTTTCTAGATGGAACTATGAAGCATCAGAAGGGTGGACCCCTATAGAAGGTATGCACATCGATTTTCAAAATCTGGGTTGCACAGATATTCATTCGGTTGAGTAATGATATGAGTGATAAGCCTTCCATGATTATAAAAAATGAAGGTGGAATTATGAAAACTTGAGATTTTGATTCTCTTTTTATTCAGGGGATATCAATGGGGCAAGAAAATTGTATACGAATGGTCCAACTTTATAACCAGTGTGGGTTCTGGAAAATAAAGATCCTACAATTGATCAATTTATTCTTAAGTAGACCATTGATACCGATTTTTTTGAAAATAAGGTAGTTATTGGTGATGTTAATTTAATTTTTGAACTATTTATTAAACAAGTTCCTCTCATGGTTTATGAAAACCTTTTTGTTGAGTTTAATACTCTCATGAACACTCAACAAGTGTTTATGGAGGACCTGGACTCCATCAAGACCACTCCAAGTGCTACTCACGAAGAAACATGTGATGGTTAGGTTGATGGGGAGAAACACTAAATTATTGATTTTGTTGGTTCTAATAAGATACTTTATCATACAGTAAAAGGTAGTGTGCCACCAACTAGTGTGGATATTCCTTTTCCTGTACCTAGTGATGGTGAGAATGTCACTAATTTGAAAAAAAAGTGGAATCTCAGGAAAAATGTGGTTCTTTTCACCTTTCAGATAGGTGGGGGTATGTCTTAGATGATGATAAGGATAATTTTATTAATGTTATAAATTATTTGATATTTGTTAAATAATAATATAGTAACACTGTCATGAATGGTAGAAATAAGTTGAAAGAAAATGTAGAAGTCATCCTTTCTCCACCAATGTGATGGCTGAGGAATCATTACTCCATCATTCATAATACCATGTCTACCAGGTCCATCTCTAAGCCCTCAAAACTTATAATGTTTATCCCATATGGGGGGGGGGGAATCAATAAATCTTCCAATAAGCATCTCACATCAGAGAAACTAAAGCGCACAGGGAGTTATATTACTCTCATTTAAAAATATAACTCACAATCTTTGTGGGAATCGACTGATGATGGTATAGTCTCTAACATTGCATATTGTGAGGAGTTAGATAACTATGATACGTAGTTGTACACTATTTGAAATAATTATTATTTTTGTTTTCAGTACTATTACATTATTTTCTTTAAAATTTTGGGGGGATTAAGCTTTAATCCAGTTCCAATTCCTTTTTATGGTATAAAATATTATTCATGTAATGTTTATTCAATTTTAAATAATTATAATATAGTATTATTAAGATTCTAAATCCTATAATGTAATAATAGTTGTATATATTTTGGTAATTTTTGAACCCTTATATTGTTCTTTTATCATTTATTATCACAATATAAATATTTTTTAATCATAAAGGTTCATCAATGTTACTATAAACAAAGAAAGTGATTAATAAAAGGGTAATAGATAATTGTTGAGCAATGTATTGTTTTCAAACAATTCAAAATAATGTTTTTTAAAGGGGGAGATTATTTTTAATACTCTGTCTCTTTATGATGATTTTGATGCTCACAAATACCCTTAATTATTTACTAATTATTTCGTTGAGTATTTTGCAGGAATTTATTTTATTTATTTATTTCATACAACGAGATTTCATACTTCATTTATTCCGAGATCAATTTTAGCGTGTTCTGGAATCACTGTAGCGCAAGATCAATTTTAGCGTGTTCTGAAATCACTGTAGCACGAGATCAATTTTAGCGCGTACTGGAATCACTGTTCATACCCTACGTTGATGAACGTAACATATGGATGAAAAGTTTACCTTTTATGTTATTTTGAAACGTATGGTTAATGAACCTTACGTTGTTGAAAAGTATTGAAAAAGAACATTACGTTTGGAAGGAACCTTACGTTTTCGTTGTTGGACAAGTATGGAAGAGAAACCGTACGTTAGTTTTCAGTGTTGAGTTTGTTTCTCAAAAGTATGGATCATCAACCTTACTTTTATAATCAACCGTACGTTCTTTGGAGAGTTGAAGCAAAACAAAGTATGGATGATCAACCCTACGTTTGAATGCTGAAGAGAAAGTATGTATGTTCAACCTTACGTTTTTGAACCTTACGTTTGTGAACCTTATGTTTGTGAACCCTACGTTTGGAGCCACGTCATCAACCCTACGTTTGGCGTCGGGATATTTTTGACAGACGATGTTTTCTTTTGCATTGGTCAAACAAGAGGTTTATTAAGCGGATTTCGAGCCGATTCTTAAGTACGACTTTGACTGAATCAAAGACGATTTACAACGGATTAATGATTGATTTAAACGGAGCTTTTTGTGCCGATTCTTCAAGGGAGTTACAACGGCTCTGTTATTTCATTTAATATCGCGAATCTAAAGGAGATTTTTATGGATCTATTTATGCGGAAGAATTTCTCAGATTTGAATATATATGTTCTATCTTGGAAACTTCGGATTTTATATATATACACAGAAAAGTGTGTGAAAGATATAGATTGATCTTTTAACGAGCAAGAAACAGAGACTGTGAAAAGGCGTTCTTTTCTGGTGATCGAGAAGAAGTGTAAAACCTTTATTACCGAAGGAAGATCTTGATAGCAGATTCACGTGTTCTACATCGACTATCTGTTGTGAATCCACTGCAGCTGAAGTTGTGAAGTTTCTGGTAATATCTATTGCAACTGGATCGACTCAGAACTGTTTTGATTACAGATCTTTATTTTCTGAAGACAACGATCTATCTACTATCAATTGCTTTCTGTTGCAATTGTGAAGAACAACTGGAGAAGTGTTTTCTTTATCGAAACCCTTTTTATTTTTGAGTGATCAGCTTCTCGTACTAAGCTGTGTGGGTTCGTGTTTGAACCAGGAAGGCTGTGTTTGCCTGAAACTTGTAAAGGTGTCAACTGCCTGTACTCAGTTGTGAACAGGTCTGTGGAAACGAGGACCAGATAGTGAAAATCGCCAAGCTCGTGGATTTGAGCGTTGGTGAGGTGGACTAGGGGCCTTCTGTTCCCCGAACCACTATACATCCGTGTGTTCATGCTTTTACTTTTTCCGCTGCATATTTAATCGAGCAAAAGCATAGTGGACAGAATTTTTCTAAATTGAAGAGATTATAATAATTTTGAAAGGACACAATTCACCCCCCCCCCCCTCTTGTGTGTAATCCGTAGATTCAGATCCAACAATTGGTATCAGAGGAGGAGCTTCTTATTTTTAAAGTCTTATCAAGCTAGAAGTATTTAAAGATTAAACATAGTGTATCATGGCTGATATGAGAGAGGGAATGTCAATGGTCAGAGCACCTTACTTTAATGGAGATAATTATGGCTGCTGGAAATCACGTATGATTATTTATCTGAAAAATCTTGGTTACAAAGTCTATTCAAAGATTCTGACTCCCTATGAAATTCCTGAAAATCCCAATACATGGAGTGCTGCTACAGAGGCTGAGTATGACATAAATTCAAAAGCTATGAATGCAATCATCTGTGGTCTAGGACCAGATGAATTTAACAGAGTATCTCAATGCCCGACTGCATATGAAATGTGGAAAACAATAGTTGTTGCTTATGAAGGAACAGATAATGTAAGACAGATGAGATATGCAACTGCTAAGTTAAAATTCGATACTTTCAGAATGATTGAAGGAGAGAGCATCACTCAGATGAATGGAAGATTGACAGAAATTGTCAATAATATAACAGCTCTAGGAGAACCAATCAAGCAGGCTGATCAAGCGTTGAATGTACTGAGAGTACTTCCTACTCGATGGAATGGAATCTCTGCAGCAATCAGACAATCAACTTCTGTTAAAGATCTAACTATGAGAGAACTGATTGGTACATTGATGATGTACGAAGCTGAAATGTAAGATGAGGTAAATGAGCATAAAGTCTACATAATAAGGGAAAATACTGCTTTGAAAGTGACTTCTCAAAAAAAGGATAGAAAGATGAAGAACAGAGAAGTAAGTGCTAAATCCGAAAGCTCTGATTCTTCAAATTCGGATGAAGAACTGGCTCAGCTAGCCAGAAAATTCAGAAAGTTCTATAGTAAGAAGAAAGACTTCAAGAAATCCTTCAAAAAGGATAGCAAGGAAGTGAGATGTTATGAATGCAAAAAGATGGGACATATCAGACCGGATTGCCCAAAATTGAAAGATGCAAAGAAGAAGAAATTATTCAAAAGAGATGATTATGAGCAGAAAGACAAGAAAGCTATGAAAGCTACTTGGAGTGTTTCTGAAGACTCAAGTAATTCTTCTGAATCAAGCTCAGAGAAGGAGGAAGCCAATTTAAAAGCAAATATGGGTTTTCATGGCTGAAACTGATGAGGTACACTCATACTACTCCTCTGACTCAAATAATGAATCAAACTCTGAAACAAGCTTCTCAAATAAAAAACTTGCAGCTTACTGCAATATGATTGAAGAAAGGTATGAATCATTATTTAAAAAATATAAATCTATAAAGAACTTGCATAAATCTATTTCGGATGAGAGAAATACTTTGCTAAAACAACATAAGGAATTAATTGACAAATACAACTCTGCTGACTCAAATAAAATTAATTTTGAATCAAAAATAAAAACTCTACAGGATGAAGTAGAATCTTATAAAAAGGATTCTTTAGCTTTTATGAAAGGAGAAAACATCTTAAATGAGATACTTGGAAAAACTGTAATTAAAAAGGAAAGGTTTGGAATTGGAAGTAAAGGAGAAAAACCTAAGTTATACAAAAATTATTTTGTTCCTAGCACTAAACAGGTTATTTGTAACTACTGTGGAACAAAAGGTCATATTGCTAAAAACTGTTTTCTAAGAAAACCTCAAATATGTGGAATTAAGAAAGCTTATATTTCCAATGATCTATATGATTCAATCAATTTTAAGAAAACAAAGAAAATCTGGATACCCAGATCACTGCTTGCTAACACTCCTGGACCCAACAAAATATGGGTACCAAAGCAATTTTTTTAAATGTCTTTGCAGGTAGCAGGTCACCAAAGAAAGAATGAAATATGGTATATGGACAGTGGCTGCTCAAGACACATGAGTGGAACTTCAGCTAATTTCTCTTCTCTTACTCGAAAGGAAGGAGGACTTGTCACCTTTGGTGACAATGCCAAAGGAAAGATTATTGGTATTGGAACAGTTGGAGATCCAGAGACAGTCTCAATCAACAAAGTACTTTATGTACAAGGGTTAAAACACAATCTGATAAGTATCTCTCAACTCTGTGATGATGGATACACTGTTGATTTTTCTAACAATAGTTGTACTGTTTCTAAAGATAAACTGTTTAAGTTTAGAGCACCCAGAACTGATAATGTTTATACTTTGGATTTGTATTCCTTGTGTAAACAACAAGTAAACTGCTTAACTGCTAATATAAGTGAATCCTGGATCTGGCATAGAAGACTTGGTCATTGCAATATATATGCTTTACATAAATTATCTAAGAAACATCTAGTTTCTGATTTGCCTAGTCTCAAATTTGAAAATGACAGATTCTGTGATGCATGTCAGCTTGGAAAGCAACACAAATCATCATTCAAATCTGTTAATAAAGTTGCTACAACTAAGCCTCTAGAACTTATCCATATGGATTTGTTTGGACCTTCAAGAGTAGCAAGTTTAGCTGGTAAATTGTATGTTTATGTATTAGTTGATGATTATTCTAGATTTACTTGGATTTTCTTTTTGAAATATAAAAGTGAAGCTTTTAGTTTATTTGAAGGTTTTTGTAAATCTATTCAAAATGAAAAAGGTTTTAATATAATCTCATTGAGAAGGGATCATGGTGGAGAATTTGAGAACCAGGAATTTAATTCCTTTTGCTCAAACATGGGTATTAAACACACCTTCTCTACTCCAAGAACACCTCAACAAAATGGGATTGTAGAAAGAAGAAATAGAACTATTCAAGAAATGGCTAGAACTATGTTAAATGAATATAGCCTACCTATATATTTCTGGGCAGAAGCTGTTAATACAGCTTGTTATATAATAAATAGAATTTTAATAAGACCTATTTTGAAAAAGACACCCTATGAACTATGGAATAACAGAAAACCTAAAGTAAATTACTTTAAAGTTTTTGGATGCAAGGTTTACATCTTGAATACCAAAGATAATCTTGGTAAATTTGATCCAAAATCTGATAAAGGTATTTTTTTAGGATATTCTGCAACCTCCAAAGCTTATAGAGTCTATAATAAAAAGTCAAGGATTGTTGAAGAATCAGTTCATGTGAAATTTGATGAATCTGATCCTTTTGAGAAAAGGATAGAACAAATAGATGAACCTGATTCTAATGAAAACATGAGACCTGAGAATTTAAAGAATTATTTTGAAAATGATATAAAAGAAATTCAGTCCAGTTCAGAAGAACATGATACTGAAGAACCTTTGAATGTAATGCCTAGACAGTCTAGAACCCTAAAGAATCACCCTTTAGAATCTGTGATAGGTGACTTAGAGACTGGTATTCAAACAAGAAGAAACTTTGGAAACATAGTTGAATTCTCTGCTTTCCTATCCCAACAAGAACCTAAGACCATAGAAGAAGCCTTAGATGATGAGAGCTGGGTAATAGCAATGCAGGATGAATTGAACCAGTTCAAGAGAAATAAGGTTTGGGAATTAGTTGAAAGACCACATGATTATCTAGTAATAGGAACTAAATGGGTCTTTAGGAATAAACAGGATGATCAAGGGATAATAACTAGAAATAAAGCAAGATTAGTAGCTAAAGGATATAATCAAGAAGAAGGAATAGATTATGATGAGACCTTTTCACCTGTAGCCAGGTTAGAAGCCATTAGAATTCTTTTAGCCTATGCATCTTATATGAATTTTAAATTATTTCAGATGGATGTTAAATCTGCCTTTTTAAATGGTTATTTAGTGGAGGAAGTTTATGTTGAGCAACCTCCTGGTTTTGAAAATTCTCAAAAACCAGATTCTGTTTTCAAACTTACTAAAGCTCTTTATGGCCTTAAACAAGCACCTAGAGCTTGGTATGAAAGACTAAGTTCTTTTCTTTTGAAAAATGATTTTACTGTTGGACTAGCATATCCAACACTCTTTAAGAAAACTGTGAAAAATAATGTTTTGTTGGTTCAAATTTATGTTGATGATGTAATTTTTGGATCGACCAATAAAATTCTTTGTCATGAATTTTCATAATTAATGCAAAAAGAATTTAAAATGAGTATGATGGGAGAATTAAATTTCTTTTTGGGTCTTCAAATATTTCAAAAAGATTTTGGAAATGTTTTAAATCAATGAAAATACATTACTGATTTACTTAAGAAATTTGGACTTGAAAACAGCAAGACATTTACAACTCCTATGTGTACTAATATAAAACTTGATTTGGATGAAACTGGAAAATCAGTGGACAACAAGTTATATAGAGGTATGATTGGTAGTTTGTTATATCTTACTGCTAGTAGACCAGATATAATGTATTCAGTATGTCTTTGTGCTCGATTTCAATCAAATCCCAAAGAATCCCATTTAACTGCTGTTAAAAGAATTTTTAGATATTTAAAAGGTACTATTTATCAATCTCTGCTTTATCCAAAAACCTCTGATTTTAATTTAATTTCATATTCAGATGCTGACTTTGGAAGCTGTAGATTAGATAGGAAGAGTTCTTCAGGAACATGTCACTTTTTAGGAAAGTCTTTAGTATCATGGTCTAGTAAGAAACAACACTCAGTTGCCCTGTCAACAGCCGAGGCAGAATATGTGTCTGCAGGTAGTTGATGTGCACAGGTGTTGTGGATGAAAAACACTCTTATGGACTTTGGATTAAATTTCAATAATACACCTATTTTATGTGATAATACTAGTGCAATTAATATTTCAAAAAATCCAATTAGTCATTCTAGAACTAAGCACATTGATATAAGACATCACTTTTTAAGAGATCATGTGTTTAAAAAGGATATATTTTTAGAATTTGTAAATACAGAAAATCAATTAGCAGATATTTTTACTAAACCACTTCTCACGGCAAGGTTTGAATTTATTCAGGGGGAGTTAGGTTTATTTAATTTTAAATAATTTTTTTTAAATCTTATTCTGTTTTCGAATTCTGCTTAATTTTTGTTTCCCGCTATAAGTAATTTTATTTTGTTTTAAATAAAAGTAATGATTAGTGATTACACGGGAATCAAGGCTGTCAGAACCGTTTCACCTTCTAAACTGTTTCACCTTTTTCGGAAACCCTTTCAAAAACCTAGAACCGCACATCTGCTCCAAAACCCATTTCTGAATCTTCAAACCCTAAACTTACGAACCTTCAGAAATCGTTGTTGAAATGGCAAAGACTAAGCGTCCAGATGAAGCTGAGAGCAGTGCTGCAAAGAAACCTAAAGTAGTTGGTCGGAAAATACTGCAAGGTAATGTCATCGATTTAGAATGGCTGTTTGAAACTAATTTACTGTTGAAGCAAGCGTTGTCGTTTCAAAGCCTTGAGCAAGATTTTAATAGTGAAAACTATGAGTTTCTATATGAGGCAGAAATGAGACATTTCTTTAGAACTGTTCAGTTTAGCCTTGGAGATACGGAGGATAGTTTATTGGCTCAAATAGAGGATAAGGACTTTTCCATATCATCTGTAGAGATAAGTCAAATTCTTAACTGCCCTCATGAAGGAGTTTTTCATTTCTATTTACGGAATATTGGAGATTTTGTACATAAGTCTGAAGACATTATGTCTTTTCTATTTGGAACCAGAGTGATAAAGAAAATGTTTATTAAAGATTTGGAGCCCGATCAGAAAATCTTGGTAAAATTTGTTCAGACTGGTTTAGCACCAAGGATGGTTGAGATGGAGAAAATCCTATACCCTGACATGTATATAATGTATCTTCTGATGTGTGATATTAAGTTTAATTTTCCTCGGTTTATGATAAGATATTTGAATTACTGCTGTCAGAGTGAAGCAAGAATGACCTTTTTCCCTTATGGAAGGTTCATTTCTTTGTTTTTGTTTAAAAGAGGAATGATCAGATTGGTAGATGCTGGGGTGAAATGTCACCACAGTAATGTTTTTAATGCTGGAACCTTGAGGAAAGTAGGATACTTCTGGAGCACAATTAAAGGAAAACTCTTACCTGTTGGAGCTGAGGAAGACTCGGAGAGTGCTCAGGCTCAACCGGCTAAGTCCAAGGAGGGACAAGAAGAATCAAGGGTTAGTACAGTGGCAAAGAGAATTCGTTTTGAGATGGAGGAAGTTGAAGAAGAGAGAAGTCAAGAAGGACTTCAATCTAAAAGGAAGAGGTCAATTGATGAAGAAATTATCTCTCCTGCCTTGAAATCCTCTGAACCGGTAATTTCATATTCATTTGTGAGAGAAGCCGTTGTGGAGCAGACTGCACCGATAGAGGAACCAGCAGCTCAACCGGAAATCCAAAAAGAACCTCAATCTGCTGCTGTGGCTGTTGAAAATGTAATACAACAAGAACAACCTATGGAGGCAGTGCCTGGGGAAGAAGTGGCCCGACCTCAAGATTTACATGAAAATATTGTTCTTGACCAATCAGTAGAAGTCAGAGAGACTACTGTTCGTGATGAACATACTTCTGAAGCTAATACAGAAGTACTTCAGGAAGATTTTTCAGTGGAAGAGTTTCAGGCTTCAAAAGCTAGTTCAGTGGATCAACCTTGTCAGGACAAGGACAAAGAACAGTCAGATGCAGATTCTTTACCACTTGCCCTGCCTCATCAACCTATTTCTGGACATGAGAATAGAGCACAGGGTGCCCCTGATTCGAGAAAAGAAGAAGTTGTTGAGCTGTACAAGTGTATCTCTCAGTTAGAATCTGAGAATGTTAGTCTCAGAAATTCTCTGAACTTAGAGCAGTTGAAGTTTCAGAAGCTGAAAGAATCTACTATTTCAAGACAGGAAGTAGATTTGTTTAAGACTGATATGTTGCAAGCTGTTGATCAGTTAAAATCAGAGATGGTAAAGAAAGATGATATGTCTGAGTTGAAGATTTACATGGAGAATAAATTTGAGTCTGTTGCAAACAGTGTTGTGAGTGGATCAGGCTCTTCACCTGATTTGATTCGGAGATTTCAAGCAATTACAGGAGCACTAAGCAATATGAGTGACAGATTACACGATCTTCAGTGTAATAGTGCCCCTTTGTCAGTTTTTCTAGATAATCAGAAATTTTTAGTGGATCAGTTGACATCTGGAGAGAAACCGATTAGGATTCTTTTGAATCAGTTATCAGAAAAGCTGGCTCTTTTTGTTGAAAAAGAAGAAAGAATGCATGAGTTTTTCAGAGTTAATTTGATTGAAGATATTCATATGACTCAAGAGAACAGAGATCTTATCATCAAGTTAGGAGATGGGATGATGAAGAGGCTCAGAGAACAGTTTACAAAGATCAAGACCGTGATTCAAAGGAGATAGACACCTTTTTTTCCCCTGTCTTATCCATGAACCTTGATTCCTCTGTATATCACAATCGTTTATATATATAACAGCTTGTGAATGAAAATTATTTTCTTACTTATTTTTTGTTTTGTTGTTTATTGATTTATGACTAAGTTAGCCAGTATAACAAATTCACTTATTCATACACAGTTAATTATAGCATTTACTTATAGTTCAGTGCAATATTGAATGTGTTCAAATCCGTAAATTTTCTTTCTGATATCACAAAAAGGGGGAGAATTTGGATAAACACAACATTTAAATTCATTTGTTTCCTATGAAGGAATTTGGATATATACGACATTTATCTTTTATCTTTTTTTAGCTGAAAATTTATTTTTATGGGGGAGAAATTTTATTATAGTTAAATATTGTTTTAATCCTTTCAGAATTCTAAAATTTTAAAGATTGCAATTAAATTAGTTCTATTATTTTATGGGTTTTGTGATCATCAAAAAGGGGGAGATTGTTGAGCAATGTATTGTTTTCAAACAATTCAAAATAATGTTTTTTAAAGGGGGAGATTATTTTTAATACTCTGTCTCTTTATGATGATTTTGATGCTCACAAATACCCTTAATTATTTACTAATTATTTCGTTGAGTATTTTGCAGGAATTTATTTTATTTATTTATTTCATACAACGAGATTTCATACTTCATTTATTCCGAGATCAATTTTAGCGTGTTCTGGAATCACTGTAGCGCAAGATCAATTTTAGCGTGTTCTGAAATCACTGTAGCGCGAGATCAATTTTAGCGCGTACTGGAATCACTGTTCATACCCTACGTTGATGAACGTAACGTATGGATGAAAAGTTTACCTTTTATGTTATTTTGAAACGTATGGTTAATGAACCTTACGTTGTTGAAAAGTATTGAAGAAGAACATTACGTTTGGAAGGAACCTTACGTTTTCGTTGTTGGACAAGTATGGAAGAGAAACCGTACGTTAGTTTTCAGTGTTGAGTTTGTTTCTCAAAAGTATGGATCATCAACCTTACTTTTATAATCAACCGTACGTTCTTTGGAGATTTGAAGCAAGACAAAGTATGGATGATCAACCCTACGTTTGAATGCTGAAGAGAAAGTATGTATGTTCAACCTTACGTTTGTGAACCTTACGTTTGTGAACCTTACGTTTGTGAACCCTACGTTTGGAGCCACGTCATCAACCCTACGTTTGGCGTCGGGATATTTTTGACAGACGATGTTTTCTTTTGCATTGGTCAAACAAGCGGTTTATTAAGCGGATTTCGAGCCGATTCTTAAGTACGACTTTGACTGAATCAAAGACGATTTACAACGGATTAATGATTGATTTAAACAGAGCTTTTTGTGCCGATTCTTCAGGGGAGTTACAACGGCTCTGTTATTTCATTTAATATCGCGAATCTAAAGGAGATTTTTATGGATCTATTTATGCGGAAGAATTTCTCAGATTTGAATATATATGTTCTATCTTGGAAACTTCGGATTTTATATATATACACAGAAAAGTGTGTGAAAGATATAGATTGATCTTTTAACGAGAAATAAACAGAGACTGTGAAAAGGCGTTCTTTTCTGGTGATCAAGAAGAAGTGTAAAACCTTTATTACCGAAGGAAGATCTTGATAGCAGATTCACGTGTTCTACATCGACTATCTGTTGTGAATCCACTGCTGCTGAAGTTGTGAAGTTTCTGGTAATATCTATTTCAACTGGATCGACTCAGAACTGTTTTGATTACAGATCTTTATTTTCTGAAGACAACGATCTATCTACTGTCAATTGCTTTCTGTTGCAATTGTGAAGAACAACTGGAGAAGTGTTTTCTTTATCGAAACCCTTTTTATTTTTGAGTGATCAGCTTCTCGTTCTAAGCTGTGTGGGTTCGTGTTTGAACCAGGAAGGATGTGTTTGCCTGAAACTTGTAAAGGTGTCAACTGCGTGTACTCAGTTGTGAACAGGTCTGTGGAAACGAGGACCAGATAGTGAAAATCGCCAAGCTCGTGGATTTGAGCGTTGGTGGAGTGGACTAGGGGCCTTCTGTTCCCTGAACCACTATACATCTGTGTGTTCATGCTTTTACTTTTTCCGCTGCATATTTAATCGAGCAAAAGCATAGTGGACAGAATTTGTCTAAATTGAAGAGATTATAATAATTTTGAAAAGACACAATTCACCCCCCCCCCCTCTTGTGTGTAATCCATAGATTCAGATCCAACAATAATATGTTCCACAATATAAAATAATCATTATTAAATATAAGTTTTTCATAAATCTAAAAATATATATTTAAATAATATTTTTCATAAAATACCAGTAATTACATTTTTTATGTTGTTCATTTAAATGTACAATAATGAACTCATGAAAATGTTATAATTTGAATATAATTTGTTGAAAACATAACGATTTTAACACCCTCAAATGATTAATGGTTAAATGACTAAATGATATCACTCATGTTAACAAGTATATCCTTTAATTTCATATGCCTATTATATAAGAACACCATTTTATGTGTGTTTGGCATGTAGTGGTGATCAGGATATGTGATCTTATGGGATGATTTCAAAGGGTGTGAGAAAGGGAGGGACAATCATTCTTGAGTGTTCTTGTATTGTTATGTGGGGACATTAATTACTGTAATGACCAGTTAGGAATATGGGTGTGCCCCACGGTGCAGACAACATGTATGCGGGGCAACTGTTGGTACCTTGTAGGCTAGGACATGATGTACATGTTAAGGTAGGGCGTATATGCTATCGGTAGGTCCTATTTGTTACATTGGTATCAAACTAGGAGACCATCCTTATATTATGTAGAATATACTAGATTGAGATGCAGGGTCCATCGTGAGGATGATATGCTCTAGGGGTGATGTAACCACCTAGAATAAAAAATGGTTATATTACTAAATGATCTGAATATTTTGAACATGGTTAAACATTCAATTTGGGAGCATACCTATTTATAACTATATATTTAGGTGTGATTTACCTCCAGTAATGACCAGAATGGGTATCTTTATGAGATGTTTCCCAGGTTGTGTGTGACTGATTAAAAAAAACTTGATAGAAATTGTGTTGGAATGTAGGGACAACCATTATTTTCATGACCATTTTAGGTGTATTGGTTGGCCCTAGGGAGGAAACCATGTATCTCCAAGGCAACTAGTTGTACCAGGTGAGCCAAGAACTAACATTGATGTTAAATCTGGGTGCATGTGTTGTCACTAGGTCAAATTTCTTTCAATTATAAATATATATTAATATAATTTTGGTGAAGAAAGTAATCCACCCAATTTTTTACATTAAATATTTTTAAATTTAGGAATTCAATTTTATTATTAATTTGAAAAATCATGTGTCATAGATGCATTTGAAATTAACATAATTATTCAATCAATCAAAATAAATGATATATTTCCACAATGAAAAATTAACTTATCATTGAAATAATCATTTGTAAATGATCTTAATCTATTTTTTATGAATATAAAAAAATGTTGATAACATTAAAAATTACATAATATTTTGATTAAATTCATTATATAAATTTCTATCAATGCCAATATGAAAGGAAATTAAAAACAAATTACCACCTTATCTAGACATTTATGGTCATGATCAAAACACACTTATCAAATTAAATGAATACAAGTGGTATATATATATTTAGTCATTATCATATTATTTTTACCTCAATTATGATATTTATCCATACAAGTTATATTTAGTAACATTACTATTCATCAGGATAGAAAATATAGGGGATCAGATTCCAATTTTTTATACACCAATTCTCATTATTTATTTAATTTTTTATTATTAAATTGAAAGACATGAAGGGAAACAATTTTTTGTATAAATGTGTTAATAAATACAAATTTTTTTTGAGTAAAATGCATTTTAAACCATTAAAATAAACACATAAAAACATGAATAATGATGATTTAATTCAGAATTAATTAAAACACACTAAATAAATTATTCTTAATAAAATTAAAAATCATATTCATAATATAATGGGACTTTTAAAGTATTTATCATTATTTAAAAAGACTTATTCTCACTATTCTATGAAAAATCGACATTTTGAGAAAATTAACAAAAATTCACTATAAACTATTTATGATTTACTAATTTAAAAAATCAGATAAATTTAATGAAATAAATTTTATTTAACTGGATATAATTAATAATAATATCTAAATAAATTTCTACTAAGTAAATATTTTAATATTCATTAAATATATTCTCAAGAAATTGATTTATTATTTAATATTAAATAAAATTGTATTGAATATTTATGTATAACATTAATAATGTTTGTTAATCTTATTTATAGAAGAAAACTTAATAGTATAAAAAATAATGGTGCATTTAAACATGAGGTTTAATATAAAACCTAATACTAATGAATTACATATTTGAATAAAAATGAGCTACAAATTTTAACGATGTTATATTATCACATTCTTTTATGATATTTTCCCAAAAAATATTATATTACCCCAAATAAAAAAACTATGGATACTTCCATAACATCAAGTTATTGGGTACCATTATAGATTTTTCGGTTTCAAGACTTTACCACAAAATTTTGACCATTTACATGATCTTTTCTTAGAGAACATACTCTCTACATGGGTGATTCATTCAACAATTATCCCAAGATTGAAATTCTATCCTCTAATTTTTATTTTTTGATAAATTAATTTGTCCATGGTTCTTAACATACCAATTATTTTTATGAAATAATATCAATATATATGAAAAAAAATTATTTTTCAAGCATGATGAACATGAAACTATATCATTTAATAATGAAAGTCTTTGAGAAAGAAGTTCGATTTTGAAAATTAGTTTATGGTTGTCAAAGAAATATTTCACGGTGCTTTCTAGATTAAGTATATATTCTGAAACATGAATATTTAATTTGGTGGTGCAATCCTCATAATAAATTACAAATTATAATTCATTAAATATTAAATTAATAAAATGCATTTCCATATTTTCTCAATTTACTCTATGAAATTATTCATCAAAAAATAAATATTTTTAATATTTTTTTCCATTTTATATATATCTAAAAACACATTAGTATTTTGGATCAATGGAAACCACTTATCAAAATCCCATTTCATACAAAATAATGTCATAAAATCCTTTTTACTTTTTTACAAACTAATGTCTAGAATTTCATTTCAGGGGACATAACTCGTTTTTTGATAAAAATGGATTATTGGTTACATTTAAATATAGGTTCTTCTATCATAAGAAGTGATGTAATATATTTCACTCGCACTATGTAAGAATATATTGATCTATGTGGAAGAGGATATTTAGGAGAAACATAGTAAAAAACACTAATGTGGATGTTGTCTAATTAGTTCCAACAAAAAATGTATTTGAATACTCTGCAAGGAAATCCCAATATTTTCATCTAGTGTAGATTATATTTATTATGTTAACTACCATTATTAAAAATGTGCACACACTGAGCCAGCTCATAATCATACATAATTTTGAGCCATAAAATAAAAATATCTATATTTATAAAATTTATCAATTCCAACAAGGGATCATCATAAATACCACTGTAAACATGTTCTTTTAAAACCTTTTTTTTCAATTTTACAACCAAAAATATTTTAAAACCAACATTTGAGACCCAAAATCTAGTAATCTAGTTCCATATATTATTTGATTGCATTTGTTAAAAGATACATGGAATCTCACCATATGGGATTGATCATATTAACTACAAAGGGAGAAGAGAAACATACTAGAATCCTAAATCAAATTGGATATATAAAAAACATATCATAACATATGACACATTCTTGTATTGCCAATATAATTAGTAATGTCTTTCTTAAAATCATGGAGAAAGAATAACAAAAAAGGATGAGATCATGTACTCATAAATATTTACATATTGGGGATTTTATCATGACATATTATAAATAATCAACATGGTATAGTGGATAATAAAAAATCATCTAATATAGTTGAAACATGAGTTCAATGATTTTCCATTTTTAATATCAACAAATATAACACATAGAGAAATAAAATTTTTCTCTTAGTAATATATATACATACTTTTATATGTTCATAATGATGGAATATTAATCAATATATCATGTATCTTATATTTATGACCTCTCAACCATGAAACCAATCTTCATAAAAAATTACATGTATTCCAAATGACCATTTAATATGGAGTTAAATATGTCTTCTATCATAATAAATTTCTATTTATTAAGAACATCAATATAACATGGTCCCACTATCAAATTCACTTCTAATGCACTCCTTATTTTTTTTAATTATGAGTACAATTCATTCTAAAAATTACATATAAGACAAAAATAATCCATATTAAATATGGAAAATAGAACATCAATACACCATAATCATAAATCATCCACACAATGAATAAAAATTGTATCATTAGATAATATCCCCATTTTAATCAATGAGTTGTAATATTTTATTGTAAATATAAGTGTTCATAAGAACATTTAATGATGATAAAACCTTTTTCACATTAAAACATGTTTTTGAAAAATAAAAATTTTATAAATATTAATGGAGAACTTATTTATGAAAATGACTATTCTAATATGAAAAAGCAAAGTTGAAATTATTTGGTGGTCACGATGGAAAAAAATTTCATTCATATCATGTACTTTAAAAAATACCCCCACTGAAAATTTTAGAGAAATTCAAAAGTACAATGGAAAATAAATATATAATTCCTTTAAAATTTTTTATATGATAAGTAATTTTATAAAAATAATTAAAAAGTTATCATGTATACTAAATACATTTATGAAAATATTTTAAGGAAATTGTGGACATGAAAGAAAAACATTCCTGAAAAATGTGAAAATAATGTCTCGTTTTCTTTGAAATGAATTATAAATATTATTAAGTACCCAATATTGAAAAATAGTAATATTACATAAAAATACCATGAATAATCAGATGTGAATTAAATTAAATGGTTCTCTAAAATAAGTATCAAATAATTCCTTAAATGGAAATAAAAATATAGAAAATCCTTACATAAGACAAGATTATAAAATAATTACCTTACCTCAAGAGATACTTTAATTTTATATGATTTTATCCACCTATATAAAAAATATATTTCTATTTTTCTTCTATAAATGATTAGTCAACATAATTATTATTTCATATATGAAAATGTTAAAACATTTAAATTAGTCATTTATATATAAATTCTTACTAAAATATTCATTTCTAGTATAAACTATCTCTTTTTTCATGAGAACATTACTTTGGTAGTTCTAGTCCATGAGAGAAAATTATTTATCTATTATTTCTATAATTTTTTTAATTATATAAATTATATATATATTTTTATCCATAAAAGGTATATATAGATAAAGTAATTATGAAATTCATTGAAATAATAGGATGTATATATGCATAAAAATTAATTTTGGTTCTCACTGGAAATATTTAAAGAATGTTAAATATTTATTAGGCTTTAAGGAATAATTATGATTTAATATATATCATATATATTAATTATTTATATTCTTATAACCTCCCTTTTAATGAAATAAATGAAAAATTAATCATATCACTTCGTGGAGGTATTAGTCTACAAATAAGCATGACCGATATTTTCGCTTTCCGACAGATTGAGAGGTAAGAGTGTAGATATGATATTATAATTAAATAATCCACATAATAGAAAAAATATCATATATGAAGATTAAATCCACAATAATAAATACACATAAATTATTTTGATGGAAGATTTATTGTATCAATGTATAGAGGTTGTTGTTCACACGTAGGCCAGGGGCGATAATTTTAGTTCTAATTTGATGGAACTCTTTGTGAATAATGGCTGTTATATAGTCATGGCAACAATAATTAATATTTTAGAATATTATGTTATTAATTTTCAATTAATACCATTGAATTATAATATATAATAATTAATATATAGAACAAGGTATGTGAATAAGATTAAATATTTTACTATTTTCCTCCTTTTGAATTCCTTCTTAGGGACTATATTATACTATATTAAAATATAAAAAGTTCAAAATGATTTATAGGGTAGGTTTGGATTGAATTTTGAAGGAATTTGTCAAGCTAGATTAGTAGATGTGGTGTAAATAAATGTGATAATGAATGTCATATTATAAGATATGGGTGAGAAAATCTTGGAATTATATAACTTATGAAATAAAATAAATTAATTTTCTATTTCATGTGGATACAAATTTAAATAATTAAAATAAATTATATTAATGACAAAATTCAATTTAAGAAAATATAATTTATTTATTTTTTTTTATTTGTTCCATATTATCTCTTATTTTTAAACCCTATTATTCTATATTACCATTACAACAACATTAATGTTTTTTAATCCTCATGGGTCATGAATATTACAATAAAAAGAAAGGTAACTAATAAATATATCACGGATGATATTCTTATCAATATCCCATTCCTTTGGATGGATATTGTATTATTATGTACTTGAAATAATTTATTTAGATGTTAATTTTCATTAAATACCATTAAAGTAATTTTTTAAACTATTAATTAGATATGGCTTTGTAGACATCCGAGAAATGTATCAACTAGAATACAAAAATTTAAGGCAATAATATGATTGTATATTTACCTAAAAACATCATGTAACATAATAATTCTCCCAAATTAATCCTCTTTAAATATTTTAGAAATATTTTATTATATTTTTCGATTAGCGAATAAATATTATGTCTATATTCTATAAGAATTTAATTTAAATATTCAGTAACCAAAAATAAAAAATAAAAGAACATGGTAAAAAATTCATTTATAATTAAAATAATGTTTTATATTCTACATTATCATTTATTTATCCTTATGAAATTTTCTTAAATATAATAAAACAAAGAGGGGGACATTTTTTTATTTTGTATATAAAATTATATTATTTTCATTATCAAGGAAAAATTGAAATGAATTTCCCTAACATAGAGAATATTACTCTAATATTATAAGTACACTACTGAAACCCAATTATGAGAAATTTTAGAGTGCTTTTAGGCATTATCTAATTAAACAGAACATTAATTACCCCATTAACCCTTATTGAGGTGAAAAATAATTACATTGGTAATTATTGATAATTGTTAAAAATAAAAGATACATAAGAATAATATTTTTATCCTCTAATTACATATATAGAAAAAATATTACCATGATTCACCTTCTATATGTATGAGTAATCAATTTTCATATAAATTTGTATGAGAAGACATTTTCTATTAAAATGTGATTTAGGTGAAAACATTATCTTATTTCAAAATCATGAATATTATTTATTTAAAATAGAATTAATTTTATTATTATAAGTCAAATTAATTATATTTATCATTAAAATCTTATTTATTTCACAAAGGGACTCTTAAAATACTAGAGAATATTTGAAGAAGTGGTGTTCCTTAATATTCACAAAAAAACATCTATTTCAAAAAATTCGCATAAATTTACCATAAGATAATTTTGGTTTTATTAATTCAAAAATTATATAATTTTTATAAAATTCAATTTATAAAATTAATTATAATATCCATGCACAAAATTTTATTATAACATTTTTGAGGAATCCTTAAATAGATTTTCAAGAAGTTTATTACTTATTTACATAGAAATAGTATTACATTAAATATATATATTTTTAATAATTTCGTTTTTCCAATTTAACCCATCAATTTTAGTGGAATATTTTAAAATAATTTGTTTTTAAGTTGGGTACCTTGTATCACATGCTATATAATAATTATATTTATTTTAAGAAAAATACATCATAATGTTTTAGGGTGATACATTTTCAACATCTAGAACATAAAATATACATTTCATATTGTTTGTAGGTCTATCCTTATCTATAATTATATGAAATGTATTAATGTAAGAAAAATCCCCTATGTAGGCAGAGAAAAAAATATTTTATTTTTAACTAATGAAATTAAAAAACCATATAAGTTACCTTCAAAGTAACCAAATCTTCAATTTCACCCAATATAAACATTATGTAATTAAAGACAATCTGATTATATTATCATAAATGTTATAGGCTATATTTTCACCAATCCTAAACCGGAATAATTTTATTTTCAAAACCAAATTTATCCATATAATAGTTTGATTCATTAAAGAAAATATATAAGTCTCAAGCATAAAAATTTCACAATACATTTTTTGTCCTAGAGCCAATAGATGTCGCATCTTCTAATCACAATGAATTCCACACACCTGAGTTGGACTGGTAGAATGTGTATTTAATGATCTATGAATATAACAGTTTAGGATTGAAAGACGATATTTTGTGGTCTGAAAAGGACAGGTTTTAGTGATGAGGATGTTATGGATTATTTTTATATAATTTTATGAGTCACTAAGAGTGTTGAAATGAAAAAAAAAATTAAGGATTCATTATGTTAATTTAGAACATGAAATGTTATTTGAGATATAAAAAAATAAAAACATGGAAATGGAAAATAACTCACAATTAATGAACAAATCCTTATGCCGAAAATAACAAAAATCATGAGCATTTGATCAACTAAATGAAATTTAAAATTTTAATTAAATTACTAAAAATCTAATAAACCCAATTTCTTTTTAGAAAAATAAAAATTAGAATTAAGGAACGGTACTGTAATGTTATTTTAGCATATATTTACCAATAATTAATTAAAAATTAATATAAATTTCTACCAAGTTTTCCCTTTAGACATTATTCCTTAAATAAATGAGTTTCATTCATAAATGGATTACTAGATACATTGATATGTTTATACATGATGATTTAAAATGTTTTTTAGGTAATTGGGAGAAGTTTACCCCAATATCCATTAAATAATGTTTTAACCCATACACCTGAGCATACAAATCATAACTGTAATAAGGGAAGAATCTATGGTTGAAAATAATAGAATATTTCTATTCTTATTCAACAATGTAAATAATTATTATTAAATACATTGGATGGGTGATGATGTACTTTTTTCACACTAACCTATTCCTACTTAAATTTTTATATGAGTATGTATTTATATCAAAATCATGTCTTATTGGAAAATGATTGAGATAAGAAATAAATACTATTAAATATATTAGAATTTTTTTTTGTAACTAACTACAACTCATTATTATTTTCATGGAAATTATATCATAGAAATTCAGTGAAAATAATTTTTTGTCTCCTTGTAGTCATTTAACCTTTTATATAAACTATTACATTATAAATATCATTTCAACTAATTTCATATAATTATATAAATATATATATATATATATTGATATCAAAACTCATTGTATTTGAGTTATCCTTTCCACAACCAAACCCAAATAATTTTAGTAACTTTTGTATATATTTTATATGACTTAAAACACTTTGATACCCATTTTTGATAAATATGATATTAATGAATGAAGTTTAAATCAGGCAATATACTAATTTAAGATAATACTTTTATGAGTATTAAAAATTATTTTCACAAATTATGACTTTTTGATCCAAAAATTATACTATAAACCTAAATATCAACAAAGAATGTATCCTTTGATGACGTTTCAATGAAATTGGGGAGGTTTGATAATTAATAATATCAATAATCCAAGAAAAATAACCATATAACTTCATAAAAACTTCTATTCTATGACCTTATAAAGATTTTATATATTTAAAACTGATCATTGAGAATTTGAGATTTTTAAAACATGGATATTTTTTAACATAAATGACTTCTATTTGATAATCATTTTTGAAGAAAACATTTCACAAACATATGATAGAATTTAAAATCAATATGGGAATTGTAGGAGAAAATAAATTTTATGGATTCAATAATAGGAATGAGGAAATAGGATTCCACAAGATCTATATTTTTTCAACATCATTGCCTTTGGAAGATAACTAAATAATATTTCTATACATAATTCCTTGACCATCATTATTGTTTTAGAACACCAATTTTTTCCTTTAATATGACAATAAGATGTTATATTAATAAATTATCTCACCTTGTTCAAGTAAAAGTTGTTTAAATCATCTTAAATAAAATCTACCTGATACATATAACTCGAGGTCACTTCCATCAGCTTGAGATCAAATTTGGATAATAATTTGTAAATTTTTTGAATGTTACGAAATCTTTTTCTTGTCATAAAACCTTTATTTTGTAATCCTAAACCAAATTTTAAAGGTTGGATATTAAGGTATTGATTCTATCAAAAAAGTACACTTTTAGGATCATCAGGTTTAATCCATTCATAGATGGAATGTAAATGATCATATTTTTATTCATTATCATTTTTTCATTATTGGGAGTTTTGTAAATCATATTATATTTAGAACCACATTTGATATATATATAAAACATTAGTTATCAAATGTATCACTTTTATCAAATTTCATAGTTGTATATAATTGAAATATATTTAACATCTCATTGAAACCAATATATTTTATGGATGTGGTTGAATAACCTAGTAATCTTCCATTATCATCATTTGGATATAACATTCCACAAATTTCCAAGGAATTCAAGAAAAAACCATTATATATAAAGACAATTAAAAATAAAACCACTAGTGTTCTATTATTCTATAACTGAGAGTGCTTTTTTAACAAGACAGAACATATTAAAACATTATTGCTGACATAAAATGATCTATTAATGGTTTCATCGAAAAAATTGCAGGAATGGTTTATTTTAGTAATAATTTTTTTTAATGTATTTATATTGTGATATTATTCTTTTGAACAACACCATTCCCTTTATGTTTCCTAGGGGAATTGGATGTATTTCCAATTCCATTATTTTTGAAATATATACTATATTAATGATTATAAAACTCCCCCCCCCCCATGGCTACATCTCATGAAAATAATTTCATCACCATTGCAATTTTATATAATGTTATTGAAATATATAAAATAGAGAAACATTAACTTTAATACAAGAAACATTAATCCTACATAAATCATAAAAATCAAAAAACTAATAAATTAAAAAACCTTTTTCCACCAAGGATAAACATTTTGGAGGACCAACATAAAACATTATTTCAACATAAGTTGAAAAAAATATAGGAATATGTGAGGTTAGATACCCAGTATAGATAATGAAGGAAGATATAAATGATCGAATGAATTTAACATTATAAGAAGGGTATGAGAACATGTGAATAAAATTTTACAATACATTATAAGAATATCATTGAAAATAATATTATATCATGGAATAAATCATGGTAGTTAATAAGATAAGAATAAAAATAAAATAAAATAACATGATCTAGGGGATCAGACCATTGAATAAGTCATAAGTATGTGGCATAAACATAATCAACTAAATCCATTATCATTTTTAAGGATCACATCATAGAGTATCAGATTGTAATTTTTCAACTCCCTATTTCATGAAATGTTTAGTCATAGTTCACTCTCCACACTCTCATAGTAGATATAGTACCATTTAAAATTGGGTTCAGTCCCAATACTCGTCCACATTATATAAAAAATTAACAATATTTATCAAATTAATTAGAGGGATATATAATTCTGGGACCACCCATCACATAAATGTGTTCCAAAAGATCATATATAATTTTCCATATATCATAGCCCATGGAAAGAAAACACGATTCCAAAATAGTTTAACCTTTTATCATGAAATATCATTGTTAATATTAATGGGTATTATATAGAATTCATTATCAAAATCACAAATTCCCAATAGTTAGAAAAAATTATTATAATTGAATCATATCCTTGGTGAATAATAAATAATATCAATTAATAGAATCAAGGATAAATATCCCTTAAAATAAAACGAGGGATATTTTTTTATTAAAACATAATTCTCATTTTGAAATTAGTTATTTTCAATAAAAATTTGTTAGAAATATATGAGGAATATTTTCATCAAAATAATATATCGATAATTATACTAAAATAATAAAATAAATTATTCACCATATCGAAAAGAAATTCGTTTCATGTTGTCTAAATTAATTGAATGATTCCCCTCCCATTTTTAGTTCCAATTCAAAAATTTCAATGTTCTCAAATAGAAATTACCATTATTTTTAAATTATTTTATAAAAAACCATGGATAAAATGGCTTCTAAAAAATATTATGAGAAAATATAAATATTGCTTGTATTTTTACGAAATAATTGTTAGTGAATGATGAATTTTGTAATGATGAGAGAAATACAGCAAAGTTTTCACACAAAAAACATTTTAGACCCATAAGTACTGAATGTGAGGAAAATAAATGGATGAGTTTATAGGAATCAATATTATTAATATTCATTAAACATATTAATAAAAATTTAATAAAATAATCCAAAATTCCAATATCATCCCTTTAAAAATAAAACCCATCAACACCTTTATCCTCACACCTTCAACGCTTTGGTGATTCCTAATATTCTACCCAATTCATCTCCCAAGACACATTGCCATTCTATGTTTTTTATGTTCTCACCAAAAGACTGATTCTATGTTTCTTAAGGTGGTTCTCTAGGATATGATATTCAAGAGGTAAAATCCTCCATTTTTATATTTAATTTTCTTTTATTTATTTATCCTCCCATAATATACCTTATCCAATGTAATGTGATAACTCCCAAATAATAATTGTAGTTTAATTTTATTATTTTAATGAAATATATTTAATCAAATCTATTATCTTTTCTATTTACTCAAAAAATGAATTCATCATCCATGATGTGTCGATTTATCACATTCATTTAAATGAGGTTTTGTTTTTCAGAATCAATGTAAATTCTATTCATAAAGACACTAATAAAGACAAATCATATTATAAAATCTATATTATATGTTATTTAATATTCTATAACAAATATATAAAATCAATATTAACTAAAACTCTTCTAGTTCATGATGGTCATAAAAACAACAAAAAATAATTTAATAAATTTTCATTAACATTTTACTAATGAACTTATCTCATATTGTAGAGAAAAATAAAGTATAGGAGAATTTAAATTTTTTTGTAATTTTATTAATACCGTTCCATTCCACTAATTTTTTTCATCCATTTTAAAATAACTTCTATAATTATAAATAATTAAACTGGCCATGACAACCATGAAATAAATGCTCCCTAAAATAATTAATCATTATAACCCATCAAAATTACCATAAATGAACTGAAAAAAATAAAAATAAATTTAATATATTGGGAAAATTGTTTTAATAAATAAATTTACATATCTAATTCGATTTTAGAGGGAATTATGTTCGTATGAAGAACATATTCATTCAAAATATTATGGATCTCTCTGAACCGTCAAATTACTAATAGGTTAAGCTTTCTCTCTATTCTATTCATTGTCTTTTTAATTATTCTAATATTCATATCCCATATTTTATTACAATATGTTTTTATATATCTAATTTAAAATAATATTTTCACTAAATTACAAGTTTTATAATATTTAATTTCCAATCCCTCTAGATAAGCATGCCTGATTAAATTGGACATTATAATTTCATACCCATTTTCATGTACACTCCATAAACATTTGTAGTCATCATTTCATAAATATATCATATAATCCTGAAAAACATACTTTATTTATTCTATTTTTATATGACAAATGATTACATTTTTCCCAGTTTAATGACTCTTTGAAATATCCCCTTAAATCGACCAAAAGGTGTTCATTTTTAAAGATGTATAGACACAATATTAATATATTTCCATATTTATTATAACTAATTTATTATTATGTATTTATATTTTTCTATATTAATTCTAAACTATTATTTAAATCAATTTTTTCTTTTACACCATTTCCATACACCCCTTGGTTATTCTTTATTAGATGATTATGACACATATTTATTTTTATGGGTAACCCTTATGTTTCTCCCTTATATCTAATTCTGTATGGGTCGAAAAAATGATTGAAATTTTTATGGTTGTTGTTCCTAGATTGAACTCCAATTAATTTTGAAATTATTAGTCATACGTGACATTTTTTATAGAATTAGGGAGTAAGCATTATCCGTTATGAGACTTATTCCATCATATGATGTAGTTTAGGGTATTATCCTTGACTCATGTTTATGGCCTATTTTTTCACATTTCAAAGTATTTATGATCATATGATTCCATGTTCTATGTTATATTATTCCATATAAATAGTAATGGTCATATATTTTATGTAATTATTCCATGAAATCAAACTCCAATGTCATGATTTATTCCTATATTTATTTTCTTACTGGTATTCTAAGCTTATCCCTTTGGTCTTTGTATTCCCTAGGTTGACATATGTAGATATAGGATATCAAAGGATTTTATAAGATAATTTTGTATGATTACTAAATATATGTTTTATTATACTTCAAAATTTTCTATTTTCTATACATAATCTTCCAATGAAAATATACTTTAAGATCATTGGTTTTTATTTGAAGGATAATTATTCTTAATATCATGTATTTATATGTGTAAAATCATAGGATCAAAATAGTTTGCATGAATAACCATTTTTGTTATTTCTGAAAATTAGGATGATTAACCATTATTAAGAATAATTGAGATAATTTTATCAGCATATATAACCTAGATTGGATATTTTGGAATCATATTGTCGTATATAATTTTCATTTACAAGATAATCCTTCTATATTAATATTTTCATTTTTTTAATATTAAAAATGTATAAAAACCAAAATAATAGTAATATCATTTTCTTATTTACTATATGGAAATAAGATAATGTTTTCCAATAAGGAAGGTGACTAGAAAATTGATGATTTTCCTAATGAAATACCAATTCTGATTGGAATGTGTGCTCAAAACAACATGATATTTCTAGAATAACATGGATAAGTTATGAATATTAAAATGAATCAGGTAGACCAAGATGCTTCTCTGAATAAAGAGAATATTTCTTGTCAAATCCATTATGTGACAAAGGCCTCTTATAATTAGTGGATATTTTGATCCCCTCACCATGGAATAATGGATTAACATAGTTGAGAAGATATTATTTGTCTCTAGTTCTAACAAGAAGTGAACATTATTATGTCAGTCTATGATTTTGTTTGGGAAGTTAATCAATGATGGAAACTAATCAAGAACATGATGTCTTAGTATGAAATTTATTCCATGGAATGTAAATAATTAAAAAAATTGCAGTAAATATTTTTACCATAATCTATACCAAAATATGGAAAGGGAGTCAATATAAAAAATGGGAAAGGATCAAAATTCTATCTCGAAGTTAGAGGAAATTTTTTCAACGATTACATGATAAGACTATGGTTTTTTTCAAAAACACCACAATAATGTCTTCTATCTTCATTAGTGTGATAATACTAACCTTATGATTTTTTTTGAAATTTATGTCTCCAACTACTATATAGATACTATTCATGGTGACCTTAATATTGAGATGGAGGTTGGAGACTCGATGTCATATCTAAGGTCTAAATATAAAAGATGTGAAAGTTGGGTTTATCATGGGATAATCAATATATATATCCCATCAAGTAATAAAAATCTGTTATCATACATGTTAAGAGTGTCGAATGATCCAACCTAAGAAATATCTAAAGGGAACTAGGAGATGCTTCAAATGTGGAAGAGTAGGGATCAATCTAATTATTAGAGAATGGATATAAAGATTCTTAGAATTACAGACTAAGAAATGAAGGTTTACGTCGACACATAAACTGTATTGTACTATTTAAACAATAAGGATCATAGGAATTATGCGATCTAATGGCCAAATACATGGTTTGTGAGAGGAAATCAATAATAAAAACATCCATGTAAACAATGGAGGGAATATGTTTTCACTATTGTCGAGACAGATTCAAAAAATGATGTGGTGATAAATACTCTAGTTAATTATTCATGAATAATTAATGCGTCTTTTATTTAATATCTACACCATTTTTCTTTTCATGCAAGGATAGTTTAGTAATACAAACACTACCTCAAAATATGATTGTTGAATTATTCGTGAAAACTGGGAATGGGGAAATTATTGTATTCAAGTTATATAATTCCTCATATGTAAATGTTTGTGGACTAAATATCTTTAAAAAATTGTACTAATTCCTTTAGTTAAGTTTGATGTAAAATTGGAAATGGATTATATATGTTTATATAAATACTACATCAACTATTGGGAATTGGAGACCAATCTTCACATCATGGGGTATCAACCAATTATATCAAAGTGTTCATAGGGGGATGAATATAATTAAGAATAATTTTCTCATGTGTGTCTATTATTTATTTTTGAGAATGAATATCTAGATGAAATGGTTGATAGAAATGAATGGATCATTCTTGAAGATGTGACCATTGAGGGGGAAACAATATTGTGTTTCCTAAAAAATTTATTTTCTTTCTCCAAAACTAGAGGATGATTTTTTTAATTTATCTTTAATTTGGATCACTTCACAATTCTAGGACACCTTATAGAATGACCACCATTAAGTAAGAGAAACTGATGAAGCAGTTACATGAAAAACCGGAGAAGCTTTTATTTGCATATGTGCTTCACTTTGGGATTGCAACAATTCCCTTACTCCAAAATGTGTGTGGATAAACATGACTCTATATTGATTATCGTGAGCATAAAAAAAGTACGATAAATAATACGAATATCCTAACACAAATAGATTAATTATTTGATCAGCGATTTGGTACCAGGTATTTCATAAATGTATTCCATCATTGGGGATGTCACCAAATAATGGGGAAGAAGTTTGATATTCCCAAAACTACCTTTAAAAATACTTATAGACTATACGAGTTCATATTTATTCTTTTTATAGTCACTAATTGTACTGAAATTTTCTTGGACATAACAAATAAATTGGTTAGAGATTACCTCAACAAATTTCTGGAAGTCGGTACCGATTATATTCAAATATACTAATTGAAAAAGGATTAAGTTAATGAGTATTTGAATATTTTTAAATGACATTATGGAGGGATACACTCAATAAAAATTAATATAGATATCATTTATTTATGGAAGAAGTATCATTATTGAGGTATGTTATTATCATAAAAGGGTTATGTGTAGACCATTCTATTTTAAAAATAATTAAGGAGTGTCACATCCAAACATTTATAATGGAGATCAATAGTTTCCATGGTTTATTTGGGTATTTAAAATGATTTGTGGGGAGGTTTTGAAAATTTTGAAACCCCATAATGAAGACAAATAAAAAGGAAGAAATGTATGCCTACTACAGTGAATTTGAAGATAGATGTTACGATTTGAAAAGTGGTTTGCCACTGCACTAGTAATTACAGCACTGACATATGGGGAACACTTTTTTATAAAACTATACTTCAATTAAGTACATAGGATGTTTACTTATGAAAAAATGATAAATGAGTATCAAATTTCTGATGTTAGATTAATTTTTTACATGATAAACTCTCTCAAACCCAATCTGGAGTTGGTAGATATGATCTTATCATAGAAAGTATAGAAGTATTATCTATATGGGGAGAATTGTGATACATATAATGATCATATGATACTCAAATATATATTAACATAAAATTATTTTAATTTTTTCTAGTGAATATGGATAGATCTAATCAAGGAGTATAACGTTTCAATACACAATCATCCCTATAATGTTAATAAAGTTTTAGATTCTCAATCTATAAAGGATCCATCATCATTAGTAGTGATTAGAATTTAGAAGGATCAAATCCTATAAGAATTAAATGTGATGAACATGAGAATAATAAGGGATAGTATATTATAACTCCATTCAAAAATGATTCCCCAACAAACCTTTTTAGAAAATACAAAGGTTTATCATAGAAATGATGCGGAAATAAAGAATAATATGAATGTTATTAGAAAAGTAAAATCCTCAGTTTTTATTATTGATGAGGAAGGAGTCCTAGGATATGGTTCATAACTATATATACCATCAAATACTTAAATTATTATGTAGATTTCAAAGGATTCTCAAAGATCAACCTTTTCCATCCACCCAAGGAGAGAAAAGATGTATCAAGATATTTGAGAGAAATATCTATGGGTTATTTTGATAAATGTGATCATTGAATATAAATCAACGTTCTTGATATTTCATAAAGTTGTGTCTGAATGGAAAATGATATGCCGATGATGCAACCATTACCCATACCATTATATAAGTGGTAATACATCACCATAGACTATGTAATTGAAATTACAAAGAAATTATATATAAATAAAAATATATGGGTTGTTGTGGACCATTATATAAATACACATCACATTATTTTAACTCAATAGAACATATCACTCGATCATCTTTCTTATATTTTCATCATATAAGTGGTGACTCAGCATAGAGTACTATAATAAATTCTATCCAGCAGAGATTTTTGATTTACATCTATGTTATATAAAATTATAAAAATTCATCTAAACAATGATCTAAACTTCTTTATGTCCAATCATTATCAAACTGATGTCAATTATGAGTGAAGTATTTAGATTCTAGTCGATATGTTGGTAGAATTTTTAATAGACAACAAATGATGATGAAATCAACATATTCCTTTGGGCGAGTTGAATTAAAACACATTTTATAATCAACCATAAAAATAGACACATATTAATTATTATACAGGAACATATGATCAACCCTTAAATTCAATGATAAAGTTAGTGAAAATAAGATTCTAAGACATTAAATGAGAAAAGAAATGGTAGAAATGGGGAAACCTATTCAGCATCACATCAAGTAAAACCGAATTCGAATAAAGATTTATGTAGATAATCATTAATGGGACATAGACATTGAAGTTGGAGACATGGTATTGCTCAAAATATCTCAATGGATGTGTTTCATGATATTTGTGAAGAATGTATTATTATGTCATAGTAATATCAACCCCATTGAGAATCTTGACTGTATTAGAGATTTGGAATTGGGACTAGAAATTACATGTACCATATATCACTTACATAATGTATTCCTCATACGCCCTTGAAGAAGTACATATCAGATCCATCAGATGTAATAAATTAATAGGTAGTATAGATAGAAAATGATCTTTCATATGAGGATCATACGATGATGATCATGAACTGTAGAGATAATGTTCCACAAAACAATACTACTCACATGGTAGAAGTGCTATAGATGACCATAAATACAGAGGTGACCTAGGAACTTGAATCAACGATGTTGAATAGAACCCTTACCTTTTGTCACCATAGTGGGTAGAATATAATTTCATTGGGGAAATTTAATAAGGGGGAAGAATGTAATGACTAAGAATTTAATCATTGAAATATCACATATTATAATTATTCTATATAATATAACAGACATATATAATATAAGTATCCTAATGGAAATTTTTTTCATAAATGAATGATGATACATTATTTATAAAAACATAATAATAATTCTATATATTATAGTGGGACAAGAAATAAAAAATTAGATAATAAAAATTAGAAAATATGGATATGCTTGATCCACGAGAATTAACGAACTCAAAAAAAATGTGGTAGAAATAAAATATAATGTTATAAATAAAATATTAACGTAAAGGATGAATGTAAATATATACTTAGGAGAAAATATATGTGGCAGATTAATGGTATAATAGGTATTTATAGGACGTAGTAAACACTTATCACTGTTAGAATTTTGACAATAAGAATAGTAACCAGAATGTTGGGATAGTAATCTGACCAGTAGTGGTAGTAATCTAGAAATTATAATATTGACCTAAAGTAATAATTAATAAAAACATTAGGTATCTCATAAATGAGAATATGATGTATTTATATCAAGGAATAAGTAAATGAGTGTTTTAGAAATGACAAATTATGTTTTCGTTTTTTTTAACCATAACTGATTATTTGCAATTTTATTTGTACTATAATTATTTAAAAAATATGATTGCCAAAATTATATTCACAAAATAATATTTTTTTGTATAATAATTATAAATCAATTTCATAAGACTTTATTTCATTTTTGAAATAATCATGAACTTTTTTATAATATTAAATTTGGTATATATCAAATAAATGATGTGTTTGATTAGAAATAAAATTTCTCATATATGAAAAATTATATTCATGTAATTAATTCATTTATTGAAATCTACACATTTTATTTTGGTTATGGTGAATTTATTTGGTTGTTCTAAAAAATATGTTTTGTGAATAGTGAGATATGGTAATTTATGATATTTAACAAATACATGAATTCTAGAGTCATGGATGATGTAAGGATGAGGGGACAAATCATTATTCTAAGTTATATTAAACCGACTACTATATTTATTAATATGAATCAACACTATTTATTGACATGATCCAACATAATATGCTAATGAATAAATTAATAAAAAACATGCCTCGACTTCAATATAAACACCAACCTCACCATACATTAAATATCACACATTCGAAATTTGGAACGTTCCAGTATTTTACAAAATTCCCCTAACAATCATATTACCAATGTCATAATTTTTTTTCTTATCAAAAAAATAATTTGAATGTCCTTAAGTAGGTTCTAAAGGAGAAGTTATTAAATAAGAAAAATTCTCATTCTTTCTCAACTAATTTCTTTTCATTTATTACCTTCCATTAAACTCCCCTAACCCAATTAACAACAAAAATTCAGTATAATATACATACATGAAATATATTATTTTAATGTAATATCAATTAAAAAATATATCTTTATCCTATTATTCAAAAAATGAAGACATCATCCATCACTTTTTGAATCATCATATTCATAAAAAAATATTTTTTTCATTACCTCGATTTACAGAAAGTAATAATACAACTTCTATGGTTATATAAGATAATAATATATATATTATTTCTTAATTTATGTTGTGAAAAAATTTATAAACATAATATTAAATAAAATGATACAAGTTCATCATTTCCATAATAACAACTGAAAATAAACTAATAATTATTGATTAACATGTTGTATGACGAATCATTATCATATATGAAAATATGATATATGGAAACATTAATAATTCTGTATTTATATTAATTCCATTTCATTCAACTTCTGGAGTTTTCATTCTATTTTAATGGAACTTCCAAAAAAATAAATAATTAAGCCGACCATGAAAATTGACAAACAAACACTCCTGAAAAAACAATATTAAACATTATAACTCATAAAAATAGAAATAAATGAAGTCAATAAATTTATAATAAAGTAAGGTTATGAATTAAATTATTAATGATTCTATTTTTTCACTAGACATTATGTAAATTGGTAGATCACATTCGTATATAAGGTACATGATCTCTCTGAACATCCACAATATATTTAGGTCACACGTTCACTCTATTTTATGCAATGAAATTATTAATTATTCATATATTCTTCTCCAATATTCAATTTGTATTTTAAAAACATATGCAATCATCTGAATTCATCTTTTTTATGTGGAATCACCTATTTTATAATGTTCACTTATCAATTTCTTATTATAAGAAAGCCTAATTAAAGGGAACATCCCATTTTCTTACCCATTTTCAAGTCAATTCCAAAAATCAATTGAATTCTACAATTATTTTTCTAAAATCACACATTTCATAATGAAAATATATCTTTCATAATTTTCGGTTTTCTAAAAACTATTATTCCTTTTTTCAACATTAGAAACTCATTAAAGTTTCCCTTAAAACCACCTTAAATTTATAATTTATAATGTGTCTCAAACACACCCTTAACATGTTTTCACATCAATTGGACATAATTTATGATTATATAATTATACTTCCCCTTATGAATGTCCAAAAATGATTTAAATCTATTATTATTTATAAACTATTGTCACAGATTCCATGGATTTCATTATGACATGATTAAAATAACCATTTATTTCGATGGATTACCCCAATGTTCGCGATGTATGTTTGAAACATCATATGGAAGGCTTTTAATTTACATGTTATTAAATGTTCAGCCAAATAGTTCTCCAAATCATTGGGTAATTTTATGTCTCATGAGATGTCATGTATGGTATTGGTGATTAAATGGATCCATTATTAGAATTTTCCACCATGTTATATATTCTTCACTTTTATCCTTGATCCATGTTTATGTGATTATATATACTTCTTCCATCTTCCAATGTTTCTATGATCTTATTAATCCAAGTTATATGTGAAATTATTAAATATTATTATTTATTTCCCATTCCATCAATGGTGTCATGTTAATCCTTCTAACCCATGCAGTGAGATTTATTTCAATGTTTATTCCCTTATTGGGCTTTTTACCACTTCCACATGGTCTATTTATTCCCCATGTTATCCTACATATATAATTGAGATCATAGGATGTTTGAAGAACATTATGGATGATTAAAAAGATGATGTTTTTTTTGAGTTCCATGTTTTTAGTTTTATGAACCTAATCTTCAAAAAACACTAAAAATTATGATCTATTGTTTATATTAGATGGAAAATTATACAAAAAATCATGAAATAATATATCTTAAACACTATGGGAACTATATTTTTGTTTCAATATAAAAAATAACTTTTTGTTTAACCCTTTTATCAAGAAAAATTTATCCTTATCTACCGCAATAATTTATTAAATCATAAACATTTCTAATTTTACGAATAAGGTGAAAATTAGAAGTCCAATGTCAAATGGATGACATTTTAGGACATATATCATCATTAGTTTATAATTTAAAAAATTATGATAATTAAATGATATATTAAAATATTATTTTTCATAAAATATCATTACATTTATTTTTGACACCATTCAAATAATATGTCTTTAAAGACATTGAGATTTTAATAAAATAATATATAATCTTTCATAAATATATTATAATTTTTATTCATATGTAAAATTAATTGGAAATATAAATCTCAAAGTAATATTAATTTTGGTGTTTTTAAAATAATTTATATGATTTTTCTATTTATTGAAAAAGAAGAAATCCATTGTTGTGTAAAAATTTAAGGTCTTTTTTTAATCAATAAAAACTAAAAATATATATCATGATACAAATTTTATTTGTGTTTCAAATGTATATATATAGATAAAATGATACAATTTTATCATTATATAAGAATATTAGAAATATTCATTTTAGGAGAGTTCGATTTTGAAATTATCTTTACTTAATATAATATAAACATCATTATTAGTGGATAGTAGTACAAAAATTAAATATATTCAAATTTAGGTTATATAAGGTATAATTTCCACACATAAAGAAGTAATAAACATGTTCTTGTTTGATATTGAGACCTTATTTGATGACATTACCCATGTTTTCCCCTTTTACCCTTACCACGGTAACTAATATATACTAGAATTACCAGTCATAATGACAGAAAATAAAATTAAAATAGTTTACCATCATTGATCTTTTAGATACTATATATAGAATAAATTTGTTATAATGCAATTTCTCGAAGTGTTTTATATTTATTATTGTTTAAAAATATTATTTTATCATAAAAACACATATTTTATTATATAAATGTTTTTTCTAAATTCAATAATGATTGTAATAAAATGTGTACATCGTTAGAATAAGAGTAAACACTTATATTTAGAAATCGACTGAGATTATTTTATTATTTCACACAACGACGAAATTTAACTCTAAATCATACATTAGGATGAACTTAATTCCCCTCGGTCCAACCATGAGTTTTTTCCAAGAAATTAATTTTTATATTCTATTTTATTACACACTTAAAATATCATCTCATTATTCTAAGGTATTTCCCATTGTTTCTATTCACTTATATGTGACATATAAGAAACCGATTCTTCATCTACCCATGGTCTTTCAAAACTCAACTTTTCAATTATTTAGTGGGTCAAAAAATATACCAATATTGATAATAATATATTGATATACCTATTTAAAGAATAATAATATGCTCTCACCTCTAATCACTATGTTTATGTGGTTTCTCATGAGGAAAATCATTATATTACATTTCACATTCTTTGTTATCTCGATTCCTCTTAATTCCAAAAAAATACTAAATCCAAAAAGTATGATTTGGGAAATAATAGTCATAGTGTTGAATATTATAATCATCAAATACCATTCACATAATATATATCATGAGAAATTCATTTCAATATATAACACATTAGATTTAATATAATCTTTCCTTGGTTATCAACTATAGAATTATGTCACAATGGTTTAATATAAAAATTTTATTTAATCCAAGAATATTCCATTGAAATATTATACTTAGTGAACTATAGGGGAACACTAACCATGAACTATAATGATGGTTGAGATATACTTCAAAAAAATTCTGGGCTTTTACACATAGATAAAACATTGAAAAAACAATTCCACTTGTAGTTTTTTAACATGGATTCATCTCACGGAGAACCAAACAATCTCTACCAGAAAAAAAATTAATAAAGTTTTCCTATACTTAGTCTTATCCCTAGGGTTGCAACCAATTTTTTCTCATCCTATTTTTCAAATATGTACTAAACACTACATTGATACCAACTATTGAAACCCATAATTTTTACTCAAAAATATTACAACTTATTAGATAAATATTCACTATTAAACATTAACATCCATTCCAAAACCATAATGGTTTAATGTATATGGAAACTATATATAGAACCATTTTATTTTTTTAAATTCTTTATCATCTCTCAAAAATTTCACCAAAAATAATACCTTTATTAACATATTATATATAAAAACAAAAAATACCATATAGAGAACATAAATATAAAAATGGGTGAGCTTAGATTCTTATTAAGGTGATAGAAGGTAGATATCAATGACTAGTTAAACATAATAATATCGTAATGTAACGAGAAAATATATATTACAATAGGAAACCAATTAAAATTATACCGTCGTTGAAAATCATGAATAATGGAATAAATATCAAAATTTCATAATTCATTAATCATAATGTAATAAAAAACGTTATCCATGAGAGAATAACATTAGAATAACACACAATATTGTGGTATACACTTAATCATATAAACTAATTTCCTTACTCGGGGATCAAATCCAATAATATCATTGTGGATTTATTTCACTCATTTTTCCATCATATTCACTTACAAGATTCACTACAAAGAATATCATACTCTACAGATCCCCTTAATTAAGTTGGATCACTCCCCATTACAGTCCTTGTTATCAAATGAGATAACCATATTAACACAGTGTATTAGAGGGATATATAATTACATAACCACCAATTATATAATGAAAATAATACATATATGTGAAAATAGATCATTAATCATTGATCATATATATTAAACTGTGGAATATAAATTGGATTTATAAATATTTTTTCATTTCATTATAAAATAACCCATGAAAAATAAATAGGTTTTGTAAAAATTTAATTATAATAATAAAAAACAATATTAAGATGGAATGATGATGATATAATTTGATCATATAGTTTGTAAAGAATATATAATATAAAAAATGTGATCTTATATTAATATTCTACTAAAATATCACCTAGGAAAATGTTGAGGAATTATATTTTTACAATATTTAAGAAAACACCATTCCCATTTTTGAATCATTTATTTGAAATAAATATTTTATTAAAATATTATGGAAATAATTACCATTGAATAAGACTATAGAGGTATTTAAAGTGAGATTCAATTAACATAGTAGCCATAATGATGGAATATTTGGTTCATGCCATGTATTTTAAAATAATGATATTGTAATATTTTTAGAAAAAAGAAAAATTTACATTGTTTGTAAAATGACGAGAACATTCATAATAAATTGTTATATAAGAATTAAATCAAGGGTCAAAATAAAATTAAAAAACACAGGATAAAATTTAAATCATTGTTGAATTTTTTTTGCAAACATTAATATTTGATAAAAAGTATTTTAGAATAAATATGGAAATAAAGTGGGTTTTCATTGAAAGTATTCTTATAGTGTCTTGAGTACATAAATATTGGAAAATGAAATGAATAAAATGTAATATATGGAATTGAAATTTTTTGGACAACATTTATGGGATTCGTGGGTGATATTTTATTAAATTTTATCATTGATAATTTAATCATAATGAAATATGAAAAACAATATGTTTAAAATATGAATATCATACTTATTGTTTGATATGATTCGAAATAACTCTATCATTCAGTATAATAAATTTATACTTAGTATAATTATATACTATAATCATTTAAATAATTATAACAAAATATATGATCTACTCGTAACATTTAAATACAAATTTATTAATATTCATTTATTAAAATAATCATATAAATGGTTAACTATGTAAATTTGATGATAAACTATTATGTGGTTTCAATTCATTTTATTTTATAATTTTCCAATAATCATGTGAATTTTAATAATGACATAAATACAATATATATTAATTTTTTATATTTATATATTTATATTCATCACTATAATTGAATGATAAAATAATAAATTACAACCTTATTCGATATGGTTGATCCTATATATGCATGAACAAGGATTTCATTTTTCAGAGGAATGAATAAATGAAATGTAAAAAAGAAATAAAACTTTTAAATTTATTATTATATCATATATATCATATATACTACATAAAATTATCATTATTGCCATCTATTTAATGAAAAAAATGAATCACATCTCTTTGTGGATGAGGTAGTACACATATATGAATGAGAGATGTTATCATTTTGCAATATACTATATAGTATGAATATAGAGGAAATATTATAATTATAGTAGACTAATTATTTCATTATAATAATATATAAAAATTAAAACTATCATAATGACCATCCATGAAGGATGGTTATGGAAAATTAATTTTCTCACATTGTTGATCCGATAGCCCTCAAATATGCTTGAAAGATACATTAAATTCCCATTTTATGGAATTGATGGTGAATAATAGATATCACAAAATATTAATAAATCCATAGTATAAATTTTATAATATTTTTATTATTTTATTATTGATAACACATATTTTGAGGAGGCAAGTGTAGCAATTAATTAAAAGAATTTGGGTAAGAAGAGTCCCTATATTTCAGAAGATCTCATTTAGGGCCCTTATTAAAGACCCATGAAATGGTATATTAAAAATAGAATAATGTATAATACATGGATAAAATATTTTAAATTAAATTTTTTATTTTTTCAATGATTTATATGGATTAATTTTGTGTATAGAAGATAATGGCAGGGTTTCTTTTGTAAAGGAGGGAATGGGTACACTTGGAATTTCATAAAAATTTCAATATAAATAATGTCTTTTTCATTTATAATTATTAAAATACACATAAATTAGATTTAATAGTGAAAATGGTCCAAATATAATCATCATTGGATATGTAGACCTGTTTTTCTATCACTTCATTCTATATCATTTTATTTAATCTCTACATTAACCAATTTTACCCTAAAATTGGGTAAACAAATTTTCAAACTTATATTATTATAAATTATACTATAAGTTAAAAATTTCCTCAGAAATATAAAATAAAATCTATTCTTAACCATTTACAATAATTATATCTCAATATAAATATCTTTATCGATATTTAGTTATTTATAAAAGTAGCATTTTTCAAACTATTTCATTTATATTATTTTTCACACTATTAACAAAAATTGGCATTTTTGACATCAATATAAAAAAGAAATTTAAATATATACATTTAAAACGTGCTCAATAAGTTTTTTTCATATTAATATTTCACGGAAATCCATTAATTAGGAAAATAATATTACTTTTTATTTTTTTTAAATCATTTACATGATTCTTCTACAGCCTGCACCAACACCATGTTATCATTGTGTATGAATTGAGGGTAATTATTCATTCAGTAAAAAGTAACATATAATTAAAATTAATCAGTAAACTAATGCCTATATTAAATATAAATTTTTAAATAAAAATTCTCTCATTTCAATTCTTTAAAAAAAATTATATCAATGTAAAGAGAGTGACATTTTGGAATTCTCTTTTCTCAAAATATTATAATTGTAATTTTCTAGGGAAAATGTAACAAAAATTCTATATATTTTCATTTTGTATGGGTATGCTTTACATGAAAACATAAAATAAAACAAAGATAATTATTATACAGATTTGGGGCCTCATCTCATGTTTTTAACACTATTTAAATTTAATAAGGGGAATGATATTTACCACTATTACTATTAAAAATGGCCTAATATAAAAGTTTCATATTTATCAATTTTGAAACAAATTATTCCAGATAATGAAAATATTTTAAAATTTTAAATATCATTATAAGGATGATGAAATTAATTTAATATAAAAAAATACAATGACTTTGTTCTTCAAGAAATATTCATTCTATGAATAGCACAGTTTTCATGTCAAATTCAATAATAAAATTGATTAAAATGATGTTAATTATATTATCTATAACATAATATAAATAATTATAATTTTTATATATTTTAAAATAAAATATATCTTTGTATATTTATGAAACAATTTTTTAATGAAATTAATATTTTTCAAAATTCATAGAAAACCCATTATTTTCAACAAACGTCCATAATTTCACCTAAAAATATTTATGACATAATAATTTGAAAATAAAACTAATTCAAAAAATTACATTTAATTATTTTATATGAATTAATTATTTTATTCCCCGATAACAAAAATATATTTTTTTATGGGAAAACATTTTTAGTAACAAAAATAATTTACTCAAAAATTAGTTCATATTTCTTAAGAGTTTTATTGTAGATATTTATGTTTATGAGAATTATATATTTTCCACAATTTATATATTTATATTTATTCCCATAAATTTAATGGCTATGTTACAATGGCCATAAAATAATAATATTTCATGATTTCTTATGATCTTCTTTTCTTGTTGTATACGCTACTAAACAAAGTGTTATTTTAAAATATCATTGTGTTACAAAATAGATACATATAATAAATTTGTGGGTCCCTAATATATAATACATCTTATGTTATTTAAATAATTATTTTTATTTATTTTTTAATTTTAATTCAACACATGGCTTCATTTTTTTTAAATTATGTCTCGGAAATATGAAATCAGATTCTTCATAGTCAATTTTTTTATAAAATAAATATGAAAACTAAAAAATATTCTTTTAAAAATCCAAGATTTTTTTATTTAATTATTCAGATATTTTATATTTTTCTACATAATTATTGAATATAGAATGTGTAGTTATTTTCATTCATTGTTTATATAAATATAAGAAATTTACATTTGATTACAGAACATGAATAGTTTGTAAAATAAAGAATATTTATTTTCATCACATAATTGGGAAATATATATTTTATTTTTAATTAATACATCAATGTAATGTATAATATTGATATCTCCAACAGTTGGATATCTAAAATATATAACTCCAATAATTTTTATTTTGTAATCATCTCCAATGGTGACTCATAATCTATCAATATTAGAAAACAAGAGGAAGATATAAAAATATTCACACCTATTTAATGTGTAGTTGTTATCCATAAACCAATTAACATTGATATTCATATAGAAAATTAACTAAAAAACAACAAAAAATAATATTTTCATCACCTAAAATCACTTGGGCCCAATATTGTTTACAAGAAAAATATAATCTATTCAGATTTGTTTAAGTCTAGTGAAAATTATAGATGTAACCTCATGCAATTTTCTATTAATGTGAATATTTATTATTCCAAATATTTTAATCCTTATAACACTGTATGTATTATTTCATTGACCATAAACTCAAAAATTACAATTTGTAATACTAGTATTTTATTTTGAGTTCAACATAAAATAATTCATATATAAGTTATGATTTTTCCCATCATATCCTATGACACAATTTTCATTATTTAATTTAATTTTACTAATGAATTGATTATGAAAATATTCCCTATTGGTAAAAAACAAGAAATAAATTTTATATAATTTAATATTTCAATTCATTCCTCAAATAAATTTTCACAATAATAATTACATTATTTAATTTTTACTAAAATAGAATTTACATTTGATATCTTTTGGGTTAGTATGTATTTTTTCATTTGACACAATATCATAAAATCCTGTAAATTATTTGTTATTAATGTTTAAATACTTATTTCTTTCTTTTATCATAGAATAATATCTATTAAAAACCATAAAATAATAGTTTCTATATATAAAATCATGAGATAAATATTGAAATGGTTTCACCTCATAATTTTCTTCCATGAATCATTCTATATCCAATATATTTTATTTTTCTGAATTTGAGATATAATGAGGTCGCTACTAGAGTATTTTCAAGCACTCCAAGGATACTTCATAACATTTTTCATCTCATTATTTTAAACATATTTCTTTTGAATTGTCTTTTAGGATTAAGTTGTTCAATATTGAGGAAACTAATGATTTAAGTGGCATAACTTCTTACATTCATATCATATTACATATTTAAGGATTGTATAAAATTTCATATACATGTTAATTTTTCTTGAATCATATTATCTTATTCTAATATTTTAATTATTTCCTTCAAAACTAAGAAAATTCAAAATCAGAATAAAATAATCATGAATATTATCTATTTTATTATTCATATAATGAGCATGGAAATTATGTAGAAATTTTTTCATAAATACATGGGAATATTACGAGTCCACGAAAACTGACGGCATATAATTTTGAGGCCTGATGTGCCCGAAATCGATTTCTGAAGTTTTGTTCGAGTACGTTCAGTAAACATACAAGCGGGTTTTTATAATTTTTAAACCGGAGCTCGGAATTTAAATCATAGGGTACATTTGAACTCACAGGGCTGATATTCTCTTAAAAATTCTTTCACTTCGACTATAGTGGGTCGAGTTTAAATGAATGTTGTTGGGTTTTTATGGAAAATAATAAAATAAAGTGAGCTTCACTTTTTTTATTTTTAGCTGCCATGTGGGTGTTTGGTGGTTAAAACATCCTCATGGAAATTGGAGGTGGGACCACCACAGCTTAACCTCCTATGAAAGGTTATGGTGGTGGGGCCCACCCAAAACATACCTCCCACGAGAGGTTAGGTCATGGGGACCAAATGGGGCTAAACCCCCTATTAATGGGGGAGAGTAAAACCTCTCAACTCTCCTCTATTAATAAGGGAGAGCCTCTTGACCTCCCCTTTTATTAATTGGTTCCAACACCCATAATTAATTTGTGCTAACACTCATGAATTAATTAGGAGAGCCAAGTTAATAATTCACCAATTTGATTATTGTGTCAGCAACTAATAATATTAGAAAAACTCAATCTATTATTTTTTTTCTTTGCATTTTTCATTTTGTAGAGCTTTGAAGAGAATATATTGGGAGAAAAGTTCTTCCAACAAAGAACGCTCCACCGATGAAGAATGTCGACCTTTTTTGACTTCCTCCCTATGATCCTATCGATGTAGGGCATCTTCAACAAACCTACCCCCACATTGTAATCAACGAGCAGACACAACACGGGATTGGGAGTGCATGACGGATGTGAGGAAAGAAAAAATCCTTCTTCTTCTTCCCACAACATCAACATCGAAGACCAACAATCAAAGTTAGGGGGTTTATTTTGGGTAAATTTTCTTTTGTCATGCTCTTATTCAAATTGGAAAAGAATCATTGCGTGGTTGTAAAACAATTGTGGTTTGTCTTTCTTACACTTTGATGAGGAAAGTGTTACCACCCAAAACACAGAGGTTGCATGCCAAACCAACATGGACTGACCCCTCTGTCATTATTATTTTTTGGTTTCTCTGCATAGTGACAATGCGGAGTTGAAGGCGACAAAGGCACAGGCAAAGGTCGTGCTTCCCACGACCTCTGCGAACCGCACCGCCCCCGCAGCTTTCTGGTGCCCCGACCAAGCCGCCTCTATGGGCCGAACCACCACCGGCCTCCTGCATGCCCGACCACACCACTGTCATCCTCCTGTGTTCCACGACCAAACCCCTCTGTCCCGCACTGGCCTAAGCCACGTCGAACCACGTCAGCCTGTCCTCTATGCCTCTCGGCCACCTGCCGGCTAGGTCGCTCCCTGCCCTGCCGCCCGCTGGCCTGTCTGGCACCCTGTCCAGCCGCCACCCTCCTGGACGCGCACTGCCTGGCCTCCTCTCGACTGTCCGGCCTCCCAAACATGCATGTAGCACCCCTAAAGGCGCCTTGGAAAAACCGCACCGGTCGTGCCCTCCGAGCCGAGCCCGGCCGAGCCACACCCCCGTGACGCTCCGGGCCAAACCGCCCTTGCGGCCTGCTGGGCTGGGACCAGAAGGCCGGGCTGAACCTAATAGCCTAGCCCACACAATGGGTTAGGCAAGACCCAACAGATATGAATGGGTCGACCCAGACCGGGTCGGCCCAGACTTGTTTGGGCGGAGTCAGTCCAACCGAGTCGGACCGGACCTAGGGCCACTACTGACCCTTTACATTCATTGTCTATATCTTTGGCACAGGATAACCGTTTGACGAACTTTCAAGGACACTAGTTATTATAGAGCATGATGGTTCCTTTGGGTATACCCCACTGGATTTCGGGGTAAAGTTGAGATACGGTCAGGTTGGATCATGCACGAATCCAACCGGGCCCCCAAGACTAAAATGCTAATAACTCACAGACCGGGCGTCCGATTGACGCGATGTCTGTTGCGTTGAGACCACTATGATGAGGAGGAAATCTAAGGTACTTTTACGCAAGACATCATGACAGTTGGAGTATCAAACATATGTTTAGGTTGAAGATCCTCCCGGAGACGAGCGAGCATAGTACGGAGTCCTAGTAGTTGGATGAGACCTAATGACTGCTGACCGATTCAACTCTGAGTGATTCGACTAGCCCAGTGGGGAGTGCCTTGGTATCACTGCAGACCCAAAGAGGGGAGTGACTCTGTGTGAGCATGGCAGACCAATGGTACTCGATAGGAGGATTACCTCATCATGCTATGAGGGGGAGCGCCTCTGCGTGAGAGCTGCAGACCCACGGTGGGCAGCACCTTTGTGTGAGTGTGGAAGACCCACAATACTCGACTAGAGGAGTACCTCAACAGTCCAAGGATAGTGGGATCTGCCTCTGTGTGACACAGGTAGCCCACTATACTCAATTGAGCTGGAGTTCCCTAGCATCTGTGGTTTTGAGAATAAAAATATTGGTTTGAGCTGAGTCAGTAACTTTTGTGTTTACATAAAGATTGATATAGATTACTTGATAACATATGTATATGTATGGTCATTTATCTATGTGGGTTTATCAATTGATTTCATACTTTTTGGTTTATCCTTGATGGATTTTCTAAGATCTTGAGGGTCTCGGGGTCCCAAATGAGTATCGTTATAATCACCCCTGCACGGGCTATGCCCACATCTCGTTGTGTTGGCTGCAGATGACATACAATGTTGACGGAGGGCGAGAGTAGTAGGATTGGACGGTACCAGGAGGTGGACCTTACGACAGTTCAGTATACAAAGGACACTGACGGACGTGGAGTACTGAGGAGACTATTTGTATCTTCCCTTCATGTAGGAATTCTGGAGGACGATAAAGTATCTGTTTTACTTGTTTTTTAGTTATATTTTTACTTTCTTGTTGGGCATGTATTCCTTCCCCTTTATGTTCAGCACTCTCTTTTCTTCATACAGTTTGATTAGTGTTTCGTATCTATATTTATTCTCTATTATGTGTGTTTATACATTATAAATGCAATTCCTTCCCTATTTTAGTGATTTACACCTTTAGTGATTGTCTCAAGCCCCTGACCTATGGAAGGTGGGCTTGGGGTAGTCACAGATTAGGCCCCGGTGGACGGGTCGTGAAAATTGGTATCAGAGGAGTTAGTATTACCTTAAAACATTGGGAACTAATTTTTCATTTCTATGAACAAATAGTGTTAAGGGTAATAAGTATGAATTTCAGTTTAGGGAGTCAAGCATTGTTGTGGCAGCCAACGTATCCATAAACTAGGACCCTAACATCTGATTTCTCACTTAGTGCACAAAAGCACTGATTGCGTCTGTGTTTTCAATAATTTATTTAAGTCAGGTAATCCTGGTCATCTCACTAGGTATAATCTTTTGACTATGTCACATCTTATTTTTTCATGATGCCTCCCTGCAAATGAATAGTGAGTTTCCCAAGAGTTTTACGCATATATAGCCCACTCAGGGATGAGGCCTCAGTTCAGGTACCTTTTCCAGTAGAGGCACCTACAGTACCACTTTCATTGGGCCACCAATGACACCAGATCCAACAGGAGACGATGCAAGATTCTTCAGCACATTGCACGAGTTCCAGCACCAGAGGCCACCCAACATTATGGGAGAGACAGACCCGCAAGCAGCTAAGGATTGGTTGGAGGCTGTAGTGAGGGATTTCTGACTAGTAGGGACATCAGCAGTAGGTCAGGATAACAGTGGCATAATACTCAGCGAGGTTCAGCAACCTCTCTCAATACTCCCCATATATGGTTCGAGACCCATTTTTCAGGGCACAGACCTTTGAGGAGGGGCTTAGGTGAGAGATCATGGAATCAATGATATCCTTCAGCATCCTGACGCAGGCATGGGTGTTGAAGCGAGCCCTCTTATTAGAGAGTGTCGTTGCTGAGTAATCCCTAGTAGAGAGACCCACCAATAGTCGACATGCACCAGAATTTTCTACAACTAGTAGTACACAGATTTCGTAGAGGTCCAAGAGGACCAAACCCACGGGTGGTCAACCGCATGACTCAGGATCGATTGTACGGGGCACCGAGGGAAGAGACATGCATGTCATGAGTGGGGAGTGTTACTCAACCAGCAAGCATGCTCACATGGATCATGATTGTCCAACCCGCCATTCGGATGATCAGCAGATGGTTGAAGAACCTCCCATTTATAGACAGAGATTCGATTAAGGATGTTCACAGGGAGAAGGAAGATGTGGTAGAGGAGATGGTTGAGCAGCTGGCGGTGGGCGACGTTTTGAGGTGTTACCACCACCACCACCATGAGGTCCACCCCGAACCATAGGGAGTAGGTGGAAAAGTGAGAGCTCATCTCCAGGCATCTTAGGCTTATAATCATGGAACTCTGGAGATGATTCGAGGTACGATCTCTGTCCACTCCACCATAGTTGTAGTTTTAATAGACACATGTTCCAGTCACTCTTTCAATGCCACTACCCTCATTCGGATCTCGGAGATTCCGATTTAGTTGTTGGATCGATCCTTATGTCTATAGACTCCTACGGGAGTAGACTCGACAATTATGCACTGGTTCCGATAGTGGGAGATTACTCTTGGAGGCGAAAGCTTCAGCTGGGATCTCATAGTAGTGGCATCGGGGCCTTATGATGTCATCTTAGTTATGGACTCGTTATCTACAGTCCACGCTATGATAGACTATATTAAGAACAAAGTGAAGTGTGTCTGCACGGATGGGACCAGGTTCACATTCACCGGCAAGAAGGTAGCCTTTGATATGTATGATGGACTTTCCAGGAGGAGATTACAGTCGATCACTCGTCAGTTGGATTGCCTTACCCTCAGAGCAGTTGATTTGGAGAGTCCGACATATCCTGTAGTGGTGGACCATTACGCAGATATTTTCTCTGACTATGTTCCAAGACTACATCCTTGCAGAGAGGTGGACTTCTACCCTGACCTGTACCTCGGGATGGCGCCGACATCTACTCCATCATATAATAGGTCTCCCGCGGAGCTTCGCGAGCTACGAGTACAGCTAGAGGAATAGCAAGGGAAGGGATTCATCCGACATTTTTCTTCTCATTTTGCCTCCCCGATTCAATTCACCAAGAAGGAGGATGGATCCTTGAGGCTTTGTGTTGACTACCGTCACCTAAAATAGGTGACCATGAAGAACAAGTAACCACTCCCAAGGATTGACGACCTCTTTGATTAGCTGAAGGGAGAACATTGTTTCTCGAAGATAGTCCTCAGATCAGGCTATCACTAGCTTAGAGTTTGACATGAGGATGTAAATAAGACGACCTTCAGATGTCGGTATGACTACTAAGAGTTCTTGGTTATACATTTCGGCATACCAATGCACTGACAGTGTTCATGTGACTCATGAATAAGATCTTTCATCCATACCTAGATCACTTTGTTGTATTCTTCATCAACGACATTCTAATGTACTCGACTACTATTTAGGAGCATGCATACCATTTACGGGTAGTACTGGACACACTCCAAGAGCACCATATTTATGGTAATCTCCCGAAGTGCCAGTTCTTGATCTGAGAGGTTCACTTCTTGGGACACGTCATCTCGGAGGCTGGGGTTGCAGTAGATCCATTGAAGACTGAGGTGTTACTTTCTTGGGAGAACCCAAGAGTGTGAATGATGTACGATGATTCCTGGGTTTGGCTTGTTAATACCAGATGTTCATTCCAGACTTCTCCAGAGTTGCAGCACCACTATCATCCTTGACAAAGAATGGGAAACCCTTCATGTGGTCGTAGAGATTCCAACAGAGATTTCAGGAGTTGAGGTAGAAGCTGGCTAGTGCCCCCATCATGAGGCTTCAATAAGAAGGTGTAGGGTACGCAATCTACTGTGACAAATTAGGGACTGGACTCAGGTGTGTGTTGATGTAGAAGTGATCAGTGATTGCGTATGTTTCTCGGAAGCTGAGAAAGCAGGAGAAAAACTATGCTACCCATGACATGGAGTTAGCATCAATGGTCATCACTTTGAAGATGTGGTGAAAATATCTGATGGGCATGCAACTTACCGTGTACTCTAAACACATGATTCTTAGGAATATCTTCTCTTAGATGGACATGAACCTGAGACAGTGGTGATGGATTGAGTTCCTCCAGGACTATGACTTTAAGATAGTCTATACTCATGGAAAGGGTAATGTTGTAGCAGATTCAGTCTACAGGAGATCTTGTATACAGCTTCTTGGTGAGGTGACAGAGTAGCTGGCCGCTTTGTAGATATCCTTTGTGGATAGAGATGTAGCGACTTTCCTTCAGTCCCTTATAGTCACACCCCCACTTCTTCAGCGATTCACGAAGGCACAACAAGGGGATGCTGATTGAGATTCACGGTGTGCATAGATATACATAGGACAGGAACCTGATCAATTTTTTGAATGTGGGGAGCATGTCATCCACTTCAAAGGACGCACTATGGTACCAGTGTCACATCATAAGGATGTTTTGAGGGATTTCCACACATACCCTCTAGTGGTACATACAAGAGTTGTGAAGATGTACTCGGACCATCAACGACAGCTTTGGTGGCCAGATATAAAGAAAGAATTTGCAGAGTTTGTCTCTTGATGCCCCACTTGTCAACATTTGAAGGCGGAGCACCAGGTACTTGCAGGCGTGGTTCAGTCTTTAGAGGATCCAGAGTTGAAGCGGGATGGGATATCCATGGACTTCGTGATTCATTTTCTACATACATCTAGGGCTCATGAATCGATTTGGGTGATTGTTGACCGACACACCTAGTCGGCACACTTCCTACCTATCAAAGAGCAGGGATTAGTAGAGAGCTTGGGACACCTCTATGTGCAGAAGATTGTGCGGTAACATGGACTACATTTGAACATCGTTTATGATCGTGATGAAAATTTTACTTCCCGGCTATGGAAGGGGTTCCAGAAGTCTTTCAAGACACAACTTCATCTGACCACTGCCTTCCATCCTCAAATGGATGGCCAGACTAAGCGGACCATTCAGACTTCTGAGGACATGTCGCGTGCTTGTTTCCACAACTTCGGTCGTAGATGGGAGGAACACTAACCTTTGGTGGAGTTTCCATACTACAATAGCTATCACTCCACCATTGGGATTGAACATTTTGAGGCGTTATATGGATGACCATGCATATCACCATTGTGCTGAACTGACCTAGGGGAGTCAGCACTACTGAAACCAGTGAGGGTATGATCTACCACAGAGAAGGAGCAGTTCATCCAGGAGCGGATGAGGAATCCACAGAGCAGGTAGAATTCATATTCTGACAGGAGATGATGACTTCTGGAGTTCGAGGATAGCAACCACGTCTTCTTATGAGTATCACCTCAAAGTGGTCTATGGAGAGTTGGCCGAGGCATCAAGTTATTTCAATGATTCATTGGACCTTTTCAGTTTTTTAGGTACATTCAGTAAATGTAAAAGCAGATTTTTATAATTTTTGATTCGGTTCCCGAAATTGAAATCTGAGGGCACCGTTGAACTCACAACATTGGTACTCACATTAGAAAACATTCACTTTGATGAAAGTGGATCGAATTTAAATGATTGTTTTTTGGTTTTTGTGGGAAATAATAAAATAATTTGAGAATAAATTTATTTTTATTAGAGCCTCCATGTGGGAGTTTAGATGTTAAGACCTCCTCATGGATGTTGGAGGTGGGACCAACACACCATAACCTCCCATGAGAGGTTATGGTGGTGGGGCCACCCGAACCTATCCTCATGTGAGACGTTACGTCATGGGGACCAAATGGGAATAAACCCCTCTATTGATGGAGGAAAATAAATCCTCTCAAAACTCCCTAATTAATGAGGGAGAGACTCTTGACCTCCCATTTAATTAATTTGTACCAACTCCCCTAATTAATTTCTACCAACACTCATGAATTAATTAGGGGATCCAAGTTATTAATTCACCAATTTGATTTTTATGACAGTAGCTAAATAATAGACAAACATAATCTATTATTATTTTCTTTGGCATATCTCTTTTGGTGGAGCTTGGGAAGAGAAGAGCTTGGTTGAAAAGTTCTTACAACAAAGAACACTCCACTGATAAAGAACGCCAAACTTCGTTGGATTCCTCCCTGAGATCCTACCAATGTGGTGCGTCTTCAACTGACCTACCCTCTGCATCATCGTCAAAGAGCCAACGCAGCTCAGGATTGGGAGTGCATGAAGGACGTGACAAATGACAAACTCCATCATGTTCTTCTCGTGACTTCCACGTTGACAACTAAAAATCAATGGTAGAGGATTTATTTTCTGTAACATTCTTTTTCTCTTTCTCCTCATCGGATTAGAATGGAATCATTGCGTGGTTGTAAAAAAATTGTTCTTCATCCTTCTTACCCTTTGATGAGCCAAGTGTTACCACCCAAAACGTGAAGTGTGCAGGAAAAACCAACATGGCCCGACCCCTCAACAGTTCTTATTTGTGTTGTTTCTCGTCATCGAGATGAAGCGGTGGTGAAGGGGATGATGGCATAGGAAAAAGATGCACTTCCTATGGCCTCTATTAACTGTGCCGCCCCCGCGTCATTCCGGTGCCGCAACCAAGATGGATCAGTGGGACAAACCACAAACGAACTCCCGCACGCCCGGCCGCACCGCCACCGAACTCCCGTGCGACCCGGCCGAACCTCACCGGTCCACACAGGCCCGAGCCATGTCCAACCGCGCTGGACCGAACCGTGTCAGCCCGGCCTCCCGGTCTCCTGGCCGGATGCTGTCTCGGTGGTGCCCTGCAGGCCACTCGATTGCCGTCTTAGTGCTCTGCCCAGCCGCCCCCCCAGCCTGGCTGTGCCCATCTAGGCTGCCCTCCAGCCAGCTTGGGGCCCTACCCGACCGTAGCCTACTTGGTCGTGCCCTGCCCAGCCGCCTCTCGGCCTCCCGACCTCTCGAACCATCCTGTGTCACCCCTCGTGGTTCACTGGCCAAACCAGCCCAGCTACGCCCTTCGGGCCGAGCAGTTCTGGGTCGTGCCATTGTGACGCTCCGGGACGAACCAACCCCGAGCCCGGGATAAAAAACCCTTCACGGCATGTAGTGGAGGGCCCAGCCAGCCAGGCCGAACCTAAGAGACTGGCCCTCCCAATGGGTCGGGCCATACCCAACAGTTCTGACCGGGTTCACCCAAACCGGGTCGGCCCAGACTGGGTTGGGATGAGTCGGTCCAACCGGGTTGGACCGGACCTGGGCCCACTACTGACACTTAACATTCTTTGGCCATATATTTGGCACCGAAGGATTGTTTGAAGAATCGTTAGTGGTACTGGTTTTCATAGAGTGCAAAAGTACCTTTGAGTATATCCCACTGGAGTTTGGGGTAAAGATAAGATATGGTCAGGTTGGATCATACATGAATCCAACCGGGCCCCCAGGACTAAAAGGCTAATAACTCACAGATTGGTCTTATGATTGATGCCCCATCTATTGCATTGAAACCCCTATGATGAGGTGAAAATTTTAGGTACATAAACATGGGACATCGTGATAGTCAGATGATCGACTGACAGTTTGTGGAGAGGATCCTCCTAGAGATGAGCGAGCATAGTACGGAGACCTAGTAGCTGGCTGAGATCTGACAACTGCTGACTGATTCAACTCAGAGTGATTCAACTAGACCATTGGGGAGTTCCTTGGTGTTGTAGAAGACACATGGTAGGGAGTGCCTCTACTTGACAAGAGGATTCCCTCAGTAGGATACGAGGGGGAGCGCCTCTGTGTGAGCGCGGAAGACCCATGGTTGGGAGCTCCTCTGTATGAGCGTGACAGAACCACAATAATTGACTGGAGGAGTACCTCAGAAGTACAAGGATATTAGGAAGCTCCTCTGTGTGACATGGCAGGCCAAATGTACTAGATTGAGCAGTAGTTCTCTAGCAGCCGTGGTTTCGATAATAAAAAATCCTTGTTTGAGCTGAGTCAGTAAAGTTTGTGTTTACCTCATGATTGAGATGGATTACTGGATAAATTATATATATGTATGGTCATATACCTAATTGGGGTTATATCTTGATTTCATAAAATGTGTTTTATCCTTGTTGATATTGTGAGACATTGAGGGTCTCATGGTCCCTACTAAATATCGTTATAATGACCCCTGCACAGGATATGCCCCCAACTCACTGTCTTGGTTGCAGATGACGGACAATGCTGATTGAGGCTGAGAGTAACAGTACTGGACAATACCCAGAGTTGGCCCTTACGACAAGTCAGTAAACTGAGGAGACCTATGAACGTGGAGTACTGAGGAGGCTATCTTTACCTACCCTTCAGGTGGGAATTTCAGAGGACGATTCAGTAGCTGTTTTACCTTTCTCCTATTGTACTTGTTTTTCAGTTGTGCTTGTTCATTCCAGTTGGGCTAGTATTCCGGTCCCTTTACTTTCACCACTCTCTTTTGGTTATATAGATTTCATATTGTTTTGTATCCAGATGTGTGCTCTTTTTGTGTGTTTAAACTTTATAAAGGCAAGGCCTTCCCAATTTTAGGGATTTACACCTTTGGTGCAAGTCGCAAGCCACTGGCCTACGAAAGGTGGGATTGGGGTTGTCTCGGCACCGGCCCTAGGGGATGGGTCTTGACAAATTTGTTTCAGAGGAGTTGTTTCTTCCACATAACATATGAATCTGATCATTATTTTCTATGAAGAAATAGTGTTAAGGGTAATCGGTGTGGTTTTCGGTTTAGGCAGTCCAGTATTGGTGCAGCAGCCGATGTATCCATACACCAGGACCCTTACATCTGATTTCTGACTCAGTGCATGAAAACACTGATTGCGTGTGTGTTTTCAATGTTTTCGTTATGTCAACTCAACCAGGAAAACTCACCACGTATAAACATTTGACGAGTTCGCATCTGTTTCATTAAGGATGCCTCCCCATGGATGACCAGTGAGGGTCCTGAGAGTTGTACGCATAGATAGCCCACCGAGTGACGAGGACTCAGTGTAGGGTCCTTTTCAAGTGGAGGCACCAGTGGTACCACTTCCTGTTGGGCCACTAATGTGACCATCCTTTGCAACAGACGATGCATACAGGTTGAGCGTGTTGCATGAGTTACAGCACTAGAGGACACCCAGGTTCAGGGGAGAGATGGACCCGCAGGTGGATGAGGATTGTATGGAGGTTGTGGTGAGTGTTTTCCGACTAGTTGGGATGCCAGCCAACTTCAAGGTGATTCTTGCTTCCATCCTTCTACATGCAGCAACCGGAATATGGTGGAGTTTTATTCTACGGGTCCATAAAGAGATGGTGGTCCTCTGGAAAGACATTGAGTACCTGTATCGGGTGGAGTTTGTTGCAGTGACTCTTCGCACCATGCACATACAAGAGAAAATTCATCTATAGCAGGGAATAATGACAGTGTCACAATACTCAATGAGGTTCACGGACCTCTCTTTCTACTCTAGAGATATGGTACGAGACCTTATCTTCAGTGCCCATAGATTTGATAAGGGGCTCAGGTGAGAGATCGTGGCTTTGATGATCTCCCTCAGCATCCCGACGTTGGGATGGGTGTTGGACAAGTCATCTTAGTGGATAGTTTCATTGCTAAGCAGTCTAAAGTAGTGAGACCCACCACTAGTCAACATGTAGTGGAGTCTTCGGCAACTGGTAGTATACAGATGTCGTAGAGGTGCAAGAGGACCAGACCCACAGGTGGATGACCACATGACTCAGGATCGGTTGTATGGGGAAACCGGGGCATAGACACACATGCTTAGAGAGGGAAATGTTACCCATGCGGCGGGAATGGTCACATGGCTCGTGACTATATGACCTGCCGTTCAGATGATCAGAAAATGGTTGAAAAATCGCTCAAGCAGAGACAAATATTCAATCGAGGTGGTCCACAGGGAGCAGGCAGACGTGGTAGAGGAGCTGGTTGAGTAGTTGGCGGTGGGTGACGTTTCGAGGTGTTACCACCACCACCACCATGATGTCGACCCTTTCCACAGGGAGTATGTGGATATACGAGAGATCAGTTCCAGGTAGTGGAGGCTTATGATCATGGTGATCTAGAGATGATTCATGGTGTGATATGTGTCTACTCCACCATAGCTGCATTTTTATAGACATAAGTGATAGTCACTCATTCATGCCCACTGCCCTCATTCAGAGCTCAGAGATTCTGATGGAGCCATTAGATGGATCCTTATGGGTAGAGAGTCCTACGGGAGCAGACTCAATGATTACGCACTGGTGCCTGCAGTGTGAGCTTACTCTAAGAGTCGATAGCTTCGATTGGGATCCCATAGTAGTGGTGTCGGGGCCTTATGACGTCATCTTGGGTATGGACTAGTTATAAACAGTCCATGATCAGATATACATTATTAGGCCCATAAAGTGGTGATTTTTCATAGATGAGACCATCTTCACCTTCACTAGAGAGAAGGGAAGCTTTGCAGCCCATTATGGACTTTCCTGGAAGAGAGTATAGTTGATCACTCATCAGTTGTCTTGGCTTACCCTCAGAGTAGTTGTTGTGGATAGTGTGACATATCTCGTAGTGGTGGACCAGTACACTGATACTTTCCCTGATGATGTTCCAGGACTACTTCCTCACAGAGAGGTGGACTTCTACATTGACATGTACCCCGAGATGGATCTGATATCTACACCAGCGTATCAGACGGCTCTCACGAAACTTCCAGAGCTGTGGGTACAGCTAGGGGACTTCTAGGGGAAGGATTTTATCCGGCCATGTGATTCTACCTGGGAAGAACTGATTTTGTTCACAAATAAGGTGGATGGAAGCTTTAGGCTTTTTGTTGACTACCATCACCTAAAATAGGTGATTGTGAAGAACAAGTTCCCACTTCCGAGGATTGACGACCTCTTTGATTATCTGAAAGGAGCACGATGTTTCTCGCAGATAGACATCATATCAGGCTATCACCAGCTCAGAGTTCGTGATGTGGATATGCAGAATATGACCTTCACATGTTAGTATGGCCACTACGAGTCTTGGTTATGCCTTTCGGTATAACCAACGATCAAGTAGTGTTCATGGGACTCATGAACAAGATATTTCAACCACATCTCTATCGCATTTTAAAAGTCTTCATTGAGGACATTCTGATCTAATAGACTACTAAGGAGGAGCATGCCTACCATTTGCGGGTACTACTGAACACACTTTAATAGTACCATCTATATGGTAAGCTCTAAAAATGACAGTTTTGGATCTAAGAGGTTTGCTTCTTGTGACACGTCATATTGGAGGCTAGAGTTGTAGTCGATCCAGTGATGATTGAGGCCGTACTTTCTAGGGATCCACTTAGGAGTGTGACGGAGGCACGAAGTTTCTTGGGTTTGGCAGGTTACTATTGAAGGTTCGCTCGAGACTTCTCCAGAGTTGCAACACCACTATCAGCCTTAACAAAGAAGTGGAAACCCTTCGTGTGGTTGGAGATATGCCAGAAGAGAATTCAGGAGTTGAGGTGGATACTGACTAGTTCCCCCATCATGAGGCTTCTAGAGAAAGGGGCAGGGTACGTAGTCTACTTCGACACATCGGGGACCATACTCGGGTGTGTCCTGATGTACGAGAGAGCAGTGATCGCGTATGCTTATCGGAGGTTGAGAAAACCTGACTAGAACTACTCTACACATGACCTAGAGTTAGCAGCATTGGTATTTACCTTGAAGATGTGGAGACAATATCTAATAGGTGATCATTTTATCGTGTCCTATGATCACAAGAGTCTCAGTTATATCATCTTTTAGAAGGACTTGGACCCGAGGCAATGGCGATGTCATGAGTTCCTCCAGTACTATGACTTTGAGATAGTCTATAATTATATAAAGGGGGGACTTATAGCAGATGCACTCATCATGAGATCTGGTATATAGCAGCTAGGCGAGGAGACAGAGCAGCTGTCCGCTTTAAAGATATCTTTTGTGGATAATGATGGAGCATATTTCCTTCAGTCCCATACAGTCACTCCCCCACTTCTTCAGTGAGTTAAGGAGGAACAAAATGGGGATGCTGACAGCGAGACACGACATGCTCTAATATCCATAGAGCATGCACCTGATGGATTTTCTGAAGGTGGGGATCATGTCATCCTCTTTAGAGGAAGCACTGTTGTACCAGTGTAACTTCAAGAAGAAGAATCGTGGTTGTTCCACACATCCCCTCTAGCGGTACATCCATGAGTGCCGAAGATGTACCAGGAACTTCGACTATAGCATTGGTGTCCATGTATGATTAAAGCAGTTTCAGAGATTGTCTCTTGATGCCTCACTTATTAGCAAGTGAAGGCAGAGCACCAGGTACCAACAGGCTTGGTTCAGCCGTTAGAGGTTCCAGAGTTGAAGTGTGATGGGATATCCATGGACTTCATGACGTGTCTTCCATGTACATCTAGGGTTCATGACTCGATTTGGGTGATCGTCGAGCGACTCACTAAGTCAGCCCACTTCCTACCAATCAAATAACAGGGTTAAATAGAGAGCCTGGGACGCCTCTATGTGAAGGATATTTTGCAGTTACATTGAGTACCCTCGATAATCGTTTCCGACCGTGATGCACATTTTACTTCCCGGCTATGGAAGGGGTTGCCAGAGGCTTTCCGGACGTAGCTTAGTCTGAGCACCCCCTTCCTCCCTCAGATGGATGGCTAGACTGAGCAGACCATTCAAACCATTGAAGACATGTTGTGTGCTAGTGTCCATGACTTCAGTCGTAGTTGGGAGTATCACTTACCTTTGGTGGAGTTTTCATACAACAATAGCTATAACTCCGCTATAGGGATGGAACCTTTTGAGGTGTTATACAGATGACCATGAAGATCACCATTAGGATGGACTGACCCTGGGGAGTCATCACTAGTGGGACCAGAGATGGTACATGCTACCATGGAGAACGTGCAGATCATCTAGGAGTTGATGAAGACTACACAGAGAAGGCATAAGTCATATGCTAACATTAGATGGAGACCTATAGAGTTCAAGGATGGCGACCATGTCTTCCTACGGGTCTCATCTCTACAAGGTCTATGGGGATTTGGATGAGGCAGAAAGTTATCTCTTCATTTCATTAGACCTTTTCAGGTCGACAACAGAGTTGGCGAGGTGTCATACCTCTTACCTCTTCCACCTCAGTTGCACTAGGTTCATGACGTCTTCTACGTATCTCAGCTGAGGAGATACGTGCCCGACCCTTCCCACATAATCATCCATGGAGAGTTTCACATCGACCATGGGGTGAATTTCATGGAGGTTCCAGTGGAGATTGAGGATCAACATGTGCAGGTCCAACATGGATGGTCTATAACACTAGTGCGCGTACACTGGCTACACGAGAACATCCAAGAGAGCACATGGGAGTGGGTGGCTCAAATGCGTGCTCAATACCCCCCACATGTTCCCTTAATTCGAGTTGTAGCTTACGGGGATGTTAATCCCTGAGGTGGGGATAATTTAATGACCCAAAAATTACATGGAATAGTTTTTCATAAATACATGGGAATTTTACAAGTCTGCAAAAACTGACGGCGCATGATTCCAAGGCCCGGTGTGCCCGAAATCTATTTTTGGGGTTTTATTTGGGTACATTTAGAAAACGTACGAGCGGCTTTTTATACCTTTTGAACTGGTGATTGGAATTGAAATCCAAGGGCAATGTTAAACTCACAGCACCGTTATTCTCTTATGAAGACTTTCACTTTTATGGCAGTGGGTTGAATTTAGAAGACAGTTTTTGGGGTTTTCGTGGAAAATAATAAAATAATGTGAGCTTCACTTTATTTTTATTTGAGCTTCCATGTGGGAGTTTGATGGTTATAACCTCCTTTTATATGTTTGAGGTTGGACCACCACAACATTACCTCCCATGAGAGATTATGGTGGTGGGGCCACCCGAACCTAACCTCTCATGATAGGATACATCGTGGGGACCAAACGGGGCTAAACCCCCCTATTGATGGAGGAGAGTAAAACCTCTCAACTATCCCTCATTAGTGAAGGAGATCCCCTTGAACTCCCCTTTATTTATTTGGTGTCAACACCCCTAATTAATTTTTGCCAACACTTATGAATTAATTCGTGGAGCCATGTTATTAACTCACCAATTTTATTTTTTGTGTCAGCCACTAAATAATAGACAAACTCAATCTATTATTATTTTTCTTGGTATTTCTCATTTGGTGGAGCATGGGAAGAGAAGAGATTGGGGGAAAAGTTTTTCCAATGAATAATGATCCACCAATGAAGAACTCTAACCTTCATCGACTTCAACCCTCGGATCCTACTGACGTGGGGCATCTTCAATCGTCATACCCTCCACATCTTTGTCAACGAGCCAATGCAGCTCGGGATTGGGAGTGCTTGGAGAATGCGACGAACGAAGAACTCTTTCGCCTTCTTCCCACGACTTAAACGTTGACGACCGACAATCAAAGGAAGGGGTTTTATTTTTTGTAACTTTCCTTTTCTCTTTCTCATCTCTGGATTGGAAAGGAATCATTGTGTGGCTGTAAAACAATTGTTGTTCATCTTTCTTACTCTTTGATGAGAAAAGTGTTACCACCCAAAACGTTGAGTGTGTGGGGAAAACCAACAAGGACCAACCCCTCTGTCATTCTTGTTTTTGTTGTTTCTCAGCATTGGTATGAAGCGGCGTTGAGGGAAAAAATGAAAAAAAGTCATGCTTCCTATTCCCTCCGTGAACCGCGCCACCCACGTGGTGTTTTGGTGCCCCGAACAAGCCGGATATGAGGGCCGAACCACCACCGGCCTCCCGTGCACCCGGCCGCACCACCGACGGCCACTCGCATGCCAGACCGCACTGTCACCGGCCTCCCACACTTCTGGACCGAACATCGTCAGCCCGCGCCGCCCTGAACCTTGTCGGCCCAACCTCTTGGCTAGGCCTCGCCCTGCCCAGCTGCCCGCTGGACCACCTGGCACCCTGCCCGGCCCCCCGCCGGCCCACCTGACACCCTACCCGACCGCCTCCTAGTCTTTCCGGGCATAGCCCGACCGCCCACTGGCTCTCCAGGCACCCTTCCCGGCAACCCCCCTCCTGGAATCCCCCTGCCCGACCGTCTCCCGACCATCTGGCCTCCTGAACCGGCCCGTGGCCCCCCTCACAGTTCCCTGGCCAAACTGGCTCGGCCGCGCCCTCCGGACTGAGCCACGTCGGGCCGCGCCCTCGTGATGCTCTGGGAAAAACTGCCCTCGCGGCCTTCTGGGTTGTTCCCAGTAGGCTAGGCCAAACCTAACAGGCTGGCCAGCCCAATGGGCCTGGCCAGACCCAACAGGTCTGACCGGGTTGACCCATACCAAGTCCGCCCATACTAGGTTGGGCTGAGTCTGTAAAGACTCGGAAATTTCAAGGAACATTTTTTCTTAATTTTCTTTGTAATTTTACAAGAACGCAGTTTCTGACGGCACCTGATTCTGAGGCCCGGTGTGCCCTGAATTAATTTCTGAAGTTTGGCTCGGGTACATTCAGTGAACGAGCGAGCGGGAATTTCTATCTTTTGAACCGTTGCCCGGAATCATATTCTGAAGGCACCGATGAACTCGCAGTGCCGATATTCGCTTAAGGAGACCTTTTCCGAGGTTGCGTTTATTGCGGGTTGAGAGTTAGTTTTTGGGTTTTTAAAATAAAGTTAAATAAAATGTGGAAACACATTTTATTTTTAACTTGATGGTTAACTCCTCCCAAAGGGAGTTAGGGGTGGGACCCACATACACATAACCTCCCTTGAGAGGATTAATTGTGGCGGGGCCCACACTAACCCTAACTCTTCACCTCCTCTTTTTAAAACTCCCCTTTAACTCACTTTAATTAATGTTTGACACTTGGAATAATTAATTGAGGTGAGATGTTTTAAATTTGAAACCTTTGAAATTCTAAGAGGGAGGTTGTGTAATAAAATAAGCTTAAGCTTATTTTATCATTTTGTGGTTGGTTTCTTTTGCCACTTGAGAGGATTTGAGAAGCTCTCTCTACCATCCTCAACTTTGACGAAGAACACGAAGAACACTCAAGAACGCCACTTCTCTCTTCTTCCTAGCCGGATTGTTTCCGAAGATTGATGACGCCTTTCGTGTCAACGAAATGGAACGCCGCTTCCTCCTCGGACTTTCTTCGTCGGCTTACGAAGATTCACCAACGACGTACCTCTTCGGACGTACCTCTACGTCAATGGAATCGACGAACGATTACCGCAATGCCCGACCTCCGCGACGCTTGTCTTCCGCGGTTTGTTGACGTGCTCCGCACTTGTACTGAGGTAGGGGTTTGTTTCAATTGTTTATATTTGTTCGAGAATTTCGACTTGAAAATTCTTCGTGGTAATTTTTTTAAAGTTATGTGGAACTTTCTTCGAACTTGTTTGTTTATATTTGTCGGCCCTTGATTATCAAATCTTTTTATTTAATCTAAAAAGATTGTGAAAGTTTATTATTCGTTAAAGGTCGATTGCTATCCTTATAACGTGAGGAGTTCGGACCGTACAAACCCGGCCGATCCTCCTCATTTACTTCGTGTTGATTTTTTGTGGAATGTTTCGGAAGGTCGTGGTGCCGTCGCACCACGCGGGTTCATGCGGTTTAATGCGGAAGATACGTGTGGCGCTGTCGTGCCGCGCCGTGGAAAGATTTCAAGAACGCGACGTCGTCGCATCGCGTCGAAGGTAGTCGAAGAGACCGCGGCCGGAGTCGGGGCACGACGGAGGGGCGCGGCGCCGTCGCGCCGTGCCAATCGAACATGGGCCGCGGCTTGAGCCGTGGCAGAGCTGGAAGGGGCGGCCGGAAAACCGGCTGCCGGCGGTTAGTGAAGAGCCGCGGCCGGCCTCGCCGGCCACCGGTTTGCTTAGGAGGCGGGACCCCGCGGGTCCCGCGTGTGAAAGGAAAACGGCCGGCCTAAGGCCGGCCGATATCCACAAAACCCGGGGGGGAGTTTACCCCCCCTGTGTGCGGCGCACGTGCGGCGCCCAGGCCACGCCCCCGCGCCGGGCCGCGCCGCCGCGCTGGCTGCACCGCCGGCCGGGTCGCGCCGCCGGCCGGGCTGGGTCCAGCCGGACCGAGTCGGGTCGACCCGGTTCGGGTCGGACCAGGGGGGGTCGGGTCGGGTCGGTTCGGGCCCAGACCCCCCGGTTTTAGACAGGTTTCGGTTTTTCGCCCATATCTTAGGCTACGAGCCTCCAAACGACTCGCCGTCTGCGGCAACGTGATCCTTGGATCGAGACTGTTGTTTCGGTATACTATACTCAAGGTACATCTTCCTTTTCAGGAGGCTACGTGGTTAAAACTCTATAGTTAAGCGTGCTTGGCCTAGAGTAGTGATCAGGATGGGTGACCTCCTGGGATGTTTCCCAGGGTGGGTGTGAGACGGAAAAGCCAATAACTTCCAGACCAGGCGTCTGATTGACGCGCCGTCTGTTGCGTTGCGTTCCTATTGACGATACGGAACTTTTGGCATCCTCCGCACTAGTTTTGGATGCAGATGGATAGTGGCCGGTTTGGATCGCACTGAAATCCAACCGGGCCCCTAGAACGGAAAAGCTGATATATTTCTGACAGAAAGTCCATCTGACGAACCGTCAGCGGCGTTGGTGATCGCGTTGAGAAACAGTCCATATGTGTTTACCCTATGAGAGTTCGGGGTACAGTTGAGATACAGCCGGGTTTGGTTCGCTCACGAAACCAACCGGGCCCTTGGGACGAAAAGGCTAATAACTCACTGACCGGGCGTCCGATTGACGCGCCGTCTGTTGCGTTGAGACCCCTATGACGTGGCAGACCTTTGAGATACTTCTTCGTGGGACATTGAGATACTTGGAGTATCGATCTGTAGCTCGTGGAGCGGACCCTCCCAGTGACGAGCGTGCGGAGTACGGAGACCGTGTAGCTGGATGAGACCCAACGACTGCTGATCGAACGACTCGGTGTGTTACAGAGGTGTGCTTGGTTGTAGCGGCACATGGGAGCACTTGGTTGTAGCTGCAGACCCACGATAGAGGTGCGCTTGGTTGTAGCGGCACATGGGAGCGCTTGGTTGTAGCGGCAGACCCACGACAGAGGTGCGCTTGGTTGTAGCGGCACATGGGAGCGCTTGGTTGTAGCAGCTGGCCCGCGGTATTCGATGGGTGGAGTTCTTCAGCAGTCTTAGGTTAGTGAGAAGTACCTCGGAGTCGTGACAGGACCACTGTACACTCCAGAGACGGAGCTCTTCAGTAGTTACGGTTTCGATAATGAAAATCCTGGTTGAGCTGAGACTTTTGACCCTGTGTTTACCTCATGATTGAGATGGGTCACTTGCTAACTTAGGTATATGTATGGGCATATACCCGGGTAGTGGTTATCTATTGATTTCACAATCCTTGTGTTTCCTCATGATAGAGATGGGTTACTTGATAACTTAGGTATAGGTATGGGCATATACCTAAGTAGAAGTTATCTGTTGAGATCTTCTTTGTGGTTATCCTTGTTGGTTTAGTGAGACCTTGAAGGTCTCGGGGTCCCCACTGAGTATCTTTATACTCACCCCTGCACGGGCTATGCCCGCACCTCGTTGTGTTGGTTGCAGACGACGGGCAGTGCTGACAGAGGCCGAGTGTTCAAGGACTGGACGGTACCTGGAGGTGGACTATACGACGAGATGGTACCTGGAGGAGGACCTCACGACGAGACGGTACCCAGAGGTGGACGTGACGACGAGGCGGTACCCGAAGGTGGACCACTAGGCGGACATACTCGGAGCGGACGGTGGGTCCCGAGGAGCAGAGGAGCTATCTGTACCCACCCTTCAGGTGGGATTTCCAGTGGATAGCTCGGCGTAGCAGCTTTACTTTTCAGTTGCTGTTTTCCCTTCGATTTGTACTTTACAGTTGAGCTTGTATTTCCGGCCCCTTTTTACTTTCCTCACTTACTGTTGTACTCAGTTTTTACTTAGTGTTTACTTCATCCGCTTGTACTCTATGTGATTGTTTACTTTACAAATGCAATGCCTTCCCTTTTTACCAGGATTTACGCCTTGGTGCTAGTCGCCAGCCCCCGGCCTATGGAAGGAGGGCTTGGGGTAGTCACGGCACGGGCCCCGAGGACGGGTCGTGACAAATTGGTATCAAAGGAGTTCGGTTCTACCACAGAACTTATAACTCTGATGTTTCTTTCTATGAAGCAATAGTGTTGAGAGTACCGAGTGTGGTTTTCAGTTCAGGGAGTCCAGTGTTGGTGCGGGCGGCCGACGTATCCATACACCAGGACCCTGACAACTGATTTCTGACTTTGTGCACGAAAACACTAATTGCGTGTGTGTTTTCAAAGGTTTTCCCTTAAAACAGCTCAAACCAGGTCAGCTCACTTGGTATAAAAGTTTGACCGTGTCACGATGATTCTTTCAGAATGCCTTTTCACGGACGGCCAGCTAGATCCCCGAGAGTGGTACGTACTGACAGCCCGCCGAGCGACGAGGCCTCAGTACAGGGCCCTATCCCAGTTGAGGCACCAGCGGAGGCACCAGCAGTACTGCTACCCATTGGGCCACCGATGCCACCAGCCCCGGCAGTAGGCGATGCACGACGCTTGAGCGCACTGCATGAGTTCCAGCGCCAGAGGCCACCCAGGTTCCGGGGAGAGACGGACCCGCAGGCGGCTGAGGTTTGGATGGAGGCTGTGGTGAGAGTCTTCAGGCTAGTGGGGACGCCGGCAGACTTCATGGTGATCTTTGCCACCAGCCTCCTTCAGGCAGCAGCAGGCAGGTGGTGGAGCCACTAGTTCCAGTTTTGCGATGAGATGAACTTCGCATGGGAAGACTTCGAGACCTTCTTCAGGGTGGAGTTTTTGCTAGTATCTCTACACCCCGAGCGTGTACAGGAGATTCTGCCTTTGCCGCGTGCTTTTCGATCAGTATCCGAGTCATCTGTGGGCAGTAGACAGATGATGCAGAGGTCTAGGAGGACCAGACTAGCAGTTAGACGATCTCGGGTTTTAGGACCGGTGGTGTGGGGCACCCGAGGTGGGGTCAGAGCCAGGCGTGCCAGAAACGGACAATGTTACTCATGCGGCAGAAAGGGTCACCTGGCACGTGACTGTCCGAATCCTCGTACGGTTGATCAGCGGGTGTTGGAGGAGCCACCGAGACAGAAGCCACGACTAGTGCTTGAGCAACAGCTGAGCAGTGGACAAGGCAATAGAGCTCTGAGAGCAGGTGGGCAGGAGAGGAACTAGTGGATACGTCCTTTGTACTTCTAGTTACATGTTGATTTTGTATTCGTGTCTTTGTACTGTGAGCTACAATAATAAAAAGACACTTATCTTTGTTTTCTTTCCTGTCCTTTTGTTTGTCTGATACTGAGTGGTCCCGGTTAAACTGTTGACTTGACCCTCACTTTCGAGATTTCTACTGGAGGGGACCCAATGACCTCACACTGATGCCGATAGTGTGACTCGACCCTTGGAGGCGAGAGTGACAGTTGGATCTCTTAGTAGATACGTCGAGGCCTTACCACTTCATCCATGGCATGAATGCATCATTCATGTCAGGATTGACTGTATTAGGCTACGAATGTGGTTCATCCAGGGGATGAGACCGGGTTTCTCTTATCGGCCAAGAAGAAATCATAGCAGCTCTTGTGAGACTAAAGGAGGTCCAAGACATCTAAGAGAGGATGAAGACTGCACAGTGTAGTAAGAAACAGGAAACCGGTGCCAGTCTTAGAGACTCGGGCGTGTTAAGAAGAGGAAGCTTAAAGGAGAGATGAGTCTACGAAGCAGCAGACGTGGAGGCAGAGCTAGGAGAGCAGCATGAGGTGGTGTACATCCTATCATTGTACAAACACCCGCCTTAGTTATTCCTGCCAGGCTTAGGGAGCTGGAGGGCGGAGGAAGAGTGCGGCTGCATGCCGTCAAGGAGTGTGACCCAATGGCTCTAGAAATGATTCAAGGGACAGTCTGTGTCAAATACTATCTGATGAAGTAACAGACGTCGATATGAATCATTCCTCGCTTTCACAAATCTTGTTCCAGACCAAGAGTTTCCGGTAAGCCGTGGACTTGACCCTCACGTCTGGAGATACCTTGGGAGGAGACTCGATAATCACACTTACGTCGATGGTGTGGTCAGACCCTCGAGGAAAGAGTTTCGGTTCTAATCTCTTGGTGGCAGCGTCGAGGCCTTACGACATTAGTTTGAGTATGGAATGGGCTATAACTGTTTATACTCAAATTGACGGTTTTAGGAAAACGTCGGGATGAGTTTTCCTTGGTCGGCGGAAAAGGAAACCCCAGGCAGCGCAGGGTAACTCTTGCACAGGAGAGTGCGACCGATCACTCTTGAGTCGGTCAACCTTACCCTCATGGCAGCAGCCATTCGAGTTCTAGTTCTAACAGAAAATGGAGACCTCTGGAGTTCGAGGATGACGATCACGTCCTTATACGGGTCTCACCTCGACGAGGTTTACGGAGATGTGGCCAAGGAGGCAAGTTATCTCTGGGGTTCAGCGGACCTTCTTAGGTCCCCAGCTAGGTAGGAGGGGTGGTTTACAGCTTGACCCATTCACCACAGTTGCACCAGGTGCACGACGACTTCCACGTATCTCAACTGAGGAGATACGTGCTTGACCCTTCGCATACCATCGACCATGAGGAGCTGGACGATGGCGATGGGGTGTCTTTCAGGGAGATTCCAGTGGGGATCGAGGATCGACATTAGCATATCCTAGGAGGACGATCGATTCCTCGAGTGCACTTTCCCTGGCAGTACGAAACCACCAGGTGAGCACATAGGAGCGGAAGGCTCAGATGCGTGCTCTGTACCGCTTTTGTGACCCTATTTTGTGTTGAAGCTTTATGGGGACGTAAAGCCCTGAGGTGGGAATAATGTAAAGACCCGGAAATTTCAAGGAAATTTTTTTCTTAATTTTCTTTATAATTTTACAAGAACACAGTGTCTGACGGCACCTGATTCCGAGGCCCGGTGTGCCCGGAATTAATTTCCGAAGTTTGGCTCGGGTACGTTCAGTGAACGAGTGAGCGGGAATTTCTATCTTTTGAACCGTTGCCCGGAATCGAATTCTGAAGGCACCGATGAACACGCAGTGCCGATATTCGCTTAAGGAGACCTTTTCCGAGGTTGCGTTTATTGCGGTTTGAGAGTTAGTTTATGGGTTTTTAAAATAAAGTTAAATAAAATGTGGAAACACATTTTATTTTTAACTTGTTGGTTAACTCCTCCCAAAGGGAGTTAGGGGTGGGACCCACATACACATAACCTCCCTTGAGAGGATTAAGTGTGGCGGGGCCCACACGAACCCTAACTCTTCACCTCCTCTTTTTAAAACTCCCCTTTAACTCACTTTAATTAATGTTTGACACTTGGAATAATTAATTGAGGTGAGATGTTTTAAATTTCAAACCTTTGAAATTCTAAGAGGGAGGTTGTGTAATAAAATAAGCTTAAGCTTATTTTATCATTTTGTGGTTGGTTTCTTTTTCCACTTGAGAGGATTTGAGAAGCTCACTCTACCATCCTCAACTTTGACGAAGAACACGAAGAACACCCAAGAACGCCACTTCTCTCTTCTTCCTAGCCGGATTGTTTCCGAAGATCGACGACGCCTTCCGTGTCAACGAAATGGAACGTCGCTTCCTCCTCGGACTTTCTTCGTCGGCTTACGAAGATTCACCAACGACGTACCTCTTCGGACGTACCTCTACGTCAACGGAATCGACGAACGATTACCGCAATGCCCGACCTCCGTGACGCTTGTCTTCCGCGGTTTGTTGATGTGCTCCACACTTGAACCGAGGTAGGGGTTTGTTTCAATTGTTTATATTTGTTCGAGAATTTCGACTTGAAAATTCTTCGTGGTAATTTTTTTTAAAGTTATGTGGAACTTTCTTCGATCTTGTTTGTTTATATTTGTCGGCCCTTGATTTTCAAATCTTTTTATTTAATCTAAAAAGATGTTGAAAGTTTATTATTCGTTAAAGGCCGATTGCTATCCTTATAACGTGAGGAGTTTGGACCGTACAAACCCAGCCGATCCTCCTCTTTTACTTCGTGTTGTTTCTTTGTGGAATGGTTCGGAAGGGCATGGTGCCGTCGCACCACGCGGGTTCATGCGGTTTAATGCGGAAGATATGTGTGGCGCCGTCGCGCCGCGCCGTGGAAAGATTTCAAGAACGCGACGTAGTCGCGTCGCGTCGAAGGTAGTCGAAGATACCGCGGCTGGAGTAGGGCCACGGCGGAGGGGCGCGGCGCCGCCGCGCCGTGCCAATCGAACAAGGGCCGCGGCTTGAGCGGCGGCAGAGCTGGAAGGGGCGGCCGGAAAACCGGCTGCCGGCGGTTAATAAAGAGCTGCGGCCGGCTCGGCCGCGACGGAGCAGCCAGAGGCAGCCGGCCTTGCCGGCCGCCGGTTTGCTTAGGAGGCGGGACCCCGCGGGTCCCGCGTGTGAAAGGAAAACGGCCGGCCTAAGGCCAGCCGAGATCCACAAAACCCGGGGGGAGTTTACCCCCCCTGCGTGCGGCGCACGTGCGGTGCCCAGGCCGCGCCCCCGCGCCGGGCCGCGCCGCCACGCAGGGCCGCGCCGCTGCGCTGGGCGCACCGCCGGCCGGGTCGCGCCGCCGGCGGGGCCGGGTCCAGCCGGACCGGGTCGGGTCGACCCAGTTCGGGTCAGACCAGGGGGGTCGGGCCGGGTCGGTTCGGGCCCAGACCCCCCTGTTTCGGACAGGTTTCGGTTTTTCGCCCATATCTTGGGCTACGGGCCTCCAAACGACTCGCCGTCTGCGGCAACGTGATCCTTGGATCGAGACGGTCGTTTCGGTATACTATACTCAAGGTACATCTTCCCTTTCAGGAGGCTACGTGGTTAAAACTCTATAGTTAAGCGTGCTTGGCCTAGAGTAGTGATCAGGATGGGTGACCTCCTGGGAAGTTTCCCAGGGTGGGTGTGAGACGGAAAAGCCAATAACATCCAGACCAGGCGTCCGATTGACGCTCCGTCTATTGCGTTGCGTTCCTATTGACGATACAGAACTTTTGGCATCCTCTTCACGAGTTTTGGATGCAGATGGATAGTGGCCGGGTTGGATCGCACCGAAATCCAACCGGGCCCCTGGAACGGAAAAGCTGATATCTTTCTGACAGAACGTCCGTTTGACGAACCGTCAGCGGCGTTGGTGATCGTGTTGAGAAACGGTCCCTATGAGTTTACCCTATGAGAATTCGGGGTACAGTTGAGATACGGTCGGGTTTGGTTCGCTCACGAAACCAACCGGGCCCCTCGGACAAAAAGGCTAATAACTCACAGACCGGGTGTCCGATTGACGCGCCGTCTGTTGCGTTGAGACCCCTATGACGTGGAGGTCCTTTGAGATACTTCTTCGCAGGACTTTGAGATACATGGAGTATCGACCTGTAGCTCGTGGTGCAGACCCTCCCAGTGACAAGCGTGCGGAGTACGGAGACCGTGTAGCTGGATGAGACCCGACGACTGCTGATCGAACGACTCGGTGTGTTACAGAGGTGTGCTTGGTTGTAGCGGCACATGGGAGCACTTGGATGTAGCTGCAGACCCACGATAGAGGTGCGCTTGGTTGTAGCGGTACATGGGAGGGCTTGGTTGTAGCGGAAAACCCACGACAGAGGTGCGCTTGGTTGTAGCGGCACATGGGAGCGCTTGGTTGTAGCAGCTGGCCCGCAGTACTCGATGGGTGGAGTTCTTCAGCAGTCTTAGGTTAGTGAGAAGTACCTCGGAGTCGTGACATGACCACTGTACACTCCAGAGACGGAGCTCTTCAGCAGTTACGGTTTCGATAATGAAAATCCTGGTTGAGCTGAGACTTTTGACCTTGTGTTTACCTCATGATTGAGATGGGTCACTTTCTAACTTAGGTATATGTATGGTCATATACCCGGGTAGTGGTTATCTACTGATTTCACAATCCTTGTGTTTCCTCATGATTGAGATGGGTTACTTGATAACTTAGGTATATGTATGGGCATATACCTAAGTAGAGGTTATCTGTTGAGATCTTATTTGTGGTTATCCTTGTTGGTTTAGTGAGACCTTGAAGGTCTCGGGGTCCCCACTGAGTATCTTTATACTCAACCCTGCACGGGCTATGCTCGTACCTCGTTGTGTTGGTTGCAGACGACGGGCAGTGCTGACAGAGGCCGAGTGTTTGAGGACTGGACGGTACTTGGAGGTGGACTATATGACGAGATGGTACCCGGAGGAGGACCTCACGACGAGACGGTACCCATAGGTGGACGTGATGACGAGGTGGTACCCGAAGGTGGACCACTGGGTGGACATACTCGGAGCGGACGGCGGGACCCGAGGAGTAGAGGAGCTATCTGTACCCACCCTTCAGGTGGGATTTCCAGTGGACAGCTCGGCGTAGCAGCTTTACTTTTCAGTTGCTGTTTTCCCTTCGAGTTGTACTTTACAGTTGAGCTTGTATTTCCGGCCCCTTTTTACTTTCTGCACTTACTGTTGTACTCAGTTTTTACTTAGTGTTTACTTCTTCCGCTTGTACTCTGTGTGATTGTTTACTTTACAAAGGAAATGCCTTCCCTTTTTACCGGGATTTATGCCTTGGTGCTAGTCGCCAGCCCCTGGCCTATGGAAGGCGGGCTTGGGGTAGTCACGGCACGGGCCCCGAGGACGGGTCGTGACAGAGTTAGTCCGACTTGGTGGGACCAGACCTAGGCCCACTACTGACCCTGTACTTTCTTTGTCCATATCATTGGTATCAGACGACTATTTGATAAACCGTTAGTAGTTCTTGTTTTCTTGGAGCACAAAAATCCCATTGAGTATACCCTACCGAAGTTAGGGGTAAAGTTGAGATACGATCATGTTGGATCGTGCACGAATCCTACCGGGCCCCTGGGACTAAATAGATAATAACTCATAGATCGGGTGTCCTATTGACTTTCTATCTGTTGTGTTGAATCCCCTATTACAAGGAGGACCTTTGAGGTACTTATACATGGGACATCGTGATAGCTGGAGTATGGACCTGTAGTTTGTGGAGCAGAACCTCGTGGCGATGATCGAGCAAAGTATAGAGACCTAGTAGCTGGCTGAGACCTGAAAACTACTAACTGATTCGACTCAGAGTGATATGACTAGCCCAGTGGGAAGTGCATTGGTGTTCTGGCATACCCACAGTGGGGAGCGCCTCTATGTGACCACAGAAGACCTACGGTACTCGATAGGAGAAGTACCTCAGTAGGATATGAGTTGGAGCACCTCTTTGTGAGCATGGCAGAACCATGGTGGGGAGTGCCTCTGTGTGAGGGCGGAATACCCACGGTACTCCATAGGAGGAGTACCTCAGCTGTCCAATTTTTGTGGGAAGTGCCTCTGTCTGACGCGGCCGGACCACTGTACTCGATTGAGTAGGAGTTCTCTAGTAGCCATGGTTTCGATAATATGAATCATGTTTTGAGCTGAGTTAGTAACTTTTGTGTTTACCTCATGAGTGGGATTGATTATTTGATAACTTATGTATATGTATGGGCATCTAACTAAGTGGAGTTATCTGTTAATTTTGTACTTTCTGGATTATCCTTCTTGGACTTTGTGAGACATTGAGGGTCTCTAAGTCCCTACTGAGTATCATTATACTCACCCATACATGAGATATGTCTTCACCTCATTGTGTTGCTTATAGATGAAGGACATCGCTGACTGATTTTAAGAGTATCACTACTGGATGATACCCAGAGGTGGACCTTATGATGATTCTGTACATGGAGGAGGCTGATAGATGTGGAGTAATGAGGAGGCTATTTATGCCTACACTTCAGGTACGAATTCTGGAGGACGATCCATCAGTTATTTTACCTCTCTTCTATTGTACTTGTTTTTCAATTGTAATTGTACATTCGTATTGGGATTGTATTACATTCCCTTTACTTTTATTACTCTCTTTTGGTTAAACAGTTTTCTTAGTGTTTCGTATCCATCTATGTGCTCTGTTGTGTGTGTTTACACTTAATAAAGGCAATGCCATCCCTATTTTAGGGATTTACGCCTTTGGTTCTAGTCGCCAGCCCCTAGCCTATGGAAGGCGAGCTTGAGGTAGTCACGTCACGGGCCCAAGGGGAGGGGTCTTGAAAGTTCAAGCAATATTATTTCTTTGATAATCCTCTAATAATTTAAATTAGTGACTATCAAGGAAATATTCATCTTCTTGATTAATTTCGTGTCAGAAAATCATTCGTGTATCTCTACCTCATAAATAACTATAATAAAAAAGGGATCAATTTTTAGATCCCTTTATAGTTTAGATAGTATAATTATATTGGGAACTCTACTCTCTCTTACTTAAAAAATCCAAGGGATTTTCGGTTTTGATATCGTTTTGGAATTAGATTTTTGAAATATCCAACATCATTGAGAATTTTATTGAGTATAATATTTAATTTAATATTTATTTCACTATATTTAACTCTAAGGGTGTTGATAAGATTTTTAATAGTATTATGCCATAGATATATAAAAATATCATTACCTTCAAATGAAACGGCGATAGTTTCCCAAAATTTATTAATTTTAGGTAATTAAAAATATTAATCAAATTCGTTAGGATATAATAAGAAAACAATTGTATACATATATTTAAAATATAAATAATATTATACCTCATGAGTGAAATTCCATAATTATGGTTTATTGATAAAAATATATAACTTTTTGGTAGCATTAATATATACTTTCATTCTATGGTTTTTGGGTATGTGATCATCCCAGGTTCTGCTGAACCTAATTCCATCCATTTAAATAATGATTTATTCTCATACACATTACTTATATAATTTAATACATTATAAAAAAATTAGAAATACTCTAGAAATTCAATTTATAGTGGTTCAAAATGTAATAGTTGATTTTTTAAACCATTGTTTATTATTGTAGGTGTTGTGCAATGACTCCTGAGGGGGGGGGGGTGATTTCATTAAATTTTCTAAAACAAAAAAATTCATCATAATATATATAAAAAATATATTCCACTATAAATATTTATATATATATAATATATAAAATAGATAAGAGTTAGTAAATAATATATTTATAGTTTTTTAAGTCAAAAGGATCTGCAAGTCCACTCCATTGACACTCTAATCCACATGCATTGAAAACTTTATTATAACATCTTTTTTTCTATGGGACACCAAGCCGAGTGAAATATGTTATACCACGGCACAATGTCCAATAAACGTCTAATATGATCTCACATTACATGAACTTTACATTCCCTATTGATCCTAACTATAAGGAGTTCTAAGTTATAAATAAAAATAAATATCTGAAGATATTTTTTATATTCCACAAATATTTATAATATATAAGTGAAAGAAAATTCTTGCTTTCTCAAATAATGTATATGCATGAAATGTTTCCCTAAATAACTCCATTTTATATAGATATAACATTTATTAATATATAAACAATATATTTTTATTTTAAAATTAAACAAAAACCACAAAGAATAAAAAACTATCTTCTTGATCTTATTATGAAAAACCATGTATACATAATTATTATAGAACATATCTATAGATAACCACTTTTGGAATTTACATTATTCTTAATTTAATAATCAAAAGAGAGAGTATATTAATTCAAAAAATATGTTGTGTCATTTTATGGAGTCATTGATTCTAGAAAAATAATGCACGAGATATAGATGTTTTGTTAGCTAATGTCTTGATTTGAACTATAAATGAAGAACATAATATTATTAAAATAATAATTTTCTTATGTAATTATCTCACATTCTGACACAAAAATAGAATGAATTATATTTATCTTGTAATAGAGTAATTGTAATAAATTCCATGAATGCGGTACTAAAATATGAATATTATATTTAGTCTTCATAAGACATCAATGTTTGTAGAATATTGTTCATAATTTAAAATAAAAAACATAATAATCTCTAGAATTTATTTAATTTCCAATATACGTAGAATTGAGATGGATACAAAATCTTCACACATGATAATTCAACACAAAAAAAATAATTGTTGTTGAAATAACTATTCCATAGGATAATTCCATAAAATCAATAAAATTTGGTTATGCAAATGATAAATATGGCCATCAGATGATGATTCAATATTTATTCAGGGAAAAAAATTTCTCTTCATTTAAATTTTTCATATCAATTGACAAATAACATATAAAATTCTATATATAATTTTATCATCACCTAATTTTGTTTTAATAGATCCTATAACATAAATAATTTTTATAAAATTTTTTATGGTGATACTTTTGAGTATGTATGATAAATAACATGGTTGAAATCATGAATGAGGAAAATAAATTATATAAATTCTTCTTGTGGGGTAATTTAGTTATATGAAACATCATTCATAATATATTTTTTGTATTTCATAGTCTTATAAGTTAGGATCCTTAAAATGAATTTGAATTCAAGAATCTATAAAATAATTTTCATTGTCAAATAGGATAAATTATTTTAGACCTTATTCTATAAAATGGAAACTACAGAAGAGAATGTTGTTATGGAATTTTCGATAAAACTAGGTTAAATGAAGAGTAATCTAAATTCATACAAATGAGTTTAACATAATAACTATCATATAGTAACCCAAAATGAAATTAAATAATCATATTTGGAAAAAATTCATATTTTTTAACCATAATAAGACGTGAAATGTTTTTTATTTTGAAAGGAAATATGTTTGTTTAGGAAAAATTATCACATAATAATTTATATTTTTTGATCAATTAAAAAGATTATTATATGTTTCCCAATTCCAGTTTTTCATTTCACAATAAAAATATAAGTAAATAAGAAATTCCAACATCCTATGATATAGAGGATACAATGAAAAATTTATAATCCCTTTTTAGGTTTTCGTAACACAATTTGATAAAGGAGGTTACATGGAATTTATGGAAATTTTATAAAAATTGTACCCATGGTCATCCACATTATGTGGAACTTTTAAAATCATTTCATGTCATGTAAAAATTTAGTAGATGGTTTCATTTAATTCTAAATATTTATCAACAGTTTGAGTGTGACTTGACATGGTGTAAATTCTATGTTGTATGAATACACTATTTCTAATGCCACATAGTTTGTATGCATATAGAATACAGAATTCATGTGGTTTATATATGAGGAATGTAATTAATACAACCCTCATATTTACTTTATACTAAGTGAAATTTCATTATGTGACGTACATAATGTGTTGTGGTGAACAAAACATGTATGATGTAATAACCATAAGAAATAAAATTTATGTTGTTAGTTGTGTAGTGTGGGTTCTTAGTAATGAATCACTAACTATGTATATGATCAAACAAGTCTTATAAATGGGTACACTGACAAAAGTAACTTTCCATGGATATTTTTTCATGTGATTAAACTTGAGTAAATAAATAAATATTTAGATAAATACAAAACTACATACTCTGTAGCTGGTTGGACACGTCATGTGACATGAGTTTCTATATTAATTTGATCTTTAGTGACTTCTCCATGTCTCGTGTGAAATTAATTTTTTTTTCTATTTACTTTGGATGTTATTATATAGATATATGATTCATATGTTTGATGTTCAAAACATGTACATCACAAGAATCTCTAATGGTATACTCCATAGATATATAGGCATGTCTTTTGGCCAAATACATCATGTAGACAATAATGCATGGCCCCTAAAAAACATTTCATGTATAATATGGCATGTTATGTTGGTATACATTCCATGTAAGAACAATTTACATGACAAGGAAAATAAAAAACATCAGAATTATTCATTTTAATGTCTCTATGCACAACATATAATATTTAAAATCCACAAATGGCTATTCTGGAGAAGAAAAATATTCTACAATATATCACCTCTAGTAGACATAATATAATTGTTTTATTTTATATTAAAATAAATTTACCTAATCTGATTAAAATAAAACATAATTATAATCTTGATTACTATTTTTATACATAATTATTATACAAGAATTTATTAATTAATAATATAATTAATTTAATAAATCATAAAATTTATGTATAAAAATAATGAATTGAAATTAATGTTAACATTATTAAATGCATATTTGATTCATGTAAGGATGATTATTAGCTTTACCAAACTATATATATGGTAAGTATATATAATATTTAATTATTTGTTTCATTTTTTTCGGATTTATTTATTAGTAAAATAAATATAATTATATATATATATATATTAACATTCTTTTTGTACATATAGACCTGAATGTCCGCAATTTAATTAATGAAACCTGATAATTCAATTCAAACTTGCATGAGAGTGAGTAAGAATATGAAATGGTGGGATCTAAATATCTAGAGATAGTTATAGAATAACTTTATGTTAACCCAACCTATTTAATTTCGATGTTAATGGTGGAATTATACAACTTGATCCATGCTATGCTAAGGATATTATTTCTTGAAGGGTCAAGGATCTGTTTATTTCATATTCAATAATCCAAAAATTAATTTTAATCTCAAGAAAATACCACATATTTATTTATATTTTTTATATTGTATTTTTATTGAATTATTTATGTGAATTAATTTCAATTTTATTGTTAAACTTTATTATTTAATGTAAATTAATTAATTACATTTATGATATAAAATAAATTGTATGGGTTATGTGAAAATTAATTTAAGAAACATTGTTAGTATGTTATGTAAAATCAAGATAATATTAAAAATCTTACAAAATAAAAAATAAAATATATTTTTTCTTCATTATAAGAAGAATACCTCATATAAATTCATAAAATTATTCAGTTACATTATTTACAATAAAAATTTAGTTTGACCAACAATTTTGGCCCATTTAAGGGTGATTTTAATTATTTGTGGGTCAAAAATATATTGAGGGGATGGTAGATCAAATAATTTCATCAAAAGATTATTTTCTAAACAATACATTTTATTATATTTTTAAAAGGATTGAGGAAATAAAATCCTAGTGTTTCAGGATTGGGGAGTTCAGTCAATAAATCAAATAACGTCAAGAAAATGTAGTTGGAATGACTACTTATGAAAATAAAATCTAAAAAATTTTAGGCCCATTTATGGATTATGAGATACAAGTTACAGTTCTTTTCCACTAGTGTATACATGCGATATAATATCTTGAATATAATGTTAGGGATTATTAAGATATTTTAAGACATTGTGTTATATTTAATACAATAATTTATTATAACACAACAGTCAGTCACCATAGATTAGTTAAACCTAATTTTACTTATTATATAAAATGGAACTGGTAACCACAATAATAATACAATCATACATCAATAGAGAAAAATTCCTCATGATAATAAATTTATAATATTGGTACAACCATTTATACATTATACAACTACAAGAAAATGTATACTATGTGTAGGAGTTTAATATTCCAAATCTTCCACCTCATTGAGTGACAAAACGCGACGAGGGTGACAATAAGAGTTATATGGAAGATACTTCTAAATTAAACATAATTATGGTATGAGTTATATATTTATTTATAGTGATAAAAAATGTAATGGAAGCATAAACCATGTTAACTAGTCTCTTTTCTTTAAAAAAAGTGAAATATAGGTTAATGATAAATGGGATTATCGCTATATTATACTATTGAAAAATGGAATATTAATACGTAGCTTGGGATATTTCATTCAAAATGATGATGTATACTGATCAGTTAGTAAATCCAAGCTTCAATTTTCATAATAAATTTTCAATTGAAATCCTATTATCACTATGTATACCCAATTTATTCATATTCAAATATAATTATATAATGGAACGTATGGAAAATTTTTAGAGGTGGTGCAATAAATAGAAATATATCTTCCTCGCATGTAAAAAATGAGAGGTGATTGGGAGAGGAATTGTGATAAGTGGAAGAAAAATAAATCTGAATATTCTAGTTTCGATATATTATTCATTTCATGTATTATTTTTTATTTCATAAGTATTCCTTAAAATATACAACTAATTTTTTTATCCAAATTCCAAATCCATCTATCTTCCAGAATTTTAAAAAAATAAGGTGAACTCCTAGTGTAAATGAGATTGGGAGATTCATAAACTAGAAAAAAGATGTACATGACTACATATTTCCTAGTGGAAAATTATTTATTATACTACGAGTTTTTTATTTATTATCACCAAATAATTTATTATATTTCATGTTATACACTATAGGACATTATTTTACATTTTAAATGAATATTTTTATTGTGTTCTATACAGAACTAATAATCCTTTATTACTTGAATCAAAAAAAATCTAACATAAAATGATGAATATAATGTTATAATACATATATAATTATTTGAAATGATAAATATTTTTGGTGTTAACATAAAACTATTTTTCATATATATTTCCAAATGTATGTTTAGATTTCATAGAGTTTTCTCTTATCAATTTAACAAATTGAATTATTATTATTTTTTATAAATAAACGTTTATAAATAACTAAATGTCACCAAGAATAAAATGTTATTTTACAAAGATTGATTTTATTATACCATGGAGAAACTAGAATAAATTTTTTATACATCATAATATTATTTTATGAAAATATATGAATTCTCATTAGAGAAACAATTACACTTTGTATAATTTATAAGATCCTCCAGGAAGGCTGGTAAGATAATATTATAACCAACCACCCATAGATCATATTAATATTGAATGGAGATACTTTTGGATGCACAATTACTTATAAAATTATATAAACCAAATAGAACTATAAATTGGATTGATGATAAGAAATATCTATATTAATATTCATTCCTACTTCTATATAAGGATTTTTTGAAATGGTATTATAATTACTAATGATATGAAAGACATATTGAGTCATTGTGTGATATATGTTATTATATATAGGAAATATATAATGAAATAGATTTATTCTTATGGAAGTAATTTATTGTTAAATATTGAATCATCTAGAAACACACTTTAAGGTATACACTAAGTGTATCATAGTTAATTTTCATAAATCTACTCAAGATATTTACATCGCAATGTTATAAAGATAATAGTCATGATGGATTACTCTTCCAAAAGTGGGAATCACTTATCATTTGAGATAGTGAGACTAGGATTACATTCAATGTGGTTAAGGATAATCATGTAAATGAGTTGGAATAGGGACACTAAAATCCACTAGACATTGTGGTAGGAATTTCTCCAATGAATGATATTTCATACTAATGTGAGAAATCAATGTTATTTTGTATTCAACAAGAAATGCGAAATATTATTTGATAAAAATAATGAATCGTGTGAGGATGTAAAAATTAAAAAAATATATGATTGATACATTTATAAAAATTCTAAATTGAATTACAAGTAGGAATATATGTTTATGTATTTTGGTGATTTCATAATTTGATGTAATGTTGCTGGTTATTATTCTAGATAATGTAGAAAGAGTAATAATATCTCCCAGGATATCACTATCTTGACACCTGACATTTTTCACAGATGGGGCTAATGGTTATTTCCAATTACCATATGTTGAAACTAGTTCGTGGGTTCCATGAATAAACTTTTTTGATGTGTTACATAATTAATTAATAATAATAAGTCATCATTAAAAATCAATTAAATAATAAATCCTGGAATAATAAATAAACATGAATTCAAAATCAAAACCTAGATAAGTAAACCAAAAATAAAATGAAATGGAAAGAGGTAAATTGGAAAAGAATATAAACACCATAGTATAAATTTTCGGTTAGAAATCCCAAATAAAGGACTCGGGTGGATTCAATTTGATAAATACTGAACCCTAGACACTCGTCATATAATTCTGGACATCCTTGGACATCCTAGAATATAAAGATTGTACATAGAACTGTGAAAATAAAATAAAGAAATAATTTATTCATAAACACCACAACACTAGTCCCAATTAATGGTTTTCACTAAAAATAGCCTATAATATCTCACTATGAATAGTCTATAATTAAATTCATTGATATTTTCAATAAATGATACATTTCATGAAATTATAAATCTAGTTTTCACATAATTAATTAAATAAATACAATAACATGCGAAACTCAAATTTATAAAACTAAAACCCTTTTACCATCAACTAGTGATATTTTTAAATAATAAATTTTATATAATTCAAAGTGTAAATTAAAAAGAAATAAAAAATAGATTGAAGATTTCATTTACATTAAATATTCCAAGAACTTAAAAATAGTATTTTTGACAATAATCTTACAAAAAAAAGAATTTTCTTAAAAACCACTGAAGAAGAAATGAAATTATTCCCTTTATCCAATACATTATATTCCAATTTGAAAACAACATGAAGGATTATAAAAATAATAAAAACAATTAAACACAATCACAAATGGGAACCATGACTTTGATGAATACATGTTGTCGCACCCCAAACCGTGCGTTTATTTTATTTTATGATTTCTTTGACTTTAAATTATATTGCTGCGGTTTGTGTTTAGTATCAGACCAGGTTTTTGAGTTTTTGTTAAAAAGTGCACTTTTTGACGCGACGTCGTTGGGCGCGTGAGCGGAGCCTGTTCTGGAAACCACGCTCGTCCTTGCCCGGTGTATTTTCGCATCCCGTTGTCTTTGGAAAATTTTAAATAGAGTCTTTATATTTAAAACGCGCGTTAATTGTTGCGTCGTTAGAATTTTTAGTGCGTTAAGAATTAATTATCATTAAAATGATACGAACACCGTTATTGTTTTTATTTTATTTTATTTTATTATTTTATCTCTATGATGTTTATTATTTGTTGTTGTTATTATTATTATTTTAATTTATTATTATTATGATTCTGATTTGTTTTATTTAATTTAATTTTATTATTTTATTATTATTATTATTATTTTCCTTTTATCTTTTCTTTTCTTTTTTTCCAACCCTAGTGGGCCGCACCCCCTTTATATATATACTTTTTTTTCTTCTTCCTCCCCCGCGGGAGCCACCCCCCCCCCCCCCCCCACCCTGTCTCTCTCCCTCTTCTCCTTTTTCTTTTTTTTCATCCCCGCTCGCTTCTCCCTGGTGCACCGTCTACAGGCCGCGCCCCCTTCCTGCAGTGCGCCGCTGCACCCTCCTCTCCTCCCCTGTCCGGCGCGCATCCCCCTTCAGCCTGCCGTCGTCCGGCATCCCTACCTCCTTCGGCTCTCTCGCACGGCAGCCGCAACACCTGATCCCCTCCTGCTTCCCTCCTCCAGTGCGCACAGCACCCACCGGCCTCCCGGCCATCCCCACGGATCTCTCGCTCCCAGCGGCGCACCCCCCTTTGCCCTCAGCCTCCCTTGCAGTACGTCCTGGCCTCCCACCGATACTCCTGCCCAGCACCGCCTCGACCCCCTTCCAGCAGACTCGGTGTGGCCCATGTCTCCCATTGCAGCAACCTGACCTCTCCAGCGGTGCGTCCTCCCCCCTTTTCGATGCACAACACCCCCGAACGACGATCCCACCTCCGGCGAGGCCTCCCGCCGATGCCGGACCTCCCTCCTTCAGTGGTCGCAGCCTTTCTGGCCGACCCGTAGCCTTTCCGCTGTCGCAACCCGGCGCCCGACCTTCTTCTTCTTTTCTTCTTCCTCCTCTTCTTCTTCTCTTCTTCTTCTTCTTCTTCTTTTCTTTCTCCTTCTTCTGCTCCGCCGCACAGGTCTGTTTTTTTTATTTATTTTAATTTAATTTGCTATTTCATTTTATTTAATATGTTAATAACCTTTTTATTATAATATTATGATTTATGTGATCATTATTATTATTAATGTTAGTATTGCTAATAATATAATTATTATTATTATTATTAATTTTATTACTATTATTATTATTATCATAATTATTATGAATATTGTTATTATTAATTTTATTATTATTATTATTATTATTATTATTATTATTGTTGTTGTTGTTGTTGTTCTTACTATTATTAATATTATTTTTATTATTTTTGTTATTATTATTATTATTATTATTTTGTTGTTATTATTATTATTACTATTATTATTATTATTATTTTTATCATTTTTGACTATTATTATTGTTATTATTATAATTATTACTATTAGTATCGTGATTATTATTATTCTCGGTTCGTCTTTGCTTCGCTAGGGGATTTTTATCTTTTTATGTTTATTTTGATAGGATTATTATTTGAGGGCCCGCGCAGGGCGTTTCCAAGTGTGCGCCACCGCTGCACCTTATTTCCGAGGTTCCGTCATTGCCGCGCTTTGGTTTCAAGGTGAGCGCTTTTTCCCGCCGCTTGGTTTCGAATGCTCTGGTGAGTTTTGTATGTGTCTGAGTCCTTGGTTTTGATTATGCAGAGTGTCGGCCTCTATCACGTGGCTTCGGACACGCGTTGTGTCATCGCGCCTCGGTTCCAAAGTGGTTCTGTCGTCGCGCCTTGGTTTTGAGGTAGGTCCCCTTTGCACTGCTTTTAAAATTTAAGTTATATTATTTCATGCTGTTCGCGCACCCTAATTGTTTAAAATCAACATTTTATTAATTTTAATAAATATGAGATAATATACGTTAATAAATTTTTAATATAATATGGTTAATTTTTAAATGGTTATTTAATGTCAAAAGGAGCCGTTTATTTTATACACGACACATGAAACATCCTTTTGACGAGCGGACACCCAATAATGAAAGAATGCCTGTTTGGCTTTTAAACATAATTCACGGAATATAAAATAGAGTTCTGGTTTAATGAGAAATGATTTCTTTTGAAGCGTGAACAAATACATTGGTTCGTTTGAGAAATTGCCCGGTTGGCTCTTAAAGTTTATTTGGAAAAGAAAATGGTTTGGTTTAGTTTATAAAAATACTGGCAGCCTGTGAAGTAGTGTTTTGTGGGTTCTTCAAATAGTTTTAAACTGTTTTTGGTAGTGATTGCGAACTGTATTAAATGCCCGTTTGTCACTTTATGGAAAGCGATGGAAATGTTTTTATAAAAACCCTCTTAGGGCGACTCTCATGCCTTGGTTGAAATTGATTGTTGGGGAGGCCGCGCTTAGAGGCTCCCGGTTACATGAGTAGTAAAAGGCATGAGGTTGTTCCACGGAGTGCCTCGGGTGATGCCTGTTGTGCTTTATATATATATATGTATGTGATTGGATGCTCGGTTGGCATTAGTTGGCTCACCCCTTTTCAAACACTTGAGACATGGGAATCTGGCATATTGAGAGAATATTCTAAGAACGATTGCTGCACTGGTAGGTTATGGTACTGACCAGTGGCCCATAGTAGGTGGATATATTGGGTTTATTGCTATGGGATTTTCCCTCGACCTGCCTGTGAGTGGATGGTCGAGCGTGTTGTGCGTTTTGATTTCATCGTGACATGTCAATAAGGATGATTTCTCATGTATTGGTGTCTTCTGGTTTATTCTCGATCTCCTAGGTTCACCCATGTCTATTCAGCTTTGTAGCTTGCAGTAATGACTATGATGCTCACATGTATACTTACATTGCCCTTGCTGTATGTTTTACTTTGTGCATTCTGGCATTTTGTTTTCCTTGGAAACTGATAAATTGCTTTTTAATGGGTTTCTAAAAATTGTTTTCCAAATGGAAGTGTTTAATCCCTTCTTTAAAAAATTTGAAAATTTAAACATCACTTTCCTCTTTTCCTGAAATGTCATTGGCACTAATGAAATGAACACGAATTTGGAAAATGACTAAGGGCAATGGTTCGTACTTTGTTTTTAAGTAGAATATTATTAAAAACATACTTTTATAGATTGTAGTTCAAACTTGAAATGATGTTTCTTTTATTTTAAAGGTAGTGCATTGGGAATAGATATCGGGCTAGCCTACTGAGTTTTAATACTCATGCCTATAGTTCTTTTCTGTTTTTAGTGTTTGTGCGGGCTATAGTTTGAGTGCGCTCGCCGAGGGCGACGCTTGATCGTTGAGTCGGAGAGCAACCCGCGAGGTCGCACAGAGTTTGTTCGCACGTCGTGTTTGGTTAGTTTGATTCTTGTTTGTTTCTGTTTAGTCACTTTATTTGGTTTATCTTTTCTGTGCTGCTCTGTTTTATTTCCACTGTCTTATTTATTTATATTGGGCGAAATCGTTCCCATAGACTCTGTTGATGCCCTGGCGCTTGTCGCCAGCCCGGGAGGATCGGGAACGCCTCTCGGGCCATGTCGCGGACCGGCTTGGGTGACCGGTTCAGGGTCGACCCGGGTTGGTTCGTGACAAAATGGTATCAGAGAAGGTTTGCTCTTAGCAGACCTCACTTTTCAGAGCGCCCTTTGTTATTTGGGATGTCAAGGTAGATGGAGAAGGATTGTCGGGACTTGAGGGGTAGGTGCGAGAAGAGCGTCGCGAACTCTTGCCCGTACTGATCCTCAGGTTTCCATGGGAAGTCCGGTTTAATTTGTTTGTTTGGGTTTTTATGGAAATGTTTTGCGATTGGGATACGACAAAGGGAGTTAGGCCATTAGTCCTCCTAACCTGCGCGGCCTGGCAAGCCATGTGGATCTAGGGGCATGGTCCAAGAAGGCTCTCTGTGTCAGTGGTGTGTTTGGCATATGGCCGCCAACCATATGGTCAAGTCACCCACTGACACTAGTCCCTTGTTTGATTTGTTTTGGGTTTCCGTTGATTTCTGAAAGTGGTTTGAATCAGAAAAGTTGGTTTTGAAAAAAAAAGTGTTGTTTGAAATGACATGTTTAATTTGTGGATTGTTTTAAAAGAAGTGGTATGAATAAATTGTTTTTGGAAAAATAAAGTTGCTTTGTTTTGGCCTTGGTGTTCCGATGAGTACTCACATGCATTTTGGTATGTTGGAAATGTGGATGGATCTCTGGTATGGTGGATGGATGCCCTGGGTGGCACGGATACATGCATGTGAGTGAGGCTCTAAAGAATACCAATGGCGAGGGTTTAACTTACCATGATTGTTTTAAATTAAAGATGTTTTCAAAGAGAAAGGTTTTGATGTTATGATAACTTGTTTTCTCGGATTTTGAGCTTGTCACCTATGCAGTGTTTGATTTTGAGGTTGTTATTCATTCGCTGAGTTGGCATTGATTGGGTTTTTGACCTTTCCTTGTCCAGCGATTATCCCTTTGAAGCTTAGATGGGTGATCGTAGTGCGGTTGATCAACCTAGGGATTTTATGCTTCAGTTTCGGAAGCTCGATTCACCTCTCTTTTATGGTCAAGAAGAAACTTCCGTGGCAGAGGAGTGGATGTGGAAGATTGAAAGGGACTTTAACCTCATTGAGTTTCCCGAGTCGTTGAAGGTCAAGTTTGCAACCTTCATGCTTGAAGGTTCACCGTGGATGTGGTGGAAGTCAGTGTCTCGGAACAAGCCCCGTCAAGAGGTTACTTGGGAGTTTTTCAAGGCCTCGTTCATTCGCCAGTATTTCTCTAAGGAAGATAGGGTGAGAAAGGGGATGGAAGTGTGTTGTCTGCAGCAGGGCGACAGATCCGTGTTAGAATATTTCCAGCGCTTTGTGGATCTAGTACCTTATGATTCAGAGTATGCCACGAATGACCCCATGAAGGCCCGACGCTTCGAGGCGGGTCGCCGCCCTGATCTGCAGTCGAAGGTTTCAGAGTCCAACCTGACTTCTTTTGTTGATGTGGCGAGACAAGCTTTTCGTATCGAAGCCGCGATGGCAGGAGTGCTCGAGGTAGTTCTCCCTCCTTCGATTCCTATGAGCACTGGTGAAGGTTCTGGAAAGGAGATGAGTAAACAAATGGAAGTGGATGGATCAGGTCGTGGAATCAAGAGGCCTCGAGATCTTTCATCAACCTCTTCGGAGCGAGAGATTATTGTGTGCTATCAGTGTGGCAAGCGGGGTCACAAGAAGTCATCGTGCCCAAGCGCTCCGAAGCCCTGCCAGGCGTGTGGATGTCTGGGTCACTTGCGAGGATTTTGTCGGGGCGTTGCAAGAAAGCATCGCAGAGGGTGTTCTCAGAAGTAATGTGCTATTGGGTCTTTGTTCAGAGTTCTTGGTGTAAGTTTCCTTTCAGTTTAAGGGATCTTTTATCGTTGTAGTCATACTGGTGTTGTTTTGGGTTTAAAATGTATGGGAACTTCATGGGTCTTTTGACAAACCTCGTCTTTCAATGCTGGTGTGTTTTAATGTTAAAATCTTGTCCTTCAATCTGTCAGATCAAAAGATGTATGTTTCTTGTTGGGATTATCAGAACCTGACTACGAGGCAGGAGATGCTTCATCCATCAGAGCTCCAGCCAAAAGGTCTCGGAGTGAAGCCGGCGCGTAGTCAGGAACCCCCCGGGGAAATTTTAAAGAGTCTGGTGAAAGTCGTGCCTCTATCGTCGTGGTGAGATAGTTTTGGTGTTGTTGCTCTGGTTTCTCTGTCGTTGTAGTTCTCTCTTATCGCAAAGTGCGCGATGGACTTATCCCTCGTGTAATGTCGGGAATTGTGCCTTTTGGATGTAAGTTGCTGATCAGTGACTTTGCGTGGGCCACTGATGTAAATCAGTTGCGGCCCTGGTTTGTGTCCATCCCGAAGTGATGGGTCGTGAGTAGTCGTACGTCGTAGTTTTAGCGGTTTGATCCTTGGGCCCACCCTCCCCGCCCATGGGGTAAGGGCTTTGGTCTGCGTAAATTTTTTCAGATCAACTCCTAATACTTTTGTACGTGAGTAAGTGGTTTAAAGGTCCTTGTTGTGCTCTTTCTAGCTTGAGTAAGGTCTCGTGCATATCTAAGCTGGTTTCCCGTTTGGTCGTTAGTTGGTCGGTTCTTTATGGTCGGGAGACCCACCATGAGTCTCTTTGGGTTTTCTCTTAAATCGTTATTGAATGGTAGTTGAGTTCTTATGGTGGGGAGACCATTCAGGCCTCCCCTCTGTTGGTGATTTACTTTGGGCAATGAGGTTTAGTCCTGTTGGTAGTCGGTGTGAGGTCCTTGTGTTAAGAGGTTGGATCGTGTTCTGTGAAATCCTTAGGTGTTGATCGATCGACTGGTTGGTGTTGTGGATTTCCGGGGGCGGAAAGCGTTATGGTGGGGAGAATTGTTGCACCCCAAACCGTGCGTTTATTTTATTTTATGATTTCTTTGACTTTAAATTATATTGCTGCGGTTTGTGTTTAGTATCGGACCAGGTTTTTGAGTTTTTGGTAAAAAGTGCACTTTTTGACGCGACGTCGTTGGGCGCGTGAGCGGAGCCTGTTATGGAAACCCCGCTCGTCCTTGCCCGGTGTATTTTCGCATCCCGTTGTCTTTGGAAAATTTTAAATAGAGTCTTTATATTTAAAACGCGCGTTAATTGTTGCGTCGTTAGAATTTTTAGTGCGTTAAGAATTAATTATCATTAAAATGATACGAACACCATTATTGTTTTTATTTTATTTTATTTTATTATTTTATCTCTATGATGTTTATTATTTGTTGTTGTTATTATTATTATTTTAATTTATTATTATTATGATTCTGATTTGTTTTATTTAATTTAATTTTATTATTTTATTATTATTATTTTTTTTTTCCTTTTATCTTTTCTTTTCTTTTTTTCCAACCCTAGTGGGCCGCACCCCCTTTATATATATACTTTTTTTTTCTTCTTCCTCCCCCGCGGGAGCCGCCACCCCCCCCCCCACTCTGTCTCTCTCCCTCTTCTCCTTTTTCTTTTTTTTCATCCCCGCTCGCTTCTCCCTGGTGCACCGTCTACAGGTCGCGCCCCCTTCCTGCAGTGCGCCGCTACACCCTCCTCTCCTCCCCTGTCCGGCGCGCATCCCCCTTCAGCCTGCCGTCGTCCGGCATCCCTACCTCCTTCGACTCTCTCGCACGGCAGCCGCAACACCTGATCCCCTCCTGCTTCCCTCCTCCAGTGCGCACAGCACCAACCGGCCTCCCGACCATCCCCACGGATCTCTCGCTCCCAGTGGCGCACCCCCCTTTGACCTCAGCCTCCCTTGCAGTGCGTCCTGGCCTCCCACCGATACTCCTGCCCAGCACCGCCTCGACCCCCTTCCAGCACACTCGGTGTGGCCCATGTCTCCCGTTGCAGCAACCTGACCTCTCCAGCGGTGCGTCCTCCCCCCTTTTCGATGCAAAACACCCCCGAACGACGATCCCACCTCCGGCGAGGCCTCCCGCCGACGCCGGACCTCCCTCCTTCAGTGGTCGCAGCCTTTCTGGCCGACCCGTAGCCTTTCCGCTGTCGCAACCCGGCGCCCGACCTTCTTCTTCTTTTCTTCTTCCTCCTCTTCTTCTTCTCTTCTTCTTCTTCTTTTCTTTCTCCTTCTTCTGCTCCGCCACACAGGTCTGTTTTTATTTATTTATTTTAATTTAATTTGCTATTTCATTTTATTTAATATGTTAATAACCTTTTTATTATAAAATTATGATTTATGTGATCATTATTATTATTAATGTTAGTATTGCTAATATTATTATTATTATTATTATTATTAATTTTATTACTATTACTATTATTATTATCATAATTATTATGAATATTGTTATTATTAATTTTATTATTATTATTATTATTATTATTATTATTATTATTATTGTTGTTGTTGTTGTTACTATTATTAATATTATTTTTATTATTTTTGTTATTATTATTATTATTATTATTTTGTTGTTATTATTATTATTACTATTATTATTATTATTATTTTTATCATTTTTGACTATTATTATTGTTATTATTATAATTATTACTATTAGTATCGTGATTATTATTATTCTCGGTTCGTCTTTGCTTCGCTAGGGGATTTTTATCTTTTTATGTTTATTTTGATAGGATTATTATTTGAGGGCCCGCGCAGGGCGTTTCCAAGTGTGCGCCACCGCTGCGCCTTATTTCCGAGGTTCCGTCATCGCCGCGCTTTGGTTTCAAGGTGAGCGCTTTTTCCCGCCGCTTGGTTTCGAATGCTCTGGTGAGTTTTGGATGTGTCTGAGTCCTTGGTTTTGATTATGCAGAGTGTCGGACTCTATCACGTGGCTTCGGACACGCGTTGTGTCATCGCGCCTCGGTTCCAAAGTTGTTCTGTCGTCACGCCTTGGTTTTGAGGTAGGTCCCCTTTGCACTGCTTTTAAAATTTAAGTTATATTATTTCATGCTGTTCGCGCACCCTAATTGTTTAAAATCAACATTTTATTAGTTTTAATAAATATGAGATAATATACGTTAATAAATTTTTAATATAAGATGGTTAATTTTTAAATGGTTATTTAATGTCAAAAGGAGCCGTTTATTTTATACACGACACATGAAACATCCTTTTGACGAGCGGACACCCAATAATGAAAGAATGCCCGTTTGGATTTTAAACATAATTCACGGAATATAAAATAGAGTTCTGGTTTAATGAGAAATGATTTCTTTTGAAGCGTGAACAAATACATTGGTTCGTTTGAGAAATTGCCCGGTTGGCTCTTAAAGTTTATTTGGAAAAGAAAATGGTTTGGTTTGGTTTATAAAAATACTGGCAGCCTGTGAAGTAGTGTTTTGTGGGTTCTTCGAATAGTTTTAAACTGGTTTTGGTAGTGATTGTGAACTGTATTAAATGCCCGTTTGGCACTTTATGGAAAGCGATGGAAATGTTTTTATAAAAACCCTCTTAGGGCGACTCTCATGCCTTGGTTGAAATTGATTGTTGGGGAGGCCGCGCTTAGAGGCTCCCGGTTACTTGAGTAGTAAAAGGCATGAGGTTGTTCCACGGAGTGCCTCGGGTGATGCCTGTTGTGCTTTATATATATATATATGTATGTGATTGGATGCTCGGTTGGCATTAGTTGGCTCACCCCTTTTCAAACACTTGAGACATGGGAATCTGGCATATTGAGAGAATATTCTAAGAACGATTGCTGCACTGGTAGGTTATGGTACTGACCAGTGGCCCATAGTAGGTGGATATATTGGGTTTATTGCTATGGGATTTGCCCTCGACCTGCCTGTGAGTGGATGGTCGAGCATGTTGTGCATTTTGATTTCATCGTGACATGTCAATAAGGATGATTTCTCATGTATTGGTGTCTTCTGGTTTATTCTCGATCTCCTAGGTTCACCCATGTCTATTCAGCTTTGTAGCTTGCAGTAATAACTATGATGCTCACATGTATACTTACATTGACCTTGCTGTATGTTTTACTTTGTGAATTCTGGCATTTTGTTTTCCTTGGAAACTGATAAATTGCTTTTTAATGGGTTTCTAAAAATTGTTTTCCAAATGGAAGTGTTTAATCCCTTCTTTAAAAAATTTGAAAATTTAAACATCACTTTCCTCTTTTCCTGAAATGTCATTGGCACTAATGAAATGAACACGAATTTGGAAATGACTAAGGGCAATGGTTCGTACTTTGTTTTTAAGTAGAATATTATTAAAAACATACTTTTATAGATTGTAGTTCAAACTTGAAATGATGTTTCTTTTATTTTAAAGGTAGTGCATTGGGAATAGATATCGGGCTAGCCTACTGAGTTTTAATACTCACGCCTATAGTTCTTTTCTGTTTTTAGTGTTTGTGCATGCTATAGTTTGAGTGCGCTCGCCAAGGGCAACGCTTGATCGTTGAGTCGGAGAGCAACCCGCGAGGTCGCACGGAGTTTGTTCGCACGTCGTGTTTGGTTAGATTGATTCTTGTTTGTTTCTGTTTAGTCACTTTATTTGGTATATCTTTTCTGCGCTGCTCTGTTTTATTTCCACTGTCTTATTTATTTATATTGGGCGAAATCTTTCCCATAGACTCTGTTGATGCCCTGGCGCTTGTCGCCAGCCCGGGAGGATCGGGAACGCCTCTCGGGCCATGTCGCGGACCGGCTTGGGTGACCGGTTCAGGGTCGACCCGGGTTGGTTCGTGACACATGTAATGCTATCAAAATGAAGAAATGATGATATGTGATAAAAATAATGAAGTAGAATAAAATTGATACACAAAATTATACCTTGAAATATGTATTGAGAATAAACTAATAACCGCGGCTAATATCTTATGAAATAGGTCACACAATCCGAATTGTTGAGAAGATCCTTAAGTTTGAATTTTGTCCCTTCTGATTGGGACAATCAAACTAGTACGGATCTAATATCTTCTCAGAAGCACTCAATCTATCTTTTTAATGAAATTTAAACCACTAAAACTCATCCTATCTAATTTGTAAAAATTCCCTAGAATGGTAACTATAATAACTAAAGAATTAACATATACAGATAAAAAATTATTATCAAAGAATTATTATGTCAAATGGAGGTTAGAATAGAATACTGACATAGGATAAATAATAGTAATTTGAAAAAAAAATATAATCCCATATCCCTCACCGTCACAAAAAATATCCCGCATTAATTTTCATATATAAGAAAAACACAGAAGAAAATATTATAAAATAATACTCCATGAGAATACAATTAAGATAATGTTCAAATCAGAGTCTTATATTATTCATTGAAAATGATATATAAAATATCTAATAAGGACATAAAAATAATCCCAGTATTTAAAGGAAGTTTGTACTATTTGAAATATTATTTCCGAAACATTTCTTATAATCCACTTATAAAGCCAAATATGGAAATTCATTTGGAAATGATTATTTTTGACAGTTTCCTCTTTAACTCGTATTAAACACCACCCTGATCTAATGTATCCCAACAATTAAAAACGATTTTCATCCCACTTTTTTTATATAACTCCTATTATAAAACCACACAATCATTGAAAATTAAAATATCTTATAATTAATTATAAAAAATTTAAATCCTGTATGAATATCATTATGCTTGTGTTATTGAAAAATACAATGGTACATAGGTGAATGACTACTATTTAAATAATTTATAAGCCAATTTTAACATGAAATGATAGTTCTATATATATATATATATAATTTTATCAGAATTCTATTTAAAAAAACCATGAAATTTATATCATGTATTATATATGAGTATTATGGGAAAAACAATATCGCATACGAGGGAACACATTGGAAACATGTCAAAATAAATAATGAATTAATATTAAAATAAAGAGAAGCCCTATCAAACACATAAATAACCATATCTCCATAAAAATAACCATGGAGATTCATAATCGCAACACAAATAGTGGTTATGGTTCTCAAAATAGAGAAAAATGAATGAGATGATAAGGGGAGAATAGAGGAAGAATAATAATGAATAGATATGGACTCAACGCACAAAAAACACTTGAAATATAAATAATAATATGTTTATATAGTAGAAGTAATAAGTTTGGAAAAAACCCTATACACCCTACTGATTAAAATAACATTATAGGAGAAAATTAAGGTGAATACATAAAATCTGCTGGGGAAAAGTGTCATTTTGAAATTTTGATGGAAACTAGGCCCAAATCATGTCTTTAAAAACAATAAAAAAATCATGCACATAGAAATTCATTTGTAAAATATCCTTAAAATGGTGATATACGTGGTATCCAAATCACGTGTTGGTTTTGGAAACTATAATCCCAATAACAATAGGTTTTAAAGATAATTATCACATGATTTGAAAAAATTGTTTTTATTTCATGTTCTAGTACACAAAAAACCGATCAATAGAGTTTAGACTAGGATTATCATTTTTTGAATCAAATGATCTATACATATGTAGAAAAATAATATAAATAAAATAATAAACTAAAAGAATAACTAAATAAGGGTGGCCACATGGTTCCCCATAAACCATGTGTGAAAAAATTACATAGATGGAAAATTCCATGATTTATTTGTTCAATAAAAAACATCCCAGAAGTATACAATACCAAGTATAAAATAAATTCATATAAAAATAAATATAAAAAATATTATGGTGGTTCATACTTATCCCCATTTCCCCAATTTATTCTCTTATTTTTTTGGATAAAAAATAGGTGACTTTAAAAAAGGAAAACCATGAAAATCATATGTGAGGGTTTATAGGGTTGTAGTTATCTTAAGAAGGACTTATGAATAAGAGAGAACATTGATATATAGTTATTATAAAATTTTATTAAAATAATTAAACATACATCAAGAAAACATGATCAATTCTATTCCTTGAATACTCTTCAAGAACTCGATGAAGAGAGAGACCCAATAGGGGAGTCAGTACCATCTAGTGATGAACTCTAGTGGTGATGCAATGGATAACCAATAAAAATCATCTGCAATAAAAAATGATCGCCTAATTAGAAAAATAATATAGTTGGATCCCAATAATAATGGATACCCTCTTGGTCATCACCACCTAATTCCATTCATAAGACCATCAGAATATGATACAAAAAAATATCACCCATTGAAGCAATTAATAAAAATATAACTGAAAAACAAGGCTTAGTCATGGTAAAAAAATTATTATATATATATAGATAAAAACCTAAATGAATGAGAGAAAATAAGGACTCATACCTTTCTAACAACATATTTTGAATCTGACTATATCCATTCAAAACCAACTAGTTCATAATCTCGACAAGTTCCATGCTTGTCATTGTCATAATAATTACTCAATCAATGCCATACCAAACACTAATAATTATTCAAAACCGATGCACACCCCAAACTAAATCCAACCTCACTAGGAAAATTAAACATTAAAATTTAACAAGGCATGATTATGTTTCAAAGAAACTAAAACTCACCAAAGATATCTGAAAAGAAACACCAAATGGAGAACAAAAACTAAATTCATATAAACATTACAAAAAATGTATGCCAAAAAAGATAATTTCCTAGTATATATCTTACACATAAACCTAAATGTACACAAAAAATATTATCTAGATTGATCCTCACTTGTTCAAACGCTAAACAAGGGATCAACTACCAAACATATCCAACACAATCTACACATTTCGAGGAATTCATCTAGACCACCGCATCATGGATGATTCCAAGATGCACTACCATGAAGAAAAATATACAACTTACCTTCACTCATGACAATTATGAGAGGTATACATTAAATAAAATGATACATGCACTATATGAATTAATTTCTAAAAAAACACACCATGAAGCCCCATTATCTTAGAAGGGGTATAATCCAAAATAATATTTTAAATCCCAAGATCACCTAACATAGGGTCCCCAAAATAAATTTTAAAATAAAAATAAAATTTTAAAGAATTTTATTTTTCTATATTTATTAATTCAAAATACTAAAATAAATTAAATCCCTATTTCAAAAGAGATCAATTTTTGATTAAAAAACAACTTCATTCATCACTTGATTTTATATTTATAATTTTATACTATTAAAAATGCACCCCATAAAGGTTTAATGTCATATTTAAATAATAACACCCTGACCCCAGAAGACATGAGTCAGTGCACTATTACATAGCATTAGCATGATCAAAAGGGAAAAATCCCGAAAGACTGATCAGTTTAGTATCCTTGGAAGTAATAGATATATTCATATCTTTTACATTACATCATAAAATGAAAAACAACATCAACATTGTCTCCATTGAACACATTCGTATCTATTAGACTATCCCTATATGCGAGTCCTAATATACTTCTTCACATCCTAGAAAATATAATACATAGAAAGGTGTGATCTTCGATTCCTAGAAAGGATAATAGTATAGAATAAAATTTCATAAATTAGAATAAAAATATAAGGAAATGCATAGGACTAAAACATAATCCGTTTAAACATAAAATTATGTATTATATGGCCAATATAAATCATATAATTCCATTTACTTATTCACATTGATATTATACTAGTTGAATAATCACATTCAATATTAATATAAATTTTCATAATTATGAAAGTCATAATTTCAGACTTCATAACCACATAGTCAAGGCCTAGTCCCAAGACTACAAATAAAATTTTTTCAAGGCCTTGTGTCAAGAGAATAGTTGGTCTCATGTGACCTACCGATGCATCGAGGAGCTTTAATGAGCTCCACCTGTCACTTACTATGTCCAATGCATTCCTCATATAAATTGTTTGAAAAATAACATATACATTCGTATTAAAACAAGCATATAAAATGTCAATACGTTAACTATAAACCATGAATTTTATAAAAATAGCACATCCAAAGTCAAACAATTCATAACTCATTAAATAAAATATAAAATATTGTAATATAATAAATCAACCTCAACCAAGAATACTATCTCGTAAATGATGTTGACAAAGTGGAAAATGATCCGTAATGATATTTTAGAGAAATATCCCTTTTTCATGAAATCATTTAAGAGGTACAGAATTTAGAAATGAATAAATTTAAAATACATTTTTTAATCAATGTTTACTATAAAACTTTTTAACTTTGTAATGAAATTAACATTTTAAAACATTCATTTCCATATAAAAAAAATCTTTAAAACCATTTTAAAAACATGGGAATTAATGAGAATAAATATGTCCTAGTAGATACTCACATAAAAACAACCTCAGATTAATAAAGAGATGTTAAATTAAACCTTACCTTGTACTTTGTCGTAGTAGAGGGTAGGTTAACTTCATTTATATTGGTGAAATAGTTTTAATTAAATTATACAAGAACCATATACATAAATCTGATATCATATATGATCTTCTAATATTTCTTGGTTAAGTATATTTCAGTACTATCATCGTTTCGGGTGTTAACTAATTCGTTATCCATTATATGATTTATTATGCAAGGCATGTTTGTTATGGATAAGATGTATCATATTCATATCCATAATTATATCATGTATTTAAACATTTTTTTTAATCATCAGATGAAAATTATTCAAGAATGGTTATGATGGGGAATGACATCTCATTGTGTCGTGGTGACAGTAAGTCATACGTACACACGAGTGACAATATAATTTTTTTGATGGTTAAATCATACATAATTAGTTGGTATATAAAATATACATAATAATTAACATGTTATATTTTTTATTTAAATTAGTTATATTCATTATTATACAGATACAAATATTTAAGTGTTTGAATAAAAAACTACACCATGACGTAGAGAGAGTAAGTCGTACGTTTGCATGGATGGTGACATTATCATTTATAGGATGAATAGAATAACAAACATGGTTTTACCATTTTTAATCACAGTATGTAGTAGTTAATTGAGTTGTTATTTCGGTATGTAAAGAACAAAGAAATATGAATAGGAAGAAGAAAAGAACATGAAAGAGGGTGGTGAAATTATTATCTCTTGTTCGGGTGTTTCCTTTTTAGTTGATCAAAACTGCTCCGTAGGTTGGCTTTCTGGTCAAATTAAGGAGTCTAGGTTGATGTGAGAGTTTTTGGAAAGATATTTGGGCGAGTTTTGGTTGAGATAAATGGATTTGGAGGTGTTATTTTGAGATAAGGGGAAGTTCCCTTTAACCAGATGGGTGAAGGGCACCTTAGGAAAAGTTTGAAATATTATTTTATTATGAAATCATATTCGGTTTATAATAGATCCAAATTGATTTATTTAAAAGATAAGGTGGGTATGAGACACAACCCTCTAACCAACTGGTTTTAGACATGTTTATGACACTATATTAACCTTATCTTTTATATTTAACTGTTAGTTAAATAGTTTAACTTTTATCATGTCTTCTTTTATTCTTACACTATATGGTTAATAAACATACTAAAATCTTTTAATAAAAAATTAAGTGGTTAATTAATGATATATAAAATATTATTTACACTCATTTTCCAATCCATATATTTTTAGTAATATCATATCAACTAATAATACAGTATTTGATTTAAAAACTAATTTAGGTAATTTTTGACACTATTTCGTATTTTGTTTTTTTGAAAGTCAAAACAACATTATCACTTTGAAAAAAAATTATCTAATAAACCCTAAAATTTAATATTAATGTCAAAATTAGTGTAAATAATCAAAAGTCTCAATGTATATTTATTTGGATATTTATAATATCAATTATTTTAATATTTCATTAAAGAGGTAATTACTGCATCATCATTGTGTCATAAATAAACATTGAATTTAACACTTTTCACAATTATTTAAATAAATTTATATTAAATTTCATAATCTAATCTATGTAAACCTAAAGGCACATATTTTATATCCATGGATGTTTTTGTTTGAATTACACATATCTAATAGAATTAGGAAATCCGTTACGGTAATTATAGTATAATTTTTACCCTTACATACCCTATATTTTAACCGTGGTAAATAAAAGTTAAAAGTTACTATTAACCATAAATTATCTTCATATTATTAAACCAAAATTTACTTCTTAATGTCAACTATATTTTTCCGAATTATGAAATTAAACTCACAGAAGTGGAAAAATTATGTTTTATTCAAATTTGCAAATGCTTCTAGATGGTGGATAAAAGACAGTTAAAAGATTAATAAAAATTTATACATCTAATTTTATTACAAAATGACTCCAATGAATTGCATTGAACATATGTAGGTATTATATATCTATTTTGACTTAAATGTTTTTTATAAAAATAAATAATTATTAAAATAAAAAACGGTTTTAGACAATAACATAGTGTTTTTCACAATTCGTCAAAAATTGAATGTTTTCAGAAAAATACCAAACATTCACCTTAATATAATTTTGATATTACGAATTCTAAAATGAATTATATTTTACAATATCCAAAACAAGAAGATTCATTAATTAATTTAAAAATTAATTCCCATTGTCAAAACAAAAAAGTGGGTTTTTTAAATAGTAAAAACTATCAAAAGATTGACATGTGTTTATGTCAAATTTAAATGTGAAACTACATATAATGTCCTAAATTGTATTAAATAATAAAAATATGATCTAATTATAATTCAAAACCATTCTAATTTATTATTTAGATCAATAAATTATTTTGATTAAAAAAGTTGTTTTCATTTAAAATTTAGTATTTTTCACAATTCATCAAAATATGAAAGTTATCAGAAAAGTACCAAAAAATGAACCAAACTAAAATTTTATGACCCAATTATAAAGAAGAATTTAATTTCATTTAATTGAGGATATAAAAGTGAAAAATATTTGTTTTAAATAGGATTCTTTATTAAATATGACGTATAATGGAATTTTTTTAAAAATATTTATTTTATTTGAAGAATTGAATTTCATATTATATTATTTCTTAGAAAACTATTATATGAATTCTAAAATTACATAGAGTATATAAAATTCAAAATTCAGTTAATACTATTCATATATTTTTTTTGAACGGCATGTTTGGTAAGTCGTTGTGCGCCCGAACTCAGTGTTGTAAGTAGGCCAAATTATTAAATTTATTTGAATATATAATGTACTATGAAACAATTGGGTGTTGCATTCTCCCCTACTTTAATAAATTGAATCCTAAAAATTTGATTTTTTTGGAAAATAATGGGTTAAAAACATAAAATTACCTTTGTGGAAAACCAACATCGAAAATTGTATTAATGAAGTTTAGTCATAATAAGAGTGAAAGAGAAATGAAAAATTCACCACCTAATTATGCTATAGATTATGAGAAAATTGTTGGAAATTAGAGACACATAATTGGATAAAAAACATAAATATTTATAGGAATTGATTGAGGCCATCAATCACAATCTAGTTTAATATTGTGGGCCACAATGCCATCAATCCATGATGATTTAAAATAACATCGGTTCAACAAATCATAAAGTATTTTGATAAGACATTTTTGGTTTTAGGATTCATTAACTAATGTTTAAGAATTAATTTATTCGTAGAATAAGATGGAAATATATTTATATATATACTTGATAAGTAGAGTTTCACCCTTCAACTAATTCTACAACAAACTCATCTTTCACTCACAATTATAATAGAATTAGAAAATATTACATTTACCAAAATTTTATAGGGTTAAAAAATTGAATTTATAATTTATTTGTCATACCATTTAAAAAAATACTTCATTATTCAAACCAGTACATAATGTAGGACAGTGGTAGGTGATACACTCTTGTGACTCTTCGATTGCGGGTTCAAGTCTTGCGGCCTTTCCATATGCGTCGGGTTGTACCCCGACCTCCAGGTTTCATCTTTTATAACAATATGATATTAATCTTAAGAAATTCTTTAATCTTAACAATAGTATCCATTTTCAAACGTAATTCATTCTAACCATTAAACTAATCCAAAATACTTCTGTCCAAACTCACAGTCAAAAATTTATACAGAAGGTAAACACAATGAAGATCCTTTTCTCCACATAACAACATGTGAATACCTTCATCATGTATTCTATTGAAACATGTTAACACCCTGAATTATCATAAAACCTCATTGATTTGATTCATTCTCCCTTATTCCTTATATAATACTATATAGATTTTTTATATCCAAAAATTTTGAATACTCCAATGGTGATGGAATAAACCAACAATTAATCAGTTCCAAGGTAGTAAGGAATATCAAATATAATTTATCCAAATCAATCATATCTTATTCCAAAATCACTACCTCAGTCTTAGAATCATATTAATGATTATCTTTCCTTCAACCATGTATTTTACAAAAATTTCATCTTTCTATAACGTTACATTTCATAGAACAATATAATCTCAAATCCTCAATGAAATAGCACTATAGTACAATTCTTATTTATTTACATAATTCTTATAACCAGTACATCTTTGATACAACAATAAAATAAAATAATTCATTAATCAAAAAAATAAAAACACTAGTCATTCCTCATTATATGTGGTAGTATCCTAACATTATTATTATCCAATAGCATCATTTGGGGCACACTCTGATGATTTGGACATTGATTTTCTTAGTGTCCCAACTCCTTAAAGATGAAGTATTGTACCTTTAACACCTCTTTCGTACCCTTGAAATTACATAATTGGTGTCCTTTTTCTCCACACTTATAACAAACTCTCATTCCCTTAAAGAATTAACAAAGGTGATTCTTTCCAAAATTATCACATATAGGAAAATCCTTCTTTCCCCACTTCAATTTCCCCATCTTTCTCTCTTCCATCCTTTTCTTCTCTTGCTTCCCTTCAAAGCCATTGGGCTCGGATAATTCTTTAATAATATTATTAACACAAAATATTATTTCTTCATATTATGAGAATACATGGGAGACCATTTCCCTTCTATATATTGACATAATACCATGAATGATATGATCCATTTTAATCATTGGATCATGTGTATTACAGGAATCCTTCTACTAGGAACCATTTCTAAAATATGGCATTGACTAGGTTAGTTTATGAATCGCAATACATACTTTCATAAATGAAAAATAAATAACAAGAATTGAATAGATTATGGATATAATCCATAATCATAAAAATGATTTCCTTAAGGATGTATATACTCATAAATCCTTCAAAATGGTTTGTAATGAAAATGTGAATTATCCTAAGCATATCCCCAGAGAGTGTCGTAACCAAGAGTGTAGCAAGGCTAATTTTCTAGTACCCAGATACCCCGGGTCATGCCCAAAACTTATTTTCAGTGTTTTCACTCCTTACTATATCGGTGCCAGAGCCACCTCTACCTAATTGTATTCATAGAAGGATGTATTGCATGGTAAATACACAAAATCTCTTAATTACCACAATTATAGAATGTTCTTCTATACTAATCCTCAAATTCTATCATAGGGTAATGTTCTCTAATTAGAGTTTACCTAAATCAAGTTTCCAAGGATTTTACTAAACTTCCTCGAATACCAACCGTAACACCCCGACCCCAGAATTCTAGAGTCGGTGCATTATTACATAACATGGGCATGATGACAAGGGATCAAATATTGAAAAGATAACCAGTCTAGTAGCCATAGAATTAATAGATACATTTATAAGTTTCCAATTACATTATAAAATGAAAAAATAGCAACATTATCTTTATTGACCACATTAATATCTCTTAGAATATCCCAGCAGTTCAGTCATAATATTCTTTTTCGCATCTTGGAAAAAATAAAACATAGAAAGGGGTGAGATCATATGCTTAGTTAGGAAAAAAATATAGCAAAAACATTCACAAATAATCATAAACATTTAAGGCAATGTATATGACTAAAAAATAAACCCTTTAATCCTAATATTCAACATAATATGGCCAATATTATTCCTATAATACCATTTACATATTCACATGGATATTATACTAGTGGAATAATAACATGAAATATCAAAAGCCACAATCATAATGATGGAATGAATAATTCTAGACATCGTAACCACATATTCAAGGCCTTGTGACACGACTACAAATAATATTTTTTCAAGGCCATGTGCCAAGACCCTAGGTTGTTTCGTGATACCTACCGATGCATCGAGGAGCTATAGCGGGATCCACCCATCATTTACTAAGTCCAATGCATTCCTAATATGAAAATGTTGAAACATAATATATACATTCACATTAACACTACAATAATAAATTTTAATACATTAACCATAATATATGAATGGTATAAACATATCAAATCCACTGTCAAACCTTACATAACTCATTGAATACAATATCAACGATTGTATTATAATAATAAACCTTAATCAAGAATAATATCTCAAAAAAGATGTTAACATAGTTGAAAATGATCAGTAAAACTCTTTGAGAGTAATATATATTTTTCATGGAATCATATAAAAAGTCACATAATTTAGAAAAGAAGAAATTTATAATACATTTTTGAATAAAAGTGTCTAATACATCTTTGAATCTTTTGAATGGAATTAACATTTGTAAACACTCATATCCATATAAATAAATAATTAAACCATTTTAAAAACATGGAAATTAATGTGAATGATTTAGATGAATAAATATTCAAAACATTTAAAATAAAGTTTTTGTTAATAATTCCCTTAAAATGAATACATTGGGAAACTTTATTATGACTCGTGGACATGGATAATAAATATGTCCTAGTAGATACTCACGTAAAAACAACCTCAGATAATAAAGAGATTATGAAATTAACGATTAACTTGTACATTTACATATTCTAGGGTAGGTTAACCTCTTGTGTAATACTAAATTAATTTTTATTAAATTATTCCTGAACTATATGCATTAATAAGATATCGTATATGATCTACTAATATTGCTTTGTTAATGATATTCAGTAGTATCAAGTTTTCAGGTGTTAAATGATTTTTCCCCTTTAAATGCTTTGTTAAAAAAGAAATTTTTGTTATGGATAGGATATATATTATTCATATCCATAAATATATCAAGTATTTAGAAATTATTTTTAATCCTCAAATGAAAATTATTCTTTAATGGTTACGATGGGGAATGACATCTCATCTCGTCGTGGAGATGGTAAGTCGTACGTATGTATGAGCGAAAATATCATTTTTTTTATGGTGAAATATTATATAATTGGATGGTATATCATATATACAGAATCATAATCATGTTATATTTATTATTTAAATCATTTAAACTCATTATTATACCCATCCTATTATTGAAGATCTTGAATCAAAAACTACACCACAACATGGAGACGGTAAACCATACGTATGCACGTATGGTGACTTTGTCATTTATAGGATGGGTAGAAAAACAAATACGGCTGTAAAATATTTATAATAACATCACTGTATGTAGGAGGTACAAGATTTATTATTTTTGGTATGTAAACAACAAATAAATAGAAAGTGGAGAAGAAAATAACTTGAAAAAGGTCGGGAAATTATTACTTTCTCATCGGGTGTTTCTTTCTGAGATGATCAAAAGGGATCCTTAAGTTGGATTTATGATAAAAGTAAAGTCTCTAAGTTGATTTAAGGAATTTTGGGAGGATATTTGAGAATACTATGGCTGATCCAAATGTCTTTGATGGTGTGATTTTGAGATAAGGGGATGTTCCCTTTTATAAGAGTGGTGAGGGACACCTTAGGAAAATCATGAAATATTATTTTATTATAAAATCATTTTCAGTATTTAGTGGATAATTTTTTTTTAATTTTTATGATAAATTTGGTATGGGTCGTAATACCTTGATAAAATAGTTTTTAGGCATGTTTAGGTCCCCATATTAACCTTATTATTTAAATTTAACTATTCGTTAAATATTTTAACTTTTACCGTGTCTTCTAGTATTCCTACACGATATAGTTAATAGACATACTCTAATCTTACAAAAGAACCTCAAGTGGTTAATAAATTACATATATAATATTATTAGGCCATTTTTTCAAACCTTTTATTTTTAGTAATATTATATCAACCAATAATAAATTAATTGTTTTAAAAACTAATTTATGTAAATTTTGACACCTTCTGGTATTCTGTTTTTGTGAAAGTCATAACAACCTTATAATATCAAAATAAATTATATAATAAACCGTAACATGTCATATTAACCTATAAAATTAGTTTAATTAATCAAAATTATCAAATTTTATTTATTTGAATATTTATAGTATCAACTATTTTAATATTTTATTAAGAATGTAATTACAACAACATCATCGTGTCATAAATTACTTTAATTATATACTATCTAAAAATTATAAAAAAAGACCATTATGTAGGAAATAATTTTATACATTTAATTAATATTTATAGTCTAATTTATCTTAAGTGTAACCTTATATTAATAATGGGTTTATTAATTATCTTTGAATTTAACACTTTTAACTCTTCTTTAAATAAAATAATAATAAATATCCTAATATAATCCATGTGGACCTAAGGGATCAAATTTTATTGGTAAGGATATTTTTGGCCGAATTAAACTTATCCAATAGAATTAGTACATGTGTTAGGGTAATTATAATATCGTTTTTATCATTAATCTTTCATATTTAATTTTAACAGTGGTAAATAAAAGTCAAAAGTTAATATCCACCAAAAATTATTTTCATCATATTGAACCTAATTTTACTTAATTATTTCAACAAATTTCATTCTGAATTTCTAAATTCAACTCAATGAATCATGAAAATTATGTTATATTCAAATTTGGAAATGCTTATAGAAGGTCGGTAAAAGACGGTAAAAAGTTCAATAAATATTTATACATATAATTTTATTATTAAATGACTCCAATTAATTAAATTGAACATATAAAAGTATAATATATATATTTTGACTTAAAATAAATATAAATAAAATAAATAAATATTTAAATACAATGTCGGTTTAAAACAAAAATGCAGGGTTTGCCAATATTCAAAAAAAATTGTATGTTTTTAGAAAAATACCAAATATTCACCCTAAGATAATTTTGATATTTTGAATTCAAAAATAAATTCTATTTTACCAAATTCAAAACATATAAGTTTAATTAATTAATTCAAAATTAATTCCCATTGTCAAAACCAAAAGGTAGGGTTTTTAAAAAATAAAAAATATATAAAGATTGTCACTTGTTTATGTCAAATTTAAATGTGAAATTAATCATATTGATCTATATTTTATTAAGTGATACAAATATAATCTAATTATTATTAAAAATCATTCAAATTCATAATTTAACATAAAATTATTTTTATTAAAAAAGTTTTTTTCAATTAAAATTTTGTATTTTTCACTATTCATTAAAATATGATATTTATTAGAAAAGCACCAAATATTAATCCAAAATAAATTTGTGCCTCATGATTCTAAATTAGAATTTAATTTCATTAAATTTGGTATATAAAAGTGTCAAATATTAGTTTTAAAAAGGATTCTCCATTAAATTGGTGGTATAATTGGATTTTTTCAAAAATAGTACTTTTATCTGATGAATTGAATTTGTCCTTATATTATTTCCAAGAAACCAAAAATATGAATTTTGATATTATGTGGAGTATATAAAATTCAAAATTCAGTTAATACTATTCATATCCTTCTTTTGAACGGCTAGATTGGTAAGTGGTAGTGCGCCCGAACATGATGTTGCATGTAAGGAAATTATTGAATTTCATTGAAGAGATAGTGTACTATGAAATCTAAGGGTGTTACAAAAAATAAATAATAAATTATTTTAAATATGAAAATATTTTTGGACTATATTATGAAATCAATCATTTTCAAGAGCACTTCACAAAAAGAAATCAGTTTATATCCAGACCAAATGCTTTATACCAGAGAAAATTTTTCACATAAAGGCCTCCATTTTTCACAAAACCAATTTTGAGAACAATAACATAAAAATGATACCCATAATAAGTATAATAAATCCCCAATACATATCATCAATATATCTCAAGACATAATTTATTTTACCCTGGTACATTGTATCATTCATTATATGTATGAATATCTATCCAAAAGGGGGTAAAGAACCATGTATTTTTTATATTTATTGGTTGAAGTCCTATAAAGAAACAATAAAATAATTTCATGATAAATTTACAATATCAGGATCTGGTTCACTTTAATATTTATCTAGTTATTCCCAAATACATCAATGGACTTGTCCTCATTCATTTTCATTCAAATATCTTAAAACACCTAAAGAAAACAATCATAATTTCAATGAGGTTAAAAACTACCAATTGTGAAATGAAAAAAAGTTGTAATTCAAAATTTCAATCTGAATTACCCTTTGAACAATAAGAGTCTCAATTAAGGGCTATAATTAAGCACCAATTCATGAAAACTACTCTGAAATGAAAAAAATATTAAATTTATCACACCTTAAGACACCCAAATAACTAGAGAGTAATATATAGAAGATAGAACCCTAGAGATAAACCAATGAATTTGTACTAATTATATTGAAATGTACAAGGATACCACTAGATAAAAACATCAACCAACCCCTTACTATGAATTATTGATGTTCCTAATCCCCACGGGTTGAAAATTATTATTTCGGTTTCTAGAATTATGTTTGGTTCATAATTTCATCCTTATGTAATAATATTTAACCAAAATTAGAAAATTTTAAAACCTATAAAACAAGTAATAATAATAAAAACCATCCATAATATACATTGAGTGAATTAAAAATGAAATAAGATACGATGGATGTATGTACTAAAAGAAAAAATATAAATACACCATGTCAATGTGGCTGATACCACATCCCAAAATAAAAATAAATAGATCTCAATTTTTCCCAAATTCACTAATTGGTTCCCTTGATCAATCACTTTATCCCACTATAACTAAAATAAAAAAATCAATATAAAATTTAAAATATTATTAGAAACATAAAATAGAGACATCCGTTCTCCATACGTAGTAGAGAACTGGTGCATATATACGGTGTGAAAAAATCATGGCAAGTAATTCACTACAAGGATACTGTAATATCATCTCTAAGATATTCCATAAAATATTAGTTTGAGTAGAATTATAAATTATATTTTTACATAATTTGTAATTAAATAATAATAAAACACCACAATCAAAATTATAAAACCAGGAAATATTTTTAAATCAAAGGGTGGAAAAGGAAAAATAAATCATTTTTAGAGAATATATAGAGTATATTCAAAATCATCAAAAAAATAAATTATTTATATTTATATTCATAGTTCAATTTTCTTTGTATAAGATGGAAAATATTTTAAATACCACCTTTAATTTTTTTTCTTAAAAACCATTTAACAAGAAAACTAATCATTAATTTTAACAAAAATCTTCCAATAATATTTTAAAATATTCAATTTAAAAAAATTAACAAAAAAAAGAATCAAAATAACTTTTTGGAACTGTACTATCCCTGAATAAATAACAGGGTATTACAACTATGAAATGGTTCCATGTGATAAAAACAATCATTGGGAATAAAATGAACCATTTGAAAGTCCCTTAATATGTCCTTAGAAAACCAAATTGTCCCGTGAAACATCCATTGACACAAGTATCATATTGTATTAATAGGATCCCTATTCCTATGTTAAAGAACCCATTTATCATGCTAGTCCCATCGAAATATTCATTCTCCATAATCATTACATGAGCGCTCAAGCTACCATGGGCATGTAATATATCCCGTTAGGACTCAACTTATCTAACTAGGTCACATTCCCTTTATATAGAGTATTATAAACTAGGGAATACACATATCCAAATCCCAATATAAATTTCATGGACTAACATGAACTATAATAGAGATATGAATATATAATAATTACATAAGAAAGCTAATAGGCGTTTAAAATAAACAACATCTCCCCTCCTACACCCACTTAAGAAATACAAATTCGCATTATTGATTTTTAAGTATCATATAGAGAGGAAAAAATATTAAACACACCACTTTAGGTATAATGATTATATGGGGCTCAAATAATAGTATATCCAATTCTATAAAACAACATATTTAAAGGTGGAAACAATTATTTTAAAAATATCTATATTATCATATATTATACTCAACATGAAATTTAATTTTAAAAAACATATTGGAATTTATTTTTCTTACTAAATTTGAAAATAAATTTGGAATCCAATGTATTCCAGAATTTAAACTTTTAAAAATTTAAAATTATATCGATACAATACACATAAAATAACTATGAATTGAGGGGAAACAAAATATTTATTATTAATCATGTATTTGAAAATGAACCAAGGAACATCTTAAAAATGATATTTTTTCAAACCCCCTTTCAAAACATATAAATAATCGTTAATGAGCATATAATGAATTTTATAGAATACTTTAATGATGCAATAGTTTATTTTAAATTTTTTATTCCATTTGAATGGAATTATAAACCCAGCTATGGAATTATATAAGGATATTAATTTTAAAATAAGTTATTTTGAGCTTATAATTTTTTTTACATTAATTGTAGTGGAATTATAAAGAATCAAAATGATCAATCATGTATGAACACAAGTAATATTAATATCCTTAGGTATATAATACAAAATTGATTAATGAAAATCCCTTGAGAACCTCAAAAAACAATTCTTCTTCATCAGAACCATTCCAATCCTGAATTCAAAACAAAATAATATTTAGGTTCTTTAGAAGATAAAAAAACAGAGGAATGATAATGGATAGAAAAGAAAAAGTGAGATAAATTAGAATAAGGTTCCTTCCCATTGGAAATGAGGGACATATAACCTAATATATATATATATATATATGTATTAGGGAGGAATCACCTATATGTATATTATGGTTTTGATGGTAAGTAATAGGGAAATGGTTGAATAAAAAAATACATGAGGAGATAAATTATAATTTCAACATTTTTATGAAAACTCACCATGCCATTCAATTCATCTATAAAATTTACCAACCCATGAATGAATTGCACAAATAGAGTATCAAATAAAAAAAATCGGTCATTTTGACTCCAAATTGTTTTCTAACCATGTTCCAGCCTTGAATTAAGTCATTATAAAAAACTTTGGACATGCCACATTCCTTTTTCATAATTTTCTATAAATGCACACAATCCATTTTCTAGTACTCCATAAATGAATGGGACCCACATTTTAGAAATTGGAATTCTCATGGTCTGGATCAAATATGTGTTATCAATTTAAACTAATTTTTGACAGAAAAAAATTAAATTAAAGAGATCACAACTTATGGATGTCTTCATTACTTCCCCTAAACTATTCATATATGAAAAACTTGTATATTTTTTTGTTTCAGGATGATACACCATAGAACCATGAAATACAAAAGTATATAATAGTATTATAGAATATTTCAACACAATAATGATTGGAGGGTGTCATAGACATTGATGGGATAAGATATTACACATACTTCTTTACTAATTGTTGAAGGTTCAATCGATATATTGACATACTCTATGAAAAAAATATTTCACCCCTCATCATTGTAAAATTTGTTATAATTCAATCTGTCATAAAAATTTATCATGACCATTACATTATGAGATTCGATATCAGGACCACGATTCATTGAGGAAAGAATAATAATTGATGTTAATATATCCAAACCAGAAGGGTTAGTGAAAAAATAGAAGTCAAAAAATATATGAAATTGAATAAAATACATATAAAGATTTGGATAATAAAAATTAATAACATAACCATTTGATTAACCAACCATAATATTTATATTATTTAATGAATGAAAGTGTGCCATTTCTCTAAAAACTATTAGTGGGAGGGATTTTATTTTCCTATTAAAGTATATGAAATAAAATATAATGTATTATAGTTTAAATAATTGTTAATGATATTCTTATACGAATGACTAAAAATAGAAACCATGGTTATAGGAAACAATATCTATATAAATTATTCTAAGGGGATACCTATATTATTTAATAGTAAACACATTAATATGATTTTATAAACACCAAAATAGAATACTTCTAAGTTGAAGTTTTTCATATATAACATGAAATGAAATCACTTCATGATGATATTTACAAGAAAATATTGATATTTTAAATAATAAATTGAATATCATATGTGTAATGGTACATTTGAATAATTTTCACATTCCATGAAAGGTAATATGGTTTTATATTTATTTTTTATAAATAATAAAGTTTAAATGTCTAATGTAATCTAAACAACTATAGATATGTGTAGTTAGAATAGTCCAAGAATACATGAGAAATTAAAAATGTATGAGTGCCTAATTATTGGATAATTTTGAATGAGTGTTTCTAATTGGAATATAGTAATAGTTTTATTTCTAACCAATATTACCATGTTTAAATGATAGTGTAAGGTAACAACCAAGGTAATATTTTTATAGCTATTGTTTTAAAAATCTTCAAGGAGACAACATTTTGTTTAATTTTTTTTAATAAAAAAATTAGGATGATTTTATTTTATCTAAAGGATTTGGCCCAGATGTTTAGTATATGATAGGAAAACTAGGTCAATACTACATGATATTACACCTTAATGGAATTCAACAACATTGTGATGACACAGAAATATGAATGGTTTTTAGAAAACATTATGACCTAAAACCTATAACAAAAATCATACAATAGATTTTTAATATGTGATATATAAAATTTTTTTCAGGGGGAGACACATGTGAATGTTTTAGTATACTTGATATGGGTCCCAAAACCAACAAACATTTTACATTAAATTACCAAAATATTCAAAGACCTGAATATTAATAAATATATTATGACATGATAATTTATCATCAATGTAACATTAATAAGTTAATTACCATATAGTATTTTTTTCCTGAAACGGAAAAAATTTGACAAATATAATAGAGACCCTTATGTGTAATTGAAATATTCCTAATTATATTTCATATTTTTGGAGAACACCAATAAAATATTACACTGTTGGTTTTTATCTATTATTTCTTGTGGGCTCAAAATACATTGAGACATATTATCAGTAAGTATGTATATAGTAATTTCTATGAGAATAGGTTTTGAGGACATGTCCATTAGTGGGAATTCCACAAGTTATATTTTTCGTTTAACATTATTATCTTCCGACACGTGTATTGATCTTTCATCATGATAATATTATTAAAAACTTATATGAATAAAGTTTTATTATGTGAGGAATTTATTTCATTTTTAGGTTTCCAAAACTATGATTACATGTGTTCCTTGTGAGGTCAGATACATTGGGTTCACTATAAGTTCAATAAATTTTTTGAATATTTCATGATTGGAATTTTACCTTATGTGTAAATTTATTTTTATATATTTGGAAATTTTATTGATTTAGAGTTTTTTAGTTAAGTCCGTATCTATAGTGGTTTTTCAATGAGATCAATTCACGTATTCAATGAAATATATTTCATGTTTTTATGTAAATAAAGTTAGTGTGCAACTATATTCATAAGATATCTAGAAAAGGAGATTATATTACATTATAATCATTTGTTTGATGTTTTTTATGAAATTATCTTCCTTCTCTAAGGGTTTGATGATGTATTAAAAAATACTAATCATCAAATTTATGAAATCCCACGAATTTTCACTGAGAATGAGACCTAAAATATCCTAAGATAAGTGTATCTTAAATTTTATTGAAATTATTATTGAAGTTAATATTAGAAAGAAATTTTTTTTCAACACAGAGCAATGAAAATTATTCAAGTTATATCTATCACATATAATGAATCACAGTGTATTTTTTTAGAATATATCATAGTTCAATATTATCCAAATATTTATTCATTAGGTATTAATCATAAAATTTATTTATTCTTTATTAACATACATATATTTTTTAATTTATGTTAATATTTTTTATTTTTCTTTTATTAAACGCTATGGCATATTGATAGGTCGATGAAAAGGCCTAATGAAAATATTTAATTTATTTATTATTTTTTGAATAACATGATTACTTATTATATAATAAATGGTATTTTTAAATACATTACTATGCATAAGTCCTGAAAAATAATAATAAAATATCTATTATTATTATACATGGTTTCTAGTTAGAATGAATAAAATGGTTAAGGGAATTTGTAAAATACATAATTATATAACCCAATCTATATAAAACAAATTATATCATTTCCGGGGTAATGTAATTATATATGCATAATGATATTTTATCTTGAGAATTATCTAAAGACTGAAGTAGACTTTTTGAATAACCCTATCATGAAGGTGATGTGACCCACATCCCCACTCTCAAGGTTAATTTAAAAAGTGAATGAATTATTTATGCTCAAATGGAATATTATTGTGATTAATTTTTTTATGAATTATTACTATTGGATCATATACCCTAACATAGTATGTTCTATCGATGTTGTTCCAGAATTCATAGATAGTTTTTGGATAACACAAAAGTAAATTCCAATTTTAATTCTATATCAAAACAAGGACATAGTAAGAGTGTTAAGAAAATTCATTAGCAATGATAAAAGAATTATAATGTTAATAAAATTATAATTATAAATTAGTTATTAATTATATGTGAAAATAACATTTTTATGAAGTATCATTGTTTTTTACATCATGTTATAATTATTTTTTCAACAAAAATAATGAAAATATTTTTGGATAAGGGATAACTTCTGTTATTGTACACTAGAAGATTCAGTTATAAATTTTATTAATATATTAGATCATAAGTATTTATAAAATAATTATATTATTTAGGTGTGAGTGTAATTAAAATTCCATAGTAAACATGTAAAATCACGAGATTATTGTATTTGAAGCACATCAGGATTTCTATCAATTGACGAATATAATTGTGAGATATCCATGTGATTCGATTGTTTATGTTTTTTATAATGTAAAAAAATAATATCTCACATTGTATTTTCATATGAAAAAGAGAAAAAACCACTTATATTTGGAAGACCATTTTAAAACATAAGATATTCCAAAATATATGAGAAATGTTTAGATTTTTCTTTGATAGATTTTAGTGATAATTTTAGGTTCAATATTTACTAAAAAATGAAAGACTTAGTCAAAAAATAACATCTAGATGGAATGAAAATTCTAATGAAATTCGATATGATTCATAAATTGATTTAAGTGCCGAATTTGTTTATATAATATGAAATTAAAAAAAATAAAAATATGATATGATCAGTATAAAGTGTTTGATGTATTGGGTAAAAGAAATTAATGATTTTTTTCTAGAATATGAGGTTTTATTGGGACAAAATGATTTTCATGATCATGAATGAATAATTATTTTTCCTGGTAAACAAAAAAGTTTTCTACTAATCCAATATAAGTTGGTATTTTGGTATGTATTGTGTAAAAATATTATAGAGAATGGGAAAATAAAAATAAATGTGGTGGAAGTAAACATAAAAATATATATTTATATAAACCCATGGACTTTTTTCTAATATTATTTTACCTTTCATGGTTAGTTCATGTCAACCTATAATAAATTATTCATATATCTTGGGTATCATAAAAAATTTTATATTGGTTGATTCGAAAGATAATTTTATGATATGTGTTAATAAATTAATTTATGATATAAAAATATAATTAAGAAACTAGTGTTAGATTCAATTGATCAAAGCATACCCACTCAATTCATTATTTTTAAAATTATTTCCTAACAAAAAATATTGAAAATAACATGTATAAGAATAATGAAATAGAGGAAGATCATTAATTGATAAGAGTGTAATATTTAAAATTAATTAAAACATTATATTCTGTATAAAATTTTAATAACTTATAATTTTTTGGTGCATATAATTTCAAGGAAGAGATAATTTTTTCTGAAAATTTAAATCTATAATAAATTCAGTTTCTTTAAAATATCACCATAATTTTTTTTGAAATTTATTTTTGATAAATATTTATGTTTAAGTTTATGATCAGAGGAATAATAATAATAATAGAATTTTTTTATCTATGAATCCTAATTCTCAGAGATTGATGATTTTTTGAATATATTTTTTTTTGAATTTTACCTTCATATAATTTTGATATGTACATTGATAATTTTCTATTAGGAAGAGGTATATTTATTAAATTTTAATTTATGAAAGGGATTATGATTTAGAAAAGTAAAATACAGTGAAATTTTTTTGATATTGAACTAAAAATATAAGTGAAAATCCTATGACAGACCAAAGACTAAGAACATTTCACCTACAGTTTCAATCCATTATAACTAGGGTTTATATTGGGTTGGTGAAATGTGATTGAGTTGAGGTTTATTTATATTAAATGATGATTTTAGATAATTTTATGATCATTTATTCTTATAAAATTATTTTATTCTATCCATTGAAATTATTACTGATAGATGATTAAATAAACTAATACTGGTATTTAAGAAAATTTTCCAATATTAAAACACATTATAAAATTGTGGTGTTAAAAAATTTAAAAAAACTAGTATTTGTTTGGTTTATAATAATTAATTTTTATGGAATTTAAATGAAATTCCCACAAAAATGAAATTTTATTGATTTTATGGATTAATAATTTTATGAATAAAAATTAATTTACATTAAAATGAAATATTGATAGGTTTTCATATGATGTGATGAGTCCAAAAATATTTAATAAATGTTTTCAATGTTTAATGAAGTTTCCCAATATCACATTGACAACACACACTATTTAAAGAATCTCCTTTTATAATTTTAAATCTCAAATCATAATATAACTTTCGAAATCATGAAAATTTTATTTTATATATATTGAAATTGAAACATGTTTAATATATATTGAGAAATTTTTATTTCTTCAATATTTTTTTGATTAATATACAATGCATCATTTTATTTATTATTTTTTGATAGTTTGTATAAAAAATATTTCACGGGTAATAAAATTATATTTCATTGAAGATTAATTTTTATAAAATAAGTTTTCAGAATAAAACTATTATTTTAATTATCTATATTTTACCCAACCTCATGAATGGAATAAAATCATGAAATAAATTTTATGAGTGGATTTAATGTTGGATTCTATGAATGCTACCACAAAATGTGAGATATTACAACAAAGGACTAATGATAGGGAAAATTGTATTATATTTTTTTCTTTTTTATGAATTCATTGGGAATATGTAATATTGTAAAAACATACACTATTAAAAATTTCAGGACATCACTTTAGATCATGAATATAAATTTAAATAAAGTAATCCATAGAGTATATGTTCATAATTGGGGATTTTTCAATGAATATTGTAATATATCAATCATTATTGAGATTTTTTCTTTCAGTGGATGAAAACATAAGTGGCCATAGAATATTATATTAATAAATATAATCCAGTAGAGGTAGATTTTTCGAGAATATGATCTACCCCAAAACATTTTGACATCACTCATTTTATTAATTATTTTAAATTGGTATTTATTCCCTTGATTTGTTATCCTATTATAATAAAGTATACCCTTTTATGGTTCATTTTTATAGGATATGTTTTGAAAAATCCATCTATTTCTCCCATGGATGTAGTCACACTATGGAACACCATTAAATTTTTTAGTTTATCCATTATTATTCTATTTGTGGTTTTATTTCATCATAAATGAATTATAATTATCTGAAATCATGGTATATGTTTCATAACGGTTGAAACAGTTTTGAATAAGACGATTTTTCACAGGACTATTCATTTCAAAGTAGAATAAATTATTTTTCTTTTTTGTATTCATATAGAAATTTTCTAAATGATTACAACATCATAAAAGGTTTCAAAAATGGTGTTAAAATGGAATATGTGTCTCTAATAAAAGTATTGGTCAACTCTAAGATCTATAGTACACCCATGTTGGAGATGTCAGCACTGTTCAAATCAACATTGTGATTCCATCGATTATTGTGGCATCATATCTGGTGATCCACATCCTCACATGATTTCAAACATTTAATTTTTTTTGAACATATCTTGGTTAAAAAAAATTCATTTTTTGAGGGTAAATTAGATGATTGATAATATTTAAATTATTCTATACTCATTCATATTTTTATAATGTTAAATATTATTCAATAAATGTAGAGGAAAATATATATATAATTATTATTATTAACACGTTAAATTATTATATTTTGAAAAATATAAGAGAAGCTAATTTGAATATTAAATATGTATGGATTCCCATAGTAGAGAACACAAATCCCATTGCATTGAAATTGTATTAATATTCCAAAAGAAGCCAAGATTTTGGGATGATGTATATGAGTACCCTATTTTTTGCTGCAATAAGTCACGAAAAAAAGAGAGTTAAGTACATAAATTAGTTAGTTGATAAAATAGAGTATCATCCAAATTTTCCCAGATGAACATTATGATTCTATTCTATATAGAAAATTATAAATGTTTCATGTATGAAATATTGTACAGTAAATACAACCAGAGAAATTGTATTATTATCATGATGTAAAAAAAAATACAACATATCATGGGATACAAATGGGTTTAATTTATTTTTTATTAGTAAAATTTCATAAAAATGATGGTTGATGTAGATCTGTAAGAACTATTGATGATGAAATCCATACTAATAAATTTGGAAAAATTGGTCAGATATTTTAGTAATTCATCATTTAATGGATAGAAAAATGTCGAAATTGTGAAATATAGAATTCTAAATGTACATTAATGAATGAATGATGTTGGATTCACTCCAGAACTAGAATCTATTACCCCTAAATAGAAATTAAAGATTAAATGATTGAAAAAAATATTACAGGGAAATAATTTTAGGATTAAATAAAATAATTTATAATGAAATAAAAATCCACAATGATATAATACAAGATGATCCACCATTTTTTAAGGATCATAGAATTAATCTATGAATATCATAAGGCGAATGATCACCAAATGAATAGGGAAGTTAAACCATAAAAGTTGAAGATATTATTATAAATAAATTATTAATTATTTTAAAATAATATTTGGTTATAATTATAACAAAAATATTAGATGGGAGATTGATTCATTCCCCCCCTCCATGCCATAGCCATATGAGATTTATTCTGATCATACACCTCAAGGAGTTTTCGGATGGTAAATATTGGAATTTATGATGCATAAAAATTCCAGACCATTGGATTGAGTTTTTTATAGACAAATATATTATACTTTATATTGTTGTTGGATTTGAGGAATGTTCCTAATAGTAATTTCTATATGATATTAAATTTATCATTATATAGAAGAAGATACAATTGGTTTTCCAATAATAGAAATTGGATGCTTACATAAAGACATGTAATGGTCGGGACCTCTATGGTCCATTCTATTGTGAAAATCGAGTATCTGAGGTGTTTTGGATGGTCAAGGTGACTTATCCCCAACACATTGCCAAATTTTTAGTTCAATGAATAGTACAACGATAGCCTTTGGTGAATAGTGAAACAGTATCCTTAGGAGACTTTCTAACAGTAGCCTCTTTCCAATGCAAAATTTTGAGTTCATGAACACTGTTTTTAGAACAGTGAGGTTCATGAACTGTGTTTCCAGAACGGCGAGGTTCCAACGTTGAGGTTTCAATTGTGAGGTTTATGAATAGTGTTTCCCAAATGGTGAGGTTTCAATGGTGATGTTAATGAACAATGTTTCTAGAATGGTGAGGTTCGAACAGTGAGGTTTCAACGGTGAGGTTCATGAACTGTGTTTCTAGAACAGTGAGCTTCCAACGGTGAGGTTTCAATAGTGAGGTACATGAACTGTGTTTCTAGAATGGGGAATTTCCAATGATGAGGTTTCAATGGTTAGTCTTGTGAACTATGTTTCCAGAATGGTGTGGTTCCAACTATGAGGTTTTAACTGCAAGGTTCATGAAAAAAGTTTCCAAAATGGTGAGGATCTAACTGTGAGGTTTCAAAGGTGAGGTTCAAGAACTGTGTTTTCCATTGCCAAATTTTGAGTTTACGAATAGTGTTTCCATCTTCCAATAGTTTCATCTCATTAACATTTCCTTTGATGTAAAATGCATTTAAAGCCTCATTTTAAGGACTCTAATTCCAATTCAAAGTCCATATCTCGTATACTAATTTCTCTAAGGCTATGGATGCATTTACTTTGTCAAACAACGCGGTTCAATGAGATACTCTTTTAATGGATAGTGAATCATATCTTAAACCACTACTCCATTAAATCTTATAATGGGATGAAATATATTCCTTCCCAGTTCTTCCTCCTCGTTCTCAGCAGTGAGATGCTCAAACACTTCATTCAATCCTGTAGAAGTTGCACAATCACACTTTCCGCCTTGGATTAGTTCCCTTCTATTTCAGATGCAACCAAATAGTACTGATCAATCTTCCATATAAGGTATGATATATAATCATTCTTTTGGGTTAATCTACTCCTATTTATCCTTTCCTTTTTTTGGGAATCCTCTATCCATGTTACTAATGTGCTTTTCTTGGGTATTTTCCAGTGTTGTGGGGTCTCCTCATCCTTGGGTGGATATAGTTGTCATGAGGGGAGGAGATCGTAACTCGTTGTGTGTCTTGTTCTCGTATAAAGAACGTCAAGAACCATTTGAGGTAGGGGATTCATTACTTCTCTTTAATTTTACCTGCCATTGTACAGTTAGCATGTTTTATCCCACTTGATCACACTATAATTGTCAAAAAATATATTTGAACCAGATAAATAAATTGATATCGATCATAAGTTATTACCTCTCGGTTTTTTTGATAGTGTGATATATATTACTGCATTTATTAGCTTTTCGTTATTGATATAAATTAGTAAAAATGTCTTTCTAGAAATAATTGATAATTTTGTGGGTAAATATAATGAGGCATGTAAATGAATTTGGTTCTTCAGGTTGTAATTTTATGTCAATCAAATTGGGGTAGTATGCATGTTAAGTTATTTTTGATAGCTCACTATTTAGGTTTATGGATGTTGGAACCTATGATTAATAAATCAGCTAATCTAATATAGATTAAAGAACTGGTTGTTTGATAATAGATAACTCTTTGTAGGGTTTTGAGTTACCCTCTTTCTTTTTTTAACGGCCAAGAACCCAATTGATGTGATAGTTGTTTTCCTACTACTTTTGTTGTGATGTGTGCTTGGAAGGCTATTGTGATATGTGGGGGCGGGGATGCCTATTGGTTGTGTCAGAAGTCCATGCCTATAGTAGAGAGATGCATCGGTTTATTCATGTGGGTGTCGGGGATGACAGCGTGGATAATGGAACAGGATGGATGTGAATGTTTGGATTCATGCTAATTCAAAATGGTTGTTTATATCCATTACTCCCCCACTACTCAAGGTAGATGGTCATGCTTACCCTTCTTCTGAAATGGGCGAAGACATGTTGGGTATGCCACGTGCTTTTTGTGATTAGATTCTCATGGGAGGATGGGTCTACACTCTTGCAATAGGCGGCAGAGACTCAATGGGTAGTTCATCTACTCACTATGGTGGGCCCCCATGTGTTTAGCCACATAAAATGTTTTTTATATAATTCCAATGAATATGGTAAAGTACTGGTGTAAATAAATAATTGAATAAATGATGTTATCCCGTGGGGTTGGAGCTTACTAGGACACAATGGTGAGGACATATGACTTTGGGTGTAATGAAAATGAAATATAATGTCGAATTGTTATTAGTTAATTAATGTTTAAACAATTAATTAATGTAAAGTGCAACTGATAAAAAGGGAATGAAGTAATGTATTAAATCACTTTAAATGGTTGTGTTCTTATAGTATACCTAGTCATAGTACTCGCTTTCGAGAGTCTAAGAGGCTTTAGATTCAGTTGAGTCTAAGACTAGGTTATGCCCATAGTGTGGTTGTGAGGAATAGTATATTATGTAATTCTTGTGATCCTATATACAAATCCACCCAGTACGTTAAGGAAAAAGACACTGCAAGAATTATGAGCCCTGTGGGGGTGTTTTACCCAACATTTCAGTGGGCAAATGGATGGCTGACTCCCCCCTTTGGCCTCTCCCTCTTCTATTTGTAGTTACTTGTACTGGTTGGCACAATGGGCAGCTTTCCCCATATATGCCTATAGAGGGCTATAATTGTTACAACCCAAAAATTATTTAATGGAAATTCCTCTTGATATAATTAATTGTTTATTATGGTTTTATAAAATGTGAAATCCATTAGTTTTATATATCTGGATTTTAAAATACAGTTATGAAATGCAAGATTTTCTAATATAGTCGTTTCACAGTGATAACATGATTAGTATAAATATTGGGCTTTAACAAATCCAATTTAATCATACAAGGTAAAAGATGACCCCATCCAGTATACTAGCCACATACGAATCCCATTTGTCAGAGCTTGTAAAGAAGGAGGCATCATTGGTCTTTTCTCTTAACGAATCCCAAGCTGAGGCTCAACACGTTAAGCTTGAGTGGAACCTACTATATGAGAAGTGGAAGTAAATAGAGAATACCACCCGAGCGATGTTATCCGAGCCACCCCAAGAGTCTATCAACATCATGCACCTTACCCATCGGTCTTTTGCCGGTGTTTTAAGTGTTTATTTAACAAGACCCAAGCACTATGACTAAGTACATTATTTTTGTATAAATAATGTTCATTCATTTTATTATTGTTACACTATAAATATTTTTTATAACAGAAATAGAATTTTTAGTTAATATTATACTATGAAACGTTTTTTGTTGAATATATCAATTTTTGAAATAAATTATATTTTAATAAAATATTATTATTAAATTACATTTTACTAAATACAAATTATTGTATAATTTTATGAATGCAATTGTAATTTTTATTAAGGTTTGAATGCTATATTTTTCAAAACACAAGAATTTTCTATAAATGTAGGTTTTTATTTCAAAAGTAAAAATTCAAATATTTAGAAAAATAGGTAGATAAAATGAGTATTATTTTTGGGATCAGGAATTTCAAATTATTCAACTGTGAATTTTTTAAAATTTTCTGAGATATTCAATTTTTTTGGGTAAAAATTAAAAACTGTTTAAATATATAATGTGTTTTATGACATCATAATGACCCAGTTATGATTTAATAAAATAACATAAAAATTATTTTCGGCAAAGATATGTGTTACCATTAAAATAATGTGATTTTGGGTTTGTTTCATTTATTTTACAACGCTTTAGTGGACCCTCCAAGACTTATAAAACATTTTGTATTTTTAAATTTTTTTTAAGAGTGTGACACACCAACACATAAGAAACCATATTATTTTAAGAATTTAGGCCATTTTATATATTAAATATTTTCTTCCACTTCTCTTTAAAAGACACCATTGGAAAAAACCATGGTCTGGTTTGAGGTTTTGAATAGTTTAATGTGGGGTGTCCCAAACATAAATAATAAATAATTCCCTCTCCTTTCCTATATAAACCTACCCAATCTCCCACATTCTCATCACTAAATTCCTTTTTAGTTCGATCAACCCCTGCCTGTATCCTCCTATAATCCTCCTCAGGTTCCCTAAGCTCCAAAGAAGCCTCTCTCGAGCCCCTCCCAAGCTTTTGGGATCACAATTCCTAGTAAGGGATTACTTCATTTTTCCTTTTTGTCAAATTTTATATAAGTTGTTATGCCCTTTTGTTTTCAATTACAAATGTTGGGGTATGATTTCTAACCTCCTTCATACTGCCCTCTTTATGTTTGGATGATGGCATACCCTTTTATCTCTCATTAATGCCTCCCATGTACACCCGTTACAATGCCGAAATTCCAAGATGGATCTCTCTCTCCGATTTTTCATCCAAGTAATTATTTTGTATTATTATTCTATATTATATTAAATTTACTGGGACATGTATCTATATGAGGCCCATACTATCCATTTCATGTACATATTATGATACACCTATTTCTATCTCATCAACCATTTTTATGAATCCTTATGTCACACCGTTATGCGGTCAAAATTGAACCAGTTTTTTCCAAGACAAGATAATTGTGTAGTGAATACCATACCCATGACACTATCATGGGTATTCAACATTATTCACATATTCATATTTAATGGTAATTTTATATATTTATTACACATTACTTAATACTGGTATAATTTATGATGTTGATTGATTCCATGTAATATGATCCATGTGGCACACTTATGCCGGAAATGAAACGTTTAATATGGGTGCACCCTCATAGCGCTCAAATGCATTGGGTAAAGTATAGTATCATGATAAGTCGTGTGAAATGGGTTTTAAATCATGATAATTCATGTGAAATGAGGTTTTACTCATGCTTCATATAAAACTAGGGTTTACTCATGCTCAATGTGCAATGATCCTTGGCTCATGAAAATTCCATGTTAAGTGTTGTTGACACATTTCCATGTTATGATTATCATGATTAGTCATGCCTTTATGTTTAGGTATCTCTTGTGCTCCATTCATATTCCTATTTTTTAACATGTATTGTATTCCTCATGTTATTCCATGTTTATTCCCTTACTGGTCTTTATAGCTCACCCATTGCATATGCATGTCCTCAAGTTATCCCATGCAATGCTTAGTACGAGGGAATTTAATTTTCATGTAAAGAATGTTTTCAATAAATATTTTGTGTGTTTTCTGTTCAAAGATATTATTTAATGTTTCTAAGACTCATATACACTAGACATCTTGATCTTCCATGTTGTATCAAGTGAAGAGTATATGTAATAAATCATGATTAATATTTGAGTAAAAAACCAGTGTAGTTATAGTCTTTATCAGAGGATAGGTTTATTTATGTTTTGGGATTAGAATTATAAAATACTAGTGAAGACATAGAGACAAGAATAAGTATAATAAAAATATCCCAAAATATTGGTGAGCATTGAGTAAGTGGTTTATCAAGAAAATACATTATTCTCTGGATATGAGCGGGTAGAGGCGGCTCTGGCACAGATGTGTCATAAGGGTAAAACCCAAATTCACCACTTTGAGATAGACTCAAATGGGAACTGGTGCATGACAATGGGTTTTGTTTTTTCACTCTTTGTTTTGACACTCCCGGTTGATATGCTTTGGTAAATTCACAAGCTTTATGTGAACCCTTATTAAGGGGATTAAAAAAATTCCTCTAACAATATATTTTAGAAAGTAGAACATGAATATCATATATTGAAGCCTATAAATTCATAAGTTAAGGAAATAAAATTTATTTATATGTCATCTGTTTTGTCCTTGTATTACCCTTTATGTATTACCCCTAAATTTCCTTTTATTCCAGCCAATGGCTAGTAATATGAGGACTTGGGCTAACAGCGGATGTGATGATCATTGTGATGACTATGCTAATGAGATTCCCAATATGATGGGAGTGGGAATCACAAACATTGTCACGCTTCTCTCTTAGTTAACTCATTATTTTAATAGAAACATGGGTCATGAAGAACATTTATCCCCCCCCCCCAAGAAAGAACATGACGATATCGAGACCTTCCTGAGACAAAGGCCTCCAACTTTTAATGGATCATCTGATCCCTCAATCACAAAACATTGGATCAACTCCATTGAAATGATCTTCTCTATCGTTCAATGTTTTCAAAAAGAGAAGGTTCATATGGGTACTTATTGCATGGAGGGTGAACCTAATCAATAGTGGACGTTGATCAAAAATAAAAACCATGAGGAGGAGATTGAGGTGTCAGAATGGATGGATTTCTGGAAGATGTTTTTTGATAAATATTTTCCATGAACCCCCCATAATAAGATGGAAAGGGACTTCTTTTCCCTCAAGAAAAAAAGACAAAGAATCTGTCTAGGTGATTGAGGCAAACATCAAAAGGCATGCACGATACGCCTCTATCTTTGTCGTTACCCCCAAATACAAGGTTGAATGCTTCTTTTGTGGTCTGAAACTTATGCTACAAAAAGCGTCGATGATTTGTGACGTAGAAATCTATGAGGAAATTTAATGATGTACCCTCAAGGTCAAAATGGAGATCAGAAAACCTCAAGGGTATCATGGTGATAAGAAGCGTAAGGTGGAATTCAATTCTGGTGGTCTGATTGATAAATCGGATGATGCAAAGAAGATCCAACACCCCACATTCCAAAGGTGCGGAAAGAAGCCCCCCAAAAATTACCGGAAGGGGATGAGGAAATGATTTAAGTGTGGAATAGAAGGGAACCAAGATGTTAAATGCTGACAAGAACAACATGTAGATTCAAAGAGGAGAGGAACACCTTGTTATAACCTCAACTTGTTGTCCATCGCGACAATAGCAAAGAACCAGGGAATCGTACAAATCTGTTCCATAAGACAAGGATTTTATGGGGCAACCAACAACCTCCAATGCAGCATGGGAGTGATTTTTCCATCACTACTACCCATGTGAACCCCGAAAAGGAAGTGTTTACAGGTATAATGGTTATTCAATAAAGAACATAGAATGTACTTTTTTATTCTGGTTCTATTAGTTATTTTATATCCCAAAAGTTTAGTAGAACAATCCCAGAACCACCACAAATCATTGAAGTAATGATGTCGATGATTACGGAAAATGGGGAAATCATTTCATCCCATGATTATAACTCCTCCCTTGTCATAATATATGGTTCTAATTTTCTCGGAGAACCTCATCATACTCCCCCAGGTAGAATTTGATGCAATTCCTGGCATGAATTGGCTTTCCTTATATTTAGCCAAAATAAATTTCTATGAGAGGGAAATCACTCTCCATGTGGAGAATCGACCCCCTGATTCTATAAAAGTTCAAGGAGGAAGATGAATATTTTTTTCTCCATCGTCTCAAGCGTGGATATTACTTCCCTATAAGAACGCGTATCTGGATCAGATGATTAGTCTATGGCTAAAACCATCCTTGAAGTCAATCCTATTGTGAGGTAATTCACTGAAGTGTTTCTTGAGGAATATCCTAGACTTCCTCCTAGAAGAGATGTTTAAATCTAAATTGACCTTATACCGGGGGAGCTTCCAATATCCAAGAATCTGTATAGAATGGTAGTTTTGGATCTTGATAAGCTTAAGATACAACTACATGAGAATATGGATAAAGGTTTTATATGTCCAAGTGCTTCACAATTGGGTGCACCATTCCGCTTCATCACGAATAAATATGGGTCAATGGGCCTTTTCATCGATTATCATGAGTTTATCACTATCACTATAATGAAAATTAATCCTCTCCCATGAATTGAGGACTTGTTCGATCAGCTGTGTGGAGCACAATACTTCTCCATGGTGGATTTTCGGTCAATATATTATCATGTAAGGCTGAAGAAGAATGATATCCCCAAGGATTCATTTCTTACTAGATACAGGCACTATGAATTCATAGTAATTTCATTATAACTCACTAAATATCCATAAATCATCATGGACTTTATGAATAGAGTTTTTAGGGATTACCTTGACAAATTTTTTGAAGTCTTTATAGATGATATTTTGATATACTCCAAAACTAAGGAGGATCAAGGGGTGAATCTAAGAAATATACTAGAGAACATACAGAAGGATAAGCTCTATGAAATGTACAGAAAGTGTGAATTTTGGTTGAAGGAGGCCTCATTCTTGGGCCATATCATCACAAGCAATGGGATATTTCTGGATCTCTCCAAAACAGATGCAATTCAGGGATGGTCGAGACCAACATCAGTAACAAATATCTGTAGCTTATTGGGGTTATCTTGATATTATCGATGATTTGGGAGAAATTTTTCACAATTGTCCAACCCTCTAACCAAGATAACTCAGAAAGGAGTAATGTTTTCCTAGAGTGATGAATGCGATGAAACCTTGAAAGAGTTAAAAAGGACATTTTTCATTGCACCTGTTCTCACATTACCTACAAATAGAGAACCGCTTATAGTATTTAGTGATAATTCGATGAAGGGCATGGGCTGTTTGTTGAGGAAAAATGATAATGTCATTTCCTATACATCAAGGCAATTGAATGTTCATGAGTAGAATTATCAAAAACATGATTTGGTGTTATCTGCGGTGATATTCGATTCAAATATTTTGAAACATTTTCTCTTCATGGAGAAGTGTGAAATATATATGGACCTCAAAAGCCTCAAGTATAAATTCACATAGAAATAGTTGAAAATCTTCCGACAAAGATGGTTAGAGCTGATCAAAGACAGTGATTGATCAATCCATTACCACCCTGGGAAAGCAAACAAGGTGGAAGATGATCTACATAGAAAGGACCTAATGATTCTATCATTTATGATAATTGAGAACCATCCAATATTCTTAGTCTGGATGAAGATGGACATGGTAGTCATAAAGAAGGGAACATCATTAATCCTTTCTCAATTGATTTCTCAACTGTCTATTTAGGAATGGTTAAAGGATGCTCAGAAAGATGATATGAGAATTCAGAAGACAGTGGAAGCTATCAGAAAAGGTAAATCCTCAGTGTCTAGTGTTAATAAAGAAGGAATTGTTAGATTTGGGAAAATACTATGTGTTCCATCATGTTTAGATATGATGATGGAACATTTGAATGAGGCACATATTTAAAATTTATTTATTCACCCAGGAAACACAAATATGTATTGAGATCTCCTAGAGCATTATTGGTGGGATAATATCAAGAAGGATATTGCTTAATTTACATAAAAGTGCCTTATGTGTCAGAAAGTGAAGGCTGAAAGACATAAGTCTAAGGGGATGATGCATCCATTACCAATACCATCATGGAAATAGAGGAACATCACGATGGACTTTGTCACTAGACTTCCAAAGACATCCAAAGTCTACAATACAATATGGGTTGTTTTGGATCGTCTTACAATGTCTGCACACTTTATTGTAATTCTAGAGGATTTCACATTTGATCAACTAGCATAGATATACATCTGAGAATTGGTAAGGCTATATAGAGTACCACTAAATATAGTATCTGAAAGAGATCCAAGATTCACCTCTATGTTTTGGAAGAGTATTCAACATGCTCTGGATAATGAACTGAAATTTAGTACGGACTTTCTTCCTCAAACAGATGGCCAATCAAAGAGAGATATTAAGACACTGGAGGATAGGTCAAGATCATGTTCTATAGTCTTCAATGGAGGCTGGTACTAACATCTTCCACCGGTTGAATTCTCCTACAATAACAGTTTCCACTCGAGCATCCAAATTGTAACTTATAAATCCATATATGGGAATAGGTGTAGAATACAGAAATGTTAGGATGAAGTCTATGCGCATAAGCTTCTATGACTAAAAATGGTCGAAGAAATGGTGGAGAAGGTGAGAACCATTCAGCAGCAAATCAAGGAATCCTAGAGTCGAAAAAAATTGTTAGGCTGATAACATTCGACGAGTCCTTGAGTTTAAAGTTGGATAAATGGTATTTTTACGCATATCTCCATGGATTAACATCATGAGGTTTAGAAAGAATGGGATGTTATGTCCTATGTACGTCGGCCCCATCGAGATTATTGATCATGTTCGGGTTGTGGCCAATCGACTAGCACTTCCACCTACCATTTCCAAAGTACAAGATGTCTTTCAAGTATCACTGTTAAGGAAGTACTTACCAGATCCTTCACATGTACTCTCTATAGAGGTAGTACCGCTAGAGGACGATCTTTATTATTAGGAACAACCAGTGAAGATCTTAGATCATAGTGAAAATGTTCTAGGAAATATGTAAATTCCCCTCGTCAATGTCTTCTGGAGAAACCTCAGGTTTTAAGAAGTGACATTGGAATCAGAGGAAATGATTATGGAGAGTTACCCACATCAATTTTAGTGTGGTAAATGGATATCTTGAGGGAACAATTTCTTAAGGGGGGATGATTCTAACGACACAAACATTCATTAATGGAAATTCCTCTTGATATAATTAAATTTTTATTATGGTTATATAAAATGTGACCTTCATTGGATTTATGTTTTTAGATTTTAAAATACCATTATGAATTGTGATCATTGCTAATATAGTTGTTGAACATTGATCACATGATTTATATAAATATAGGGCTTTAATAAATCCAATTTACTCAGACAAAGGAATCGAGGGCCTCATCTAGTAGACTTGCCCCATACAAATCCCATTTTTTAGAGCTCGTAAAAGAGGAGGTATCATTGGGCTTTGCTCTTGACCATGACCAAGCCGATCTTGAAAACGTTAAGCTTGAGTGGAGCTGACTACATGAGAAGTGAATGTTAATAGATATTACCACCCGAGCGTTGTTATCCAAGCCACCCCAAGAGTCTGTCATCATCGCACACCTTACCATTCGGTCTTATAAAGGTGTTATAAGGGGTTATGTAACAAGACCCTATCAGTATGACTATATAAATTATTTTTGTATAATGATGGAGCATTCATTTTATTATTATTACCTTATAAATAGTCTTTAAAGCACAGATAGTATTTTTCGTTAATATTTGACTATTAAATATATTTTAAAGAATTCATGGTTTTTTTAATTAGATAATATTTTAATAAAATATTATTCTTAAATTAGTTTCTATTAAATATTAAATATTTTATAATTTTTTGAATGAAATTGTAATTATTATTAAGGATTGAAAGTAGTTTTTGTTAAAACCAATGAATTTTCGATAAATGTTGGTTTTTGTTTTTAAATTAAAAATTCACATATTTATAAAATTATTTAGATAAATTGAATATTATATTTGGAATCAGGACTTCTAAATTATCCAATGGTGAATTTTTCATACTTTTCTGATACAGTCGAATTTTTTGATAAAATTAAATACCATTTAAATATATAATGTGTTTGATGACATCATAATGACCCAATTTTGTTGTAATAAAATAATATAATGATTATTTTCGGACAATATATGTTTTAACATTAAAATAATTTTACTTTGGGTTTGTTTTATTAATTTTACAAAGCTTTAGTGGACCCTCTAAAACATATAATACAATTTTTATTTTTAAAATGTTTTCCTTAAGTGTGTGACTCTCCTACACATAAGCAACCCTATTATTTTAAGAATTTAGGCTATTGTACATATAAAATATTTTTTTCTACTCCCCGTTGAAAAATAAAGTTGGGAAAAAAATGGTATTGTTTTTGGGTTTGATTAGTTTAATGTGAGGTGTCCCAAACCTAAATAATAAAGAATTCCATATCCTTTCCTATATAAACCCATCCAAGCCCCCACATCCACTTCACTCAAACCCTTTGGAGTTTGACCAACCCCTGAATGTTTTTCTTTAAAATCCTTGCAAGGCTCCCCAAGCTCCCAAGAATCAACTCTTTAGCGTCTCTCGAGCCTTTGGGTTCACACTTCCAAGTAAGGGATTTATTTCTTTCTCATTTTTTCCAATTTTTATTAAGTTTTTATAGCATTTTGATTTCAGTTAAAAATGTGGGTGGAATTATTTATGACCTCCTCCATAGTACCCTATTTATGTTTGGATGATGGGAGACCCCTTTCTGACTCATTAATGCCACCCATGTACACCCGTTACAATGCCGAAATTCCCAAAGGGATTTCTCTCTCATCTTTTACATCCAAGTAATTCTTTTGTATTATGATTATAAATTCCATTAAGTTTTCTGGGACATGTATGTATATGACCATATTATAGTCTATTTCATTTAAATATGATGATACACCCCTGTATTTCTAAAAAACAATTTTTATGAATCCATATGCCACGTCATTATGCTGCTGAAATTACATCGTGTTTTTCAAAACTAATATCATTGTGTAGTGAATGTCATACCCATGTCTCTATCATGGTTATTCACCTGTATGAACATATAAATACTGAAGGGTACTTCAATTTATTTTTTTCACATTACTTAATTGTGGAATAACTTATGATGTTGATTGATTCCATGTTATATGATCCATGTGGCGCACTTATGCCGGAAATGAAATGTTTAAGAAGGGTGCACCCTGATAGCTCTCCAGCGCATTGTGTAAAATTTAGTATCATGATACGTCAAGTGAAGTGGGTGTTGACTCATTCTTTTTCAAGTGAAATGAGTTTTAACTCGTGATTCAAGTGAAATTATGGATTACTCATGATCCTTTTGCAATGAGCCTTGGATCATGGGAATTCCATGTTAAGTGTTGTTGAAAAATTTCCATGTTATGATTATCATTCTTTATCATGATTTTATGTTCATGCTTCTCTTGTTCTCCATTGATATGCCTATTTTCTAACATGTATTTTATTCCTCGTGTTATTCCATGTTTATTCCCTTATTGGGATTTATAGCTCAGCCTTTTCTTATGCACGTCCTCATGTTATCGCATGAAATGCTAAGTACGATGAAATGTAGTGGTCATGTAAATTATGTTTTCAAAAAAGATGTTGTGTGTTTTATATTATAAGTTGTTATGTAATGTTTCTAAGCCCCAAAGACACTTGAAATATCGCTATTCCATCTTGTATCAAGTGAAGAGTTTATGTAATAAATCATTTTTAGGTTTGTAAAAAAAAGCAAGTTTGTTATAATAATGTCTTGTTGTTATTCCCACACATATATTCTAGATATAGTTTTCAATGGACTAATGTAGGTGTAATGTGTATACGTTATGATGGATTAAGGATCCTTACTCGTTGTATGAGATATAATGGACTGAAGTATAATACCCGACGCATGATACACGTTATGTGAGCTGCGGTGGGGCCCAAAAACTACCTGGTCACATTTCTTACGTGTAAGTGGTGATTTTTTTGCATGAGATGCATGATGTGGTGCTTCTCCTAGGTGTGTGTAGGCCATCCTTTTTAGAGAGAGATGGTTTGGACATGCGGCATTGGGGAAAATTGGAAAACCAGTGGGGAAGTAGTAGTAGGGTACCCTAGATATTCATTATTATTTTATATACAATTGTATGCGATACATGGTGAGAGTACCCATGGTGAGGCAGGAAACATATTATACCTCTTTTGGTGATGAGTTAGTTTCATTTGTTGTTCACTGTGTTTTAGCATGCTTCCATTACTTTTTCATGAGAGGCTTCAGGGATGATCCTACTTATTATAATGTAATACTCACCCTATATATATATATATAATTTTCTTCAGGTCACTTGGAGAAGGTTGGTGATCAGGCCAGTTACCACTTGCTTTGGGTTGCAGGAGCTGTTCGGGCTTCGTCGTTGATGTTGTTTTTACATTCTTTTGGGTACTTTTAGTTTTTCCATTTCAGTTGTAGTAGTTTTTCATGACATTAAATATGTGTACTTGGGATTTATTTGACATTGTATTTTGACTTGCAGTTGGTTGGGGTCTATCTTATCTCCTTATTTCACATGTGTTATCTTAGAGGGTAATACATCCCATTTGTGTGTTTACTATACCCTTAGTTCTAGTCGCAAATCTGAGGGCTACTTGAGGCAGGAATTGGGGGTATTTATCTTCTTTATCATATTGTCGTCCTGGGAGGGGTACACTTTGAGGGGAGGGGGTCATGAAAAAGTGGTATCAGAGGTCTCATTATAGGATAGGATGGAGGATGGAGTCAGGAACAGGTGAGGTTGAATGGGTTGGTAGGGAAACAGTGTCAGTCAGGTTTAGTAAGTGATGTAAACACTGGAGACCAGTTAAGACATAGGCATTTATGGCCCCCTATGATCTGATGTAAGGAACATTAAGTTTATAATGGCTACTAAATGAGGTGATAAAAGTTGTAGGGTAGAGACCTAGGAAAGCACAAGCATCATTCTTCCCAGCCATCAGCATCTCGTTTCTCAAGGGGTAGTAGCTTTCAAGACTAAGCCTAGGTATTATGTTCTTTTTTTCTTATGGTGGTTGAGGTCATCAGCAGCAAGCATGCCTGACCTTTCAGAGTAGTCATCGTGCACCAGGTATTCCACTCTAGGTTCCTCCATTGAGGCAGTTCCACCCGAGGTATGAGTAGCAGGTTGCACCAGCTTTAGATGAGTGGAGGGTAGATGGTGTGTGTAGAAGACTTCCCCATGATGCTCCCCATCCTGAGAGAGAAGAGTGAAACCATGTTGGTGGTGTTAATTAGGGTCAGATAGGTCATAGAGGAGTTCCTGGAAAACGTCATGCTTTAGCCTTTCCAGCACCAAGCCAGCTAGACATCATTCGGGGTACCCTTTTTTGTTTTCTACCTTGGTGTATGCCATGTATAATTCATGAATGAAACACTACTTCATATCACCTACCCATGTCCATGCATTGGGACATGATATAAGGAGGCTTCCTGTTCCCTAGGCATTGACTGCACCTGTGGGAGGTCTATCTAACATGTTTGGACTATGTAGATACTGTGACCTATTGTTGGGGCTACACCACTATTGGGGAGATCTCCTATGTTTACAAATAAAACCATATGATGTCATCCTTGACATGGATTGGTTGTATTAGGTGCAGGTTATCTTGGATTTCCTTAGAAGGCAGGTTGTGTTATTTGATACGGATGAAGAGCCAGTGGTGTTCATTGGCAAGAGAGACCCTCAGATGGGTCAGAGGCATGTTTCGTATTTATCATCCATGATGGATGAGCTAATAATATTTTCTTCAATGGATTAGTAGTTGGAATTTACTAGGGTCTTAGAAGATTACCCTAATGTTTTTCCAGAAGAGGTTGTAGCATTACGCCCCCGACGGGAGATCGAGCTTATGATTGAGCTAAAACTAAGAGCATCTCATATATCTATGTCTCTGTATATGATAGACCCTTATGAGTTACGAGTGCTACGAATACAGCTTGATGGTCTGTTACAGTGCAGTTTTGTTTAGATTAGTCTGCCACTGTGGGGTGAAACAGTTTTTTTTCATGAATAAGGTTGAAGTTAGTTTGCGGTTGTGTGTCGATTATCGTCGTTAAAAAAAGTTATAGTAAAGAATGGATATCCTCTAACATATATTGATGATTTATTCGATCAACTAAAGGGTGAAAGTTGGTTCAAAAAGATCAACTAGAGGTTGGGATATCAACATATGCATGTGAAGGATGAGTATATCTTGTAGACTGCTTTCTGTTGTCATCGGGGTCATTTTGAGTTTGCTGTAATGCCATTCAGTGTGATGAATGCTATAGCTATATTCATGGGATTGATGAATGTTGTGTTGCATGAGTTCATGGTCATGTTTTTGGGGGTTTTCGTTGATGACATACTTTTGTACACCTTGTCCGAGGAGGTGCATGCATAGCATCTACACTCCATTTTGGGAGTTCTTCGTCAAAAATAGTTGTTGTGAAGTTGTCGAAGTCTGAGTTTTTGGATTGAGAAGTCCATTTTTAGGGGAACATTTTTTCCTAGTGGGGAGTAGCAGTGAATTAATTGGAGATAGAAGAAGTTGTGTCTAGGGCATCCCCCAAGACAGTGGTAGAGGTACAATGTTTCTTTGGTATCATATGATGCTACAGGAGGTTCATAGCTTCTTTCTCTCGATTTGTGACTCCAATTACATCTTTGAAAAGGAAGGATCAGTGGTTCATATTGATTTATTAGGTTCAAGTAGCATTATAGTATCTAAAAGAGAAGTTTGTAAGGGCTTCAGTTCTTTGTCATACAGTATAGGGAGTTTAGTTTAATGTTTTCTACGATGATTCATACTTGGGGATAGGCAGTATTCTGATGTATCATAGATCAGTTTCTTCATATGGTTCGTGGTAGTTGCATCCCAAAAAAAGTAACTATGCGACCCCGGATCTTGAGTTGGCATCCATGGTGTTTTCTTGGAAGTTGTGGAGACTTTACATCATTAGCAATCCCTTTGTGCTTTACAATGATCATAAGAGTTTGAGGAATGTTTTCTCCCAGCATGACTAGAACATACAGCAACATCAGTGGATGGAGTTATTCCAGGAATATGACATCAAAATATCATTTAATTATGGAAAGGAGAATGTTGTAGCTAATGCCCTGAGTCAGAAGTAACATAGTGATTTAGTGAGTGAATCTCGAGACTCCTAGAGAGTAATGAAAGAACTATCAGCATTACATCATTATATTTGAGAAGTTGGGGGCATATTTTTTCTTTTCCAGATGAAAATGAAGTCATCTCTGGTACAATGGGTGTAATAGTCCCAGTTGGGGTATCTAGAGGTGGAGGTCAAGAGAGACCGAGTTGTTTTGTTGGACAACCCTCTAATGGTTGGTCTGATGATAAACAACACTGAGATTTCTATCATGGAAGGATATTTGTTCCTTTGACAATGCATGAGAGAGTTCTCATAGTTTTCCATAGTTCTCCTTTAGTGGTGCATCCTGGTGTCACTAAGATGTACCAAGCCTTGAGAAGCCAGTTTTGGTGGCCTGGGCTAAAGCATGCAGTTACAGAGTTTGTGTCTCAATATTTTTTCTGCCAGAAGGTGGAGGTCGAACACCATGTTCCTGGTCAACTTCTCCAAACGTTAGATATTCCTCAGTGGAAGTGGGAGGACATCTCAATGGACTTTTTTCTTGTTTAAATTGAGAACTGGGATGACATTACAGTATTTGTGTACTAGTGTATAATTTAACAAAATCATCCCAATTTATAGGAATCAAGGAGTCAAGCTCAGTGGATGTCTTGTCTAGGAAGTATCTGGAGGAGCTAGTGAGACTTCATGGAGTCCCAAGGATGACAATTTCCGATAAAGATCCTCATTGTAACTCTAGGGTGTGGCGAGGTCTCCAAGATTCTTTTGGTTATCAGCTATGCAATAACACTACATTTCATCCTTAGACGAATGGTCATACATTATGGACCATCCAGACACATGAAGACATGTTATGCTCTTTTTTCCTGGATTTTGGAGATTCATAGATGTGGCACATACCCTTGGGGATGTTCTCTTAGAACAATAGTTTTCAATCCACCATCAGTATGGTTCCATTTGAATAATTGTATTGCCGCCCTTTTTATTCTCTATTGTGTTAGACTGGGGTTGGAGAGTCAGCAATTTTCAGATTGGTACTAGGGGAAAATACAGCAAAGATGGTTCAAGTGATTCATGAGAGGATGAATCTAGTGCATGATCATCATAAATCATATGCTGATCAAAGTAGGAGACCCATTGAATTGGATTTTGTGGATCATGGGTTTCTCGAGGTGACTCCCCGTCATGGCCTGTGAATGTTTGGTCATAGCAGTAAGATTTATCCTCGATTTTTAGGGGCTTTCAAAATGTTATAATGAGTTGGAGTTGTGGTGTATCAAGTAGTGGTTCCCTCACAGATGAGATGGATACCGATGTTTTTCTTGTGTCACATCTTGGTCGTTATCTTCATTATGAGTCTCACGTCATCTATTGGGGAGAGATCGATGTTGATGATGATGCGAGATTTGAGGAGAAACCTGTGGAGGTCTAAGACCACAAAGATAAGGTGATTTACATGTGTTCTATCCCCGTGGTTTGTGTCTTGTGGTAAAACAGTGGCATGGAGGAGAGTACCTTGGAATGTGAGTGGCAGATACCTGCTCAGTACCCAGAGATGTTTGATGTTTAACTCTTTTCACGTAACGATGTTCTCTTTGTTGTTATAGACCATTCATTTTTATGAGATGGATTTCTTTGGTTACATCATATTTGGTTCTCTCTTCTGATAGGTATCTTGATGGGTGGTTGTTCAGGATTCTTTTTTTTGGTTGGTTTTGAATTATCGATGACGATAATGTATTGAGAGGTATCTGATGTTGTGGCCCAGAACTCTATGGTCCATTCCATTTTGAAATTCTGGTGTCTAAGTTGTTTTGTAAGGGCAAGGAGACTAATCCCCAACAATTTACCAAATTTCCAGTTCTGTGAATAGTACGATGGTAGCCAGAGGTGAACACTTCTACGGTAGCCTTAGGTGACGTTCCAACGGTAAACACATTACTTATCCAAATTTTGAGTTCATGAACAGTGTTCCAGAACACTGAGGTTCCAACGGTAAGGTTTTAATGGGGTGGTTCATGAACAATGTTTCTAGAATGGTGAGTTTCCAATGGTGAGGTTTCAATGGTGAGCTTCGTGAACAGTCTTTTCAGAACACTAAGGTTCCAACAGTGAGATTTCAACAGTGATATTCATGGACAATGATTCCAGAACAGTGAGGTTCCAACAGTGAGGTTTATATAGTGAGGTTCATGAATTGTGTTTCTAGAATTTTGAGGTTCCAACAGTGAGGTTCATGAATAGTGTTTCAAGAATGGCACAGTTTCAATGGCGAGGTTCGTGAATAGTGTTTCTAGAATGGTGAGGTTTCAATGGCGAGGTTTATGAACAATGTTTCCTTTTCCAAATTTTGAGTTCATGAACAACGTTTCCAGCTTCATACAGTTCCATCCCTTTATGTTTCCTTTGACATAAAATGCCTTTAAAGACTCATTTTAAGGACTCTAAGGCTGATTCAAAGGACATAACTCCTATATTAATTTTCCAAACTCTCTAGATGCATTTATGTGGTAAAAATGTGTGGTTCAATACGAACCTCTTTAATGGAAACTCATGTGTTTCTTAAAGCACTACTCTAATAAATCTTCTAAAGTGACAATATATCTTACTTTTATAGTTCTTCCTATTTATTCTCAGCTGTGAGACACTCAAACCATTCATTCGACCCAATAAGAGTTGAACAATCAAATATCACTCCTACGATTAGTTCCCCTTTGTTTCTGATATAACCAAGAAGTGTTGATCAATATTCGATATAAGGGATGATCAATCGTCATTATTTTGGGTTCATCAACTTCTGTTTCTCCTTTTTTTGGGAATTCTATCTCCATGTTCTTAATAGGCTTCTCTTTGGTATTGACCGACGTGGTGTTATCTCTACATCCTCAAGTGGATACAGTTTTCACGGAGGGTGTAGATCGTAACTTGTTGTGTCGCTCATTCTCATATAAAGAACCTCAAGAACCATTTGGTGTATGTGATTTGTTGATTCTCTTATATCTTATGTGAAAATGTATAGTTATCATGTTTTAACCCACTATATCACAATGGAATTGAAATAATAAATATTTGATCCAGATAAATAAATTGATATTGATCATATTTTATTGCCTTTTTGTCTTCTAGATTGTTTGATATCTATGCATTCATTGTTTATTATTTCGTTCTTGATGGAAATTGGTAAAGGAATAAAGCCAGAATTAATTGATAATTGTTTGTCTATAGATAAAGAGGATGTAAATAAATCTCGCTATTCGTATTGTAACATGATGTTAATCAAATTGTTGTTGTATTTATGTTTAAATATTATTGGTAGCTTACAATTTAGGTTTACAAAAGTTTAGACATACTAATAATAAAATGGTAAATCCAATCTGGATTAAATAACCGGTTTTTTTATAAATGATAATTCCTTGTAGGGTTCTGAGTTTCCCTCTTTCTTGTTTTAGGGCCAAGAGCCCAATTAATATAATGGTTTTTCCTACTACTCGTGTTGTGATGTGAGCCTAGACGATTTTTGTGATATGTGGGGGTAAGGATGCCTATTGGTTGTGGCATCAGTTGACGCCTAGAGTGGTGAGATGCATCGGGTTATGCATCTTCTTGTCAGGGAGGACACTGCGGATGATAGAATGGATTGGATGTGAATGTTTAGATACATGCTAATTCTTAATGGATGTTTATCTAATTGATATTCCACACTGCTCAAGGAAGATTTACATTCTTACCCTTCTTCCAAAAGGGGTGATGATTCATGGGGTATGCCTTGTGCATTCTGTGTATAGCTTCTTATGAGAATATGGTTCTACACTCTTGTTATAGGTGTAAAACACTCGACGGGTAGTTTATCTACTCATCATGTGGATCCCCCTTGTGTTCAGTAGAAAATAATGTTTATTCTAGAATTCCAGGGAATATGGGAAAGTAATGATGTAAATAAATAATTTAATAAATGTTGTTAACACATAGGGTTGGAGCTTGTTGGGACGCAATGCCGAGGACAACAGACTTTGGGTGTGAAGCTAAAAAATATAATGTGTAAGTGTTAATGGTTAATTAATGTTTCAAGAATTAATTAACATTACGTTAAACTGATAAAAAGGGAATTAATTAATATATTAAAACTCTTCAAATGGTTGTGTGCCTATAGGATACCTAGTCTTAGAAGTGGAAACTGGGATTCAGAGAGATGTTAGATGCAGTTGACTCTAAGACTAGGTCATTACCATAGTGTGGATATGAGATATAGTATATTCAGTAATTTTTGTGTTTCTATATGATACTCCACCATGCCAGTTTGGGAAATTGACACCCCAAGGATTCTGAGCCCTAGGGGTGTTTTCCACAACATTCTGGTCAGTGGATGGATGGCCGACTACCCCCTTTGGCCCCACTCTCTTCCCATGGTAGTTGCTTGTGTTAGTAGGAATAGTTGTTAGTTTTCATCATATATGTGTTTAGAGGTCTGTAATGGCTTGTGGTTTTTAACACATATATATTCTGGATATAGTTTCTTATGCACTACTATAGATGTAACGTTTATATACTATGATGGCATGAGGATCCTTACTCGGTGTAAGGGCTATAATGGCTTGATGATTAATACCCAACATATGATACACATTATGCGAGCTGTGGTGGCTCCCAGAAACTACTTGGATAATTTTCTTACACAAACGTGGTGGTTGTTTCGCCCAAGGGTAATGTTCTGGTGATTCACCTAGGTGTTTGTTGGAAAGCCTTTTTGGTGAGACATGCTTAGGATGAGCGACATTAGTGAAAAGTGGAAAACCATTGTTGAAGGTGTAGTTTGGTACCCTTGATATACTTTATTATATTTTATACCCATGTATGTGATACTTCATGAGAGTTTCCATGGTAAGGCTGGGAAGATAGTATACCTATTTAGGTGACGAGTTAGTTTCACTTGTTGTTCACTGTTCTTTAGCATGCTTCCTTTACTTTTACACAAGAGGATCCAAGGAAGATCCTAATGATTATACTGTTATAGTCACCCTATGTATATATAAACTATTTTTCATTTCACTTGGAGAAAGTTGGAGATCAGTCTCGTTACCACTAGCTTGTGTTTTCAAGAGTTGTTTGGGATTTGTGGTTTCTATAATTTTTTCTTTGTTTTGTGTATAGGTAGTTTTTTGATTTCAGTTGTAGTAGTTTTTCATGAAATTACATATGTGTACTTGGTATTTAATTGATATTGTAGTTGGACATGGATTTGGTTTGTGTATGTCATATCTCTCTCATTCTCATGTGTTCTATTAGAGGGTAGTGCCTCCTACTTATGTTTTACTATACCATCGATGCTAGTCGTCATCCCAGGGCCTACTGGAAGCGGGACTCGAGGGTCATTATCTTCCTTCTCCCATTTCCAAGCCAGGAGGGGTTCACTTTGTGGGGAGGGGGTCATGACAAGAAATACAGTAATTAATAAATTTATGTAATGTAATTTCCAATTCCTAATAAATATTAGGCCATGTGAAAGAGATGTGAATACATATATAAAATAGGTTCCTACAGAAGTGTGGCATAGATCTCCTGGAAACACATGTAAGAGACACATCAGAATTCTATCCAGTATGGATCTCCTAAGAAGAAGAAAAGTAAAAAAAACATGGATAAATTTATTGACAGAATAATGGGGATAACCAATAATATCACTTCATGGTTAATTTCTATACACAATAGATGTTTTTTATATTTGAAACTGACTTATATCTGCATGATGGGAACAATTATATGGGAGGTGCTACTTATTTTGTGACATTCTTATGTGATCATTCTAGGAATGTTATGAATTTGTATTTGATAACTAATAATCATGTATATGATTTTTTTGATTATACAAAAATGATTTTCACGACTCGTCCCCTAGGGCCATGTGTTGACTACCCCAAGCCTACCTTCTATATTCTAGGGGTTGATGACTTGCATCAGAAAGGCTAAACCAAAATATAGAAGTAATTACCTTTAATCCTGTACACACACAGATTGGGAACACATCACACAAACAATACACAATGGAAAATGAAAAGTACAACCACTACAAAGAAACAACCACTGATAGTAAAAGTAAGTACTGAAGGTAATGGGGCCAGTATACAAGACCAAACTAAAAGCATAGTATAGAAAAAAAAACTAGTTCTAGAGATTTTCTACAAAGGATCCTACCTAAAGTGTAGGTTCAACTCATTACTATAGCTCACCACGTCAATCAGTCCCCTCCTTGTACCATCAAGATAAGGGTCTCCCATGTCTTAGTCATGTTGTCTTTCTTTTACACAAGACACAACAAGGTGTGGGTTAAGTCTATGCATGGATGAGTGAAACAATACACAGTAGGGAGCCCGAGACCACTGCAAGTCTCTCAGAATTCCACGTCAAAAAACCACAAAATATGATCTCAACCATGATGGAAAATGTAAAATACATCTCACACCTATTATATGACTTAGATATTTGGTATAAAGATGACTAGTATTAAGATAGATCTTTTTATTATGTTATGTAGATCAGCTACTGATCCGAGAAGGGTTACTCTGCATCTGATCCACAAAGGGTCGCTCGGCCGCTGATCCTTAATGGGTCGCTCTATGGTCGGCCTTCATCGGGTCACAAAAATAGTTGATCAACAAACGGTCAAACTATTTTCAATCCATACATGGTCACACAACAGCTGATCTATGGAGTTTTGATCTCATGTCGATCTATGGAGGTTCACTCCATTGTCAATCCATGAAGGGTCATGCCATTTCCAATCCACAGAGGGTCAATATGATGCTGAGCCATTGAGGGTCGCACATTAAATGACATCTAGACACATGATTACTTCACTTGTTGAACTTGAGTTTCATATATTTTTCTCCTCATACCATCTTTCATACATTAACCTCAACAAAGACCCATGATGAACAAACCTAAATGACTGTCATTCCTTGAGGGTTCCAACATGACAGATGGTTCGTCAATCAAACATTCGTTCTGTAAGTTATAGGTAAAAATGTACATAGGGTCTAGTTGGATTCAACTTTGATCCAACCCAGCCGTACTCCAACTTCTTTTTAAAATCAAGTGGAGTATCTCAAACGAACATCCTTGCCTCAATGGTCCTCATTCAGTAGACATCATGTCAATCAAGCACCCGGTTTGTGAGTTACGTCAGTTTTTGTGAAATGGGGTCAGTATGGTTTGTGTCCTATATCATCCAGCATACCTAGAGAACATGGACGATGCAATGCAGACCGGTTGAGGTGGACAGGATGCAAGGAATCCAGTTTCTTCTATAGGTGTCACTAGTGAGGAACCGCCCTATCTCCTAAAAGGGCTGTAATGAGCCAGCCGTTGCGCGTCCAACCGAGCGGGCCTCTCCCTCTCCACCAGGAGTGTCAACACCGCATTCTCCACTCGCCATGACTGTCCGGCCGTGACACCTGCTACCATGGGGACTATGGTTGTTACTTTCTCTCATAAGCTGGCATGGGACGACACCCACTTCCGGTCGCAAGCGCCACTGCACCAGGGGTGCCATGCTGATGGCTCTTTTCACTGGCCACCATAGATGCTCAATGTAACACCCCGAGCTTCCACGATACGCTTCTCATTCAATAATGTAATAGCTTGCATTGTACGCAAGTTCGAGTTCTAAAACACCGCGACTAATCAAAGTAGCTGTTATGAATAGTAATAACCACTTTTTAAAATTATAGAAATTTTATATTTTAAAATGGACTTCATTTTTGTATTCGTAATATCGAAATTAGCCTATGTTGAATTTTTGGTATTTTTCTGAGAACTTCTAATTTTTTATGAATAGTGAAAATTACTTAAAAACAACTTTTTTAATCAAAATAATTTATACTGATAAATTATACTATTTTGTGGTTTTAAAGTATAGTTAGAATATATTTTTACTATTTTATCCAATGGTGGTCATTAGAATTAATTTAACAATGAAATTGGACATAAACAATTGCCAATCTTTTGATATAAATTGTTTCATAAAAACACGCTATTTGTCGTAACAGCGGGAATTAATTATAAAATTAATTATTGTAACTTATATGTTTGGAATTTTTTAAAATAGACATCATTTTTTAATTCGGAATATCAATTATAGCTTAGGGTGAAATTTTGGCCTTGTTCTGAAAAACATCAATTTTTGATGAATAGTGAAACCACTTAATGGTAGTTAAATAACTGATTTTTCGTTTAAATGAAATATTACCACTTCTGTAATTTGATTTTCAAAAATCTGACATACATGGTTGTCATTAAGAAGTAAAATGTGGTTCAATGAGATTAAGATAATTTTTGGTGAATAGTAACTTTTAAGTTCTTAATCGCGATTAGAGGTAATTAGTGTCATTTAAGGTACAAATAATGTTTTAATAATATGAGATGATCATGAAACTTGTCCAACTCCTATTGGATGAGTCATGGCCGACCAAGACAACCCATGGGTCAACTTGGGGACCCCATGGAGCCACTTTAGTTGGATAATGACATTAATATATATTTATTTAATGTTAAAATTAAATTGACACAAACATGAGTTATTTTACTAAAATAGTTTTTAAGTGGGGTTACACAAGTCCAAATTTTGACTATAAATATTCATTAGAAATCTAAAAAGATTTAATACATCATAGTATTTTTTTTATAATTTTTAGACATTAAATAAATTAAATTATTTATGACATCATTATGATGCAGCGATGACCTCATTATTTAACGATTTAAATAAAATGAGAAGATAATGCGAAATACAAGGCTTACACTTGTCTAAAGCCTATTGTATGAGGATATTTCGAACCCTTATCACCTTAGACACTAATTATATAAGTGTGGGACCTTTAGAATCCGAAAAGCATTGTGTAATAATGTAACATTTCAATCTTTCCAAAAGAGCCCCTCCTCTCCACTTATAAAAGGCCCCCACCTCTCCCACATTATTTACACTTTCAAGCCATTTGGATCGGCCAACCTCTGCCCAAATAATCTCCCAACTTCACCCTCTTACTCCTAGAAGCCTTACTTTGGGCAGAACTCTTCCCAAGGAAGCCTTTGGCTCAAATCAAAAGGTGTTACCCGATTTTGAGGTAATGTCTTTTCTAATGTTGTTTTGTTTTATTTTTATTCTCCAACCCCCTAACTCTTTTTATTCATTTATTTTGTAACAACACCAGTATCCTCAATATACTATGATGTTGTTATAATAAGTATTTGAGCTACACTTACACACACCTACATCTAATGGTTAAAGAACATACGGTTTCTGTGGATGGCAAATTTCTGCCTCATGAAACGATGATTGTTCAACACTCATATAACAACTTCAAAGGTGGCCATTAAGATGTCACTATTTTTATATATGATATATAATATGTTTATGTTTTACTTATGCTTCTGTATTTCTCATTTATGGCATACTTTATGATTTCCATTATGGGTAAAACGCGATAATTTCATTTTAGGAAGTGCGGACTACCGCCCCCTCAAAGTGATTTGAATCGTTAATGACATATGTGGGATGTATAAAGGATGGAGTAAATGGTATTATACACTATATTATACTGGAATTATATTATACATTTATATCATTATGATTTCGTTCCATTAAATATGAAATTTAAATGAAAGTAGCATTCATGCGTACGTACGGCTTACCGTCTCCATGAACGGTGCATTTCATTTCTTACCTCTAAATGTTACGTAATATTATAAATGAATATATATACTCGATATATAAGATATATATGACATATAAATCATGAATATAATTATGGAGATAATGGATATTCTACCACATAAACAACTTGTAATTATAGGAAGTTTATTGTTGACTCAAGTACCAAAGATCGACAAAATGACCGTTATTAACTTAAATAATTACATAATGTTCATATCATTGTAATAAGTGATATAATAAGGATAATGAAATTGAAAATGGTTCTTAATAATGTATATATTAACACTAGTTTATTATTCAAGAGGTTAAAGAACGGTTGAGTCAAGTCAGACACGAGGTAAGGGAATTTCTTAACCCAACTTCCATTCTTTGGGTTAATCTCCTACTTTCAAATTATGTCATGATATTATTATGTCTTATTTTGTATTTTTACTTTCTTTATGTGTAACTATAGTGAATACACATAATAGATCTATTTTATTTTAAAAATTATCTTTTTAAGGACTTTGTCTCAATCTCCTTTCATTGAGGCATATTTTGTTTTATACACAACATTATTTTATACGGTGTATAAACCCCTTTGACTTTTAAGTTTATTCAAAAGGAATCTTTTTTATATGAAGCGTTTTGCTAAACAACAAAAGGGAATGTTTTTCTTTCCGTACTTATGCGGCGAAAACGACTTCTCCATCGCCGTGACCATTATTTGAGTTTCGGCTTCCTCTACAAGCCATGTTTTTTTAATGAAAAATAAATACAAAGTTTTAACTTTCTTTTATTTTGGTATTGAAAATGGTTTTTAAAGAGTTTTTATTATATCAATGTGTTGTATTGATATCTTGTGATTGAAATGTGGAAATGTTATGTTTCCTTTATGCATGTTTTATGTGATACGATTATGTTATGGTTTATGATATGTTCAAACCTATTCATATGAGGAATGTATTGGACATAATAAGTGACGGGTGGAGCCCGATATAGCTCCTCGATGCATCGGTAGGTCTCATGAGACAACTAGATGTGGAATTGGCCGAGGCCTTTTCCCAATTTGATTTATGGTTTTGGCCGAGGCCTTAATCATTTTAGACGTCTTGGCCGAGGCCTTGACAAAATGTTTCAGAATGTCTGGCATTATACATTACCTCATTATGAAAGTGGTTATTGATATTTCATGTGATTATTCTTCTAGTAGAATATCCATGTGAGTAAGTAAGTGGCATTATTTGATTTTACATTTTCCATATTATACTGAAGTTCAAGTTTAAAAAGGCTTTTGTTTAGTTATACATTTCCTTAAATGATTATGTTTATTTATGAAAGCTTCTGCAATATTGTTATCCTTACTGAGCATCTGAGCTCACCCCTTTCAATGTTTTAATATTTTCCAGGATGTGAAGAAGTATTTTATGAATGACCTGCAGGGATGGACAGAAGAGGATATGAGTGTGGACTATGAAGACTTTGTTATTAGTTTTTCACTTTATGATGTAATGTAACATTTATGAATGTATCTAGTGTTTCCAAGGCTACTAAACTAATCGGTCTTTGGAGACTTGATCTTTTGTGATCATGCCAATGTTACGAAGTAATGCACCGACTCTGGGTAGCTGGGGTCGGGGCATTACAGTTGGTATCAGAGGCAGTTTAGTACTAACCTTGGAAGCTAGATTTAGATAAACTCTGATTAGAGCACATAGCCCAAAGATAGACTTTGAGGATTAGTATAGAAGAACTTCCTAGAATTTTGGTATTATATAGATGTTGTGAGTTTTCCGAGCAATACATCCCTGTCTGGATACGAGCAGGTAGAGGCGGCTCTGGCACAGATGTACCTAGGGGTAAAATCCAAAAACACCGCTTTGAGCTAGACTCAAACGAGAACTGGTGCACGGCAACGGGCCTTGCTGCACTCTTGGTTATGACACTCCCGGGGGATATGCTTAGGATAACTCTCATTTTCTTTACAAACCACTATGAAGGGTTATGAGTATATACTTTCTCAAAGAAAACATTTCTTTTTATGATTATGGATTATATCCATAAATAGTTCAATTTATGTAAAGTGTTTTACTAGTATGGAATTATGTATTTTGATTTATAAACTAATATAGTTTATGCCATTGTATAGAAATGGCGCCCAGTAGAAGGAATGCGAACTCCAGCAGTACGTATGATCCAAAGAGTAAGAAGGATCGTATCTTTGACGGTATTAAGCCAACATTTCAAAGGGAAATAGTCTCCCATGTGTTCTCAACATATGAAGAAATAGTATCATGTGTTAATAAGATAAGTAAATAATTCTCTGAGTCCTATGGCTTTGAAGCGAAGCAAGAGACAAAAGGGATGGAAGAGAGAATGATGGATAAAGGAATGAGGGGAAAGAAGAATTTTCCAATATGTGGTAATTGTGGGAAGAAACATCATGGAACTTGCCTAAAGGGAATGGGAGTTTGTTATAAGTGTAGAGAAAAATGACACAAAGTGTGTGACTGCAAGGGTAAGAAAATGGTTTCAAATGTACAATGCTTCTTCTGCAAGGATTGGGAACACTATGCAAACCAATGTCCAAATCATCAGAGTATGCCCCAAATGATGTTATTGGATAATAATCAAGTTATGATACTACCACAGATGAGGAGTAATGATTAGAGTTCTTATGTTGTTATTAAATAATTTTGTAATTTGAGTGTTGTATCAATGATGTACTGGTTATAATAATTATGGAGTATATAAGGATTGTACTGCAGTACTATTTCATCAAGGACTTGAGATTGTGTGGAACCAAGAAAAGTGACTCCACAGTAGGTTAAATTTTTGGAAAATATATGGTTGAGAGAAAGATAGACCATAATATGGTTCTGATACTGAGATTGTGATTTTGGAATAGGACGTGATTGATTTGGATAAATTATATTGGATATACTTAACTTCCTTGAAATTGATTGATGTTTTGTATACATTTCCGGATAGAAGGAGTATATCTAGTATTCTATAAGGAGTAAGGGATCATGGTAATTCAGTATGTTTAAAAAGAATACATGATGAAGGTGTTCACATGTTGTTACGTGGGAAAATGGATCTTCATTATGTTTACCTTCCTTATAAAATTTGGACTGTGAGTTGGACAAAAGTATTTTGGATAACTATAAAGGTTGGAATGGATTGAGTTGAACTTTGGATAGTATTGTATAAGGTTAAAACATTTATGAAGATTATTTTTGGAATAGTATAGTACTATATTTTTAGGAAAAGGACAACCTACAGGGTGGGGTATAACCCGTCGCGTTGGACAAAGCTGCAGGAATTGAACCCACAATCATAGTGCGACAGGCCTTTATTTCCTACCACTAGCCTACAAGAAGTCCCTGGTTATAACAAAATAATTTTACTAATCTAAATGGTATGTGTTAACATTTGGAACCTTATACAATTAGGATAAATAGAATATTTTTGAGTTCCGTTACCATTTGGAGTAAAAGTTGGGTTTGTGGTAAAAATTTATTAACGAATGAAAGTATACATAACAAGTATGTATATTCCCTTACGTTCTTAGTAAATCTCCTAAATAAATTCCTCAACATTATAAAAGGTAACTTAAAATAAAAATTTTGTCAGTTAACTTTTCCAATTGGGGATTCAATGACCGTTTAACCAATCACAAGTTTGTGATTTTCTTGTAGTTAAACTTTCTCCTAATCCTGTTTTCTATAACTCTCCATCAGACCTTGATGGTCTGTTTCTCCTCCATATCCATATTTTCATAGAATCCTAGAATGGGCTATATCGGGTGACCTTTGTACTTATCTTTCTTTCTTTTAATGTGATATATTTATTAACCTTATTTCCGATGTGGGTTTTCCTCAAAGGTATTTTCTCTTTTCAACCTTTTATTTTCAAAGAAAATTTTCAAATTGCGAGGACACAATTTATTGAAGGAGGGTAGAATGTAACACCCCGAGCTTCCACGATACTCTTCTCATTCAATAATGTAATAGCTTGCATTGTACGCATGTTTGAGTTCTAAAACACCGCGACTAATCAAAGTATCCGTTATGAATAGTAATAACCAACTTTTAAAATTATAGAAATTTTATATTTCAAAATGGACTTCATTTTTGTATTCGTAATATCGAAATTAACCTATGTTGAATTTTTGGTATTTTTCTGAGAACTTCTAATCATTTATGAATAGTGAAAATTAATTAAAACATCTTTTTTAATCAAAATAATTTATACTGATAAATTATACTATTTAGTGGTTTTAAAGTATAATTAGAATATATTTTTACCATTTTATCCAATGGTGGTCATTAGAATTAATTTAACAATGAAATTGGACATAAACAATTGCCAATCTTTTGATATAAATTGTTTCTTAAAAACACGCTATTTGTCGTAACAGCGGGAATTAATTATAAAATTAATTAATGAAACTTATATGTTTGGAATTTTGTAAAATAGACATCATTTTGGAATTCGGAATATCAATTATAGCTTAGGGTAAAATTTTGGCCTTGTTCTGAAAAACTTCAATTTTTGATGAATAGTGAAACCACTTAGTGGTAGTTAAATAACTGATTTTTCGTTTAAATGAAATATTACCACTTCTGTGATTTGATTTTCAAAAATCCGACATACATGGTTGTCATTAAGAAGTAAAATGTGGTTCAATGAGATTAAGATAATTTTTGGTGAATAGTAACTTTAAAGTTCTTAATCGCGATTAGAGGTAATTAGTGTAGTTTAAGGTACAAATAATGTTTTAATAATATGAGATGAGCATGAAACTTGTCCTACTCCTATTGGATGAGTCATGGCCGACCAAGACCACCCATGGGTCAACTTGGGGACCCCATGGAGCCACTTTAGTTGCAAAATGACATTAATATATATTTATTTAATGTTAATATTAAATTGACACAAACATGAGTTATTTTACTAAAATAGTTTTTAAATGGGGTTACAGAAGTCCGAATTTTGACTATAAATATTCATTAGAAAGATAAAACGATTTACTACATCATAGTAGTTTTTTTATAATTTTTAGACATTAAATAAACTAAATTATTTATGACATCATTATGATGCAGCGATGACCTCATTATTTAACGATTTAAATAAAATGAGAAGATAATGAAAAATCCAAGGCTTACACTTGTCCAAAGCCTATTGGATGAGGAGATTTCGAACCCTTATCACCTTAGCCACGAATTATATAAGTTTGGGACCTTTATAATCCGAAAAGCATTGTGTAATAATGTTACATTTCAATCTTTTCAAAAGAGCTCCTCCTCTCCACTTATAAAAGGCCCCCACCTCTCCCACCTTATTTACACTTTCAAGCCATTTGGATCGGCCAACCTCTGCCCAAATACTCTCCCAACTTCCCCCTCTTACTCCTAGAAGCCTTACTTTGGGCAGAACTCTTCCCAAGGAAGCCTTTGGCTCAAATCAAAAAGAGTTACCCGATTTTGAGGTAATGTCTTTTCTAATGTTGTTTTGTTTTATTTTTCTTCTCCAACCCCCTAACTCTTTTTATTCATTTCTTTTGTAACAACACCATTATACTCAATATACTATGATGTTGTTATAAGAAGGATTTGAGATACACTTACACACACCTACATCTAATGGTTAAAGAACATACGGTTTCTGTGGATGGCAATTTTTTTGCCTCACGAAACGATGATTGTTCAACACTCATATAACACCTTCCAAGGTGGCCATTAAGATGTCACTATTTTTATATATGATATATAATATGTTTATGTTTTACTTATTCTTTTTTATTTCTCATTTATGGCATACTTTATGATTTCCATTATGGGTAAAACGCGATAATTTCATTTTAGGATGTGCGGACTACCGCCCCCTCAAAGTGATTTGAATCGTTAATGCCATATATGGGATGTATAAAGGATGGAGTAAATGGTATTATACACTATATTATACTGGAATTATATTATACACTTATATCATTATGATTTCGTTCCATTAAATATGAAATTGAAATGAAAGTAGCGTTCATGCGTACGTACGGTTTACCGTACCTCTAAATGTTACGTAATATTATAAATGAATATATATACTGGATATATAAGATATATATGACATCTAAATCAAGAATATAATTCTAGAGATAATGGATATTCTACCACATAAACAACTTGTAATTATAAGAAGTTTATTGTTGACTCAAGTACCAAAGATCGACAAAATGACCGTTATTAACTTAAATAATTACATAATGTTCATATCATTGTAATAAGTGATATAATAAGGATAATGAAATTGAAAATGGTTCTTAATAAGGTATATATTAACTCTAGTTTATTATTCAGGAGGTTAAAGAACGGTTGAGTCAAGTCAGACACGAGGTAAAGGAATTTTTAAATCCAACTTCCATTCTTTGGGTTAATCTCCTACATTCAAATTATGTCATGATATTATTATGTCTTATTTTGTATTTTTACTTTCTTTATGTGTACCTATAGTGAATACACATAATAGATCTATTTTATTTTAAAAATTTTCTTTTTAAGGACTTCGTCTCAATCTCCTTTCATTGAGGCATATTTTGTTTTATACACAACTTTCTTTTATACGGTGTATAAACCCCTTTGACTTTTAAGTTTATTCAAAAAGAATCTTTTTTATATGAATAGTTTTGCTAAACGAAAAAAGGGAATGTTTTTCTTTCCATACTTATGCGGCGAAAACGACTTCTCCGCCGCCGTGACCATTATTTGAGTTTCGGCTTCCTCTACAAGCCATCTTTTTTTTAATGAAAAATAAATACAAAGTTTTAACTTTCTTTTATTTTGGTATTGAAAATGGTTTTTAAAGAGTTTTTATTATATCAATGTGTTGTATTGATATCTTGTGATTGAAATGAGGAAATGTTATGTTTCCTTTATGCATGTTTTATGTGATACGATTATGTTATGGTTTATGATATGTTTAAACCTATTCATATGAGGAATGTATTGGACATAATAAGTGACGGGTGGAGCCCGCTATAGCTCCTCGATGCATCGGTAGGTATCATGAGACAACTAGACGTGGAATTGGCCGAGGCCCTTTCCCAATTTGATTTATGGTTTTGGCCGAGGCCTTAATCATTTTAGACGTCTTGGCCGAGGCCTTGAAAAAATGTTTCAGAATGTCTGGCATTATACATTCCCTCATTATGAAAGAGGTTATTGATATTTCATGTGATTATTCTTCTAGTAGAATATCCATGTGAGTAAGTAAGTGGCATTATTTGATTTTACTTTTTCCATATTATACTGAAGTTCATGTTTAAAAAAGGCTTTTGTTTAGTTATACATTGCCTTAAATGTTTATGTTTATTTATGAAAGCTTCCGCAATATTGTTATCCTTACTGATCATCGGAGCTCACCCCTTTCAATGTTTTAATATTTTCCAGGATGTGAAGAAGTATTTTATGAATGCCCTGCAGGGATGGTAAGAAGAGGATATGAGTGTGGACTATGAAGACTTTGTTATTAGTTTTTCACTTTATGATGTAATGTAACATTTATGAATGTATCTAGTGTTTCCAAGGCTACTAAACTAATCGGTCTTTCGAGACTTGATCTTTTGTGATCATGCCAATGTTACGAAGTAATGCACCGACTCTGGGTAGCTGGGGTTGGGGCGTTACACTCAAGCAGTCCATTTTCCTTCATGTCTATTCATATTGGCCTCTCGGGTCAGAAAATTCACTAAGAATCTCTTGGATTCACCTTTCCCCCTAAATTCTTTTCCTTCCATGAATAACACACATAATCCAAGAGTATGGGAGGGTCCGGGCCTTGTTTGTATTGGCCTGGACCCTCCACGTTAGCATTTTATCAATGTTCTAATAACTGTAATCTCAAAGATTAAAAAAATACCCCCATGAGAAACCCCGAAACAACCAGCCTAATCACGGACCAATCCATTAGTCAGTTGATCTTATTTCTTCATATTATTCTTGAATAAAAATAAAGAAACATTACACACATAGAAATAAATTTATTTCCCATACCTTGATTCAGGGGGATCCACTGCGGTTGAAGGAAGTGATTCCCCATTCATTTTTATTCAACGTTTATCACTGCTTGTTAATCTATCTTTTGATTCCTCTAATGATCTTCATTCATTTAATGTTCTACATTGGAAAGGAAATTCATCTATGTCACATCATTGGGTTCTCTCATTGTTATGAATTCATTTTACAAAATAATTCATAATGAAAATAATGTTTCCTTGATGTTGTGTTCATTAATGTGGTTCTTCGATGAATCATAATTATTGAACCATTAAATAAATGAGTGTTTTGGTTTCACAAAAAAAGTAATAGGTCGATAAATGACTCTCATTTAATGACCATCATTACACTTTGGTTTCACCAACCATCTCTCAGTGGTTGAAGAAGAATAAAATAACACAAAGATATATTTTATATATTTTTCATTCAAAAAGACTAAAAATTATATTTTTAGTCCGAACCTTGTTGATCAAAGAAAAGTATAGACTATGTGAATCCTATTGCTGCAATTTCAATGATTCCCTCAAATTTGAAATCCGAGAACTGATTAAAAAGATAGAAAATAATGCTTGTATCTTTACTGAACATACCATAAAAAATGTCCAACACTTCATTATGAGATCTCTGAAAATAGGAGTTACGTGCTTCAAATTTCACAATCTCACATAAATTCCATATAATTAAAAAAAATATACCTAATTTATGGGTTTTTAAATTCTCCCCATCATTGGGATTTATGTCCCCAAAAAACACAACAAATACAAAGAAAACAAATTGGGGGAACTGATCACAAATCTTAGCCTCCCTCTCTAATGTTCTCTCCTGGAGATTCATTTTATTCCACCGAACTCACACCATAGGGATCAACCATCCATGACAGACCTTCGCATGTCGATCGTCAAAGTTCTCCCCGAGAACCCCTATAATAGTATAACCATTGTCAATGTGAAACTCGCCCCAGTCGATGATTTGTGATGGATCATGCATGTATCTCCCCAGCTATGACACATGGAAAACATTTTTCCCCTCGTGCATATATGGGGGAATAGCTAGGTGGTACTACACCTCTTCAACTCTATAGAGAATCTGGGATGGTCCGATGAACCTTGGAGATAGCCTGCCACCCCAGCCAAATCTCTCCAATCCACATCTTGGGGAGAACCATATAAAGACATAGTCTCCCTATTTTAATTTAATGGGTTTCCATATCATGTTGGAATAAGACTTCTTCTTACTATTTGTAGTCTTCATTCACACCTGGATGATCTATCCTTCTCAGTGGTAACCCATTCCAACTCTGGACCCATAAGTGTTAACTCCCCTGTGTCTGTCCAACATATAGGTGATATAAATGGTCTCTCCTAAAAGTCGTAAAATGGTTCCATATCAATGGTGAAGTTATATTTGTTCTTGTAAGAGAACTCCACCAGTGGTAGGTGGTCCTCCCAAATACAGCCAAAATCAAGGACGCAAGAATGATTCTTGTCCTCAAGTGTTTGTGTGGTCTGCTCCATCTGACCATATATCTGAGGGTGAAAGGCAGTGCTCAAGCATAGTTGAGTCCCAAATGCCTCCTATAATCACATCCACTACTAAGATATAGAACAAGCATCATGATCTGAAACAATTTTCCATGATAACCTGTGAATCCGTACTATCTCTTGGACATAGAGGTGTCACATTCCCTCTATGGATCTATGCTCTTGGATGGGTAGAAAATAGACCGACTTGGGGTGTCGGTCAATGATCACCTAGTTTGAGTCATGGGAGGCGTCACATGATGCTCGACCTTCACTTGCTAACATGTGAGGCATCGTGACCTGAACTCTGCAACTGATTTCTTCATCCCTAGCCACCAGTACGAATGTCAGATGTCCTGGTACATCTTCGAAACATCAGGATGTACTGCCAAAGGGGATGTTTGGAACTCCCTCAACTCCTCTTCGCTAAATGTAATTGGTACAATGTTTCATCCTCTAAAAAGGATTACATGCTCCCCACGTATATAAATTTCATCATGAACCTATACTGAGGATATCTGAGCACTTAGGGCCTCACATTCAACATCCACAAGTTGTGCCTTACAAACTTGCTAAAGGAGTGGGGGAGTGATAGTCATAGAATTGAGGTAGGATTCTCATTCACTATACATGATGGATATATGCAACGTTCCTAGCTGCTCTTCCACCTCACTCAGTAGCTGTAGACACGACCTCCTACTGAGTGCTTCTGCTAATACATTTCCCAACCTAAGAGTACATACAATCTCAAATACATAGTTCTACGGGAAATCTAGCCATCATTGATGTATCATGTACATGTCTACTTGTGAGGAGATATACATGAGACTCTTGTGATCAATGTATACAATAAACCATTCACCCATAATGTATTATCTCTACATCTTCAACACAAAGACCACTGCTACTAACTCTAGTTCATCGGTGGAAAATGTAGAGACCCATACTTGACGTACATGGACATTACATTACTTTTTTGAATACTTAATAAATAACAAAGATGAACACTCAAGTACCATAATAGTTTAGTGTCTTTCGAATGTCGGAATATAATCTTCTAATCATGGTGAATGATCTTCAACATCTCCAATTAAGATCTTCCCCTATTTTTTTTCTTACCTAAAACCTTACTTTATATCCTGGGGAAAAGAAAACATAAAAAAGGAGAGCTCAAATGCTTAGTAAGGGTATGCATGGAATAAAATAAAACACCCATATACATTTGAATTCAAAAACATCAATATAAAATCTATACATCAAAATATTGAGTTGTGAAATAAATCATGGAAGTATGTAAGGAATAGATCATAAAGGAACATTAATCATGATAAAATAGAATGGGAATAAAACATGTAATTGTGGAATCCATTAATAACATGTTATAATTTCCATATTAGCCAACACATTGCTTCCAAGACCATCATAGTGGAGAAAGTCCATTACTGAATCGAGTTCACTCCTCGTTCCAGTCCTATATCACTAAACCAGATTAAATTTCCATTCCAGCCATGTCAATATCATGAGATATAAATCCCTACCCAATTCTTTGGAGGGATATATAGGTCCCACCCATCTCATAATTAAATCAATCTTACTTGTGCCACAAAAGAAACATAAATCATTTATCATAACCCAAAGTATAAAATGGGGTTCATAAACATCATCCCATCCTAAAGTAATCCATATAAAACAAATGGAAATAAAATCATCATAATAAAAATCACACCATGTAAATAATAGATAAATTATACTTTAAAGAAAATCATACTAAATAATTTCATCATAGATGGAAAATAGTTATGATAAAAGACATGAAATTAATTCTTGAGGAAAATATACTTTCTTCTTCAAAATCATTTTCTTTTCAAAAAATTCCATTCTATTTTAAAAGAAATGGATTTTGTTGAAAATAATCACGAAATCTTGTAGAGTAAGATTCATGAAAATATTGAGTTATGATACCGTAAAAATCCATTCACGCCATATAATTTAAAAATAACATTCACCTCGTACTTTTGCTGGAAAAGTCAAAACGTTCCTCGTATGGTAAAAAAATTAATGATTATATATATAACACAATGTAAAAGTCATAGAGGGGTAAAAATGACTTTAAATATACAAGAATAATATTAAACACTTTATTAAAAACATTTTTATTGACATGGATGAAAAATATAACCCCAGTAAATACCTACGTATAAGAAATCTCAGAAAAAATGATATTTTCAAAATATCGCTTACCTTCAATCAAATTTCATTCATATGTGTCTGAGACTCTTGTATAGTGGGTTTAAACATATTATTAACTTGTTACATAACCATAATAATATTTATTATATCATATATGATACACTTATGACTTGTTATTACCCGTTCTTTTATCAATTCCATGTTAATACAACATTTTAGGTAAAATCGTTTCATTTATCGTACATGTTTGGACTTCCTGTTCTTGATATTGTTATTTATTACATTATATACGTAATTGAAGAATGTATAACATGATTTACATATCATACATATTCAGGATATATATGTATATAATAGATAGATAAAAGAAATGAAATACAACGTTCATGGAGACGGTTGATAGTACGTACGCATTAACGTTGTTTTTATTTCCTTATTGATTTGAATGGAAGTAAGTAGAGTAAAAATACATATATATATAAATCCAGTAGAATTATTATTTCAAAAAATTTAATCATAATTTATTATATATATACTTTATAATCATTCTGGAATGGTTAACATGGAGAATGAATCTCATCGTGTCGTGGAGCCGGTAGTCCGTATGTACGCACGAGTTACAATATCATTCATTTGATATTAAAATAGTATGTAATTGGATGGAATATAATATATAAAAAATCATAAAAATTTTATATTTATTATTTACATCAATTACACATCATTATTATTCCCATCCAAATAGTAATGTATTGAATAACAATTATACTACGACTTGGAGATGGTAAGTCGTACGTACTCACGTATGGTGACATGTCATTCAAAGGATGGATAGAATAGTGAATTTGGTTGTACCATATTTATAATAACATCACATTATATATAATATACTGGATTTATTATTTTATAATGGAAAAAACAATGAAAAAGGAAGTGGAAGAAGAAAGGAACTTGAAAGAGGTGGTGAGATATTTACCTCTTCTTCGGGTTATTTCTTTTGATTTGATCTAAAGGGATCCTTAAGTTGGATTTATGACTTAATGAAGGCCTCTATGAGTAAGAGAGTATAGTTTAGAGGGTATTTGGACAGATTTTTGCTGATAAAAAAGGCTTATAAATTGTGAATTAGAGTGAAGGGGGAGTTCCCTTTTATAAGAGTGGTGAGGGGCACCTTAGGAAAAACATAAAATATTATTTTATAATAAAGTCATATTCGATTTAAAATGGCACCAAAGTGACTTATTTTGAGGATATGGTGGGTATGGGTCGGAATCATCTCAACCAATAGGTTTTAGACTACTTTAGGTTACAATTTTAACCTTATCATTTAGATTTAACTCTAAGTTAAATAATTTAACTTTTACAGTGTCTTCTTGTATTCTTACACTATATGGTTAATGAATTTACTATAAACTGACAATATGACCCCAATTGGTTCATTAATATCATATATATTATTATATAAGTATTTTTTCCGAACCTTATATTTCTAGGTCTATTATATCAATTAATAATATAGTATTTGTTTTAAAAACTAATTTATGTCAATTTTGACACTATTTGGTATTTTGTTTTTTCTAAATTCATAACAACAGTATTAATTCTAATAAAAATTCATCTAATAAACCCTATTATATTATATTAACCTAAAAAATTAGTGTAATTAATAAAAAGTATCAAATTACATTTATTGGCTGTTTATAATATCAATTATGTTAATATTTCATTAATAAGGTATTTACTGCATCATCATTATGTCATAAATAAATTAAATTAGTTAATGTCTAAAAATTATTAATTAAATACCATTATGTAGGAAATATTTTTATCTTTATAATTAATATTTATAGTCGAATTTTTAATGTGTTTAACCCTATATTAAAAGTGTTTATTTATTAAAGATTGATTTCAACTCTTTTAACTGGTCTTTGAATTAAATAATAATAAATGTCCTAATATAATCCAAGTGGACCTAAATGGTCATATTTTATTCCTAATGTTGTTTTTGGTTGAATTAAACTTAGGAAATAGAATTAGGACATGTTTTAGGGTAATAATTGTATAATTTTTAAACATAATTACACTATTTACTTTTAACCGTGGTAAATAAAAGTAAAAAGTTACAAATCACCAAAAATTATTTTTATCTTATTGAACCACATTTTACTTTCTGATATCAACCATGTCTCTTGTATTTTTGAAATTCCACTCATAGAAGTGGAAAAAATATGTTTCATTTAAATTTGGAAATTCTCCTAGGAGGTGGGTAAAAGACGGGGAAAAGTTCAATAAATTTTTATATATCTAAAGTTATTATAAAATGACTCCAATGAATTACATTGAACTTATATAGGTATTATTTATCTATTTTAACCTAATTTAAATTAAAATAAAATAAATAAGTTTTTAAAAAAATTAGGTTTTAAACTATAACTCAGTTTTTTTTCATTATTCATCAGAAATTGAAAGTTTTTAGAAAATACAAAAAATTCACCTTAAGCTAATTTCGATATTAAAAATCCAAAAATTAAGTCTATTTTGAAAGATAAAATTCATAAAATTTCAATTTGGGTATTACTATGCATAACGTCTGGTTCATAATAATATTATAAAAATACCTCGTTTAGTGAAACTCGGTATTGCGTACATGCTATCGAGGAATGTTGTTCTGGTGTGAAACATAAGGCAAGAATAGTGTTTGTGTATACTTCAAGCTAATAATGTGTTGTGTATAGCACAAACTAATATTGTTGTAGCGTACAACACAAGACAACAAAGAAATCAAAAATAATATTTCTCATAAAATCTCATGGTGTTACATTCTACCACCCTTAAAATGAAATTCGCCCTCGAAATTCATCGGGGTTTTAAATGGTTTAATATTTGAATGTTTCTTTAATAGAAACTGACATCTTAAAAAGGAATACCAAAACATAACCTTAATAACTAATAATGAAACATAACGGTTACCCATTGTAACTCATCACTGTGTTTCTACATTGGAGAACATACGTTATAATATGGACAAGGAAGAGAAATTTAAACATCAACTTCTGATGAAGAGTAGTAGAGGACTTGTCTAAGAAAACGCCAACAATCACAAAGCCATAAATTTGTGATGATCTAAAGTACCATCTAATTCATTCGATATGAGGGAAATAGTACAACATTTTTGGTTTTCAAGATCATTTCCCTATTTTTGATGAATTTTTGAATTAAAATAAGTACTTACTTGATTTTGGTACAATCTCACTGTTGTTCATGCCATAAACAATTTCCACTTCATCTCATAAAGAAATGAAGTTGAATTTGTCTTCCTTGAAGAATTAGCTGATCATGTGATAGAATGATAGGTCATTCCATCTATCTCAAACATAAGGTTAGAAAACATTATACACATAAGTCCATCGATGGTGAGATTAATCATATATGGTTCAAAAAATGGACTTATACTTCATCTATCATTCCTATTAATAAAATAAAACTGTTTTATACTAACCAGGGACTTCCTGTAGGCCAGTAGTAGAAGATAAAGGCCTGTTGTACTTTGGTTGTGGGTTCTATTCCCAAAACCTTGTCCGACATGACGGGTTGTCACCCATCCTGCATGATGTCCTTTTTCTAAAACTACATTATTATCACATTCTAGAAATAATATTGAAAAAAGGTTTTATCCTTTAACAATATTATCTTATGTCCAACACAATCCATTAAAAATCTTTAGACTTATCCAAAATTCTTCTATCCAAGATCATAGTATAAAGAAAAATATTACTAGAAATGTTATCAACCAAGCATGTGAATACCATCATTTATCCCCCGTATATCATAAGATATATATTTTTGGTCACATTCCAATCATGTGAATTCATTACTCGTGTATTCTATTGAAAAATTAATACCCATTGAACCTTAGTGAAAACATGAATGCTCTCAAAAGTGAACTCTCTCCACATACCAAAATACCAAATTTTTTGTATACTCAAACCATGATATCAATTTTTCCTTATATCAATCATGAGGACATGAATACTACCAAACATATTATTTTCTCCTTATCCATTCATTATGTACATATAAATGTATTTCAATATAATTATTGAAAACATGAAAAAACCAATAAATGGATATTCCAATATTCCACAATACTATAAATGAGATTCCATGACACTATTTTGAAATCCCATTACATAAACACTTAATCATTCCACAACATCATTCGTGTTGGTTGGAGTAGTTTACTCAAGAGGGGAGGGGTGAATTGAGTAACTATATAAAATTTATTTTGCAAGAATATTATTTTAAATGAATTGGTTTCCCCAAAAATAGATACTGCCCAGTTAATCATGGTTATATTATTATAAGAGTTTGACTTTTTAAACAACATCAAAGAAGATTGATTAGTTCTTCGTAATCTTAAATTGTATTATTAATATTACTTTTGAAGATACACTACTAAGACATATCAGTTATAAATTCATTCCAAGACTTTTTATCAAAGTTAAATTAGTGATTTGTGGATCATGCAATAAAGCAGTAAAAATGAGAAGACTAAATTTAAACAGCATTGCGGATATAAAAACATGTAGTTCAGTCTCAATCCGAGACCTAATCCACTCCACTAAATGATCACCTGCAACCAAGTAGTTTATATATAAATAAACATTGATCCAAACCCCGGATCGGGGTTAACAACAGTGCACAGACTGTCAAGGTCACATAGGGACCTATTCCATAGTTTTTGTGGGTAAAAGTAAAAAAGAGTTTGGTGTAAGGATTTACAAATCCTCCAGTTTAGCACATGAGTAAGTGTGTGTATGAAATATAAAGAGTATACACACTACTCAAGAAATAAGAAAAATAATCACTGAGAGAGAGTAGATATGAGTTTATAATACTCTAGTGATTTGAAGTGTAGCTCGGGACTCCATTGATTTAACAGAAATTCTTATGAGTCCATCTATGGGTTTTGTCCTGAAAAACAGAGTCTCACAATTCATCCTGTGTCCTTCATGAGTTTTGATAATGTGAATATATTCTCTGGATTCTAGTGTACTTCGTATGTTCATTAAAATGATCACATTTCATTCATGATACAATTCTTTCTTTTAAAATCCTGCAATATGTTCTTCGTGGTTGTTCTCATAGGCTTGCTTTTCTTTCAGTATCGTGATATATTGTTCTTAGGCACACACTGCTATTTATCTTCAAATTCATGAGTTTTAGCCAGAATATTCCATGTGATTTTTACCTCGTACCTCGTACTATATCTATAAATAAACATTAATTATTTCAGTGCATTAAAGGAATTAAATATGACCATTAAAAATTAAATTAAAAGATGACAAAATAGTTTAAGAAACGGTGTCACAGTATGTAATGAAAACAGTGTCTCCTTCACGGTGTCTGAGTGTCATGGTGTCTAAGTGTCACGGTGTCTTGTTCAGGGTGTCTTGTTTATGGGGCCTTGTTCATGGTTTCTGGATTCACAGTGTCTTGTTCACGGTTTCTTGCTTCACGATGTCTTGTTCACGGTGTCTTTCTTCACAGTGTCTTGCTTCATGGTGTCTTGGTCATGGTGTCTTGCTCCACGGTGTCTTGCTTACAGTGTCTGGCTTACGGTTTCTAGCTTACTGTGTCTGGCTTACAGTGTCTGGTACATAGGCAAACAAATGTATTCATACTCAAATAGAGATATGCATGAATTGGATTGAGCTTAATTATTATAATGAATGAGATAACTTGAAACATAAATATGCATGATTGGATATAATTTATAGGCTTTAACTACGTTGAATAAGATTTGTGATCATTAAGTAGATTTGTGATCATTAAAACATGATTAATACAAGAGGAGCCCAACAATCTCCCCCTTTTTTATGATCACATATCATGTATGGTTAATGTGTAAATTAGATGCAACTATAGAGAGAATAACATATAGAAACTTCTCTCTATTTTGGGACTATCAAAAAGTTGAAATAAGAGAGGGTAAACAATGCAGATTCCATTAAGGGTAAACAAAGTTTTGTAATTAATTATGGATAAATAAAAAAACAATTACATCCCCATTATAAAAGAGTAAGAACTGATCTTCTTCAGGGACTGGCCTCATCTTTTCTTTTATCAGCAGAAGAAGAAGAATCCATAGGGGAAGTGGTTGATGTATAATAAGTCAGAGACGTGGTATATAGAGAGGGTAACGGGAGACCATCAAGGACTGAGGGAGCCAAGGTAGGAGCAATAGAATATCTCTGTAGTTTCGGATCATGAATCACAGGACTTATCTGACCGATATCTTCGCCGACAGACATTGTAGTTGAGGATAATGCAGAGGTGAAGGTAGGCAGCCCAGGTCTGAGAGGTGCAGCTACTGGAGCAACAATTTTTGTACTCTGGACATGAAGATAAGGTCTCATGAGTTTGATGATGTATGCAATAATCTCTCCACCATTCTTCATGGCTTTTTCAAAGTCATCTTTGTGTTCCATAAACTTTTCCAACAATCGGGTAAACTCGATTAGCTTCTGGACTTGGGTTTTAATGGATTGAGTCACAGGAGGAATTCGTAGATTCAATACACGGTATTTGATGTGGTTGGTCATATCAGTCTTGGAGAAAATTCGGTTGAAATAGAAATCCACTTTCTTAGAAATCTCTTGCAGGAAATCAGTTGCAATCTTGGAGTCAATTTGCACAAGGTCAAGTACTCTATCAATGTTCATGACAAAATCAGATTATGAAGCCACATTAAAGCCACTGAAAGCATTCTGAAGCTCTTATTTAACTATAGATATTAGAAAAGTACATTCCAAGGAAGGTGTAGAAGATTGAACAGAGGTATTAGAAGCATTGATGGCTGTGGTCAATGATTTGAGCTGATTTAGTACCTTTTGAAGACAACCGGTGTACTCATTAGTGAGTTTATTAAGGTTTTCCATAAGCTCTCTCATGTCCCTCAACATCTGTTTGTGCCTTTCCACAGTATTTTCATCAAAGGATGCCAAATGATGGTGAATCTGAGACACAACATCTTGAGATATTTGAGAAACAGTGGGTGCTAGAGAAGCAACAACAAGCTCTGATCTTGAATGCAGCTCATTCTGCATTACTTCCACCATGCTTCTCGGGGTTGTGACTTCATTAAGGAGAAAATTATTTTCAACTCGTACTTCTTGAATCTCGTGGAGCATCTTTGGTTTTATTTTCCAAATGATCATTTCAAATAATAGTGAGGCATCTCTCTCACTCAGATTTCTCACAGGACAAGGTTGGGAATTCATATGTTTCTCAACTCCAGATAAGAGAGTATCTCCAAAATCCTTCAGATCATCCTTACTAAAAAGGAAAGCTATTCAGATAAAGGTTCAGGTGTAGGAATTGGTACAAGGACAGTTTCAAGTTGAGTTTCTAATTCTTTCTCAAGTGAAAATATTGTGAATTATTTCAACTGAAACAGGGAAGAGGGATCAAGCCCAGTTGCAGTAACCTGTTGAGATTCATTCACATCATAGTAACTAGGAAATTTGTACTGAGTTTCCACATGACATGACTCATTTGGATGTGGGGATTCACCAGTCTCAATATGTGGGGTTTTCTCCCCCTCAAAAGGTGCTTCCTTCTCAGGATTTAGAGGCTCAGGAGCTTGGTTTAAATCCACAGGTTCAACTCCTAGTTCTTCATTCATTTCTTGTATAGCCACCTGAAAGGCTAGATCCATTATTTCTTCAGTATAGGGTATTATTTCAGGAGTAGGTTCTTCCTCAGGGAGTTCCTCCTGTTTCGCTTCATGCACAACATCGATTTCTTCTACTGTAGGCCCTTCAATGGATTTCTTCTCAGATTCTGTGACAACCGATTCTCTTTCAGCCTCGGGTTGGATTTCTAGATTGACATCATCTCTAGGGGCAACAAATTATTCTTCAAGAACAAAATGAGGAAGAAAAATCCTTTATTCCCCAACAACAACTGCTTCCCTATGTGGTACCTCACCTCTTCTTCTTCTTCTTCTGAATACTCAACTTTTTCATCTGCTTCCAAACTAGGATCATAAATGTCTTTTGGTCTTGATGGATAATCCATAAGATTAAACATCTCATAAACCTTATCATTGTCTTACACCCATGTCTTTTTCCAAGGATTCCAGTTTATCTTCATTGTCTTGATGGTGGATTTAGAGAGATAGTATTCACAGTCCACAATCACTTCTTCATTAGGTCCAACAATTCCATTTGCAACAAGCATGGCTGATATCATCTGAGAGTAGAACAGAGAAGTGGAGTAGGATGTAACCATGATTAAGTCACACATATAGTGAATTGTGTACATGTACTGGTTAATCTTGTTTCCATTTTTCACAAGATGAATCAAAAAAACATCATGGTACTTTAACACAACAAAATCACCTTTCCTTGGGATAACCATATTTTGAAAAAACATACACAGAAGTATTGTTTCTCCATCTAGTTCTACAGCAATGGCCCTTCTCGTGGTGCCATTTCCGGTTAGGCATTTCAGAGCATCTTCAATATCAAAGAAATTAATTGAAGGATGAGGTTCTATATGATAATCCTAACATATTCCTTCACGAGGCATCCTAAGGCATGAAGCCTATAACCTCAATGAGAAGGAGAATCATTGGCCATTAATCCAGCTCCTCACAACATAACTTCCACCAGAGTCAAAGGATAACTTTCCATACTGGTAGAACTATGCTCCTTACCTAGGATAGATGAGTCAATTGTCCCTTGAGAACCATTCTAACCAGACGTGTTCATTTTACACTTTCTTGACTAGTAATTTTCTAGATATAATCCATTCGGGGAAGATTTATTTCTCAGGTAAAACACTTCGATTTACCAGATTCATATTTAATGGTCCTTCAGGTGTCAGCTTTGGTGCAATCTTCTTCTTCTTTGGGTTGCACTTCTCAGGTGTGGATGATGACAGATGTTTCATTGTTGGTATCCACAGAAGTTTCGAGAGAGAGAGAGAAGTGGTTGCATGTTTGAAAGGGTTCGAAACGAGAGATAGTCCAAGTGAAGAACCAAGTGAAAATTTTTGTTTTATCATTTAAGAATGCCAATCATCCCAAAAGTAAAAATGCAGGAAAGTAAAACATGTTAAATAATAATTACCGCAAGATGGGTTTAAAGAAAATCATAATGCATTTTCTTGGTGAGACCGTGAATGGTCATTATAGTGAGAGAATAAGTGGTCTTCACTGTGGGACAGTGAGTGGTCGTCACGGTGAGAAAGTGAGTGGTCATCACGGTGACACAGCAGGTGACCTTTTTAGTGAGCATTACGGTGAGATAGAAAATGTCAGACCATAAGTACAAAGTTCTAACAGCGAGACCGTCAACATAAGATACAGTAACTGTGAAACTGTAATAATGATACAGTAAAGTATAACATAGTAAAATGTTGAACAGTAATACAAGTAAGATATATATTTGATATTTATCATGAAAATATCATGTATTATGTAGTCTATTATATTATAATTCAATGGTTTAGTGAATATATCAGAAAATTGATATTCATTACCAATGAATTCCTAGGTGATATCTCCTTTTTGATATTGATCTCTCAAAAAGCAATGTCTTACATCAATATGTTTTTTCCTAGAATGTGAAACAATATTTTTTGAAATGTTAATAGCACTTGTGTTGTCACAATTTATTGATACATGTCTAAATTGATATCCATAATCTAGTAATTTGTGTTTCAACCACAAAATTTGTGCACAACAACTGCCAGCAGCTATGTATTCAGCTTCTACAGTTGGTAATGCAACATAATTTTGTTTCTTACTACACCATGATACTAGTGACTTTCCTAAAAGGTGACATGTTCCAGAGGTTCTCTTTCTATATAACTTACAGCCACCGAAGTCAGTATCAGAATAACTAACTAGTTCAAATGACTGTCCTTTAGGATAGAATAGTCCTAGATTGGGTGTATGCTTGAGGTATTTGAAAATTATCTTTGTATAATTTAAATGAAATTATTTAGTATTTCCTTGAAAATTATCCTACATACTCACACTATACATAATTTCCGGATGGCTATCATTTAGGTAGTGTAAACATCCAATAATTCCTCTATAAGTGTTTGGATCAACAGAATCTCCTTCTTCATCAAGATTCAACTTACAGGTGGTACTCAAGGTAGTGTCACTACTTTTAGTGCTATCTAATCCAAAACGTTTTAGAATATCTATAGTATATTTACATTGAGTTAAAACAATTCCATCATTATTTTGAATGATTTTAAATCCAGGAATGAATTTTAGTTCTCCCATAAAACTCATTTGAAATTCGTTTTGCTACATTTTAGAAAAATCAATACATAATGAATTTTTTGAAGATCTAAAAATAATATCATCTACGTAGATTTGAACACCTAAAACTTCATTAGAAATTAATTTTATAAAGAGGGTAGGATCAGCTATTCATTTTTAAAACCTTTGGAATTGTGAAAATTACTCATTCTGTCATACTATGCTCTTGAAGTTTGTTTCTAACCATATAAGTATTTTGGTAGTTTGAAATATGATTGGGAAAATGAGGGTTTTTAAATCCATGGGTGATGTTCAACAAACACATCCTCAACTATATACCCATTTAAGAATTCATTCTTAACATCCATTTGATATAGTTTGAAATTTAGATGTGCGGTATAGGCAAGTAGGATTCTGATGGCTTTATGTTTGGCTACTGGAGCAAAGGTCTCCTCATAGTCAATTCCTTCTTCATAACTATAGCATTGTGAAAAAAATCTAGCCTTGTTCGTAACTATATTTCCATCTTCATCTACCTTATTTCAAAACACCCATTTAGTGCCTATGATGAATGTGTCCTTGGGTCTTTCAACAAGTTTCCAAACATTATTTCTTTCAAACTGATTAAGTTTTTCTTGCATATCCATTACCCAAAATTCATTGATGATGGAATCACCAATGTTTTTAGGTACAAGTTGTGAGAATAAGGCTTGATGTTCAACCTGATTTCTAAGATAAGCTCATTTTTATGTTCCTTTCTCTAAGTCCCATAAAACAACATCTAAGGTATGGTTTTTAAGGGTTCTAACCTATATAGAAAAATAAGGACTAGTGATTTCAGGTTCATCAACCGATTCAGGTTCATTATGACTCAATTTTAGGGAATTTCCAGAATTGGAAGTTTTTGCAGATTCTTTCCTAGAGGAATTTGAGGATTTTTAGTTGATGTTCAGATTTGAGACATCATCCTCCAGATTTTCTAGGATGGTTCTAGGCTCATGTGGATCAGTTTCATCAAACCTGATATGAAGAGATTATTCCACACATTGAGTTCTCTTATTGAAAACTCTATAATCTTTACTTAATATTGAGTAACCTAGGAGAATTAATTCATCACTTTTGGATGAAAATTTGTCAAGATTATCCTTAATGTTGAGAATAAAGACTTTGCAAACAAAAACTCTAAATTAATTAACCTTAGGATTCCTGTTGTTCTCGTGTTCATATGGGGTATTTTTTAGAATTGTTCTAATAAAGTCTATATTGATTATGTATCATTCTGTATGTAACAGCCCGAGATTTTATGAAAAATATTCTTTTTTATCTTACTAATGTCTTGTGTTGTACGCTACACCAAAAGGAGCTTGCACAACACACATCCTTGACTTGCCTTGCATTACACGCAATCACAACCTTCCTCGATAGTTTGCGTCGTACGCAATACCGAGTTTCACTAAACAACGATATGCTATTAAAATATTATTAAAACTAGCCGTTATGAATAATAATAACCACTTTTTGAAATTTTATAAATTTTATTTTTCAAAATGGACTTCATTTTTGGATTCGGAATACCGAAATTATCGTAGGGTGAAATTTTGGTATTTTTCTGAAAACTTTTAATTTTTGATGAATAGTGAAACCACTAAGTGGTAGGTTAAAAACTGAATTTTGCATAAAACTAAATTTTACCGCTTCTGTGAATGGAATTTCGAAAATCCGACAGACAAGGTTGATATCAGTAAGTAAAATTTGGTTCAATGAGATAAAAATAATTTTTTGAATAGTAACTTTTTACTTTTTTTACCGCGGTTAATAGTAAATAGGGTAACTAAGGGTAAAAATGATATTACTATTACCCTAACACATGTCATAATTCTATTGGATAAGTTTAATTCGACCAAAAACAATCTTAGGAATAAAATATGACCATTTAGGCCCACTTGGGTTAGATTAGGACATTTATTATTAATTTATTTAAAGAAGGGTTAAAATAGTTAAAATCAAAGTTTAATAAGTAAATCATGATATAAGTAATAATAATGTCAAGAACAACAAGTCAAAACACCTATGATAAATGAAATTTTTTTACCGAAAACGCTTCTTTAACATGGAATTTACAAAAGAACGGGTAATATAATGTCATAAGTCAACCATATATGATATAATAACAATGAATATGATTCTGTAATAAGTCAATGACATTATTTAAACCATTATACAGGAGCTTCGGACACGTACAAAGCAAATTGGACCTAAGGTAAGGGAAATATCACAATCTCATTTTTATCTGAGATTGTTTATTCGTAAGTATTTACTGGGGTGTCTTTTATCATCCACATCCATGTTTCATCAATATGTAATATTATTTCCATCGACCTACAATTGTTTAAATCCATTTTTACCCTTCGGTTTGTTTTTAGTAATATATATGAAAGGAATATTTTGTCGTTTTTTCGTACGAGGTACTTTTTGACTTTTTCGACAAAAGTACGAAGAATGTTTTTTTTAACTTATACGACATGAATGGATTTTTAAAACATTATTTCCAAGAAGCTTCCTTTAAAAGTTTTCAAGTTTATTTTTAATCAACTTCTTTTATTTTAAAGTTGTATGACATGTTATGAAAGAAAAAAAGTTTTTGAAGAAGAAAGGATATTTTCCTCAAGAATGGAGTTCAAGTGTTTTATCAAAATTATTTTCCATCTAAGATAATAAAGGGTTCTGTTTTTATCCCTATTATTACATTGATTTGATCATGTTGTGATGGAATTTTTTTTATGAATTCCTTTATCTTATATGAATTGATTTATGATGTCATGATGTTTCATGAATCCCATTTTTGTTACATGTGTTATGCGATGATGTATGTTTTATGATTATGTGGCACACATAAGAAAGGATTCATTATAAGATGGGTGGGACCTATATCTCCCTCCAATGCATGGGGTAAAGATTTTATATCTCATGAGATAGACAGGGCTGGAACGGTAGGTTATACCGGTTCAGTGAAACAGGACTGAAACGAGGGTTAATCGATTCAGAAATGGACATTGTCCACTAAGATAGTCTTGGAAATGAGTCTTGACTAACAAGAAATGATTCTCTATGATTATGTGTGAATGCCACAAAGTTTCATGTTTTAAGTTATGATTATTGTGATTACATTTCACTGCCATGATTTACCCCATGTTATGAAATTATGATCTCTTTTGCAGGTTAAGATTTCCAAAAGTTATGTGCTTATGTATATGATGTGATTGATATTTCTTTTGTTTACCCTTACTGAGCATTTGAGCTCACACTTTTATGTTTTCTTTTCCCCAGGATATAAAGAAAGGTTTTAGGTATAAAAAAAGGAAGATCTTTATGGGAGATTTTGAAGATCTTTCACCACGATTAGAATATTATATTCCGAGTTTCCAAAGACACTAAACTATTACGATCCTTGTGTGTGTGTTTTTTGTTATGTACTATGTATTCCGCAAATGTAATGTAATGTCCATGTACGTTAAGCTTCAGGTCTCTACAGTTGGTATCAGTGGAAAGGTTTAGTCAACCATTGGAAACTAGGATGCGAAAACGTTAGTGAGATCCCTAGAGATATTTCTACGGTATGTCTAGGGATGTCCCTAAGGTTAAGTATACATATAGGTTATAGTACTAGAACTACGCTAACGATCATAGAATTAAACCTAAGATGTTAGATATTGAAGGTACTCCCCCTTTATTATGTTGTTTTCCCTAGCATGATTTTTGCCTCTGACACTATTTTTTGGGATTTAGAACATGACTGGAAACAAGATGATTCACGATAATGAAGGATATGATGGACAATGGAATGATATTCTTCATAATGAAATGGGATTTGGAAGTCCAAACATCATTATTATGCCGAATTAGCAATCTCATAATATGATCAATAAAGTAAAATTTGGTAAGTTTCCTGACTCGGCTAATAAGAGAAAGATGGAGTTTCCTGATGATCATAGAGGAAAGAAAGTTAAATTTCCCCTATGTAAATCATGTGGGAAGAGGCTTCAAGGAGAATGTTTCAAAGGAACTGGAAGATGCTTTGGGTGTGGAAAATAAGGACACAAAGCAAGTAAATGCAAAGGAAAAGGTTCAGTTAACAACATGGATGAGGATAATGGTATTGCTACGACATCAACAATGGTTAAATGTTTTAAATGTGGAATGTGCGGGCATTATGCAAACCAATACCCTAAGGGAAAGTCTCATGAAGATAATCAGTATGGTCGTATGGGAAGTATTTATGTGGATGATGATGAAGAGACTACAAATGATATGTGAGATGAAATAATTGTTGAAGCTCGGTCAATGGTTAAAGAATGTTGTGGAATGATTACATGTTTATCATGTGTAATGTTGTATAAGTAATCTCATGGTACTGTAGAATAAAGAGACATGTAAGGATTGTTACACTATTTCCTGATTAATGTTACCAGTATCCATGAAAGGTTATTCAGATATTTTTGGAATGTAGATGATATGCGCATAATGAAGGGATAAGGAGAAAATTAAATGTTTGATAGTATTCATGAGCTCATGATTGATATAAGGACTAAGTGATATCATGGTTTGAGTATATAGAATTTTGAGGATTTTGGTATGTGGAAAGAGTAAACTTTTAATAGAATTCATGTTTTCAATAAGGTTCAATGGGTATTCAAGAGAGTACAAGATTAAGGACTTTGAATGTTTGGAATGTTACCAACAAGATATATCTTATGATATATGGGGATCAACGATGGTATTAAATCTCTGGTAATCATTTTCACTATGTTATGAGAGTAGAATGAAGTATTATGGATAAGCCTAAAGATTGGAATGGATTATGTTGGACATAAGTTAGTACTGTTTAAGGATAGAAGTTTTTTTCGATATTATTGATGGGATGTTATAGTAATATAGTTTTAGAAAAAGGACAACCTGCAGGACGGGCGACAGCCCATCGCTTCGGACAAGGCTGTGGGAATCAAACCCACAACCGAAGTGCGACTGGCCTTTATCACCTACCACTGGCCTACAGGAAGTCCCTGTTTAGTAGAAACTAGTTTTATTATATTAAGCAGTATGATATATGAAGTATAAGTCCATTTTAGAAACCATATGTGATTAATCTCACTATAGATCGACTTATATAATTTTTTCTAACCTTTTGTTTGAGACAGATGGAATGACCTATCATACTAACACTTCAGGAATAACAAATTCAACTTCATTTATTTAAGAGATGAATTGGAAATTGTTCAATGCATGAACAACAGTGAGATTGTACCAAAATAAAGAAAGTATTTATTCTAATTCAAATTTTCAACTTTAGGGAAATGATCTTGAAAACCAAAAAGGTTGTCCTAGTGATCTTATACATGATGAATCAGATGATACCTTAGATCGTCACAAATATATGGATTTGTGATTACTGGATTTTCCATAGCCATGTTCTCTACCACTCTCCATCAGAACATGATGGTTAGATTTCTCTTCCATATCCATTTTTTCACCTATGTGGAAACCAAGTTATTAGTTTATTTGGGTAATCGTTACATTTCATACTTTAGTTTTTAAAGCCAAGTTTTGGTATTCCTTTTTACGATGTGGGTTTCTATTAAAGAATCTTCCGAATAGTAAACCATTTATAACCCCGACGAATTTCGAGGGAGAAATTCATTTTAAAGGGGGTAGAATGTAACAGCCCGAGATTTTATGAAAAATATTCTTTTTTATTTCACTAATGTCTTGTTTTGTACGCTACACCAAAATAAGCTTGCACGACACGCATCCTTGACTTGCCTTTCATTACACGCAGTCGCGACCTTCCTCGATAGTTTGCGTCGTACGCAATACCGAGTTTTACTAAACAACGATATGCTATTAAAATATTATTAAAACTAGCCGTTATGAATAATAATAACCACTTTTTGAAATTTTATAAATTTTATTTTTCAAAATGGACTTCATTTTTGGATTCGGAATACCGAAATTAGCCTAGGGTGAAATTTTGGTATTTTTCTGAAAACATTCAATTTTTGATGAATAGTGAAACCACTAAGTGGTAGGTTAAAAACTGAATTTTGCATAAAACTTAATTTTACCGCTTCTGTGAATGGAATTTCAAAAATCTGACAGACACGGTTGATATCAGTAAGTAAAATTTGGTTCAATGAGATAAAAATAATTTTTTGAATAGTAACTTTTTACTTTTTTTACCGCGGTTAATAGTAAATAGGGTAACTAAGGGTAAAAATGATATTACTATTACCCTAAAACATGTCATAATTCTATTGGATAAGTTTAATTCAACCAAAAACAAACTTAGGAATAAAATATGACCATTTAGGCCCACATGGGTTAGATTAGGACATTTATTATTAATTTATTTAAAGAAGGGTTAAAATAGTTAAAATCAAAGTTTCATAAGTAAATCATGATATAAGTAATAATAATGTCAAGAACAACAAGTCAAAACACCTACAATAAATGAAACAATTTTACCCAAAACGCTTCTTTAACATGGAATTTACAAAAGAACGGGTAATATAATGTCATAAGTCAACCATATATGATATAATAACAATGAATATGATTCTGTAATAAGTCAATGACATTATTTAAACCATTATACAGGAGCTTCGGACACGTACAAAGCAAATCGGACCTAAGGTAAGGGAAATATCGCAATCTCATTTTTATCCGGGATTGTTTATTCGTAAGTATTTACTGGGGTGTATTTTATCATCCACATCCATGTTTCATCAATATGTAATATTATTTCCATCGACCTACAATTGTTTAAATCCATTTTTACCCTTCGGTTTGTTTTTAGTAATATATATGAAAGGAATATTTTGTCGTTTTTTCGTACGAGGTACTTTTTGACTTTTTCGACAAAAGTACGAAGAATGTTTTTTTTAACTTATACGACATGAATGGATTTTTAAAACATTATTTCCAAGAAGATTCCTTTAAAAGTTTTCAAGTTTATTTTTAATCAACTTCTTTAATTTTAAAGTTGTATGACATGTTATGAAAGAAAAAAAGTTTTTGAAGAAGAAAGGATATTTTCCTCAAGAATGGAGTTCAAGTGTTTTATCAAAATTATTTTCCATCTAAGATAATAAAGGGTTCTGTTTTTATCCCTATTATTACATTGATTTGATCATGTTGTGATGGAATTATTTTTATGAATTCCTTTATCTTATATGAATTGATTTATGATGTCATGATGTTTCATGAATCCCATTTTTGTTACATGTGTTATGCGATGATGTATGTTTTATGATTATGTGGCACACATAAGAAAGGATTCATTATAAGATGGGTGGGACCTATATCTCCCTCCAATGCATGGGGTAAAGATTTTATATCTCATGAGATAGACAGGGCTGGAACGGTAGGTTATACCGGTTCAGTGAAACAGGACTGAAACGAGGGTTAATCGATTCAGAAATGGACATTGTCCACTAAGATAGTCTTGGCAATGAGTCTTGACTAACAAGAAATGATTCTCTATGATTATGTGTGAATGCCACAAAGTTTCATGTTTTAAGTTATGATTATTGTGATTACATTTCACTGCCATGATTTACCCCATGTTATGAAATTATGATCTCTTTTGCAGGTTAAGATTTCCAAAAGCTATGTGCTTATGTATATGATGTGATTGATATTTCTTTTGTTTACCCTTACTGAGCATTTGAGCTCACCCTTTTATGTTTTCTTTTCCCCAGGATATAAAGAAAGGTTTTAGGTATAAAAAAAGGAAGATCTTTATGGGAGATTTTGAAGATCTTTCACCACGATTAGAATATTATATTCCGAGTTTCCAAAGACACTAAACTATTACGATCCTTGTGTGTGTGTTTTTTGTTATATACTATGTATTCCGCAAATGTAATGTAATGTCCATGTACGTTAAGCTTCAGGTCTCTACAGTTGGTATCAGTGGAAAGGTTTAGTCAACCATTGGAAACTAGGATGCGAAAACGTTAGTGAGATCCCTAGAGATATTTCTACGGTATGTCTAGGGATGTCCCTAAGGTTAAGTATACATATAGGTTATAGTACTAGAACTACGCTAACGATCATAGAATTAAACCTAAGATGTTAGATATTGAAGGTACTCCCCCTTTATTATGTTGTTTTCCCTAGCATGATTTTTGCCTCTGACACTATTTTTTGGGTTTTAGAAAATGACTGGAAACAAGATGATTCACGATAATGAAGGATATGATGGACAATGGAATGATATTCTTCATAATGAAATGGGATTTGGAAGTCCAAACATCATTATTATGCCGAATTAGCAATCTCATAATATGATCAATAAAGTAAAATTTGGTAAGTTTCCTGACTCGGCTAATAAGAGAAAGATGGAGTTTCCTGATGATCATAGAGGAAAGAAAGTTAAATTTCCCCTATGTAAATCATGTGGGAAGAGGCATCAAGGAGAATGTTTCAAAGGAACTGGAAGATGCTTTGGGTGTGGAAAATAAGGACACAAAGCAAGTAAATGCAAAGGAAAAGGTTCAGTTAACAACATGGATGAGGATAATGGTATTGCTACGACATCAACAATGGTTAAATGTTTTAAATGTGGAATGTGTGGGCATTATGCAAACCAATACCCTAAGGGAAAGTATCATGAAGATAATCAGTATGGTCGTATGGGAAGTATTTATGTGGATGATGATGAAGAGACTACAAATGATATGTGAGATCAAAGAATTGTTGAAGCTCGGTCAATGGTTAAAGAATGTTGTGGAATGATTACATGTTTATCATGTGTAATGTTGTATAAGTAATCTCATGGTACTGTAGAATAAAGAGACATGTAAGGATTGTTACACTATTTCCTGATTAATGTTACCAGTATCCATGAAAGGTTATTCAGATATTTTTGGAATGTAGATGATATGCGCATAATGAAGGGATAAGGAGAAAATTAAATGTTTGATAGTATTCATGAGCTCATGATTGATATAAGGACTAAGTGATATCATGGTTTGAGTATATAGAATTTTGAGGATTTTGGTATGTGGAAAGAGTAAACTTTTAATAGAATTCATGTTTTCAATAAGGTTCAATGGGTATTCAAGAGAGTACAAGATTAAGGCCTTTGAATGTTTGGAATGTTACCAACAAGATATATCTTATGATATATGGGGATCAACGATGGTATTAAATCTCTGGTAATCATTTTCACTATGTTATGAGAGTAGAATGAAGTATTATGGATAAGCCTAAAGATTGGAATGGATTATGTTGGACATAAGTTAGTACTGTTTAAGGATAGAAGTTTTTTTCGATATTATTGATGGGATGTTATAGTAATATAGTTTTAGAAAAAGGACAACCTGCAGGACGGGCGACGGCCCATCGCTTCGGACAAGGCTGTGGGAATCAAACCCACAACCGAAGTGCGACTGGCCTTTATCACCTACCACTGGCCTACAGGAAGTCCCTGTTTAGTAGAAACTAGTTTTATTATATTAAGAAGTATGATATATGAAGTATAAGTCCATTTTAGAAACCATATGTGATTAATCTAACTATAGATCGACTTATATAATTTTTTCTTACCTTTTGTTTGAGACAGATGGAATGACCTATCATACTAACACTTCACGAATAACAAATTCAACTTCATTTATTTAAGAGATGAAGTGGAAATTGTTCAATGCATGAACAACAGTGAGATTGTACCAAAATAAAGAAAGTATTTATTCTAATTCAAATTTTCAACTTTAGGGAAATGATCTTGAAAACCAAAAAGGTTGTCCTAGTGATCTTATACATGATGAATCAGATGATACCTTAGATCGTCACAAATATATGGATTTGTGATTACTGGATTTTCCATAGCCATGTTCTCTACCACTCTCCATCAGAACATGATGGTTAGATTTCTCTTCCATATCCATTTTTTCACATATGTGGAAACCCAATTATTAGTTTATTTGGGTAATCGTTACATTTCATACTTTAGTTTTTAAAGCCAAGTTTTGGTATTCCTTTTTACGATGTGGGTTTCTATTAAAGAAACTTCCGAATAGTAAACCATTTATAACCCCGACGAATTTCGAGGGAGAAATTCATTTTAAAGGGGGTAGAATGTAACAGCCCGAGATTTTATGAAAAATATTCTTTTTTATTTCACTAATGTCTTGTTTTTTACGCTACACCAAAATAAGCTTGCACGACACGCATCCTTGACTTGCCTTTCATTACACGCAATCGCGACCTTCCTCGATAGTTTGCGTCGTACGCAATACCGAGTTTTACTAAACAACGATATGCTATTAAAATATTATTAAAACTAGCCGTTATGAATAATAATAACCACTTTTTGAAATTTTATAAATTTTATTTTTCAAAATGGACTTCATTTTTGGATTCGGAATACCGAAATTAGCCTAGGGTGAAATTTTGGTATTTTTCTGAAAACATTCAATTTTTGATGAATAGTGAAACCACTAAGTGGTAGGTTAAAAACTGAATTTTGCATAAAACTTAATTTTACCGCTTCTGTGAATGGAATTTCAAAAATCTGACAGACATGGTTGATATCAGTAAGTAAAATTTGGTTCAATGAGATAAAAATAATTTTTTGAATAGTAACTTTTTACTTTTTTTACCGCGGTTAATAGTAAATAGGGTAACTAAGGGTAAAAATGATATTACTATTACCCTAAAACATGTCATAATTCTATTGGATAAGTTTAATTCAACCAAAAATAAACTTAGGAATAAAATATGACCATTTAGGCCCACATGGGTTAGATTAGGACATTTATTATTAATTTATTTAAAGAAGGGTTAAAATAGTTAAAATCAAAGTTTCATAAGTAAATCATGATATAAGTAATAATAATGTCAAGAACAACAAGTCAAAACACCTACAATAAATGAAACAATTTTACCCAAAACGCTTCTTTAACATGGAATTTACAAAAGAACGGGTAATATAATGTCATAAGTCAACCATATATGATATAATAACAATGAATATGATTCTGTAATAAGTCAATGACATTATTTAAACCATTATACAGGAGCTTCGGACACGTACAAAGCAAATCGGACCTAAGGTAAGGGAAATATCGCAATCTCATTTTTATCCGGGATTGTTTATTCGTAAGTATTTACTGGGGTGTATTTTATCATCCACATAAATGTTTCATCAATATGTAATATTATTTCCATCCACCTACAATTGTTTAAATCCATTTTTACGCTTCGGTGAGTTTTTAGAAATATATATGAAAGGAATATTTTGTCGTTTTTTCCTACGAGGTACTTTTTGACTTTTCCGAAAAAAGTACGAAGAATGTTTTTTTAACTTATACGACATGAATGGATTTTTAAAACATTATTTCCAAGAAGATTCCTTTAAAAGTTTTCAGATTTATTTTTAATCAACTTCTTTTATTTTAAAGTTGTATGACATGTTATGAAAGAAAAAAAAATTTGAAGAAGAAAGGATATTTTCCTCAAGAATGGAGTTCAAGTGTTTTATCAAAATTATTTTCCATCTAAGATAATAAAGGGTTCTGTTTTTATCCCTATTATTACATTGATTTGATCATGTTTTGATGGAATTATTTTTATGAATTCCTTTATCTTATATGAATTGATTTATGATGTCATGATGTTTCAAGAATCCCATTTTTGTTACATGTGTTATGCGATGATGTATGTTTTATGATTATGTGGCACACATAAGAAAGGATTCATTATAAGATGGGTGGGACCTATATCTCCCTCCATTGCATTGGGTAAAGATTTTATATCTCATGAGATAGACAGGGCTGGAACGGTAGGTTATACCGGTTCAGGGAAACAGGACTGAAACGAGGGTTACTCGATTATGAAAGGGACTTTGTCCACTAAGATAGTCTTGGAAATGAGTCTTGACTAACAAGAAATTATTCTCTATGATTATGTGTGAATGCCACAAAGTTTCATGTTTTAAGTTATGATTATTGTGATTACATTTCACTGCCATGATTTACCCCATGTTATGAAATTATGATCTCTTTTGCAGGTTAAGATTTCCAAAAGTTATGTGCTTATGTATATGATGTGATTGATATTTCTATTGTTTACCCTTAATGAGCATTTGAGCTCACCCTTTTATGTTTTCTTTTCCCCAGGATTTAAAGAAAGGTTTTAGGTATAAAAAAAGGAAGATCTTTATAGGAGATTTTGAAGATCTTTCACCATGATTAGAAGATTATATTCCGAGTTTCCAAAGACACTAAACTATTACAATCCTTGTGTGTGTGTTTTTTGTTATGTACTAAGTATTCCGCAAATGTTATGTAATGTCCATGTACGTTAAGCTTCGGGTCTCTACACTGTATTAACAGATTCAGCCCAAAAGTATAAAGGTATGTCATATTCACTCAGTATTGTTCTTGAAATTTATTCCAGGGTTCTATTTCTTATTTCCACAACACCATTCTTTTGAGGTGTTCTAGGGGCAGAGAAATTGTGACTATAACCATTTTGTGACCAAAAGGATTCAAACTCTTAATTTTAAAACTCACGGCCCTGATCACTTCTTAAGGATTTAATTTTAAGGCTACTAATATTTTCAACATACATGGAATACTTAGTAAAATAAGAGCAGGCTTCACTTTTGTGAGCCATGAAGAAGGTCCATGTATATCTAGAAAAATCATCTACAAGAACATAAACATAGTTCTTCCCATTTAAACTAGAAACTCTAGATGGTCCAAACAAATCCATGTGAACCAATTCGAAAGGTTGAGAAGTAGAAAATTCATTCTTGGTTTTGAAAGATATTTTGTGTTGTTTTCCATTTTGTCAAGGACTACATACTTTGTCCTGTGGAATCTCAAGTATGGGTATGTATTTAACAAGGCCTTTTTTGGTTATCTTTCAAAGGGAGTGAACATTAAAGTGTCCTAGCCTCCTATGCCATAGCCAATATTCCTTATGAAATACACATAATCATGAAACATTTTGAGAAGCTTAAGAATCTAAATTAACAGAATAAACATTTTCATTCCTTAATGTAGAAAATAAAAATTCCTCTTTAGAATTAAATACATTAGAGGAATCATTTTCAGATTTAACATGATATCCATCATCACATAATTGTGAGATACTAAGCTGATTATATTTTAATCCATTAAAAAAAATTACTTTAAAAATTAAAACCAAATCAGAGTTATCAATCTAGCCTAAGCCAATGAATTTCCCATTGGCATTGTCACCAAATGTGAAATGTCCTCCATATACATTGATCAGGTTATGGAAGCATGAGTAGTCCCCTTTCATGTGCCTTGAACATCCACTTTCTAGGTACCATAGAATTTTTAGGAGAACTTTATGCATCATTCCTATAACATGATAAAGAAATGACATATTTTGGTACCCATACTCGTTTGGGTCCAGTAACACTAGTAATAAGTGATTTAGAAACCCATATTTGTCTCATAGGTTTTTTATAAGCATTATGTAAAGTATATGAAAAATAAACTGTATTTTTTCCAAAAAAACATGAAACAGTAGAATATGTATCATTACTTGAGCTAGTTGAGATTTGTCCAGAACTGGGAACAAAACTATATTTCCTAGACTTTGAAACAAAATTTGTTCTACTAAGGTTTCTTTTACCAGGCTATTAACCAATTACAGTATTGTATTTAGGGGCAATTTGTTTTCCTAGCATTTCGGTAAAGTTATTTTTCCCATTCGTATAATTTTTTAAGCCACTTTTTAATTTCTCATTAGACATTTTTAATTCATTATTTTCATTGAGAAGTTGAGCATTTTTCTCCTTTTCAGTAGTTAGTTCAGATTTAACATTTGCATTGAGACCATGCTACTTCTTCATTGATTTATATTTATCTTTTAATTTATTGCATGTCTCTTCAAGCATGTTACAATATTCAGAAATTTCTTCATTAGTCATGTTTTCAGAGTCACTTTCCTCTATATAATAGTATGAATTATGTACTGAATAGTTTAGTGTTACCTCAGATGTGTTTTTCATAAAACACATATTGGCTTTATTGGCCTGTTCATCATGTGATGTCTCTGAGTTGGTTGAACTATCCTCAGAGGCACTCCATGTTGCTTTCATTTCCTTTTTCTACTTCTTAACATTGTCCTCATATTTCTTCTTATACTTGATCTTTGGAAAGTCAGCCTCTATATTTACTTTGTGATTACATTCATGGCACAAAATTTCATCAGTTTTCTCACTTCTTTTCTAGTCATTTATTCAGTTTCCTTTTAGATCATACTTTCCCTTAAAGTTAAGATTTATGAAAAATTTCATATTTTTGTAAAATTGTTTGAATCTTCTGGCTAGTTGACCACCTCCTAATCTCTATCAGGTGATGATTTTTCAGTGGTGGAACATTCTACAGATGCTTCCAGTTTCCCTTTATATTTGTGCTTCGAGATGGTTGTCTTGAATAATACAAATTTTTTCATTGGATTATCCTCCCCTATTTTGTTGACTTTAAGATCTTCCTCATACATCATTAGTTTTCTAATGAGTTATTTTACATGTATCTTGCTGATGTCTCATGATTCTCTAATTGATACAGAGGTTCCCCTCCATCTGTCAGGTAGACATCTAAGGATTCTCATGATCTGTTCTTTGGCAGTGACTTCTCTTCCTAGAGAAATCATTGTGTTGACAATCTCATTGAACCTGAGATACATTTCATAATTAGTCTCATCAAGATTCATTTTAAAATTATCATATTTTATAGTATAATTCTTAAGTCTCATTTCTTTTACACTACATCTTCCTTCACGCAAGACAGACACGGAATCCCAAATTTCATGGGAAGTATTACAAGCACAAATCCTATTATATTATTCATCTCGTAAGGAACACTATAGAGCATTCATGTCTTGGCAATTGTTATTGTAAGAAATATTTTTAGGTTCATCTCATGTGATTCTATCAGTCACGATATGTTTTTAATCATCTATAATAGATGAACAAATTACAAATATCATACTCTCTAGATGCATTTTCATTTTAATTTTCCATTGAGCATAGTTGGTTCCATTAAATAATGTTGGTATGTTGGTTGTAGTAACTTACAATGTATTGTACATACTAACAAATTACATTTAAGGAGATATAAATTTATAATTAACATAAATTTATAGATCTTTGATGTAAAACTACAATAACAGTTGAGTAAGATTACACAGAGTTCTAATAAAGCATCCTCTGATACCAAATGTTGGTCGGAGTAGTTTACTCTAGAGGGGAAGGGTGAATTGAGTAACTATAAAAATTTATCTTACAAGAATATTATTTTAAATGAAATGGTTTCCCCAAAAATAGATACAACCCAGTTAATCAAGTTTATACATTTATAAGAGAATGAATTTTTAATCCACTTCTTAGAAGATTGATTAGATCTCAGTAATCATAATTAGTATTATTAATGTTAATTTGGATGTTATCCTAATAAGACAAATCATTTATAACTTCATTCCAATAGATACTATCAAAGTTAAATTAGCGATTTCTAGATTATTCAACAAAGCAGTAAAATAAAGGGGAATAAATTTAAACAGCACAATGGATATGAAACAAGTGGTTCAATCTCAAGACGAGACCTAATCGACAACACATGGTGACCACCAGGTCCCAATCAGTTTATATATAAATAAACAATGATCCACACCATAGATCGAGGTTAACAATAGTGCACAGACTGTCCAGGTCACACAGGGACCTCTTCCACAGTTTTTGTGGGTAAATAGAAATAATAACCAGGGCACACAGGGACCTCTTTCATAGTTTTCGTGGGTAGAAGTACAATGTTTTTGGTGTAAGGATTTAGAAATCATCCAGTTTAACACAGGAGTTAGTGTGTGTATGGAATATATAGTGTACACACACTTCTCATGAAGTAAGAAAATGAATCACTGCGAGAGAGTAGATATGAGTTTATAATTCTCTAGTGATTTGAAGTACAACTCTGTACTCCATTGATTTGACAGAAAAGATTCTAATTCCTTCTCTATTATTTTTCTTGAAAAAAAGTGTCATGATTCATCGTGTGTCCTTCATGAGTTTTGATAATGTTAATATGTTCTCTGGATTCTAGTGTACTTAATATGTTCTTCATCAGCATCGGATTTCATGCATGAAACAATGGTTTCTTTGAAAATCTTTCAATATATTCTTTGTGGTCGTTCTCATAGGCTTGTTTTTCATTCAGTTTCATGCTATATTGTTCTTGGGAACACTCCGTTCATTATCTTTGAATGCATGGATTTTATTCCAAAACATCCATGTGATTCGTACCTCGTACCTCATACTCTATCTAAAAAGAAACAGTAATTATGTCAGCGCATTAATGGCATCAAATATGACCATTAAATATTAAATTAAAAGAAGAAAAAATAGTTTAAAAAACGGTGTCACAATATGTTGTGAAAATGGTGTCTCTTTCATGGTGTCTGAGTGTCACAATGTCTGAGTGTCACGATGTCTTATTCATGGTGTGTTGATTCACAATGTCTTGTTCACGGTGTCTTTCTTCATGGTGTCTGGTTCATGATGTATTTATTCACGGTGTCTTGCTTCACGGTGTCTTTTTCACGGTGTCTTTCTTCACGATGTCTTGCTTACGGTGTCAGGCTAACATTGTCTAGCTTACTGTGTCTGGCTTACGGTGTCTGGTATATAGTCAAACAACTATATTCAGACTTAAACAGAGATATGCATGAAAGGGATTGAGCATAACCATTATAAAGAATGAGATATCTTGAAACATAAATACAAATGATTGGATATAATTTATAGGAGTTAACTAGGTTGAATAAGATTTGTCATAATTAATGAGATTTGAGATCATTAAAACATTATTAATACAGTAGGAGTCCATCAATTGGCATACTCATCATCACAAATAGTGATATCATATGACTTCCCTTAGTCCTTTTCCTTAAGAGGTTGTTGATTTCGATTATCATTAACCATTGTATTAGAACATTGGTTAGCATAATGACCCATTACTTTTCAATTTTAGCATTGAAGCATTGGTGGTAAATTCTCTGTAGTCTTTTCTCTATTCTCATCATTAGCTGCCGTTTTCCTATTACTTCAACACTCAACTGCTCGATGAATTTGTTTTATACACTTAATAAATTTTCTAGTTCCTTTTAGACAATATCAACCATTATTCAGTCCACACTTTGAGTATAAAGAAAGATTCATCTTCTTTTTACCACTGTTCTGAGATTTCTCCTTGAATTCCATCTTTCAGTTCTTGTCAAAACCATGAGATGGATATGTTACACCAACAACCAGTTCTAAATTGATATCACAACACACAATTTCTTCATAGCTATTGAAGTCTCTAAAAGACTAATGCCCTTCGAACACTTGGTTTTAAGCCACTGAATAATTGATTAAATTTACTTTCAGGTTGGATGATAAAGCCAGATGCATACCTTTCATGCCTTGTAAAATACGCCTTGTATATATCAAAATATTCATAATATTTTTTCATAAACTCAAGGAACTCCTTTTCCATCTTTGTTCAAAGAATACGAGGGAAATACATATTGAAAAACAAGTTCTTGAACTCATCCCATTCCATGGATTCAATTTCATCTTGGGGACTCGTATTTTTAACTAGAGTCCACCAATGGTCTGCTTCACCTTTGAAATGATAAATAGCCAGAATGGCTTTTTTCATTTTCTGAGTAGCGGTGTATGGAAAATATCTTTTCAATGGTACTGATCCATTTTTCAGAAACAAGTGGATTAGAATACCCATAGCTAAATGGTGGACATTGCCTCATGAAAAAATCAATAGAATAATGTTCCCTTCTCTACTCATTTGGAAGTCCAGAATGATCCATAACTTGTGTATGTATATAAATAATATTTTTCACTCCATCTCCCATAACATTGGTTTGATTAGGAGGACCATCATTGAATCACCCATTACATTGATCAACACAGTTCCTTTGGTTTCTAGCCATCATCTAATACCCATAATGAATAGTGTGAGAGGAAAAAATCATACTAGGAAAACAACATAACAAAGGGGGAGTACCTTCACTATCTAACATCATAGTTTTAATTCTAATATAATTACCGTAATTCTAGGAATATAACCTATACTTATACATAACCGTAAATACATCCCTAGAAATACATTAGAAATATCTCTAGGGATTTCACTAATTTTTTCACATAATAGTTTTCAACGGTAAACTAAACCTTTCCTCTGATACCAACTGAATAGACCCATACTTGATGTACATGGACATTACATTACTTGTGCATAAGACTTAATACATAACAAAAAAACTCAAGAACCGTAATAGTTTAGTGTCTTTGGAAAGTCAGAATATAATTTTATAATCATGGTTAATGATCTTCATCATCTCCCATTAAGATCTTCCCCTTTTGTTTTCTTATCTAAAACCTTTATTTATATCATTTAGAAAAGATAACATAAAAAGTGTGAGCTCAAATGCTCAGTAAGGGTAAGCATGGGGAAAATAAAACAACCATATACATTTGAATTCAAAAACATGAACATAAAATCTAAACATCAAAATCTTGAGTTGTGAAATAAATCATGGATGTATTAAAGGAATAGATCATAAAGGAACATTAATCATGATAAAATATCATTGTAATTAAACATGTAATTTTGGAATCCATTAAGCACATGTTATGCTTTTTATAGTATCCATGACATTGCTTCCAAGACCCTCATAGTGGACAAATTTTCATACTGAATCGAGTTCACTCCTCATTCCAGTCATATATCACTGAACCGGATTAACTTGTCGTTATATCCATGTCTATCACATGAGATATAAATATTTACACAATTAATTGGAGGGAGATATAGGTCCAAACCATCACATAATGAATTCTTTCTTAGTTTTTCCACAAAATGAACATAAATCATTCATCATAACCCAATGAATGAAATGGGTTTCACAAACATCATTCCATTCTAATGTAATCCATAAAAAACAAATGGATATCATTTCATAATAAGAAGAATAAAAACATGTAAATAATAGATACGTTATACTTGAAACATAATCATAATAAATAATATCTTCATAGATGGAAAATTGTTTTCACAAAACACTTGAAATGAATTGTTGAGGAAAATATCGTTTCTTCTTCAAAATTATTTTCTTTTCAAAAAATGCCGTAATATTTTAAAAGAATATGATTTTGTTGAAAATAATCATTAAATATTGTAGAATAAGCTTCATGAAAATAAGGTGTTATGAAACCGTAAAAATCCATTCATGTTGTATAAGTTAAAAAAACATTTTCCCCGTACTTTTACCGATAAAGTCAAAAAGTTCATCGTATGGTAAGAAATGTAAGAATACTTCTATAACACAATGTAAAAGTAAAATTGGGGTAAAAATGAATTTAAACATAAATGGAAGAATATTAAACACTTTATTAAAAATATTTTCATGGACATGGATGAAAAATATAACCCCGGAAAATACCTACGTATAAGCAATCTCGGAAAAAATGTGATTCACAAAATATCCCTTACTTTAGGTCCAATTTCTTCCGTATGTGTCCAAGAATCCTGTATAGTGTGATTAAACATATTATTAACTTGGAACATAACCATAAGAAAACATTTCTTATCAAATATTATTCACTTATGACTTTATATTACCCGTTTTTTTGTCAATTCCATGTTAAAGCAGCGTTTTAAGTAAAATCGTTTCATTTATCGTACGTGTCTGGACATGTTGTTCTTGATATTATTACTTATTTCATGATATAATTATTTACAGAATGTAAAAAATAATTTATATATAATATATATTCAGGATATATATGTATACAATAGATAGTTAAATGAAATGAAATACATCGTTCAGGGAGACGGTAGACCATACTTACGCATGAACGTTGTTTTCATTTGCATATTGAATTTAATGGAAGTATGTAGAGTACATATATATATATATATATATAATTCCAGTATCATTTTTATGTCATAAATTTAATCATTATTTATTATATATATAATTTATAATCATTCTGTAATGGTTAACATGGAGAATGAATCTCATCACGTCGTGGAGACAGTAGTCCGTACATACGCAGGAGCGACGATATCATTATTTTGATATTAAAATCTTATATAATTAGATGTCATATCATATATAAAGACTAATAAAAATGTTATATTTATTATTTACATCAATTAAACATCATTATTATACCCATCCAAATAATAATATATTGAATAACAATTATACCAAGATGTGGAGACAGTAAGCCGTACGTACGTAGGTACGGTGACATGCCATTCAAAGGATGGATAGAATAATGAATTTGGTTGTAACATAATTATTATAACATCATAGTATATAGATGATACTGTAGTTATTATTTTATAATGGAAACAAAAAAGAAAAAAGAAGTGGAAGAAGAAAGGAACTTGAAAGAGTTTGTGAGATATTTATCTCTTCTTTGAGTTCTTCCTTTTGATTTGATCAAAAGGGATCCTTAGGTTGGATTTATTACTAAAGTAAAGAATCAAGGATGAATGGGGGATATTTAAGAGGGTATTTTGGTAGAGTTGGGCCGATCCAAATGGCTTAGAAGTTGTTAATTAGAGTGAAGGGTGAGTGCCCTTTTATAAGAGGGGTGAGGGGAACCTTAGGAAAAACTTAAAATATTATTTTATAATATAGTCATATTCTGTTTATAATGGCTCCAAAGTGACTTATTGGGAGGCTAAGGTGGGTATGGGTCGAAATAATCTCAACCAATAGGTTTTATACAAGTTTAGGTTACCATTTTAACCTTATCATTTAGATTTAACTCTAATTTAAATAATTTAACTTTTACCGTGTCTTCTTGTATTCATACACTATATGGTTAATAAACATACTATAAACTTCCAATAAAACCCCAATTGTTTCATTAATGTCATATATAATATTATATAAGTCTTTTGACGAAACCTACATTTTAGTACCATTATATCAATTAATAATATAATATTTTTTTTAAAAACCATTTTTTGTCAATTTTGACACTATTTGGTATTTTGTTTTTTTAAATTAATAACAGCATTATTAATTAGCCAAAAATTCATCTAACAAACCCTATTATATTATATTAATCAGGATAATTAGTTTAATTCATAAAAAGTCTAAAATTACATTTATTTGTCTATTTGTAATATCAATTATGTTAATATTTCATTAATAAGATAATTATTGCATCGTCATTGTGTCATAAATAAATTAAATTATATAATGTCTAAAAATTATAATTATAATACCATTATGTAGGAAATATTTTTAGTTTTCTAATTTACATTTATAGTCGAATTTATATTGTGTTTAACCCTATATTAAAAGTCTTTTAGTTATTATACTTTGATTTTAACTCTTTTAACTCTTCTTTGAATTAAATAATAATAAATGTCCTAATCTAATCCAAGTTGACATAAATGGTAATATTTTATTGCTAAGGTTTGTTTGGTCTAATTACACTTATCCAATAGAATTATTTCATGTTTTAGGGTAATAATAATATCCTTTTTAATCATAATTACCATATTTACTTTTAACTATGGTAAATAAAAGTAAAAAGTTACTATTCACCAATAATTATTTTTAACTTATTGATCCAAATTTTACTTACAGATATCAATGGTGACTCTCAGATTTTTGAAATTCCACTCAGAGAAGTGGTAAGATTATTTTTTATGAAAATTTGCAAATTCTCCTAGGAGGTGGGTAAGAGACGGTGAAAAGTTCAATAAAATTTTTTTATATCTGAAATTATTATAAAATGACTCTAATGAATTAAATTAAACTTATATAGGTATTATTTTTCTATTCTTACCTAAATTAAATTTAAATACAATAAATAATAATTTAAATAAAAATTTGTTTTTAAACTATAACTCAATGTTTTTTCACAATTCATCAAAAATATAATGTTTTCAGAAAAATACCAACAATTCACCCTAAGATAATTACAATATTACGAATCCAAAAATGAATACCATTTTGAATGATAAAATTTATAAAATTTTAAAAAGTGGGTATTACTATTAATAACGGCTAGCTCATAAAAATATTATAATAATATCTCATTTATTGAAACTCGGTATTGCGTACAACACACTATATCGAGGAATGTTGCTCTGGCATGAAACACAAGCATAGAATAGTGTTTGTGTATACTGAAAGATAATACAGTGTTGCGTATTGCAGAAGATAATATTGTTGTAGTATACAACACAAGACGTCAAAGAAATTAAAAAGAATATTTTTCATAAAATCACGGGGTGTTACATCAAATTTTTGTTCATGTGGCCTTAGAATTCATGAGGAATAGGCAATCCCCGCTCACTTTTGCATCAGGGAACATCATACTCCAATCCCTTATTCATCGTAGTTGACTACATACCGAACACCCTCTTCTGGTAGCCTCAAGATAGGGGCACTCATCAGTCTATGCCTCATCTCCTAGATACTCTTCTTGAATCACTCTGTTCATACAATGGTTTCTCCCTTCCTTGTCAATGCAAAAAAGGGTACTTCTACTCTATCAAAGTAGGTTTAAAATTTCTAGTATCACCCAACGAACCCCCGTAAACTCCGCACTTCAGTCAAAATCCAGGGTGGCTCCCAAGAAAGAAATGTATCTATCGTTTCAAGATCCACTACAACTCCATCCTATAAGGTAACGTTTCCCCGAATGTGAGCTTCCCATATCTTGAACTGGCACGTCGACAGTTTTCCATAACGATGGAGCTCGCGGATAGTATCCAAAACTATCTATAGATGTGTGGCATGCCTCTATTCCGATGCTGAGTACATCAAGATGTCATCAATGAATACAACCATGAATCGATCATGGAAAGGGTGAATGATCCTGTTCATGAGTCCCACGAACACATCAAGGGTGTTGTTCATGTCGAATAGTATCACCGAGAACTCATAGTGGCCATACTTCCATCTGAAGGAAGTTATCAAAACGTCCTCCTCCCCTACCCTGAGCTGATGATAGATTATTCTGAGGTCTATATTTGAAAATCATCATCCACCAATCTTCTAGTAGAAGATATAATAAATCCTCGGTAAGGGATACTTGTTCTTCACAGTCACCAAGTTTAGGGGCCAATAGTCCACACAAAGCCTCAAACTCCCATTTTTCTTCTTGTAAAACAAAATCATTGCTGCTCATGGATAAATAGTGGGCCATGCAAACCCCATTCTCTACATGTTCTATAATAGTACCCTAATCAGACAATGCTACATGGGAGCCATCCAATATAATGGCGTAGATATTAGTGTCTTCTCAGGGTACCAGTCAATTTACAAGTCTACCTAACTAGGAGGAGGTAGTCCCGGAACATCCACAGGAAGTACATCCACATACAGGTCCACCACTACATGATCACTTGGATCCCTCTCGTCCACTACACTAAGGCTGAGGTAAGCCAAATGAAGAGTGACCGACTTCACCCTCCCCCATTAATGTCCATCATGTACTAAAAAGGTTCCCTTCTCACCGGTAAAGGAAACACTGGCCACATCCTGGGAGACACAACACACTTTGTGCCTAATACAGTCCATAAGAGCATGGACTGTGGAAAATCATTCGACACCAAAGATGATGTTGTAAGGCCTTGAAGATACTATAAGGAGATAATAGCCTAAGATATCACCTCCTAGAGTAATCTCACAATACCGGTACCATTGTGTAATCAATGAATTCTCTCATGTAAGAGTCTCTAATCGTATGAATCAAGCCAAGAGCTCCACTGTAATTTATAAGATCCAAACGAGAGACCTGGAAATGAAAGAGTGAATGGACCTTGTGTCTATAAGATAATCATCTAGGATGGAGTATACATATATAATACCACAAATCCTCTCTAGAGTGTCATGGTCATAGGCCTCTTATGCCAGAAGCTAAGCTCATTCATGTCCACATGCTCCTCGAAGTTGGGGTCGACCACCTGGAGGTTGCGGCAGTTGCACCTAAAATCATCACCCACCGCCATCTTCAAATCCTTCTCCTCTTACACATCCTCCACCCTATGAAGCTCCTCATTAGAACCTTTTTCAATATCTAGGAGGTACCTCGGCCGTCTATTGATCAATAGTATGGATGGTCGGGTAGTCACAAGCCAGGGGAATATGCCCTCTACATGAGTAGCATAATCTTCTCCCCTACTAACCTACTCTTCCTCGTGAGCTCCACACCTCTGACCCAACATATGAGGGTCATCCTCCAGAATATCTAGCCCACATAGCCCTCTGCGTCATCTATCTACTGCCTACTACCGTTGACTCAATTTCATTTCGTCTGGTGGTAACTCTCACCGTCGGTGCCTGCTCATCTGGGAAGCAATCTTGCAATAGTTCTCACTCTAGAACTCCATCCTATGTTAGGATTTTGAGAGATATCATCCACTCTCTGATCTCCCAATGGAGGCCCTGCTCAATGGTACTAGTCCTGAAGAAAGGATTCATACCTTGTCGGTGTAGTGCCAAGAGTGTTCAGTGAATCTCGCAGTGTATTGGGCCATTTTCATGCTACCTTACTATAAGTATAATAGATTCTAAATACACACAGTGCGTAGAATCATTACTATGAACTCTACCCTAAAGAATCTACCAAAGACCAATTAGGAATGAATTTTCTCCTTGTCTGTCTGAAGTGTCATGCTCCACTATCTCCCAATTGTGCCTTGAAAGAGACTAGTAGTTAGGATCACTATCTGGTTTACTAGTGTCTCAACAAAGCAAGAAAACTCATACCATATCATCTAGCCAGTTCTCAACTTCATGTGGATATATCTCCCCTTGAATCCTCAAGGTCCTATGTCTCTGGAACTTTTGAAACTCGCTCAGTCGGTGTGCACTGTCTGTTGGTGGGGCAGGTGGAAACTGCTTCCCTACAGGTGGTGGTTCTATGGGTACACCACCTGAAGGTGATATTTCTGTAAGAGGGCCCTATACTAATGCCTCATCACTCGGTGGGACTTCATCGTGAAATCTCACTAAAATCATGGATAGCTGTCTACGTGGAGGCATCCTGTAAAGAAACAGATGCACCATTGTAAATAAGCTATACCTGGTGAGCTGACCAAAATGAGATTAAAATTAGAACATTTTCAAGACACATACAACTAGTGTTTTTGTGTATAAAGTTGAAAAATTAGAACTCAGGGACCTTGTTTATAGATACGTCAGTTGGCACACCAAAAGTGGACTCCCCAAACTATGATGTGAACTCCATACACAGAAAACTATTTCTCCATTGAAAACACATATTCTTAGTTCTTTTGGTAGAACTAATCTCTCGCTGATACAACATTGTCATGTCCCATCCCCATGGGATCAGGTTGTGACTACCCTAAGCCTTCCTTACTTAGGCCAGGGGCTAGTGACTAATAATAGAAAGGTTAAACCCAAAAATGGATGACATTTATTTTATACCTATATACACACAAATTTGGAACATTGTAATGAAAAAATACACAGCAGAAAATGAAATGCACAAACACCACAAATAACCCACCATTGAGAATAATTGTATATACGTAAGGTTAAGGTAGTAGTATCCAAGCCCAAACTGAAAGCGTAGTAAAACAAGAAGGGAAAAAATCTACAAAAATTTTCTACCAAGGATCCTACCTGAAGGGTAGTAACATCTCGTTACTATGAATCACCACATCAAGCAGTCACCTCCTTGTACCATCTAGCTCTGGCTCTCCCCTGACTCAATCATGCTTTTTTTCATCATCATGATGCACAACAAGGTGTGTAGAAAATCCTTGCAAGGGTGAGTATAAAAATACTCAGGAGGGACCTCAAGACCCTTAAAGGTCTCTCAGAATTTCATAAGGGAAAACCAAAAATCAGAATCTCAATCACATGGAACAAAGTAAAAGGCAACTCACACTAGGTATACAATAGAGACAGAAGGAATATGGATTATTTTTCTTATTCTAGACCATTTTATTATGTCATGTGGCTCAAATAAAACTCTGAGAAGGGTTTATCTACTGCTGATCTCCAAATAGTCACTCTTCCACTGATCCTCGATGGGTCTCTCTACGGTGGCCCATATTGGGTCATTCTACATCTGATCTACAGAGGGTCTCACTTCTGCCATTCCATATAGGGTCACTCTACTACCGATCCATGGAGGGTCTCTCCCTTGTCGATCCCTAAAGAGTCACACCATTGTAGATCCATGTAGGGTCACAATGGTGCGGTTCCACAGAGGGTCTCTCTCACGCCCATCCATGCATGGTGTCTCTTCCCTTGAAATCCAACCACATGATTCCCTCACTTGGTGCACATGAGTTCTGGAGATTCTTTTCTTCATACCATCAATTGTACATCAACGACTATGAAGTATCAAGATAAAGTAACCCAGTATACTATCATTTTATAAGGGTTCCAATACGAGAGAAGGTGTGTCAATCATATGTTCAGTCTCTATGTTTTAGGTAAAAAATGTAAATAAGGTCTAGTTGGATTCTAGGTCAATCCAATCCATCCATACCAAAAATTATTCCAAAACTAATGTGGAGTATCCCAAAATTACCACATCATCGCAAGGGTCCTCACACTACAGACGACACATCAACCAGACACCTGGTTTGTGAGTTACGTCAATTGTAGTGAAACAGGACTGGTCGGGTTCGGGTCCGGTTAGTGTCAAGCCTGCTTGGAGAACCCGGCCCACACTGTGTAGATGAAAGAGCATGGATGAATGTGAGGCATCCAGTTTCATCAGTTGGAAGTCCCAGGGGGTGCCACCCTGTCTCCCCAAATGGCACGTAAAAGCCAGTCGTTGGGCATCTAGCCGAGCGGCCCAAGCGGGCCGCTCCGTCTCCACACGACCCGTTGGCGCCGTGTTCTCCACCCACCACGATCATCCAACCATATCACATTCCACCACAACACCTTCGGGGTCTGCTTTCATGACACAGTTAGTAAGGGCCGGTCACTGGTGTTGCCTCACCGACGACTCCTTCTGTTGGCCTCCAGAGATTCTATGGTGGTCCATTTTTCATTCCGTCTATGCCTTTGGGCCTCTCAGGTCTCCTCCATCACTATGATCCACTTTGATTCTCCTTTACACATCATTTCTCATCTTCCCATGAAGATCTCACAAAATCCAAGAGCAGAATACGACTCGGGCCTTGTTTTTATTGGCTCTCACCATCAACTTTAGAGTTTTCTCAAGGGGGTGATAAGTATCATCCCAATGATTAGGAAAGACCCCCAAGTGAAACCCCACAACAACCTCCCATAGTATAGATTGAAGAAAAGATCAATGAATTAGTCAGTTAATACTAGTTTTTCAATATTATTCAATAATGATAAAGAGGAAACTTAATACACCTAGAAATAAAATAATTTCCCCTACATGGATTCAGTTGTATCTGTTGCGGATGAATGAAGGGATTCTGTGTTCATTGTCATTTAATGTTTTTTGCCGCATGTCGATACCTAGATATATTCCTAGGATTATTGTCGTTCATTCAAAATTCATTGTTGATAAGAATGTATTTGGCATCATGTCGGAGGTTTCTCCCATCATTATGAGTTCTTTTTCCAACAGAATGAATAATAAAATAATTCACCCTTGATGTTGTTATCATTATTGTGGTTCTTTAATGAATCATAATTAATTAAACATTAAATAAACGAGTGTTGTGGTTCCAAAACAATAGTAATATGTCGTTAAATGGATCTCATTTAATGATGGTCGTCACACTGTGGTTCTGGTAACCATGGACCAATGGTTGAAGAAGAATAAAATTACTGAAAGTGTTATATTATTAATTTTTTTTTAAATGTAAAAAAATCATTTTTTCATCCAACCCTTGTCGGTCGATGTTATGGTTCGCCTATGTTAATAATGGTCAAGCTAATTCATCAGTTCCATTATATTTTCAATCCGAGCACTGGTTTAAAATTTTGAAAAACTTGTTCTCATGTTTACTGAACAAACCATAAAAAACATCAACACTCCCTTTGGGGATCTCTGGGCCTCAGAATCACATGTTGTGGAATTTTTTTGTCTCAAAATAATTCCATAAAAATTTTAAAAAAATATACGTAATTTCCGGGCCATTTCAATGATAGAATAACTAAATGGTAAAAGATGAATGTGGGGGGGGGAGATAATGGTTACTAGTTCTAGTGTACATTTGAGGAATATAGCATGTGATTGTGAGATAGGAAAGAAAAATTAGATTCAAATACACTTCAATATAATATTTTGAATGATAATATAAACAAAACCATCATCAAGGGAGTCATCCATATGATATCTATTGAAAAGTTTCCAAACATGTTTTTTATTGGGTAAATGAGGAATGGAATTAATTTTATCAATATTTACCCATAAATTTCTATGAAGTTAAATTTTTTAAAAATTATTTATATTGGTATAAATTTTTCATATAAGAAAATAAGAGCATTTGTCCTTAATGAATCTGTACACATCCCAAAAAATTACTAGTACAAGAAAGATGGAGTGGAAAATTTGTGATTATTTTTAGGATATTATCTTGGGGATTTTTTGTATTGAAACTTAGCTCCTATCATAATGAATCTTTTAGGATGTAAGGATGAATTATTCCTAAAGTATAGATTATTAGAGTTTTAGATAAGCCATAAAACCAAGATATGTTGTGATTCGAGGATATTTTATTGAATTTAGATCTATTTACACCATCATATGTTCCAAATTGTTTAGGATACATTCATGGTGCAGATAAAAAATAAACACAATGTATTATGTATATATCATCTGATATGTCTCCATCATCTGGTATTACAAGACGTATCTAGGATATTTTTTTAAAGTTATCTAATTGAAATACGTAATTTATGGATAGGTTGGTGTATAAAATTGATGGAGTTAATATTATAACCACGTTATAGATCCAGAATCATTTTAAGTGAATTTTTAAAAAATTACAATTTAGAATTTGACTAAAATATTTATCCTTTCACATATATCTCTTCAATAAAATATTATTTTTGAATAAAACTTTGTATCAATGTAGATTATGAACATGTTGATGTAATGAAATCATTTTTAAAAAGTGATATTTAATAATATATACCAAAGGATAATCATGTAAGATTCTATGTGAATGTCATGAAAAATATTCTATATTAACTTATAAAAATATTATATACCATGAAATGTCACTGCGAAAACGATATATAATATTCGAGATATTCTGGGAGAAAATTGAGAATATGAGAACAACTATGGATCCCTATATTGTAGTCTAATAGATTTATAGATGGTTATTTTGATATTATATATCATTATTTTTAAGTAATCATATTTTTTTAGAGATATGTCATGATGATTGACAGTTTGAAAGTGTTGAATAATTTTTATGAAATTATGTTCATAATAATAGCTTCTCGGATTTTTTCTAAGGTCATTACTAGTGACATAGGGATTCAAATGGTTTTGATGTCGCATGACAGATACATTAAGAAAACCCATTAATATTTCAAATTGAAAAATATGAATACTATTAGTACTCCAATTGTAAGTCATTTTATGTTTATGATATATATTAGTTATTAACTAAGTGGGAGAAATAAAAAATCTATTGAAATCCTTATCTAACAGCAGATGGATATCATATGTATGTTGTTGCATGAACTAGAGAATACATTTTTATTTTTTTCTGTGTTTTGAATTGATTCATATCAAATTCATGAAATGAAAATTTCTCCTAATTAAATATATATTGAGTTATCACTGAGTATTATGTCTCCATTTTTTATGTTTTTTAAATAATAAAACTAGTACGAAAAAATACATAAATTCATATATAGTTGGTGGTGGAGATATATGGAAATATATATTCATTTTTCAGTGTAGTAGTCCCATATAAATACATACATTAAATATGTTCTCAATTTTCTCACATAGATGTAAGGTATACCACGATAATTTATGGATTAATATAGATACTATGGATATGAATAATTCTATAATAACTGACTCAGTGTTAATATAATTATATTCTCCGTTATGAAAATTACAAAACAATTACTATAATTAGTAATCTAAAATTACATTTTAGTTATAATCACATATGTGATGTATTTTAATGGATTAGTAATGTATTGAAGTAACATTTATGAAAATTTATAATATCGACACCAATGGTAATCGTTCAAACATGTTGAAGAATGTCTTTAAAAAATATATACTAGAATCCTCCCTTGATAATATAATTAATTATGTGACCCCAAATTGCCAATTTGTGGGAGATTTGGTAGGGCCACTCCAAATTAGGAATTTTTCTATAAAAAATTATCTATCAAAAAATATGGTTTCAATTAGGTGTAAAATAATCCTCTTGACCACATAATACTCTAGTCATGGAAAGAATCCAACAATATGAGATTTTTAAAGAGAAGATGATCGAATCAACCCAAACTTGACATGATGTCATTTATTTTAAAATATCAATCAAAATGAGACATAGTACAATGATCTTTAACCTACTAAAATCAAATATATCCTATTATTTTTCATCTTTAAAATTATAATAAACAATTGTACATGACTCTCCAATTAATATAGGAACACTTGAAACCCATGATAAATTTTTGTTTTGTTCCATTATTTTTGTTTTTTTAATTTATTCATCATAATAATTACCACCCTAAAAAGATAGATTCTAATAGAGACCATTGATGTATCATACTAAAAACATCGATATCCATAAAAAATTTCCAATTACTAATGATGATGTTTTAATAGACTAGGAAGGTAGTGTATCTTTTATCCTCTTGAGTCAGGTGACATAATCTTTGGGGATATTAGAGTAACATTATAATCCCCCAAGAATCCTTAATCCATGGATTATTTATTATGTATGTTGAAGATATATCCAAAATAGATGGAATGAACTAGACTTCACTAATATTATTGCAGTCTGGTTAGGTTAGAAAATATAATAGGTGTAGTATAAAGAGAGAGATTGTAGAGTCCCCTACTACTAATTAGAGGACTCAACTTACATAGAGAAAAAGATCTATTATAAATACATATTAATTTTTTAGTACATTAGATAAATAAAATTTTAATAAAATAATTCTAATTGTATTTTGTTATAATATTCCAAATATAATAACATATTATTTAGATAGATAAATGTGTTTGAGGAAACAAATAAGCCACAAATTAATGAATTATAAATGTTATGAACTACCTACCAAAAAATCATTTACAAAAAAAATAATATATTGTACCCAAATTTAATGACCTATTATTTTACATCATATTGTAATTAGATGTTGTTGAAATAATAATCATCAAAATATGATGAATTTTACAATGTAAATATATCATCAAAAACCACAATGTTATCGTAGAGTGTTTCGTGACACTTATGATGAAATATTAAAATCATAAAATTTATTTATATAACAAACAAACTCCAAAATGGTCATATTATAATGTGTATATATTGAAATATGTGTCTATAATCAGAAAATATATATTCTTGAAACTCTTATTTATTAAATAATCCATTTCCCATTCAACTTTGTTATTATTATATTTCTTCCAATTTATATAATTATTTTCATTTTTCAAAAAATACCCTGTGAAAACTGTGGAATATTAGAATTCATAAAATTTATTCATAATTTCCATTAATTTTTTATTCTACAACTAGGAATGATTTTGTCAATTCTAATTAAAAAATTAATATGGTAATATTTTTTGGAATCTATGTGCTAGAAAAAATAATGTTTGGGTTTCATTTGGATTTTTGACATGTTCATTAGAATATTACTGAAGACTCATTTAAATTTGTGGAGAACTAATATAGTATTTCTAGTAAATGATAGATAATTTTATCTTTTGAGGTTATAATTCATTCAATAAATGATTTCTAATAGAATTAAAAATTGTTGGAGTTCCCCTTATACGGAAGTGACATAAAAATCACCGTCTAATGTCACTGAAATATCCATGATGTTTTATACATTTTCACTAGGAGAGTAACTATATGTATTTCATGATATATTCGGTAATGTTATGACCCATATATAAAAGGGGATATAGTTTTCAATGTTTCAATCATGGGGATGGGGCATGTGGCGATAAGGCCCCAGGTGAATTATGATTCGTGTTGTTTGGAACTAATTAAGTAGGCTAAACTATGGGTTATGCAATCATTATTTGAGAGAAGTTATTAGTGATAATATAAAAAAATATTTTAATAGATAATAATATTTTTTACAAAGGTGATAAGAATACCAAATATTATTTATCTTTTTTTATAAAATAAAATGGTTTGAGTCATTACACAGATGCTTTAATCATGCCTTGATGGAAATTATAGATGAAAATGGGTAATTCTCTCAATACATATGTTTCATTTTTTAGGAAGCCATAATTATATGATATATTATATCCTTTTTTAAAAATCATAATTAAATATGCAGCATTGTGGGAGGTATTAACACACTACGACGTAACAAAGGTAAATATTAGTGGTTATATCAGTTGTATGGTGTACACAATATGGATATGGATATAATAATTAATAATTATTATGAATGAGTTAATAATTTAAGAGTATAAATAACAAATACATGATATATAATTTCAATAGGAAGATGGTTCATTTAATGATAGTGAACCCAAATAGATGTTTCAGAATATAAGGAAAATCTCAATGTAATGAATGATTCATGTCATGTATAAGTCATGTCTTGATGTGGTTAAATGTTTAATACCAAATGAAATGTGTGAATAAAGAAGAAGTTAACTAGATCATTTTAATATAATTTTAAAATAATTATTTGGGATATTTTAATAAAAAAGGAAGGATGGTGATATGATGTCCAAAATAGTTGAGATATCTTACATGAAAATTAAAATAAAGGTATAGTAGAAACATGGGAAAAACTACTGCAGAACAAGGATTTTTGAAAGCTATATACATGAATGAAAAAAAATATTTGTGGAGGAATTCCAAGCCAGGATTATGAAATTTAAAAGATAATAAATAAGGGATATAAAATATATTATACCAATATATTAATATGTAATACATCAGATTTATGATACCGTATCTGACTATAAAACCATAATAAGAATAAATATGATTTAATTTTTTGATGAAAAAAAGAGTATATGATAAGTTATGAGTTCCATTAGATAAGGTGAAAATAGAGATATTTATTTTTTTGTGAAGGTAGTAATCCTAAAGTGTTATTTTGTAACCATAAAAATATAAAATATTGATTAGGGATAGTGTTTTAGTTGAATTGAAATATCACCATTACATGCTCTTTGGATTTGTATATTTCTCTAAACAATGTTAAATTTCTGTATCCAATTTTTTTTCTTTATCATGTCAAACATGTTTCGAAGGAAAGTGAGTTCTTTGTAATGGTGGAATATAAAAATAAAAAAATTACGATTATATAAAATAAAAATACCCTGAATCACCACATCCCCCCATCCCCACATAGAGTATTCATCTATCATGGGATGAATAAGCAGTGACACAGTTTATGGTTCATACTGATGTTTTTTCACAAAAGTGATGGAAATTCATCAATTAAATGAGTATAATAATATTCTGAAGTAGGAATTTTAAAATATGGGACAATAATAAAAGTAGTATTTATGAAATTTTAAAATGGATTTATAATATGTTTTAATATGTTGTATATCAGACATTACGATGCCCGAATCCTTATCAGAAAATGTAATTAATAAATAATGATATGGATTCCAAAGGTTTTAATGTTTTGAGAGTAGAATTATCTAATTAAATATATGAGATAATGTTATAGTGCAAATCATTGTGTTCCATGTCAAAAAGCACCACCAAATATATGAATATTATTTTATGGTAACTAAAGCTAAATTTAGGTTTATCTGAAACAAGTATAGGGATTTTAGGATGAAACTAAATGAGTTTTCTATTTTATTCATTGATAGGGATAACATTCTTGTGGAGTAATTGTGTAGAAATAAAAAATAATAAACAATGACTAAAATATGAAGAAGATTATCGGTTGATTTAGGGAAAAATTCAATAGAAATGTCTAAATAATGAAAAATAAAGAACTAAATGAGTTTATGTTGGATATTATTAATTAAATTCTTTTTTATAGGAGATTAGAAATAATGAATTCGAGTCATTTGAAAATATAATTCTCATGATGTGGGCTTTACGTAACCACATAAGCTAACTTTATCAGATGATTCTAAAGAAACAAAATTGGATTTAGTGATATATATCCATTCATCAAATATCCACAAAGGAAAATAAATATTCGTAATAAAGTTACCTATTTATTTAATTCGATTTGTAAAAGTATGAATCTCATAGAATAGTGTCTCCATAAATTATAATATGATAATGATAATGAATATCCTATGATTAATTCATTCAAATGGAGTTCACAATATAAATTAATTAAAAATTATAATTTTCTTTCAAATGTAAATGTATGTTATAAAGACACATAAGTTGGGGAAATGAGGTATTTTAGAGAAAATAGTGAGTAAGTTATCATGTCTATCATATGAAGACCACAATTATATGTGGATGATGATGGAAATGTTGGTATTAATTTCAGAGTAAAAATCATGGTTGATGTAAAATATTGACTTTTTGAAATTAATGTCTATATTTCTAAACAATTAAATCAACTAGTTTAGTATGTTATTCAAAAATATACATGTATTAGAAAGAAAAATAAAAATTACAGATTTTATGAATATATTTAACATGATAGATCTATAATTTTAGGGAATGTAGAGAATGTAATTTAGATCATGCTTAATATCTTATAAATGAAAAAAAATTATTAATTATTTGATTCATTTTGCGAATGTTCATTTTATAATAATTTAGGGGCTCAAATCCATAGTGAAAATGATGTGATGAATGTTTGATGATGAATTAATAGTTTCAACTCCAAACAAATCATTGTGAAACATTATTGTATGGGTACAATTCAAAATGAATAATAAGGGGAGGGAATAGAAAAATTGACATTTTCCCACATGTTTTGGGTTTTTAAAAAGTCAAATATCTATTAATTGTCCTAATCAAAAGAAAACAATAATGGATCTTGATCATATAACTCAAGATAAATCACCATAAATTAATTTTTATCTTGTTTATTCCCTAAGGATAAAATGATATAGTTTGGGAACTAATGACACATAATATTTCACCAAAAATAAACTAATATCATTGTAGAATAAATTGTTATACGTAATATTTCTGTTCTCGAGTAAAAATTTAAATTAAACTATTTGGTGTAATAAAATATTATTATTTCACCACCTTTCATGTGAAATACTAATTAACAGATATTAGTATTGAAAAAACATATTCACTACCCATATTTTTGAGGTAGTATACATGGAGCAAGACATATTTTATTGAGAATTATAATGTCAATAATATTTCCATTGTAGAAAAACATAATTATGGAACATTTATACATGATAGTGGGAATTATTTTGAATTTTTGTAAAGGAAATATTACAGAATGAGCATTAAGAATGAAAATGATTATATCCTTTTCCTTGGAAATAGAAATTTTTTTAGGACCACCGAATTTAGAATGTCAATAATTAGTGGCAAATAATTAAATCACATTTATATTTTAGTGGTATTATTCCTTCATTCATATATTTTAGGTGTAATCATATTATGTGACATAAATAATTCATTATATATGAGGATTTCAAAATTAATAGATTTTATAATACATTATAGATTTATTCTATGTGCATAATGGGGAATATTTACCTCATTTTAGGGGAATCCAAAATATGATTTCTATCCATGTAAGAATATAGAAACCTAGGGAATAAAAAAATTCCATATAAAAAAGTACTTGGAAGATATGGTAAAGAATTAGAGAAACATTGAAATCCATAATTATTTATATGTTGATATCCTTTCTTGGTTTCCACACAATGGTACCATGAGGTGGACTGCCAGAGGACCTCAGTCAAGTCTCATCATACCACAAAGGATGCTGATTATCATGGTGAGTCTAATATCAATCGAGGGGATACTCTAACTTATATATCATAGTATAAATACACTATAAATAAAAATGAATAATAAATAAATGATATAACATAACTATAATAATAACAGTATCAAAAGATGACCAAAAGTGGATGTACAATAATAAAACATAACATTAAACCTTCCATGATAAAGTTTTTCCCAAGTGTCAATATTAAAAACCAATAGTAATGAACTTGAAATCTCATAATAGGTTCATGAACCACGTCTTTTTATCTCATCCATGCAGCATCCCAAGTCAACCATCAAACACTGGGCCTTTTCCTTTGTCATTTCATGTGTACATGATGTCAATTTGGATATTAGTCAGTAATCCCTAGTAGTGTTGGAGTATAACTCTATTGGACACCACCAAAAATGTGTAAAATTAATCTATTAAATAATCGTTTATGGAGTTGAATAGGGAAAGGAATACAATCAATAATGTAAATAGTTATCATTTTATTAACCTCATAACCCCCCTGGTTCACGAAGACTCCCAAACTTAAATACCTACTTCACACCGTGCCAGAGTATGAACCATATCACATATCCATTTCACAAATCATTACAAAAAATTGGCTTTCTATGGTCATTATAATTCAATTTATTATATAGATAATTAAAACCATAGTCCAATTACATATTTTTGGGCATAGATCATAATTTCTAGAACCCCAATAGTATTTGTATCATTATTCCATGTAACACACATCACGGGTATTTAGAGAATGAGACCATATCCCATATAATTTTCATTCAGGCCATGGGTCCTAGAATGCCATCTCTAAGACCCAATGGGTGTTTTGAAAAAAAGTTAGTGTCCACATACTGTTTCTCAATCAATCACATATGGGAATTTGGAGCATCAATATATGTACCACACTAATATATAGATCAATCTCATAAACCAAATGTATCACAATATCAAATTAGTTAATTAACAATTAATTAATCTCGTAAATCAATTGAATTAGTTCCCAATTAAGTGGTCACATCAATTACATTATATAATTCACAATTAATTATTAATAACAATCTATTACAATTTTTAAATAATGTACTATATTGAATTCATTAATTATTTAATAAAATTCCACTATCCCAATATCCCCATTATTTATTCAATAATTAATTATTCCAATTCAACCAACTAGAATGTTACATTAGACAATCCACTGATTAATTAATCCAATTACATAATCATGACAATTAGATAATTAATTGGAAAATTAATCATTCAAAAAAAACCTAATTTCCTATAAATTACAAAAATATTTAATTTAAAAAATTCATCAACTCAATATTTTCCCAAAAAATACCATCTCTATAACATGATTATTAAATTTTTTCAATATTCCCTAAATTAATTTATTCATCAAATTAATTAATTCAATATTTGAAATACAATCTCTAGACGTTTAGTATAGTATCTATAATTACATACACGTTATTGAAATCAAGACTACATGATTCACAATTTAGAGCACCTAACTCAATATTTTTGAAAAATAAATCCCAATGAATATCCCCAATTTGATCAGAAAAATGGAAAAGAAAAACATTTACAATGAAATCTGAAATCTATGATCAAATTAATAAAGATCCCACAAAACTAGATATAGATACATCAGTCCTATATCTTGATAGTACAAATCAGTATCTATATCCATTTTAATATATGATACTACACATTAGAAAACGTGATAATAATGGTAAAAAAATCAACATTTGGTTGACTTATCAGGAGAGGTGCATATCTTTAATATAGGCTTCGATCGCTATTAAAAAATATCGGAAGCCTTAGTAATTCACCTATGATCCATGAAAAATGAGTGGAATACAATATGTCAATTTTAGGGAAGATGTTTTGTTAAATTTGGGGGTTTGGTATTTTTAAAACTACTATTAAAATTAATTAAATACAAGTTCACGGTTGTTTGGGTAGGGGCATGCATTTTTTCAAAATTCGCACCTTAACCTTGTTCTACATAGATGGGGTGTTAGGAGAATGGATTCGTATAATAGGGTTCATGATTTGAAAATGAATTCTCTAATAATGTGAATCCCACCATTTTGGGTAATCACCATTTGTTGTGATAGGTCACACGGTTTGGGAAAATCGTGCAAAACCACCCCACATTCCAAATATCTAAAAATTCACCCAAAAAATCTATAAGAAAAAACCCAAATTAAATTACTCAAAACATGAAAGAGTATTATTTAGAAAAATTTAGTGACATCTCTATGAAAGGTCTATTTCTAACAGTCTCCATCCATTATACCTCAATCCATTTTTATTGTTTTGATAATCCACTTTTTACTATAGTGGGATCCTAACACAACCATTCACTGTCGTGCATACACTATAAAACCGAAATTAAAGATTCAATGTTAAAAATTCAAAATTAAAACAGAATCATCATCACCTCCTAATCCCACATCCCACCTCGTGTCTGGTACACAAATCAAAGACTTCGTCGTACAAGATTTCTTTAAAGGAACAACTATCATAATCCATCGTCGTCGTCCATCACCATTATTATCTTCAAAAAATCACATATCCTAGAAAATGAAACTGTCAGCCATCATACCACCAGAAATCCATTGATGAGAACAAGACAAAAACCCAGACATGATTCATTGAAGAACATTAGTCAAGACTATTAAAAATACATAGAAGATATTGAATAAAAGCACAATCATTAGGTGCAAAAATATCCAAATCCAACAGAAACCCATGGAATGAAGCCATCATTGGTCGTACCACCTTGAAAACCAGAAACTTATGAATGTAAAAATCCCAAAACCCATGATAAAATAACTGCACCAGAACAACTTGGCATGTGAGTGATGATTGGGAACCATGAGCTGAGTTATATCAACCAGGTCATTGACAAAGAGCAATGATCATCAACAGTAACTCCACCCCCTTTAGTATAATCCACACTAGTATAGCCCACACTAGATATCCAAACTAAACTTGTATTCCTCCAAGTCATCACTAAAATAGTAAAACACCACTTAAAGAAACTCCAAGAAAACATACTCCACATCCATCCACAATGAAATACATAAGCCCTACATTAGCCTCGATCTCCAATGCCCACTCCTCCATGGCGCAACATCAACACCACTATAACAGCGGTGATGGAAATAGAACCCCAAAATACATTAAAATGAATCGAACCCTGAATTAAATAGAACATAATGCATCACCGGATAGAGGACACAACGAAGCATCTAGATATATAGATACAAGATAGATAGGACAATGCCACTTTGAGATGGGATAACCACTACCCAGATCTAGTAGGACTAGAAAGGATGACTCCTAAACCATACATGGGTGTTGATTGCCTTAAAAAACATGATACTGAATTAGAAACTAAAACATGATGACTGATCTTCAAATAACCACACTGGAACAATGTGGGTTTTAGGGAAACGCGTGTAGGTAAATGCCCAATGAAGGAAGGGTGAATCAATGCTGAGGACGAGTGAAGGGGAAACCATAGAGCTCAAGAGGGATGCAAGGAGAAATACACCATTCTCCACCTCAAATAAGCATTGATATTTCTTTAATTTATAACATCAAAAATTCATTTTACCATATAATAGGTCATCATCGATATATACTCCCATGTTTCTCTATGATTCGGAGGCAAAGATACTTGGTCACTGAGTCCTCATATCAGTTTCTCACTCCAGTTTTTTATACTGAACATGGAAATGTTTCCCAAAACATGAAGCATCATAATGGGATTCACTTGTAACACATTCTCACTGTGATCCATCACATGAATCAGAATCTCATCAAAGGAAACATCTGTCCCGAGATGAACATCATCCACATCAATCAAATCCAAAGGGTCGGGGTGATATTTCTAATTTTGTGAATAATGAAAAATTCCATAATATAACTATACCAATGTGGATGATTCATACTATATGAAAGTAGCCTGATTCTCTCCATAACCATAAATAGTGAAATGAACTTGGTGCTTGATTCTTTCTATCTCTATATCCAATGGTGCAACAATATTGGGGACACCCAAAGAAATACACAATCAACATTTGTAAACTATAGGGGACATCTATGTCTATCATCCTATGACATATATCTAAATTGATTCATAACTATTAATATAAAAATCACCTAAATCTACTATGATTTCTTCTATATGATACATGGTCCCAATAACTCTAACTCCATATCCTTTATCCAACATAGAGGTGATCTTCATATCCTACTATAAATTGTATCCTATTTTTTCCATCTATACCATTTCATAAAAAATGTTTTCATAGGATAATTCAAACTAGACTAGGTTCTTCTATTAATCCTCACCAATGTATAGGAAGAAAACCTGAAACATATCCTCCAAAACCTATATAGTATGCTTAGACATCCCACTATTCTATGTGTTGAAATTTTTACCCAGTAAGATCTACATTGTAAGAATATTTTTATGCCCTTCTATGTGATGAATGTAATGTGCATGTCACGGAATAAAAATATGATCCATGGAACACCATATAGATGGTATATCTCTCAGAAATTCAAGTCCCTGAACTACTAAAAAAATAATATCTCATGAATTGGAAATAAGTATAATAATTTCATGAAATGGAATAGAACCACGCAAAATAGTGTCATTTTTTTGTGGAATACTTAGTATAAACACCACAAAATCTATAATTACACCATCCCACATCTATTTTGGAATTCGTAATAACTATAGTAATAAACCTGGTTATTGATTTAAAACCATTACTTTTTGATAGGTGTAACATCATGTCATGAACCAAGCAATCTCCCCTTTCCTACACAACCCTAATAACAATCTTCTTACATCTTGTATCATTTTGGTCACACCTTGATGCACCAAACACTTCGATGAATGATATTATTGCATTAGTTTCCCCTGTATTTTTGTTGGTTAATCAACCCAATTTGTAACATTGATTACTTTATTCTCGTCTATAGTATAATCTAATGGTGCCCCACCCCCCAAATTCAAGGTCTTCCATCATTGAAAAAGTCTCCATATCCTTATATTTTCAGTCTATTATCTTACTCAAAAAGTATAAAACCCACTAAAAATGAAATGATGGTTGACAGATCCTAACTCTCATGAACCCCCACTTGCATCTTAGTCAATAAATTCATAACCATTCACTCATTACTAGACTCCAGAACATCATGAGTCTATCATTTCCTTCGTAAAGAATCAAAAACACTATATACCTTCCTAGGTGTATATTCAAGCTTAAAATCAAACGACCTCATATTCTCAACTCACCTAATCTTATGTAGATTCAAATACCACTTGGAATATATATAATTAAATATATTGTGATTTGTATACATAGTAAATGTTTCTCCCAATAGATAATTCCACCAAATTTCAAACAATAAACCACTGGATAAAACTCAAAGTATTTAGTATGGTAGTTCCATCCTTGGGGACTCAAATTTTATGATTCATACATCATAACTCGATATCCCTCATAAAAAATACTCCATTAATGTTCACATAAGTATCACAATACACCATATACTCTACACGTGACTCAGTTAGGAACAAAATATTTCCATTTTCACACACTACATCAACTATTGTAATTAATTATCACACTCTCAAGACCATTCAAACCATACTCCATTCTTGTTTACTCCTAAAAAAGGTGTGGTAAATTTGGATATTTCCTTGATGATCTTCTAAAAATATCAATTTAATTCCAGAAAGATATAGATATCAAGAATATTCTTCATCTTATATTAAGATTCAAATTCTTGATCCTTTTATAGGCCCACTAATATAAATTACTCTACGATTATGGGACTCAATAATTTTACCTGATCAATCCATAATTGTCCCATAAATATCTCGGTTTCTAGATTATTTATAGAGACCCAATGATTGACGTACATAGACATTACATTACTTTTTCGAAATACTTAATACATGTCAAAAACAGACACCCAAAGACCATATTAGTTTAGTGTGTTTGGAAACTTAGAAAAAATTCTATTAATCACGGTGAAAGATCTTCAAAATCTCCCATAAAGATCTTCCACTTTGGTTTTCTTACCTAAAATAATTCTTTACATCCCGGGGAAAAGAAAACATAAAAAGGGGGAGCTCAAATTCTATGTAATGGTAAACATGGAAATCTTAAATAATAATCCATAAACATTTGAACGTAAAAACATGAACATAGAACATAAAAATCTTGAGCAATGACATAAATCATGGCAGTACATATGTCATCGATCATAAAGGAACATTAATCATGATAAAATTAAAAATGTAATTGTGGAAAACCATTATGAACATGATAGGATTTCCTTAGTAGCCAAGGCATTTCAGCCAAGACCATTATAGTGGACATAGTCCCTTACTGAATCTAGTTCACTCATCGTTCCAGTCCTGTATCACTGAACCAGATTAACTTTCCATTCCAGCCAAGTATATCTCATGGGATATTAATTTATAACCAATGCATTGGAGGGAGATATATGTCACACCCATCTCATATTTAAATCATTCTTACGTGTTCCAAAAAACAATCATATATCATATATCATAACCCAAAGAATAAAATGGGTTTCATAGACATCATATTATCGTGACATAATCCATATAAAACAAATGGATATCAATTAATTATAACAAAAATAAAACCATAAAAATAAAAGAGACATTACACTTGAAACATAAAAATGCTAAATAATGTCATCTTATATATAAATTAATTTTGATAAAACACATGAAATGAACTCTTGAGGAAAATATACTTTCTTCATTAAAATCATTTTCTTTTCACAAAATTCCATGTAATTTTAAAAGAAATGTATTTTATTGAATATAATCATGAAATAATGTAGATTTATATTCATGTAGAAAATGTGTTATGAAGCCGTAAAATTCCGTTCATGCCGTATATGTTAAAAAAACATTCTCCTCGTACTTTTGCCGAAAAATTCAAAAAGTTCCTCGTATGGTAAACAAAAGAAAGATTACTTCCATAATACAATGTAAAAGTAAAATAGGGGTAAAAATGACTTCAAAATACATGTATGAATATTAAATACTTATGAAAAAGATTTTTTTGGACATGGATGAAAAATATAACCCCAGTAAATACATAAGTATAGTCAATCCCAGATAAAAATGAGATTGCAATATTATCCCATAACATTGTCCAATTTCGTCTGTATGTGTCTGAGACTCCTATATAGTGGGTTTAGACAAATAATTAACTTGTAACAGAACCATAATCATATTTATTATATCATATATGATTCACTTATGACTTTATATTACCCGTTCATTTTACAATTCAATGTTAATGCATCGTTTCAGGTAAAATCATTTCAGTTATCATATGTTTTTTGACTTGTAATTATTCATATGATTACATAGATCATGATTTCTTACTTACAGAATTTAAAACATGATTTTTAAAAAATATATATTCATAATATCAATATACATAATAGATCGACAAATGGAACGAAATACACCGTTCATGGAGACGGTAGACCACCCGTATGCATGAACATTGTTTTCGTTTCCTTATTAAATTGAATGGAAGTAAATGAAATATATGTATATATATACATAAATACAGTAGAATTTCTGTGTCATATGATTCTGTATTACTTATTATATATACTTTATAATCATTCTTGGATGGTTAACATGGAAAATGAATCTCATCACATCGTTGAGACAGTAGTCTGTACGTACGCATGAGCGACAATATTAATCTTTTGATATTAAAATCATATATAATTGGACGGTATATAATATATAAATAATCATCATAATGTTATATTTATTATTTATATCATTTATACTAATTATTATAGCCATCCAAATGATGAAATGTTTGAATAACAAATTACACCACAACGTGGAGACGGTAAGCTAAACGTACGCATGTGAGGTGACTTTTTCATTCATAAGATGGATAAAATAACTAATATTGTTTTAAAATTTTTATAATAACATCACAGAATATATAATATACTGGAGTTATTATTTTAAAATGGAAACAACAAAGATGGAGGAAGTGGAAGAATAATGGAACTTGAAATAGGTGGTGAGATATTAACTTTTCATCGGGTTCTTCCTTTTGATATGATCAAACGGGCTCCATACGTTGACGTTATGACAAAAGGAAGGACTCTAAGATAATGTTAGTAAAATTTAAAGGGTATTTGGGCCAGTTTTGGACGATCCAAATGGCTTTGATGGTGTGAATTAGGGAGAAGGGGGAGTGCCCTTTTATAAGAGGGGGTTAGGGGCACCTTATAAAAAACATAAAATATTATTTTATAATAAATTAATATTCGGTTTATAATTTCTCCAAAGTGACTTATTACTAGGATATGGTGGGGATGGGTCTAAATCATTTCAAAAAATATGTTTTTCACAATATTAGGATACCATTTTAACCATATAATTTATATTTAACTCTAAGTTAAAAAATTTAACTTTTACCGTGTCTTCTTCTATTCTTATAGTATATGGTTAATAAATTTTCTATAAACTATCAATTGAACCTAAATTGGTTTTTTAATTTCATATATATTATAATATATGGATTTTTCAATAACCTTAGATTTTTTGGACCAAATTATCAATTAATAATAAAATATTTCTTTAAAAAACTCTTTTATGTCAATTTTGACACTATTTGGTATTTTGTTTTTTCTAAATTCAAAATAGAATTATTAATTTGAATAAAATTAATCTAACCAACCCCAATATGTTATATTAACCTATAAAATTAGTTTATTTCATTAAAATTCACAAATTATATTTATTTGGGTATTTATAATGTCAATTATGTTAATATTTCATTAATAAGGTAATTACTCCATCATCATTATGTCAAACATAAATTTAATTATTTAATGTCTAAAAAATATAAATAAAAAACCATTTTGTAGGAATTTTTTTTATATTTCTAATTAATATTCATAGTCTAATTTATCTTATATATAACCCTATATTAATGTTTTTTAATTATTAAACTTCGATTTTAACTATTTTAACTCTTCTTTAAATAAAATAATAATAAATGTCCTAATCTAATGCAAGTAGACTTAAAGGGTAATATTTTGTTCCTAAGGCTATTTTTGGTCGAATTAAACTAATCCAATAGAATTATTACATGTTTTAGGGTAATAATAATATCATTTTTACCCTTAATTACCCTATTTACTTTTAACCATGGTAAATTAAAGTAAGAAGTTACTATTCATAAAAATTATTTTTATCTACTAGACCCACATTTTATTTACTGATATGAACCATGTCTCTAAATTTTTTGAAATTCCACTCACAGAAGCGGTAAAATTTAGTTTTATGTAAATTTTCAAATTCTCCTAGGAGGTGGGTAAAATACGGTAAAAAGTTCAATAAAATTTTTATATATATAAAATTATTATATAATGACTCCAATGAAATACATTGTACTTAAAAAGGTATTATGTATCTATTTTTACCTAAAATAAATATAAATAAAATAAATTATTATTTAAAAGAAAAGTATGTTTTGACTAATAACTCATTGTTTTCACTATTCATAAAAAATTGAATGTTTTCAGAAAAATTACAAACAATTACCATAGGCTAAATTAGATATTCAGAATTCAAAAAAGAATTACATTTTGAAATATAAAATTTATAATATTTCAATAAGAGGGTATTACTATTCATAACAGCTAGTTTATATAATATTTTAATAAAATATCATTGTTTAGTAAAACCCTGTATTTTGTATTACACACGCTATCGAGGAAGGTCATGATTGTGTGTAATGTAAGCCAAGTCAAGGTTGCGTGTAGTGAAAGCACCCTTTGGAGTTGCGTATAACATAATCGAAACTTATTTCATTTATACATTTAAAAAATATATACTTAATGTTGTGTAGAATAATTTCCACAAAAAGTACTTGAAATTTTTTGTAACATGAGCCAAGAATAGTTTTGCGTATACTGCAAGCTAATATGGTGTTGTGTATAGTAAAATATAATCTTGGTTTAGTGTAAAATATAAGGCATCAATGAAATTAAAAAGAATATATCTCATTATATCTCGGGGTGTTACATTCTACCCCGTTAAAATGAATTTCACCCTCGAAATTCATCGGGGTTATACATCATTTACTACTAGAAAGTTTCATTCATAGAAACCCACATCATAAAAAGTAACACAAAAATATAATTTTAAAAATTGATGTATGAAACAAAACGGTTACCCAAATTAACTCATCACCGGGTTTCCACATAGGAGAACATATGTGGAAATATGGAAAAGGAAGAGAAATCAAACCATCATGTTATAATGGAGAGTGGTAGAGAACATGGGTATGAAAAAGATAACAATCACAAATACATAAATGTGTGATGATCTAAGGTACCATCAGATTCATCGAATATGAAGGTACTAGGAATATGTTTTTGGTTTTCATGATCATTTTCCTAATGTTGAAAAAAAATTTGCACAAGGAGAAATACTTACTTGATTTCAGTTTTATATCATTGTTGGTCATTCCATGAACCATTTCCACTTCATCTCATATTTAAAGAAATGAAGTTGAATTTGTCCTTCTTGAAATGTTAGCAGATCATGTGATAGAATGAAAGGTCATTCCATCTGTCTCATACAGAAGGTTAGCATATATTATTAAATATACATAAGTTCATCTATGGTTAGCCTAATTGTATATGATTCCAAAATGGACTTAGAATCCAACTATCATACCTTATAATAAAATAAATCTAATTTCTAAAAACTAGAGACTTCTTATAGGCTAGTGGTAGGCAATAAAGGCATGTCAGACTTGGGTTTTGGGATTGATTCACGCATCCTTGTCCGACACGTCGGGTTGTTTCCCATTTTGCAGGATGTCCCTTTTCTTACTCTACACTATTATAACATTCCAGAAATAAAATCGAAAAAAAGTCGTGCCTTAAATAATACTATTGAAGTTAAACTTAATTGATTCCAACCTTTAGGCTTATCAGAAATACTTTGGTTCAATCTTATAGTATACAGAAAACAACTACTAGAAAGGTCATCTACCAAGCATGTGAATACCATCATTAATTCCCCATATAACATAGGATAAATCCTGTTGGTCACATTCCAAACATTTAAATTCCTTAATCATTTATTCTCTTGAAACATGAGTTACCCTATAACCTTAGTGAAAACATGAATGTTGTCAAAGGTTAAATCTTTCCACATACCAAAATCACAAAAATACCATAGACTCAAACCATGATATCACATTGTCCTTATATAAATCATGAGATCATTAAAAATATCCAACATATTAATTTCTCTTTATCCCATCATTATGCGCATATCATATGATTTCCAAAAATATCTGAATAACCTTTCATGATTATCTGTACCATTCAACATATAATTTCAAATACTTTAGGAAAAAAATAATGTAACAATCCTTATACATTTCTTTATTCCATAGTACCATTAAATTACCTACACAACATAAATCATGATAAACATACAATCATTCCACAACCTTCTAAAAGCATTGACCGTGCTTCATCATTTTATTCCTCAACACTTCTTTCATCTAATATATCATTTGTAGTCTCTTCATTATCATCAATATAAATACTATTTATATGACCATACAGATTCTCTTCATGAGATTTTCACTTAGGTCATTGGTTTTCATAGTGACAGTACATTCCATATTTAAAATATTTAACCATTGTTGATGTCTTAGTAATACCATTTCCCTTGTCCATTGTGTTAACTGGTCATTTTCCTTTGTAATTACTGACTTTGTGTACTTATTTTCCACACCCAAAGCGTCTTCTAGTTCCATTGAACCATTCTCCTTGATTTCTCTTCCAACATGATTTACATGAGGAAAATTGGACATTCATTCCATTATGATCATCATGAAACTCGTTCTATCTCTAATTCAAATGTGTCAGGAAACTTACCAAAGTTGAGATTATTGATCATATTATGAGATTTCTGATTATGCATAATAACGATGTTTCTCTTCACAAATCCCATTTCATTTTCATGATCATGAATAATATCGTTCCATTGTCCATCATATTCTCAATGAACATGAAACTTCCGGTTTCCATCCATTTTTTAAAACCCAAAATGAATAGTGTGAGAAGAAAAAATCATGCTAGGAAAACAAAATAATCAAGGGGAGTACATTCAATCTCTAACATCATAGGTTTAATCCTAGGTTATTCAGGATCGTTATCATAATTCTAGGAATGTATCCTATACTTATACATAACCTTAGGAACATCCGTAGACATACCTTAGAAATATCTCTAGGGATCTCACTAATGTTTTCTTCGGATCCTAGATAACAAAGGTTAACTAAACCATCGCTCGTATACCAAATTTAGAGACCCAAATCTTGACGTACATAGGCATTACATTACTTTTGAGGAATACATAATACATGACAAAAACAGATGCCCAAAGAACTTATTAGTTTAGTGTCTTTGGAAACACAGAACATAATCTCCTAATCGTGGTGAAAGATCTTCAACATCTCCCATAAAGATCTTCCTCTTTGTTTTTCTTACCTAAAATAATTCTTTATATCTTGGGGAAAAGAAAACATAAAAATGGTGATCCGAAATTCTCAGAAAGGGTAAACATGGAGAACTTAAAAAACAATCCATAAACATTTTAATGTAAATACATGAACATAAAACATCAAAATCTTGATCAATGACATAAATATTGGATGTACAAAAGTAATAGATCATAAAGGAACATTAATCCTGATAAAGTACAATATGTAATTGAGTAAAAACATTATACACATGATATTAATTACATAGTATCCAAGGCATTGCTGCCAAGATCATCATAGTGGACAAATACCATTACTGAATCGATATCACTCATCGTTCCAGTCCTGTATCACTGAACCGAATTAACTTTCCATACTATCCATGTCTATCTCATGAGATATAAATATTTACCCAATTCATTGGAGGGGGATATAGGTCCCACCCATCTCATATTGAAATCATTCGTACATGTTCCACAAAAAAAATCATAAATCATACATCATAACCCAAAGAATAAAATGGGTTTCATAGACATCATTTCATCGTGACATAATCCATATAAAACAAATGGAAATGAAATTTTCATAACCAAAATAAAACCATGTAAATAATTGAGACAATATACTTGAAACATAAACTTGCTAAATAATGTACTCTTATATGGTAAATAGTTTTGATAAAACACTTGAAATGAATTTTTGATGAAAATATCTTTTCTTATTCAAAATCACTTTCCTTTAAGAAAATGGCATGAAATTTTAAACGAAAAGGATTTTATTGAAAATAATCATTAAGTCATGTAGAGTATGCTTCATGATGAAATGACATTATGAAACCGTAAAAATATGTTCATTCCATATAAGTTAAAAAAATATTCTCCTCGTACTTTTGTCAGAAATGTCAAAAACTTCCTCGTATTGAAAACAAAAGAAAGATTCCTTCCAAAACACAATGTAAAAGTTAAATAGGAGTAAAAATGACTTTAAAAATTCATGGAATAATATTAACCACATTATGAAAAACATTTTTATAGACAAGGATGAGAAATATAACCCCAGTAAATACCAACATATAATCAATCTTGGATAAAAATGATATTGAAAAATTATCTCTTTTCTTATGTCCAATTTATTCCGTATATGTTTGAGACTCTTGTATTGTGGGTTTATACATTTTATTAACGTGCAATAGAACCATAATAATATTTATGATATCATATATGATTCACTTACGAATTTATATTACCCGTTCATTTGTCAATTCCATGTTAATACATCTTTTTGGGTAAAATCATTTCATTTTTCGTACATTTTTATACTTGTAATTATTTATAAGTTTAATTATATTGTGATTACATAATTATAGAATGTAAAAATTGATTTATATATAATATATTTTCATAATATAATTATATATATTATAGATCAATAAATGGAACCAAATACACCGTTCATGGAGATAGTAAACTGTACGTACACATGAACAATGTTTTCATTTCCTTATTAAATTGAATGGAAGTAACTGACATATATATACATAAATCCATTAGAATTGTTTGTCATATGTTTCATGATTACTTATTATATATACTTTATAATCATTTTTTTATGGTTAACATCGAGAATGAATCTTATCGCATCGTGGAGACGGTAGTCCGTACGTACGCACGAGCGATAATATCATTCTTTTGATATTAAAATCGTATATAATTGGATAGTATATCATATAAACAGAATCAAAATAATGTTATATTTATTATTTATATCATTTATACTCATTATTATACCCATCCAAATGATGAAATGTTTGAATAACAAACTACACCACGACGTGGAGACTATAAGCCGTACGTACGCACATGTGGTGAATTTTTCGTTCATAGGATGGATAAAATAACTAATATGGTTGTAAAATTATTATAATAACATCACAGTATATAGATCATACAGGAGTTATAATTTTATAATGGAAACAACAAAGAAGAGGGATGTGGAAGAAGAACAGAACTTGAAATAGGTGGTGAGATATTTACCTCTTCTTCAGGTTCTTCCTTTTGATTTGATCAAAAGGGCTCCTTAGGTTGGCTTTCTGACTAAAGGAGGGCCTCTAGGATGAAAGGAATACAGTTGAGATGGTATTTAGGAAGGCGTCGGACAATCCAAATGGCTTTGGAAGTGTGAATTATAGAGAAGGGGAGTTCCCTTTTATAAGATGGTGCGAGGGCCTCCTTAGGAAAAACATAAATTATTATTTTATAATAAATTCATATTTGGTTTATAATTGCTCCAAAGTGACTTATTTCGAGGATAGAGTGGGGATAGGTCAAAATCCTTTCAACCAATAGGTTTTATACAAGTTTAGGTTACCATTTTAGCCTTATCATTTACATTTAACTCTACGTTAAATAATTTAACTTTTTCCGTTTCTTCAGGTATTCTTACACTATATGGTTAATAAACGTACTATAAACTGCCAATAGAACCCCAATTAGTTATTTAATGTCATATATATCATTATATAAGTATTTTTTTCGAACCTTATATTTTTATGGCCATTATATCAATTAATAATATAATATATTCTTTAAAAACACTTTTATGTCAATTTTGACACTATTTGGTATTTTTCTTTTTCTAAATTCATAACAGCATTATTACTTTGAAATAAATTCATCTGAACAACCGTAAAATGATATATTATCTTATAATATTTTTGTATTTCATAAAATGTCTCAAATTACATTTATTTGGACATTTATAATATCTATTATGTTAATATTTCATTAATAAGGTAATTTCTGCATCATTATTTTGTCATAAATAAATTGAATTATTTAATGCCTAAAAATTATAAATAAAATAACATTATGTATGAAATATTTCATCTTTATAATAAATATTTATATTTCAATTTAGCTTCTGTATAACCCTATATTAAAAATGTTTTAATTATTAAACATTGATTTTTACTATTTTAACTCTTCTTAAAATAAAATAAAAATAAATGTCCTAATCTATTCCACGCGGACTTAAAGGGACGTATTTTATTCATAAGGTTTTTTTGGGTCTAATTACAATTATCCAATAGAATTAGGACATGTGTTAGGCTAATGATAATATAATTTTTAACCTTAATTACCCTATTTACTTTTAACCGTGGTAAATAAAAATAAAAAGTTACTATTCACAAAAATTTATTTTTATCTTATTTAACCACATTTTAATTATTAATATCAATCTTGTTTATAGGAATTTTGAAATTCCACTCATAGTAGCGGTAAAATTATGTTTTATGTAAATTTTTAAATTCTCATAGGAGGTGGGTAAAGGACGGTAAAAAGTTAAATAATATTTTTATATATCTAAAATTGTTATAAAATGACTCCAATTAATTACATTGAACATATAATGGAATTATTTATCTATTTTTCCTAAAATAAATGTAAATAAAATAAATTATTATTTAAATAAAAATTCGGTTTTAACCAATAACTCAATGTTTCACTATTCATCAAAAATTGAATGTTTACAGAAAAATACCAAAATATTACCCTAGGCTAATTTTGATATTCTGAATCCAAAAATGACGTCCATTTCGAAAGATAAAATTTATAAAATTTTAAAATGTGGGGTTTTCTATTCACAACGGCTAATTTATATAATATTTTAATAACATATCGTTGTTTAGTGACACCCAGTATTGCGTACTACAAACGCTGTCAAGGAAGGTTGTGATTGAAAGTAATGCAAGACAAGTTAGGGATGAGTGTAGTGAAAGATCCCTTTAGTGTTGCATATAACATAATCAAAACTTATTTCATTTATACATTAAACAAAATATATACTTAATGGTGCGTAGAATAATTTCCACAAAATGAACTTGAAATTCCGTGTAACACAGGCCAAGAATAGTGTTGCCTATACAGCAAGCTAATACGGTGTTGCGTATAGTACAAGATAATCTTGGTGTAGTGTATAATAGAATACATTAATGAAATTAAAATGAATATATCTCTTAAAATCGCGGGGTGTTACATTCTACCCCCCTTAAAATGAATTTCTCCCTCGAAATTCGTCGGTGTTATAAATTACTTACTACTTGAAAGTTTCATTCATAGAAACCCACAAGATAAAAAGGAATACTAAAACATAATTTCAAAAAGTGAAGTGTGAAACAAAACGGTTACCCAATTAACTCATCATTGGGATTCCACAGAGGAGAACATATGTCGAAATATAGATATGGAAGAGAAATCTAACCATCCACTTCTGATAGAGAGTTTAATAGAACATGGCTATAAAAATTCCAACAATCAGAAAATCATAAATTTTTCATGATCTATGGTACCATATATGTCATCGAATATGAGGGTACTAGGACAAAATTTTTGGTTTCCAGGATCATTTCCATAATGTTGACTAATTTTTGCACAAGGAGAAATACTTACTTGATTTTAGAGTAATATCATCGTTGGTCATTCCATGAAATTTTTTCACTTAATATCTTATTTAAAGAAATGAAGTTGAATTTGTCCTTCTTGAAATACTTTCTGATCACACGATATAATGATAGGTCATTCCATATGTCTCAAACAAAAGGTTAAATAAAGTTATTTAATATACATAAGTCCATATATGGTGTGGTTAATTGTATCTGATTCCAAAAATGGACATAGAATCCAACTATCAAACCTCTAAATAAAATAAAACTAATATGTACTAACCAGGGAGATCCTTTAGTCTAGTGGTATGCGATAAAGGCATGTCGCACATTGGTTGTGGGTTTGATTCTCGTATCCTTGTCTGACACGATGGGTTGTCACCTGTTCTGCATGTTTTTGCATTTCATAAACTATATTATTATAACATTCCAGAAATAAAATAGAAAAATTTATATCCTTAAACAATACTATCTTATGTTCAACATAATCCATTCTAGACTTTTGGGTTATCAGAAATACTTATGTCCAATCTCATAGTATACTGAAAATGACTACAAGAAAGGTCATCTACCAAGAATGTAAATACTATCATTTATTCCCCATATATCATAAGATATATCTTGTTGGACACATTCCAACAATTTGAATTACTTAATCATGTATTCTCTTGAAACTTGAGTTACCATAGAACCTTAGTGAAAACATGAATTCTGTCAAAAGTTAACTCTTTCGACACACCAAAATCCTAAAAATACTATATACTCTAACCATCATATCACTTTGTCCTTATATCAATCATGATCACATTAATAATACCCAACATATTATTTTCTCCTAATCCCTTCATTATGCGCATATCATCTACTTTCCAAAAATATCTGAATAACCATTCATGGTTACTAGTACCATTCAACATATACTTTTAATTACATTAGGATGAACAATAGTGTAACAATCTTTATATGTTTCATTATTCCATAGTACGATTAAATTACCTAGACAACATAACTCTTGATAAACATACAATCATTCCAATACCTTCTTAAACCATTGACCAAGCTTCATCGTTTTATTCCTCAACACATCATTCATCTCAAATATCATTTGTAGTCACTTCATCATCATCAACATAAATACTATTCATAAGACCATGTTGATTCTCTTCATGAGATTTTACCATAGGGAATCGTTTTGAATAATACTTTTTTATTCCACATTTAAAACATTTATCCATTGTTGATGTCTTAGAAACACCATTTATATTGTCCATGGTGTTAATTGATCCTTTTCCATCGCAATTAATGACTTTGTGCCCATCTTTTCCACACCCAAATCCTCTTCTAGTTCCTTTGAAACATTCTCCTTGATGTCTTTTCAAATAAGATTTAGTTGAGGAAAATTTAACATTCTTTCTTATATGATCATCATGAAATTCATTTTTTATCATACTAAATGAGTCAGGAAAATTACCGAAGTTGAGATTATTGATCATATTATGAGATTTCTGATTAGGAAAAATAACGATGTTTCTACTTCCATATACCATTTCATTCTCTTCATCATGATGAATATCATTCCATTCTCCATCATATTCTATATTAACATGAATCTTCCGGTTTCCAGACATTTTCTAAAACCCAAAAAAAAGAGTGTGAGAGGCAAAAGTCATACTCAGAAAACAACATAATCAAGGGGAGTACTTTCAATCTCTAACATAATAGGCTTAATCCTAGGTTATTCATGATCATTATCATAATTCTAGGATTGTAACCTATACTTATACGTAACCTTAGGAATATCCTAAGACATAACTTAGAAATATCTTTAGGGATCCCACTAAAGTTTTTTTCGGATCCTAGTTTCCAAAGCTTAACTAAACCTTTTCTTTGATACCAACTATAGAGACCCAAAGCTTGAAATACATAGAAATCACATTACTTTTGTGGAATACATAATGCAAGAAAAAAATAGGCACCCAAAGACCGTATTAGTTTAGGGTCTTTGGAAACTCAGAACACAATCACCTAATAATGGTGAAAGATCTTCAACACCTCCCAAAAAGATCTTCCTCTTTGGTTTTCATACCTAAAATGTTTCTTTATATCCTGGGGAAAAGAATACATAAAAAGGGTGAGCTCAAATGCTCAGTAAAGGTAAAAATAAAGAACTTAGGAAACAATCCATAAACATTTGAATGTAAAAACATGAACATAAAACATCAAAATGTTGAGCAATGAAATAAATCTTGGCAGTACCTAAGTCATTGATCATAAAGGAACATTAATCATGATACAATAAAACATGTAATTTTGGAAAACCATTAAGCACATGATATGATTTCCATAGTATCCAATCCATTTCTACCAAGACCATCATAGTGGACAAAGTCCCTTACTGAATCGAGTTCACTCCTCGTTCCAGTCATGTATCACTAAACCAAATTTACTTTCCATTCCAGCCATGTCTATATCATGAGATATAAATCCTTACCAAATGAATTGGAGTGAGATATAGGTCCCACCCATCTCATATTGAAATCATTCTTACGTGTTCCAAAAAACAATCATAAATCATACATCATAACCCAAAGAATAAAATGGGTTTCATAGACATCATCTCATCGTGACATAATCCATATTAAACAAATGGATATCAATTATTCATAACAAAAATCAAACTATTTAAATAATAGAGACATTATACTAAGAACATAAACATGATAAATAATGTCATCTTAGATGTAAAATAGTTTTGATAAAACACTTGAAATGAATTCTTGAGGAAAATATCCATTCTTATTTAAAATCATTTTCTTTTCAAAAAATTCCACACTATTTTTAAAGAAAATGATTTTATTGAATATAATCATGAAATCATGTAGAGTAATGTGCATGAAGAAAAGTCATTATGAAACCATAAAAATCCATCCATGCCGTATAAATTAAAAAATGAATTCTCCTCATACTTTTACCAGAAAAGCCAAAAAGTTTCTCGTATTTTAAACAAAAGAAACATTCCTTTCATAACACAATGTAAAAGTCAAATAGGGGTAAACATGACTTGAAACATACATGGAAGAAAAAGTTCAGCTGATAAAGAAACACATGAAAACAGTTGAGAGTAGGAAGAAAAGTTATGTGGATAACCGGAGGAAGGATCTTTCATTTGAGGTAGGTGATCATGTTTTTTCTCAATGTTTCTCCATAATAAAGTGTGATGTGTTTTAGAATGAAAGGAAACGTGAGTCCGAGGTTCATTAGACCTTATGAAATCCTGGAGAAAGTTGGATCAGTTGCATACGGAGTGTAATTACCTCCATGTTTTTCCCAGGTACACAATTTTTTTCATGTTTCACTATTGAGAAAGTATATACCAAATCCATCTCATGTTTTGAGCCCAAATGTATTTCAGTAGGAAGAGAATATCTATTACGAGGAACAAGCAGTCCAGATTCTTCATCGCAGAGATCAAGTGTTGCGAAATAAGTTAATTCATTATGTAATGTTTTTTGGAAAATTGACCTGTTTGAAGAGGCAACATGGGAATATGAAAATGAAATGATGGATAAATACCCCCATTTATTTTATAAGTGAATAAAATCGTGAGGACACAATTACCAAAAGGGGGGAAGGATGTAACATCCCATGTAAATAAAGAATAAGACATTTATATATTTATTAATAACTGTGAATTAAATATTAAATATTCCTTAATGGGGTTTCTACGTTAGATGGAGTACCTGATATGCAACAACAGATTTCTTTGAAATCATACGTTGTACACTACTAATATGATAATAATATATTAAATAGTAGTTAACACGTAGTCGTTGTATTGGAGGAAATGAATAGAAATAACAAAAATATGATTATATGTGTTTATTAAATGTTTTTACATTTATCCAATAAATGTTAGAGGCTTAAAATGTGAATGAATCCAATTTTAAGCATAAAGACTCTAATATTCACTAAAAGGTCGATTTATTGCCTTTTTATGGTAAACCGTCTTTAAATATAGTTTTGGTAACTTGTATACATTCTATTGGACCAAAAGAAATTCTTTATTAGAATTGGGACACTTAAATTTAATTTGGATAAATTTTTTGCATTTTTCCAACTACGTTCATTTTTAATGAATAGTGAAAAATACTGCATTTTACTTCAAATCATCTTTTTCTTCTAATTTATTTATATGGTTAGAATATATTTATAATTCGTTTTAATGTGTAATTAGAATATATATTTTTCATTTTATCCAATGGTGGTAATTATTATTAATTTCACTTTGAAATTCGATATAAAAAATTATCATTTTTTTGATAGATATTGTTTCCTAAAAACACGCTATTTGTTTTGACCATGGGAATTATTTTTAAATTAATTACTACAATTTCTTTGTTTGGAATTTGGAAAATGGATTACAGATTTGGAATCAGAGGGTCCAAATTATGTAATTGAGACATTTTTGTTTTTTGACATTATGAATAGTAACGACGGTAATTATCTTTAACTTGCGTGATTAATTAGTAATCGCGTAGTTAAGGGTAATAAAATAATAAAATAATAATATAAAATGACCACAAAAAGTGTCCACATCCTCTTTTATTTTTCATGTACTACCATCGGATGTCTTTTTCCAACCGTGGGACCCCATGGAAACATTTAGTGTGATAGTGAACTTTTATCAAATTATTTTTAATGAGAGGAAAATATAACCAAGTATGTATTAACTAAGTAAAACAATTTTAATTTTGGTTATATAAATGATCTCATTGAATATAATTAGTCATTATAAATATAAAAATATATCCTACATCATGGTAATTTTTTCTAATTTTTAGACATCAAATAAATAAAATTATTTATGACACAATGATGATGAAGTGTTTTCATCAATATTGAATAATTTAAATAAATAAGAAGATAAATTTTGAAACAATATCCCACACTTGTCCAATTTTTAATGGATGATTTTATTTTGAACATGGGACACCTTATATTTGACTTTTATGATACTTGGATCTTTATAAGCTTAAATTCATTATATAATAAAACAATATTTTCAAACGTTCTTAAAGAGACCCTCCTCTCTCTTATAAAAGGACCCCACCTCTACCCCCTTAACCACACCTCTCAAGCCCTTGGCTCATCAAAACATTGATCATAACATCTTTCCAAATCACTCTCTTACTCTTAGAATCCTCACTTAGGGCAGAATTCTTCCCAAGGAAGCCTTTGGATCAAATCAACAAGAGTTACCCGATTTAAATGTAATGTATTCTCTTATGTTCTTTTGTTTTATTTTGCTTCTCTAACCGCCTAAACAGTTTTTATTCCTATCTTTTGTAACAAAAAATGTATCCTCAATATACTATGATTTTGTTATGAGATGGATTCGAACTACACTAACACTCATCTTCATCTAATGGGTGAAGAACATAATGTTTCGTTGGATGGAAAATTAACGTCTCACGAAATAATGACAATTCAATTACCTCTCACAACATCTCATGGTGGCCATTATGATGGAACTGTATTTATATATGATATATATCATGTTTAACCTTCTTTTATGCTTCTATATTTTCATTTTATTGAATGCCTTTATGGTTTCCAATGTGGGTAAATATGATAATCTCAATTGAGGAAGTGCGAACTACCACCCCCTCAAAGTGATGTGAGTCGTTAGTGCCTTATGAGGGATGAATAAAGATAGAGTTAATGATATTTTATATGATATTATACTGTAATTATAATATAACTATGTATCATTATGTTTTAATTCCATTAAAATATGAAATAGAAATGAAAGTAGCGTTCATGCGTACGTACGACATACCGTCTCCATGAACGGTGCATTTCATTTATTACCTCCAAATGTTATATACTATTATAAATACATGTATATACTGGATATATATGATATATATGATATCACAATAATTAATTTAATTCTGGATATAATGGAATATTGACCACATGGTCAACTTGTCAATATAAGGTGTTCATTTTTTACTCAAGTACCAAATATCGACAAAACGAACATTTTTAACCTAAATAATTACATAATGTTTATAACATGGTAATAAGTTCTATAAAATGAATAATAAACTTGATAAAGGTTCTTAATCAAGTACAAATTAACTTTAGTTTATTATTCAGGAGATTAAAGAATGATCGAGTCATGTCGGACACGAGGTAAGGGACTTCGTCTCAATCTCCTTTCATTAAGGAATATTTTTTTAAACACAACATTATTTTATACAGTGTATAAACCCCTTATAATTTTAATTTTATTCAAAATGAATATTTTCTCTATGAAGCATTTTACTCAATGACAAAAAAAATTTTTCTTTTTAACATATGCGGTGACAACGACCTTTATGCCGCCGTGAGTATTATTTGATCTTTGGCTTTCATAACATGCCATAATGATTTTAAAAGGAAAATAAATTCCATATAATCTTTTATGTATTTTGGTATTGAAATTGGTTTTGATATTTGATTTGTTATGTAAATATATTTAAGTGATATATTATGATGGAAATGTGGAAATTTTCTGTTTCCTTTATATTTATTGTTTGTCTTATGATTTTATAATGGTATTTGGACATTTGACGGGTGGTTAATTGATAAACCAAATAACTGGTGGTGCCCTGAATACCAGGACGGGCAGTTTCGTTATAACCTCCAATGCATTGGGTATGGAAGTCGGCCGTATGGATCTTCCATTTAGTGATATGTGTGAAAGTGGACCGTATGGTTATTCCATTTATAAATGTTTATGTCCCATGATTCCTTTATATGTTATGTGTTCTTTATATGGGATTTATGGTAAAATTTCGGATACAAATGAGTATGTAGTGATCTCTTATTCAATGAAGAGTATTTACTACTTTATAAAGGTGGAAAGTATTACTTCGGTTAAAGTATTCATGGTTTACCTGTTGTTTTGAAAAACTAATAGTTTTCCTTCTTTGTGTATCCCTTACTGAGATTTTTATGCTCATCCCATGTTTTTGAAATGTTTTCTATAGGACATAAAGATGAATAGGGTCAAGGATGAGATCAAAGAAAGAAATTATATCTAAAACAAGGAACAAAGGAATTATTCTTTTTAAGAGTTTTAATTTTATGAAAATAAAAATGGAAACTGAGAATAAGTGTCTACTTTGTATTCTTTTGGGATGTAATAGTTATTTCCTAATTATCTAAAACTGTAAACCTGAAAATATCCTCAATGTGAATTATTCATTTAATTCAAGATTATGTAATGTTTTATGGCCGGGTCCTTATAGTTGGTATCATATGTCGGTTTAGATAACATTAGGAGTTAGAGTATTGTTAAATAAATTAATTTATGGTAATATTGAAATGATATAGCATTTGGTGATTATCATGTTGCTTCGCCTAAGATAGTTCTTTGTTCAGAATTATTTTCCATAGAGGAAACATGGAAACTATGTTGGGACGACATCAGGAGGAAAAAACATTCTAAATCAGTAACCTGAAATGGTTAGAATCAGAATTGAACATTTTGTTGCAGGGATGGCACTGTTGATTCAGGCTATAAATGGTGGTGGTATCTATACACGAGATCATCCAGATCAACCACAAAGTAACATGTCAGTAGTGGAGAATTTTATGAGGCAACATCCCCCATCATTCAGAGGATCATCTAAAACTGTGCTAGTAGAAGGTTGGATAAAATAACTATAGAAGATATTTGATGTTATGGGGTGTTCAAAACATCAAAAGGTTAGTCTCTATGTTTACCATCTTGAAGGTGAAGTAGATCAGTGGTTGTCGATGGTTTCAAAATATCAGGGATAGTGAAAAGATTGATAATCTTGACTGGGATAAATTCAATGGTATGATTCTTGAGAAATATTTTCCAAAGGTGGTTCATCCTAGGATGGAAAAAAAATTCCTAGAATTGAGGCAGGAGGATGACTCAGTGGTTTCTTATGAAGTAAAGTTCACTCGACTGGAAAGGTATGCTCTAAATTTCATACGAGATTTTGAAAGTAAAATCAACCATTTTTACTCAGGGTTAAACCCAAAGTATTGAAGGTCTTTAGCTTCTTGTGAGTTGAAATGTAAGTAAAAACTCGTTCAATGTACAGAGAAAGTGGAAATGGAGATTGCTGATGATCAGATGTTCTTTGTCAAACAACAGAATAAGAGGTCCAGTTGGCAGGCAAAGGAAAAGAATTCATCAATGAAGCCTGGAGGTAAGAAAACCAAATATCCTTCATGTGAGAAGTGTGGTAAAATTCATCTTGGAGAATGTTTATCCATGTCTGGAAAGTGCTTTCGGTGTGGTAAGTCTGGTCATACTACTCATAACTATATGGAAGATGATCAAGCATGCAATGAAAAGCCAATGGTAAGATGTTTTAAATGTATTTAAATGGGTCATTATGAAAATGAGTGTCTAACAAATAACTCAACTGAGCAAAGGTAGCCAGACTAAAACCATAAAAGGGTGGTGAAATCCTTTGCAACTACTTCATCAGATGTTGGGATATCGAATGAAGTAGTATCAGGTACACTGTTTGTTTGTTCTGATTATGCCAATGTGTTGTTTGATTCAGGGTCTACACATTCTTTCATTTATGAGAATTTTTCTAGCAAACAGGGAATTCCATCTCAAGATATGAATCTCGAACTTATGGTAAAAACACTAAGAGGTAACATTGAAATAAGAAGAAATTATAAGAACTTTAATATCCTTTTGTGTGGAAATAATCTATAAGAAAACCTTATTGTTTTGTCTCTATTAGAGTTTGATGTTATTTTGGTCATGGATTGGCTTTCTGTTTATCAGACTATAATTGACTGCAAAGATAAAGGGGATTCCTTTCAGAACGATAATCAATTTGTGTACAATAATGAACTCCTACATTTGATAACATATCAAGATGTTGAGAAACTAGTAAAAGATGGAAATGAATGTCACCTTGCACATATTATTGAAAACCATGGAACTATTCAGATTAATTAATTGCTGATTGTAAATGAGTGTCTTGATGTTTTTCCTGATGAGTTTCCATGTATTATACATGATCGGAAAGTTGAATTTACTGTTGACTTAGTTTCCGAATCTAATCCAATTTCAAAACCCCCTTATTGAATGGCTCATGTTGAACTTTTATAGATAAAGAAGCAATTACAGGAGTTATTAGATAAAGGTTTCATTCTACCTAGCACATCACCATGGGGTTCTCCTGTCTTGTTTTTTAAAATGAATGATGGTTCAATGAGACTTTGCATTGATTATAGAGCATTGAAAAACATCACTGTCAAGAACAAGTATCATTTTCCTCATATATATGATTTGTTTGATCAACTCCAGGGAGCTCGGTATTTTTTCAATGATTGACTTGAGGTTAGGGTACCATCAGTTAAAGGTAAAAGAAGAAAATGGTTCGTGTAACACCCCGAGATTTTATGAAAAATATTCTTTTTAATTTCATTAATGTCTTGTGTTGTACGCTACACCAAAAGGAGCTTGCACAACACTCATCCTTGACTTGTCTTTCATTACACTCAATCGCGACCTTCCTTGATAGCGTGTGTAGTACGCAATACCGAGTTTCACTAAACAACAATATGCTATTAAAATATTATTAAAATTAGCCGTTAGGAATAGTAATACCCACTTTTGGAAATTTTGTAATTTTTTTTTTTCAATATGGACTTCATTTTTGGATTCGGAATATCGAAATTAGCTTAGGGTGAAGTTTTGGTAATTTTCGGATAACTTTCATATTTTGATGAATAGTGGAAATTACTAAATTTTAATTAAAAACAACTTTTTCAATCGAAATAATTAATAGTGATAAATTATTAATTTTAGTGGTTTTAAAGTATATTTAGAATATATTTTTACAATTTAATACAATGATGGTCATTGGATGTAATTTCACATTTAAACCAGTTATAAACAAGTTTCAATCTTTTGATAGTTATTATCTCTTAAAAAACACTATTTGTTTTGACGACGAGAATTAATTTTTAAATTAGTTAATGAAACTGATATGTTTTTAATTTGGTAAAATAGACATCATTTTTGAGTTCATAATATCAAAAATAGCTTAGGCCTAATTTTTGGTATTTTTCTGAAAACTTTCAATTTTTGATGAATAGTGAAACCACTAAGTGGTAGTTAAAAAAAACTGAATTTTTCATAAAACATAATTTTACCGCTTCTGTGAGTGGAATTTCAAAAATTCGAGAGACACGGTTGATATCAGTAAGTAAAATGTGGTTCAATGAGATGAAAATAATTTTTGGTGAATAGTAACTTTTTACTTTTATATACCACGGTTAAAAGTAAATAGGGTAATTAAGGGTAAAAATGATATTATTATTAACCTAAAACATGTCCTAATTATACTGGACAAGTGTAATTCGACCAAAGACAAACTTAGGAATAAAATATGACCATTTAGGCCGACATGTATTAGATTAGAACATTTATTATTAGTTTATTTAAAGAAGGGTTAAAAGAGTTAAAATCAAAGTTTATTTACTAAAACATTTTTAATATGGGGTTATAAATAAGATAAATTATACTATAAATATTAATTAGAAAGATAAAAATATTTCCTACATAATGGTATTTTATTTTTAAATTTTAGACATTAAATAATTTAATTTATTTATGACACAACAATGATGCAGTAATTATCTTATAAATGAAATATCGACATAATTGATGTTATAAATACCCAAATAAATATAATTTGAGACTTTTTATGAATTCAACTCATTTTCTAGGGTAATATGACATGTTAGTATTTATTTAAATAACTTTTTTCCAAATTATCATTCTGTTATGATTTTCACTAATATCAACTACTAAATAGTGTCAAAACTGACATAAAATAGTTTTTGAAACAAATATTATATTATTAATTGTTATTTTATTCCTAAAAATATATGTTTCGGCCAAATGACTTAGATATGGTTATATATATTAATAATAAACAACTTGGGGTTCGTTTGGATTCTTATAGTAAGTTTATTAACCTTATAGTGTAAGAACACAAGAAGACACAATAAAAGTAAAATTATTTAACTTGATGTTAAATATAAATGATAAAGTTAAAATTGGAACCTAAACTTATCTAAATTCTATTTTATAAGAGTCTTTCGACCCATCCCTACCTTAGCTTCGAAATATATTAATTTGGAGCTATTTAAGACTGAACTTGACTTTATAATAAAATAATATTTTTAGTTATTCCAAAGGTACCCCTCTCCTCCCTTATAAAAGGGAACCTCCTCCCTCTCTTCCTCACACAACTTTGAGCCTTCAAGCTTAGCCAACCCCTGAGAAATTATCTTCTCCACTTCCCTAGAAACATCCTAGAGGTTCTGTTCTTCTTCAAAGACCCATTTTAGTTCCCTAAAAGGAGGTCTCAAAGAAGCACTTCAAAGAAGAGGTAATGTTAGTTACCGATTCTTTCATCTTTATTTCTTCTTCCACTTCTTCTTCGTAGGTTGTTTCATTATGAAGTAATAACATCAGTATCACTCATATACTGATATGTTATTACAAGTATGAAACAACCCTATTTCACCATCTATCCATCCTACGGAAAAAGAAATCACCGTGCGTGCGTACGTACGGAATACCGTCTCCACGCCGCGGTGTAATCTATTTTCCACCACCACCTTACTTGGATGGGTATAATGGTGTAAATAATGACTATATATGACAATTATAAAGTGATACTGATTCTTAAATAGTATACATATACTTAAATACAATTCCACGATCATAGGAACAATATCATCACTCGTGTGTACGTACGGAATACCGTCTCCACGATGTGATGCGACTCGTTCTACATGATCTTCATTTCATAATGATTATATAAATGAATTGAATGAATGAATATGATATATATTACACTAATACCATTCTGGAAATGATGTATCTATAACCTAAAGAGAAGAATAATAATTTATTCGACAAAACACACATAAGAACAAAAAGTTATAAACACCCGAATAACAAGTAGCAATGAAACATTACTACTAATAAGCTAAGAATATGACCATATATGATATAATAACAATGAATATGATTCTGTAATAAGTCAATGACATTATTTAAATCATTATACAGGAGGTTCAGACACCTATGAAGAAAATCGGACCTAAGGTAAGGGAAATATCACAATCTCATTTTTATCCGAGATTGTTTATACTTTGGTATTTACTGGGGTGTATTTTATCATCCACATCCATGTTTCCTCAATATGTAATATTATTTCCATCCACCTAAAATTTTTTAAATCCTATTTTACCCTTAGGTGAGTTTTTAGTAAAAGATATGAAAGGAATCTTTTGTCGTTTTTCGTACGAGGTACTTTTTTGACTTTTCCGACAAAAGTACGAGAAGAATGTTTTTTTTAACTTATACGGCATAAATGGATTTTTAAAACATTACTTCCAAGAATATTCCTTTACAAGTTTTCAAGTTTATTTTTAATCAACTTCTTTTAGTTTAAAATTTTATGACATTTAAGAAAACAAAATGTTTTTGAAGTAGAAAGGATATTTTCCTCAAGAATGGAGTTCAAGTGTTTTATCAAAATTATTTTTCATCTAAGATAATATAGGGTTCTGTTTCTATCCCTATTATTACATTTAATTTATTATGTTGTGATGTAAATATTTTTATGAATTCCTTTATCTTATATGAATTGTTTTATGATGTCATGATGTTTAAGATTCCCATTTTTATTACATCGGTTATGCTGTGATGTATGGTTTCTGATTTTGTGGCACACATAAGAATGGTATCATTATGAGATGGGTGGGACCTATATCTCCCTCCAATGAATTGGGTAAATATTTTATATCTCATCAGATAGACATGGCTGGAATGGTTGGTTATACCGGTTCAGTGAAATATGAATGAAACGAGGGTGACTTGATTCAAAAAGGGACTTTGTCCACTAAGATTGTCTTGGAAATGAGTCTTGACTAACAAGAAATGATTCCCTATGATTATGTGGGCATGCCACAATGTTTAATGTGTTATGTTATGATTATTGTGATTACATTTCACTGCCATGAGTTATCCCAGGTTATGAAATTATGATCTCTTTTACATTTTAAGATTTCCAAAAGTTATGTGCTTATGTATATGATGTGATTGATATTTCTTTTGTTTACCTTTACTGAGCAATTATTCTCACACTTTTATGTTTACTTTTCCCCAGGATATAAAGAAAGGTTTTAGGTATAAAAAAGGAAGATCTTTATGGGAGATGTTGAAGATCTTTCACCAGGATTAGAATATTATATTCAGAGTTTCCAAATACACTAAACTATTACAATCCTTGTGTGTGTGTTTTTGTTATGTACTATGTATTCCGTAATTGTAATGTAATGTCAATGTACGTCAAGCTTCGGGTCTCTACAGTTGGTATCAGAGGAATGGTTTAGTCAACCATTGGAAACTAGGATGCGAAAACGTTAGTGAGATCCCCAGAGATATTTCTAAGGTATGTCTAGGGATGTCCCTATGGATAAGTATACGTATAGGATATAGTCCTAGAACTATGGTAACGATCCTAGAATTTAACCTAAGATGTTAGATATTGAGGGTACTCCCCCTTTACTATGTTGTTTTCTCTAGCATGATTGTTTCCTCTCAGAGAATTATTTTTGTGTTTTAGTTAATGGAGGGAACCAGAAGGAATTCGGTTAACATTGAATCCAATGGACAAATTGGTGACTATGAGCAACAAAATTATGTAATGCCTAGAGAGAATGATATTGTGATTATGCCGAATCATTCATCATGATATATGATTAACAAGGTGAAATTTAGAGGTATACCTAATAAGAGGAAGATAGACTATTATGCATTTTTGCATGTTGAGGAGCATATAGAAAAGAAGATTGATATTTCAAAAGAAGGGAAGAAGAACCTTGAGGAATACGTCAAATGGAGGGACCAATGTTATCTATGTGGAGAAAAGGGTCATAGAGTAACAGACTGTTATGGAGTTCAATGTATAATTTGTGGAGAACATGGTCATTACCCAACTCAATGCCCTGACCTAAAAAGTTACTTCTAAATCAAGGATGACTTATTCCAGGACAATCATTGAAGTGGATGGACTGAAGTGTTTATTTATTGGTATTCAAGAATAATTTTGTTGAGGTACTTTTATGGTGTATTGAAATATTTATGTATTGGTCTATTGTGGTTTTAAATAATTTTAAGGTACCGGTAACCATGAAAAGTGATTCAAATATTTTGGAAAGTAGATGATATGCGCATAATGAAGGGATAAGGAGAAAATGAAATGTTTGACAGTATTCATGAGCTCATGATTGATATAAGGACTAAGTGATATCATGGTTTGAGTATATAGAATTTTGAGGATTTTGGTATGTGGAAAGAGTTAATTTTTAACAGCACTAATGTTTTCAATAAGGTTCAATGGGTATTCAAGAGAGTACAAGATTAAGGACTTTGAATGTTTGGAATGTGACCAACAAGACATATCTTATGATTTATGGGGACCAACGATGGTATTAAATCTCTGGTAATCGTTTTCAATATATTATGAGAGTGGACTGCAGTATTATGGATAAGCCTAAAGATTGAAATGGATTATGTTGGTCATAAGTTAGTATTGTTTATGGATAGAAGTTTTTTCGATATTTTTGATGGGATGTTATAGTAATATTGTTTTAGAAAAAGGACAACCTACAAAACGGGCGACAACCCATCGCGTCGGACAAGGCTGTGGGAATCGAACCCACAACCGAAGTGCGACTGGCATATATCGCCTACCACTGGCCTATAGGAAGTCCCTCTTTAGTAGAAACTAGTTTTATTATATTAAGAAGTATGATATATGATCTATAAGTCCATTTTAGGAACCATATATGATTAATCTCACTATAGAATGACTTATGTATATTTAATAATTTTTGTTAACCTTTTGTTTGAGACAGATGGAATGACCCGTCATTCTATCACATGATCTACTAACACTTCATGAACAACAAATTCAACATCATTTATTTAAGAGATGAAGTGGAAATTTTTCAAGGCACGAACACCAGTGAGATTGTACCAAAATAAAGTAAGTATTTATTCTAATTCAAATTCTTCAACTTTAGGGAAACGATCTTGAAAACCAAAAATGTTGTCCTAGTGCTCTTATATCTGATTAATCAGATGGTACCTTAGATCGTCACAAATTTATGGATTTGTGATTGTTGGCTTTTCCATATCCATGTTCTCTACCACTCTCCATCAGAACATGATGGTTAGATTTTTTTCCATATCCATATTTTCACCTATGTGGAAACCCAGTGATTAGTTTATTTGGGTAACCGTTACATTTCATACCTTTGTTTTTAAATATTGGTTTTGGTATTCCTTTTTACGATGTGGGTTTCGATTAAAGAAACTTTCAAATAGTAAACCATTTATAACCCTGACGAATTTCGAGGGCGAAATTCATTTTAAGGGGGATAGAATGTAACACCCCGAGATTTTATGAAAAATATTATTTTTAATTTCATTAATGTCTTGTGTTGTATGATACACTAAAAGGATCTTGCACAACACACATCCTTGACTTGCCTTTCATTACACGCAATCGCGACCTTCGTTGATAGCGTGTGTAGTACGCAAAACCGAGTTTCACTAAACAACGATATGCTATTAAAATATTATTAAAACTAGCCGTTATGAATAGTAATAACCACTTTTTGAAATTTTGTAAATTTTATTTTTCAAAATGGAATTCATTTTTGGATTCGGAATATCGAAATTAACTTAGGGTGAAATTTTGGTAATTTTTGGATAACTTTCATATTTTGATGAATAGTGGAAATTACTAAATTTTAATTAAAAGAAAATTTTTCAATCGAAATAATTAATAGCGATAAATTATTAATTTTAGTGGTTTTAAAGTATATTTAGAATATATTTTTACAATTTAATACAATGATGGTCATTGGATGTATTTTCACATTTAATCACGTTATAAACGAGTTTCAATCTTTTGATAATTATTATCTCTTAAAAACACATTATTTGTTTTGACGACGAGAATTAATTTTTAAATTAGTCAATGCAACTGATATGTTTTGAATTTGGTAAAATAGACATAATTTTTGAGTTCATCATATCAAAAATATTTTAGGCCTAATTTTTGGTATTTTTCTGAAAACTTTCAATTTTTGATGAATAGTGAAACCACTAAGTGGTAGTTAAAAAAAACTTAATTTTTCATAAAATTTAATTTTACCTCTTCTGTGAGTGGAATTTCAAAAATCCGAGAGACACGGTTGATATCAGTAAGTAAAATTTGGTTCAATGAGATGAAAATAATTTTTGGTGAATAGTAACTTTTTACTTTTATTTACCACGGTTAAAAGTAAATAGGGTAATTAAGGGTAAAAATGATATTATTATTACCCTAAAACATTTCCTAATTCTACTGGACAAGTGTAATTCGACCAAAAACAAACTAAGGAATAAAATATGACCATTTAGGCCCACTTGTATTAGATTAGGACATTTATTATTAATTTATTTAAAGAAGGGTTAATAGAGTTAAAATCAACATTTATTTACTAAATCATTTTTAATATGGGGTTATACATAAGATAAATTCGACTATAAATATTAATTAGAAAGCTAAAAAGATTTCCTACATAATGGTATTTTATTTGTAATTTTTAGACATTAAATAATTTAATTTATTTATGACACAACGTTGACGCAGTAATTATCTTATTAATGAAATATTTACATAATTGATGTTATAAATACCCAAATAAATATAATTTGAGACTTTTAATGAATTCCAATAATTTTATTGGGTAATATGACATGTTAGTATTGATTTAAATAAGTTTTTTCGAAATTATCATTCTGTTTTGATTTTCACAAAAAATCAATTACTAAATAGTGTCAAAATTGACATAAAATAGTTTTTAAAACAAATATTATATTATTAATGGTTATTTTATTCCTAAAAACCTAAGGTTCGGAAAAATTACTTAGATAAGGTTATATATATTAATAATAAACAACTTGGGGTTCGTTTGGATTCTTATAGTATGTTTATTAACCTTATAGTGTAAGAACACAAGAAGACGCAGTAAAAGTAAAATTATTTAACTTAATGTCAAATCTAAATGATAAGGTTAAAATAGGAACCTAAACTTGTCTAAATTCTATTGGAAGAGAGTATTTCGACCCATCCCCACCTTAGCTTCGAAATATATCAATTTGGATCTGTTTAAGATAGAACTTGACTTTATAATAAAATAATATTTTTTGTTATTCCAAAGGTACCCCTATCCTCCCTTATAAAATGGCACCTCCTCCCTCTCTTCCTCACACAACATTGAGCCTTCAAACTCGGCCAACCCCTGAAAAATTATCTTCTCCACTTCCCTAGAAACATACTAGAGGTTCTGGTCTTCTTCAAAGACCCATTTTAGTTCCCTAAAAGGAGGTCTCAAAGAAGCACTTCAAAGAAGAGGTAATGTCCGTTACCGATTCTTTCATCTTTATTTCTTCTTCCACTTCTTCTTCTTAGGTTGTTTCATTATGAAGTTATAACATCAGTATAACTCATATACTGATATGTTATTATATGTATGAAACAACCCTATTTCACCATTTATCCATCCTATGGAAAAAGAAATCACCGCGCGTGCGTTCGTACGGAATACCGTCTCCACGCAGTGGTGTAATCTATTTTCCACCACCACCTTACTTGGATGGGTATAATGGTGTAAATAATGACTATATATGACTATTATAAAGTGATAATGATTCTGAAATAGTATACATATACTACAATACAATTCCACGATCATAGGAATGATATCATCACTCGTGCGTACGTACGGAATATCGTCTCCACGATGTGATGCGACTCGTTCTACATGATCTTAATTTCATAAGGATTATATAAATGAATTGAATGAATTAATATGATATATATTACACTAATAGAATTCTGTAATTGAGGTATTTATAACCTAAATAGAATAATAAGAATTTATTCGACAAAACACGCATAAGAACAAAAAGTTATAAACACCCGAATAATAAGTAGCAATGAAATATTGCTACTAATAAGCTAAGAATATGACCATATATGATATAATAAAAATTAATATGATTCTTTAATAAGTCAATGACATTATTTAAATCATTATACAGGAGGTTCAGACACCTACGAAGAAAATCAGACCTAAGGTAAGGGAAATATCACAATCTCATTTTTATCCGAGATTGTTTATACTTTGGTATTTACTGGGGTGTATTTTATCATCCACATCCATGTTTCCTCAATATGTAATATTATTTCCGTCCACCTACAATTTTTTAAATCCCATTTTACCCTTCGGTGTGTTTTTAGTAAACGATATGAAAGGAATATTTTGTCGTTTTTCATACGAGGTACTTTTTTGACTTTTCCAACAAAAGTACGAGAAGAATGTTTTTTTAACTTATACGGCATGAATGGATTTTTAAAACATTACTTCCAAGAATCTTACTTTACAAGTTATGAAGTTTATTTTTAATCAACTTCTTTTAGTTTAAAATTGTATTACATGTTAAGAAAAGAAAATGTTTTTGAAGTAGAAAACATATTTTCCTCAAGAATGGAGTTCAAGTGTATTATCAAAATTATTTTCCATCTAAGATAATATATGGTTGTGTTTCTATCCCTATTATTAAATTTACTTGATTATGTTGTGATGGAAATATTTTTATGAATCCCTTTATCTTATATGAATTGTTTTATGATGTCATGATGTTTATGATTCCCATTTTTATTACATGGGTTATGCTATGATGTATGGTTTTTGATTTTGTGGCACACATAAGAATGGTATCATTATGAGATGGGTGGGACCTATATATCCCTCCAATGCATTGGGTAAAGATTTTATATCTCATGATATAGACATGGCTGGAATGGTAGGTTATACCGGTTCAGTGAAACAGGACTGAAACGAGGGTGACTCGGTTCAGAAAGGGACTTTGTCCACTAAGATAGTCTTGGCAATGAGTCTTGACTAACAAGAAATGATTCTCTATGATTTTGTGTGCATGCCACAAAGTTTAATGTGTTATGTTGTGATTATTGTGATTACATTTCACTGCCATGATTTATCCCAGGTTATGAAATTATGATCTCTTTTACAGGTTAAGATTTCCAAAAGTTATGTGCTTATGTATATGATGTGATTGATATTTATTTTGTTTACCCTTACTATGCTTTTGAGCTCACCCTTTTATGTTTTCTTTTCCCCAGGATATAAAGAAAGGTTTTAGGTATAAAAAAAGGAAGATCTCTATGGGAGATGTTGAAGATATTTCACCAGGATTAGAAGATTATATTCCGAGTTTCCAAAGACACTATACTATTATGATCCTTGTGTGTGTGTTTTTGTTATGTACTAAGTATTCCGCAAATGTAATGTAATGTCAATGTACATCAAGCTTCGGGTCACTACAGTTCGAAGACCACGTTTTGTACTAGATATGGCCAGTATGAATTTTTTTTATTCCTTTTGGGTAAATTGAGGAACCTGGTAAATTCATGGATCAAATGAATAGAATTTTTCACGAGTTCTTGGAAAAGTTTGTGGTTGTGTTCACTAATGATATTTTGGTTTATTCCAAAAGTAAAGAGGAACATGAAATACATTTGAGGTTTATCTTGCAATCCTTAAAATGAATGAAACTTTATGGAAAATTAAGCAAGTGTGAGTTTTGGATATAACAAATTTCTTTCCTTGGTCACATTGTTTCAAAATATGGTATAACTGTTGATCCTACTAAAACAAAATACGTTGAATTTCCAAGACCCAAAAATATAACCAAGATCCGTAGTTTTCTTAGTTAGGTAGGTTATTAGCAAAGGTTTTTTTAAAATTTTGCACGGTTGTCCAGCCCATTGACTAAGCTAAATCGCAAGGGTGTTAAATTTATCTTGACAAATGAATTTGATGATTTTTTTTGGAATTGAAAAAAAGATTGGTGAATCCTCTAGTATTGGCACTACCTTCTAGAAATGGTGAGTTTGTTAACTACAACGATGCTTCATTGAAGGGACATGGTTGTTTCCTTATGCATAATGATCAGGTAATTGCTTATGCGTCACGTCAGCTGAAAATACTTGAGTTAAATTACCCTACAAATGATTTGGAATTAGCAACTGTTGTTTTTTCATTAAAAATTCGGAGGCATCATTTTTATGGAGTAAAGTCTAAAATATATACAAATCACAAAAGTTTAATGTATATATTTACGCAGAAATATTTGAACATGATATAGAGGAGATGGCTAGAACTAATAAAGGAATAGGATTGTACAATTCATTACTATACTGGAAAAGCAAATAAAGTGGCTGATTATTTATGTCGAAAAAGTAATACTTCAATAACAATGCTACATTTGGAGCGTGATCCTTTGGTTTTTGATTCGATGAATTTTTTCATAGAAGTTGTTGGTGTAGTACGTTCTTCTATTTTGCTTTAGGTGTCTATGAGATCATCTCTATCAGACGGAATTAAGAAATCACAGAAAAAAGACAGTGGGTTGTAGATAAAGGTTGTGCTAGTTCAGAAGGGTAAGGTTCCTGAATTTAACATTGATAATGATTGTGTTTTGGGGATTGGGGAGATAATATGTGTGCCTTGTGATTCACATTTGAAGAATGAGTTGTTATATTAGGGTCATAGTTCCCTGTTTTCAGTTCATATTGGAAAAACTAAGATGTACAAAGATCTATGGGTGTATTACTGCTGGGATGGAATGAAAAGATATATTGATGATTTTACTGTGAAGTTTTTGACTTGTCAACTGGTTAAAGCAGAGTAACAGTTACCAAATGGGATACTTCCATCATTACCAGTGCTAGAGTGGAAATGAGATAATATATCCAGGGTCTTCATTGTGGGATTACCAAAGACATCTCGAGGTAACAATGAAATCTGGGTTATTGTTGACCGCTTGACTAAATATGCTCATTTTATTCCAATTTGAGATACTTTATCTCTAGATCAAATTACTCGGTTGTATGATAAAGATGTAATAAAGTTACATGGAGTTCCCCTCTCCATTTTATCAGATCGTTATCCCAGGTTTACTTCTAACTTTGGGAAATGCCTTCAGAAGTCATTGGTTACTGAATTAAATTTTAGTACAGCTTTTCATCAGCAATTAGATGGTCATTCAGAATGAACAATTCAGACCATGGAGGATATATTACGTTCTTGCACGATGGATTTCCAGGGATGTTGGGACCGACATCTTTCTTTTGTTGAATTTTCATATAATAACAGTTTTCATTCCAGTATATAGATGGCTCCGTTTGATGCATTATATGGTAAACAACATCGAACTCCAGCTTTTTGGGATGATGTAGGGGAATGGAAGCTGATGGGACCAGAATTGGTAGAAGAGATGTTAGAAAAAGTTCAGCTGATACAGAAATAGATGAAAACAGCTCAGAGATGGCAGAAAAGTTTTGCGAATAACCTGAGGAAGGATCTTTCTTTCGAAATAGGTGATCAAGTTTTTTCTCATAGTTTATCCATGGAAAACTGTGATGCATTTTAGAAAGAAAGGAAAGTTGAGTCTGTGGTTCATTGGACCTTATGAATTCCTAGAGAAAGTTGGATCAGTTGGATACAGAGTGGAATTACCTCCATGTTTTTCCTAGGTACACAATGTTTTTCATGTTTCAATGTTGAAAAGTATATGCTAGATCCCTCTCATGTTTTGAGTCCAGACGTAGTTCCGTTGGAAGAGAATCCCTCTTATGAGAAACAACCAGTCCAGATTCATGGGTGTAGAGAGAAAGTGTTGCGAAATAAGGTAATTCATCAAATAATGGTTTTTTAAAAAACCACATGATTTAAGTGGCAACATGGGAATCTTAAAATGAAATGAGGGATAAATAAACCCATTTATTTCCTAAGTGAATAAATTTGCGAGGACACAATTTCTAAAAGCGGGGAAGGATGGAACATCCCAGGTAAATAAAGAATAAGACATTTTCATGGTTATTAATATTTTTTAATTAAATATTAATGTTTCCTTAAATGGGTTTCTATGTTCGACGGAATACCCGATACGCAACAACAGATTTCTTTGAAATCTTACGTTGCACACTAATAATATGATTATATTATTTAAAATGGTAGTTAACACGTAGCCGTTGTACTAGTGGGAATGAATATAAATAAATAAAATATTATTATATATGATTGATACATTTTTTTTACATTTATCCAATAATTTTTAGAGGCTTAAAATGCGAACGAATCCAATTTTAAGCATAAATACTATAATATTAACTAAAAGGTCGATTTATCTTCTTTTTATGGAGAACCCTCTTTAAATATAGTTTTTCTCACATTTATACATTCTATTTAACCAAATTAAATTCTTCTTTAGAATTGGGACATTGAAAATTACTTTGGATTAGGTTTTTTCATTTTTATGACAGTGTTCATTTTTTAATGAATAGTGGAAAATACTACATTTTACTTCAAAACTTCTTTGTCCTCTAATTTAATTAAATGGATAGATTATCATTTTAATTGGTTTTAAAGTGTAACTAGAATATATTTTTACCATTTAATCCAATAAAGGTCATTATAATTAATATCACTTTGAAATTTGACATAAACAATTATCAATCATTTGATAGGTATTGTTCCTTAAAAACACGCTGTTTGTTTTGAAAACCAGAATTATTTTTAAATTAATTAATGCAATTTAAGTGTATGAAATTTGGTAAAATGGATTCCATATTTGGAATCAGAATGTCCAAGTTATGTAATTAAGAACATTTTGGTTTTGTACATTATGAATAGTTACAACGATAATTATCTTTAATTTTCATGACTAATTAGTAATTAGCTAGTTAAGGGTAATAAAATAAAATAATAATAATATAAAATGACCCCAAAAAGTGTTCAAATACTCCTGGATTTGTCATTTTAGACCATTTTATGTCTTGTGACAACCTTGGGACCCCATGGAATCACTTTAGTGTGACAGTGACCTTTTATCAAATTTTTAAAAAAGAAAGGAAAATACAACCAAAGTATGTAATACCTAAGTAAAACAATTTTAATTTTTTTATATAAATGATCTCTTTGACTATAAATATTCATTATAAATAAAAAATTATTTCCTACAACATGGTAATTTTTTTATAATTTTTAGACATCAAATTAATAAAATTATTTGTGACACAATGATGATGCAGTGTTTACGTCAATATTGAATAATTTAAATATATAAGAAGTTAAAGTTTGAAAAAATATCCAACACTGGATAAATTCTTATTAGATGATTTTACTTCTAACATGGGCCACCTTATCTTCGACTTTAATTATTTTGGGACCTTTAAAAAACGAAATTCATTATATAATAAAATAATATTTTCAAGCTTTCCAAAAGATCCCATTCTCTCTCTTATAAAAGGCCCCCACCTCTACCCCATTACCAACACCTCTCAAGACCATGGCTCATCCAAACTCCTCTCATTTAATCACTACACATCCCTATATTACTCATAGAATCCTAACATTGTGTAGAAGTCTTCTCAAGGAAGCCTTTTTCTCAAATAAAAAATAGTTACCCGATTTAAAGGTAATGTCTTCTCTTATGTTCTTTTGTTTTATTTTGCTTCTCCAACCCTGTAAACTCTTTTTATTACATTATTTTGTAACAACGCCAGTATTATAAATATACTAGGATTTTGATATGATATGGACTCAATATAAACTTAGACACACCTGCAACTAATGGGTGAAGAACATAATGTTTCTGGGGATGGAAAACTAACATCTCACAAAACAATAATTGTTCAACTACCCCTTACTGCCTCTCATGGAGGCCATTATGATGGAACTTTATTCATATATGATTTATATTATGTTTATGTTTTCTCTATTCTTTTTTATTTCCTATTTATAGAATGCCTTTATGGTTTCCATAGTGGGTAAAGACGATAATCTCATTTGAGGAAGTGCGGACTACCGCCCTCTCAAAGTGATGTGACTCGTTAGTGCCTTATATGGGATGTATAATGGATAGAGTTAATTATATTATATATGATATTATATTGTAATTATAATATACCAATGTATCCTTATGTTTTAATTCTATTAAAATAAGCAATAGAAATGAAAGTAGCATTCATGCGTACGTACGGCTTACCATCTCCATGAACGGTGCATTTCATTTCTTACTTCCAAATGTTATGTACTTTTATAAATACATGTATATACTGGATATATATGATATCTAAATAATTACTTTCATTCTGGATATAATGGACTACTTACCATATGGACAACTTGTAAATATATGGTGTTAATTATTTACTCAAGTACTGAATATTGACAAATTGAACATTATTAATAGAAATTATTAAATAATGTTTCTAACATGGTAATAAGTGATATAAAAGGAATAATAATCTTGAAAAAGGTTCTTAGGAAAGTATAAATTAACTTTAGTTTATTATTCATAATATTAAATAATGATCGAACCAAGCCGGACACGAGGTAAGGGACTTTGTCTCAATCTCCTTTCATTGAGACATATTTTGTTTTATACACAAAATTATTTTATACGGTGTATAAACCCCTTTTACTTTTACTTTTATTAAAAAGGTATCTATCCTGTATTAATCATGTTACTAAACGACAAAAATTTTGTTTCTTTTTAACGGACGCGGTGACGACGACCTTTCCGCCGCTGCAAGTATTATTTGATCTTTGGCTTCCTTAAGAAGCCGTAATGTTTTTAAAAGAAAAATAAATTCCATATACACTTTTATGTATATTGGAATTGAAAATGGTTTTTATAATAGATTTTTTTTGTCAATATATTTATGTGATATGTTGTGATCGAAATGTGGAAATGTTTTGTTTCCTTTAAATTTGTCGTATGTGTTATTATTTTATAATTGTACTTGGACATTTGACAGGGGGTTACATGATAAACCAAATGATGGGTGGTGCAGTGAATACCCGGATGGGTGGTTATGTTATAACCTCTAATGCATTGGGTATGGAAGTCAGCCGTATGGTTATTCCATTTAGTGATATGTGTGGAATTCAGCCGTATGGTTATTCCATTTAAGTAAGTTTATGTCCCAAGTTGATTTTATATATTTTGTGTTCTTTATATGGGTTTTTTATTAATATTTTGGTTACAAATTGGTATGTAGTGATCTTTTATTCAGTGAAGAGTATTTACTACTTCATTAAGGTGAAGAGTATTACTTATGTTAAAGTATTCATGGTTTACTTGTTGTTTTGAAAAACTAATAGTTTTCCTTATTTGTGTATCTCTTACTGAGATGTTTATGCTCAAATAATGTTTTTGAAATGTTTTTCATAGGACTTATAGATGAATAGGGTCTAGGATTGTATCAATGATGGACATGATATCTAAAACATTGAACTAAGAAATGTTTATTTTTAGGAGTTTTTATTTTATTTGAAAAATTGAAACTGAGTAGAAGTGTCTTCTTTGTAATATTTTGAGATGTAATAGTTATATCCTAATTCTCTAAAACTCTAAACCTGAAAACATCCTCAATGTGAATAATTTATTTAATTCAATATTATGTAATGATTTAAGACCGTGTCCTTATACCAAGATATAATAAGGTTTATAGTATTTATATATGATAAATATTTTACAATTATACTTATAGAAATATAATAGAATATATACCTTCTCACATTCCATTCTATAGAAAATATTATAACATCAATCTTGATTATGGTAGACTAAAATTTCAAGAAGCAGTTTAATTCATTTTATAATTACTCTTTATGTGGATGTTAAAAATGATTTATTTTATTTTTATATTTTTTATAATGAAATATTAACTATTATAGAGGGAAAATAGTTCATATACAATCTAAAGTTATCATTTATTGGAAAAATGACAATATTGTTTGTGTGTATGGAAGACTATCGCCTCACAAAGCGATGTGATTCTTTTTGTTACTATATAACATGAATTGTATGTTCTATGGAATTTAATTAAATAACATGATTTTTATGATATAAATATCATCATAGAATGTGAATGTAATATTTACCTTATTTCCACCATGATATTCCAAAAATGGATATGTTATTCATTTATATGTATATCCTAATATTTCCATGATCATAATATATATCACATTCCTTGAAGATATTTCTTTGATAGATTAAAAAGTATAATTTACATATTAAAAGTGATAAATATGTTTTATACCATTATATATATGATGATATCATAATATATTTTTCCTTAGTGAACTTACCTGTGTGTGTTTAGATATAAGAGTCATTTATCATTAAAACGTATGACAAGAAATTATATAGATAAGTAATTTAATATGACATGGTAATGAATTAAATAAAAAGAATAATATTCATCCATAATATTCCAAATATAGTTATTATATAATTTATTATTATTGTTCTAGAATTTAAAAATACCATGGAACAATTGGGATCTATTAAAGTGATCTCAGAAAATCAACTTTTCCATCATTTTTTGAAATCCACTAACTCACTTTATCTCTCTCCATAATGTTATTTAATTATTTAATATTTTGTATAAGTATCTGTCACAAATAATCCTAGTTTATTATTCCCTCCTTGGACTTTTTAATAAAATGCCTATTACCATTTCTAAAATTGCTTCATTATGAAATTTCCATTAATTTTTGAATAAATAGTGATTATGAAATCAATTTTTAATCCATGGGTATTTATTAATGAAATGAGTACTATGTTTTATAATATATTCCCAAAAAAATAATTTTTAAAAAGAAAAAGCAGAGTCATGTGTTATAATTTATTATTATAATGATATGTTTTCATCCACTGTTGGAACACAATAGCTAGTAGTACAAAAGGACCACATCATGATCATATCCTTAACTAGATTCATTAATTACAGATTAGCCACATGATTTTACTCTTTATATTCATATAAGATAACATAATTTATCTGAGTCACATTGTTGAGATAATCAATCCAATGATGTAGGATTTTATAGGGAACATTCTTTATTCATGTTTGCTAATATGTGACAAAAGTTTCATATTCTGACAAAATACACAAGGAGTTCGACTATTATTGTACTATGTATCATGTTGAATACACTGTAGACCAAAATGAAACATCATAGGACACTCTAGTTCTAGATTAGTTATAAAATATACCATTAACAAATCCATGATGTGTTTGGAATACACCTCAACAACCTAATCCCCCTATAATGCTAGGTTGTTGCACTATCAACATTGTCCTCAAGCCATAGGTAGACTGGGTGGATCCAGTGTACAAACATTTGAACCATTGGTTTCCTCATCCTACCTATCACCACCAAAAGCCATAGAGTTTTCATATCATTTAAACTATTATGAATACATTATAATTGTAGCATTGATGTACTGTATAATTATTTCTGTATTAAAAAAATTACCACATATGTGGAGGGATTTGGATCATCAAATAGTTGGCATTTCATGCAGTCCATATATATTAAAATATTGATGCCACTGCATCCAATAGTAAATTCAGGACCAGTCCACTACACATAGAATTTTTGATCACCTCTTTGAGATCATCCATTTGAGCATGAGTTTCGATCACCTTCCCAAAGAGATATCCTATATTGTCCCATAGATTCTGGGTTAAACCATATATCAAAAAGTGGTTTTGTACATCCTCTTGTTTTTTCAATCAAAAGTGACATGATAAAACAATATGATGTCCATCCCTTTTATATTTGATCATGTTTCTATATTTTATTTTTCTCTATCCTCAAAAAATATACAATTGGGTATGGTTTTATTTGATAACTTGAACATTATTATCCATGATTTTGGTATAAGAACTATTTCTTAGAGCTATGATGTTGTGTAACTAAATCAATAATTGTTAAGTGAACAATTTCAGGGGATACAATCATTGTGTTCTTCAAAGGACTACCCAATGAGATAGTGGTCTATCAGTTGAGTTTATAACTCCATCTTACATTCCCCTCTGTATCATGAATGATTCCACTAAATTTGTTCTTGGGATCTTCCAAAATAATGTATAGAAGATAGTATTTGTAACCATTAATTAGCCACCCTTTGTATCTATTAGATAAGAAATCACAAGAAGAAACATTATAACTCAATGTTCATGTATATTTATTCTTAATAACGTCATTAAATTATTGGAGGTATTTAATTCCATTACCACTAATTTCAATGGGTTTATTGAACTCCTCACATGATTTAGTGAAATATATCTTTTAATAGAGTTACCCTATCAATATGATTTTTTTATCACGCCATTATGTTCATTCATGAGACCTCTAGGACTTTTATATAGAGATAATAAAAAAACCTTTATATTCTCATAGTGTTTACAAGGAACAACCTTCCATCTAGAGACATGGCCTTTCATTTCAAAATATCCATTTTATTGAAAATTCTAGAGGATATTCTTTCAAGATACAGTTTCTTAAACAGAAACTCAAATAAGGGGATACCAGAGTTATTAAAAGAAATGGATCCATTATATACTCAAATACATTTACTTATTCTATTTTTTTCTATTTGTAAGTCATCACTAAAAGAAATGAAGGATTATCCCAATCTTAGCTCTTGTGCTGCCACCTCTTCATAATTTTCAATGAGATATTTAATAGAGGATATTGTCTTTCATAAATCATTCCAATGTAGAACAAAGTCATCAACACACAAAATATGTGATTGATAATTTTCATTCCTTCAATAATATTTTTTTTTGTAAAATACAATTTGAGTATGGTCATTGATAAATCCTCTAAAAAAATAATTTTCAATGGAAATGGGATTTCTAAAACTGGATCTCCTTGTCACCCACACTGTATGCATTGAATGAATAATATGGGTTATCCATTTATAATAATGGAAAACATTTAATATTTGAGTATGATGATAATAATCACAATAAATTCATTTGTGAAACCATATGTCATTGGGTAATAAAAATAAAATATCCATTATGATGACTCAATGGCATTGTAGACATAGATGTTTATATCAATGATGATTTCTTTTATTACCTTATTCAGTATATTAACACATTTTATGTTTGTGAATAGATAATTATAAAATTTTCTAATATGTAAAAATTCACATTGGATTGGAGTGATATAATTAATAAATATTTCTCCCATTATGTTTATAATTATTTCACTAAGAAGTTGGGGGATAATGTTCCCAAGTGTAAATGGGATGAGGTCTTTGATATAAAGTGAATTCTCTTTCATAGCTATCAATTCAGTGAAGCTTGAGTTTATCCCATATAGAAATTATAAATGATTAATGATTTCACAGAATCCATGTGAATCATAATCATAAATAATATCACTATAAAACAAAACATATATTTTATTAAATCCATCATTATCAGAAGTCCTCTGAAAATTGAGGGAGAATATAGTGTATTTGAATTCATAATTGGCTTGAACCATGATAAGAGTTCTGTTTTGATACTTCTCAATGCAGGGAGAAATGTTATCAGTCCTTTTCTATGTGTTGAGTAGAACATTATAATAATAAATTACCATAAATATATCCACATATTCTTATGATATATCATTTCAGTAGTCTGTAGAAAAAAATTTAATATTATGGCCTTGTTTTTAGATTTTTATCTCTTCCCTTTATTCTATATATTAAAGAATGTTTAATTACAATCTCCATCCATTAACCATTTAACATTAATATATTTCATGCCATTACTTTTTCATTAGAATATAATCTTACAAATGATGAGCTATTAAATATTCTATAGATAGGGATTCTATATTTTGATTTTTGACTTGGATAAAATATTGATGTTCTTTAGCAGCCTTGATTTCCAAATCATGGTTGTAAAATGATCTCTTACTCTATATTCTATGTAACTATTTAATATACATTAATTTACCATCCAGATTGTGAGAAAGACCACAAATGGAATCAATTTTCCAATACTCTCACAAATATTCTCAACATCCTTGAGTCCTAAGACATCCATTATTAAAATTATATAGACTAGGATTTGACCATTCCATATGTGTAGAAAATTCAACAAGGGAAGGGTATTTACTAAATTATATTTATGTATGGTTAAACCTGAGATCCCATTTTATCGCTTTTATCATCCATTTAAATAAATAAACCATCATTTTTACTTTCTTATCTTTCATTTCTGGTGTATCTAAAATACGTGATGTCATCTACTGTGACTATGACCTGAGGAAGATTGCATTGTTCAATGAAATAAGTGTACTCTATATTAGAAATTTGATTAACTTTACATCTTGTTTTTTCTTCAATAATGAATAAATTTTTTAATTTCCCAATATTCTTGAATTTAAGAAAAATTATTTTCAATTGTATTTATCAATTCCTCTCCATATTTCTCTTCTTCGTATGTATGATGTAAAATCATACACAAAAAATAGATAAATTATAGCCTGATATGCAGCATGATACATAAACACTCTGAGGTTTGTTGTTATATGTAATAATAGGAATAATTTCATTCTTTAAAATCCATAAATGATCCATGTTGGAGTCTTGTATATTTTTTAGGAAAACATATATCCACGATAGTCCCATTGTGAAGGCATTATAGTTATCCATGTGCAATTTTCTTTCAGTAATACCAACAATGAAGGGGTTTTAGTCCTATATAAAATATCTAAGGGTTTTAGCCATTACAGAGTACCCTGAATCCTGACTATTCCAATAAATAATCATATTTTTATAGGTTTGTACCCTTGTCTCATTTCCTCCATGTTGTGCTGCATTCTTATGGGTCTTTTCATCATCCCAAAATTATTTTTTTCTTTCATTATTTATTTGTTCATTATTGAGTCATTTATGCAGTCAGATTATAAATATTTGTCATTATTATCATTGGATGATGAAATCCAATTTTAATAAATGAGTTTTGTGTCTTACACACCATTAGTCCAAAATAACCCACTCAATGGGTTGAACTTATTCACTAACAGTCCACTTTCAGCATGTTATTACATTGTTAGTCTTTTCATAGAATCCAGAGAGGTAGAGAATTGTGAGAACTACCCCTCCATGTCACAAAATCCATCATGTTTCTGTTGTTTTAATACATGTGGTATATTTAATATGTGACATTTTTTTACATTCCAAGAATTGGTCAGGGACACATTCACAACAATATATATGTAATTATACTATGTAGGAATGTCTGCATCAGCAGGATATCTGAATTCTTGTTCTGTGGGACAAGTGGATTCACCTTTACAGAATTTGTCTCATTATCATGGCATTGGGGGGATCCTAAACTGGGTTTTATTGATTTTAATTATCCATTATGTAAATTTCGTTAATAGTATTAAATATTTTGTGAAACTACCTCCACACAAAGATTATGGGGGAAGGAATATGTCATGGTATCCAAAAATTGAGTTCTAATTTGTTCACATATGGTGATATCACATGAAATCACATAAGTAGAAATATATCATACCACTATATACTGAGAAATGATTTATTTATTCAGGTACTTCTACAAGGTAAGCCATTTTATCTCCACATTTATATTCCCATTAGTGACTCATTATCAGGGAGGTAGACATTTTCAGTTTTCATAGAATTTTCATGATTGTTGAGTGAATCACTTCCAGGAAACATTTTATCCTTGTGGATTATCACATCCACCATGACTACAATAGTCATATGGGAGAACCTTGGAGTTATGAACCCCATTCCCCAAATTTTTAGAAGGATATATATTCTATCCATAAGCAGAAGTCTATTCCCTATGAGTGGTTTATTGCATATCACCAGCCTATGAAGGGGTAAACCATTTTCATTGAGATTTAGTCGGGATAATTTTATTCCTCTTACACTTTATATAGAGAGAAATTTCATTCCATTATAATATTTAGAATTATCATCTAGTATCTCATTTGCACTCAGAGCATATATTGGGAAAAAACATTCATCACCCACAAATTTTTTGCTCCCTCTCATATTGGATATCTAGGTTAATGCTATCATATTTTGTTGATGGAAACACCTCTCGAACAAAGGAGATGGAAAAATCATCATATACCAAGATCCTTATTGAAATACCAAACATCATATTATTAGTTTATTTATCCATCATAATGAATTTTCAAATGGGGGATGTGATGTTCCAAATAGTCCATAGATTATAGTAAAGACATATAAGTCGAAATATGGGGATCCAAACCATAGTATATGTGTTTTAATATTGTCATGGTAAAAATATCTATCCCATTCCTAAATTGTGATAAATATAGTATTTAAGGATATCAAACCCTTTCCCCATGATTTTACATTTGGATCAATATGTTTGAATACCACATGGTAATATCCACTCAACATAGCCTTCATTATCCAGTCATCGAATCCCTATATTTTCATGATTCATTCAGTGAGGTCACTGAATTTACATTATGTTTCTCCCTTTGAGAAAATAACTCGTGAGATGATAAAATATTTACATAGACATACACATTATTCAAATACATCACAGCCAGATGAAGTAAGAACTATTCACCCTTTCTTGATAACCCATATATGATGTGGTATTTGAAATTCCACAAAATGAAGGGAGGAACTATATTTCTCTACCTCTTAGAAAATATTATGTGGAGAAACAATTGCATTACGATCTTGTTCCACAAAATTTGGGTATTCCAAAACCTAAAAGAGTTCTCAATTCCCAACATGAATAGTTTGATTCAGATCCCTTATATTTACTATGGTCTTGCTCCTCTCATTGGCTTCATATTAAATATATTTTGGGTTTAACCCTTTCTCCCCATGCCCAACATACTCTTCCATCTTCATGGGATATCTTGTCGAAGGGTAATGCTTATCTCATGCCTTCTGATTGATTTTTAGTATCTATTAGATATAAACAATAGACATTTAATGATGAGTGTTCCTAAATAGTGTTTCAAAGAATAACGTAAACATTTTTCCTTATGATGAATTATGTATGGGATTGGGGAGTGGACCAAATACTTTTTGGTAATATATCTACTATGTGATATATTCCATGATGATCGACTTGACTCATGATTATGTCATTATATATATAGAGTCCAAATTTCCAATGATTCTAATGTCTTTTGATATAATGTTATTTATGATATTATTACCTGAAGTTACACCCATGAATTATCTATTAAGGTATAATTTTATCCCTTATACACTCTTGTTATGTTTACTTGACATGTTTATTTCGTTACTATGAATATCAGCTAATCTAGTTCAATATTTATTCACGGAGTTTTCTATTTTGTTTTAGGAGCTCAAATGGATTTTAATAGTTGACTATGGAGAATAAAATAGAGATTCTATGTTCTATATTCATCTTTATGTACTATTATCTCAGTTTTCAAAATACACAAGGCCTCTGGTTCCCATTATTATATTTAAATAAATTTATGTTCAAGATTCAATTAGTAATATTTTTCAACATCTTAGTTTTTGAGATTTTGTATAAATGGAATGTCTCGGTTATCCTTTGGAACATTGAATAGTATATAACAGTGATTAAAATATTTATAAGTATAATTAAAATTGTATGAATTATTCATTATATAAGAAAATATACCCAAATCCTGGTTGTATGTAGAAAGTGGTTTTCCTGAAAACAAATACAATCTAATATACTACAAGTGGTCGTGGTTATGGAAAAGAGGTTCCAAGTGGAAATAACCCCAAAAGAGAACATTCAGGTCAAATCGATCATCACCCAATGCAAAAAAATGGGCCTTGATTCCCACCTGGTTTGACACTATAGAGGGATTTGATAATGAATATTCAAAAACTATTTACAAACTATTATAAATGAATTGAAATATTTGTTACTTTTGAAATCTTTTTAGGAAACAATACCATGGATAAAATAGATTAAAAACTATATTCCAATAATTTAGAATATAATTTTAATTCTAGTGATATTCCAGTCAAATTTATATGTTTCCCTATAATATGTTTATTAATTCCCAGACCATGTTTTTTATTTAATGGATGTAAATAGTAGAGCCCATTCCAACCACCTATATGATATGAAATGTGAAGATTTATATAATGATATGTCTAAAATTATGGTACTGGGATATGATAACTTCATTGTAGAAATATTACACCATGATTATATTATGAATAATAAAAAATATCAAACTAAACTACAAAATCCACATAGGAAGGATAATGTTGTAGTCATTTTATTCATGTGACAAAGTCCCCAAACCAATAGTGGATATTATGAACCCATCATCACTAAACATTTAATTAACACCAATGAATAGATATTATCTATCCTCTAATGAAAAAATATAGAGAATTTTATGCTATCCATTTTTCACATTGATAGAGAAGCTGATCGCAGGTTTAAACTGGTCATGAAAAATGTCCATTCAATGGAATGGAATGATTTCATGGAAATATATTTTTAGAAATATTTTTCCATGACTCTCTGTTGAAAAAATAAAAAGGTAGATCCTTAGTTAGAAGGAAATAGAGAAGAGTATTTTATGGCCTATAAGGAATACATCACAATGGTTTAATGGTATTTACCTCGAATTATTTTCAACACTGAAATATTGAAATAGCATTTTATTTTTATGTTAATGTTGAGTATATGAAAATATATATCGATTCAAGACATTTTGAGTTATGAATAGATTTTCTTTTGAGCCAAAAACATTGATATAGAGAATGGGGACTATCAGTTGTGTCGTGGGACTGGAGAACTAATGTAGAGGCCTCGAATTACTTCCAATGGACTATAATTGATGCCTATCGGGGCACTCCATGGGTAGCTACACCCCCTGGGTGGGACACACAACCATCCCCAGTGGAAGCCATTTCCTCATGAAGCCCTTGGGCGGAGAGCCATGCTTCTTCCAACGCTCACATGTGAGAGTTCCCAAGGATCGGATACATTCCTACCTCCTTTGCCTCTGAAACCAACTATAGAGACCTGAAGCATGACGTACATTGACATTACATTACATTTGCGGAATACTTAGTACATAACAAAAACACACACACAAGGATCAAAATTGTTTAGTGTCTTTGGAAACTCGGAATATAATCTTCTAATCCTGGTGAAAGATCTTCAACATCTCCCATAAAGATCTTCCTTTTTTTTATACCTAAAACCTTTCATTATATCCTGGGGAAAAGTAAACATAAAAGTGTGAGCTCAAATGCTCAGTAAGGGTAAACAAAAGAAATATCAATCACATCATATACATAAGCACATAATTTTTAGAAATCTTAACCTGTAAAAGAGATCATAATTTCATAACCTGGGATAACTCATGGCAGTGAAATGTAATCACAATAATCTTAACATAACACATTAAACATTGTGGCATGCACACATAATCATATATAATCATTTCTTGTTAGTCAAGACTCATTGCCAAGACTATCTTAGTGGACAAAGTCCCTTTCTGAACCGAGTCACCCTCGTTTCAGTCCTGTTTCACTGAACCGGTATAACCAACCATTCTAGCCATGTCTATCTCATGAGATATAAAATCTTTACCCAATTCATTGGATGGAGATATAGGTCCCACCAATCTCATAATGATACCATTCTTATGTGTGCCACAAAATCATAAACCATACATCACTGCATAACCCATGTAGTAAAAATGGGATTCTTAAACATCGTGACATCATAAAAAAATTCATATAAGATAAATGAATTCATAAAAATAATTCCATCACAACATAATCAAATCAATGTAATGATAGGGATAGAATCAGAACCCTATTTTATCTTATATGGAAAATAATTTTGATAAAACACTTGAACTCCATTCTTGAGGAAAATATCCTTTCTACTTCAAAAACATTTTCCTTTCTTAGCATGTCATACAATTTTAAACTAAAAGAAGATTATTAAAAATAATCTTGAAAACTTTTAAAGGAATATTCATGGAAATAATGTTTTAAAAATCCATTCATGCCGTATAAGTTAAAAAAAATTCTTCTCGTACTTTTGTCGGAAAAGTCAAAAAGTACCTCGTATGAAAAACGACAAAATATTCCTTTCATATCTTTTACTAAAAACTCAACGAAGGGTAAAATTGGATTTAAATAATTATAGGTGGATGGAAATAATATTACATATTGAGGAAACATGGATGTGGATGATAAAATACACCCCAGTAAATGCCAAAGTATTAACAGTCTCGGATAAAAATGAGAGTGTGATATTTCCCTTACCATAGGTCCGATTTTCTTCGCAGGTGTCCGAAACTCCTGTATAATGATTTAAATAATGTCATTGACTTATTACAGAATCATATTAATTGTTATTATATCATATAAGGTCATATTCTAAGCTATTTAGTAGTAATATTTCATTGCTACTTGTTATTCAGGTGTTTATAACTTTTTGTTCTTATGCGTGTTTTGTCGAATAAATTCTTATTCTTCTCCTTAGGTTATAGATACCTCATTTCCATAATGGTATTATTGTAATATATATCATATTCATTCATTCAATTCATTTATATAATCATTATGAAATGAAGATCCTGTAGAACGAGTCGCATCACATCGTGGAGACGGTATTCCGTACGTACGCACGAGTGATGATATTGTTCCTATGATCATGGAATTGTATTGGAGTATATGTATACTATTTCAGAATAAGTATCACTTTATAATAGTTATATATAGTCATTATTTACACCATTATACACATCCATGTAAGGTGGTGGTGGAAAATAGATTACACCCCGGCGTGGAAACGGTATTCCGTACGTACGCACGCGCGGTGATTTCTTTTTACGTAGGATGGATAGATGGTGAAATAGGGTTGTTTCATACGTATAATAAAATATCAGTATATGAGTGATACTGATGTTATTACTTCATAATGAAACAACCTAATAAGAAGAAGTGGAAGAAGAAATAAAGATGAAAGAATCGGTAACGGACATTACCTCTTCATTGAAGTGCTTCTTTGAGACCTCATTTTAGGGAACTAAAATGGGTCTTTGAAGAAGACCAGAACCTCTAGGATGTCTATAGGGAAGTGGAGAAGATAATTTGGCAGGGGTTGGCCGATCTTGAAGGCTCAAATTTGTGTGAGGAAGAGAGGGAGGATGTGCCCTTTTATAAGGGAGGAGAGGGGTACCTTTGGAATAACTAAAAATATTATTTTATTATAAATCCATGTTCGTTCTTAAATAGCTCCAAATTGATATATATCGAAGCTAAGGTGGGGATGGGTCGAAATCCTTTCATCAAATAGAATTTAGACAAGTTTTGGTTCCTATTTTAACCTTATAATTTAGATTTAACATTAAGTTAAATAATTTTACTATTACGGTGTCTTCTTGTGTTCTTACATTATAAGGTTAATAAACTTACTATAAAAAGCCAAACGAACCCCAAGTTGTTTATTATTAATATATATAACCTCATCTAAGTCATTTTCCCAAACCTTAGATTTTTAGGAATAAAATAACAATTAATAATATAATATTTGTTTTAAAAACTATTTTATGTCAATTTTGACACTATTTAGTAATTTATTTTTGTGAAAATCATAACAGAATGATAATTTCGAAAAAAGTTATTTAAATAAATAATAACATGTCATATTACCCTATAAAATTAGTGTAATTCATAAAACGTCTCAAATTATATTTATTTGGGTATTTATAACATCAATTATGTCAATATTTCATTAATAAGATAATTTCTGCATCATCGTTGTTTCATAAATAAATTAAATTATTTAATGTCTAAAAATTACTAATAAAATACCATTATGTAGTAAATCTTTTTATCTTTCAAATGAATATTTATAGTCGAATTTATCTTATGTATAACCCCATATTAAAATGTTTTAGTAAATAAACATTGATTTAAACTCTTTTAACCCTTCTTTAAATAAATTAATAATAAATGTCCTAATCTAATACAAGTGGGCCTAAATGGTCATATTTTATTTCTAAGTTAGTTTTTGGTCGAATTAAACTTGTCCAGTAGAATTAGGACATGTGTTAGGGTAATAATAATATCATTTTTACCCTTAATTACCCTATTTACTTTTAACCGTGGCAAATAAAAGTAAAAAGTTACTATTCACCAAAAATTATTTTCATCTCATTGAACCACATTTTACTCACTAACATCAACCGTGTCTCTTGAATTTTTGAAATTCTACTCAAAGAAGAGGTAAAATTATGATTTACGAAAAATTCATTTTTTTAACTACCACTTAGTGGTTTCACTATTCATCAAAAATTGAAAGTTTTCAGAAAAATACCAAAAAATAGGCGTAAGCTATATTTGATATTATGAACTCAAAAATTATGTCTATTTTACCAAATTCAAAACATATCAGTTGAATTATATAATTTAAAAATTAATTTCCGTCGCCAAAACAAATAGCGTTTTTTTAAGAGAAATTAACTATCAAAAGATTGAAACTTGTTTATAACTGGTTTAAATGTGAAATTACATCCAATGACCATCATTGTATTAAATTGTGAAAATATATTATAAATGTAATTTAAAACCAATAAAATTAATAATTTATCACTATTAATTATTTCGTTGAAAAAGTTGTTTTTAATTAAAATTTAGTAATTTCCACTATTCATCAAAATATGAAAGTTATCCGAAAATTACCAAAATTTCCCCCTAATCTAATTTCGATATTCCGAATCCAAAAATGAAGTCCATTTTGAAAAATAAGATTTACAAAATATCAAAAATTGGTTATTACTATTCATAATGGCTAGTTTTAATAATATTTTAATAGCATATTGTTGTTTAGTGAAACTCAGTATTGCGTACTACACACGCTATCAAGGAATGTCGCAATTGCGTTTAATGAAAGGCAAGTCAAGGATGCATGTTGTGCATGCTCCTTTTGGTGTAGCGTACAACACAAAACATTAATGAAATTAAAAAGAATATTTTTCATAAAATCTCGGGATGTTACATTCTACCCCCCTTAAAATGAATTTCGCCCTCGAAATTAGTCGGGGTTATAAATGGTTTACTATTCGAAAGTTTCATTAATCGAAACCCACATCGTAAAAAGTAATACCAAAACCAATATTTAAAAACAAAAGTATGAAACGTAACGGTTACCCAAATAAACTAATCACTGGGTTTCCACATTGGTGAAAATATGGATATGGAAGAAAAATATAACCATCATGTTCTGATGGAGAGTGGTAGAGAACATGGCTATGGAAAAGCCAACAATCACAAATCCATAAATTTGTGACGATCTAAGGTACCATCTGATTAATCTGATATAAGAGAACTAGGACAACATTTTTTGTTTTCAAGATCGTTTTCCTAAAGTTGAAGAATTTGAATTAGAATAAAAACTTAATTTATTTTGGTACAATCTCACTGTTGTTCGTGCCTTGAATAATTTACACATCATCTCTTAAATAAATGATGTTGAATTTGTTATTCGTGAAGTTTTAGCAGATCATGTGATAGAATGACGGGTCATTCCATCTGTCTCAAACAAAAGGTTAACAAAAGTTATTAAATATACATAAGTCATTCTATAGTGAGATTAATCATATATGGTTCCTAAAATGGACTTATACTTCATATATCATACTGCATAATATAATAAAACTAGTTTCTACTAAACGGGGACTTCCTGTAGGCCAGTGGTAGGCGATAAATGCCAGTTGCACTTCGGTTGTGGGTTCGATTCCCACAGCCTTGTCCAACGCGATGGGCTGTCGCCCGTCCTGCAGGTTGTCCTTTTTCTAAAACTATATTACTATAACATCCCATCAAAAATATCGAAAAAAACTCCTATCCTTAAACAATACTAACTTATGTCCAACATAATCCATTCCAATCTTTAGGCTTATCCATAATACTACAGTCCACTCTCATAATATAGTGAAAACAATTACCAAAGATTTAATACCATCGTTGGTCCCCATATATCATAAGATATGTCTTGTTGGTCACATTACAAAAATTCAAAGGCCTTAATCTTGTACTCTCTTGAATAACCATTGAACCTTATTGAAAACATGAGTGCTGTTAAAAGTTAACACTTTCCACATACCAAAATCCTCAAAATTCTATATACTCAAACCATGATATCACTTAGTCCTTATATCAATCATGAGCTCATGAATACTGTCAATCATTTCATTTTCTCATTATCCCTTCATTATGCGCATATCATCTACTTTACAAAATATTTGAATCACTTTTCATGGTTACCGGTACCTTAAAATTATTGAAAACCACAATAGACCAATACATAAATATTTCAATACACCATAAAAGTACCTCAACAACATCATTCTTGAATACCAATACATAAACACTTCAGTCCATCCACTTCAATGATTGTCTTGGAATAAGTCCTTCCTTGATTTAGAAGTAACTTTTTAGGTCAGGGCATTGAGTTGGGTAATGCCCATGTTCTCCACAAATAATACATTGAACTCCACAACAGTCTGTTACTCTATGACCCTTTTCTCCACATAGATAACATCGGTCCCTCCATTTGACGTATTCCTCAAGATTCTTCTTCCATTCTTTAGAAATCTCAATCTTTCTTTCTTTATGCTCCTCAACATGCAAACATGCATAACAGTCTATCTTCCTCTTATTAGGTATACCACTAAATTTCACCTTGTTAATCATATATCACGATGACTGCTTCGGCATAATCACAATATCTTTCTCTCTAGGCATTACATAATTTTGTTGCTCATAGTCACCAATTTGCCCATTGGATTCAATGTTAACCGAATTCCTTCTGGTTCCCTCCATTAACAAAAACACAAAAAGAATTCTTTGAGAGCCAAAAATCAAGCTAGAGAAAACAACATAGTAAAGGGGGAGTACCCTCAATATCTAACAGCTTAGGTTAAATTCTAATATCGTTACCATAGTTCTAGGACTATATACTATACATATACTTATCCATAGGGACATCCCTAGACGTACCATAGAAATATCTCTAGGGATCTCACTAACGTTTTCGCATCATAGTTTCCAAAGGTTGACTAAACCTTTCCTCTGATACCAACTGTAGCGGTCTGGAATTATTTCAAGTGGACTATAATTGATACCTATCAGGGCACTCCATGGGCAACTACACCCCCTGGGCGGGACACACCACCATCCCCAATGGCAGCCATTTCCTCATGAAGCCCTTGGGCGGAGAGCCATGCTTCGTCCAACGCTCACATGTGAGAGTTCCCAAGGATCAGAAACATTCCTACCTCCGTTGCCTCTGATACCAACTGTAGAGACCTGAAGCTTGACGTACATTGACATTACATTACATTTGCGGAATACTTAGTACATAACAAAAACAGACACACACGGATTGTAATAGTTTAGTGTCTTTGGAAACTCGGAATATAATATTCTAATCCTGGTGAAATATCTTCAACATCTCCCATAAAGATCATCCTTTTTTATACCTAAAACCTTTCTTTATATCGTGGGGAAAAGTAAACATAAAATGGAGAGCTCAAATGCTGAGTAAAGGTAAACAAAATAAATATCAGTCACATCATATACATAAGCACATAACTTTTGGAAATCTTAACCTGTAAAAGAGATCATAATTTCATAACCTGGGATAACTCATGGCAGTGAAATGTAATCAAAATAATCATAACTTAACACATTAAACTTCGTGTCATGCACAAATAATCATAGAGAATCATTTCTTGTTAGTCATGAGTCATTGCCAAGAATATCTTAGTGGATAAAGTACCTTTCTGAAATGAGTCAGCCTCGTTTCAGTCCTGTTTCACTGAACCGGTATAACCTACCATTCCAGCCATGTCTATCTTATGAGATATAAAATCTTTACCCAATGAATTGGAGGGAGATATAGGTCCCACCCATCTCATAATGATACCATTCTTACGTGTGCCACAAAATCATAAACCATACATCATTGCATAGCCCATGTAGTAAAAATGGGATTCTTAAACATCGTGACATCATAAAACAATTCATATAAGATAAATGAATTCATAAAAATAATTCCATCACACCATAATCAAATAAATGTAATGATAGGGATAGAATCGAAACCCTATATTATCTTAGATTGAAAATAATTTTGATAAAACACTTGAACTCCATTCTTGAGGAAAACATCCTTTCTACATCAAAAATTTTTTCCTTTCGTAACATGTCATACAATTTTAAACTAAAAGAAGTTGATTAAAAATAAACTTGAAAAATTTTAAAGGAATATTCTTGGAAGTAATGTTTTAAAAATCCATTCATGCCGTATAAGTTAGAAAAACATTCTTCTCGTACTTTTGTCGGAAAAGTCAAAAATTACTTCGTATGAAAAACGACAAAATATTCCGTTCATATCTTTTACTAAAAACTAACCGAAGGGTAAAATTGGATTTAAAAAATTATTGGTGGATGGAAATAATTTTACATATTGAGGAAACATGGATGTGGATGATAAAATACACCCCAGTAAATTCCAAAGTATAAACAATCTCGGATAAAAATGAGATTGTGATATTTCCCTTACCTTAGGTCCAATTTTCTTCGTAGGTGTCTGAACCTCCTGTATAATGATTTAAATAATGTCATTGACTTATTACAGAATCATATTCATTGTTATTATATAATATATGGTCATATTCTTAGCTTCATAGTAGTAATATTTCATTGCTATTTGTTATTCGGGTGTTTATAACTTTTTGTTCTTAAGCGTGTTTTGTCGAATAAATTCTTATTCTTCTCTTTAGGTTATAGATACCTCATTTCCAGAATGGTATTAGTGTAATATATATCATATTCATTCATTCAATTCATTTATATAATCATTATGAAATGAAGATCATGTTGAACGAGTCGCATCACATCGTGGAGACGGTATTCCGTACGTACGCACGAGTGATGATATCGTTCCTATGATCGTGGAATTGTATTGGAGTATATGTATACTATTTCTGAATTAGTATAACATTATAATAGTCATATATAGTCATTATTTACACCATTATACCCATCCAAGTAAGGTGGTGGTGGAAAATAGATTACACCACGGCGTGGGGACAGTATTTCGTACGTACGCACGCGCGGTGATTTCATTTTCCGTAGGATGGATAGATGGTGAAATAGGGTTGTTTCATACTTATAATAACATATCAGTATATGAGTGATACTGATTTTATTACTTCATAATTAAACAACCTATGAAGAATAAGTGGAAGAAGAAATAAAGATGAAAGAATCGGTAACGGACATTACCTCTTCTTTGAAGTGCTTCTTTGAGACCTCCTTTTAGGGAATTAAATGGGTCTTTGAAGAAGACCAGAAACTCTAGGATGTTTCTAGGGAAGTGGAGAAGATAATTTGTCAGGGGTTGGCCGATCTTTAAGTTTCAAAGTTGTGTGAGGAAGAGAGGGAGGAGGTGCCCTTTTATAAGGGAGGAGAGGGGTACCATTGGAATAACTAAAAATATTATTTTATTATAAAGTCACGTTCGGTCTTAAATAGCTCCAAATTGATATATTTCGAAGCTAAGGTGGGTATGGGTCGAAAGCCTCTCATCCAATATAATTTAGACAAGTTTAGGTTCCTATTTTAACCTTATCATTTAGATTTAACATTACGTTAAATAATTTTACTTTTACCGTGTCTTCTTGTGTTCTTACACTATAAGGTTAATAAAATTACTATAAAAAGCCAAACAAACCCAAATTGTTTATTAATAATATATAACCTTATCTAAGTCATTTGGACGAACCATAGATTTTTAGGAATAAAATAACAATTAATAATATAATATTTGTTTTAAAAAATATTTTATGTCAATTTTGACACTATTTAGTAATTGATTTTTGTGAAAATCATAACAGAATGATAATTTCAAAAAAAGTTATTTGAATAAATACTAAAATGTCATATTACCCTATAAAATTAGTTTAATTCATAAAAAGTCTCAACTTATATTTATTTGGGTATTTATAACATCAATTATGTCAATATTTCATTAATAAGATAATTACTGCATCATCGTTGTGTCATAAATAAATTAAGTAATTTAATGTCAAAAAATTACCAAAAATACCATTATGTAGGAAATATTTTTTAGATTTCTAATGAATATTTATAGTCGAATTTATCTTATGTATAACCCCATATTAAAAATGTTTTAGTAAATAAACTTTGATTTTAACTCTTTTAACCCTTCTTTAAATAAATTAATAATAAATGTCCTAATCTAATAAAAGTGGGCCTAAATGGTCATATTTTATTCCTAAGTTTGTTTTTGGTCGAATTACACTTGTCCAGTAGAATTAGGACATGTGTTAGGGTAATAATAATATCATTTTTACCCTTAATTACCCTATTTACTTTTAACCGTGGTAAATAAAAGTAAAAAGTTACTATTCACCAAAAATTATTTTCATGTCATTGAACCACATTTTACATACTGACATCAACCGTGTCTCTTAGATTTTTGAAATTCCACTCACAGAACCGGTAAAATTACGTTTTATGAAAAATTCAGTTTTTTTTAACTACCACTTAGTGGTTTCACTATTCATCCAAAATTGAATGTTTTCCAAAAAATACCAAAAATTAGGCGTAAGCTATATTTGATATTCTGAACTCAAAAATGATGTCTATTTTACCAAATTCAAAACATATCAGTTGCATTAACAAATTTAAAAATTAATTCCCGTCGTCAAAATAAATAGTGTTTTTTTAAAAGATAATAACTATCAAAAGATTGAAACTTGTTTATAACTGGTTTAAATGTGAAATTACATCAAATGACCATCATTGTATTAAATTGTAAAAATATATTCTAAATATACTTTAAAACCACTAAAATTAATAATTTATCACTATTAATTATTTCGATTGAAAAGGTTGTTTTTAATTAAAATTTAGTAATTTCCACTATTCATCAAAATATGAAAGTTATCCAAAAATTACCCAAATTTCACCCTAAGCTAATTTCGATATTCCGAATCCAAAAATGAAGTCCATTTTGAAAAATAAAATTTACAAAATTTCAAAATGTGGTTATTACTATTCATAACGGCTAGTTTTAATAATATTTTAATAGCATATCGTTGTTTAGTGAAACTCGGTATTGCATACTACACACGCTATCAAGGAAGGTCGCGATTGCGTGTAATGAAAGGCATGTCAAGGATGCATGTTGTGCAAGCTCCTTTTGGTGTAGCGTACAACACAAGACATTAATGAAATTAAAAAGAATATTTTTCATAAAATATCGGGGTGTTACAACTAAATAGAAAAATTTTGTTTCCATTGGGACCATCACCCAAATCATGATAAAGATCATGTATACCCTTCAATGGATAGATAAATTTTTATATCAACTATACGGAGAAATATATTTCTCTAAGGTGGAACGTGAGACAATATTTAACTAATTAATTGGAAATAATATGGATACCCTAAAATGACATTTAAATAATGTATGACTGACTGAATTTTTTTTCTATTTTTAAAAGCCGGATTATGGGTTTCTTTTACCCAAAACAATGTTCAAAAACAAAAACAGAACAATGCCAAACGAACTACAATACCAAAAGCCAAAACTTTCAATTCAAACACAATCAAAATAAAAAGAACCTCACTACAGATCATAGTACCTGAAATCATCTCCGTATCCCATACAAGATTTTTCATCTGTAGTGGAAGATTCCCAAACAGAAGCTGGTCCGTTTTGTCTCCCAATATCAACAAGCTCCTAGCTCCCCGATAGAACTAGACGCATTTGGATTTCACAAGTATTCATGGCCAAGATATCTTTTTTAGATGCAATATTCACCCCAATATCCCGTTTAAAAGCATATCTGGTTGTAGCCATACTTGGAAGATAAGAATAGTCTTTCCTAGTTCATCTTCTTGGAGTTGCAGATAATGTTCCTTCACGCTCGACCATTATATTGATCCCACCTTGTACTATATCTCTATATGAACGAATAGCCTCTCCAATCATATTTTATTTATCACCCCCATAAGGATCCTTCTCTTTAACTAGGAGATCCTTGGATCCATTACCATTTCCCCTGCTATTCCTCCTTATTTGGTTAAATGTATTCCTTCCAATATGAGCAGGATATCTAACCCCATCAGCAGAATTTTCCACAGCTCTGGAAACATCCTCTTGTCCCAAAATACCAATAATCGGCTCCTACAAGGAGGCCCCATCACCCGCACCCCCACCTTATGTATTAGCACATTAACTAGAGTCCAAATTGGCATTTCCAAAGCTTTTAAATTAGTTGGTTAAAGGGATAAAAGGCATGGCCGAGGTATCCGTACCTCTAGACCCCTATGAAGATAGATTTCATAACATGTACAGAACCCTCATCCTCCACTGCATGTGCTGGGGGAGCCTCCCCCTCTCTGAGTTCCTCAAAATGATTCCCTTCAGCCACCAGCACATGCCCTTCCAAGGTATTCATCGTACCCAAAAGAACCACATCTACATGACCATATTCAACCAATTCTCTACTAATATCCTCCATCTGTTGAGACGCCACTGGATATTGGAAGTCCCTTCCATTTCTTTCTAATATTTTCACCTCTAGAACAGAAACTGGCCTAGGACCAACCTCAAATGCATTTCCCAGTACATCTCTTTCCCCATGTGCAAAGATATGGTCTTCCATAATGACCCTTCTAAATTCTTCCACCAATTTTCATTCCCTCACCGGAAGTGGCATCACCTTACCTCCACCTTTAGTTCCCATCTCCATCTGTCCCTGTCCCACCCTCACATCAGCCTTTGAAACTCTTCCCGTAGCATCACTGTTCCTTCTAGAAGATATCTGTAAATTTGAACAACAAGCCATCAAGGGCCCTCCCCTATTCAAAACTACCGCTAAATGGCCCAAGCTGTGGCACGAAGCACAATAGTCTATCCAGTCCTCATAGACCACCTAATGCTTACACCTGTACTCATGTACAATTGTAATCCAAACATAATCAAATGGTATTTGGGATGCATCCAATTCCAAAAAATCCTGTGGATTAATCGGGTGGCACATAGCTTCTGTTCAAGAATCAGAACACAAAAACCTTATTATAATATTACATATCCTCCGAATAACAGCAGGTTTCTGGAAAGGTAGTGGGAGATTAGGTAAACTTACCCATACCACATCTGATGGTGAATCATGGTTCATGTGAAGCTCAAAGTACTACCGTAAAAGTAAGAATCAACATCCATTGAAGCTACGAGAATCCCTCGACCAGGATGAAATAAGGACTGCTTCTGACTCGAACCGAATCATCATGTGATGCATGTCAAGCAATCCAACTATCTATCTTTCTTGAAGATCCCAATATCCAAAGATAAATCTATCAAATTCATTAACCAAAGGATGTCGTTTCCTAAACCACATGATTAAGGTATGGTTCAGAAGCATAGAAAATTCTTAGAATTCTAAAGACGAAAGTTGAAGATTAGGGCACCCTTCGAGTTTGTCTGGGGCTTTGGGACTCAACGAAATTTTTGGAAAAGGGGGAAGAAATTCGGGGTTTGAAAAAATGTCGAAAACCCCCTGGTCTCTTGCCGGCCGTCGATTCTCCCTCCCCACCCCCTAAGGGGGGAAGGTCAATGCAGGCGCTGGCGTCTTCACCGGTATCCTGAGAGGATCGTCAGGGTTCCATAAAGCTTGGGTCCATTTAAATAATGTATGGACCATATGGGTTCATAATGATTCATTTCTAACTCACCAATGTTGTAGAAATAATTATGATATTCATAAATAGTGTTTTTAGATATTACCTTGACAAATTTATATTAGTCTTAATTGAAAATAATTTTATTTAATCCAAAACAAAGGAGGATCATGAGGATAATTTAAATGTTGTTCCAATGGACTTAAGGGTGGAGAAATTATATATAATACATTATAAATGTGATTTATGTATAGATGATTTATACTTTTTGGGGAGTCTTATAATGTGAAAAGGGGGGAAATCAAGGACAATTATTAAATAGCATATATATCATAGATATAGTGTTTTTACTAATTTTCTGGCTATTAAAAATGATTATTGAAAAAAAATCATGATTTCTAAATAAAAATCCAGGAAAAAACTGAATGGAGTAAATGTTTTCTAGATTAGTCGATTTTAATAAAGCATCAACAGGTGAATGTGGCTCATCCCTATATCATTACTTATGTTTCCCTATTGTGGGTAATTATTTTTATTCTTTATAAATGTTCATAAAATAAGTGATTTTATTGTGTACTAATGTAGAAAAATAAATTGATAGCCTATTTCTCATTGAAATTAATAATTCATGTTAAAATATTTCCTACACATGACTTTTAGATGGCTATAGTGATCATGGAATTGAATACTTAGAAACATTACTCCTATAGGGAGATGTTTGAAATATATAAGGTTCATAAGGGATGAAAATATCTATTCACATATAAGGAGATTAATATACACGATTGATGGTGGTTAGAGATGATATTGGACTATAAATTTCAATCAATTACCTTCATATGAAAAAAAATAAGGTAGAATATTGTATTACTAAAATGGATCCAATAATTTAATCAATAATGAGAATTGGGAAGGCTCACTGACGGTTGGAAAAAAAAATAAATGGATTTTTAAATAGTAAAATAATCTTTATCCTACATTTCTCAGATAATGTATCAACAATATATTATCGATTTGATCGAGGCATCAGATGACGATGTGGTGATACAGAAAAATGTAGCAACAATTCCAATGTTTAACATTTCATCAGATGGGATTATAATGTCTTGAACTGGGATATATGTCCCATTAATCTAAACATGAAGAGGGAGCTTCTAGATTATTCACATAGCTCTTCCTCATTTATTCATTCTAGATGAACTATGATATATTAATATAAAGTAAAAAACATCTTCTTGGATAACATGATGAAAAATATTTTAGAATTTGAATATTGATTTTTAGAATTCCAACATTTCATGATTGAATGACAGAACTATAAGGTTTTGCACATCCATTGTAAACACTCTTTTGGAAATTGGAAAACATAATCATGGATTTCATCATATGTCCAACCATGACACCGAAATCTATAAAGCCTGTTGGGTCATAGTATACCAACTTAAAGGACATTATATTTCATTGTTTTCTAGAGAGATATATCTATTTTACTAATATATATGATATACATAAATGAAGTGTTAAGATATCAATGAGTTCTAATCCCTATTATATGTGAAAGATGTTTGAGGTTTACCTCATGGTTTTGGAGAAAACATCATAAAGAATTGCATATAGAACACATTTTGGTCACTACGTATCACACACAAAAGGATAGTAAGCCTGAGAACACCCTCAATACCGTATAGAATATTCATTAGTGTTCTCAATTGATTTATTGGGATTTTTGATACATAACCATTCCCTATTAAAGTTATCATATATCAACTGTTTTTATTTGAGAATTCAATTGAATTATTATGAATCACTGTATGAGAATTAGTGTTAGAAAATGACTAGATGGGATGAATATAGAGAGGAAAAGTTAATAGGATCTGATTATTCAAAATACATGATAGAGAGTGCATAACTAGTTTCTTTCCCACAAAATCCAGATAAAATTAATTGAAGATTTATGTTTGAATTTGTCAAGGATACCTGTAGTTTGAGGAATGAAATATATTGTTCGTTTATATTTCATCATCGATGAATGTCATGAGGAACATGATGAATATAAATATTAGTTATAGATATATTGGTCTCCTTGAGATCATTAATTTAATCATATCGGTTTCATACCGACTAGAAATCCCCCCAACCAATCTCGCACACATGATGTGATCCATGTATCCATCTTGATGAAGTTCATACAGTACCCTTCATTTGTATTCAATCAAAAGAAAGAATAACTAGAAAAATACTATTCATCAGAGGAGTAGTCTGTGATGATATTGATTACAGTGAAATACTTCAAAAAAAAATTTAGTCTGTATGATAATTTACTATGGTGAAACCGCATGTTTGAAGAATTAATTTTGGAATTGGTAAGGGGATGAAGAATAAGTACACTTATATGATATCAAATTAGTAATTAGCAATAAATTATGAGGCCCAAATTATTTTACTGGGGAAGAATATAAATCAATGAGACTTTAATATTATTATCTTTTTAAATAAATTCATTCTCTTAGAAATATTTTCATTCTCAATGCACAAGGTTTAAATATTCCTCACACACTATTAATATATTATTATTTAAACATGTCTAATATAACATAGATAATTAGTGGATAAGTTTGAATAGAATAAAATAGATAATCAAATACAATACGATTGATACATGTACACAATTAAAAATTAATATATACTAATTATAAAAAAATAACAACCATTTTAATGAAAAAAATTATTTCTTGAAAAAATGTATTTTTCCTAAAAGATATAATTTTCCTAAATTGACCATATAATATAGCATTATTTTTTTAATAATTATAAAAATACTATTTTAATAAAAGTATATGAATTATTGGAATTATAATATCATAAATGGGTTAATTTCAATTTTTTATATTTTTTAGAACTGTTTTGTATTCTAATGACTTGTGAAAAATAAGAAATTTTTTATTACATATATATTTAAGACAATTAAAAAAATTAATTTTAAAGAGGTTCAAGAATTTATATATTTTTTAAATAGATATTAATTAATCCATATTATGTAATTGATATAAATTTCATATTTAATTTTGATATAAAAACTACTTCAACTTTTGAGTGTTTTTTTTGTAAACTACTGTATTCAGCCCATATTCATTTTTAAATTTAAATTTATATATGTAATTTCAATGAGTCGAATTTTATTAAATGGATTCATTTTCTAAATTATCAAATGTTTTATTATATAACATTTTCAACTTAATCTTTTCTAATAATTAGTCGTAAAAATAGTAATTTTTATTTACAACAACTAATGTAAAATTCAGTTTACCAGGAAGTACAACTCAAAAGATAAGTGTTAAAAATGATTAAAAATGATTTTAATTTATAATATCAATAAATATTTAAATATTGTATCTTTTAATGTAACAAAATATTAAATTTTAATATTTTACATCATTTTAAAAATATGGGTGTGATTCTTTCTTTTAAGAAACCTCAAGTGTCTACTCTCCCCACTAGTAAACAATCTCCCCATCTTCTCCACATTACATAATTCTAAAAACAATTATATCATAAAATCCAAACATCATTCATATAAATATATCAATCCCCTATAACCTATCTACCTTTTTTTGGTCCTAAATCCATCCCATGAAGGGATTAGGATTTAACTAAAAGATGTTGTCCAAAGAATAGGTAACATCATTTTCTGAGTGCTATATTTTATTCCTTATTTCAAAACATCCAAATATTATTAAAAATGAAGATTTAATAAAAAATATATCTTAAATATATTTATATTTTTAATGTTACTTACATTAACTAAATCTATCACCCCCTAACTCCAATGGTATACAACAACATTGATCGTCTGAATAGCAAGTTACCACCGCCCGAAACATTATGATTCATTTTTATTCAATTAATATCACTACTATATATAATGAAAAATATAATTTATATATATTATATTCATTATATAATTATACATATTGAATAATAATATCATTTATACCTTCATACCTTCCATTTTGTTATAAATATTATGACATCCCTTGTGTGTACTATAGGCTACCTTCTTATTAAGTAATGTGATTAAATTTCCACTAACGAATTCCATAGAGGGTAATAATGATTAAATTTATATTAATATATGGTAATAATCAAATAAAAACCATAATAAAGATTTATAAAATAATATTCTTTATTATCTTGTCATTCATTGAATAAATGATATTGTCATTTTATGTGTACGACTCACTACCTCCTCACGAAGCAATGTAATTATATCACATGGATTGTTGATAAAATGTTATATAAATAAATAAAATTTTATTTAATATATATTTATAATTCATGAAATAAAATATAAATCTTATCTTCCTTCCATCATGATATATGAATAATTGAAACATTACTCATGCGTAAAAAAAATCTACCGACTCCTAGATTGTAACATATTTTAGTTTTCATACGTGTATTTCATATATGGTTTAAAAATAATACCTTTTTTACAAATTTGATATGTATTTCATTGTAAAAATTCTAATATTATTGACTAATAATTTATTTTACCTTAATCAACTTACCGACTTGATTTCTGACATATGATGTATTCATCATTAAAACATCTAATGTGAAATTAATGGGTTAGGTAATTTAATTTTATGTGTTAATGAATAAAATAAAAGTAATAATATGATTTAAAAAGGTTATTATTAATTTAAATAAATAAAACAATATTAGTAATCTTGATAATGAGAAACACATTTGACTAATTGGGCTCATTCTAAAGGACCTCTCTAAACAATTCATTAATTTTCTTAATGAACATTATCGATCTAAATCAATTTATATCCAACTTTAATGTTATGAACTGAATATAAATTATATGTATACATGTCTCCCAAATATATACACAATTAATTATACCATACTTTAATGGGGTTATACATTCTGTATGACCTTTTCTAAAAAAATTCATTATATAATTTCATTTCATTATGATATAAAGAAATATTTTTAAACCCATTTCTTTCTATAAAGAATTATTATGTTTTTCATTAAGATTTTGTTTCATTATATGGAATATAGAGATAATAAAAATTTTATGTTTGGTGCATGCAGATAGTATAATATTTCTTTGGGAGAGGATTTAATTTTAAGAGGAGTCATTTATGGGATTAGGGTGTAATCCTAATCAATTATTGGACATTGTCCAAAATGTGTAATTTTCTAGGAATTTATCCTTTAATCATGTTTATTCCATATTTTTGGATGTTTCCACATTTTTTATTATTCCATGATCTTATGATACAATGTTCTTTATGATATTATTCAATGAAATTAATCACGAGCCTTCCCTATTTTTATATCATGATTTAAATTTTACCCCCTTTTTATATATCATATTCATGTTTATTCCCTTACCGGAATTTTTAGATAATCAATTTTTTTATATATCATCCATTTTTTCCATGGAGTATTAGGGTCCCAAATGAATTTCAGAATCTCATTAAAGAGAATGATCCAATAATACAAAGTTTGAAGTTCCTTTTGATGTATTATGATCCATGATTTTCATAATATATTAGGCCTCCCAACCATTATTCTATATTACTGGCTATTTTTGTTTATCAATCATGTAAAATAATATATAAATGCCATAGGTATCTATGTATCATTATCAAAAAAAATTAGATTGATCTATATCCAATTTTCATGATGTACACATTAAAATACATTGTCTTGTACAATCATCTACTCCAAATTTCATATCATGTACCTTAATATAAAAATATTGATAATGTTATTTTCCATCATTCCATTGAAAAACATGAACTAAAAGAAAAAAATTTATTATTCGATGAGAGTCATATCAATTCCACAATTCATTAATTCTTAAAATTCATTACACAAAGCACCATTTTAAGATCAAAATATAATTCCATAGATATAAGAATTTATAATCGAAATATTTTTATAAATTTTTTGTTAAAAATATTAAAAATAATGTACAATAATAAATTTTTTTATAAGTTAAATTTTTTTTATATTTCAAATGATTCTCTTGGAGGATTCTCATCACTGTAAAATATTTAATAATTGTTAAAAGAATAATATTAAAGTTTTCATATTTATATTCATTGGTATTTAAAAAAATATATCATTAGAAATATTTCCCTATAAAAAATAAATTTTTTAGTTCTATGTGAAATAATTTAAAACTATGAAATTAAATATAATATTATTATACTCTTATAAATTATTTTCAGGAATCATAGGAATACTTTTCATCACAAGAAAACCATTCTATATAACTATTTCACTATGCCAAAATTTGGCCCATAATTTAAAAAATATTTACAGATTCCTCAGACATGTTTTGGAAAATACATTCAATAGCAATAACATGAGAATAATTAGATTATACAAAGAAATACAAAATTTTAACTACAATATATATATATATACCATCTTACATAACATATATATAGGTTAAATACATTAAATAACAATCTATATTTAATGAAAAAATAAAAATGTAATCAAAATTTAAAAATAAATCCATCATAGAATATCTATTTTGATATCTTAAATTAATATTAACAAATATAATTATCTATGTAATTCCCTTTATGAATTTTCCTGAATATTTCTTAACATTGAATCTCTCCCACAAAATATTAATTATTATTTGGATTTTAAATCTCTCACAAATAAAAATATATAAACTCATCTGTGTATTTCTCTAAATCATCATGATTTTATCATAATGTACTTGCATTAAATTTTACAATTATTGATTCATAATCATTAGAAGATCATTTCCTATAAACTATATTATTTATAATACATATTGAATAACCAAAAAAGATATATTCATTTTATTTTGATTAAGATTTAACTAATAAATATTTAATTTCATGATATTTATATTTTTAATAGAATATTTTAAATTAACTAAAATATTCTCTTCTAACATTCTAAATATATTATGGGTTTTAATTCTTAATTTGTCTTAAAAATGTATTTTAAACATTAAAAGTTTTATATAACTTTTATTCATCAAAATAGTTATTTTTTGGACACTTTTAACATGTTTATAAACAATTATTATATCATTTAATTTTTTTAAGAAAACAAAATTTCACTCTTGTATCTTTAGTGTTGAAGAATTTTCAGAATATTTATTATATTTAAATGAATTTTGCATTTCCGTTTTTAATTATTATTATTTTTAATTAATTACGAATGACAAAAAATAAATATTATGTATAATTTCAAACATTAAAAGTAAAATATGTGGATTTTTAGATGGTTACATATATCTAATTTGAAGAACACGCTGATGTAAATATTATTCAATCTTATAAAATTAGAAATTCATATATTAATAGATTATGTCTATTAGTAGATATTTTCCATGTAAATAAATATTTATAATTTTTAAAGGGTATTGTCTATTCACTTCATTGATAGATATAAAATATTATATTAGTGTTTTCCTTTCATAAAGGAGATGAAAAATATTGTGTTCACCATCATTAATTTTTGAATGAATAAGTCATTATGGTTTTTGGAATATATTCTTTGTAATTTGAAGTTGGAATGGAAAAACTTCATTTTCCAAGATATGATATCTGACTAAACAATATGTAAAAAATTAATTTTTTTTCCTTTTAGTTAATAATAATTAATTGAATAGATATATATTATGATTTATGTTTTAATTTATTAATTTATATTTATACTTTTGAAAAATACCCTTAGATTTTGAAATTCACACTTTATTCTAGCAATAAATTATCGATAAAAACAAAAAACATTTTGTCTTAAAATGTTATCATATAGTACATTTGAAATAGTTATAGATTTTTGATTTGTATTTCTCCAAGACACAGAAAAATAACTTTTAATCAATTATCAAATTTAACATCACAAAAATAATATTTTTTAAATTATAGTATAACTGTAACATCTAAAATCATCTATTTGGACAAATTATATTTAATTTAAATTGGTTTCCAATATTAATGTTTTATGAAACAAATACAATAGTTAATTTTTATATATCTTTAGTACCCATTAAAAAATAGAAAAAATTGGATTAGAAAAGAATTTTCATGATCCCAGATATACTTCAATCATTTATTTATATAAAATGTAGATGACCAGAATTTATTAAAAAAATATATTTCTTGTGTTAAATATATTATATAAATATTGAGGAACAATAATTTATTTATTGTCCATTAATTACCCATATTAAAATTATTTTAAAATTCTTCATTTTTAAATTTTAATAAATATTTTCTACCCATTTTTTGAAATTAATTATAATAACTAATTCCAGTTTTAATTTTAATTAATTTTTTCATAATTATAATATTAACAGAACAATCATTTCCATAATGTGATATCTCAAAATGGGTGCTACTAAGTAGTACCAAGATCATGTTGGCCACATGCCCTCAAGAACACATCCCCATATTCAATAGGGTTCCAACTATTAGAAAATATTTGGTAAGTCAGTCTTAGGGACATTATACCCTATTTTATCAAATTAAAACACCAACAGAAGCAAAAAATTTCCAAGTGTGGAAGCGTATAAACATTAAAGACAGTACCAAGTAATACGAAATCCAAAACAAAAAGATAAAATGATCAACTGAAAGGTAAATCATGCTATGACAATTTGATTGTCATGTGTGAGAAATGTAACTAAAATTAAAGACACGATGACTCCTAAGTGGGTCCCGAACTACATCTGGTTCCCTCTCCCATTCTTTAATCCCAAACAGAAACCTATCATAGGGCCTTGAACTTATCATATCCAAAAACATAAAAGTCTACTCAGGTGCCGATCTGGCATCCCGAATGGGGATTTAGTACGACTTAGTAGACCACAATCAATAGTGTCCAAAGCAAGTCCAATCAAAATATAACGTATGCAGTATTAAGAAGCAATAAATTTAATTCATAATTAAAATGGTATCAAACTATCATTTTATCATTAATAATAACATTAGGCACATATTCAATTCATGTTTTCCATTTGAATCATTATTCACTATTATCATTCATTTGGTGTTTAACATTATGTCAAGCACCTCAAATCTCATTCAGTGTAGGTCGCCTATCATATCACTCAATATCTCATTACGTGTAGATATTCATTCCTAAAACCCCAAAATATCAATCGTGGATAACAATTGTGGAGGAACTTCATTTCTAAGTCCCAACTTCTTATCGGCCTAGAATGCCATGACCAACACAATAAAAATCTCCAACTTTTAATGATTCATTAAATAAAAATAATTATCAACACCATTCTATTGCTAATCCAACGATTAGTTAAAAATTTAAAAGGCCATTTCCTAAATCAAAATAAAATCTAAGTACATCACCAATTAATTTATTCATCAATTAATTAATCAATCCACACATTTATCATTCAATAATTAATTCTTTATTAATTATTATCAATATCAAATCTCAACAATTAATAATTAATTACCACAATAAATTATATTTGATAAACATCATGTCATATATGTAATTCTCAAAATTAATTATTTGTCATACACAACATGATGTCATAATTAATTTCTCCAAATCAATTTTCTTAACACAAATCAATTGAACATCTAAATTAAAATATCTAAAACCATAACAAATATCAGAAAAAAATTATATATTGGGGAAACCCCCTTCTTTTGTTTTGGGATTCAATTATCACTTAATCTCCAAAGAAATCACGAGTAAAATAATCATTCTTAATTACTCTAATGAAAAAACTAAATTATCATGGAAAATAAAAAATTCATAAACTCACATTCACATATAAAATCCAACACTGTGGTTTACACCACATTACTTCTTTTATTGGTGGATGTTAGCCCAATAGAAATCCCCAAAATCTGAGAGACACAATGCCATCGACCAGGCTCTAGATCAAAATACATAAACCAAAATTAACATCAATGGAATCAAGGTCATGAAAATCTAGATCTAGATCCATAATCCTAGATCTAGATCTCAAATCACATGTCTAGATCCATGGAAGAGTAGAGATATTCCATTAAATGATTTATGGAAACATAGAAGAAAGAATGGTAGAAGAAACGAGATAAAATAAACATACGAGGAATTGAAAAAAATCATCAATCTAGGATTTCAATATGAAATAACGATGTTTTGATCACATTAGAGTCCTTTTAGAAGGCTCTGGGATCACCTAGAGTTTGTCAAGCCCGAGACAAGGACTAAATTTGGCAGTATCGGGTGGTTTGAGTGCTCTTAAAATATATTTTCTGATAATTAATATCACGTGAATTATTTTATTCCATTGGGCCTCATGGTTAGATAAATATATGTTCTATCCATATAGAATTATCTTTAATGGTTTTCTCAGTTGGAATAGTTTGGTTACACAATTTTTCAAACCATGGAAAAACAGTGTGGAACTCTCTATCCAGCTTCACACACATGGAAGAGTTAGGTTGCATGGTTTGTAAAATCATGCACAGACATTTTATAGCTCACTATCCTTTTGTTTTCCTTAAATTTTATCCCAAACGCATACCAAGACACTTATTCCCAAAAATTACTTAAAAAAATAGTACCCAAAAATGCGCTTGTGATTAGTGTAGTGAAATATTGAATAATATAATCTTCCAACCTAATAATATCCCATCCTCGAGCTGCACTCCCGAAATTCTATGTGATTCCCAGCCATAAAAATTGGGCCATTTAGCCCTTCTATCTGCTTTTTATTCCAAAGTTCCATCTTAATCACTTCTATGCTGCCATTACACATGATCTAACAACATATTCATTCCCCGTAAAACTTAATTATTGTGACCCATCGCACGTATTAGATTCTCCACAAATGACTCATCTTTCTCATGGTCATCCTATTAAACATCAATCACTTGAGAATGGTTTGGGTGATAACTTCATAGTTGTGAGACATGGAAAATATCATGCATTTAATTGAATTTTGGTTGAAGGGCCAATCTGTAAGCCACTAGCCCGATTCTCTCCAGCACCACAAATGGTCCAACAAACATTGGAGCCAACATTCCCTTACTCTATATCCTAGGATGACCCAATCTTGGAGAATCCCAAAAGAATAAAAGATCACCCTCTACAATCTCTACAGGTTCTCTGTCTATCCGCAAACAACATCATTATACTTTGATCCGTAGCCATACCATTCTGAATCAACTATACCTACTCTGTTTTCACCTGGACAATACTTGGTCACAATAGCTCTGACTCAACCACATCTAACCAACATAGCGGTGAAATACTAGGTCTACCGTAAAGTTCCTCATATTGTTCTATCTGTATTGTTTCCAGATAACTATTGTTATATTTGAACTCCACTAAATCCATGTGCTTCTCGTAGAAGCCACCAAATTCAAGAACAAATGATTGTAATATATCATCTAATACATGTATGGTATGCTCTAGCAACCCTTATGTATACGTATTTAAGGACGTACATTACATCATCTCTGTACCAAGTGATTTATATAATCCCTTCCAGAAGCATGACGTAAAGCATGAATCTTGATCTCAAACTATAGTCCATGGAACCCCATGAAAAGAAACTATCTATCGTTTGCATATTTCTCCAAAATGTTCTATTGTTAAGGTTTCCTTGATAGGCAAGAAGTTTTGTACCTTTTTTAGTCGATCAAATAAACCACATAACATCATTCTTCCTAAAAATCATTTGAGTTACTACCACAAAATCTATAGTCACGTTATCCCATTTCCATTCTTGTATAAGTAAGAACTTAAAAAGGTACTTAGGTCATTGATGCTCTAACTTCAGTTGCTGATAGGTGAAACATTTTTTTACGAACACTTCTATCTTCTTCATCATGTAGGGAGACCAAAATTTCATTATAGGCCACATTACATTTTTTCCATCCCATGATGTACCACCATCTTTGAGGCATGCAATTCTCGCATGTCTTCCTCTCACATACTCATAGGCAAAAAACCCTATTTTTTTCATAGATGATCTAATACTTATCTATTATCCAGTCTGAAAGAGTATCTACACCTTCATGGCCTTCCTTTAAGGTTAAACACTCCATATCCTCTTATTGTTTTTCCTAGATCTATCTCAATATTGTATACTCCACTCATATAGAAACCAATGTCATCATATCCTAACTATCCTGAACAACCACATAAATTTATTCCTGAAAATTCATCATTTTACACTCTTCATTTAACTCATATTCAAACTGATTCTATGTTTTCTAGCTCATTGAATCAGCCACACTATTCCCATTTCTGGGTGTATATGCATGATCAAAATCAAAGGATTGGATATACTCTACCCATCATCGCTTATGAAGATTAACATTGTGTTGTGAGAAGATACAGTTCATGATTTTTTGCCTATAAAAATTGAAAAAATTTCACCCAAAAGATAGTATCATCAACACTTTAGGGAATAAACCACTGATGCCAAATCAAGATCATGCATTGGGTAATTCCATCCATGTGGCCTAAAGTGCCGAGACCTGTAAGAAAAAACTAGACCCCCTTGTATCAACACAACTCTGAGACTAATCCAAGAAGAATGAAAATACTCTATTTACTACTCAACTAACTCTGGTAATATCAAAATTGGTGTCTATGTCACAAACTCCTTTAACTCCCAGAAATAATTCTGGCCTGATTTAATCCAAATAGATTTTATCCCTTTCTATTTTAAACTTGAATGGGGTGATTTCAATCCAAAAATTCTTGGATAAACCTCTTATAACAACTTGTATATCCCATAAACCCACTGATAAGAAAAAACATCTTGGGATGCTCCCAAGAAATCACTGTGGTCTACTACCGCACGTTCTTCCAAGATGATATGCCATAAAAAGATTACCCAATTAATCCAAAACTGACATTTTAAAATCTTTTTATATAGTGGATTCTCTCTCAGTGTACCTAGGATGATCTCAAGATGTGGAAATGATCGTCATGGGTCATAGAGTACACCAAGATGTTGTCTACGAACACCACCACAAACATATCAATGTACAGATGAAATAACATATTCATCAAGGCCAAAAATACTGTTAGAGCATTTTTTAACCCAAACGACATTACAAAAACCTCTTAACGATCATTCCTCATTATGAATGAAGATATTGATTTATCAGAGGTTTTGACTCTCAGTTGATGAAACCCTGATCTCATATTGGTCTTTTGTAACACACAATCCCCCTTCTGCTAGTCAAACAAATTATTGATACAGAGAAGAGTATGTTAGTTCTTCAAAGTCATTTTATTCATCATTCAGTAATAGATACACAATTGTAAACTCACATCAACCTTCTTTGAAAACATGATAGGTGATCCTCAAGAAGGCATACTTGGATAAGAAAACACTTTATCCTCCAACTCCCCCAACTGTGTTTTGAGATCATAAATATTAGTTGGACCCATTTTGTATGGTGGAATAGATAATGGCTTAGCCCCCAACAATAGTTCAATACTTAATTCCACATATATCTCTGATGGAATCCATTAAATGACTTTAGGAAAGACATGCATATATATTTATACTACGATTGGAATGACATCTTACCTAACTCTCTAATCATCCAGCAAAAGACAAGCAACACGGGCTATGAGCTCTCCATGTTGCTGCGTAATTGGCCTAACTCAGCCTTCACGGTTACAAATTTCTCCACGAATAACATACTAGTCACCCTTAGAAGATACAATGGTCACCTTCCAGTGGTAAAAATCTATGTGGGATCAGTATTTGACTAGACAGTCCATACTTGTAATTAGGTTGAAGCCCATTATATCAAGAACATAGATGTAAAAAAATGAAACACTAGGATCTATAGTGAACATATCTTGAATAAGCATATATCCCAGGACTATGTTACAAAAGGTGTATCAATACTCATCATCCCACTTCCAAACTCCAGCTCTGTGCTCAATCCATTAACATGATTTGAAGAGATAATGGAATAGAAGAACCCATAGAAAACAATGAAGTAGCTAATGTAGAAGCAACTAGAATAGTACCTTCCAATGTCAATAGACCCGACTCTCTCTCCACATGTGTAGGTTGTACTGCATGTAACTATCAAGTACCTACTCTCTGTGATATTTTATGAATCACTTTAGTACCAACACATTGCTGATACATGCCCTCATACCCTAAAGCACCACGTCCACTACCTCTAACACCTCATCCAGAAGAACTCCAATTGCTAGATATATATTGTCTAGAAGACCCCCTTCCCACACTCTAACTCTGAACATATTCTCCCTAAGCACTAGCTTACTGCTGCTTCATAGGGAACTTATATAGATTCCCCATATATTCACAAAACTAGTACTCCACTAGTGGTCAAATAAAATATGTAGGATAGTGTCCCAAACCGTCGCACTGGAGAAAAAGCACATTAGTATGATCCAGTGGAACTATTCCTCCTGACTATCCATCTTTATTTCACTATCCTAAGTAAGATTCTCTAAAATGAACTCTTAACCTCAGAATTCACATTCCCTGATTGTCTAGTGATAGCTACATGTCCAGTATCATAAGAATCCTTCAATTCCGATATGAAATTAGAGAATAATTAATCACTTCTAACAATAACTTCAGTAATAAGATATTTAAGTGTGAAATAATTTCACACCTAAGTTCATCATAAAATCCTTTTTTTGAAGAAGCCCATATCGTTCCCAAATCTAGAGAGAAACAAGGTAAATTTGTAAAACATTCATTGTAATCCATTATGGACATGCTTCCTTGGGTCAGATGCCTAAACTCTGAATCCTTCCCTTGACTCAAAATCTCTAGATAGAAGTGTTCCAAGAACTTCTTTAAAATTTTCTTCCATAACATATAATCAGTATGTCTATATCAAACCTGAATGTACCACTTTTGCTTCACTGAACCTCGTAGCATATAATTATCCAATTGACCATCCTCCCAGCTGGAGTCTTCAAAGGGCATGTATCGTCTCTATGGATTCAATCTAGGATTCACCTCCCCCAGGTCCACCCTCTCCAATAAAAGTGTGAGGGTTCTAAAGTTGAAACTCTCTTGTCAACTCCGACATGCATTTAAAAAACAACCTTGGGTATCACTGCATGTGTTTTATAGAACGAGTAATGTTCTCTCAGAACTATTCCCCATCCTCCTCATCTTGCACCAACGGTGCCTCAATCTCCCTATCTAGATGTTTGTTCGGGGCCATACCACCTGGTATCTCCCACAACAATCGTCTTGGAGGCATATCTCTATAAATCCAAACACACTTCTTAGGACTCATAACAAAACTATAAAATGTTTATAGAATAGCCGAAACTTGCACAACAAGATTCAACATGTCATTTTCCCATTTTCTCCACACATGGTCAAAACCAAGGCATTATCACTACCCTTAATTATACTACACCTAGGTATAGGTTAATAAGGGTAAAAACATTCTAATTAATTAATTCTACCATTAATTAAAAACATTATTTAAAATTAAATAATCCTGAAAATTTATTAATTACTCGTAATCATTTCATCAATAATGTTTCTTATTACACAAACCATAATCCTCATTTCTGCATCATTATTTGAATCTCACAACAAGAAATAACATTTAGTTTCAACAAATAACACATAATACATTTTCCTAAGAGTTCCTAGAATGATACAATTCATAAAAACCCAGGGTTCCTAGAATGAGGCATGCCGACTCAAGTATCGTGCCACATTAATCCATGAATAAAAATTAATCTACTCTAAAAACAAATATCACATCACACCACTTGACGTCACCGAAGGTGAAATAATATCTAACTGTAAAAACAAATAATAGTCACAACAATCCCACCCTAAGTACTCATATTTCCCCCCATAAATGGGTTTTAAACTCCCATGCAAGAGAATATTATCAAGCATCGACTCTTACTAGTCCCATATCATCCTTTCCCAAAACAGTAAGATAATAAAAGAGGAAATAAAAGAAAACTCATGTGATACCATGTTGTGACGCCCCAACCTGGGTACCACTAAATAGTGCCATGAGCTGGTTGGTCACATGCCCTCATGCACGCCTCCCCATATAGAAGATGGTGCTTACTAGTAGTGAGGGTCTAGTAAGTCAGTATTGGGGAGACTATACCCTCTTTTATTAGAAAAAAACACCAACGAAAGCAAACATAAATATCCATGTACATAAGAATATAAATAACAAAAACAATTCCATGTCATATGATATCCAAAACATCAAAATACAATATAAAACTAAATGTTAAAACATGCTATGACAATGAGAATGTCATGTGTCAACAATGAAACTAAAATTAAATACACAGAAACTCTCAAGCGGGTCCCAAATTACATGTTGTCCCCTCTCCCATGCTTCAATCCCAAATTGAAACCTATCCTAGTTCCTTTACCTAACCCTTTCCTAAAACAACAAATTCTACATGGGTGCCGATCAGGTTTCCCAAATAGGGTGTGCATATGACTCAGTAGTCCACCAACAATGGTGTCTAAAACAAGTCCAGTCATAAGATAGTGTGTGTAGTTTTATGAATCAATAAAAACCATGAATAAATAAATAGTTATCATATTTCCATTTAATATATAATAATAACCTGAAGACCAGATTCAATTAACGTTTACGATTTAAATCATCATTCTATTTGTTGTCGAACATCATGACATGCACCACAAATATCATATAGTGTAGGTTACCATGAATACCACTAGATATCTCATTTGGTGTAGGTCATCAGGCCTATAACCCCGTTATCCCATGATTGTATATCTATTGGGGAGGAACTCCATGTCTGTGTCCAAAAGTATAATAGGTAATGAACACATTGTATAGCAGCACCGAAATATCATCCATTTAGCTATTCTTTAAATCTCATGAATTAGCCCCATCATTCCTTTAATATCCAAACTATTAGCTAATCATTTTAAATTCCATTATTTAACTCAAAAGTTAACTATAAAAATAACCAATTATTTAATTAATCATTTAATTAATCAATCAACACAATTCTCACTCCATAATTAATTATTCACAATTAATTATCCATATTAAATATCAACTTGTTATTTTTAATTCTTACACTAAATTGTATTTTCTCGACATCATGACATATAATTAATTCACACAATTAATTATCTTTCATAGCCTACATTATTTCATAATTAATTTCTACCAATTAATTATATTAATATAAATCAATTCAAAATCTCATTTGAAATCTCACAATCCATTACCAATCTCCAAAACAGTTATCTGTTTCAGAGACCGCCCTTCATTTGTTCTGTGATTCTATAATCAATTAATCATGAAGTCAATAACCTGTCAAATCCAAATTCATAATTACTCAAATTTTAGATATCAATAATCATTGGAATATAAAAAATTCACACACTCACATTCATATATAAAATCCAATACTATGGGAGTTCAATTCAGACCACCTCACTCAGTTGATTGACTAGTGTTAGATGAATAGAAATCCCTAAAATTTGACCATCACAACATCGTCCATCATGCTCTGGATCTAAATCCCTAAACCAAAATTAAGATCAAATTCATCTGGATATTTCAAATATATATCTAGAAACAGAATCCTAGATCTAGAACTCAACTCATAGGTTTGGATCCATGGAATGATGGAGGTATTCCATGAAATGTCATGGAATTATAGAAGAATGATAGGGAGAAGCAACAAGATGAAATGAACATACCATGAAGATAGCAGGTCTTCAATTTGGCCAATCGATATCGAATAACGCAGTTCATATCACATTGGAATCCCTTAAGAAGGAACTAGGATCACCTAGAATTTGTCAAGCATGAGATAAGGTCAAAATACGAGAGTATCGGGTGGGGGTGGGGTTAAATATATTTTTAGTCAATTAATACCAAACACACAATTTTCTTGGTAGGGGAACATGATTAGGGTAAACCAAGTGCCAACCATGTAGAAATATATGTATAGGTTTGTATGGTTTCCACGGTTCGGTTTGACAATTTGTCATATTTTGCACAAACATTGTATACCTCTGTATATAGTTTTTCACGCTTGGAATAGTTTGGTCGCATTGTTTGTCAAACTGTGCACAAACTATGCTAACCCACATTCCTTTAGTTATAATAAATTATCACCCAAACACACCATAATCCTATACATTAGAACAAAGGTATATAAAAACATCAAAAAGTACCAAAAAACACACCCGATACGACTCCAGAAAAGAATCAGATCTCACACCTAAATAAATATAAATAGATCCCAATTGAATATTTCAATTTCATTTTTATATTATCATTTCATCCAAAATAATATGATATTCCATTTATTTAGAATATTTTTTCATAGAAATATAATCCTTGTTTTTACTGAAATATTTTCTAAATAACTGAATATTATATAATTCGAAGCAGATTATTTTTTATAAAAATTGATTCTGTTAAAGATTTTACTTTTTTTGTTAACAACATTCAAATATTTAATTTTCAATTCCTTTTAAATATATGAAATCGAATATATGTAAATTTTAGAAACATTAATTTATTCATATAAAAAATAATTGGAATATTTTTATAATCAAATTGAGAAGAGTTTTATGTTGATTAAATATTTTAATATGATGAGTTATCAATATAATATTTACAAATTCTGTTTATGAACCATAATATTCACATGAATATATGTTTTTAATAACCCCCTTTGTCTATAATTTAAGTAATATCATTTTTATTCAACATTTTTTTCTTCATTATCCCATTACTGTGTGGTTTAATGATCTTCTCTTATATAAATTCATAGTCGGTGCCTTTTATAAAACCATTAGTAATAAAATTACATTTTCAGTTCCCATTATGACCATTACTTGGGTAATACATTCTAGATATCTTAGTATATACATTATAATTTTTATAGTCATCTAACAATACAATAAACTCCATCACAATCATTTCCCCATAGATTATAATATATAGATTTTGGAGAAATATTTAATGATTTAAAATATATTTCTTTTTAGTGGAAACTTCATTAATAATATTTCTAATTCACTAATACACTATTTATTACTATATATCTCAAAAAATATATATAATAAATACAAAAGTCAATTTTTCTATTTCATTTTTTAGTCATGTGTATGTTTTTACCATTTGAATATAATCATAAATCGTAATGTTTTTTAAATGATCATCCATAATTTATTTATAATATCCATAATATATTCCATAAAAATTTATGGGATATATATAATCCATTAATAACATAATTTTTTTTGAAAATATAATGTTTATCTTATTTATAGATGGTTATATCTGTTGTAGAGAAGGAAATAAAAAGAAATACAAAATAGGATGAATAATAGTTTCAATCAACGAGATCTAATAAAAATTATTTTTCTATAGTGGAAAATTCACAATTGGTTACGAGGGTGACAAATTATGATAATTGAAATACATTAACTGAATTTTTTATTTAATTTAATTTTAATATGCAAAAATAAGATTGAAATTAAATTTATAATTTCTCAAAACAAAGTGATCCTACATATTCTCCTTACACTTGCAATTAGAGTTTATGTAATATACTATTAAAAGTGACCTGAATTTTAAAGAGTTTCATCTCCCATTACATTTTAGTTTTTTACCAATAATAGAAAAACCCAAATACACCATTTTTCATACATAGTGTCGCAACCAATATTTTTCATTTTAAAATGGTTGAAGAATCAACATTTACATTATCTAGATTATTCTAAAATTAAAATTAGTGTATTTTATTGGCCCAACACCTTTTCCTAATTAGAACCATGAAGAAACATATATTTTATTATGGTAGTATAACTATCAATACCCTACCTTAAAACACTACATAATCATGAATTAAACAAAATAACTCAAATTGAGGATCTTTTCAGGTTTAGAGTTTTAGAGAATTATACCACAACTATTACATATCAACATTAAAATTACAAGCAGACACCACTACTCTGTATCCATTTTTTTAAATAAAAAAATCTTTAAATGAAACATGTCTAGTTCCATGTTTTAGATAGTATGACTTTTCATTGATTCCATCTATTATATTATTCCAATTTATGTCCTATGTAAAACATTTCAAATACTTTGGATGTCAAAAAAGATCAATAAGGGTTATAAAATAATTAAATAATCCATTATCCCATCAATAAATACAATTCTATAAAACCATACTTAAAAATCCTAACATACCTTACAAAATCATAAGAATTATGAATAACACAAAAAAAATCATAAAGGTAACATGTGGCTTTAAAAACATACGTACATTGTAGCTATCACAGCTAAATAGGGATTTATGTTGGAAAACCAATCAAAATACATTCCCTAAATCTCCTAGGAGAAGCTTTAACGTTTACCTCAGTCACGTTACCCAATGCATTGGAGAGCTATCTCGGGCTCACCAGCCCTAGGATTATCACGGAACCACCTGTATATGTAAACAATTCCCAATAACCATAAAATTTTCATAATAAATAAAATAAGAATAAAGGAAAGATAAAATTTCCACATTTGAATGACAATATATCATTTCATGATATTGACATAGTCAATTCTTTATCAGACCATTTTTAAAACCATTTTAATCATTTAATAAATAGATTTTTGAATTGAAGTGTCCCATACGTTAAGCTTTTGAAAGAAATTTTAATTTCAAAACATTAATTTCAATATAATAATATCTCTAAATGCATTTTTCAAACATTTAAATTAATAATAATGATTTTGAAGAATATAACTTTAAATCATTTTAACTGATATTTTAGTTAAAGAGTTTTTAACAAAATTAGAGACACTTGGATACAAATAACTGAGGAATAACATTTAATCTGAATATTATAATATCATGAAAATAAAGGGATTCATGATATAAGATTCCAAAGGACAATATATATATCATATAAGAGTGAATTGGGGCATAACAACAATGAAGTCTCAATAGAATGTAAATTGAGACGGAATTTCATAAAAAAATTGTATGCATAGATTAAGGATAAATAAATTACAAAATAATTAGTAAAAAATATAAATACACTCAATATGATTGGATATTCAGTGTAAATAAATTAGAGACTATTCACACATATTTTTTTTAATAAAAACTCCAATGACATGGATGTTTAAATAAATGAATGAAAATTGAGTTAAAATTACTCTAATCAAGTTTATATCGATGACATGAGAATTTATCAGTGGAGTGATTATGATTATCAACGGTATATCCAAACAAATTGGAGTTTAAATTAAAAAAAATATAGTGATTCTACACATAATCATATAATGACATAATTAAGAATTAGAAGGTTAAACCTAGGAATGGAAATTGGGTTAAAAATTTCCCCGACAGATTTGGTAACATATGAAACTTACAAACAAATATAGAAGATCATAAAATGAAAATTTAAATAACTAGAAATTATATTATATTATAAAAATAATACAATCATGGGTAGTACATGGACTTCACAAAATGATATAATGGAAAACATAGCATGAATCTCATGGGAATAAAAACTGTGATTAAAACACTTTACCACACTGTAATCAATCGATTAATTTGACCAAAAGTTAATAACCACCTAATGAATCAAATAATACCATAAATATAAATATAATCTTGGTAATATATATAATTTCAGTACACAATACACCATATGCATGATATAATTGGCGAACAATTGAAATATCAGGGAATTAAAAGTGAGATAGGAATCCCCTTACCACATTGTAATCAATCGAGTCGTATGAACAAAGGTTAGTAACCACAATGTGAATCACAGAATTACATGAATATAAATAGAAAAATTACATATATTTATCAAATGGAAGTACAGAATAACACAAATTCATGAAATAAGTGGCAAACAATGGAAATCTCACAAAATTTAAAGTGAGATATGAAACCCCTTACCTCATGTCCGACATGAAACGATCATTAATTAATCTCATGAATAGTAAAATAAAGAAAATGTATACATGGATAAAAAAAAAATTCATGTTCATTATTCCTTTTATATTAATTATTACCTTTCTATAACATTTAGTTAATTATATGAGTTCATATCGAACATTTTGTTGATAAACAGAACTTGAGTTAAAAATGAATTTGTTATAATTTTAAATTGTCCATGTGGTAAAAATTAAATTTTCTCTAGAATTATATTCATGATTAAGATATCATATATATCATATATATCAATTATATATTTTTATTTATAATAGTATATAACCTTTAGATATATGAAATGAAATGCACCGTTCATGGAGACGGTAATCCGTACGTACACATGAACACTAATTTCATTTTTATTTCATATGAAAGAATAATGATAAATAGTTATATATTAATTCCATTATAATATCATATATAATTAAATTATATCCATATTTTATATGTTCTACGTATGGTATGAATGAGTCATATCACTTTGAGGGGGCGGTAGTCTGCACTCCCACAAATGAAACTACCATTTTTACCCGTTATGCAAACTTTCAAGGTATGCTATAAATGGAAAATAAAGAACCATAGAAACAACATAAATATAATATATATCATATATACATACATTTACATTATAATTACCTCCATGAGAGGTGGTAGGAGATAATTTAATAGCCATCATTTCGTGTGGTAGTAGTTCACCATCGCGAGAAACATTATGTTCTTTAATAAATAGATAGAGGTGTGGGAAAGTGTATTTAGAATAAATCTCATGAACCGAAACCTAGTATATTGATTATAATGGTGTTTTTATAAAATATAGGGATAAAGATAGTTTATGGGGTTGGATATTTAAAATATAATAAAAGAACATAAGAGAAGACGTTACCTATAAATCCGAAAACTCACTTTCATTTGAGACACACAATTTCCTTGAAGTGCCATTTTCCTAATGTAATATTTCATAGAGGAGGAGAGTAATGTAGGGAGCTTAATATGTCTGAGGTTTGAAAAGACTAGGGAGTTTATATGTGTGTGGAATGGGTTATATGTGAGGGATCATTATTAGGGGGATGAGGGGTATATAGGAATGTTTAAAAATATTATTTTATTATATAATGATTTTATTTTTCCAAAGGAACAAAACTTATTAAAAGAGAATTTAAGATGGCTCATGTTCGAAATAAAATCATTTAATAATAATTGGACTAGTTTTGGATACTTTCTTATTCAATATAATCTTATTTATTTAAATCATAAATTAATTCAGTAAACACTGCATCATTATTAAGGCATAAATATTTTTATTTATTTGATGTCTAAAAATTGAAAAAAATAGCATGATATAGGAAATAGTTTTATCATTAAAATTAGTATTAATAGTGAAAGAGTAATTTATATAGCACCATGTAAGAATTGATTAACTAAAAGATATATGTCTATGTCATTTTTGACTTTACTTTAAATTAATTAATATAAAGTGTCCTTATCACTCCCAAGTGGATCCATGAGGTCCTAAAGTCGACCTATGGATTCTCATGGTCATAAATGTATAAAATTATAGGATTAAGACACATATTAGGATAATTTAGTATTATTATCATAATATCATTTTACCCTTATTTACCAGATTTACCCTTTAACCATGGTAAATAAAATTTTAACTAAAGTAAATATTTGTAGGGTATAAAAATAAAAGATATATATTTACAAAATTTGGAACATCTGATTCCATATATGGAATCCATTTTTTAAAATTCAAGACCCAATAGTGCATGAAATTAATTTAAAATTAATTCCCGCTGTCAAAGTAAAAAGTGTGTTTTTATGAAATAATAACTACCAAAATATTGACACTTATTTATGTCTAATTTCAAAGTGAAATTACCTCTAAGGACCAAAATCAGATTAAATTGTAAAAAATTAATATAATTATACTTTAAAACAAATAACTAAGATACTCTAACATTATAAATAAATTAGATTAAAATGCAGTTTTGAATTAACAGACAATATTCTTCACTTTTCATAAAAAAATGTATTTTATTAGAAAAATACCAAAAAATTACCCAATGTAAATTTTGATGTCACAATTATAAAAAAGAATTTTATTTCCTCAAATAGAATATATAAATGTGACCAAAACTAGATTTAATGGGGGTTCTCCATCAAAAGGAATTAAATCAACCTTTTGATGAATATTAGAGTATTTATGATTCAAATTATATTCATTCACATTTTAAGCCTCTAAATTTTTTTAGATAAATGTAAAAAAATTTAAGAAATATATAATCATATTTTAGTTAGTTTTATTCATTATTTCTAATACAACCACTATGTGTTTACTATCATTTAAAATAATAATATTATCTTATTAATTTTCAGTATAACTCAACATTGTGTGTCATATAAGATTTCAAAGAAACCTCTTGTTGCGAATTTGGTATGCCATCGAACATAGCATCCCATTTAATGTAAAATAAATATTTAGTTAAAAAAATATTCATAAATATAGAAATTTAATATTCTTTATTTACCTGGGATAACACATCCTTCCCCCATTTTGGGAATTTCATCCTCACAATTTTAAAATTGGGAATAGAAACTTCATTGAAAGTCCCACATCGGAAAAAGAGTCTACAAGAATATAACTTTAAAATGAAGGAAGTAAAAAAGATCACATGAGACAATGGATAATAGGATTCCATGAAAACATGATTTTGGTAGAGAAACTAACTCTCATAGATTAATAGAGAGTGAAAGAGAACTTGATCACAGAAAGATAAACACCACAATACCACAAATATGTTGTTGGCATAAAGATTGTTGATAAAATACATCTTATAAGAGTATTACTTCCGGATCATTTTCAAATAGTGTAATAATTTTATTAATAATTATACTAATATAGTAAGGATATATACATACTTTTCGTGTAGAGTGTTATCCTTTATTTAATTCTACCACAAAATCAACGTTTCTCTAAATGGTAAGTATTCAAGATGACTTGGTCACACCTGAAGTGCTAGAAAAAAATTCTAGAGTATCACATTATATATAAAAGATGAACTATATATTTCCCTTATCTTTAGTCATCAACCAAAACCAAAATTGGTTAGTAAAATATCAAATAATCCTTAAAATGGATAATCTTTTACAAAAAGAAAAACTACTCTTAATCTCCAAATTTTTTCAAACAATACCCAATGTTCAACAAAGACCATTCAATAGAAAACTGTCCATAAAATTCTTCACTGTAATCCAAACTAATATTGAAACCCAAATCACAAAATGATTTAATCACATAGTCTTCCAAAGAAGAATCTAAACATTTTTCTCCAAATAACATCAGTTACTCTTAATGTCTCACTCTTAAAAGTAATTAACCTAATAAAATATTCTCCAAGTTTGGTTAATCATTTCCATGAATTAATCAATGTTCATATGTCTACAATAAAAAAATATATTCTTGAAAAATTTATTTTTAACCATTTCTCCACAAATGAGTTCCTATTGAATTCTATTTCCCTTAAGCATATAATGTTTCCAAAAGTGGAAACATCTTCCAAAATAACCATTTTCACTTAATAGCCAAATCATTTTCCTATATTAAGGATATCCATTTGATAAAACATATGTTCCAAATATCATCATATTCATGAGACATAAAATCATTTAACTTAAATTAATAATTCATACTTACCAGGGACTTCATGTAGGAAAGTGGTAAGCGATTCACCCTTTTCACTCTTCGATAGTGGGATTGATTCTTGCGACCTTTTGAGACATGAAATGTTGTCACCAATCTTACGAGTTGTCCTAATTATAAAACTCAAAATAACCATAATGTTTTTTAAACACAAAGGTTATATTATACCTTTCATTTTCATCTGAATAGATTAATACTTCAACATCTTATATATTGTTATTTTTTATAACCATATGATAAAATAAAACTATTCCCTATATAATGAACATCAAACCTTGATCTTGGTATCCATATGGTTTCATCATCATCTTGTTCATGTACGTATAAGGTCCATGAATTGAAACAATGATTTATAGATCCATAAAAATAATTTACATCAATCATCCAAATACACCTTGTACAACATGGTTCTTATGTGTGTTCGCAGAAAAACAGTTTCAGAAAATAATCATGTTTGACAAATAATTTCAAAACATCTGATAAAAAACGATTTTTATAAAATAGTCGGACCAAATATAAGTTGAAACATAATATCAATGGACCATTTAAAATACCATACGTATGTTCTAAGATACTATATGGTAAATTAATATTTAAATAGGATGTGTAAGGGTATCCATCTTCATCAAGTTTTTTAAAATCACAATATGCTTCAAAATCTTCTTGTAAGGTAAAATATTTAAAAATCATTCATAATATTTAGCTCTTTTGAACATATGTGAATATTGAGAAAATATAATTTTATTAAATACAACCCATGATTCAATATGATATCAAGGTAGAGTGGAGGTGATTGATATCCCAAAAAATTACTTACAAGTGAGTTGTATGCTAGAAAAATATTAACAGCCATCTGAATAAGACTTTGCAATAATTATTGATAGAATGTCATCAAGAAAAGATATGAATGTAATTTGAGATCCTAATCCTTCCATCTATAACAGACATTCCTTGATTTGAAAATTTTATAAAACAAGGATTTAACTAAAATAATAATCATAAGGACTAACCATATTTTTAACGAAAAATCTCAATCCCTAAAGTTGTCTAAACTGACCTCAGATACCACCTGTAAGGACCCGACCTTAAAACAGTACATAATACTGAATTAAATGAATTATTCACACTGAGTATCTTTTCATGTTTTGATTTTAATAGAATTATTACATATCTATTACATATTAACATGAAAATTACATGTAGAAACAACTACTCAGTATCTTTTTTTAAATAAAAACTCGTTAAAATAAACATGTCTAGTTCCATGTTTTAGACAACATGACTTTTTCGTGATCCCATCAATGACAAAATTCAACTTTATGACCTTTCATGAAAATTTAAAAGACAATGGATGAGCAAAAATATTAGTAAGGTTTATAAAATAAGGAAGGAAAACATTACCCATCAAACAAATACAATTAAATTAAACCATAATTTTCAATCAAAACATACCATAAGAAATAATAAGTTATATGAATAACATATGGAATTAATAAATAATAAAGGTAACTTGTGGAATAAAAGACATACATACATTATAGTTGTCACAACAATATCGGGAGTTACGTTGAAATACCCATCACTGTAGATTACCTAAACCTTTTAGGAGAAACATTATTGTTTACCTCTGTCACGTTACGCACTGTATTGAAGAGCTCTCTCGGGATCATCCACCCTAGGATTATCACTGAACCACCTATATACGTAATAAATTCCCTATAACTATAACATACTCATTAAACATAAAACAAGAATAATAAAAAGGTAATATTTTCACATTGCAATCACAATATAACATTTCTAGATATTGGCATAGTCTAGGATTTATCAAACTATTTTCAAAAAACATTTAAAACATTTAATTAAAATATTTTTGAATCAATGTGTCCCAATACACTTTAAATAATTTGAATGAAAATTTAATTTCAAAACATTCATGTCCACATAAATAAATCGATTATTTTTTTAAAAAAATTTAAACATTAATGAGAAAGATTTAGAATAATAAATCATTAAAACAATTTAAGCGATATTTTAGTTTAATGGATTAAAATAAATAGATTCTTGAATACAAATAATTGAAGAATACAATTTATTTAGAACATTATAATATCATAAAAATAAATGGATTTATGATAAAATATTCTCAAGGATTGTATATACACCATATAAGAGTGAATTGGTGCACAACAACCATGGTGTCTTAATGGAATGTAAATTGAGATGAAATCCCTTATAAAAATTGTATCCTTAGATTAAGGATAAATCAATTACAGAATAAAGTGTGAAAAATATAAATACACTCAATATTATTGATATTCAGTGTAAATCAATCTGACAACATTCACACATATTTTTATAAAAACAACACGAATAACTTCGATGTTTAACTCAATGAATAGTCTTGTGTAACCCCCCCTCTTTATTATCCATACAACTTTTCTACTTTTTTAAAAAATGTTTAACTAAATGAATTTACTTTGAGTTAAAATTACCATGATCATGTTCATATCTGTTATTTGAGATTTTTTCAATGAAGTTATTATGTGTATCAAAAGTATATATACACAAAGGTAAGTAGAAATTAAAAAATAAATAAATAAACAATGACTCCACACATAATCATAGATTTAAATAATTAAGAATTTTAAGATTAAGCCATGGAATAGAAATTGGGTTAAAAAGGCCCATTACCGATTTGGTAACTTACGAAACATACACGACATGAAATATAGATCATAAAATGAATATATAATACCCATAAATTAAAGTTTATTGTATATAGAATACAATCATGGGTAGTACATACACAACAAAAAATGGAAGACACAGCATGAATCTCACAAGAATAAAGAGTGAGATTATAATCCCTTACCACGTTGTAATCAATCGATTCGTATAACTAAAAGTTAATAACCACCAAATGAATCATAGAATACTAGGAATATAAAAATAATCAAGATAATATATATCAAATAGAAGCACAAAATACACCAAATTCAAGAAATAAGTAGAGAAAAATGGAAATATCACATTATTAAAAGTGAGATAAGAAACCCCATACCACATTGTAATCAATCGAGTCAAATGATCAAAATTTAATAACGACCAATTTAATCATAGAATTCCATGAATATAAATATAATCATTATACTATAAATCAAATGGAAATACACAATACACCACATGAAAGAAATATGTGGAGAACTATGGAAATCTCACCGAATTAATAGTTAGATAAGAAACCCCTCACCATATGTCCGACTTGAAACAATTTTTCTTCAGTCAAAAAAATAATAAACTAAAGTTAATTTATTCATTCTTAAGAAATTTTTTCATTTTTATTATTCCTTTTATATCACTTATTTCTTTTCAATAACAATTATTTGGGTTCATATCAGACATTACGTCAATGTTCAGAACTTGAGATAAAAATGAACTCTTTATAATTATAAATTTCTCCTATGGTAGAAACTCCATTATAAAGAGAAATATTTTCACGATTTATATATCATATATATCATATATATCTTGTATATATATTTATTTATAATTTTATATAAAATTTATAGATATGTAATAAAATGCACCGTTGAGGGAGATGATAAGCCGTACGTACGCATGAACACTAATTTCATTTTTATTTCATATGAAAATGTAATGATAAATAGTAATATTATAATTCTTGTATAGAATCATATATAATTTAATTAACTTTTTCATTTATATATTCCTCGTCTCGCCTGAAAGAGTAATATAACTTTTAAGGGGCGGTACTCCACATTTTCCTCAAATAAAATATTCAGGTTTACCCATTATGGAAACAAAAAATGTATGCTATAAATAAAAAATATAATTAAGAATAGAAACAATATAAATATAATATATATAAAATATTAATACAGTTCCATCCTAATGACCAACATGAGAGGCGATATGAGATAATGGAACAATCACCGTTTCCTGAGGCAGTAGTTCACCATCCACAGAAAAAATATGTTCTTTTACCATTAGATGGAGGTGTGTGTATGTGTAGTTTTAATAAATATCATAAAAACCAATTATATTGAATATACTGGTGTTTTTATAAAATATAGGAATAACAAGTGTTAATGGGGTTTGAGAAGTAAAATAAATGAAATGAACTTAAGAGAATACATTTTCTTTAAATTGGGTAACTCCATTTGGATTGAACAAAAATGTTTACTTGAAGTTCCTTTTGTATAAGGTAAGTAATCTAGGAGGAGTAGAGGGTTTTAGATTGAATAATTGGGTATATTTTGGATGAGGAAATGGGTTTTAGAAGTGTGTGGAATGTGATAGAAGTGAGGGATTTTTGTAATTTCGAGGAGTGGTTCTTTAGAAATGTTTGAAAATATTATTTAATAATATAATTATTTTCGGGTTTTAAAGTGCCTAAACATATTAAAGTCGAATATAAGATGATGTAGGTTCTATGTAAAATAATCCAATAAGAAATAGAGAGTTTTTGAATATTTTTTAATCATTATGATATTTTTATTTAAATCATTCAATAATGAGGTAAACATTGCATCATTATTGCCTCATAAATATTTTTATTTATATGATGTATAGAAGTTATAAAACAATATCATGATGCAAGAAATTGTTTTAGATTTATGATTAATATATATAGTTTTAAAGGTAACTTATAAAACCACATGTAAAAATTGATTTACTAAAAGATATATGTTTATGTCATTTTTGTCTTTACTTTTAATTAAATTATATAAAGTGTCATTATCACAGACAAGATCCCCCTTGGGGTCCCAAAATTCTCCCAAGGAAGTAAATGGTTAGAAATGTATCAACCAATAGGATTAGGACACATATTAGGCTAATTTAATATTATTATATTAATATTGTGTTACCCTTATTTATCAGATTTATACTTTAGCCATGGTAAATAAAATTTTTACTATAGTAAATATTCATAATGTATAAAAAAAGATACATATTTTCGCAATTGTGACTTCATGATTCCAAAAATGGGATCCATTTTTCCATTTTCAAAACACAGAAGTGGCAGAAATTTATTTAAAATTTATTCCTTTTGTCAAAACAGAAAGCCTATTTTTGTGAAATAATAACTATCAAAAGATTGACAATTATTTATGTCCAATTTCAATGTGATATTACTTACAATGACCAACATTAGATTAAATAGTAAAAATATAATATATTTACACATTAAAACCAATTAAAAATATAATGAAACTTCATAAATAAATTATATAAAAAGGTTGTTTTGAATTAAAATATTGTATTCATCAATATTCATTAGAAAATGAATTTTATCAGAAAATTAACAAAAATTTACCGAAATTAAATTTTGATGTCCTGATTATGAAAAAAATATAATTTTGTCAAATAGAATATATAAAAGTGTCCAAAACTAGATTTAACGAGGGTTCTCTATCAAAAGGTGGTAAATCGAACTTTTAATGATTATTAATATATTTATGCTTAAAATTTGATTCATTCACATTTTAAGGTTTTAACTTTTATTGGATAAATGTAAAAACATTTAAAAAACATATATAATCACATTTTAGTTCGTTCTATTCACTACTATAAATAAAATAACCATGTGTTAACTAGAATTTAATATAATTATAATATTTTTTTATTTTTCAGTTTAACTCAACATTGTGTGCAATGTAAAAATTCAATGAAACTCGTTGTTGCATATCAGGTACAACGTCGAACATATCATACCATTTAAAATAAAATTAATATTTAATTCCCAAATATTAATAAATATGAAAATGTTATATTCTTGATTTACCTGGGATGTTACTATAACCCGACTATAAGGTTTTTCAATTGAATGAGACATAATGAACATTAAATAAAGATAGAGATTAGCTAAGAAAATGAAGAACTATAAAAACTAGTTAGATATTGGGAGTTATGTTTTGAGGGAGAGGTGATATCATTGGATGCTCAGTATTAGTATGATTATGTACTCTACTCAAAATGTAAAATTATTTTTTTACAAAATAGTGGTATACAATACAATTAAACAATACCCTCAGCATATAAATTATCAATAGGATCTATTGAAATCTAAATATATATATATAGTATTATTTCAAAATATTAATTATAACACCCGATACATTTATGTTATATAAATCATCAAAGGAATATTTTTCTACACAACACTTGCTTGGATTGCTTTACACGAAATCGCGACCTTCCTCGATAGCTTGCGTCGTACGCAATACCGAGTTTCACTAAACAACGATATGCTATTAAAATATTATTAAAACTAGCCTTTATGAATAGTACTAACCAATTTTTGAAATTTTATAAATTTTATTTTTCAAAATGGACTTAATTTTTGGATTCAGGATATATTGAAATTAGTCTAGGGTGAAATTTTGGTATTTTTCTGAAAACATTCAAATTTTGATGAATAGTGAAACCACTAAGTGGTAGTTAAAAAACTGAATTTTTCATAAAACATAATTTTACCGCTTTTGTGAGTGGAATTTCAAAAATCCGAGAGACACCGTTGATGTCAGTAAGTAAAATGTGGTTCAATGAGATGAAAATAATTTTTTGGTGAATAGTAACTTTTTAATTTTTTACCACGGTTAAAAGTAAATAGGGTAATTAAGGGTAAAGATGATATTATTATTACCCTAACACATGTACTAATTCTATTGGACACGTGTAATTCGACCAAAAACAAACTTAGGAATAAAATATGACCATTTAGGCCCACTTGGATTAAATTAGGACATTTATTATTAATTTATTTAAAGAAGGGTTAAAATAGTTAAAATCAAAGTTTAATAAGTAAATAATTTTTAATATGGTGTAATACATAAGATAAATTCGACTATAAATATTCATTAGAAAGATAAAAAGATTTCCTATAGAATGGTATTTTATTTGTAATTTTTAGACATTAAATAATTTTATTTATTTATGACACAAAGATGATGCAGTAATTATCTTATTAATGAAATATTGACATAATTAATGTTATAAACACCAAAATAAATGTAAATTGAGACTTTTTATGAAATCCACTAATTTTCTAGGTCAATATGACATGTTAATATTGATTTAATTAACTTGTTTAGAACTAATAATTCTGTTATGATTTTCACAAATAGTAATTACTAAATAGTGTCAAAATTGACATAAAATAGTTTTTAAAACAAATATTATATTATTAATTGTTATTTTATTTCCTAAAAATCTAAGTCTCGGCCAGATGACATAGATAACGTTATCTATATTAATAATAAACAACTTGGGGTTCGTTTGGCTACTTATAGTACGTTTATTAACCTTATAGTATAAGAACACAAGAAGACACAGTAAAAGTAAACTTATTTAACTTAATGTTAAATCTAAATGATAAGGTTACAATAGGAACCTAAACTTGTCTAAATTCTATTGGATGAGAGGATTTCGACCCATCCCCACCATAGCTTCTAAATATATCAATTTGGAGCTATTTAAAACCGAACTTGACTTTATAATAAAATAATATTTTTTGTTTTCCCAAAGGTGCCCCTCTCCTCCCTTATAAAAGGGCACCTCCTCCCCCTCTTCCTCACACCACTTTGAGACTTCAAGCTCGGCAAACCCCTGACAATTCCCCCTCTCCACTTCTATAGAGACGTACTAGAGGTTTGGTTCTTCTTCAAAGACCCATTTTAGTGCTTAAAAGGAGGTCTCAAAGAAGCACTTCAAAGAAGAGGTAATGTCCATTACCGATTATTTCATCTTTATTTCTTCTTCCACTTCTTCTTCTTTAGTTGTTTCATTATGAATTAATAACATCAGTATCACTCATATACTGATATGTTATTATAAGTATGAAACAACCCTATTTCACCATCTATCCATCCTACGGAAAAAAAATTACCGCGCGTGCGTACGTACGGAATACCGTCTCCACGCCGTGGTGTAATCTATTTTCCACCACCACCTTACTTGGATAGGTATAATGGTGTATATATTGACTATATATGACTATTATAAAGTGATACTGATTCTGAAATAGTATACATACACTCCAATACAATTCCACGATCATAGGAATGATATCATCACTCGTGCGTACGTACGGAATACCGTCTCCACGATGTGATGCAACTCGTTCTACATGATCTTCATTTCATAATGATTATATAAATGAATCGAATGAATGAATATGATATATAATACACTAATACCATTCTGTAAATGAGGTAACTATAACCTAAAGATAAGAATAAGAATTTATTCGACAAAACACGCAATAGAACAAAAAGTTATAAACACCTAAATAACAAGTATCAATGAAATATTACTACTAATAAGCTAAGAATATGACCATATATCATATCATAGAAATAAGTATGATTCTAGAATAAGTCAATAACATTATTTAAATCATTATTCAGGAGGTTCAGACACTTACGAAGCAAAACGGACCTAAGGTAAGGGAAATATCACAATCTCATTTTTATCCGAGATTGTTTATACATTGGTATTTACTGGGGTGTATTTTATCATCCACATCCGTGTCCCATAAATATGTAATATTATTTCCATCCAACTACAATTGTTTAAATCCAATTTTACCTTTCGGTGAGTTTTTATTAAAGGATATGAAAGGAATTTTTTTTCATTTTTTGTACGAGGTACTTTTTGACTTTTCTGACAAAGGTATGAGAAGAATGTTTTTTTAACTTATACGGCATGAATGGATTTTTAAAACATTATTTCCAAGAAGCTTCCTTTACATGTTTTCAAGTTATTTTTTAATCAATTTATTTTAGTTTAAAATTTTATGACATGTTAAAGAAAGGAAGGTGTTTTTGAAGTAGAAAAGTTATTTTCCTCAAGAATGGAGTTCAAGTGTTTTATCAAAATTATTTTCCATCTAAGATAATAAAGGGTTCTGTTTCTATCCCTATTATTACATTTATTTGATTATGTTGTGATGGAATTATTTTTATGAATTCCTTTATCTTATATGAGTTGTTTTATGATGTCACGATGTTTACGATTCCCATTTTTGTTACATGGGTTATGCAATGATGTATTGTTTATGATTTTGTGGCACACATAAGAATGGTATCATTATGAGATGGGTGGGACCTATATCTACCTCCAATGAATTGGGTAAAGATTTTATATCTCATTAGATAGACAAGGCAGGAATGGTAGGTTATACCGGTTCAGTGAAACAGGACTGAAACGAGGGTGACTCGGTTCAGAAAGGGACTTTGTCCACTGACATAGTCTTGGCAATGAGTCTTGACTTATAAGAAATGATTCTCTATAATTATGTGTGTATGCCATAAAGTTTTATGTTTTAAGTTAGGATTATTGTGATTACATTTTACTACCATGTTTTATCACATGTTATGAAATTATGATCTCTTTTGTAGGTTAAGATTTCCAAAAGTTAGGTGCTTATGTATATGATGTGATTGATATTTCTTTTGTTCACCCTTACTGAGAATTTGAGCTCACCCTTTTGTATGTTTTCTTTCCCCAGGTCAGGAAGAAGGTTATTAAGTAATATATGCCAAAAGGGACTATAGATATGATGAAATAAATGGGAGACAGTGTAGACGCTTTATGAACCAGTTGTTTATGTTTCCCAGTTTCTAAAGACACTATACCTATACGGTCCTTTCGTGGTTTTGTTATATGTTTTAATAAGTATGCTTCAATTTTGAAGTATTAACAATGTATATAAAGTATGGGTCGTTATATTAATAAAAAATGTAAATTCATGAAAAGACATTGAATATTATCTTTTCCCACATAGTAGAATTTTTATCTCTCAAGGATTATGAACTATTATCAGGTTGTTAGAAGCGTCGTTTATCTATATTACATCAAAAAAATTTGTATAACAAGACACATTAAAAAAATTAATATTTTAGTTAATATTCTAATTATAATAACATTCAATGAAATTTTAATTCCCCGAGAAAATATACAAGGAAATATATTCATTTTTAATTAATTAAAATATAAAATGATTAAATTACATGAATGTTTTCAAATAATTAATGTGTTATCCTTCCATGTTTTACTCTTATTATTTTTAAAATACATCATAAATATTATAGGTTTAGTTAGACTAACTAACATGAAATTAGTAAATAATTAAATCTATAAAATCTTGTATAGTAATTTTTCCAGAAAATATATATATGATAATTTATTTAAAATAAGATATGTCTAATGATATAACCAAATCATATTATGGAATTTGAATCAAATATGACATTTAACTTTATTACTAACATGTCTCTATGAGGTTTTAAATGTATAGTTAGACCATGTATTTCAGGTATGACTTTTTCAAAACATTTATACAATTTATTTAGTGGTTTAATATAGCTTTTCAATGTCTAATTATACTTTCAATTTCCATATAATTCATATATCATTTGAATTTTTTTATTGTATATTTTCCTATTATACGAATTACATTGTAATGTTTATGTCAACAGTTATTCATCCAAATGGAATAAATTTCAATATATTTTAAATTAAAAACATTTTACATAAATAAATAAATTTAGGTTTCATTTAATCTATTAAACGTTACATATCTATGAAATTCACTTAGGGCATTATACTCTGCAATGATTTAAATTACAGGACATAAAATCAAGAATTTTTTACATCAGTTGCAGAAAAAAAAATAAAAAACTGATAATTTATTAGTCATCCAATTATATAAATAGTAGTGTAAAAGCCAACTCATGCGTATGCATATTTTTCAACAAAATCATTATGTATGTCTCATTAAGAATGTGAAGAAGAATTCATTTAACAAGATCAATAATATTACATTTATTGAAAATATGTGAATGTAAAAAACACATATCTTTACTCATGTTTTGGAAAATATAAATATAATTTATTTATTATAAATATATTGGGATGTAGAAATGAACCACTCAAAAACCTCTTTAATGATTCTAATTATAAACATATATAATTTATAAAAATAACCATTTAAGAAATTATTAAAGTGATCTAAAATATTTTTCTATTTTGTAAAGAATATTTTTGTTAAAAAAAATCTCCCATTTATTGGAAACATAAGCTAAATTGTGTTATTTTTTCAAATAGGATGTTAAATAATTAAAAGTAGTTAATTCAATAATAAAGAATATAAAATGGTAAAATTTTAAACTGTATATTTTTTTCTATAAATATATATATTTTAACATAAAATATTTTAAAATATTATATTACAAATTAATTCCCCCTACATTTATATTTTCTAATAAGAGACAACAACTAAGTGAAGTAAAAATTTAGCCGTTAAATATGGCACAAAAAATTATAACACCACATCATTAATTAAATAATTTATCCATTATAATAGTGTATATATATGTTGAAATTTTAGGTTAAAATTTTTTATATATACTCAAACTAAGTATTAATTACACATTATAAAATATAAATTCAAAGAAAAAAAGAGATAGAAAATAATGTAATTATATTAAGGAAATAATGAATGTATAAGATAGTGTAAAAAATGATATCTAATTATGGAATGAAGTATATTTCCCTACTTTCTATAATTATAAAGAATCATAGAAAATATATGTCAATCTATTATTTCAAACTTATAACAAGTCATTTTTATATTTAATCTTCTAAATAATAGTTGAATCTAGTGGTTTATTAGAAATATAATCATGTTTAATATCTTTTGATACATATTTAAATAAAATTCACCTTTATGAACATTATTTAAAATTAAATTATTTCTAAAATAATTGTTCATTTTTATGAAATATGTATGTCATAATTTGAAATTTAAATGATAGATGGGTTAATATAAAAAATAAGTATCATTTAAAAATAATTTTAGATGTAGTTAAAATTTTAAACTATCCTAAGTGGTATATAAAGACTTATGTATTTAATCATAATGAATATTGAATGGAATTAGAGTTTTTCCATTTACTAGAAAAATTATTTTTTAAAAAAGCATCCAAATGTGATTTAAATATTTAGAACCCTTAACTTATTTTTGGACTTGGGTGATGGATTGTTTTGATTCCTTAGTGTATTGAAATGTTTTAGGTTTTCTAGACCAAGAAAAATAATCTTTTTGAGGGTCTCAGAGAGGTGCATGGTTTTTTGGTAACTATGAGTCCCTCAGTAGAAAACTATACAGATTGTCTTAGTGAAGCAAAATTCCTCATACTAGTTATACACTGTTTATCAAATGATTTCTCCAAGACCACTCAGTTTAAATAAACTATATGAAGCAACCCCACAACTAGTGTGAATAGGAAATTGGCTCGTACTGTTCACCACATTTTTTTCCAAAATTTTGCTAACTATGAGACAAAAATTGTGCAATCTGTCAATCCAAATGAAATGAAATTAATTATATTGAAATTAAAATAAAAACAAAACTAATGATATTATGTGGAAAATAAAAAATAAATAATTGTTTTAGTGATAATAATATTATTTTTTTGTGATTATTATTATTATTATTAGAATAGGTTATAAAAAATACCAATGGGGATCCCTTTTTACCACTCTTAGATAACATGCCACCCTCCTGAGATTCTCTATGGCTGCGCATGATGCATCCACTCATACTCCTCATTGATTACAATTTTCCACTAGATCTCTCCCTGATTAATTTTTGACACATTAAGGTACAACTCATTAATCCATCATCTTCCCTTCTTTAATTCTATATTCATATTAGTGTTTCTCTATCCCATTCTTTATAACACTATAGATTTGTTTTGATTGATTTTTGAATTCCCTCTCAATATTCTAGGGAGTTTTATAGATATATAAGGACTCATTTCTCATGTTTTTGGAAACCACCATCAAAGGTTAAGTAGTTTGGTTTGGTTGGAATATCCATCACTAGTCAAGGTAAGTATTTCCCCCCCCCATACATGTTTTGACCAATTTCATATGGGGATCTTGGGGATTTTGGATTTCTTATAGGTTAATTATATCATTTGGTGGCTCCTCGAATATGTGGGTAGGCATACACATGTATTTGTGTATATATAAATATATCATTCATGTACGTATTCCCTTATATAGAGTGGAATATGTACATTAGATAAAGGGATATATATAGGATTCTATGTGTGTGAAATTATCGAGTGATCCTCATCAAAGACATACAGTTCCAAAGTGTTTGTCTTTGTCAAATTTTGAGGTAAGATCCCTAAAATTTTCTATTTAATTTAAAAAATAAAGTAGTTATCTATTTAGTGAATCGTATTTAATTTTGTTTCACATGATAGGTAGTTTATCGTGAAATTCATTCATCAATCAATATAATGAAAAAAATTAGTTTTCATAAATTAGTTTTTGATAAAAACATCGTGCTTTTATAACAAATCCCCTCCAATGGAGGTATTCTATCTTAAATGATAAAAAATAGTGATTATTTATTTTATTCATTATTGGAAATTCAAATTTTGTAATTCCTATGAATTTTCATTGACATATATATATAACATGTGTTTCACATGGCCTTCATTCATGATATAAAATTTAGTTTCCTTAATTAAATGGTTAATGAACCATTTAACAATCTATGTATGTGGTCTATCGACCAAAAAAGGGAATTACAAATATAGATAATTTCCAAAATAAAAATACCACTCTTTATGTGTCTATTTTAGGTTTGTAATTTAATTGTTATGTATAGTGAAGGAATTTAAATTATATTGCATGGTAATTGTGATATGTTGTATTATTGTAATTTCATTAATGAATTGTGATTTAAGTATTTCAAATTTCATAAAACCATACTTATATAATTATTCTTATTCAAGTGAAAATTTCTTATGAATATTTTAATTGGATTGTGATACCTATATAGCATGAATGATTGTGGAATAAGATGGTTATTTAATGGCGTGAAATTATGATTGTTTATACTTGATATGTTCTATTAGTTATGATGTTCTTTGGAGACAATGTTCTCTTGATATGGTCTATTAGATAATATTAGATCCATATTAATGACTAATTGATGGACACACTCTACTCGTTGGGATATTTCTCAATGTGTCTAGGGTATTGCTTTGAATTTATAGGAAAAGGAATCCCACATAGTCTCTTATATTACATAGTGATACGAATCCTTAGGGGAGCCACTATGGATGGAACCATTAGAAATATGGTCACACCATTCCTTGGATGATACTCGGTCCCCTATTAGAGATACATGTGATTGGTTCTGTGTTTCTATTCCACATTGTGATATAAGGGAAACTATATAGGTTGTATTTGAGGGAATCTATAGTACTGTGTTATTCAATGTTCCCATTGCGATATTTGGGATTCTATTTATATTTATGTGGATGGGCGTGAGATTTCACTAACGGATAATATGTATTACATGTTTTTCTTTTGAATTGAAATTTTTATTTAAATGATTATGATTAATTATATATATGTATTGCGATGTGATATAACTTGTTCATATGGTTCACTTGATACTGGCCTGGAGAGAACTTGGGTTCTATACTAATGACCCACGGATATATTTGTTGTTCATGGAGGGTTATGACCCAACACAATGGTGGTGATGATTTAGATTGCAGTGCATGTGATTCTCAAGTGGTTATTATACCTGTGTGTCATATCTGTTACATAGAGATAAAACCATGGACGAAGCCATTATAAAGGTGGTCAATCCAAGATGTGGGTAATATTTGGCCCCCAATATGTGATATATATGAAACACTTATAGTTATCATTCATTGAATTATACATGGGATTATAATATAGTAATTAAATGATTGATGAATTTTATGTATATTTATTGGAATGATTTGGTATGAAATTTTTGTATTACCTTTTATTATTTAAGATTAATTTAATATAGTACTGTTTTTCAGTTTTTTAAATTACCCAACCATTTTTAACAACATGGGTTTTGGTTTATTTTTAATGATAGGTTGAATAGCTTGATTTTCAATTTTATGGTTGTGTGGTCCTTAAATGATAAATTTAGTATTTTAATAATGAATAATTCATCTTGACGAAAGTTTTTTATGTAAAAGGTTGAGATTCAGTTAGAAATTGGATAAAGGATGGAATATAATGTGAAAAGTATGTTTATTTATTTATGATTTCAGTGTAAATGGAGAAATTTTATTCTCAAGTCTATGAAAAAGATTTTTGAAAAATAAATTACCCAAGTACAATCAATTATGATAAAATGATAGTCATTTTCATCATCTTGGATTTATTTTTTTGAGGCCCATAACATTCAATTGATCATTCACATTATAAAGATCTATGAAATCTCTCACTCACTATTATTATTTAGCTTCTTTCTAAATTCCCCCCTATGTTTTCTTATTCGGAAACACGGTAATGGGATATTATGTTTGACCTCTATAATTCCCATTATCTATTATTAATTATATGATGTTATAAATAAATTGATAAAATTTATTTAATGGGTAAGGATGTAAAACAGTAATATTTTAATAGAATAAAATATTATTCAATAGCGAAATTGACAGAAAATAGTATGTTTTGCATGAATTACACAAAACATTACAATTAAAGGAATTGTAAAATATTAATATATAATGTTTAAAACAATTCTATTAATTAGATTTTATTGATCATACTAACCAATTTATGGAAAATATTTTTATATTTTTTAGTAGTATTAGAATAATTTGTTAGATGATAAATTACTAATTAAAAAAACTATTTTTCCTAAAATATAGTTTCATTGTGCATTGAACTAAAAATTTAAAAGTAAAATTTATTAATTTATTAAAATATATTTTAAAAATTAATATCATTTTTAAAAGCATAATTTCAAAATTATATTAGGGGAGTTTTGAGTATTTTTCTGAAATGATTCAATTTTTGATGATTATTGAAATTTAATGAAATTTATTGAAAACCAAAATTTTATTAAAATAATTTATAATGTTAAATTTTATTTCTATTTAGATATAAAATATTAATATATTAATTATATAACAATTAATCTAATTTATATCACTTGAATTTTTTTAATTTATAATTTTTGTATAAAAAAATTGTTAAATTTTAATATTAATAATTTAAAAACACCATTGTCTCACCAACTCTGACATATTTTTTAAAATCAAACTATCACCGCGTTTGTGAGATTCATGTAAAAAAAGATCATTACGGAGAAAAATAATAAGTAAGAGGTCAAATAAATTAAAATAATATACAAAACCCATTGGATTTTCATATATTTATTGTTATCACCTTAGACACATTTTTCTGTGTGAATGGGAGTATTATTCCTTGAATGTTACCTATACAATATGTCATTTAATGTAAAAGACAAAAAATGGTCTTTCCATGACTGTAATAACTATAATAAATTGTAATATTTGAATAATATTTTATATTTATTTATAAATATTATTTTTTATGAAAACAATTTTTATCATGGTAATTTATTTTACTTTTTTAGAGATGAAATATTTTCCTTAAATTTTTATGAAACTCCAATAGATGAATTATTTTGTAAATAATGAAATATAACAAATGATACAAAATGTATAAAAGTGGTGTAAATTTGATAAATTATTGATGTTTAAATATTTTGTACAATATTATATCATGTTACACTAGAGTGAACATAATATTTTTTAGTTCCATCAATAAAATGATTTTTTTTATAAATTCAAATAAAATGATTACATTCCAAATTGATATTAAAGATATTTTATTAAATAATTTAAAATTAATAAAAATACAATAATCAACCCTGTGATTTAAAACATTAAATATATATCAACTATGATTCATTTATGAACAAATTTTTTCTTCTATAATGACTATATTAATCCCTAAACATAAAAAACAATATTTTCATAGTTAACGTTAAAATGATTTTTGGACTATTACATGAGCTTGTATTAATATTATTTCAAACAAAAATTGGATTTTTATTTAGTGAATTATCTATATAATTTAAATTTATTTGGTATATAAAATCTAATAAATCTTAATTTAATTTTCATTTTAATTAAGAAATTAATTTGTCTTGTAAAAAGACAAAACATACTATGAAAAAAATGGTTAAATTTTGTAACTTGAAGTCTGAAAATAAAAGTATAAAATCGTGATTATTTTTGTTTGATGTAGAAGTGTTTAAACCTCATAAAAAATATTATCTATTATTGATCAATTTTAGCACCACATCAAGTATTAAAGACATCTAAATAGTGAATATATTTGGGAATATAGAATAATTCTACTGCACCTCCATTATAAAAGGGAATCCACTCCCCTCACTTCTTCAAACATGTTAATAAATTTGAATAGAACAAAACCTAACCAAGTAATTTAATAACAAATCTTCCCTAAATATAGAATCATTAATTTGAGCTGAAATCTCTCCAAGGAAGAAATTTTGTGGAATCCAAAATAAGATACCCTTGGAAGAGATAACACTCATCATTGATCATTTTAGTTTTACTTATTTCTCGACCCCCATAAATTATTATTATTACATGATGGTATAATAATATCCAAATATTACATATTATTATTTTAATTTAGTTTATGTTATGATATATATCTATAAACACTTCCCTCAAATAGGTTATGAAATCTTTATTCGTGTGTAAAGCAGACTGCCTCCTCGCAAATCAATGTTATTCAGTTTTCTACTACCACCTTTCACGATTCAATATGATGATATATATAAATGTTATTTATTATATTTAGAACCTAATTATACCTTTGGAGACATTTTTCATATTTATCTTTTTTACATTCCATATCAGACGGTATATGATAATGTTGCTCATGTGTACGAAAAACTACCGCCATGTGAAGGGCCGTGCTTAGTTTTTTTACATTTTCATTTTATAGAAATTCACATGGTAAAATTTAATGAATATATATGAGATACATTAACTAATTATGATACACCTGAATATTGTATCAATTTTTTAATATAATATATTATTTTTACTCATTCCTTTCCACTCATTGAAAAAATAGATGTTTTTATTGGTGGACATGTAGACATACACCTCCTCAAATTGACGTGATTCCTTTTTTCATCAACATATAATATATATATATATATGTATGTATAATGACATATTATTTTATTTGTGATTTATTTCTATTATTTAAATATAAAATACTAAATACCTCTTTCCCTTAATGATCATAGAAAAATAGAATTGTTACTCATGCATTTGTGTAGCCTACAGTTACCATGAATGTAACATAACTCATTTTCGTAACCATTTTTCAGGATTGTATTCTATTTGTTTTTTTAATTTATAAAAATGATATTTCATTCCGGATTATTCTTATGGTGATATTTTAATAATTATCTATATAACCATAATCTACCAACAAAATTCAATTTTTACACATATGTCATATATGTTTAAATAATCTGATATAAATTTAATCAATTTAGTAATTGTATATAACATATAAATATTTATAATAAAAATTATATTAAAAATTAAATGTTTATAATGAATGAAAATAATTAAAATAAGTTAATTTCTGAGTAGAAAAAAGATAGACATGATAATTCAGACTCAATATAAGGGTTTTCTCTTATAACAATTATTTCTATGGGATACCACCCATATTGACAAATTATTTTTTTATTTGTGTTGTATATAGTTACCATGAATTTAATTTATGAGAAATTTAATTAAATTTATGTGGATTTATATATATCCATTTTAGGATCTCTTTTTCATGGGGTTTACTCTTTCAATCTTGCCAAAGAGTTATGATATTTTTGTCTCAATTTTCCTTCTTTGAGGTTTATGTTTTGGTATACTCCTATATTGACATATTATTTATACATACTACCAAATTATTTGTTATATAATGAATATAAATGTTTTATTGATATTATATGTTAAAATTAATATTATTCAATCATTGGTATTATGATTCTATGACACGAAAGTGGTAATAGTCTCTTGGTACAATCTCATCATTTATAAGAAATTTGTATGAATATGTATGAAATTATGATGTTGTATATGTCTTTTGGGATCTATTCTCCCATTAAAATTCAATTTTTTTCAAGTAAATTTATAAAATATACTCATAGTAACATAAAATGTCTTATACAGTTTTATAATAAAATCTGATATTATTTCTCTCTTCAGTCAAAAATTTATTTTTTCTAAACTATGATTTCTACAAATATTTTTAACCTTATCAAAATGAGATATTAAATAATTTTTTTACTATTTTTATTTAAAAAAATTATTTAAAGGGAATACAATTGTTTTTATGATGTCAATGATCTTTTAAAAAAATTATATTTAATACATAATGTTAATTTAATATATGCAGAATGTACATATACACATACTGTATTGACCATTTTTTAATTGAAAACAAAATTTCTTCTTTAAATGGTTATATTTAATCATAATGTTTTTCCAAATATTAATGAAATTCATTATTTTTAAATGATTTTATTAATGAAAATATTGTTATATGTTTTTTTGATTGAAAAGCGATTTCCAAAATGAGAAGTATATTTTCATCAAAAAATTTATAAATGATATTTTAATGGTATTTAAATTCACCAATAATAATAAACTAATGTTTTTAATTATGATCTAATGTGGATATTTTGTAATGATACAATCCATATTCTTTCTCGAGATGGATTAGTATATTTTCTTCGAGATTGTTATGGAACTCATCTCTTTTCGACAGGATAACAATGTTTCATTGATATTGTAATGGAACCAATTTTTTTTACATGGGTTAAATAAGTATAAAATATATTGTTATGTAAGTCGTTTCATTAACACAAGTTAATCATGTTTTGAAAACAATAATATTATTTTTAATCTGTTTTTATAAATTTAATTATATTATTTCTTTATTCATTATTCAGTTCTTGGATATTTTATATAATGGGTGTTCCGAGATAGTTATCGGTGAACCAATTATATATTATATGATGTGTGTGCCTTCATATCTCTCTAATGTTTTTCGGTAATGATTAAATTCTATGGACAGTTGTATTAGAAGTCGGGGTTAGGGTGATTCTAATTTTTAAGGGTTCATTAATCTTTCTATTATATATTTTTTTTCCAAGAATCAAATATATTTTTTCTATTAATTATATGGATTTATGATGTTTCATTTTAATATGATTAATATCACATAGATCATTATTATTGATTCTTAACACTATTTACGTAGATAAATCCTTATTCCATGTTTTTATTTTTAATGGTCCAATTATTGGTGGGTAGGAATATAATTATGTTATACCCATGAACATTGATTATATCACCATACCCTTATTCTCATTTTATTCTCACTAATGAAATATATTTTGATAATAATTAAATTTTCCCTTAATGAACATTTGAGATAAACCTAATTATGTTTCCTTTTAACAATTTTATATGAATAATGATGAATATGTAATTTCTATAAGGGATTTCATATGGATATGGATGATTTAAAAAATTAAAATTAAAAGTTTATGTTGGGTGGGAGAAATTCTCAAATAATAAGATGTGAGTTGATTATATAAGATTTTGTCCTAATTGTCTAAAACAATAATCCTATAAGGTCTTTAAGTGTGTAAGGGATCTATTTTATTCTTCTGATTTTAAGATATTAAAAAATTGGACCATTATTGTCGAAACCAAAGATAGAAATATAATGTTTATGATTTAATTATTGAATATAGTAATTATGGTAGAAGTTTATTATAACATAATTTACGGCATCAAGAGTAATTTTATAGAAAAAATATAAATAAATTTTGGATGTGAAAAATAATACGTTAAAATTTTCTAGTTTGAGTCGATGAATCAATATTTTAAACAACATTATCCAAAGGGTGATCTATATATGTTTTACATTTCTTTTCAGTGGTTGAACCACCACATCAATATATTAATTATTATTTTTGGTTTTAATCATTCCCAAAATAAAATTTAAAATATACTCTACATGTTTTTATAAAAAGACATTTCTACTATCAAGTATTTTATTAACAGATTATACGTATTCATTCACTAAAAAGTATAAATGCTTTAATTTAGAAAATATAATCTATATGAGAGTTTAAATAACCAAAAAAACCTACAATAGACGATGAATAAAATCATTTTAAGGTATCATTTGTTTTATTAATAACAAAAGTATAAATGAAAACTCTAAACAACCAGTATTATTATTTTTAACCATTATAATGTTTATAAAATGTTTTCTTTGAATTATGTTATAAAATAACGCTATTTTAAGAACATGAATCTATATTTATTAATTATTCCAATTAGAATATTTATGTTTTATACAAAATTAACATATATCTATTAATTTTTTGATCGTTAAATTTTTATTTTCCATAATATAATTTTATTGTGTGCCTTTAAATAGATAAATTTTGATAATAAAAATTATGATATTATAATTTATTAATTTCAATGTTTAAATATTATACTCACAAGAAAATATTTAAAATAATTATATATCCTTTTTTATTATGTTCACGATTATTATATATAGACAATCTTGAAATGTATTCAGATTTATCTGTTAGAATTCACAACAAAATAATTCATATAAAATAATTTACAATTAAAAAGACAACCATTTATATTGTGACACTATTATTTGATATTGATTGATAACATGCCAGCCCAGTCCCCAAACAATGGTCCCCCGAGCCGATCTATCATAGGACCTCAGACGCGCCTCCCCGTATGCGAGAGGCTGCTAACTACCAGTAAGGGTTTGGTAAGTAATTCATGGAGTGACTATATCTACTTTTATGATAGTAAATTCCAGAAATAATAATAACGAATAACAGAATCATGTATAAAGAGAAAAAATACACATATATGAATATTATCATGTAGTAAATACAATATCCAACAAAAAGGTAAAAAATATCATGCTAATGTACGTCTCAAGTGTCGAAAAGAAATCCTGAAAATAAAGACACCAATGAAACCCAGGTGGGTCACAAACCATATATGTTACCCTCACCATGCTCCATTATAATTCAGCCATCTATCTCAGGGCCATTCCCATTAACGAATTCAGAAAACAAAAAATCTACTCAAGTACAGATCAGGTTGCCCGAGCCGGGTGAGTAAAACTCAGTATGCCACCACCAACGACATATAAAACAAATCCAGTAAATAATAGCATATGTAGATGTATAAAGAATAAAAACACGTAATAGTATCAATATTTTACATTTATTCAATTATCCCTTATTTAAACGCTTAAACCTCCGAGTTCCCATGGACACCTGAAGCACAATACCTGCTATGGACTCTTTTAGAGACTAATATATCCCCAAGGGATATCATAAATTGTAATTTCCATGTTACCAATAATTATAATAATTCATATTGAATTTTTGAAATACATAATACATGTAAATCAGAAATACATGAGTAATGTGAACTATGGGATCTAACCTCAAGGGTATATAATGAGTAATACAAAACAAAGCAAAAATACTTCCTAGAAATAATGGGAAAGCCTTCATGGTCTTTCTCCTCGATGTCTCACACAATAATTTAAGAAAATATCAATCTCACACAGTCTTCATCCCTTAAGGACCACATAGTTCTTATGTATACAATTTTATAACCACTCTCAGTATTCTACACATAAGGCTCACACAGTCCTTATGTAAAAAATATTAGAAGCTCCCTCAGTCTTCTCCTTTAAATATCATTCCCATACCCTAGTTTTACCATGTGATACACTTTTCCACTATTATCATAATCATTTACCAATTCATTAATCATTCCATTAATTAATTCTATAATCATCTATTCATATCCAACCGATAAATTATTTCAATAATTAATTGGCCATTCTTGATCCATTAATTAATTTTATAATTAATTAACTACATCCATTTCATTAATTATTTCACCAATTAATTAATCATTTTTCACTTCGACATCTAATAATTAATTCCCCAATTAATTTGTCACAATCTATAATTCCTTAATTAGATAATTTACTCAACCATTAATTATATCCCAATTCCATTAAAAATACAATAATTAGTTTGTCTCATAAATAACCTAAATTAATTTCCTAAATAATGAAGTACATAAACCCCATTAATTAATTAATTAATTAATTTCTATTTGTTAAAAATCCTATAATTAATTTGAAAATTAATTATCTCAAAATGTATCATCCATATCACATAATTAATTGGTCAGTTTAACCACACATTTATTTCATTATCATGGGAGTAGATCATCATGTCTAACACCCAATTTTTTAATCATAAATTAATTAACAAATTAATTGAATTATTCACATTAATTATTCGATAATTAATTAAAATAATCCATTCTCGTTAATTAATTCAACAGTTAGTTAAAAATTCCTTTCCTATTAATGAATTCCAAAAATAATTATTCCGTTTTCTCCCATTAATTAATTCAATAATTATTTATCGCATTCACCATCTCAATAACTCATAATTAATTCTATGATTAATTATCAGGATTCATCTATTTCAATCTTCTATCGTTAAATATATAATTAATTATCTAACTTTCTAATATCATTGCCCTATAATTTATTCAACAATAATTATTCAATCTTATCATGTCAATTTTCCATCAATCTACATTAATTAAATTACCATTTAATTGATCTAATTCATTTAATTACACCAACTCAACTATCCCTATTAATTAGTCAACACAATATTTAATCCAACTAATGAATCATAACATTACATCCATTAATTATTTTACTAATTAATTAATCCAAATCATTAAAATTAAGTAATTCCACAATATATTAATCTAACTGAAACCCTTCAATGAATTCAATAATTAATTTTTTATACAAATTTATATTAAATAATTTGACAATTTATTAATTAAACTCATTCGCTATAATTAATTCACTAATAAATTATTTCCTTCAATGTCATTATATAATTTAATAATTAAATAAAAACATTTATTTATTAATTAATATGTTAATTAATTAAAAATCATTATTTAATTCAGCTAATTAAATAACAACATTTCTCAAGTTAATTAATTTTTCAATTAATTAATCCACTTCTTCCATTAAATAATTCCACTCTTAATTAATCATATTAGAAATATGATCATCCCATAACTGACTCAACAATTAATTATTTTAGAAAATAATATCCTTAACAATAAACAACATTTCGCCAATAAATATCTCAATTAATAATATTAATATCACTTAATTTATTCATAAATTAATTATAACCAAATTATGATATTAATATCCTATATTTAACCCCAAAATTTCACATTTCTATCATTATTTAATTCACCCAAAATAAATAAATAATCATGAACTTCAAGAAGATATATTTCTAAATAACTATATAAATAATAATATTTGAATACACAAAATTGAAATAAAGAATAAGAGATTAATGTTTTAGACCACCTACCTCAAATATAATGAACATGTGATATGAATCCAACATTACTGATGACACGTAATTCTTTCTGACTATCGAATTAGAGAAATAAATAATTAGGCATATCATGTTTAATAAGAATCTTTTAAAAATACCTCATTTTCTATGAAAACAAAATTGATATGCACCATCCACTTATCAAGAAAAATCCAATGACGCTAACAACACATCAATCTGATTAATTTTGAAAAAGATATTGATTATTAATATCTAAAATTAATCACAGAAGAGAGGGACACATGCCATAAATAATGGGAATCCAGACCATGCCATACACATCACCCCAAATCCAACTTATAATACAATTTCATCAATAAATTTTGTTAAATTTATTACTTGCACCAATTTTTTATTATTCTCCCTTATTAATATCTTGCTTCAACTCATCTTCAAATTGAGAATTTCATGAAGCTGTACCATGAGTCATAATTAAATATTCAACATTGGTCTTTAAATGAACACCTCAATTTTTGGGCAATGCTGTCACTGAGGGCATGTTAGTCCAACACCATATGAAAAAGATATGGTTGGAATAATGATATGACCATAATAATTTTCTATAAATAATAATAATAATAATAATAACAATAAATAATATTATTCTAATGTATCATTCACCATTTATAGTTTCACCAATAACATTAATTAAATGTACACAATAGTTGATAATTCAATACTAACTTTATATTTTTATATTTTTAGTATTGAATAATAAACTTCACCACTATAACATTGATCAACAAGAAATATTAACACATGGAGAAACTTCACTTCAACACTACATTGTTTTATTATGAATGAAAATACATATCACCACATGGGTAGAGAAAACAAAATGAGTTAACAATATACTAAAATAATAAAGTCCTAGATGAATGCCCTTAATCAAATTCACATATTCCAAATTCATATGAAGAGAACTAGAAAAAAATGTTTATACTTTGATCACCCACCGCCATGAACTCTATGTACTTTGTTACATTATTTCCTTCACTACATGTCTGAATAAACTGTATGTTGTTTCTACCATGTCTTTATTTACACTACCTTATTACATAATCAAATGACCTTGGAGGAAAAATCTAACCATTAATCAAGTCCTGGATGATCTTGGAATTAGTTTCAATTTGACTAAGAAGTAAATTCTACTGAGAACATAATAAGATACCATTATACATAGCCTCATACTCTACCTGGATTGAATTCCCCCTCCCATATGGTGTGGTAAACGCAAGCAGAATGATTCCACTGATATCCTGAACAACACCACCACCTCTAAAACTTCCCCATTGTGAGAAACACCAAAGTTATGTTATAATCCCATATTAGGAGGTGACCAGTGAAGATAGTTCCCTATTGTCACATATTCTAAAGTGGATAAAACATAATCATAAGACAACATGTACCTCAAGTAAGGAGTATCACATGAAAATTTTGATCTCCTAACCAAATCAATAAGAATAAATCTCATCTTCAAGATAGTAGACCTCACTGTGGAATGAGTACCGTAAAAAAATACTTGTTTCTTACCTACCAAATACACCAACACCATGACCTAAGAATGAAGACTCTAGATAACTTTTATGAACCTATACCATTAAAACCATGAATCCATTTATTTCAAAAACACATTATTTATGAAAGATATAACTTAACAACGGTAAAGAACCCATTTTCGGCCCAACTGTTGTCTCATATTCACATCTAATTCATTGCTTGAGAGATATTAAATTTTTAATATAAAAATGGATTAAAATAATTAATTAAATATAATAATATTATATTCACGAGGGAAACTTTGAAACATCTGACAGATACAATTGGTATACCCCTTCTAGTGTAAACACCATGTTTTGGACACAAGGGTGATCTCAGATTTCGAAAATGATGCACCTTTTAAGAGATATTAATTACTTAATATCAAAAATGGAATAATTAATTAACTAAATATACAATAGTATTTTCATGAGATGCATGTTCTAACATCTGAAATGTACAAATTTTATACCCCCCATTACGTAAACACCCAGTTCCAGATGAAAAAGTTGTATCAGATTTATATTACAATGCACCATTTGAGATTTGTTGAATTATTTTGAATAAAAAGTGTACTCATAATATATTATATTTATTATTTTTTAATCATCATCAAGACTTTTCATGAACATGAATATCACACTTAACTCAATCTAGAATTCATAAAATGTTCTAATAATATTTTACAATGTGTTAGCAGGGAATTATTTATCACGTAGGCCTTTAAACATTAATTAGGTTGTTTCTCCAATAAATGTTTTCCCACATAACGTATTTATATTCTATATAAGAAAATAACTCTTTAAAAAATATAATTGGTAAAAAAATGAAATACTAAAATATTCCCACTTTACAACAGCTCATCCTCGAGCTCTACTCCAAAGAACCGTTATGAAAAATTGGGTTCTTTCAATATGCACACCTTTGAAGCATCGTTAACCCCTCATGTTATGTAGCTCAACAACAATATTTTTATTGAAATTTGGTAAATGTTGACAACCTCATTTATAAATTTTGGATGATGTACCTCACACTATCAAGTTCCACATATATATTGATTCATAATCACATCCTCCAAGGGGCCCCATATCCTATCGAAACACATTCATTCAGGTAGGGTTAAATCCATATCATTCTTAGTGTACCCAATATGATGTCAAGGTAGGGGACATGATTATTAGAAATTAAAATTACACTATGAATTCATCGATGAGTACCACCCTCAATCCTTCATTTCCAGGGGTTTATTCTTTTTATCCTCCACATGGTCAAAACTGAAGCACCAAATCTACCCTTAACTACCCAACATCACGGTGTGGTTAATAATTTTATACTCATTCTTATTCATGTTTCTCTTTATACACCCATTTTTCTCATCTTGTATAATTTTATAATATTTAAAAAATTTATATTTGAAATATTTCATTTTAATTTCACAAACAAGGGAAAACAGCTCATGTTCAACAACTTTCCAAAAGTCCATTTTTCTATGTATACATATACTGATGCTTGTCACAAAAAATACTATGATCCTAAAATGATGCATACATAATGATCTCTCGTTCCATAGAAGTCCGAAAGTCAATATAAACAAAATTAGAAACTAAAACCACATTTGAGAACAAGTTTATCCCCACAGGTGAAATAATATTCTGTTGTAATAGCAAACAACATAAACAAAAACTCCCACCATTGGTAAATATGATCTCCCTCGTATATTGAGTAGATACTCCCATGCTCGAGATCATAAAGAACCCTCAAATATTCATTGTTTTTTTACCTTTCCCAAAAACTATCATGACAGAGAAAATAAGAAAATAAAACTCCTCTGATACCACTTTGTAACATCCCAGCCAGAGTTCGACACAACAGTACCTTGAGTCGGCCAGTCACAAGACCCTAGTTGCACATCCCCGTACACTAGAGGCGGACCACTAGCAGTGAAGGTATGGTAAGTCATTCCTGGAGAGATAATACACAACTTAATAAGTGTTAACACTTTTTGAAATACTTCACCATATAAAAAGAATATATAAATACAAAAAATACAAATATATGAAGACTATCATGTAGTAAATACAATATGCAATCGAATCAACAAAAAATATGTCATCAAAATTTATTCACACGTGTAAAAATTCAAACTATAAAATAAAGACACCAATGACACACATGTTTGTCCCGAACCACATTTAGTCCACTGACCATGCACCATCCCAATTCATCCATCAAACATAAGTCCTTTTCCCCAAACCTATCCAAGAAACAAAAACTCTTCTTGGGTATCACTCATGTAGCTAGAGTACAGTGGGAGTATAACTAATTCGGCCAACACCAACAACATATAGAACTAATCTAGTCAATAATATTCTTTGCAGTTGTATAAATAATAAAAAAATAATAATAATGTCAATAGTTTACCTTTATGCAATTATTCCTCATTTAACTGTATAAACCTCCAGGTTACCTTCAAAAACATAACCAAAATACATGCTTAGGCCTACACTGAATTATGATATATCCCCAAGGGATATCAAAAAAATTAATTTCCATGTTAACAATAATTATAAATATTTCATATTGCATTAAGAAAATACATAAAACATGTAAATTAGTCTCACGTGAGTAATGTGAAAAATGGGCACTTACATAAAGGGTCTATAGTGTGTAATAAAAAAACAAATCCCAATTTCTTCCAAAGAAAAATAGGAAATCTCTCATGGTCTTTCCCCCACAAGCACACATGATCCTTCAACAATAAATAAGCTAATCACATGATCTTCATTCCTTAAGTCTCTTAGATTCCTTATGTAAAAAATAGTATAATCTCTCTCATTCTTCTTCCCATAAGGCTCATTCAGTCTATATGAAATCAATGTTAGAAGTTCTGTCTGTCTTCTCTTTTAAATGTCATTCTATTACACTGATTATCCCATGTGCTACTATATTACACCATTATCACAAGAATTTCCCATTTCATAAAACATTCCATTAAATAATTCACAAATTAATTCATCAAATCCAACCCTTCAATTAATCGAATAATTAATTGGTCATTCCATCTCGATTAATTAATTCAACAATTAATTAACTAAATCCATTCCATTAATTAATCTCCCAATTGATTAATAATTTTACATCTCAATATCTAATAATAAATTCCCCAATTAATTGTTCAAAATTTGTAATTCAATAATTCGATTATTAAATCAAACATTACTTATCCCCAAATTCCATTAATACTTCTACAATTAGTTTGTCCCAAAAATATCATTAATTAATTTCATAATTAATAATGTACATAAATCCAAAAAATCAATTAATTAATTAATTTCCCTAATCTAAAAATCCCATATTTAATTTCATAATTAATTATCTTAAAATGTATCATCCATATCCCTAAATTAATTCCATAACTAATTGCTCAGTTCAATTGTGCATTTATATCATTGTCATCCAAGTAGATCATCATGTCTAACACCTTAATTTTAAATAAAAAATTAATTAATAACTAAAGTAATTCAACTATACTAATAAAATAAATAATAAATTAAAATAGACCATTCTCATTATTTAATTCAACAATTAGTAAACAATACAATTTCAATTAATTAATTCACAAATTAATTATTCACTTCCATGCTATTAATTTTTTCAACAATTAATTATCTTAATCACTATCTCAATAAATAATAATTGAATGTATTATTATTTATCTCAAATCATCTCTTTCAATATCCAATAATTAATTCAACAATTAATTTTCCAACATACTAATCCCATTTCTTGATAATAAACTCAACAATAAATTATTCAATCTTATCATTTCAATATTCCATCATTCCAATTTAATTAATTTACTAATTAATTAATCTAATTCATTTCAGTGCACCATAGAAACTATACCTGTTAATTAATCAACACATTATTTAATCCAACATGGAAATCAACACATTTCATCAATTAATTAATATAGCAAAAAATTAATACAAACCATTCCCATTAATCAATTCCTCAATTAATTAATCTAACTCAAACCCTTCAATTAATTCACCAATTAATTATTAACATGAATTTATATTAATTAATTATATAATTAATTAATTTAACTCAATCCCATCAATTAACTCACCAATTAATTATTTCTCTCAATTTCATTATTAATTAAATAATTAAATAAACACATTTATTTATTTATTTATTCAACAATTAATAGAATCTAATTATTTAATTCAATAAATTATATAAAAACATTTCTCACATTAAATAATATATCTATAAATTAATCTATTATTTCAATTAATCAATTAAACAATTAAATAATATGATTAAAAATATGATTATCCCATAATTAATTCCACCATTAATTATTTTAAAAGATTACACCTTTATCAATTAAAAATTTTCAGAATTTATTATATCAATTAATAAAATGAATATCACAAAATTATTTTATCATTTAATTATCCCCAATTTATGATATTAATATCCTATATATAATTCCACAATTAATTATTGCTCAAACCCGTAATTTAATATTTCCATTACTAGTTAATTAACCAAAATTTATTAAATAATCAAAAACCTAAAGAACATTGATTGCTAATGAACTATAGAAATTCTACTATATGAATACACGTGATCAAAATAATGACTAGGTGAGTCATGTTTTAAACCACGTATGTCAAATATGATGAACACACAATATAAATCCATCATCATAGACAACACGTTATTCCGTCAACTATCGAAGGAGAAAAATAAATAACCAAACATATTCAATTTAATAAAAATATACACAAAATACTTAATTTTCTATGAAACAAACTTGATACTCCCCATCCAATTATCAAGAAAACACCAATGCCACTAATGGCTCATCAATATGATCAATATCAAAAAATGTTGATTATTGAAATATGAAACAACATATAGAAATGGTAGGGGTGGGCCATAAATTATGTGATTCATAACAATGTCATGCACAAAACCGAAAATAAAATTTTTAATACTTATTCATCAATAAATTTATTTACATTTATTAATAACATCGGTAATTTATTAATCTCCCTTATTCATTTCATGTACCAAATCATCATAAAATTGAGAATTTCATGAAGCTGTACCGTGAGACTGAATTAAATATTAAACATTGGTCATTAAATGACTGCCTCAAGTTTAGGGTCATGATGCCGCTCAAGTCGTGTCAATCAGACACCATACATAAAATTAATGTCTGAAACAATGTTTTGAAATAAATTATTTTCTCATAATAATAAAAATAATAACATCAATAAACACTATTATTATAAAGTATCGTTCAACGTTTAATGTTTCACCAATAAAATTAACTAAATCTCGACAATAGTTGATAATTTAGTAAGAATCCAAAATTTTTATTTCTTTAGTATTTAATAATAAATTTTACCATTATAAAATTTATAAACAACAAATATTCTCAATGGAAAAACGTTGTTTATCATTAATGTGAAAAAATATTTAACTACACATGTAATTTTCCAATCATTTTATATGAAAAAAATATAATAATACACTTATTATTAATATTATTATTTTTATAAAAAATAATACAGTTATTATTAATAATATTCATTTTATTATTATTAATACATTTATTTATGTAATTTCATTAAATTTGGATTAATTATTAAATTAATAAAATTCATCATTTAACTTAAAAATTAAAATAACATCAAACACAAATTACACTTAACAATTATACCCTAACGAAGATATACCCATAATTACAAATGCAATAGTGGTCTCGGATTTATCATATGATTCACCATTTGAGAGATATTAATTATTTAAAATAAAAAAATAAATTAATTTAATTGATTAATATAAAAAGAATTATTTTGTGAGCGTGATGTCCAAACATCCAATGCATACAATAGTTATACCATGCTTTGGGTAAACATAATGTTCTGGAAACCATAGTGATCTCAGATTTCCAATATGATGCACTGTTTAAGAGATATCAATTATTTAATATTAAAAAACATATTAAATAATAAATTAAATTTAAAAGGGTATTTTTTTTGAGTGAGACATCCAAACATCCGTCAAATACAAATTTATTACCCTAATTAGGGTAAACACAGTGTTCCAGAAGCAATGGTGGTCTTAGTTATCCCTTACGATGTACTGTTTTAGAGTTACTCAAAAATTTCAAAAAAACATTCTCTTTAATATATTATATTTAATTTAATTATTTTAATATTAACTGTGACTTTGTGGTCCTTGGAATCTCAAACATATCATATTTTTGAACTCTAAAAACATATAATTAAATATTAAAATGTATTATCTAGGCATTATTTGTCATGTAAGTCTCTAAACATTAATTAAGTTGTCTCTCTAGTAATTTTTTTTTCATTAATGCATTTATTATCTATGAAATAAATTATCTCAATGGAAAACATACTTACAAAAAGGACATAATCATATGTGGTCCAAATAAATATATAGGTATATGATATAAATACTATTAAATAATTGTTTTCTATATTATTAAATAATAATATTTTTGGTGTTTACATTTCATATTAGTGTTATTAAATTAGGTTTTTTACGTCACTAAATATGGGTTCAACCAAACCTTATGATTTTTATATAGTTTTTAATGTTAATTGATGTTTTCATGCCCATGTACACTATTCATTAAGATGTAATCTCACAAAACAACAAATAAACCGTTAATATTTTTTATAGTCAATTCATAAATATTAATATAATAATTGTGACTCATTTTTCATTCATAAAATACGGAACACTCTTATCTATAAACTATATAGTAATTACTTTGAAACATGAAATTAATTCAATCATCACAAAATCGATAAATTGTAATCAAATATGATTTTAAAACATATACATATAGTACATTTGAAATAACAATAGATTTTAAAATTCTAAATTCTCTAAAAACCTAAAAAAACCTTCTAAATTATCACCAAATTTAAATTTGATAACATTAAATGTTTGGAAGTATAAAAAAATAATACCAAAAACAATAATGTGTACCAAACAACCATTATCCTTGTATAGGGTTATATTTATTAAAATTTTAATTCAAATATTAGAAAAAATAAAAGATTGTATCTTTGGAACCGATGAAAATATTTGTCAATTTGGGAAAGTAATTTTTTATTAACCCATGATAAATACAAAAAATTAATTATAACTAGGATACATGATATCATTTATGAGATATAATATTTTTTTGTGATACTATGGAAATATCAATAAACTCACAAATCCATGTTTTCATTTCATTTCATATATAAATATTTGGGTTGTTATAATACTAATTATTGAAAATTTAATAAATAAATCAGTGTACATTTTATAGAAATTGAATAACATAATGAATTCTTTTTATATTTATATTAAAATTTCTAGTTAAACTGTTTAATAATAAATTATCTTTACTAAAAGAAATGACATAAATAACTGAATTTAATTTTCAATGATTTTATTTTCATTAAAATTGTGTTAGATATTATTTCATAAGCCACATTATTATAGAAATATAATTCGCATGTTATTAATTATTTTAGAATATTTTCTAATAATAAATAAATTGTATCACCGGAACTAGATGTCAAATTTATTATCTTTTTATTAACATTGAGATTTATCAAGATATAATAAACAATATTCTTGAAATTAATTTAGTTTCTTGTGAATTTCATAAATCATATGTATTATATTTTTTAAAATTCATTCATCATATAAATCCCTAATTGAATGATTTTTAATGTATTAAATGATTTGATGATTCAATAATGTATAGATTTAATAATTCATTTTTAGATCTATATTCATCTATTTAATATGATTCCACTGTATGAATCTGTGTAGCTATTAGATCTATATTCTATATTTTTCATAAAATATTTTTTTAATTTTTATCAAAAAGTAATAATTGTTTATATTACCTTTATTTATAGATTAATTACAATTTTATGTTTCAACAACATTAATAATTAAATTAGTTTTTCTATAATGTCTCAAACTGTCATAAATAAAAATCCCCATATGATTTAATTAAATTTTTTATTCTTTAATATGGAGTTGTAAAAAATTTGGACTAAAATGAATTTATGATATCATCTTAGATTTATTAGACTGATAAGAATAATTAAAGTTGATAATATATTTTTCTATTAGTGATCACATAATTTGTATAAATATATGGGTTTAATGAATCCAATCATCACAGAAAAAGAATGTAATGGACTAAACAACTATGATCATACCATATAGATCTCATTTATCAATGAATCCAAGGGATAATTCATGACATGTTTTTTCTATTTACCATTCCTTATATGAGATCCACCAATATAAGCATTAGATAAAACCATTACGAGAGAGTAAATGTTCTTCAATATCATGACCAAAATAATATTCAACATACTACATAATGAAATTACGACCATCGAACACCATAACAATAGGTTTTTTATCATGTCTTAAAAGGATATTTCTCAAGACCCTATAAATATGATTATATAAATTATAATGGATTTATATTCATCCTATTATTGTTACTCGATAAATGTATTTGATTATGATATTATAAAAAATTGTGTTATTCAAGATTATTTGATGTTTTATAAATAATTTTTTTTGATAATTAATGTATTTTTGGAATAAAAATATTTTAATAAAATGTTATTATTAACATATGTTTATAAAATATAAATGATCATATGATTTTTATGAAGTTAAATTTAATTTTTAGATGGGTTTGAAAAAAATAATTGTCAAAAAATATAAAATTTCTTAATAAATGTCGATTAATTTATTAAAACTGAATATTAAAATATTTATAAGATTATCTAGATAATATTAATGTATTTTTTAATTATAATGATAAAATTATATATTAATTAATTTTATAAAAAATTTAGAGAAAGTTGAATTTTCATGTAAAAATTAAATATTGTATTTTTTTACGATGTGTATAATGAAATAATCATGAAAACAATGTTTTTTATTAAATACTATAAATATTTTTCATGAACAAAACTATGTTTTGAAATTAAATTAATTTTATTTTCTATTTATTTTTTAATTTTTTTCCCATTAAAAATACCCCATGTGCATTTATATATTCTAACAATTTAAAATAATTTTTTTATGTGTATGAATAAATTTAACCTAATAAAGTTTACTTATTTATGAATTAAGGACCTTATACTTATAAAATACTGTAAATAACTCCCATCTAGTTGAAACAATGTGAAAAAATAGTGGGAAGCATTGTGGTTTTTTTTATTTTCATTATATAGAGTGAAAGACAAATATTTTGGAAATAATAATGAATTACCCACACCAAATCCCTCAATTATATTAATTAAAACCCCATGAAAAATTACATTATACCCCCTCTATTTATTCTTCCCAATGTGCCCCCAAGCACGAAAAAATATCATCCTAAGCATTTGGAGTCACACAATCATTTAGGGGATCATTTCCTTATAATCTTTATTCAAGATTCTTTATTATCATATCCCTTATAATTCTAATTAATAATTTTAGTATTTGTATTTAAATGTACCTATTACTTTATATTTTATTTTTAAATTAATTAGTTCTCATTTCTCTATTATCAACATATTTTATGAGTATTTTGGTTTTTATGTTATGCTGGTGATATTTCACCACGAATATTCATGCCAAAAATATTGTCTAGTGAATACTATACACATTTTCAATCAAATGTGTTATCTTTTATAAACTTTTATATTTATTAATTGGGAATTAAATTTATATATACCACCCTCCATTATCATGCAATAAAATATGACAATTAATGAATCCATGTGTTATGATCTATGTGGCACACATAAGCATTAGAAAGAAATGAATGTGATTAGTGAACTTAAAATTATATACATCTTCAATAAATTTGGTAATTTTTACTATCATGAGACATAATGTTGTAATAGGGGAGTGAATATGAATAATTTATGGGAATTTCTCCACAATTATGTCTTGGAAGTTATCGTTGATATACGTTTATGATGTAGTGTTTTATGTTGTTTTCACATTATCCAAGTCTCCTTTATTTTATTATATTATATCATGCCCTCATTGTTCATGATTATGGTACTCGGACATTTTATGTTTTGTTGATATGACTATTTTTAATAATTTATTATTCATTTCATTATATTCAATGATTATTCCATTAATAGTATTTATACCTCAACCTTTTCTTTTGTACGTCAATAGGTAATCCCAAGAAGTTTTAAGAGTAATTAAGTTGAATAAGTTGTCAATAAAGATAGTGTTTTCATGGATTAAATTATTATGTAATTTACCAAATTCTAAAATACAATATAACAATCAATCATACAGGTCATATTGACTTTAATTTTATGTGATAAAAAATGAATTAATTTCAAATAATTTTTTGGGTTTTTATAGTTGGTATCAATCGAAAGTAATATTTTCATGATTTGGATTATAAAACACTAGAGAAAGACTTAGATATAAGATAAATTATAATAAATCTTCCATAATTTTTTTTAAGTAAAGCGTAATTGTTATGTCATGTAAATACATACATATAATGATATAAAAAGTGTATGTTTCTGAAGAATATATATTCATATGGGAAAAACCAGAAAACATTGTACTGAGCTAGACTTGACCGGGAACATGTGAATGAAAATAGTCCTCATTTAATACCTAGTTTAACAATCTCTAGGGATATCCTTTGGTAAATTCATATTATCATTATAGACCACTATTAATGGTATCAATGAAATACCATAAGAGTATATGTTAGAAATTAATGAGGTATAAAATTTAACAATAACAAATGTCATATTTTTTAATAAAAAAAATATTAATGAAAAAATAATGATCATGTAAATGATTGGAAAAATTTAATACTATAAAATATATTTAGTGAATGGGGGATCGAGTTTGGAAGAAGCAATAATCTCTTTTTCGGCTCTTGATTAATAAAATGAAGTTATTTATAGCAATACCATCAGTATGTTTTTGAAAAAGAGTGTTACACAATACAGTTAAATAAAATCCCCAACCATTGTAATTTAGAAAAGGTTATGTTTAAATAATTATATATATGGGTCCTTTATTAAGAAAAAACTATAAAATGTAAATGGCATGTATAGTTATTTTAGTTTAACTTCTAACATGTTTCATCAATTTTATATCTTAGTGATAATGATCTATTTTAGAAATGATAAAAAATTTATTATCTCAATAAAAACATCTATATTACAAAGGGAATTATAATATTTAATAAAACCCAAGATATTATGATAATGAAAATATCAAAGTATATATAATTCCACCTAAAACAGATGATACATACAATTTATATTAAAAAATTTCAGACATTAAACATTCAAATTTATTAAAAAGTAAAATTCATATGAAACATGTTTTACCCCAAAAAATATAATTTAATTCAATATAATATATTTAAAATTATATTACTTTGAATTGATGTTATTAATATGTAATCATGATGAAATAAAACTATGAAAACATATATAAAAAATATTATATAAATGAATTTTTTTAAAATATAGGTAATATTTTGTATATTTTGAGTTATACGGACTAAAAATTTGACATATGAATGGATTATTTCTCTGAGATCCATTATACATTTCATTCGAAAGGAATTCAATATAAAAATGATGTCTAGTTCAGTGTGTGACTTTTATAGACCTTGAATGAATTTCATGGAACATTTACATAAGAATTTTTCATGGTCATGTATAAATTTGGATTTTTTATGATTGTATGCATCATATGTCTTTGAATGAATATCATATAGCACTCCTATAACAGGTATAACATTGAAATCCATGAATTATGTATTGTTTTTTCATAGGACTTATTTTTTCTATTTAAGATCCCATGTATTTATAGAATAATAATTCTTTTGATATTTTACCAAGATATTAATCTTATGTTAAATTGGAAACTATTTATCATAGCACACTCAATTTTCAACAATGGGTTTTTCTGAAAACTTACATTTCACAAAACAGTGAGTTATACTGAAGAATAATATAATTATAATATTGTTTCATACGATAGTTAGCACCGAGTCGTTGTATTGGAAGAAATAAATAGATTTAACACCTAAATTATTATACATTTTTTCCAAATGTTTTTACATTTATCCAATAAATTTTAGGGGATTAATATGTGAATGAATAGAATTTTAAGAATAAAATACTCTAATATTTTTTAAATGTTAGTTTTACCTCCTTTAAAAGGAGATCCCTTTTTAAATGTTGTGTTTTCAGTTTTATATGTTTTATTTGAAAAAATAAACTTAATATATAAAATAAATATATCAAAATTTACAATGGTTAATTATGTGGTAATTTTATTATAATGTTAATTTTTAATGAATAGTGAAAAATACCGCTTTTTATTATGAAACTGATTTTTTATCTAGTTTATTTGTATAGTAAGATGGTCATTTTAATTGGTTTTGAAGTATAATGGGGTATGAAATTTATAATATTATCCAATTTTGGTCATTAGATTAAATTTCACTTTTAAATTGGACATGAACAGAAGTTAATATTTTAATAGTTCTTTCTTTTTAAAGACCATCATTCTAGTTTTCAAAATGGGAATTAATTTTAAATCACTACATGAAACTTTTTTATTATGAATTGGAAAAAATGGATTCCTTATTTTTATCCGTAATTTCTAAATTATTTATATAGGTACCATTTATTTTTGGATAATATGAATAATAACTTCAGTAATTATTTTTATTTACCACGTTTAGAAGATAAATTATGTAAATTGTGGTAAAAATAAACTTTTAATAATATTAAACTGCCCTAACAGATGTCATAATCCTATTTGATGATATATTCTCGAACATGGACATTATTATGTCAATTTTAGGACATCATCGAGCCACATGGGTGAGATAAAGACATGCTAAATGATTTAATTTAATGTAAAGAGAAATAGAACATAAACATGTATCTTTTACAAAAAAAATTAACATAGTGTTTTATAATAGATTTAACATGACTGTAAATGGTCATAATAAATATAAAAATATTTACTACATCATGGTGTTTTATTTATAATTGTTAGACCTTAAATAAAAATATATATTTATGATACAATGATAATGTAGTGATTACCATATTAATGAAAGATTCAAATAGTAGATATTATATATATTAAAATAAATGTATTTTGATCCATTTGATGATATCCATTAATTTTTTGGATTATTATTACATATTATATTTGATTTAATTTATTTTTTTCAATGGAATCAAGTTGTTTTTAATTTTATAAATTCAACTACTAAATACTGTCAAAATTGACAGAAATGAGTTATTAAAAGAAATACATTTTTATTATATTATATAACCATCCTAAAAATATAATACTTTTCCATATAAGATAGAAAATGTTTTAATTTTACTTACATATCCACGTTTTATTCCTTTGGAATTTTATAGTAACTATAGTAACCATATATTTTGAAAATATTAAAAGACATTGTTAGAGTTAATGTTATTTTACTAAGTGTTAATGTTAAACGATAAGGTTAATATTGGGACCTAAAAATTTCTAAAATGTATTTAATGAGTGAATTTATAACAATCCTTATCTAAAAATATAAATATATTACTTTTATGTATTATAACATTAAATTAAATTTATGAAAAAAATAATATTTCAAGACATTCCTAAAGTTCCCCTCCTCCCCCTTATAAAAGGCCGCCACCTCTACCATCTTACCCACATCTCCCAATCCCCATCGCTCATCCAAATTATTCTTAAAAAATCTCTCAAAATCCCTCCATTTTTCATTGAATAGTTAAATTTGGAATAATACAATTCAAGAATTACTTTTTCCATAAATCAAAATAAGTTACATGATTTTGATGTAACATCTTCTCCCAAGTTCCTTTATTTTATTTTCCTTATTCACTCAAACGTATTTGATTATTCCATGATTACATAACAAAACCATTATTCCCAATATAATTGTATGTTTTAATCATATGTTTTAGAAATAAAAATAAACACACCACCATATAATGGATACAATCATATTGTTTCTATGTACGACGAACAACTGCCTCATGAAATGATGATTATTTAATATTCTCTTACCTCCTATCATGGTTGAAATTATAACAGAACTGTATTTATATATGATATATATTATATTTTTATTGTCTCTATGATCTCGTATTTTTTCTTTTTACAACATATTATTATGCTTTCCATAATGTGTAAATAAGATAATATAATCTGAGAAAGTGCAGACTACCACCCCCTCAAAGTGACAAGACTCAATGATTCCTTATATAGAAGATATAAATGATTTAATTGTTGAAATTATGTATCATATATAACATATAAATTATACTGTAATTATAACCTACCTATGTATCATTTAGTTTTAATTCCTTTAATATGACAAAGAAATGAAAGTAGCATTCATGCCTACGTAGGACCTACCGTCTCCAGGAATGGGGCATTTTCACTCTTATATCCAAATTTTGTGGACAATTATAAATAAATTTATAATTTATATATAAGATATTTAAATATTTAATAGCATTATGGAGATCATGTAATTTGGACTACAAGGGGAATTTACATCAAAATAAGTTTATTTTCAACTCATATTCTGTTTATCAACAATACAACTAATATGATCTTGATCAATTATTTGATTATTTTATCAAAGTAATAATGGTTATTAAATTAATAATAAAATTAAAAATGATCTCAAACATTTAGAAATTAAATTAATTTTATTATTCAATAATAACAAGGTACATACGTGATGATTTGGGATTAAGGTAAGGGAATTCGTCTCAAAATCCATTTATTGAGGAATATTCAGATTTATACATGACACTATTTTATATATTAAAAACTCATCCCCTTTGAATTTTATTTTCATAAAATCTTTATCAAAATGAATCTTGTCCAATGAAGTATTTCACTAAATTACGAAAAGAATGATTCTTTTTACCATACTCGGCAATAATGTCCTTTATGTCACCATGAGAAATATTTTTTATTTTTGTTCCACTACAAGTCTTAATGTTTTTAAAAGGAAGAGTAAATTGCATATACATTTTATGGGTATCTTGGTATAGAATTTTTTTTAGAATGGTTGGATTATCTAAATATATTGAGATGATATCTTGTGATTGGAATGCAGAATTGTTATCCATACTTTATGTTTGTATTATGATAATGTTTTGGTTATTGGGAATTTTTTACATATATAGGTGGTTTTGTTATAGAATGAGGGTAGGTGAGGCTGAGATAGATATCCAATACATTGGGTAATGTTATAGAGGTAATCATTAGGGTTTTTCTTAATAAATTTAGGAAATATACTCATATGTTATTCCAAATGTTACCATAAAAGATAATTCCTATGTTGCTGTGAATGGTACAACGTATGTATATTTTGGATGCCAAAAATTCCCTTTATGATTTCTAATTTATTTGATTTATTCATAAATATTAGGATTTCATGAGGCGTGTTAATGAAAATATGTTTTATGAGTGAAAATTAAGATATTATTGAATTGATTTCATTCATGGAATAATGTTTTTTTCTTTATTATATATACTTTACTAATATTTTTATTCACAGCCCACGTTTTTCTGATTTTTTTTAAATGGAATAGGGAAGGGTATGTGAAAATAAAAATTCATGTTGATTTTTATCAAGAAAAAAAATCATGTTTTATTTATAGAATTTTATTTTTGTGAATAATTGGAAAGTGTAAGAGTTTATGCTTTTTAATATTGGAGATGTAATGTAATAGTTATGGAATAATTATTTAAAACTCTAAACATAAAAAGATCTTAAATGTGAATTAAAGTCAAATTTTCTATCAATGATCACCATGTTTCTTATTATAATAAATGTAGATACCCAAAGCCTGACGTACATGGACATGACCATACATTTGCGGAATACTTGATACATAATTAAAACAAACACACAAGGACCGTAATAGTTTAGTGTCCTTGGAAACATGAAGTAATAATCTTCTAATCATTGTGAATGATCTTAACCATCTCCCATTAAGTTCTTCCCCTTTTGTTTTCTTACCTAAAACATATCTTTGAATCCTGGGGAGAAGAAAACATATAAAAGGGTGAGCTCAAATGCTCAGTAAGGGTAACCAAAGAAATATCAATCACATCATATACATAAGCACATAACTTTTGGAAATCTTAACCTGCAATAGGGAGAATAATTTCATAACATGGGATAAATCATAGTAGTGAAATGAAATCCCAATAATCATAACTTAAAACATGAAACTTTGTGGCATAAACACATAATCATATAGAATCATATCTGATTAGTCAAGAATCATTTCCAAGACTATCTTAGTGGACAAAGTCCATTTCTGAACCGAGTCACCCTCGTTTCAGTCCTATTTCACTGAACCGGTATAATCTACCATTTCATCCATGTCTATCTCATGAGATATAAAATCTTTACCCAATGCATTGGAGGGAGATATAGGTCCCACCAATCTCATAATGATACCCTTCTAATGTGTGCCACAAAATCAAAAATCATACATCCTTACATAACCCAAGTAATAAAAATGGGATTCTTAAACAACATGACATCATAAAACAATTCATATAAGATAAAGGAATTCATAAAAATAATTCCATCACAACATATTCAAATCAATGTAATAATAGGGATAGAAACAGAACCCTATTTTATCTTAGATGGAAAATAATTTTGATAAAACACTTGAACTCCATTCTGGAGGAAAAAATCCTTTCTAATTCAAAAACATTTTTCCTTTCTTAACATGTCATATAATTTTAAACTAAAGATGTTGATTAGAAAAAAACTTGAAATCTTGTAAAGGATGATTCTTGAAAATAATGTTTTAAAAATCTATTAATGTCGTATAAGTTAAAAAAACATTCTTCTCGTACTTTTGTCGGAAAAGTCAAAAATTACCTCGTACGAAAAATGACAAAAGATTCCTTTCATATCCTTTACTAAAAACTCATTGAAGGGTAAAATTGGATTTAAACAATTGTAGGTGGATGGAAATAATATTACATATTGAGGAAACATGGATGTCGATGATAAAATACACCCCAGTAAATACTAAAGTATAAACAATCTCGGATAAAAATGAGATTGTGATATTTCCCTTACCTTATGCCTGATGTGGTTTGTACGTATCCGAACCTTCTATATAATTATTTAAGTAATGTCATTAATTTATTACAGAATCATATTCATTTTTATTATGTCATATATGGTTCACTTATGACTTTATATTACCCGTTCTTTTGTAAATTCCATGTTAAAGAAGCGTTTTGGGTAAAATCGTTTCATTTATCGTAGATGTTTCGACTTGTTGTTCTTGAAATTATTATTACTTATATCAGGATTTACTTACTTACAGAATATAAAACATGATTTATATATCATATATATTTAGTATATATATATATAATAGATAGATAAATGAAATGAAACACACCGTTCATGGAGACGGTAGTTCGTACGTACGCATGAACACTATTTTCCTTTCCTTATTGTCTTGAATAGAAGTAAGTAGATGACATACATATATATATACATAAATAGAGTAGATTTACCATTTCATATATTTCATTATTATTCATTATATATATAATTTATAATCATTCTGGTATGGTTAACATGGATAATGAATCTCATCGCGTCGTGGAGACGGTAGTCCGTACGTACGCACGAGAGATGATATCGTTCCCATGGTCCTGGAATTGTGTTGAAGTTTATGTATAATATTTCAGTATCAATATAACTTTATAATAATCATATATAGTTACTCATTACACCATTATACCCATCCAATTAAGGTGGTGGCAGAAAATAGATTACACCACGGCGTGAAGACGGTATTCCGTACTTACACACGCGTGGTGATTTCCTTTTTCCGTAGGACAGATAGAAGGTTAATTAGAGTTGTTTCATATTTATAATAACATATCAAGATATAATAAATAATAATGTTATTAATTTACCATTAAACAACTAAAGAAGAAGAAGTTGAAGAAGAAAGAAATTGAAAAAGATCGGTAATGGATATTACCTCTTTTTGACGCGCCTTCACTTAACCTCCACTTAAAGAACTAAGGATTTCCTTTGAAGAAGACCAGTATCTCTAGGATGATACTAGGGAAGTGGAGAAGAGATTTTGGAAGGGTTTAGACGAGCTTTAATGCTCAAATTGGTGTGAGGAGGAGAGGGAGGAGGTTCCCTTTTATAAGGGAGGAGAGGGGCACCTTAGGAAAATCTCAAAATATTATTTTATATTAAGGTCATATTCGGTTTATAATGGTTACAAATGGTATTATTTCGAATATAAAGTGGGTATAGGTCGAAATAATCTCATAAAATAGGATTTAAACAAGTTTAGATTATTATTTTAACCTTATCAATTAGATTTAACTCTAAGTTAAATAATTTTACTTTTACCGTGTCTTTTTGTTTTCTTACACTATATGGTTAATAAACTTACCATAAGAAGCCAAAAGAACCCCAAGTTGTCTATTATTAATATATATATCTTTATCTAAGTTATTTGGCACAACCTTAGATTTTTAGGAATTAAATAACAATTAATAACATAATATTTTTTTAAAAACTAATTTATGTCAATTTTGACACTATTTGGTACATGATTTTTATAAAATTCATAACAGAATGATAATATCGAAACAAGTTACTTATATCAACAATAACATGTCATATTAACCTAGAAAATTAATGTAAGTCATAAAAAGTCTCAAATTACATTTATTTGGGCATTTATAACATCAATTATTTCAATATTTCATTAATAATACAATTACTGCATCATCTTTGTGTCATAATAACTGATAATTATTTAATCCCTAAAAATTCTAAATAAATTACTATGATGTATAAACTTGTATTATATTTCTGTATAATATTCATGTTCGAAGTTTAATGAAGCATATCACTATACTAAAATTATTATACTTATAAGATTTAAGAATGTGACATGTTGTCACATTCTTTGGTTTTAATAATAATTAAATTATTTTCATGGAATAAAGTCCATAAAATGAATCTAATCCAACCCTTAGGTTATATGGGTCTACTGTTATCCATCCAATAGGATTTTTCCAAGTTTTAGGGTAATTTTATAATCTTATATTTACCCTTAATTACCCGATTTACCTTTAATTATAGTAAATAAAATTTACCGTAGTTACTATTCACAATGCCCAAAAATAAAAAGTAGCTTATTAACATAATTTGGACCCACTGATTCCAAATATGGAATCCATTTTGACAAATTCAATACACAAAATATGCAGAAATGAAATAAAAATTAATCATGTTGTCGAAAGAAAACGAGTTTTCTTTAAAACATTGCAAAAGATTGAATTGATTTAACCTACGAATTCAATGTAAAATCAATGATAATGACATACATTATATTAAATGGTAAAAATATATTCGATTTATAATTTAAAACCATTCAATATTATAATTTAACCACATAATATATTACGATGAAAAAAGTTGTTTTTAATTAAAATATAGCATGTTTTTACTACTAATTAAAATATGAAAGTTATTGGAAAAATATCAAAACTTTATCTAATGTAAAATTTTATATCCTGATTCAAAAGAAGAATTTTATTTTGTCAAATTTAACTTATAAACCTATCAAAAAAATAGATTTAAGGTGGATGCGCCATCAAAAGGCGGCAAAACTGCATTTTTTGAAAAATACTTATTTTACCTGAAAAATTTATTTTGATCTTATAACATGTTCTAAAAAATGTGTAAGATGAATAATAATGTTATAAAATTCAAAATTTAGTTAACACTATTCATAACGGCTAGTTCATAACAATATTATAATTATATATCATTGTTTAAAAATCCTGGTATTGCGTACAACACACGCTATAGAGGAAGGTCGCGATTGCGTGTAATGCAAGCCAAGTCAGGGATGCATGTAGTGCACGACTCCTTTGTTGTTGCGTATAATAGAATCCAACCATAATTTATTTATACATTGAATATATATATATATATACACTCAATGTTGCGTAGAATAATTTCGATCAAACGAACTTGAAAATTGTGTGTAATAAGAGCCAAGAAAAGTGTTGCGTATACTGCAAGCTAATACGGTGTTGCATATAGCACAAAATAATCTTATTGTGTCTTACAATAGAAGATATGAATTAAATTAATAAGAATGTATCTTATAAAATCTCAGGTTGTTACATTCTACCCCCCTTAAAATGAATTTCGCCCTCGAAATTCGTCAGGGTTATAAATGGTTTACTATTCGAAAGTTTCTTTAATTGAAACCCACATCGTAAAAAGGAATACCAAAACCAATCTTTAAAAACACAAGTATGAAACGTAACGGTTACCCAAATAAACTAATCACTGGGTTTCTACATAGGTGAAATATGGATATGGAAGAGAAATCTAACCATCATGTTCTGATGGAGAGTGGTAGAGAACATGGCTATGAAAAATCCAACAATCACAAAGCCATAGATTTGTGATTATCTAACGTAACATCTGATTCATCGGATATAAGGGCAGTAGGACAATATTTTTGGTTTTTCAAGATCATTTCCCTAAAGTTAATGAAATTGGAATTAGAAGAAATACTTTCGTGATTTTGGTATAGTCCCACCATTTGTCATTATTTGGACAATTTCTACTTCATCTCTTAGAGAAATGAAGTTGAATTTGTCATTCGTGATGTGTTAGCAGATCATCTGATAGAATGATGGGTCATTCCATCTGTCTCAAACAAAAGGTTACAAAATACATAAAACCATATTTAGTGAAGTTAATCATATACGATTCCAAAAATGAACTTATACTTCATATATCATACCGCGTAATAAAATAAAACTAGTTTCTAATAACCAGGGACTTCCTGTAGGCCAGTGGTAGGCGATATAGGCAAGTCGCACTTCGGTTGTGGGTTCGATTCCCATACCCTTGTCTGACGTGATGGGTTGTCCCCCGTCCTGTAGGTTGTCCTTTTTCTAAAACTATATTACTATAACATCCCATCAATAATATCGAAAAAAATTCTATACTTAAACAATACTAACATATGTCCAACATAATCCATTTCAATCTTTAGGCTTATCCATAATACTTTAGTCCACTCTCATAATATAGTGAAAATGATTACCAGAGATTTAATACCATCGTTGATCCCCATATATCATAAGATATGTCTTTTTGGTCACATTCTAAACATTCAAAGGCCTTAATCATGTATTCTCTTGAATACCCATTGAACCTTAGTGAAAAAATGATTGCAGTTAAACGTTAACACATTCCACATACCAAAATCCTCAAAATTATATATACTCAAACCATGATATAACCTTCTCCTTATATCAGTCATGAGCTCATGAATACTATCAAACATTTAATTTTCTCCTTATCCCTTCATTATGAGCATATCATCTACATTCCATAAATATCTGAATAACCTTTCATGGATACTGGTACCATTAATCATACACTTTCAAAACTCAAGTAAATACAACAATGTAAAAATCCTTAGATGTATCTTTATTCCATAGTACTATGAGATTACTTATACAACATTACACATGAAAAACATGTAATCATTCCACTACATTCTTAAACCATTGACCGAGCTTTAGCAATTCTTTCATCTCACATATCATTTGTAGTGTCTTCATCATCATCCACATAAATACTACCCATACGACCATACAGATTCTCTTCATTAGACTTTCACTTAGGGCATTGGTTTGCATAATTCCCGTACATTCCACATTTAAAACATTTAACCCATTTTTGTTGTCGTAGAAATACCATTATCTTCATCCCTGGTGTTAACTGAACCTTTTCCTTTGCACTTACTGGCTTTGTGTCCTTATTTTCCACACCCAAAGCATCTTCCAGTTCCTTTGAAACATTCTCTTTTATGCCTCTTCCCACATGATTTACATAGGGGGAATTGAACTTTCTTTCCTCTAGGATCATCATGAAACTCCCTCTTTCTCTTATTTTCCAAGTCAGGAAACTTACCAAATTTTACTTTATTGATCATATTATGAGATTGCTGATTCGGCATAATAATGATTTTTGGACTTCCAAATCCCATTTAATTTGGTTGCTCATAAGTTATATCATTTCATAGTCCATCATATCCTCCATTATCATGAATCATCTTATTTCCAGCCATTTCCTAAAACCCGAAAAGAATAGTGTGAGAGGAAAAAATCATAATAAAGGGGGAGTAAATTCAATATCTAACATCTTTGGTCTAATCTAATATCGTTACCATAGATCTAGGACTATAACCTATACGTATACTTATACTTAGGGACATACCTAGACATACCTTAGAAATATCTCTATGGATCTCACTAACGTTTTCGCATCCTAGTTTCCAAAGGTTGACTAAACCTCCCTATGATACCAACTGTAGAGACCTGAAGCCTGACATACATGGACATGACCTTACATTTGCGGAATACTTGATACATAATTAAAACAAACACACAAGGACCGTAATAGTTTAGTGGCTTTGGAAACATGGAGAAATAATCTTCTAATCATGATGAATGATCTTCAACATATCCCATAAAGATCTTCCCTTTTTTTTCTTACCTAAAACCTAGATTTGAATCCTGGGGATAAGAAAACATATAAAAGGGTGAGCTCAAATGCTCAGTAAGGGTAAACAAAGAAATATCAATCACATCATATACATAAGCACATAACTTTTGGAAATCTTAACCTGCAAAAGAGAGCATAATTTCAAAACATGGGATAAATCATAGTAGTGAAATGAAATCCCAATAATCATAACATAAAATATTAAACTTTGTGGCATACACACATAATCATAGAGAATCATATCTTATTAGTCAAGACTCATTGCCAATACTATCTTAGTGGACAAAGTCCATTTCTGAACCGAGTCACCCTCGTTTCATTCCTGTTTCACTGAACCAGTATAACCTACCATTTCAACCATGTTTATCTCATGAGATATAAAATCTTTACCCAATGCATTGGAGGGAGATATAGGTCCCACCCATCTCATAATGATACCCTTCTTATTTGTGCCACAAAATCATAAATCATACATCCTTACATAACCCAAGTAATAAAAATCGGATTCTTAAACAACATGACATCATAAAACAATTCATATAAGATAAAAGAATTCATAATAATAATTCCATCACAACATAATCAAATCAATGTAATAATAGGGATAGAAACAGAACCCTATATTATCTTATATGGAAAATAATTTTGATAAAACACTTGAACTCCATTCTTGAGGAAAATATCCTTTCTACTTCAAAAACATTTTTCCTTTCTTAACATGTCATAGAATTTTAAACTAAAAGAAGTTGATTAAATATAAACTTGAAAAATTGTAAAGGAAGCTACTTGGAAATAATGTTTTAAAAATCCATTCATGCCGTATAAGTTAAAAAAAATTCTTCTCGTACTTTTCTCAGAAAAGTCAAAAAGTACCTCGTACGAAAAACGACAAAAGATTCATTCCATATCGTTTACTAAAAACTCAATGAAGGGTAAAATTGGATTTAAACAATTGTAGGTGGATGGAAATAATATTACATATTGAGGAAACATTTATTTGGATGATAAAATACACCCCAGTAAATACTAAAGTATAAACAATCTCCGATAAAAATGAGATTGTGATATTTCCCTTAACTTATTTCTGATATGCTTTGTATGTATCCTAACCTCCTGTATAATGATTTAAATAATGTCATTAACTTATTACAGAATCATATTCATTGTTATGATATCATATATGGTTCACTTATGACTTTATATTACCCGTTCATTTGTAAATTCCCTGTTAAAGAAGCATTTTGGAAAAAATCGTTTCATTTATCGTAGGTGTTTGGACTTGTTGTTATTGACATTATTATTACTTATATCATGATTTACTTACTTCCAGAATATAATACATGATTTATATATCATATATATTCAGTATATATATATATATATAATAGATAGATAAATGAAATGAAACACACTGTTCATGGAGACGGTAGTCCGTACGTACGCATGAACACTGTTTTCCTTTCCTTATTGTCTTGAATGGAAGTATGTAGATGAAATACATATATATATATATACATAAATCCAGTAGATTAGCCATGTCATATATTTCATTATTATTCATTATATATATACTTTATAATCATTTTGGAATGGTTAACATGGATACTGAATCTCATCGCGTCGTGGAGACGGTAATCCGTACGTATGCACGAGCGATGATATTGTTCCCATGGTCATGGAATTGTGTTGAAGTGTATGTATACTATTTAAGTATCAATATAAATTTATAATAATCATATATAGTTACTCATTACACCATTATACCCAACCAATTAAGGTGGTGGCAGAAAATAGATTACACCACGGTGTGGAGACGATATTCCGTACGTACGAACGCGCGGTGATTTCCTTTTTCCGTAGGACGGATAGAAGGTAAATTAGAGTTGTTTCATATTTATAATAACATATAATTATATAAGAAATACTGATGTTATTACTTTACCATGAAACAACTAAAGAAGAAGAATTTGAAGAAGAATGAAATTGAAAAGGATCGGTAATGCATATTACCTCTTTTTGACGCGCCTTCACTTAACCTCCACTTAAAGAACAATGGATGGTCTTTGAAGAAAACCAGGACCTCTAGGATGATACTAGGGAAGTGGAGAAGAGATTTTTTCAGGGTTTGTAAGAGCTTGAATTCTCAAATTGGTGTGAGGAGGAGAGGGAGGAGGTTCCCTTTTATAAGGTAGGAGAGGGGCACCTTAAGAAAATCACAAAATATTATTTTATATTATGGTCAATTTCGGTTTATAATGGTTTTAAAGGGACTTACTTCGAATATAAAGTGGGTATGTGTCGAAATCATCTCATCCTATATTATTTAGACAAGTTTAGGTTATTATTTTGACCTTATCAATTATATTTAACTCTAAGTTAAATAATTTAACTTTTACCGCGTCTTTTTGTTTTTATACATTATATGGTTAATAAACATACCATAACAAGCCAAAAGAACCCCAAGTTGTATATTATTAATATATATATCTTTATCTAAGTCATTTGGCCGAACCTTAGATTTTTAAGAATTAAATAACAATTAATAATATAATATTTGTTTTAAAAACTAATTTATATCAATTTTGACACTATTTGGTACATGATTTTTATAAAATTAATAACAGAATGATAAGTTCGAAAAAATTTCCTAATATAAATAATAACATGTCATATTAACCTATAAAATTAATTTATGTCATTAAAAGTCTCAAATTACATTTATTTGGGCATTTATAACATCAATTATGTCAATATTTCATTAATAATACAATTACTGCATCATCATTGTGTCATAATAAATGATAATTATTTAATCCCTAAAAATTTTAAATAAAATCCTATGATTTAGATAATTGTATTAGATTTCTGGATGATATTCATGTTCTATGTTTCATAAAGTTTATCACTAAATTAAAATTATTATACTTATAAGATTTAAGAAAATGACATGTTGTCACATTCTTTGGTTTTAATAATAATTAAATTATTTTCATGGACAAAAGTCCATAAAATGAATCTAATCCGACCCTTATGTTATATGGGTTTACTTTTAGATATTTAATAGGAATTTTCCAAGTGTTAGAGTAATTTTATAATCTTATATTTACCCTTAATTACCCGATTTACCTTTAATTATAGTAAATAAAATTTACCATAGTTACTATTCAAAATGCCCAAAAATAAAAAGTATCTTATTAACATAATTTGGACCCACTAATTCCAAATATGGAATCCATTTTTCCAAATTCAATACAAAAAATATGCAGAAATTAAATTAAAATTAATCCCGTTGTCGAAAGAAAACGAGTTTTTCTTTAAACATTGCAAAAGATTGAATTGATTTAACCTACGAATTCAAGGTAAAATCAATGCTAATGACATACATTATATTAAATGGTAAAAATATATTCTATTTATACTTTAAAACCATTAAATATTATAATTTAACCACAAAAGATATTACGATGAAAATAGATGTTTTTAATTAAAATATCGCGTGTTTTTACTATTCATTAAAATATATAAGTTATCGTAAAAATATCAAAACTTTATCTAATGTAAATTTTTATATCCTGATTCAAAAAAAGAATTTTATTTTGTCAAATTGAACTTATAAACATGTCAAAAACTATATTTAAGGTGGGTGCGCCATCAAAAGGCGGAAAAACTGCATTTTAAAAAAAAACATATTTTACACGAAAATTTTATTTTGTTCTTATACCATGTTCTAGAAAATTTTTAAGATGAATAATAATGTTATAAAATTAAAAATTTAGTTAACACTATTCATAAAGGCTAGTTCATAACAATATTATAATAATATATCGTTGTTTAGTAAATCCTTGTATTGCGTACAACACACGCTATCGAGGAAGGTTGCGATTGCGTGTAATGCAAGCCAAGTTAGGGTTGCGTGTAGTGCATGAATCCTTTGTTGTTGCGTATAATAGAATCCAACCATATTTTATTTATACATTTAATATATATATATATATACACTCAAAGTTGCGTAGAATAACTTCTATCAAACGAACTTGAAAATTGTGTGTAACAAAAGCCAAGAAAAGTGTTGCGTATACTGCAAGATAATACGGTTTTGCATATAGAACAAAATAATCTTGGTTTGTCGTACAATAGAAGATATGAATGAAATAATAAAGAATGTATCTTATAAAATCTCGGGTCGTTACAATAAATGTCTACGTTCAGGATGGTTTTCCACGTAAGAAATAGGGTAGCAATGATGGGATGGCAGCAAGTGGAAAACACCATACCAAATCAACAACCATAAAGGGTGAAAATCAGAAATGAATAGTTTGCTACATTGATGGAACATTTGAATAAAGATATAAATATTGGTGGTATCAATGCATGAAATTATCTTGATCCACCACAATGGAACACGTTGGTAGTGGAACATTTTATTGATGCAACATCCCCTATCACTCAGATGGTTATCTAACACTGTTCTAGATGAAGGATAGATTAAATAACATGAAAATATTTTTGATGTCATGGGGTTTTCAAAATATAAAAATATTAGTCATGTTGTTTACGATTTTGAAGTTGAATCTTATTAGTGGTGGTAGATGCTCAAAATATAAGGGATAGTGAAAAGATTTATGATCTTGATTGGAATTCATTTGATGGTATGTTACTTGAGATATAATTTGGTATGCCAGTTCGACATAATATGAAAACAAATTATTGGAATTGAATAGGAGGGTGACTCAGTGGTTTCTTATAAATAAAAATTCAAATTAATGGAAATGTGTGCTCAAAGTTTCATAGAGTATCATGATAGTAAAATCAATCAGTTTTACTTCGGATTAATGAAAACGTATCGATAGGAATTAGCTTCTCAGGAGTTAAAATTTATAAAAAACATGTATGTTGTGCGGAGAAGGTGGAAATGGTGTTTTCTGTTGATCATTTTTACTTTGAAAAAAATATAAGAGGTTGTGGTGGTGTAGGAATTTGAATAACTCTTAAAAAATCAGTTTTTAAGTAAATTGTGTCTATAGTTTGTGGAAATTTTGGTAAAAATCACACTGGGGAATGCCATTGTAATTCTGGTAAATGCCTCCAATTTGTTAAAATGGTATATGAGGATCATAATAGCATTATGAAATATCAGTGTATTGTAAAAAAAATCATATATATATTTAGTAAAATGTTTTATGTTCCTTGAAATTGGTCATTATGAAAAATGAGTGTCTCAAGAAGAACTCAAATAATGGAAGGTAGCCGAACTATAAGTAGAAAGAGGTCATGAAATACTTTGAATCTAATTTAGTAGATGTTGGGCCATTAAATGAAGTGTAATTAGGTAAATTGTAATTTTATCTATATTATTCCAATGTGTTGTTTAATTCTCAGTCAACACATTCATTCATTTCTAATAAATTTTCTAGTAAATAGGGAATTCCATCTCAAGATATGAAACCTGAACTTATGGTAAAAATACCTAGATAAAATGTTGACAAAAAAGAAATTATAAGAACCTTCTATTTCATGTGTGTGGATTATATATAACTAAAAAATTTATTTTTTTCCTCTAGTAGATTTTGATATTATTTAGGGTATAGAGTGGCCTCCCATTTATCATGATAAGATTGAATTTAGAGCTAAAGAGTTTTCTTTTTTAAATAAGATCAGTTTGTGTACAATAATGTAACCTTACTATTTATAACATATCAGGAAGACAAAAAACTAGTAAAATATATAAATTAATAATACTTTTCACATATTATTGAAAACTGTGAAACTCTTCAGATTAATGATTTTCCAGTCGTGAATGAGTGCCTAGATATTTTTACTTGTATAATACATGGTCAGAAAGTTGAATTTTCTATTTACTTTATGGTTGATGCTAAGAAAATTTCAAAAATACACATATTAAATAGCTCTAACTAAACATTTACTGTTAAAGATTAAAATGTACTAGTTATTAAATAAAGGATTCATTTGACCTAGAACATCACTATGGGGTTCTACTATCTTATTTTTTAAAAATAGTGATAGTTGAATGAGAATTTTCATTGATTATATATCCTTTAATAACATCTATATTATAAAAAAGTATCATTTTCCTCATATTGGTTATTTTTTATCATATATTGGGATCTTGGTATTTTTCAATGATTGTCATGAATTCGGGGTACCATCAGTTGAATGTAAAGAAATAAAAAATTCTGGAGACCACATTTCGTACAGAATATAGACAAAATGATTTGGAATTTTGGACTTTTGGGTTAACTAATGTATATTTTTTATTCATGCATCTTATGAATAATCTAATGAATAGATATTTCTATGAGTTATTCAAAAAATGTTTGGTTGTGTGTATTGAAGATATTTTGGAATATTCTAATAGATAAGAGGAGAATGAAAATAATTTAAGGGTTGTCTTGAAAACCTTAAAGGAAAAGAAACGATATGGGAAACTAAGATATCGTGAATTTTAGTTACAAAAAATTTCATTCAATGGTCACATTGTTCCTAAAGACAGAATAACTATTGATCCTACTAATACAAATGTTTTTGATTAATGGATAATACCCACAAATATAACTGAGATTTGTAGTTTTATTTTGTTTAGCTGGTTATTACTTCAGTTTTGTGGAAAATATTGCACGGTAATCTATCCCAATGACTAAGTTAACTCAACATGTTGTTAGGTTTATCTAGAAAAAATAACATGATGAATGTTTTCAGGAATTGAAATTAAGAATGGTGAATTATCTAGTTTGGGAACTACCTTACAGAAATGTGAAATGTGTTATTTATAGTGACCCTAGGTTGAATATACTTGGCTAATTAAAATGTATAATGATCATGATATTTTTTATGCTTTATGCATGTTGAAAAATAATGAGTTAAAATACCCTAAACATTGTTTGGAATTATCTCCTATTGTTTATTCTTTAAAAATTTGTAGCCATTATCAGTGTGGTTTGAAGTGTGAAATATATTCTTGTCACGAAATTTAATATATATATTCAATTTGAAATAATTAAACATGAGACAGATGATATGGATATAATTAATAAAGGATTATGATTTTATGATTCATTACCATCATGGAATAGAAAATAAATTGGCTGACGCTTTGAGTCGAAAGAGTAATTCCATATTAATCATGGTACATTTGGAATGAGAATATTTGGTTTTTGATTTGATGAATTTTGGATTAGAAGATATTTGTGTAGGGAATTCATCTATTTTGTTTTGGTTTCTCTACAATCATCACTATTAGACAAAATTATGCTAGAAATGATAGAAAACATTGCATTGCAAAGAAATTTAAAATTTATTTAGAAGGTTATGATACATGAATTTAACATTGACAAATATTCTATTTTAATGTTTGAAAGATATTATTTGTTCCTTTTTGTTCATAGATTAAGACAGAGTTATTATGTGAAGCTAATAGATCTCCATTTTCAATTCATCCTAGTAGTATTAAGATGTAGAATGATCACTGGGTGTATTACTATTGGGATGGAATGGAAATTGACTTTTTTAACACTAAAAATATATGATTGATTTATTAAAATGTTAAACTATAGTGTTAGTTTTATAATGGGATGCTACATCCATCTCCTGTTCTAGTGTAAAAATGGGAAAATGTTTTGATGGATTTCGAAATGAGATTCCCAATGACCTCTTTAGGTAATAGTGAAATCTAGGTAATTATTGATCTATTTACTAAATATTCTCAATTTTATTCAATTTGAGATACTCTATATCTAGATCAACTTCACAATTGTATATTAAATGGATTTTCAGGTTAAGCAAGTTCCCCTATCTATTGTTTCTAACCTTGATCCCTTGTTCACTTCTATCTTTTACAAGGGCCTTAAGAAGTCATTGGGTACTTGATTATGTTTTAAAACATCTTTTCATATTCCATATTATAGGTAGTCAGAATGAATAATTCAGACATTAGATGATATAATTCTTTCTTGTTGAATTGATTACTAGGGAAGTTAGAACCAACATCATTATTTTCTTGAGAATTATTTTAATAATAGTTTTATTCAAATTTACAGATGGAACCATTTGAATCATTATATGAAAAGTTGTTGAAGTCAAGATTTTTTAGATCAAGTAGGTGAATGGAAGTTGATAGGATTAGAATTGGTAGAAGTGGTGGACAAAAAAGTTTTGTTGATTTTGAAGTACATAAGAAAGAATAAGAGAATACAGAAAAGTTAAACATGTAATCATAGAAAGGATATTTCTTTCGAGGTAGGTGATCTTGTCATTCTCAAAGAATCTCTATGGAAATGATTGTTGAGTTTTTGTTAGAAGGTACATCTGAGTTTGTTGTTCATTAGACCTTATCAAATTCTGGAGAAATTTGGATCAGCTGACTACCAAGTTGCGTTACTTCCTTGTTTATCCTAGTTACAAATTTTTGTTCATGTTTGAATGTCATGAATGGATATTCTAGATTCATCTCGTGATTTGATTCCATAGGTAGTTCAGTTGGTAGAGAATTTTTTTTTGATGAATAACCTGTCAAGATTCCTAACTACAGAGAGCTAGTGTTGCATAATAAGTTAGTACATTTGTTAATGAATTTATAGAAACCACATATTGTTGAATAAGAAATGTGTGATTATAGAAATTGTATGATGGAGAAATACCCACACTTATTTGATAAGTAAATAAAATTTTAGGGACACAATTTCCAAAAATTAGAATGATGTAGTATCCCAAGTGTTTATAGAATAGTAATTTTTCATATCTATTAATTAGATATTAATTTTATGTTAATGGGGAGACATTTTCTGATAGTGTACATGATACACAATAATGGGTTTCTCCAAAATCTTATGTTTCACACATCATTGAGTTATACAAAAAATTAATATAATAGTAATATTATTAGAAATTATAGTTAACACTTAACCGTTGTTTTGGAGATAATATATATAACTAACTAAAATATTATTATTCATGTTTTTACATATTTTAACATTTATCGAATAAATTTTAGAGAATTAAAATGATAATGAATCATAATTTAAGCATTAAATACTCTACTATTTTTTAAAAGGTTTTATTACCACCTTTTTAATGCGAACACTTCTAAAATCTAGTTTTTTTTTATTTTTATGTATTCTATTTTTCAAAATAATCATAATAATCTTCTCTAGAAGGTAGAACTAAAAATTTACATTGGTTATATATTTGGTAATTTTATGATAATGTTCATTTTTATTGAATAATGAAAAATAATTCAATTTAATTCAAAACAGCATTGTCATCAAAGTTACATATATATTTAAATTTCCATTTTAATTTTTTATAGTATAATTTTTTATGTTTTTATCATTTATTTCAATTTTTTTCATTGTATGTAATTTGACTATTAAATTGGATATAAACACATGTCAATATTTTGATGGGTTTTACTTCACAAAAAACCTTTTTTTCTTATTATCATAATGAAAATAATTTTAAATTAATTAATGAAATTTATATGTTTTTAATTTAGAAAATTTTATTCCATATTTGGGATCAAGATTCCCAAATTATGTTAATAGGTATATTTTTTTGGATATTTTGAATAGTAACTTCAATTATTATTTCTATTTACCACAGTTAAAGGATAAATTAGTAAGATAAGGGTAAAAATAAAAATATAATAACATAAAACTACCCTAACACATGTCCTCATACTATTGGATTATATATTTCTGACCATTAAAATCCATGGTTCGATTTTAGGAATCCATGGAGCCACAAGGGTGTTATAATGACTTGTTGTGAGAATTAATTTAATATAAAGAGAAACATAATATAAATATGTATCTTTTACTAAAAAATTAATATTGGATAATATAACACATATCCTTCACTATAAAGATTAAATAGAAATATTAACATATTTCCCACATCATGGTATTTTATTTATATTTTAAAGAGATTAAATAAATAAATTATTTATGACATGATGATGCAGTGATTACCTTACTGATGAAATATTAAAATAAATGATATTATAAATAGTTAAATAAATGTACCATGAACATTTTAATTACATCATCAAATTTCTTGTATGATTTTGAAATATTATCTTTGATTTATTTCTTTTGGGTTTAAGGAATATAGTTTTTATAAATTTAACAAAAATCAATTACTAAATAGCGGGCAAATTGGCATAAATGAGTTTTTTAAACAAATACTATTTTATTAAATAATATAATCATCCTGAAAATATGGATTCTAAAAAATGAATTATATAACGTTAAATATGTCATTAATTATCATCATGTAGTTGTATTGGTATTTTATATTAACTATAGTGACCATATATTATTGTAATAAAAAAAGACATGGTAAGATTTAATGTTTTTAACTAATTGTTAAAGCTAATTAATAAGGTTACTTTTGTGACCTAAAATTGCCTAAAACATATTGGTTGAAAGGATTTTGATCCATACTCATATAATACACGAAATATATCACTTTTAAACAATGATAATTCGAAAATAATATAATATTTTAAGACATCCCTAATGTTCCCCTCCTCCATCTTATAAACAGCCACAAACTCTCCCCACATACTCACACCTCTCAAGCCCCATGTATCAACTGAATTATAGTAAAATAATCTTCCAAGATTACTCCTGTCCTCCTATAATCCTTAAATGCAGAAGACGGTAATTTAAAAATTTTGATTTGGAAAAAATCAAAAGAAGTTTGCTGTTTTAGAGGTAACAACTTCTCTCATATACCTTTAATTAACATTCCTTCTTCACTCCATATACCCTTATTATTATATGATTACATTGAAAAACAATATCCTTAATATACTATGATCTTGATGTATAATTATTATAACTACACATATAAACACCTTCATCTAATTGATATAAATATAATGCTTCTTTGTACATCAAACTTCTGCCTCACAAAACTATGATTGTTCAGTTTTCTCATACCACATCTCATGGTGACCATTATGGTGGAAATATATTTATATATGATATATACAATATTTATCAAATCTCCAGGATTATATTCGATTTATTTACAAGATATCTTTATTCTTTCTATAATGTGTAAATATGATGACTTCACTTGGGGAAGTGAGGACTAACAGTCCTCAAAGTGATATGAGAGGTTCTTTCCATACATGGAACAAAAAAATGATCGAATTAATGAAATTATGTAGCATATATAACATAAATATTATATTGAAATTATAATATAATTATTTATCATTTAGTTCTCATTCTTTTTATATGAAAAAGAAATTTAAGTAGCATTCATGCGTACATATGGCCAACAGTCTCCATGAACGATGCATTTAATTTATTATCTCACAATGTAAAAGAATATTATAAATATATATATAGGATATTTATTATATTTTAATAAATAATATCATTATGTAGATGATGGAATTTTTAGTACATGGACAATTTATATGAAACCACGTTCATTTTTTACTCAAGTACTGAATATCAACAAAATGGCCGATACGAACATGAATAATTATGTTATTGTTAAAAAACGATAATAAGTGATAAAAAAGGAACAATATACCTGAAAAATGTTATCAAAAAAGATGAAATTAACTTATTTTTATTATTCGGGAAGAACAAGGAATATATGTGATGATTTGGACTCAATGTAAGGTACTTATTCTCAATCTCGATTCATTAAAGTTAATTTTGATTTATACATGTCATTGTTCTATATAAAAATAAATCAACACCGTTAATTTTTATTTTAAAAAAATGGTTTTGAAAAATAATATTTTTCTACGATGTGTTTGACTAAATGATAAAAGGAATTTTTCTTTCTAACATAAATGATGAAAATGGCATTTCTGTCGCAATGAGCATTATTTGATATTTGATATCCTATAGAATCCATAATGTTTTTAAAAGAAAATTATAGACCATTTTCCTTTTTGGGTAATTTGGTATTGAAAATTGTATTGGAAATGGATTAATTATTTCAATATCTTGAATTGATATCTAGTGATTGAAATTTAGAAATTTTATCTTTCATTTATATTTGTTTTATTATTTTTTTATGGTTCATGGGAATTGATTACAAATATATGTGGTTTGGTGAACTAATAAGGGAGGGTCATCCTGAGATAGATCTCCAATGAATTAGGTACTGTGATGGAGTTAAAATGTTATAGTTTCTACTAATATATTTTGGCGATATATTATGATGGGTATTCAAAACGTAACAATGAAGGTTACTCTATATGTTTCTGTGAAATCTATAATGTAAGTATGTTATGGATGCCACAAGTTACCTTTATATTTTACGATTTCTAGGAGTTTTTAATAAATGTAATGATTTGAGGAGGTTTGCTAAAATTCTAATGTTTTATGAGTGAAATTTATGATTTCAACGATTTGTAAATATTCACGAATTAATTTTTTCCTTATTAGTTTTATGTCCCATACAGATCATTTTATACACATCCAATGTTGTTTTGAACCTATTTTTTAACAGGGTATAAGAATGATTAATATAAAATAAGAACTCTAGAATATTTGTATCATGAAAATAATTATTGTTTTATTTATGGAATTTTATTTTTGAGAAGAACATGATATATTAGAAGTTTCTACTTTTTATTATTTGATATGTAATTTAATATTTACAAGATAATTCTCTAAAACTGTAAACATAAAAATATCATCCATGTGAATTAAATTAAAATACATAATAGATATCATTATTATGTAATGCATAAAGATGGGGCCTTGTATCCTATGTATTGTAATTAAAAATATATTTATTTTAGAAATTTGCATGAATTTAAGTTAATCAAAATTGCTTTTTCAATGAATATGACATTAACATATCTAATCATATTTAAAAAAATTATAATATTTCAAATAAATAATGTACATGTTCTTAAATATATTTAAAAATTAAAAAACTTTGTTATTTCTAATTACAAAATTATTATAATTACTAGATATCACAACTCATACTTATGTGTATTTTTCATTAAAATTATGATGTTAATCATTATGAATTTTTTTCACTAATGTCCAATGAAATTGAATATTAATTTTCAATTATATAAATATTATTAAGGTAAGTGACAAGGAGTTGAACAACTATTCATATCTAATTTTATTTATCATGTTATAGGAGGTTTTAAAACACATTTTTTGTACAAAAAAATGAATGTATAGTGAATTCATAACACAACTAGGATTAATTATTATAGAGGTTCAGGGACTATGTATTAGTATTCCATTTTTTGGAAAATATAATTTGATTAATCTTACTATGGGATCTAGAGACACGTTATAAGGGAAAATTTAGATGATAATATTTAAATATCCCTAAAAAATAATAATTTATGTTATAGTAGTATAGACCATATTAATGATTATTTTAATTTTGGTAAAACTAAATTCAATGATTCATATCATCATAGATATGGTTAATCCACGAATTGTTTGTGTTAGGATTTATTGGTTTTAATTTTTTAATGGGTTGATTCAATATAGGTTGATCAGATAAATATGGTTGGATTTGTAGGAGTTGACATTCTTCTAATCAAGTTGAGAATAAAGGGATGGGGAAGTTATAAAGCATAATGGGCTTTTAAATGGATATATTACATTTGTGGTATCAAATGGGATGAGATTCACACAATTGAAAAAAATGATGTCATGAATTTTTAATTTTTCGAATTGGTTAATTTAATTAAATAAGAGGATTAATTTTATTGTCAGAGACGTTGATAATTTATTTTTATAAAACATTGTATAAAAATACATTTTTTATGAATTAAAATAACTAATGGTAGAATTATTGTTATTTATAACTTGAAAAAATTCATGAAATGTAGAAGAAAATGTGTGTTGGAGCAATAATAAAATAATATCATTATATAAATATATTTTAAGGATGTCTTCTCAAATGATGAAAGAACATGGGTTATTCCAAACTAGGTGTTAAAACGGTATAAGAGAGTATAAAATGGATATCTAAGATATTATATCACTTAAGGAACATAGATTTCAACATCTTAATGAAAATAGGTTTTATAACAACCACATACTTGATTTAATTTCTATTTATCTATCATGTAATGAGAAATAAAGTACATGATGAGAAGTACATTTGATATATCCAGGTGAATATTCAATTGATAATTTTTTTACAATGGTTTTGAAATTAAATGATTTATTTTTTCTGTTCTAAATGAAAAAATAGATTCTAGATTGGAGTTTTTTTGTGGGTCAAAACATCACTAATTCATTCTATATGTATTTACCAAACCTAGGTTAACAAATAATTTTTTTGTGTCGATATTTAATTTTATTTTCTTCTTCATACCAGTTGTGGGGGGGGGGGGGAATTGATCCTAATAATAGTGAAATAAAAACATTTTTTATGTTCAATTGAATATATATACATATATATATATATTCATAATAACCCCTCAATTTTTATTATCATTTCTTGAGACAAATACTCAATTACATGTAAGTCTTACAAATTTAATAATAAAAGAATACATTGCATTTAAAAAATAATACATTTGAAATTTTATGAAATTGAACCTTTTGAAAACAATTTTTCAAAATATCTAATAGTTGATCCAAATGATTTATAGGACACTCTCTTATCAATAAATATTCTATTATTGAAAAAATAAATTCAAAACATCATGAATCTTAATGTGTCTCATTGAAATAAATTGAAAACCCGTCTTTTAAAAATGGAACTCAAATAATATCGATGGTTCATACATTTGGAAATGTAATCAGTGACATATCACATCCAATTTAAACATTGTATTCCCTTATGATTGTATTTGATCACATTTAATATGATTATTAGTTCTTATGAATATATAGAATCAGAAAGAGTATGGTGGAGAATATTGGACAATAATGATGTAAGAGGTTATTAATTAGTCTCTTATGAACCTAGTATAGAATCTAATTGATTAGGCTAATGAATTTATGAATATAGGATAAAAATGGCACTTCTAAAAAATGTGATTAAAATTATGTCATTACAAATGATATTGTATTACTGGTTACAACTCTATATAGCTAAATAAATAAATATAAATTGAAAAAACATTTTTTCGTGTATATAGATTTTTCTTCCATGATATTCTACTTTCATTTATAGATTATAAAAATTCCAACCATTTCAAATTTAATTTATGAGTTTCTTTTTATTAAAATTTCTTTGATGTAATTTTATGATGAATAAATAATAAGTTAGGAATACCAACATCTATTAGATCATTTGTTAGAACATAACAAAAAATATATGATATTAGGAATGATACAAGTTTCATAGTATGCTCATTTATCAAATCTATTATAAAAAATGACATATAATTATAAACATATCATCCATTATTATTTAAATATAATTTTCAAAAGTTAACCCCAGTTTCTCATATTTATGAGAATTGAATTATCATCAAATCAAATAAATAATAAATTTCACTGTTTTAATCAATAATTTATTGAGTTTGAAATTTCGATTTTTGTTGAACATAATTTATTCTATAGTTTTTATATAAAAAGTAATCTAGATGGTAACATTATAGTATAATACTGTTATTCTATTTAAATAATGCCCCAACCCCAGTTACCCCAAGTTGGAGCATTATTACATAACATTATCATGATACAAGGAATACATTCTCGATGGACTGATTAGTGTAGTATCCTAGGAAGTACTAGATACATTCATAAGTTTTACATTACTTCATGAAATAAAAACATCGACAACATTTTATACCCTTTTTAACAAATTTATAATCTTAGACTATCCCTGTAGGTCAACTAGAAAATACTTATTCACATCAACAGAAAAACAAAACAAATAAAGGGGTGAGCCTATATGATCAGTAAGGATAACAATATAATGAAAACATTCATAAACAAGAATAAACATTTAAGGCAATGTATATGACTGAAACAAAATCCTTTTAAACATAAACATCAGTACATTATGGGAAAGATAAAATCAAATAACACCATTTACGTATTCACATGGCTATTATACAAGTCGAATAATCACATGAAATATCAATAGCCACTTCCATAATGATGGAATGCATAGTTTTAGACATCAAAACCACATATTCAAGGCCTTGTGCCAAGACTACAAATAAGATTTTTTCATTTCCTTATGGCAAGACACTAGTTTGTATCATGAGACCCACTAATGCATCGAGGATCTATAAAATCATCCACCCATACCCTACTAAGTCCAATGCATTCCTTATATAATAATTTTAAAACATAAGATAATCATTCGTATTAAAACTATCATACAAAATGTCAATGCTTTACCCATAAACCATGAATGGTGTCAAAATAACACATCCAATGTTAAACATATCCCAAAACCTATAATACAGTATGGATAATTTTTATCATAATAAATCAAGCCTGATCATGAATAATATTTTATAAAGGATGTATACATAGTTGAAAATGATCAGTAACAATCTTTGAGGGAAATTTCCATTTTTCATGAAAACATTTAAAAGTCTCACTATTTATAAGGAAGCTGTTTAAAACAAGTTTTTTGATTCAAAGTGTCCCATACCACTTTGAATTTTTTAAAAGGAATTTAAATTTTAAAACATTAATGTAAATATAAATAAAACCTTAAAACCATTTTTAAAACATGGAAACTAATGAGAAAGATTAAGAAGAAAATCTTTTAAAAACATTTAAAATGATGTTTTAATTAGAGTTCCTTACCAAATGAAATATGCTAGAATAGATATAATTGAGTTAATCAAAAAATTATAATAGTATGAGAATAAATAGATTCATGATATACTATGTCAAAGTAAAGAATATACACCAAATAAAAGTGAATTGGTACAAAAGAACAAAGAAGTCTCAATGGAATGTAAGTTGAGATGAATTCCTTTATAAAGATTGTATCATTAGGGGATAGATAAATCATTGACATAAGTATGATTGAAAAATATAAATACATTCAATATTATTGGATATTTAGTGTAAATAAATGAGAGGACATTCACACATATTCTTGTTAAAACAAGAAAAATGACTTGGATGTTTAGCTCGATGAATATAGATTGAGTTAAAATTACTCTTATCATGTTTATATTCATGACTTGATAATTAATCATTGCAGTGTTTATGTGTATGAAAAGTATACACACAGAAAGGGGAGTAGAAATTACTACATTAGTAAATAAATTGTTATTTTACACATAATGTTAGAGTAATGTAATCATTGAAGTTTTCCTAAAACTGAATGAGTTGAAATTTTAATTTGAAATTACCTTACCGATTTGGTAACATATGAAACCTAAAACCCATGAAATAAGTATAATCCTATTATGATGTAAATACCAGTAAGTTAAAGTATATTGTGCAAAAAATACAATCATTGGAAGTACATACACCACACAAAAGGTAATAGTGGAAAATATAGCATGAATCTCATGGGAATAAAAGTGAGATCAAAACACATTACCACATTATAATCAATCGAGGCATATTACCAAAAGATAATAAATACCATATTAATCACAAAATACTATAAATACAAATATTATCAGGATTATATATATCAAATGGCAGCACACAATACAACTCATGCAATAAATCAGAAGCGAACAATGGAAATCTCACAGAATTAAATGTTAGATAAAAAACCCCTTACCTTGTCCTTTTCCTTGGTCAAGGGTACGTTAACCACATTAATAATAGTTAAATAATTGTAATTAATATATACCAGATCTATATTCATAAATATGATATCATTTATGATCTTCTAAAATTTCTTTGTTAATAATATTTTAGTGGTATCATCATTTCGGGTGTTAATTGATTCGTTTAACTTTATATGATCTATTACGTAAGCCATGATTGTTATTTATAGGATGTATTTTATTCATATACAAAATTATATTAAGTTCTTTAACATTATTTTTAATTTTAAAATGAAAATTATTCTTGAATTATTAGGATGGAGAATGAATCTCATCACGTTTGTGGAGACGGTAATTTGTACATTCACACGAGCGACAATGTCATCAAATTGATGGTGAAATCCTATGTAATTGGATTTTATATCATATAAAAAAATAATTAAGATGTTATATTTACTATTTACATCATTTATTCTCATTATTATATCCATACAAATTATTAAGTGTTTGAATAACAAACTACACCACGATGTGGAGACGGTAAGATGTACATACGCATGTACGATGACATTGTCATTCATATTATGGATAGATTAATAAATAAGGTTGTAAAATTTTTATAATAACATCACTGTATATAGATTATACATGAGTAATTATTTTATAATGGATACAATAAAGAAATAGGAAGTGGAAGAAAAAAAACCCGAAAGAGGTATTTAAATATTTACCACTTATTCGAATTCTTCCTTTTGATTTGATCTAAAGGGCACATTAGGTTGGATTTATGACTGAGGGAAAGACTCCAGGATGAAGGTAGGAATGTTGGGAGGATATATTTGTTTGGTTAGGCTGAGAAAAATGGCAATGGAGGTGTGAAATTAAGATAAGGTAACGTACCCTTTTATAAGGGAGGTGGCAGTCACTTTATGTAAATCTTGAAATATTATTTTATAATAAATTTATTTTCGGTTTTTTATGTCTAAAAAGTAATTTAGTTCAAGGATAAGGTGGGTATTGGTCGAAAAACTCTCAAACAATTTGTTTTAGATTGGTTTAGGTCACCATATTAACCTTATTATTTAGATTGAACTCTTAGTTAACTTGTTTATCATTTACCGTGTCTCTTTGTATTTTTATATTATATGGTTAATAGACGTACTATAATAATCCAAGATAACCCCAAGTGGTTAATTATTAATATATATAACATTATATTAGTACTTTTTCCGAAAAATATATTTTTTGGAATATTATATCAATTAATAATATATTATTTGTTTGAAAAACTCAATTATGTCAATTTTGACACTATTTTGTATTTAGTTTTTGTGAAAATAATAACAGCATGATTACTTCCAAAATAAATTATTTAATCAACCCTAATAGGTATTATTAACCTAGAAAATTATTTTAATTCATCAAAAGTCTCATATTACTTTTATTTGGATATTTATAATATCAATTATTTTAGTCTTTCATTAAAAAGGTATTTACAGCATCATCATTGTGTAATAAATAAATTTAATTATCTTATGTCTAAAAACACTAAATAAAATACCATTATTTAAGAAATATTTTACTCTTTCTAGTGAATATTTATAGTCAAATTTATCTTATGTATGACCCTATATTAAAAAAAATAGTTCTTAAACATTTAATATAACTCTTTTAACTATTCTTTAAACAAAATAATAATAATTGTCCTAATATAATACAAATGGACCAAATAGATAATATTTTATTCAAAAGTTTGTTTTGGTGGAATAATAATTAACCAATAGAACTAGGAAAAGTGTTATGCTAATTATAATATCATTTTTATCCTTAATTAACCTATTTACTTTTAACTGTGGTAAATAAAAGTCAACAGTTAACATTCATCAAAAATTATTTTCATATTATTGAACCCCATTTTACATACAGATATCAACTGTGTCTCTCGGAATTTTTGAATTAAAATCACAAGACAGTAACATTATGTTTTATGTAAATTCGTAAATTCTCTTACAGGGTCGGTAAAAGAGGTAAAAAGTTCAGTAAAAATTTATACATCTAATTTTGTTATAAATTGACTCCAATGAATTAAATTGAACATATATAGGTATTAAATATATATTTTGACTAAAAAATAATAATATAAATAATTATTTAAATAAAATGTCAGTATTAAATTATAATGCGGTGTTTTTAACTATTCCTCAAAAATTGAATGTTTTCAAAAAAATACAAAAAAATTACCTTAATATAAGTTTTAAATTATGAATTCAAAAATGATTTTTATTTTACCAAATTCAAAACATAGAAGTGGAATTATATAATTAATAATTAATTCACATTTCCAAAACTGAAAAGAGGGTTTTTAAAAAGTAAAAACTACCAAAATATTGACATGTGTTTATGTCAAATTTAAATGTACAGTTACTTATAATTACCTACATGGAAATAAATGATAATATTATAATCTAATTATACTTCCAAACAATTCATGTTCATAATTTAACACTATAAATTATTTCGATTAAAATTTTTTTATTCAATTATAATTTAGTATTTTTTCGTATTCATCCAAATGTGAAAGTTATAAGAAAAGTAACAAAATTTTATCCAAAATAAATTTTTATGTCTTAATTATAATGAAAATTTTATTTTCCTTTAACTGAATGCATAAAAGTGTCAAATAATAGTTTTAAAAATGGTTTTCCTTTAAGTGGTAGTAAAAAATCTCTTTTTTTAAAATACTTCTTTTATCTGAAAAATTGATTTTGTTCCTATATTATGTCTAAGAAACACATAATATGGATTCTAAAATTATATGGAGTATATAAAATTCAAAATTCTGTTAAGACTATTCATAACTATTTTTTTGATTAGCAAGTTTGGTTAGTCGTGTTGTGCTCTAACTCATTGTTGTGTATAATGCAAGATATTGAATTAATTTAAAGAAAAAAACTTACTATGAAATCATGGGGTGTTATATTATTCCCCCCTTTTGGAAATTTCCTCCTCAAAAATTTGAAATATTCCTTGGGAATATCATTAAAATTCCCACATCGGAAAAAGAGTCAATAAAAATATCACTTTAAATGAAAGAAAGAGAAGTACAATCGTTACCAAAGATAACCCACAATAGGATTCCACGTAGAAATACATGGATATGAAGATAAACTAAGTGTCATATTTTGATGGGGAGTGATTGAAAATATGATCAGGATAAATTTAACAATATGAAAACCACAAACTTGTGACGGGATAAATGGTTATTAGCTTCCGAGTAGAATAAGTAAACAAGCATCATTTTTTTGTTTTATGTTCCATTTAATAAATTTGAGGAATTTATTTATGAGATTGGATAAGAACATAAAGACATATAAATAAATTTTATGTATAGTTTTATCCTTTATTAAATTTCTACAACTAACACATATTTTTTTCAAACATTGATTATTCAAGATGACTTGGCCACACCTGAAGTGCTAGAATCAACTTGTAAAGAGGATGAACTATATATTTTCCTTGACTTTAGAGATTAACTAGAACCAAAATGGTTAGTACAAGATTAGATAATCACCAAAAGGATAATCATTTAGAGAAATAAATACTAATCCTAATTTCTAAAATTACACCAACAAGAGCCAAATTTCAAAAAATAACATTCAATAAACAATTTTCCTTAAAATATTTCAATATAACCTAAACTAATATTGAAACCCAAAACATAGAATAATTTTATTACATAGTCTTCGACGTTAAATTGTATCTCCATAAAACATCGTCTACTCTTAAAATCTAATACTTAAAAATAAATAATATAATTACATATTCTCTATGATAGTTTAGTCATTTCCATAAATAACCCAAATTGATATAAATCCATAATATAAAAATATATAATAATACACCATTACTCTTCAAATTAAATCCTATAGTATTCTATTTTCCTTATGTATATATTGTTCCCAACAGAGCGAATGTCTTCGAAAATAACAATTATCACTTAATCACTAAATCATTTTCCTATAGTACAGATATCCATTTGATAAGACATAAGATCCACTATAAACTTTTTAATGTAAAATGAAATCATTTAACAAAAATAATCTGTCACACTAACTAGGGACTTCACGTAGTCCAGTGGCAGGAGATACATCCCAATCACTCTTTGGATGTGGTTTCAATTCACGTAGCTTTGTCTGACGCGATGGGTTGTCACATGGTCTGTGTGTTTTCCTTTTTAAAAAATTATATTTTATAACATTCCCAAAATGAGATAAATTCATCAAAATAACTATAACATAATTACATCACAAATTTTATCGCAATCATCACATTTTAATCCCAAAATTTAATAACATGTAGTTTCCTCAAATTCAAGTATCATATAAAGTCAAATTGTTATTTATAACTATATCAACAATACAAAAGATAATTCTTCTTAAAATAGCACTTTCACATCACAAATAACAGGGTTACATATACAAGAGAAAGGTTTTCCAATGTAATCCCATCAATAAAGAGCACTAATACTTTTTAACATTTCTCCTTCCATTTATTTCCACATAGGTTCTTCCATGACCTATAGGTTACCCTATAAAGGAGGGAATTCACATGGGTAATGCATAGGTCCCCAACATTTATGGAAAATGTCTGTAAATGTATTCTTGGGATAATTTTTTTTCATCCACAATACACATCATTTTTCATCAGTTAATATTTACTTTATGTCCTTAATTCCCAAACATAAATATTTTCTTTATTTCATTGAGACACTATCATATGTTCCTCCTTCCACATTTATTTCATGATGGAAATCGAGCTTTCTTTTATCCATGGTCTCCACTGCTGGAGCTCTTATCATTCACCGACTTTCTCTTCTCTGTTCAGTCTGGGAGTTGGTAACTCTATAGGTTATTGATCATATTTTTCAAAAACTGATTCAGTATGAAAAAAATATATTTTACACCTCTCAACATTCCATTTCATTGCTCATTTCCACCATCATGCCCACGGTATACATCATGTTCAAGGTTTCTATGACTTACTTGGAATCCAGCCATTGACAAACACAAGAAACCATAGTGAGAGTCATATAATCATTTATTGAATATCATAACACCTTATTTTCAATCTAAAACACATTAATATTAACCAATGTTATTTATTCTCATCTTATATTAAAATGCATGAAATCGTCTTGTAATTAAAATTTGAATTATCTAAGGCATATCCTTCGAGATTGTCATAACCAAGAGTGCATCAAGGCTTATTGTTGTGATCCACGATACCCTGAGTCAAGCCCAAAATTCCTTGTCGTAGTTTTCACTCATAGGAACATCTGTGCCAGAACAACCTCTATATGCATCTATCCAAACAGAGATGTATTTCTTGGAAAAACCACATAATATTTATATTACCAAAATTTTTGGATGTAATTCTATACTAACCCTCATAGTATATCTTAGGGTAGTGTTTTCTAATCATAGTTTTTCTAAATCAGGTATCTAAGGATTGTTTTAAACTTCCTAAAATAGAATCTGTAACACCACGACAATAGTTATCCAGAGTTGGTGCATAATTACCTAAATTCGGCCTCATACAAGGAATCTGTCTGGAATGACCGATTGGTTTAGTAGCCTTTGAAGTATTAGATGCATTCATAAGTTTTACATTACATCATGAAATAAAAACATGAACAATATTTTGTCTCATTTTTAACAGACTTATATCCTTAGTTTATCCCTGTAGGTAAACCAAAAAATACCTTTTCACATCCTGGAAAAAATAAAACATAGAAAGGGGTGAGATCAGATGCATAGTAAGGATAACAATATAGCAGGTACTTTCATAAATTAGTATAATCTTCTAAGGAAATGTATAAGACTGAAATAAAATCTTTCTAAACATATACATCAGCATGATTTGAAATAGATAAAATCAAACAATTTCATTTACTTATTCAGATCGATATTATATTATTTGAATAATAACATGCAATATCAATAGCCACATTCATAATGATGGAATTCATAATGCCGGAGTTCATAACCCCATAGTCAAGGCTCGTGCCTAGACTACAAATAAGATTTTGTCAAAGCCTTATGTTGAGAAACTAGTTTGTCGTATGAGACCTATCGATGCATCGAGGAACTATAGCGGGATCCACCTTTCACATACTATGTCTGATTAAATCCTCATATGAAATGTATTAAACATAACATAAACATTTGTAATAAAACAATCATACTAAATGTCAATACATTATCCATAAACGATGAATAGTATAAAAATAACACATCCATAGTAAAACATATCAATGAACCTTTAATAAAACATGGATGATTTGTATCATAATAAATCAACCTTGATGAAGAATAATATCCCATAAATTATTTTTATATAGTTGAAAATGATCAGTAAAAATCTTTGAGGGAAATATCCATTTTTCATGAAAACATTTAAATGTCTCACTATTTATTAAGAAGATGTTTAAAATAGATTTTGGAATAAAAGTTAACCATTACGCATTGAATCAATAAAAATGAATTTCAATTTTAAAACATTATTTTCCATTTATATAAAACCTTATAACCATTTTTAAAATATGGAAATTAATGAGAAAGGTTTATAAGAATAAATTTTTAAAACATTTAAAATGATATTTTAGTTAGTGTTCCTGTCCAAATGAAATACTCTTGAATAAAAATAATTGATGTAAAAAAAACGTTATAATATCATTAGAATAAATGGATTCATGATATACTATTTCAAAGTATAGTATATGCAGCAAATAAAAGTAAATTGGCGCATAACAACAATGAAGTCTCAATGGAATGTAATTTGAGATGAATTCCATTATAAAGATCGTATAATTAGGTTAAGGATAAATCAATGACATAATTATTTGTGACAAATATAAATACACTCAATATGATTGGATATTTAGTGTAAATAAATTAGAGTATATTCCCACAAATTCTTGTAAAAACAACACCAATTACTTGGATGTTTAACTCAATGAATAGAAATTGAGTTAAAATAACTCTTATCAGGTTTATATCGATGACTTTAGAATTTATCAATGGACTGATTATGTGTATCAATTGTATATCCACACAAAGGGGAGTGGAAATTAATATATAAGTAAATATATTGTTATTTCACACATAAACATGGTGTAATGTAATCATTGAAGTTTGCGTAAAACCGAATGATTAGAAATTGAAAATTGATATTCCCATACCGATTTGGTAACATACGAAACATACACACCATGAAAGAAGTTTCATCCAATTATGATATAAATACTCCTAAATAAAATTATATTATTCAAACAATACAATCATGGGTAGTACATACACCACACAAAAGATAATAGTGGCAAATATAGCAAGAATCTTTCGGGAATAAAATTGAGATCAAAACCCCATACCACGTTGTAATCAATAGATTCATAAAAACAAAAGTTAATAACCAAAAAATTAATCATAGAATAAGATGTATATAATTAGAATCATGATAATATATATCAATTGTAGTACATGATACATCACATTTAATATATAAGTTGCGAAGAATGGAAATCTCAGGAAATTAAATGTGATATAAGAAACCCATTACCTAGTAATTTTTTTTGGTCGAGGGAACACAAACCTCTTGAATAATAGTTAAATAATTTTTATTAAATTATACAAGAACTATATATTTAAAATTGATGTCATATATGATCCTCTAATATTGCTTTGTTATTAATATTTTAGTAGCCTCACCATTTGGATTGTTAACTGATCTGTTAAGCTTTATATGATCTATTAAATAAGCCATATTTTAATGGATAGGATGTATTTTGTTCATATCCATAAAAATATTAAGTTTTTAAACATAAATTTTAGTTATAAAATGAAAATTATACTTGATTGATTAGGATGGGGAATTAATCTTATCACATTCGTAGAGACGGTAATCCGTACGTACGCACAAGCGAAAATATCATTATATTTATGGTGGAATTGTATGTAATTGGATGTTATATCATATATATAGAATAATTAACATGTTATATTTATTATTTAAATCAGTTATACTCAATATTATACCTATCCAAAAAATGAAGTGTTTGAATAACAAACTACACCACGACGTGGAGATGGTAAGTCATACGTATGCACGTATGGTGACATGATCATTCATATGATAGATAGAATAATAAATATTGTTGAACCATTTTTATAATAACATTACAGTATATATAATATACCAGGTTTATTATTTTAGAGTGGAAACAAAAAAGAAAGAGTAAGTTGAAGAAGAAAAGAATTTAAAAGAGGTGATGAAATATTTATGTCTTCTTCAGGTTCTTCCTTTTGATTTGATCAAAAGGACTCCATAGGTTGGATTTCAGGCCAATAGAAGGCCTCTAAGATGAAGGGATGAAAGTTGGGAGGATATTTGATGAGGTTTTTGCCGAGCCAAATGGCTTTGGTGGTGTGAAATTAAGAGAAGGAGAAGTACCCTTTTATAAAAGAGGTGAGGGTCGCTTTATGAAAATCTTGAAATATTATTATATAATAAAAACATTTTCAGTTTCTAATGGCTCAAAAAGTTATATTTCTTGGATAAGGTGAGGATGTGTCATAAAAAACTCAACAAATAGGTTTTACACTATTTTAGGTCACCTAATTAACCAAATCTTATAGATTTAACTTTTAGTTAAATAGTCAGACATTTACCATGTATCATTGTATTTTTATATTATATGGTTAATAAACAGACTATAACAAGCCAAGTGAACCCCAAGTGTTCATTATTAATATATATATCCATATCTAAGTCCTTTGGGAGATCCTTATATTTTTTTGAATATTATATCAATTAATAATATAGTATTTGTTTTAAAAACACAATTATGTCAATTTTGACACTATATTGTGTTTGGTTATAGTGAAATTCAAAATAGAATGATTACTTTGAAAAAAAATTAATTAATCATCCCTAACATGTCATATTAACAAATATAATTTTTTTAATTCATCCAATGTCACAAATTACATTTGTTTGGTTATTTATAATATAAATTATTTTAATCATTCATTAATAAGGTAATTACTACATCATCAAAGTGTCATAAATAAGTTCAATTATTTAATGTATAATAAATTATAAATAGCATACCATTATATAGGAAATATTTTTATCTCTCTAATAAGTATTTATAGTATAATTTATCTTATGTATCACCCTATATTAAAAAATGTTAGTTATTAAACATTGAATTTAACACTTTTAATACTTCTTTACAAAAATAATAAATGTCCTAATCTGATCCAAGTGAACCAAAAGGATCTTATTTTATTCCTAAGATTTTTTTATTCTAATTAAACTTATCCAATAGAATTAGGACATGTTTTGGGGTAATTATAATATCATTTTATCCTTAATTACCCTATTTACTTTTAACCGTGGCAAATAAAAGTCCAAAGTTGCTATTCAAAAAAAAATCTTATTGTACAAAATTTTACTTACTAATGTAAACCATGTCTCTAATATTTTTCAAATTCAACTCACATAATCGGTAAAATTTAGTTTTATGCAAATTTTTAAACACACCTAGATGGTGCGTAAAAGACGGAAAAATGTTCTATAATATTTTATACATTTAATTTTATTAAAAAATGACTCTAATGAATTATAGGTAAGTTACATAGGTATTATATATCAATTTTGAATGAAAAAAATTAAATTAAATAAATAATTATTAAAATAAAAAGTCATTGTTATACTATAATGCATTGTTTTTCACTATTCATCATAAATTTAATTTTTTCTGAAAAATACCAAAAATATACCCTAAGCTAACATTGATATTACATATTCAAAATTGAATTTTATTTTACAAAATTTAAAACATAGATGTTAAATTAACTAATTTATAATTAATTCTAGTTGTCAAAACTGAATAACGGATTTTTAAAAAGTAAAAACAATCCAAAGATTGACATGTGTCTATGTAAAATTGTAATGTGAAATTACTTATAATGACCTACATTGAGTTGAATGATAAAATGTGATTTAATTATAATTCCAAAACATTCAAATTCATAATTTAACACTATAAATTATTTCGATTAAAAAAAGGATTTCAATTAAAATTTAGTATTTTTTAGTATTCATAAAAATATGAATGGTATCAGAAAAGTACAAAAAATTAATCAAAAAAAATTATGTCCAGATTCTAAAGAAGAATTTAATTTCATTAAATTTAATACATAAAATTGTCAAATATTTGTTTTAAAAAGGGTTTCTTATTAAAAGGTGGTAAAATTGCATTTTATGAAAATTACATCTTTTATTTGAAAAATGAATATGATAAAATATTATGTCTAAGAAACACATAATATGGATTCTAAAATTATATGGAGTATATAAAATTCTAAATTCAGTTAATAATTTTCAGAAACTCTTTTTTGAAAGACAAGTTTGGTAAGTCATGGTGCGTTCGAACTCGGTTTGGCATATAGGGCCAGCTATTGAATTACGTTAAATAAATTAAATTACTATGAAATCTAAAGTTGTTATAATTTTTCTATTTAAATGTTTTATCTAAAAAAATTCCTTGTATATAAACATTTTGGTATGTACCTGCTGTGTGATGTATCTTGATGATGCTATGAAAATGATATATTTGAATCTGTATGTAGGGATGATTAGAAGTCCACTACACTAAAATGAGTATTATCAAGACCAAATACATTAATAATACCTCTATGATAAATTCTAATAATATATAAAATATTCCAATTAAAATTCCATGAAAAAATACATTATTGAATGGAACATGAGTTTATGGTTTATTTGGTCCTTCTAAATTATATTTCATTTCAGAATGTATATTTTGATACTATCTCTATATAAATCATATTAGATATAAAATAGAAGTCCAAAACCATATTATTAAAAATTATTTTATTTTTTATCCTATATTTAAACAGATCTGCATTAAACATTTTGTTACTATCGCTAAATGTATATAAAAATTAAATTATATTGTGTTATTATTGTGGATTAAAAAATATTTTGAATTTTAGTTTCATGTTTATTATTCTATGAATAATTTTTTATATCTAAAGAGTCATATTGAAATACTATGATCTATAATTTTACTAAATATCCAAATAAATTTACATTAGAAAAAAATTCCATTAAAAACACAAAATAATAGAATTTTTCACTATTGTGCTTATCCAAATAGATGATAAATATGTTATTATATTAAAATAAATGTTGAAATAAGTGACGATTAAAATTTTAAAATGTGAAATTATGATAATTCTATTTAAATGATGACACTCAATCCTATAATATTCATTTAAAATAAGAATACTCATTGAGAAGTTCGAGATAATTCTATTTTGGAAACACTCATTCCAGTGTGGTCCTCCATAAATGAATGGATATTTAAATTTACCATAATTGAGTTAGTATAAAAATATTCAAAGGAAAACATATATTCTAAAAAATTATTCTACTTATATATAAAATACATTTTCAAATTATGGAGTTATCTTCTCTATAAAAATATTTAATTAAACATTATTTAAAATTTAAATATCATTTAAATATTACATGTTGCCTAAATTTTATATATACATTAAAACATTGATATAGGGTTGATTGAAGAGACCCAATCAATTTCCAAGAGAATGGGTGAACTATGAAGGCCGTAGTTGGTATTTTTATTAATGCATTGACATTTAAATAATATTTTTGTGAACTCTAAAAATTTCATTGTTTTACTAGGCATGTTGTTTAGATAACTATGACATTAATAGCATGCTATGAATAATTTAATTAGATTATTAATTCATCCATTTCTCTGATTATTTCATTTCTTTGACATTCATTTTAATTATTTGGAGGTCAAGTAAATTTGAGTTAGTAAGAATGGAATTGTGTTATCATTAGTATTGAAACATTATCTACTATTTACATTAACTATTTTAGGATAAAATAATATGTATTTTAGATTTTAATACTTTTTAGTATGACATAATCAAAAATGGAAATGATTTTTATGGTCTATTATTAAAAATAATAGTTAAATACCATTAGTTATAAAATGTTGATAATTGTTTAGTTTGGTTGATTTTTTCAAAAAAAAATTGATTTTATGTTCTAATGTGCGGGGTAATAAATATTTTTCCATGATAGTAATTAGTTGACAATGTTTTTCACCATGTCTTTATGAGAAAACATATAATTAAATTTCATAAATTTTTGAGTTAGTTGGTTCTCAATGTTTCATTCCCATAAAAATATAGTGTCACAATAATTTTTTTCAAATATTTATATAAATTTTTCCCTTGAGTTAATATTTAGATGTATTTTTAAAATATATCTAATATAAAATTTTGAAATCTTATATTGAATAACATATAACACCCAATTACTTATCTTAATTCCATGATTTATTCTATGCCTTTAAGTATTATATATTTTGATGGAAAAATGTGGTCATACATTGAGATAGTTATCCCTGAATTTAGAGGAGATTCAATGGAGAATCCAAGATATGTTTATGGTAATTAATTATGTTTCACACTTCATCCAACTATGAAATAATATGATGAAAATTAATAAAGATTCATTTTTAAGATTTGTATTTTTATTTTATATTTATTCATTATAGTATCAATTGTAGTTTGAATGATCATAGGATAAAATTTATACTCTATTATTATGTTACTATTTATAAATTTATATGAATTATTATAATAAGATTATAACAGGAAAACAACATGGATTACACAGTATATAAAACTTGAGAGTGAACCCTATGGAAAAACCCTTATTTCATGTGTGTTCATTATCAAATGCCATATCTCTTCATCCATAATTAATATGATAATATCACTGACCACCTTCTATTATTGTATTGGGAATAAATTTTTTATGTCCAAATGATTCCAACCATTGATTCATCCCCTACACATTGGACCCGATTTTTAACCTGGGACAAACAATTGATATCAAATTAGAGGATTTTAATAAATATATATTATCACATTAATAATTTAATTTTTTATTTCATTTATCCCTATAAATCTGTGCGGTTCTAAAATTTTATCATTTTTTAAATAATTCATTGGATAGTATAATTTTAATAAATAAAATGTGTTTTTGTATGTTTGATGGAAAATGATTTTATCTATATTGATAGGATAAGGTTGCATACCCTCTATCACATGGATTCTATATTATTGACATCACCTATAATATTATACAAATATATATTGCTGGGAAAGCCTTTAAATTATTTGTGAATATAAATATTGATCCTAATGGTACAACTCAGAATTACATACACTCAACCCTTCTTGTGAATCAGTTTAAACGAATGATGGGTTCCAAATCAATGAAATCCATGTTGAGAATGATTTATTATATTCCTAAAAAATACAATAAAGTAATGATTTCATCTTTTAAATATAAAGTTTAATTTAGGGATATTAGTATTATATAATATTATTCATTCAATATGTGACCTATTTATGGGAGCATAAAATTTTGCTGGATTCAATGTGATGTTGATGTTCTAGAAGACTCTCTTATGGAGAAAACATTTATGAAAATTATATTTTAAAACATTGAATAAAAATATTAGTATTAAAGGATGAATATGATAACAAGTTTTAAAATATCAATATTTTCATGATAACATAAAAAATAATATAGGTGATAACCATAATGAAGGAAGGTAAGTTTGAAAATGTGACTACATTTATATATTTCAAAATATCAATGAAATTTTATCAAATAGTATTCATGCATATAAATCCAAAAAAAATATTTCTCTATGTGTTTTAGTAAAATCATATAAATTTTCTATTAATAAATGATATGAGGAAAATTTATGTACAAAAATATACATATTAAACATTTAAATTATATGAAAATTTATCATTTTATTCAGTTTCCCAGATAAGGAAAATGAAGAAGATGATAATGATTAAAATGCACTATCAGTGAAAATAGAGGAATTTGATTAATGTGGTCAAAAACTATCAAAATGAAAGGATAATATCAATTTATATACAAATAATATATTTCACACAAAACCACATATGTTTTATTCTTTCAATGAATACAAAAATAGAAGGAAGACTCATAATTTAATTATGTTTAAGAATTTATAGATTAATCAAAAAATTGAAAAGAATACATTAATTGAGAATAATGATGTATTTAAGTGGAAATTATAATCAGAATACATGGTAATAGTTATAATTGAGAATATAGCTCATGGTTGTAATGATGGTAATTAGTATAATGATACAAAAAAAACAAATGAAAAAGAAGAACGAGTTATTGAAATATTTCATTGATAAATTTATTTTATAGACACATTTTTTATGGAATAATGATAAAGAATAATTTTTTATATATAAAATAAATTTATAAAGGGAGAAAAAATTGGATTGATATTACAATAATAAAATTTATTACCAACAATGAAAATTTTATGTAATTGATATATTGTTTAATGAAAATAAAAAGCTCTACGCATAAATACACATTATAAATTCATTTTATAAATATATAGAGGTTGTAAAATCATATTTTTAAAAATTAATTTTATTAAAATATTGAATAATACTAATATAATACCAATGTAGTAGTGTAAATTTCTTATGGTCAATAGAAATGAAAAAAAATAAATTATAGTAATGATATCAATGGAAGATATGTTGTAGCATCACCAAATAATGGTAAAAAATCCATAGATACATCATGTATTTATTGATAATTGTTTCTTAAATACTGATGAATGGAGGAATAATGATGCTATGGATAATTAATGTGGAATATATTATACAAATGAGACTACATCAAATCATGGGAAAGTTGATAAATATCAAATAATTTCTAATATAATGATAAATATGTATGTATACAATATGTAAAATATTTTAATTTTATTACATCTTTATTTGATGGAAATAATTTTATAGTAATGTGTTTGGGAAAAGAGTTTATTACTACCTGAACAATGAACCCTTCCATCCATCATAGATAGAAAATGAATTTTGTGGAATATAAGATGAATATAATAGAGTTCAACTTTGAAAATATCATATAGAGAAGGTTATATTTCATGATTTATTTAAAAATATTAATGTAAATATTTGTAAGGTATACAAACCAAGATATTATACCAAAATATAACTCACAATGTTAATAATTTATTGGAGTAAAAACAAAAGCTTTAAATCTATCAAGTGTAGTAGTAATGAGAGAAATATATGGTAGTCAATGTTGTATAAAAATCCTTGAATGTTGGAAAAAAAAAAATTTAGACAACATTATACCATTATAGAAGAATGGAACTAAATATATCATGAATGATATCTATATGTATGATACTTGAGATGTCCCTTTGAGAAATTATATTTGATTCCCTAACAAGAATCACTCTATAGTCTCTGAGACGAAGCATCAAAACTTCTTAAGCGCACCACACTATATAGGAGAGGCTACTAACTAGAATCAATGTCCCAAATAATGTTTTTTTTAATCTATTCCTATATTATCATAATCATGAAAAAGAGTTAATATACTAAAAAACATCCAAAATAAATAAATCTTTTATTCTTGAGGAAAAAATTGAACCATTATATAATAAATAAAATAAAATCATACATTCACACATCTAAAAAAATATCCTCCTAATCTAAAGACATATTCCAAAAAATAGTAATACATACACTAAGTGGATCCCCCAAAGTCCATGAGGATTTTCCCTATCCCATAACATTATCTAGATTTATCTATATTATCCCAATCATAAAATATCTATTCATTTGAAAGGAACGTCTTTGATTGTGAAGAAATCATACACATAAACAAGGTTATTTAACAAACAACATAATCTTATTATTATATTGTGAATGTTATATCTACACTATTAAATTGTATGGAAGGAATATTATTATCGACACTATGATTTATATAATGTTTCTACACTTATATAATATGTTAACTTAATATTTTTAAAAGAGAACAATATTTTTTTTAAATGATTTTTATTCATACAGAACATTATTTTTTTCAAATAAAAAATTTAGTTACTTTTATGTAAAAATTATCTAATTAAAATCATTAAGATTAAGATAATTTATTTAATATTTTTATAAATATTTTTTTTCCGAATATTAAAATTTTCTTACAGTGATATATTACTAATTTTTATAATTTTGTTTCAAAGAATATGGGAATATTAAAGGATTTTATTTTAAAAATTGTGTTATTTACATTGTAAAAATATGATATAGATTATTTTTAAATTTTAAATAGTTTATTTTGGTTACAATTATTCCAATTATTCTTTAAAAATGATTTTATATTTAATTTTTTTATATTAACATGATATATTTTAAAATGATATTTTTACAAAAAACTATTTTCCATTTTGTTTTCATGGATTAGGAATAAATTAAACATGAAACCTGATGTGTTTTCAATTTTTACAAATGGAATAAATATTTTCAGTCCTAATTTTAAAATTTTTATAATATGGTCATTTTAATTTTGGGAATAAAAAATATCATTATGGTGTAAAAATATTTACTATAGTATTTGTAAAACAAGGTAGTGGGTTAAAGTTAAATGTTAAATGATTAAATATACTAAAAACATAAACCTTAAATGGATATTTTATTATTAACATGAACCTAACTATCCTATAAAAACTATTTTTCAAACAAATTCATTGGAATTAAATCCACCCATAGTATGATATCTCTAAATACTAAATAATCATTAATTAACAACATAAAACCACCCCTCTTCAAGTAGAAGTACATAATCCCATTTAAACTCAAACAAACCATATGGTATAACCAATAAAATAAAATTTATACTCCAATAATCATTTTATTTTTTCTAGAGGTCATGGTCTTCCGAAAAAAGCTAACATTGCTTCCCTAAGTGGAGATCAAAAAGTTGATTATTTAATAGAAGGAAACCATCATTACCGACTCTTTAAATTTTATTTAGTCTTATACCTAGTTCTCTTAAATTGTATCTATTATAAAATAAATTATCCAGTATAATTAATTTAATATATTTTATTATTATAATTTACTCTAATAAATCCTTCTCCAATTCTATAAAATGGCATATGAAATCATCATTTCTCTGTACAGCAGACTATCGTCTCATGAACAGAGGTCATTTGGTTTTAATTGTCACCTCTTGTTGATTTTTATATTGATATATGTATATGTATATATGATATTTTAAACATATCTATTACTATATAGTCTTGATTTCATATATACCATCATTATATCCATTCTGTAGGGGATACAATGATGTCACTCATGTGTAAGACGAACTAGCACCTTCTGAGGGGATGTGACTTGTTTTTCAAACATAGTTTACATGGAATGTAGGAAGTGAATTTATTTTTATATATTTATAATATTTTAAATATTAAGGATTATAATTAAATATTTATAATACCTAATATAATAAATATCACATTCTTTATTACCTTTCCACACACTGAAAAATGATAACATCATTAGTGGGAACATCTAGACTTCTGCCCCCATTAAGTGTTGTGATTTTTATTAACCACAAGAACACAGGGAATATATAAATAATTATATTTAAAAAAATATAATGATATAAAAATTATTATTATTTTACTATATTTTAGGAAATGATTCCCATTTTTACTATAGTAATCATACTGATGACATTTTAGACTTATGAATTGAATGTCATCGAAGCATCCAACAGAAATAAAATAATTTTATAATTTTAATATCATAGTAAAAAGTGAAATAAAATTATTAATAAAAATTAATATGGTTATAGTATAATAATATAATTATTTAAATGTTTATTTTTGAATATGATATTGAACATATGTGATGATTTAGACCCAGTGTAAGGGGTTTTATATCTCAATTTCTAGAAATTCTATAGAAATTCAACAAAATTGATTATTTCATCACATGATAAAGTATGAAATGAAATTTGATTATATTTTATGTCCTTTTAAAAATTATTTAAATTTATATACCTTGGATAAAACGATTTGATACATTTTACTAATTTTCACTTAAAATATATGATCTTTGTAAATGATATTTAACTACAAATCCATATTCATAAATGTTTTGATAATTTATTTTATAAATATCTCACATTATTTTGAATATTTTTAAATGTATTTTTCTGAATATATAATGGAAATTTATTAAAGAGAAAAGAAAACAGTACAAGAAAAATACAAACAATAAACACCAAAACCATAAAAAATGGTTAAGGTGAAAAGGAAAGAAACCAAAGCAGACAAACACCCAATAAAAAAGGGTGGGCTATGGGATGAGGCCACCAATGCCGCCAATGAAGGTCAAAGCCGGATCATGTAAGATTTCTCCACGACAGAAGAATCTCCATCAGCCCTGGCCTTTATTAGCCAAATATATTTTTCTGAATATATTTTCATGTAAATTATAATATTAAAAAAGGTATTATTTTATTCTACCAATTCTTTTTCAAAATATATATCTTTTATTGGGTTATATTAAATATTTTCATTTAAAAAATCCCCATTTAAAGTTCCGTTTTACGATTTAAATAAAGAAGAATTTTTTAAATTATTTGAAATGAGAATATTATTTTCCCATAATGAATCCTCAAATTTTCATGATTACATTAAATATATACCAGATTATTTAAAATAAAATTGTTTCCTTTAAAAGAGTGCATATTTTTAAAATATAATACATGTTTTTGCAATGGAAAATTTATTTTAGAAAAGATTGTTTTTTTAGATTTTTTACGGGATAGTGTGTTTAATGTTGTTTTTGATATCTATTTATCGAAAAAATATCAATTAAAATTTTTTATTGGTATTGAAATTGTGTTTTAAAATAAAAATTTTGTTTTTATTAAAAATTTGTTTCTATAAAAAGTTGTATTTTTATATCCAAGAACGAAATGACCAAAAGATTAAAATAGTTTTTAAGGTTATTATTTATTATATTGTACGTGGATTTTATATAATATGGGTTCACCTATATTGAAATTGGTGAGCTTTTAGTATATTTTATGATGTGTGAACCCAGAGAGCTTCAGGTGATACTACTATAACATATTCGATGGGTGCGCCCAGATAGAATTAGGTGAGCCTGATACATCATATACAATTAGTGAAACAATATAGTACATGGTAAGAATGTTAAAACACATATAATAGATATGTTAATATAGCAGTTTCATGCATCTGGGAATGAATTATTTCACTGGAGAATTATATTTTAATTCAGTTGAAAAGTTATTCAGATTTGTAAGGATTTTAAAAGGGCTCTAAGAGGATGATGTGCCAATAAACCTACAAGTATTTTATATATTATATAATTAGATTTAATCCAAATAGACATATCAAAAATTCTTTGAAGATGATTATTATTATAAAAAATTAATATTATTTTTTAAAAATTCAATGCCTTTTATTAAAGGGTTGTAATTGGTTTCCATATTTTTTGCATCACTAACAATTTATTTTGTTTTATGTTCCTTACTGATATTTTTGTGCTCATTCGACATTTGAAAATTATTTCGCATGGTTTATGGGAGATCATGGATAATTATGAGATCATGGATAATTTTATCAATATATTTGAAGAAAGAAAGCCACATTTTATTTCAAAAAATTATTATGGTGGAAAAAATTTATAATGTGTAGAAGTGATCACTTGTAATGTATTGTTTTAAATTGTAAAATTTTGTATTAATTATCTAAAAACATATAAGGTATTTGGGAATGAAATAATTTGAATTAAAAAATTATTTCTCAATAATATATAATGATTAAGTATGTTTCCTTATAGGTGGCATGAGATAAGGGTTTAAATAAATTTAAAGAATATAATTTTGTCAAGTGTTGTTATCTAAATAATGGTAGATACAATCATATGATTTATATTTTATGTTTAATAAGATTTTAAATGTCTTAGAACCCCATTTTTAGCAATTATGGTATGAAATTTCTAATGATACTAATTATTTTTTTGTAGATATTTATTTTTTAGTTATTTATGGTTTACCACATGTTGGGATGAAAATTGAAAGTCACAAGCTAAAATTTAATGTTAAAACATTTTTTAATATAGAATATATGATGTTTAATATGATCATTCTTTTCATATATGTGAAATTTTTATTAGAATTATAGAGTTTTATCAAATTAAATCTCATAGTCCTTATGGAAATACATCGTTTTTTGTAAAACTATGGGGATTTAATCCAAAAATGATGGGTGACAAGGGTGAATCACCTACCACTAGCCTATGTGATGTCCTAGTTAGTATGAAACCATTTATATTAATTTATAATATATGAAAGAGAACGGATATATTTATTGTGGGACTAAATAGGTAATTATATTGACAAAAACAGTATTATAATTTTATTTTGAATTCATGTGGTCAATTTTATCTTATAATACATTTACTATTTTGGGAATACATATTGATTAATTTAAATATAATACTATTGAATTTTATTTGACGAATAATTTTTGAATTTTATTTTGGAAGAATGAATGATTATATTATGGATTAATGGCTATTTATTTTATTTGTGCAAATGGATATAATATCATGATGATTATGTGTTTTAGGAAATTAGCTTTTTATATGAGATAATAATTGTAATTTATGTTATTTGGGGATAATTGATAAATATTTATCTTGGAATACTTGGTGATCACATCTTTATTATTTTTTGTTTTCAATATTAGTATAGAATATTAATTGAGGAATTTTGAGCTTAGTTATTTATTGAATGATATATAATGATATTTGGTTGTCATCGTTTATTTTTTGGATAATAAAGTAGTTTTTCATCAAATTAGGGTTTATTATTTTTGTGTAATTATCTTGTATTACACTAAAAATTCTGGTTATAGTTAATAAAAAAATACATAATGGATAGAAAATTACACTTTTTGGATTTTGTGATTCAATAGAAGTTATTTATCATGAATTAGGAATGATTAATTTATAGTCATCATTCAGTTCAAAATATGTGATTTTTTCTAGAATGTTATTACTAGTTTATGTTATACGGTTAATGTATGTTTATTTACATGTTATTTTAGGATAGATTGCAATTGAATCCCTTAAATATAAGAAAATATTTTTAAATAAAAATATTATCCAATTGATTTTTTTACTGAGAAATCAATGGACTATTAACAAATCCCATATATATGTATATATTAAATTGTGATGGACAACTATCTAATAAACTAGTTTTATAAAAATATTTATCATTAAATGGTAATTTGGTTTTAACTTCCATTTTCATGTTCTTTTATTAGTACACCTTGCATCTGTTATCTTAGGTGACCTTCATACATTCTTTTCTCACATTTAAAGTGGATGTTTTATTGATACTTTTTATTATGTGGGACTTAAATACAGGTATTTTTAAATTTTAAGCCATTAGTTTTTGATACTGAGTTAATATTGTGGTGTTTCAATTTATTAAATGAGAGAAGAATGTGACATGAAAATATTTAAAAATGAAATACTTTGTTCGATAGAATATAAGATATATATCAAAAAGCTTAAAGTAATACTAGAATCTTATTATTTAGATATTATTTTCATAATTTGGATAGTAATTTGGATGGAATAAATTGTATTAGCCATATTATGAAACATATAATGGTACTACTATTATCTAATGTGTTAATTAAAATTTTTAAATCATTACTATATATTTGAATGATTTCTTATATTATTTAAAAAATATTTTCACTTCAAAAATTATTTTTTACATATAATATGTAAAAATAATATAACTAATTTTCATAACATTTAAAATTTTATATAATCCAATAAAATTTATTTTTTAAATCATCAAATTGAAATTATCCCATTGTGAAATTTTTTAATTTTATAAAAAGTTTTATTTTTTAATAAATTACTGATAAATACTAGTTTTAATCAAAAATAATATTTATTTAATGGGTCAAATATGGAATTGGATTATTTCATAATTGAAATTTGGTAATTGTTTTTAAATTAATCCAATTATCTATTTTCAAATGTAATTTATAATTTATTTAATTTTAAAAAATTATATTTTATAATAAAAATTTTCTAGATACCCATATTTCTTTCTGTTTATTTATTTTAAATTTAATACCATTATTCAGAATTTGTGTTCTCAATTTGGAAAAATGGATAATATATTTGGAAATCAATTTTCCAATTTTTTTAATATGTTCATATTCATTTTTTGTCAAAAAATTGTTACCTTGGTACATATATGTGCTACCATAGCATAAGTAAAATATGTAGTGGGTTAACGTTAAATGATAAAAGAATAAAGTACCTAAAAAATACAACATTAAATTAGACATAATTTTTTCAATGACTATAAATATACTTTACAAAATTAATTATCAACTAAATTAATTGAAATTTATGGAACACAAAAATTTATATCAATAAATATAGAATAATTAATATTTTTTGACTCCGAATAATGCATTATCAAGTATAATTACACCATTCCATCATCAGTCATCTACATTATCTAGATCTACCAAAACTAACCTATTTATCATAAAACTCCTTCATCATTTTTTAGACATCATGGCCTTTAAAAAATACCCACCTCAGTTTCATTAAGGTGATATCTAAATGAGGATTCTATTGGAGAAAGTATTAATCTTCAAATACCCTTAAAATCATACATCTAATTATACTTACTATAAATGTGTTTTACTAATAATAAATTAATAAATCTATTATCCTATATATAATAATATGTTGTTATGTTAATGTAAATCCTTAAATCCATGCCCTCTTCCATCAAATGAGATATAAAGTCATCATTCTTGTGTTTGAAGGACTAAAAACTATCAATCCATTTGCATTATTTTTCCACTTTCATCTCTCATGGTTTGATACAATGATTGATTTTAAATATATATATATATATGGTATTGTTTACATATTTTTACATATAACTTCATGATAGCAGATAGAAATTACCATGTTCTCTTACACTAATAACATGAAAACATCGCTTGTTTATATGGAGGACTACTGCCTTGCTAAGGGATGTGATTCATTTCTCACCACTCATTAATTAGAAGATACGAAGGATATATATTTTTGAAAATATTTGGTATTGCTAAATTATTTATGATATTAGTTATGTATTTATGATATTCAAAATTAATCATATCATATTTTTATTACCATTATACTCACCCAAATATGATAACGTCATTCCTACGTACCTACATACAATTGCCTCTAACAGGCGATGGGATTATTTTCCCCCACCAAAAAACATTATGATATATATGTGTATTAAATAAAATAATATTATATACATTTAATGATAATTATTTTAGATTTGACGTAATGCTCACCACTTTAACCAGAGTCATCATACTAGGTCATTCTGGACATATGAAATGAATATTGTTAAAACGATCTGATGTAAAATTAAATAAATAAGTAACTGATATAAATTATTAATTGTGAAATAAATTGTGAAATAAATTGTGAAATAAAATTTAATATCATGAAATTAAATAATTAGACTAATTTTATTATTTGAGATGATATTGAATATACAATATGATACAAACCATATGTAAGAGATTTCTAAACTCAATTTATATTTATTAGGTTCTGATTCTAGTCTATTTACTATTTCATGTTAGGATTAAGTGTGAAATGATTCATAATTATCATGTGTTGTATTTCTACATGTTTTATGAGGATTCATAGTTTATATAGATAATCTAATCAATTTTTTAAAGATAAATTCAATGATATAAATATTGTAAACAACTCTTTATATTTAAAACCATGTTTTTAAATGTTTTAATGATTTATATTCTAAATTATAATTTTTCTTGTGAATGATTTAAAAATTGTTTCTATAAATTTACTGATATGGAAATTTATTTTTTGAATTGTCCATTTTTTATTTTCAATAAAATTTTTCCAATAAATTGATCATTTTATTGTTTCTGTAAGGGTATTTATTTAAAATATCCCCTTTTAAAGGTTCAATTTAGAAAATTCAGAAATGAATGAATGTTAAATTATATGTCTTCAGGTGATTTTATACCATAATAAAGTCTAATTTTTTTAAGATTCACTTTCATGATTACAAGTTTATTTTCATATTAAATTTTTTAATTAATAAAATATTGATTTTTAAAATATAATTAGTGTTTCAAATTAGAAATTTTATTTTCTATAATAATCAATTTATTGATCATTTCATAAATGGGAGGCCCTTATTAAAATTTTACTATGTTTCATGGTATTGAAAAAGGGTTTTAAAAAAACCAATGTCATAGAATTGAAAATGAATTTTCACGGAATAAGATTTTTTATTGAATGTTGATTTTTTCTAATTTGGGTTATCTTAATATCCAAAAGTAATTTTCCTATGAGTATAAAAGTGTTTTTCTAAGGTTTTATTCTAGATAAGGTCCTTGAAAATTTCATTTAATGGGTGTTCTTAGAATGAACTGATTGATCTACTTATTTTTTATATGATGTATGCACCCAGATAGAATTTGGTGTTCCCATTGCACATTATTTGATGGATGTGCCTGGATTGTGTCAGGTGAGACCATAAGAGCGTATATGATGGGTTCACCTAGATCATCCAAGGTGATCCATATATATCTTATACAATCGGTATTCCCAAATAATTCCCCATAGCCTTGGCTAATTATTATTTTTTCATTGGAGAATGATATTTGATGTCATCCTTATAGTCATTCCAATTTATATGGATTCTATGGTGATGATGTCCCAATGTACTTACTCTAATTTTCTATACTTGATAATGTGTTTTTATGAGATTCTATTGATATCAATATGTATAATTATTATTCTTTTTATGATAATAATTATTCTATATTTGGGATAACGGGAATGTATATATTAAAATGATTTTAATTATATTTAATCTTTTTTACTAGGATAAAATTATAATTTTTATGCCCATTTTTAATTATTTTTTCACCTCGCAATTTAAAATTTATTCAGACTGGTTTAGGGAGAGTTTTTAAAATAATGAGATTACGGAGAATGTTGTAAAATAAATACATGAAAAGAAACCATGATTTAATTAATTTTTATTTATTTTGGTGGATAAAAGGGATACTATGAGGTAATGTGAACATATTTTATATTAGTTAATATTGTAAAATATTGTCATAATTATATATAAAAACATAAAATATCTTTTATATTGAGAGACATTTAATTCGATTAAAATGACTTTAGTAATATATTTTTCAATTTTTACTCATTACATATCCATGACACAACTTGTCCTCAATCCTATGATGTATACATAATGTTAATAACTACAGTAGGGTTCCCTCTTATAGTGCGTGAATTACATCTAAATAGGGTAACATGATGAAAAACTAATATATTAAATTAAATTAATGTTAACCAGTAAAAAATATAAAAAGAATAAACATAATAATACACATACATGCGTGTCGAGTAATAATGTGTTAACTAGATATCCATGACACACAAAATTATCTTCTCATAAAATGATGAAAAAGTAGTCAGATATAGAAAAGAATCCAAAAACCCTATTTATGTTCATGGGATTGCATTATAAATAGACTTATCCATACTAAAATATACATTTTATGTTATTTTAGCATGTAATTACTTCAAAAAAATTAATAAAGGCATGGCCATTATTGATCAATGATTTCATATATTGTCTCATAATATAACAACACCACTTTCACATATCTTTTCTAAAGCTCCATATGTCATTATAATTGAGATAAAATTTAACACATCACTCCCACTCATGAATGGTTGAACCATCATGTCAGATCCCATGTCACAAAAGACATATGAAACAAGTCCACTCTCACTCAGGGTGGTACCTTATATATCCTTCTCAATAATTGTGATTATGTAAATGAAATGATTCATCAACTCTTTTTTACTCACATTTACCCTCTCTCAGGGCGGGTCTCTAAATTAAAACATGGGAGCACAAAATTTCACCCATTGAGGTCACAACAAATAACCTTCAACCAATAGAAAGGGAATATATGTACTCCTATCATAAACTGTATTACACTGACCCCTACCTCTATAAAGGTGGGTGTCACATGAAATTCTGGACCACTTCCATCTCACTCGGGTTGGTCCATAGAAATAAATAATCACCCTAGTTAACAATGATGATATAGTCATGATTGAAAATATAAAATAATATCAGGAAATGAAATTAGTAATAATCATTTCCTCATAAGCCACCCCACACATTGACCTGCTAATGAAATATGTACTGGTCACTTGTTTGTTGCCCACATCCTAATGCATGTCTATTTTTCTATCTATATTAATGTGTAAAACATTATAAACTAAAAATTATCATAATAGATACAACATATTGAACCCATCAGTATTACTATAACTATAATTAATGAATCTTCTTAGTTCCTCATGTAACATAATGTATATACTCAGTGATAATAGCTTGTATCATACACCCTAATGTGACCACACATCCATTGGGACCTTCATAACCCATTCATGAAGAGGTTAGTTAATTTCTTCTTCAAATTCTCAAGTCACATCTTGGTCTGATGAACCCAAAACATCCCATAAAAAATCACAGTTAACCCAATGGAAACTATATGCTATTTCATCGATACAATTATCATAACCCATTCCTCAGTCCTATGTCATATATATTTTTTCACAATTTGTTTTAAATTATCTAATGGAAACCATCCACATCATAATGTCTTTAGAAAAAGATATCTTTCCATAATTGTGGAAGGTATATGTCTATAATATACCATCAGGTTGTTATTTTCCAAAATATGTGACATGTATCACAATATTTCCCCAGAAGGATAATTTAAAGGCTTGTAGACCAATTAAATCAATATGAAGAATCTAAAAAACATTATTCATAGCCCTTCACAATGTCAAAATTTATCAGAAGTATCTCTTACAATCAATAATAATTCACATCAACAGGGTTATGTAGATAGTTACAGCTTATAAAACTCCCACCATGAAAAGGTGAATTTACTCCTAAACCATCAAACTCTATAGAACTGTATCTCTATACACGGGGTTTTATTTATCCATCCTCCATTTACTACAACACATAAATTCATACGATCATGGAAAATAATGGCTAGAAAAGAATATAGTTTAGTATTATATGGATAACCTACCTCCAAAAATGGAGTTACTATCATCATATAATCCTATATAGGCCTCATCCAAGATCATAAAAAGAAACAATGATGCTTAGTTATCGTTATGAATAAAAAATAACTAAAGAATAAATTCTTAAAATTCATATTAGATCAACAAATAAACTGTGAGGATGTTTAATAGTTTAAACACACAAACTAAAATAAACTTACTGAAAACTCATGAGACAATATTCTAACCACCCAAGAAATTTTTAATGAACCATAATGAATGAAATACCCACCTAAATATCTAGTCCAGTTCCAATTTCATACTAAAAAACATGAATAAAATATAAAATTCAGTGATGGAATAAACTCCATGAAGTGATGAGAAACATGCAATAATATTCTTCATTTTCCATCCATAAGACACCAAAATGAAAACCCTATCACATTAAGATAATTCCACAAAAATCATTTCTAAGAATAATAAAATTATATCGCAAATATATGAATATTTTATTATGGGGAGAAATAACAATATGGATCAAAATGAAGATTTTACAACAAATCCCTTTTGAATCACATCCAAAACCCCAATAACCCAGGGGAACCAAATTAAAGAAAGAGGGAAGGATCTCAACAAATGGTCCTTCTGTGGACAAGTTTTACAAATATATATATATATATAGAGGTTGTGTAGTAAAATAAGTTTCATCCCTAAGTACAGAAATTGGAAATGGGAACATTACAACATGGTTGTAACAACCATGATGTAACGCCCTAACATATGGTCTGTTTGCTGAACGATGCAAAGGGAAACATAAGAAAAATTACAATGAAAATCATTAATTGAATGACAAAATTGGGGGTGGAATTGAAAAACTAACCAAAGTAGAGTTGAAATCCAACACAATAATCCTTCATGGAGTGACATCATACATCTAGTAAAATAAATCACGAGCATGCATTTATGGAATGAATTACCCCTTCTGGTGGAAAAGACACCACATATAAAAGTGATTCATGTAATGGACCAAAACCTAAAAAATGAACCAATAAATGCATGAATCTCATCAAATTTACACACTAGAGGTCATAGTGTGTCTATCCATCAATGTATAATTTCGCAATGGAACATTAATGGATTTTTCAAACACCATATGTAATGGTTATCATAATTGTGTGATGTAATCACACAATGGAATGGTGCTTTTATAAAAAGGCTTCCCCATATAAAAATACATATTTAAGGATGTACATTATATATTAGTTATCCATTCAATTATGTGATCCTCAACTCTATGATATTTACATTTTACGAATATTCATCATGTAAGGGTCATCAGGAAATCATTTCTGCTACCACAGAATGATCCAAATTAATCCCATTTCTATTGAATTACCCCGACATATCACAAAATGTTGAGATATATATTGTAATTTATATAAAATGTGATTAACTCAACCCTTCTCCATGAATAAAAATTAGTTATAGTCTGAATTTCAGAACACACAAGTATGTGTGTCCTTAGAAACTCTCACCATAAGGCCTCTAGTCATCAAAAATCACCAATTAATTTATTCAAAATTTTAAAAAATTGATTATAATATTATATATCCCTTCCTTAAACATTTTTAAATTACCTATTCATTGATCAACTTACCATGTTAGGAACCCAAATGCACTATTTGTTTATTATGAATTTATTTATTTGATCTTTGAAATAAAGATGCCATACCAGCAACGATGCCTTGGTTTTATTTTCTACAGAAATGTATCAAATTATGAATTTCACGTCAATATTTCTGACTATATATGCATTAAAAATAAATTCTTTCTATTCACAAAATAGGATACTTCTACTCACCACTCTCGATCCTAGTTCCATAAATTATGAATTCATCATAGAAATGACAAAATGCCTGCAATAAAGTCAAATTCCATCACATGATTTGATTCAATAGTTTGGTCATTGAAAAACAATATCTCTATGATATTTAACCATTGATTAATGTTATGTATTCAATTCATATCCACATAATATTACCCTAAATTCCATCCCATGGACAATGTAGAGATTTGGACTCCATTTGAAAATGAGTCGGAATCAAAAATCAGGTAGTCTCCTGGGATCAAAATTAATGTGAATCAACTTTCCCAATCATATCCTTATACATTAACAACCTCCCCATAAAATATCTTATTTAATCAATGATCCTTTAATCATGAGGGTCATGAACTGTAAACTAATAAGATTCTCTACAACATAAGATATTATATATCATCACTCAGTTAAATAAAAATATTCTGTCTTCAATAACCTATATCATTCAATAATAAAATATAGTGATTGAATATTAAAAGACATATTATATCATTGTTCCAACTAAAATCACTCCCCCTTATCCCATTGAGTTTTATAAATTATGCCATATTTAAAATAAATTGAAATTCACTATTAGAGACATATCGACTTAGAAATAAGAAATAATGTAATCCAAATGATATGAATTTTGTTACACTTCTTCCTAATAATAATTATAGATATGTCCAAATATCACTCACTTGTCACTCACTCTAAGCGACGTATATACCATTGTGGAAATCCCCAACCAATTATCAAAATTTAATCAAACACACCATGTTACACCTATCATCCTCCAGGTTCCCTACATTCCATAGAAATACACCACCCATCCCCACCCAAAAATATAGTACATTATTATATCATGTATTTCACCATTCACATTACACAAAGAGGTTATTATGAGACCACTATATTCAATTTATTCTCTATCAAATAATAATTAGCATAATCAAAACATGGAATAGTTTTATTTTAATACTATTATAAATTAATTGAGGAATTGGGGTGTATGAATATGATTAAATAAATAATTAAATATATATAACAAACCATATTGATAAAAATGTAACGACTAATAAATAAATTAAATGATCCAAATTTTATTGTATTGAAATTCTATTATTAAAATATAAGTCCTCCTATAATAATAATTTCTTTACTATCATCAATTTTATTGATTATTTTTTTGATCTTTTAGAATGAATATATGGTAAAAATAATATAAAATTTTAATTCATAATTTCACTATTATCATAAGTGAAATATTTTAGAATTATTTGGAAAGTATTATTTTCCTTGAAGTGGGAAAAATATTGAATTTTAATGAAATTTTTTTTTATCATTTAATTAATATACCTTGATGAAATGTTTTTTAAAAAATAATTCAGTGGAAATTTATTTCTCTTATATTATGAGTACATTAATTATGGTTGTTGGAATCAATTTTAGTATATAATTTAGTTTAAAAAATTCTACTTAAATAAAATACTAAAAAATCACATATACCAATGGTTAAAAACCATGGGTATAACCCCCAAAAATATGGGTATAGGCTATACCCATGGTTTTGGGAACCATGTGAACCTATGGAGTTGATATAAATATGTGGGAAATCGAGGAATCGATATTGATCCACAGTTTATACAAATGGGTATCCACTGGAATATATTTTTTCTACAATGTAATTTCCTTATAAATACAGTTAAATCTGTGGATATAAATATTAAATAACCTCTTATAGACATGGTTATAGAACCATGGGTATACATTTTAGGAAGAATGATGTCATATTCCACTTTTTCCAAGCATCTACCCAACTGATCTATAAACATTATTAATATATATATGTGTTATGAATCATCACTAATTTTGTGGTTATCATAAATCATAATGAATGAAGTCCATTCATTACCCATCACGTCTCTTCATATGTCTAAACCATTGGTATTCCCACCATTAGATTTGAATTAATTTTTTCCATTAGATCACTCCTTTTGTAATATATAAATACGGTGGCATGATAGTGGAAATGGTGTGATTTTTTGGGAATATTCTTGTGTAAATTCTTTATTGTTCTATTATTATTGATAAATTTTACTTCACCATATTCATCCCGAGCAATCGACATCGTAAAACACTTTCTCTTCGCTTCTCCTTCAATCAATGAATTTTACAACACGTAACTTGCATAATTGCTCTGAAAATTAAAAAGGTATGTCATACCAGTGGGAAAAATTTTCCATTGAGAATATTATGAAGATTGGATTTCTCTGTCTCGTCATTTATGTGATGAAATACATGTCATGGTTTCTGTATTTAGAGATGAACCTAGATGAAAATGGCCATGGGGAAGCAATTAATGTTGGAAATCACGCTCCTACTCAACACTGAGTATGAAAACTCATTTTCATCTGCCATCACCACTGTGAGGAGTAGATGAATGTGTACCTCATGGTGGAGGATACTTTAGTATTGTGGCGGAATCTCAAGGAGATGTATGATCAGATTCAACTTGTAATAATACAAAAGATCAGGGTTTGAGTGGAGCCAGTTGCGATTCCAATATTATAAATTGGCATGTTAGTAAAGCTCCACAATTTTTTAAATAACGTTGCTTATAAAATTAAGAATTTATTCTAGCACTGATACCGATATGTTTTAAATAACATATTGTAAATTCCATTCCAAATATTTCATTATGAAACAACAATATTGCGAGAAAGGTTTTATAAAATTCTCCTAATTATATTCTTTGATTGTTGTAGATGAAAAATATAATTAATTCCTGATGAGAAATAATGAATCCCTACCAATTTGGGAGAATCCATTCCCAGAAATGAATGTGGATTCTTTTAATAAATTTCATGGTAAGAATCGATGCATTCGAGGCCGAGGAAAGTCATTTTCTCGAGCTGGTCATACACTAAATGAGATGTGGAAGGGGCACAACAATAAGTTGTCCAATGATGAACAACCAAATATGAAGAAAGTGAAGAGCGGTGAAGGTAACTATTTTAGACATGGCATGAAGGGGAATTGGTCGCGTTCATGTCATATGACAAATCATTTTACTGATCCTTATCAATAATCAATCAAAGGAAAGGAAAACAATATTGAAGAAAATTTTTCTGAACAGGATTTAAAATATAATGATTATATTACAAACATTGATATTTTATACTACTTCACACACCCTGAATGTGATGAGCATATTGATCAAGTGTCAATTCCTATGATGGAATCAAAGATTGATTTTTGGTTTTTTGATTTCCAGTGGTTGAAATGATAAATTTATTTTTTTTGTAATATTTTTAAATATTTTATGTTTGATTTTTGATTCCTTTATTTTATTATTTATATGAATGTTTATTTTATTTACTAGAAATGGATGATATAAATCGTTTAGTTGTGAATAATATACGTAATAAAGGTATTTGAATCATCAAAATAATGACAATAAACACTATTCTTAAAAATGAAAAATATTTTATCACCATTAAAATGGGAAGTGATCTTGTGTGCACATTAACGGGTAGTGCACAATTAATAGAAGGCTTTGGAAGTGAAAGAATATATCTACTCAGTGGTTCCCAAATTTTGATAATCAATGCTGGGTATTCTCCCAAGTCTTGATGTGGTTTGTTATTTCTTAAAGATATTCATAATAATGGATATCACATAAAGAAAATTGATGAAGGAGGTACTAAATAAATCTACATAACAAGACTTAAATTTGAGAAAAAAATGATTCAAGAGAAGATTTGGAGACTTCCGTAAGAAATGTACATTGTCAATATATTTACAATTGAATCAAACATAGTAAACCCGATGTTTACCAACCATGATAAATTTGTTGTCTAGCATGACCATTTGGGTCATTGTGGAACAATAATGATGGAGAAAATAATTAAATGTACTCCCGGTCATCCATTGGTTGATAAAAGGGTTTATATGCCACTTGATTTCTCATGTGCTACTTCTTCTCAATGAAAATTAATCATAAGACCATCACCGTCAAATATCGGGACTAAATCCCTAATGTTCACGGACCGAATTCACGGGGATATCTGTGGACCAATTCATTCACCATATGGGCCATTCAGATATTTCATGATCATGATTGACATGTAAACTCGATTGACCCATGTGTGTTTATTGTCCACTCAAATCCAGGTATTTTCAAAATTACTTTCCCAAATAATAATATTAAGGTCGCAATTCCCTGATTATTCAATCCAGAATAATAGGGTTAATAATGGTGAATAATATTCATCACATGATTTTAATAGTTATTACATGTCATTGGGAATAAGGTTTGAACATAATGTAGCTTATTTTGATACCTAAAATGGTCTAGCTGAATAAATTATAAAGAAATTACAACTTATCTCAAGACCATTACTAATGAAAACTAAATTACCCATTTCAGCATGGAGACATGAAATTTTTCATGTAGCAGCATTGCATCAAATATGGACATCAAGATATCATGATTATTCCCATTTTCAATTACCTTGTGGACATGAACCAAATAATTCACACATAAATACATTTTGTTGTGTTGTATATGTGCTTGTAGCACCCCCACAACGAACAAAAATGGGTCCCCAATAGAGATTAGGGATATATGTTGTTTTTGAATCTCCCTCAACCATTAAATATAATGAGATTATGACGTGATATGTATTCATAGCAATATTTTATGATTTTCATTTTGAGGAAAACTTATTTCCAACACTTAAAAGAGAAAATCAATCGACTACAAGAGAAATATTATGGCAAGAGAGTTCATTATTATATCACGATCCTCAAAAAAGTATTAGTAAACAAGAAGTTCAAAGGATAATTAATTTTTGGAATTTAACAATAAAATTTCCTGATGCATTCAATGATTCAAAATTGGTTACAAAATCATATATACCTACTATGAATGCACCAGTAAGAATTGATGTTCAGGAAGGACAATCTGATGGTTTTACATACAATGCTTCGAACCCGTGCCTGAATCATGGGAGGCCACTTATTTCAAAATATAAAAATCCTCATCAAAGAAAGGGGAAAAAACCTATGATGGATGATGATATGAATGAATTTGAAGATGATGTAAATGTACCAGAAGTACGTGAACATGGTCAAGAAGAAATTTCAATACATTTCACCAACACTGGAAGATGTAGGAACCGAGTGGAGACCATTGTTGATAAAACATTTTCAAACAATATAGCCCTTGATATTATGTATTTTGATCAAGAACCTAAAATTGTTGATTAATGTCATGAAATCCCTTATTGGGATCAATTTAATATTGTAATTAAATCTAAACTAAACTCACTTTCTAAACGTGAGGTTTTTCAGTTGATCATGAAAACCCATGAAGGGATTAAGCCTGTTAGATAAAAATGTGAATTTGTGAGAAAAATAAATGAATATAATAATGACTTGTGATATAAATCATTATTGGTTGTTCAATTATTCTCACATATAAGAAAACATTGATTATGATGAAACATACTCTCCTATAATGGATGCAATAATTTTTCTATACCTCATGGCATTTGATGTACATGAGTAACTTAAGTTATTACTGATGTATGTTGTGGCTGTAAATCGTTATTGTGATATTGACAATAATTTTACATGAAAATCTCTAATAGATTCAAATTTCCTTCAAAATATCATGGATCATGTGATGTTCATTCAGTTAAGCAAAATAAATAATTAAATGGACTAAAGCAATCAGTGTGTTTGTGGTATAACCATATAAGTAAATATTTGATGAAGGATGTTTACGAAAATGATCTAATTTGTCCATGTATCCTCATTAAGAATATTGGGTATGAATTTTTAATCATTTCAGTATACGAAGATGATTTAAATATATTTGGGATTAATGATGATCTTTCCAAGGAAGTGGGATATCTGAAGAAAGAATTTGAAATGAAAGGATTTGGAAATATAATGTTCTGCATTGGCTTACAAAATGACAATCTTATGGATGAAATTTTTGTTCATCAATCATGTTATATGTCTAAAGTCCTAAAAATATTTAACATGAATAAAAACATCCATTAAGTACAACAATGGTTGTATGATCACTTGATCATGATAATGATCCTTTTAAACCACATGTGGTTGATGAAGAACTAGTTTGTCCTAATATACCGTATTTATGTTCTATAGTATCACATCTATACCTTTCAAATAATATAATACCTAATATATGATTTTATGTGAAATTATAGGAAAGGTGTATTTCTTCTCTTACTCATCAGTATTGGAATGGTATCAAACCTGTATTAAGATACCAACATGGGTCAAAAGAACGGGTGTTAATTTATTCCATATCCTTATAACCAAAGTATGATAGTTTTGCTAGTGCAGGATACTTGTCTGATCCACACAAAGCAAGATCTCAAACTGCATATATTTTTACCTATGGTGGAACTGCTATTTCAGGGTGTTCTAAAAACATCACATTATTATGACTTCTTCTAACCATTCCGAGTTTATTTCTACTCATAGAGAAAGTTGATATTGTGTTTTTTTGAGATCAGTGATCGATCATATTATAAATTAATGTGGATTTAATAAGAATAATAACATTCCAAACATATTCTATGAAGACAATATTGCATGCACAACAAAATTAAAAAAAGGGTTAATTAAATGTGACATAACAAAGCATATCTCAGAAAAATTATTTTTCACCCATGACCATCAAAAGAATGGTGATATTGATGTCAAGAAAATAAGGACTTTTGACAATATCGCAGATTTTTTCACAAAGTCATTTCAAACAACAGCATTTGAGAAATTTGTTTATAAAATTGGAATATGAGAACTGAAAAGTATATAATGATTATATGAGGGGGAGATGGGAATGTTGTACTCTTTTTCCCTTAATAAGTTTTTTCCTCTGGGTTTTTTATATGGTTTTTAATGAGTCCATATATAATGGAATCATTTTAATTTGGCTTCACTTATATTTCCTCATGGATTTTAAGTGAATATTTATATTATATTCCATGGGATTATAACAACCAAGGGGGAGTGTTATGAGTTATCATTAATTGTGTGGATTTCCTAAATCATAATGAATGATGTATATTCATTACTAAGTAAGTCTCTTCATATGCCCAAACCATTTGTGTTCCCAACATTAGATTGGAATTCATTTTATCTCGCTCGATCAATCCTTTGGTCATATATAAATATGGTTGGATGATAATGAAAATGTTGTGACTTTGGGTGGACATATACTTGTGTTATTTCTTACATGTTCTATTTTTATTGGGATTTTTTAATTCTATAACACCCCAAGATATTATATTACATTTTTTTTCTTCAATGTCATGCAATAACTTGCACTACACACAACAATGTGTTCATGCGCACCTTGACGTACCAAAATAGCCGTTGAAAAATTGTTATGAATAGTATTAAGTAAATTTTGAACATTATATAATCCTTATAATATTAGAATCTATATTATGAGCTTCTTAGACAACATTTAAGAAAAAATTCAATTTTTTAGATAAAAGAATTATTGTTCGAAAAAAGAAATTTTACTGCCGTTTAAAGGAGATCCCTTTTTAAATAAATTTTTTGATACTTTAATTTATTCATTTTGACAAAATAATCTTCTACAATAGAATAGGGACAAAATCATTTAGTTTTAATAAATATTTGGTGTTTTATTGAAAACCTTCATATTTGGATGAATAGTGAAAAATAATATATTTTAACTGAAAACAACTTTTTTAATCAAAATAATTTATAGTGTTGAATTATACATTATAACGGTTTAGAAGTACAATTAGATTATAATTTTACCATTTAATCAAATAATGGTTGTTGTATGTAATTTTACTTTAAAATTGGACATAAACAAGTGTCAATATATTGATATTTATTATTTCATAAAAATATGCTTTTTTGTTGTGGCAATTGAAATTAATTTTAAATTAATTAATTCTACTTTTATTTTTTGAAATTGGTAAAATAGAATTCATTTTTGAGTTCATAATATCAATATTATATTAGGGTGAATTTTATGTATTTTTCTGAAAATATTGAATTTTTGATGAATAGTGAAAAACAAAAATTTACAGTTTAAAATATAATTTTTATTCAAATAATTATATATTTTAATTAAATTTATTTTAGCTAAAAATAGATACATAATACCTATATAAGTTCAATTTTTGTCATTGGAGTCATTTTATAATAAAATTAGATATAAAAATATTTTATTGAACTTCTTATAGTGTTTACCCAACTCCTATGAGCAAATGAAAAATTAAATAAAACATAATTTTACTGCTTTTGTGAGTTTAATTTAAAAATTCCGAGAGACACGGTTGATATCAGTAAGTAAAATTTTGTTTAATAGGATGAAAATATTTATTATTGAATAGTAACTTTCTTCTTTTTTTACCACGGTTAAAAGTAATAGTGTAATTTAGGGTAAGATTGATATTATTATTACCCTAAAAAATGTCCTAATTCTATTGGATAAGTTTTATTCAACCAAAAACAAACATAAGAATAAAATATGATTTTATAGGTCCACATGGAGTAGATTTGGACATTTTTTTAAAGGTTGGGGCCTAAGCCTCATTTTTTTGACTAAATCAAAGGAAAAACCTCTTTAAACATGGTAGAGGGAAACCCATTACATAGCCCAAAGGTCCAGTTGGCTTGTAGCCCATTACATATCCCATAGGCCCAAATTTTTGGCTCAATTCACATTCCATGAATAGTAACCCACCTGCTACAGTACCTACACAGTATTGTCGCTGCTACAGTGCCTTACCGCTGCTACAGTACCTGCTGATGAATAGTGTCATCGCTGCTATAGTAGCGCTACAATACCCTGCGCCCAATGGGTTTTGAACCCCCATTTTTCAGGTAGAATAACGGGGTGCTTACCACTAAGCCAAACCCCAACAACACATTTATTATTATTTAATTTAAAGAAGACTTAAAATATTTAAAATTAATGTTTAATAACTAAAATTTTTTAATATAGGGTTAAACATTAGGTAAATTAGACTATAAATATTCATTTGAAATATAAAAAGATTTCCTACTTAATGGTATTTTATTTATATTTTTTTGTCCTTAAATAGTTTAATTTATTTATGACACAATTATGATGCAGTAATTACCTAATTAATGAAATATTAATATATTTGATATTATAAAAAATCCATATGAATGTAATTTGTGACTTTTTATCAATTAACATAATTTTATAGGTTAATATGACATATTAGGGTTGGTTAGATGAATTCTTTTCGATGTAATAATGTTGTTATGAATTTAGAAAAACAAAAATACCAAATAGTATAAAAATTGACATAAATGAGTTTTTAAAACAAATATTCTTTTATTAATTGATATTATAAGCCTAAAAATATAAGGTTCGGCCAAAATACTTATATAATGATATGTGTATCATTAATTAACCACTTTTGGTTCTCTTGAAAGTATATAGACTGTTTATTAACCATATAATATAAAAATACAAAGATACATGGTAAATGTCAAACTATTCAACTAAGAGTAAAATCTACAAGATAAGGTTAATATAGTGACCCAAACCTATCTAAAACCTATTAGTTGAGTAGCATTCGACCCATCCCAGCCTTTTACTTAAAATAATCCATTTTGGGGCCATTAGTCACCGAAAATGAGTTTATTATAATACAATATTTCTAGCATTTCCTATGGTGCCCCTCACCCCTATTATAAAAGGGCACTCCACATTCTCTCTAATTCACACCTTAGAAGACATTTTTATTGTCCAAAACCTTCCCAAATACCGTCATAAGTGTCCTCCCTTAATCTTAGAGTCCTTACTTTAGTCAGAAATCTGACCTAAGGATCCCTTTTGATCAAATCAAAAGGAAGAACCCGAAGAAAAGGTAAATATTTAATCCCCTCTTTCAAGTTCCTTTCTTCTTCCACATCATCTTTCTTTGTTGTTTCTATTATAAAATAATAACTTCAGTATCTTATATATACTTTTATTTTATTATAAATATGTTACAACAATATTAATCATTCTATCCATCTTTTGAATAAAATGTCACCACACGTGCGTACGTATGGCATATCGACTCCACGTCGTGGTGCAATTGTTATTCAGTACATTATTATTAGGATGGTTATAATAATGATGTTTAATTTATTTAAATAATAAATATAACATGATAATTATTTGGTATATATGATATACCATCCAATTAAATATTATTTTAATATCAAAATAATGATATTGTCGCTCGTGCGTACGTACGGATTACCGTCTCCACAAAAGCGATTAGATTCATTCCCCACCCTATACATTCAAGAATATTTTTCATTATTTAATAAAAAATAATGTTTAAATAATTAATATAATTATTAATATGAATATGATACATCCTATCAATAACATACATTAATTAAATAACCAAGAATATAAACGAAAATGAATCAGTTAACACCTAAAACGACGATAATACTATGATATTATTAACAAAGAAATTTTAAAAGATCGTATATGATATAATATTAATGTATATGATTATTTTATAATTTAATAACATTTATTTTAGCACTATACAGAATGTTAACCTACCCTCGGCCAAGGAAAAGTACAAGGTAAGGGTAAATTTCACAATATCTTTATTATCCAAAGTTGTTGTCATATAAGTATCAAATGGGACATATTTATTATCCATGTCCATGTCTCCTAAAAGTTTTATAAAAGGTATTCATTTAAGGGAATTATTATAAACCATCATTTTAAATTTTAAAATATATAATCCTCTAAATCATTCCCATTAATTTCTATGTTTTCCAAATGGGTTTTAAGGATTTATCTCTATGAAAATGATTTTTTTTAAATGTTAATTCCTTTCAAAAGTTTCAAATTGGAATGGGACACTTTGAATCCAAAAAGTTTGTAAATTTCATCCATGTTGAATTTTGTGACTTCTAAATGATTTCCTGAAAAAGGGTAATTTCTCTCAGAGTTTTAAAAATAATTTTCATCTATGTCAATATCCTTTGATGAATTTTAAATTTTTTTGAAGAGGATTTATTATGATACAAATTTTTCATATTGTATTGAAAGTTTTGTGATATGTATGACTGTGGATGTTTTATTTTTATACCATTCTTATTTTATGGATAATGTATTCACATTTCATATTGTAGTTTTAATACGAATGATTATTTTATGTTTAAACATTTTTTATATGAGGAATACAATAAAATTAGTAAGTGACAGGTGGAGCCTGCTACAGCTCCTCGATTCATCGGTAGGTCTCATGAGACAAACGAGTGTCTTGGCACAAGGACTAGACAAAATATTATTTTTATTCATGGCATAAATCTTTGACTACCTGATTATCAAAGTATGGCATTATGAATTCCATCATTAAGAATGTGGCTATTGATATTGCATGTGATTATACGACTAGTAGAATATCCATGTGAGTATGTTAATGGAATTATTTTGATATATATTTTCCATATTATGATGAAGTTAATTTTTAAAAGGCTTTTGATTTAGTTTTATATATTTCATTAAATGTTTAGTCTTATTTATGAAATCATCCGCCATATTTTTATCCTTAATGAGCATCTGACCTCACCCCTTTCTATGATTTATTTTTCCCATGATATTAAGATGTATATTATGACTGACCTACAATGATTGTCAATGGGATCTCAGTGTTGTCTATGGAAACTATGTTGTTGTAGTCTTCCATTTTATGATGTAATATAAACCTTATAAATGTATCATGTACTTCCAAGGATACTAAACAAATCGTTCTTTCGATACTAGATCTTTTGTGATCATGCCAATGTTAGGTAATAATGCACCGAATCGAGGTAACTAGGGTTGGGGAATTACAACTTTACCATCATCATCCCAAGAAATAGACATCGTCCTATGCTTCGATTCGCTTCACCTTCAATAAATGAATTTTACAACAATTTGTACATTAACTTATATATATTAATTTTGATGGTCTGTGTTATAAAAAATAACCAGCAAGGATGGATCCCACCAACTCCACTTGAAAACCCCAGCCCCTCGCCAATCCACTAAAGAATAATTATAAAATAGTGGGAAAACAGGGCATTGGTATAGCTCCACGGTATATACACAAATTTATATATGGGTATATCTTTTTTACATCATGCAATATTCTTATACAGAAGGTGAAATCCATGGGTATAAATATTAATTAACTACTTATACCCATGGTTCCATTACGATGGGTATACATTTTATGAAAAAGGCAGAACTTCTCCACTAGTATCGAGAATCTACCCAACTGATCTGTAAAACATATTAATATATATATATATATGTGTAAATTTACTTATATCTTTTAATTTTAAATATCTATATTATAAAAAATAACTTGCAAGGATTGATCCCACATCCTCACCTTCAAAAACCCAGCCCCTCGCTAATCAAGCCAGTGTAGTTTCCTTTAAGTATAACTCGATTTAATATATATATAAATATTAAAAGTCAATAGTAAAGAAACCAGAATGAATCAATCCCGTGACCTCCTCGAAACCCAAAGAGCACCTCACTGAAGATACTAGAAAACTTACATTTATATATATGTAAACATTAAACAAAATATAATAATTCAAAATATATGTATAGGAAAAAAACCACATAGAGGGAATAGATCCCAAAACCATCCCTTGAAACATAGAACACATAGCCCCCTATGTGATGTTAATTTTTTTGTTATATATATATATTTATTTTAATATATAAGTGTAAATTGTCCATATAGAAAATCATATTTCGTGAGTTTTGATATTGTTACATCACTAGGATCCCACTCACCGCATCAACACTCCAATTGTCCAAAATTCATTAATTTATATCTACATCTACTTATATAAATAAATATAACCTATCTATATTTAAAAAATTCATGTGGTGAATGTGGATCCCTCATCCTCCTCAAACAACGAATAACACATCTCCAACCAATCTATGTGACTTATTTTTACCGATATATATATATATTATATTATATATATTTTTGAACATGAAAAACATAAGGGAACATATACCCATGGATGGGTAAAACCATTGGTGTATGTGACATTTATACCAATAGTTTTCATAAAAAACCATGGTTATAGTTTATCTAGTGAAAAATATTTTGTGTCCCACAGAAAAGAAAATTCCTGCCAAAACACTGGAAAGCTATACCCATGGTTTTGAAAAAAATAGATATGGGTCACAAAACACCAACCATATACCCATATTTCAATGAAAACCTAGTGTATTGGTCTCAAAAATAATCCTTATACCAACAGTTTAGGCAGAACCAGGTGTATAGGTCATTATAGGAAACCTATACCCATGAGTATGGAAAACCAGTAGGTATATTGGTGTCTATTCAAACGGTTTGTCAAAAACGGTGGGTATAGGGGGTAATATACATATGGTTTAACAAAAAATATGGGTATAAACTTTACTATTATACCTATACCCACGGTTTTGGGAAAACCCTTGGTATATGGCCATTTTTTAGTGTTGAGATACATTTTTGTGAAAAATGGTTTTATGCATATAATGATTATTTATCATCATAAATAATATTGTTCATCGTTGGTGAATTATTTTAACAAAATATATATGTTATATATTTATTCCAATATTTTAACATTAATAATTTTTTTTCTCAGTGTGGCATAAGAAATAAAATCGATCTATTTGATTAAAACTGTATTATTTTAAAACATAGTTTTTATCATGCATTTTGAAATTATTTAAAAAATAATTACTCGAACTTATATAAATCAAATCAATAAAATTGGATTTAATATTTCAAATTAAGAGGTTTAATTTTTTTAAATATTATCCTTTTATTTCTTTTCAATATGAATATTTACCATTGTAATGTACAGAACCTCATTAATGGTTAAAGTGTGAAAATCATGGTTAAAACATAGTGTTAAAGTCACCATTAATTATATTAATTTTTACTAGAAAATTTTATTTATTACCTTATCATTATAGTCTATAAATATAATTCTATAAGGAAAACTTGTCCCTCAAAATTCCCTATAAAATATTTAGAATAGAAAAATATAAAAAATTACATTCTTTTACTTTTAAATAAAAATTATATGTTTCCATAGGCATAAAATAATGTTATAATTTAATATAAAATTATATTTTTAGATTAATAAAATTATTTCTGTTTCGGATAATTATTTTTAATTTTAGTAATGAATGAATTTTATTAAAATATAATGCAACTCTAAAACAATATTTCATTAATAAATAGAAATATATTATAAATGACATAAAAATAATTAAAAATATTAAAAGTAATATAATTTGATTTAGATATAGTGATCAAAGAGACATATATATGAATATAAAAAATTGGAGATTTAGAACAGGATTATATCAAAATCCAATTTTGTCTTGTTGTCGTTAAATTCAAATTAAATGAATATTGTCAAAATTGAGAATAATAATAATATATCAAAATAGTACTAAATTAAATTATTAAAACATATCAATATTTATTTAATAGGAAGACGATATAAATATTATTTCAAATATTGCATTCATTTTCCACTTATTTTACAATTTTCAACTTATATATAAAAATTTATCCCTTTAAATGTGAAAAATATGTTTCCACTATTAAGGTGAATATAGATTCACTATGGGGTTAACCCAATAGATATTTTTTAAAACAAATCATAAATCTATAAATATTTTTTTAATAATTTTCTTTCAATACCATAAAAAACATGGATTTTAATCTCAATCAATTGTATGAACTTTAATGGAGAATTTTTTATTCATATCACAGCCTTTATGAAAAATAAAGGGTTCCCCTCCCCTCATTTATATATTATAACCCCCACCGCTTCTCCACTTCACAAATAAATTAGCCTCATATCATGATATTCTAAAAAAATTATTTGAAGCTCCCCCACACATATTATAGAGGTTATTTTCTTCCAATAAGTTCATCCTTATTTCTCAATAAATAATGATTTAATGGTTTTTTCTCTAAAATAAGTTTCAATCTCTTCAACCCTTCGCTTTATTTTTATTTAATTTCCTACCTCATATAAATCAGTTATATTTGTAATAAAATAATAATTTTTTTTATAATTTATTAACATTAATTATTATTATGATTATTAAAAACCTAGGACTCACCCTTTTTCCGTCAAATGAATAGTGAATGTATCGCTCATCCATATGTATGACATACAGTATCAATATAGAAATACAAATCAATTTTCATCACCACTATTCATAGATGGTAATTATGATTGTTATAATATTTTTCTATGATATTAGTGAAATTTTTATTCTTTTATAATGATAATATCATGGATAAAATCATAAATCAAAACAATTGGAATGTGTTAAGGATTATCACATGTGAATGTGGACTAACTCATCCACAATGAGATGAGATTAATTTTAGTTTCTATAAGTAAATATAGTGTAATAAGGTTGTATTTAATATTGCTGTATCGATTATATAATATTATGAATATTTTATAAATATGAATTTTAATATACATATTTTGATCCATTTTCTGAAAAATGGAAATATCCTTCATGCATACGTATAACCTACCATCTGAATGAAATGTACAATACATTTTTCAATTTATAAATTTTATGGGTGAATATAAATATATACATAATGGTTGTATATTATATTATTATCATGACTCAAATTCTAGGGAATAAAGAACTATGATGGATGTATGTGCACTGAAACCATGGAACCAAAACATACCTAAAACATGAAACAATTATCAACCAAAACAGTGAAATTATAATAGAACTGTTAATAAAATGGTGATAAAATGTAACATGTAAATAATATATTATATGATATACATAATTATGGTTATATATCATATTTTTTATAAATATATAGTTATTATATTGTATTTTTTAACATATAAAATGAAAATAAGACCTAAGTTATGTGATATTCATATCTATTTTACTTTTGTAAGACACATGTTGTTTTCATAAAATGGTAATTTTATGTGGTGCATACTATCAATTAATGTGTTTTATAATTAATATCATAAAAATTATATAATAAAAATGTTTATATATCATTATTTCATTCGCAGAGCTAATTACACAGACATGACCTAAGTAGTAAGAGTTTTATTTAAATATCATATTGTTTATGGGATTATTTGGGTTTATGTTTTGTTAATGAAATCAGTAGAAAAAAATCTGAAAAACTAAATAAATTTTATTCTAAAATATATTAGATATTTTTTATATATTTTTTCAATGAATTTTTCCCATGTTACATATTGTTGAGAATGAATTAAATATTTTTATGGAAAATAATCATTATTAATCTCTTCAATTAGAAATTTTTTTCAAAGTTGTGTTCCAACAAAAAATAATCAATGTTTAAATATAATTACATGATTGTTTAAATTATTTTTACTAATTGTTTAAAATTTTATACTTTTTTAAAAGGAATAATATTTTCATTATTTGAACAATACACTAATTAACATTTTTAAAATACGAAGACGTAGTATTTTTGTTTCACATATATAGAATGAGCAGAATTTATAAAAACTAGAAGCACTCAAAATATTGAAGATTCTTTTTCATGATTCCAATTATATTTTAAAATAAATTGTTTTCATCATGAAATTTTTAATTTTTATATATCAATGTAGTGATTTCCTTGTGAAAAGATTTTTCCCCCAAAATACTCTAAAGGTCCATCAATAGAAAATTCTCCTCTTTGGTGGCATCTTCATATATTAACCTGTGGTATGATCCAATGATAGAAATATTATTATATATTTGGATGGTTTATGATTATGGTGATAAGATTTTTAGGGAGCCTATATTTTTCATGACTTCTAAAATAATTAAATGATTATGAAACTAGTTTCATTTTTATTTGTTATGCTATGATGAATTATTTTTAGACATATTTTTATGGGATTTGGACATGATTAATTTTTTGATATTAGGGACCTCATATCTATGTATTTAATTATGTAATGTGTGAGCCCAAAATTATAAATACCTCTAATGAATTAGGTTATGATGCAAATCTCATGAAGGGAAAAACAACAATACAGTTTGAGCTGAATTTAGTAAGATACTCCTTGAAATATTATAGTAATTGGAGTGATCATTAACTATTATATTGGTTTTTATGAGAAATAAAAATCCATTATAATTGTCTTGGTTGAAATAAATTCTTAATATGGAATTTATTTTCAATTTATATGTATATTCCACAAATATATATCTTATTCTAATGATAGGAATTCATGACACAATTTGTTTAGTTAAATTATGATTTGTGTTTTACAAAAACCAAATATATTTTAAATTGAACAAGATTTCTATACATAATAACCATGGTATGTTTTTAAAATGTTATTATAGTGTAATTATACACTTATGGTCATGTAATATTGGTTCTTTATAGTTTTTATGAGAGGAATATTCCATTTATCATTGGAAATTTGGTTTTGAAATAATTAGTGACTCCCTTAGATATAAGTTAATGTATATTATAACATTCCAATTTTATAGTAATTATCATGGATGAACTAGTTTAATCCTATAGAATAATTTATTAAAACACATTATTGATTCATAAATATTATATAGAAATTTTTCTCCAATATTTTTTATGGTTTATCATGCTATTTTATTAGTTTTGTTTAATTAATTCAACCTGAAGTATTCATGATAACATTAAATTCAATTTGTAATTTGATTAGTATGAAAAACATATTGAGATTTAGACTAGGCTGAAATATATAGTGATTATTCGTGATTTGTTTCAGGATATATAAATAACAAACTAAACTTTAATTTTCTATTGATCTCAATAAAGAAGATAATAATTGAATTCACATAAAACTCAAGTGGTGAAGGGATTTTTGGAAATAAGTTTCAATTATATTCATGTTATAAATGATAAATGTGAAACAAAGTATATGTATCAATGGAAGGATAATATCGATGGTTTTTGGAAATGAGGTTATTAGAGATGTGAGTTTAGAACTAATTATATGTCTCATGTGTGGAGAATGTATTAATTATTTGAGATGTTTACACAACCCAATGGTAATCTCTAACTAAATGTAAAAAACTATGATATAAAAATAATTTGAATTAAATTATTTAATATATTTTTTATTATGATTAAAGAATAATATTTTTGAATATTTATTTTAGTGATATTTTGGATGTAATAACCATGAGACCTATAAGGAATGTTCTACACATAAATTTCATTATGAATTTTGGAAAAAATGATGGTTCAAGTATACAGCAAATGATATTTAGTGGAATGATTATAATTTTTAGTCATAATAATAATAATATAGACAATGATAATGTGAATGGAATAGTATTAGTGACATTGAAATTGGATAATCATTGGAAGAAAAAGTGATGTTGGTAATCTTTAATGAATTTTATATATAATTTGGATTTATTGTATATAATCAATCATATTTGATGAGGAATAAATATTTTGTAAATTTATTGAAGTACACATGATATAATTTTAGGTTAATATTAGAGTAATGGATTCCATTATGGAGTTATATTTTTAAGGATTATATTATATTCAAATTCATCAATACCCATTTTATATTTTAAATTGATGATTTTTAAGGTGATTATAATTATTTTATGGGTTTTAAGAAGAGTAATATATTGAGATTTAAGTACAAATTTTTGTTAGTATATAACTTCATCTTATGTTATTCATTCATTATTGGATATGGGATATATATTATCTTGATAATTAAATGATGATTAATTTAATGGTTGATATTTTGGAAGATATTAACTAACATGTTATAGATTATCATTCATGTTAGAATCTAGATTTTGGTTCATGATATTTTGGTGAAGTAAATTACATTACAATATTTTATAGGGTTTTTTCATAATTAATAATTATTTATTGGGATATGTGTCATTTTGTTGACAAGTAAGTTACCAGAAGTTTTAACTAGTGATTTACTAAACAATTTTATTATATAATAGAAATATTAAAATTATTACGATGTTAGATAAAGGGTGGGATATAGAAATTGAGATTAAAATTGTCATAATCTTTCCCCTGGGGCCCATATAGTGACTACCCCCAAGCCTGCCTTCCATATGCCAGGGGCTGGCGACTAGTTCCAAAGGCGCAAATCCTTTTACTGGGAAGACATTGCCAATATAAACTGAAAAACACACAATAGAGTACACAACTTGATGCAAAAAACTAAGAATTACATTATACAAAAGAAGTGACGGAATGTAAAATGGGTTTGAAATACAAGCCCAAAAGGAAAGTTCAAGCAAAAATTAATGCAAGTACAACAGAAGAAAAGTAAAGAAGCAATTGGGTCGTCCTTCGAGGTTCGTAGGTGAAGGGTAGGTACAGATGGCCTCCTCAGCACTCCATGTCTGTCCGTCCACTCCGTGTACTATCACGCCAAGTGGTCCACCTCTGTGTACCATCCAGTCCTGCTACTCTCTTCCTCAGTCAGCATTTTCAATCATCTGCCACCAACACAATGAGATGCCGGCATAGCCCGTGCATGGATGAGTATAACGATACTCAGTAGGGACCCCGAGATCCTCATTGTCTCACAATATCCAACAAGGATAATCACAAAGAATGAAATCAACAGATAACCATTACTTAGGTATATTACCATACATATACCTAAGTTATTTAGTAACTCATATCAATCACGAGGAAAACACAAAAGTCATTGACTTAGCTCAAACCATGATTTTATTCTAGGGGTAGTATCAAGTTAGAACCCCAGTCACACTGTCGGAACCTTGGCTGATGGTGTACTCCTCTATCGAGTATAGTGGGCCTGTCGCTTCACACAGAGGCACTTCCCACTATCCATGGATTGCTGAGGTACCCATCCTGTCGAGTACCATGGTTCTGCTACGTCAAACATAGGCGCTCCCCACCATGGGTATGCCATGCTCACACAAGGGTTCTCCCTTTCATTGCCTGCTGTGGAACTCTTATTGTCGAGTTCCACAGGTCTGCTGTACTCACATAGAGGTGATTCCCACCGTTGGTCTTCTGCGCTCACCTAGAGGCCCTCCCCACTAGGCCATTCTAGTCACTCAGAGTCGAATAGGTCAAGCAGTCAGCAGGTCTCATCCAGCTAGTAGGTATTTGTACTCTGTCTTCTCACCCCTAGAAGGATCCATTACACGATCTACTTGGCATTACTTCAACTGTCATGAAATCCCATGTATAAGTATCTCAAAGGTCTGCATCATCATAGGAATCTAAATAAATCATACATGTCATCAATCAGACACATGGTCTGTCAGTTATTGGCATTTACATCATGGGGGCCCGGTTGGATTTTAGGTTCAAACTAACCCGACCCCACCACAACTGTTTTCAAACATCATGTGGCGTATCCAAAAAGTATTGTCTTTCTCTATGATTCCCGCCGCTGCAGACAGTTCGTCGATCAAACACATGTAGCCCAAGTTATGGGAAAAAGGTGTATATAGGTCAAATGGTCTCAGACTGGGGTCTGACCCGGCTCACGTGGGTGGCCCAGCCCGAGGGCGACCCGGCCTGATGGTGCAGCCAGGCCCTACGGCCCATTTGGCTTGTGTAAAGACCCATCCCCGAGTTCCTGTAGCCTCTCCCCATTAGACATGATGTACCACAATTATTACATTACATTTACATTCATCACATAATGTCTCATGCTACAGAGGATCGCAAGGTTCAGGTTCTGGGAAAACCATCTGCATTCTGAATATTTTTTAAAGACATTACTGAAACCTGAAAATTTATAATTTAAAACGTTGGGTGAGCATTGAAATACTCAGTAGTGGGTATTGAAAGGACATAAATAAAGTTCTTCAAAACTACCTTTGAAAAAAACATTCATATAATTAAAAAATAAAATAATTCCTCAGAGGAAAACATCACGATATTTCTAAGGATTCTATAAAAAAATTTAAAGAATTTTATACTCATGTATTTGAACATTGAACTAATATATACTAAATGTAAAAAGTAGGTATGTTTTTATAAAACATGCAGGAATTATACTAAGTAAAATAAACATAACATGCAAGGTATGAAAGTACTACTAATCATGAACATTATCAGAGTTTCCCATAAACAAATTCACTACATCTTGAAAAATGTTCATTAAGTAGTTCTAAAATTTGCATTAAAATTATGGAAAGGTAAACTGAGCATGAATCATCATTGCATCATCATGTACCATGTGCACTTAAACGTCATACTCATAGGTAATGGTTCTATAACCAAGGATATTCCTCTAGTCAAAATAATCACTTGGATGGTCAAATACTGAAGCATAGTGAGAAAATGTATACTGAAGGACTCATGGTCTCGGTGTCAAGGATTGGTTCCATGAACTACGGGTAATAACCCAATATCACTATCTCGAGAACTATCGATTCATCAAGGAGCTTAATTTTAACATCCTCCAACCCGGAGGAATTATTTTTACCAGTCCCCAACATGGAGGGTTTACTTTAACAAGTCCCCAACGTGGAGGTCTTTCTTTTAACCTGTCCCCAACCTAGAAGTCCAAAAAATTCCTCATATGCCAGTAAGGTATGATATTCATGGTGTCCCATAACACTTTGAATGTTTAATTGTTTATTTTATATTACCCATGGTGTCTCGTTCCACTTTGGGTAATTTAATTTCCATTTTAAATTACCCAATGTATCTTATACCACTTTTGGTAATTAAGTACTTAGTACGTTATCATGAAATGCATTATATACAATAATAAATAAAATGAGTAATCAATACATTATATGATAGATAAAATTGAAAGTATGGACTAATTAATCAAAAGATGGAACGATTTATGTAACACTATATGTCTACATGATAATTACTAAACACATCAAATGGTAGGGTTTTCCACAAGAGTTTAGAAATGATAATTCTTTAAAATTCCTATACAATAAAATGAAACACATAAAGAAAATAAATGACATTAATTATTGCGATAAAAATTTCATTGAACTTACAATTAAACCATAACCAGATTGAGAACTAAGAATCACTGCAGGAGGTTTACCTTGAAATAATAAATGGTAACTACATGATTACATAAACTCATAAATTCTTAGTCCTTTAATATAAATTTCAATCAACCCGAAGCACATTCTATTAAAACATAAATTACATATAGGGTATATGTTAGAATGTCTTATTTAATTAAAGAGGCTTAATAGTGTATTCTTATATGCAAAATACATATAGACTTAGAAAAACACTAAAAACCTACATGTATCAAAATATAAACTATGTCCATACAGTTAATACTTGAAAATACGGTTTTAGAAGTTAATCATATATATACTTATATACATAACCATTTATTTTATTTGAGACCGAAACCATATAATTTTTATTATCCTCAAAACCGTATGTACATAAATATTTAAAAAATACAGTTTTACACTATAACATAAATTCACATAGACCCAAAACCTAGATTGCATCTAAAATATTATCTAAATATGGGAATTCATCTCTTAAAAACCCATAATCTATTTTAATTGAAATAATTATATAAATAAATATAGTTATATATATATATTCATGGATTACATATAGATTTTTCATGTTAAAGGTAGATTCGATGTAACTTTTAAATGTATATAAATCTTAGTACAAAATACTGAATTATTTTGAAATATTAGAAATATATTTCAATTAGGAATATATATACATAAATACATAAACCCATGGATACACCTATAATAAATTGTGGGTATGACATAAATGAAATCCTTTCAAAACCAAACTTACATTAATCACATGAGTACATAAAACATGAACCACCCCCATGGGAGCCTTTTAACATGTAGAGTTTACGGTGTATAAATATATATACTATAAAATTATATATATATATATATATATATTTACAAAATGTATCATATAGGTTTTAAAATAAAAACCGAACAGAAGAAAAACCCTTATTCCATTTAGGAAATACCATTTCAAAAATCTTACACCCGTTTGGAAAGAGGAAGAGAATGATTCCAGTACAAGAATGAGTCTATATATACACACACACACACATATATATATATAATATCTGATTATACACAAGGTTTTTATAATTAGTTTTTATTCATAAAAATAAATGGATTTATCCCCTTACATATAATGACAAAAGCAAACCAAAGGTATTCTATTACTGCGGACTCTTACAGACTCCTTCTGGATAATAAAATTTGTCCCCCACAACCTCACCTTATTCTGCCACCCCCAATCTTATTTGGAAATGGTGATATAAATAATGGTTCAATCTTGCATTCTATGGATGATAAAAAAATAATCAAGTAAATAGTGAATCCAGTTGGGTAACAGAGTCTTGGAAAATCCACAACGAGTCAAGGATTCGACTATTCCCGAAACAATGTCCTCCAGTGTGAATAAAGAAGTATAAAATGACTTTAATTTACTAAAGATCTAAAAATGCACATCAGTTATCCATCTGTGGTTCATAATCACAGAGCAAGACAACTGATGAATTTAATAATATTTGTTAAGAAGTTGTGGGAATGTGAAAGGGGGTTTAAAAAAAGACAATTGAATCACAACCTCCTGCTGATAAACAGTAATGTATGGGAAAAAAATAAAGGATCTAAAAGATTTGATTTGGTCAACCCCCTATCTATGGAACAAATCAAACATCGATCTAGGTTCGGTAATATCGAAACCCTAGCCGGTCGGACACGTTTGACGTCACACCGATAATCCTCGACATCGACTTGATCTAGAACTCATGACCTGGAGTGCAAACGATCTCCTTGCGGAAGCCACCACATCCCAAATCGGCTCAACCAGGACCTCATCAAATGCCCAACTTCGAATGTCAGGCACACGACCACCGCTCGACGACATCCCATTTGTCCTTGGCCTGGTCTGTTCTCCCATGATGCACACTGCAGACACTGAGGAACCTCGACCTCCCTGCCTCGCATCATGACACACTCCCTAATTTCTTCGAAGGAGACCCAACGATATCTTACAATGGGATTCCCAAAATTGGGACCCCTCTTCACGGATACCCTAATACCTTTCAGGATTATCTTTTCTTTATTATTATTATTATTATTTCAATAATGTATCATAAATCATATTATCATATATTATTATAAGTAAAAAAGTTAAAATTATTTTAACATTACAATTATAATATTACTATCATTATATATACAATTTAAATATTTATATAATATCTTTTATACATAAATTTAATACAGAAAATTCATATTATTTTATAAGGATTTAATTAAACAAAAAAATTATAATAAAAAAGAATCTAATCATAATTGATATTTCAAAACTATTAACTACAATTTTATAAGATCAAATTAAAAAACATTTACGTTTTCATTATAGTGTTATTATTATATATATATAATTTAAAGGTATATATAATAAATTTTTCTTTTGACATAATTTATTTACATATATTCCCTGAGTTTATCTTTATAATTATTACTTACAATATCACATTTTCGTAAATCAAAATATAAAACCCAATGGTCTAGAGGTTCAAAGACTACAACATCTATATAAAAGGTAACTGTCAGATTGGTACCCTATAAAACCAAAGCATTGGGTGTCTAAAGCGTAAGGTGATTGAATAAGAAGAAGAATAAAAAGAAGGAGGAGATGGTTCAAGTCATCCATTTAGTTCTTAGTGAGGCTGTGGTGGCTTTGGCCATTCTTATGCTCGTTATGTTGGATGATAAGGACCCCTATTATATTCTTGGGGTTCTCATTATTTTGAGTGGTCTTACTTTAATCCTAATAGGGTTTTTAATAGGAATCTTTCATTAGATTAATTTCCCATTTGATCTCAATTTGTTGTAATTACTATGGTGTTCCTACTTGAATAAAGTGTCTTTTGTTCATTTGTGTGTTTACTCTATTTCATAAAAATTAAAATTTCATTATAACTTTTCCATAAGAAACTAGTATGTTCGATAAATGGGTAACATAAAATATAAAATTTACCATTATATGAAACTTATATTCTTTAGGTATTTCATTATTCCCCCTACAAAGAATTGTGTCCTCGCAATTGTACTCTTAAAATGGAAAAGAAATTCCTCAGACAATCAACATCACCAAAATGTGAGATTTGGGCCAGTCAATAGAATTCCCATGTTGGTACTCAGTTCCTATGCTTCACTGGCCCAGATGCACCTCGAGCAGTACTTTTTGAACTCCTTATCAGGCATTCTAGACACATTCTTCCATAGGGAGGCTCAAGCGATAATAAAATTGGTGATGCACGAATGGACATATTCTCTGGTGCTCTGTCGGATTACATCACGCCCAAAATATTCCATTGGAACGAATTGATTAAATAGACTAAGGTTTAGAATCTGGAACACAAAGGAAACTCTGAGGTTCCCACCTTTGGCAGCCACTAGGAAACATGCTCTAGCAGAAAAATTCTATTCCAGAGTGAAACATCGAACAAGACCCTTGAAGTATCTACCCCTCCTCCAATTACAAGGGAGTTGGGTAATGGAAATGAGGGGGAATATATGGTCAATCCCTTGATAGGATCGAAGGATTTCATGGTTGTTATAAAAATAAAACATGTGTTGACATAATACTCGTTGGTTGAGGAAGGAAGGATAGTCTACAATGCACGTCCTGATTAATATATTCTCCAAAATTTCATCGGGTAGTGATGAGATATTTTTTTGTCCAGCCATCTGAAAACATATACGTGAGAATTCACATTGAAAGTTCAGACAAAGTAAAGACATCAAATGAAAATAGATAATATTTCAATAACACATAAGTTTATACATCAGTGCCTAACATTCCTTAATGATCAACTACATGAACTCCACACAGAGAAGCAAAACTCCAAATCTCCTCAAACCAAACATAGCCTGAGCATTCAGGGATAAACCCATGGATACACCTATGACGTATCCTGAGTGTGGTATGAGGGGTATGATGTTGGGAGACATCTAAATACACTAGTTTCATGCAGGACAGTCTGGTGGACTCATCTTTTAACTTTCTGAAGACCAACAACTAACCCTATAAACCATAGTTCATGATTTGAAAAAGCTAGGCCACTCGGAGGTCTCCGGTAGCTGCAGCTTCTTGGAATGTGTCGAGAACCATAAAGCCAACGTCCTCACCTACCGTGATCACTCAAAAAAGTCCCTCATAGTATCTTCCATGATGTACATAGGAGGGAAATTAGGTCATCATCATTAGAAGGTAATCAAATCCTAATCCACGGTGTCGCTGAAACACCCAAGGTGAGTTTGACACATCATACAGGTGTTTGCATATCATGTTGATATGAGCATAGTTAAGAAAATTATCTCGACTAGCTATATACACAATGGTCTCTATCACTTTAGTGGGGAATGATAATATAATGGTAGGCACATTACCATCTTCTATTTAAAATTTACAACAAAACCACTTAGTAAGGTTTAGTCCTAGATATATATTTTAATTACCCGGTTTTCCTGAATTATCTGAACCAATCTTATAATACCAACAGTAATGAACCCACTCACGAGTTCCTGGAGCCGGTGCCCATGAGACATGATTTACATCAATTAATACATTACATTGACATTCATCATATCATGTGTCATTCTACAGAGGATCATGAGGATCCGGTTATGGGAAAACCGGCTGCATTCTGAAACTTCTTTTAAGACATTAATGAAACCTGAAAATTTTTCATTTAAAACATAGGTTGAGAATTGAAATACTCATTAAGGGGTTTTGAAAGTACTTATATACAGTTTTTTAGAAATACAATTTAAAAAAACACTCAGATAATTAAAAAATATTCCTTAAAGGAAAACATCACAGTATTTCTAAGGTTGCTATAAAAAAATTTATAGCATTTCATACAAAAGTATTTGAACAATAAAATTAAATCTAATAAATTTACAAAGTAATAATGTTTGTATAAAAATTTCATGAATTCTACTAAGTAAAATAAACATAACATGCATGGTATGCATGTACTACTAAGCATGAACATTAGCATAGTTGCCCATAAACAATTTCACTTCTTCTTGTAAAATGTACATTATATAATGATAATATTTGCATTAAAATTATAGAATGGTAAAATTAGCATGAATCGTCATTATGTCATCATGTTCCATGTGCACTTACAACTCATACTCATAGGTAAAGGTTCTATAACCAAGGATATTCCTCCAGTCGAAATAATCACTTGGTTGGTCAAATACTGAAACATAATGAGAAAATGTATACTAAAGGACTCATGGTCTTTGTGTCAAGGCCTTGTGCCATGACCTATGGGTAATAACCCAATCTCAATATCTCATGAACTATTGATGCATCTAGGATCATAAATTTACTGGTCTCCAACATGTAGGGCTTACTTTTAGCAGTCCTCAACCTGGAGGGCTTACTTTAACCAGTAACCAACTTAGAGGGATTTCTTTTAACCGGTCCCTAACCTAGCAGTCCAGAACATTCCCCATATGTCAGTATGGTCTGATATTCAAGGTTTTATATACGATGTTGAATATTTAATTGTTTATTTGTTATTACCCATGGTGTCCCATACCACTTTGGGTAATTTAATTTCAATTTTACATTACCCATGGTATCCCATACCACTTTGGGTAATTATGTACTTAGTACAATATCATGAAATTCATTATGTACAATAATAATGAAAATGTGTAATTAATACATGATATGACAGATAACATTGCAAATATGGAATAATTAATCAAAAGTAGGCATGGTTTAGTAAACATTATATGTCCCCAGGATAATTACTAAAACACATCAAATGGTAGGGTTTTCCACAAGAGGTGTTAAATGATAATTCTATAAAATTAATATACAAGAAAGTGAAACACTTAAAGAAAGCACATGAAATTAATTATTTTGATAAACATTTCATTGAACATGCAATTAAACCATAACCAGATTGACCACTAAGAATCACTGGAGCAGGTCTAACTTCAAATAATAAATGGTTAGTAAATGATAACATAAACTCATAAATTCTTAGTCCTTTAATATAAATTTAAATCAAGGCGAAGAACATTATTTTAAAACCTAAAATACATATAGGGTATGTGATAGGATGACTTCTTTATTTAAACATGCTCAATAGTGAATGATTACATGAAAAATACATATAGACTTAGGAAAACACTAAAAACCTACATCCATCTAAATATTAACTATGTCTTAACAAATAATACATGAAAATAAGGTTTTAGAAGTCAATATTATATATACTTAAAAACATAACCATTTATTTGGTTTGAGATCGAAACCATATAAGCTTTATAATCCTTGAAACTGTATGTACATAAATATTTAAAAACTATGGGTTTACTTTATAACATAAAATCACATAGACCCAAAACCTTGTTTGCATCTAAAATATTATCTAAAGATGGGTATTCGTCTCTTAAAATCCAATAATTTATTTTCATTGAAATAAATATATAAAATTTCATAGTTATATATATATTCAAGGATTACATAAAGAATATGCTTGTTAATGGTAGATTCAAAAGAAATTTTATAAGTATATAAATCTTAGTAAAAAATACTGAATTATTTGGAAATCATAGAAATAGATTTGAATTAGGAATATATATACATAAATACTTAAACCCCCAAATACAACTATAGTAAATCGTGGGTTTCACATAAATCAAAACCATTGAGAACCAAACATACATAAATCACATGAGCACACAAAACATGAACAACCCCTCCATGGGAGCTTTTAAACAGGGAGATTTTAAGGTGTATAAATATATATAATATAAAATTATATATATAGAAAATGTATCATATGGGGTTTAAAATAATAACCGACCAGAATAAAAACCCTTATACCATTTCAAAATTCTTACCCCCATTTTGAATAAGGAAGAGAATGATTCCCATACAGGAATGAGTCTATATATAAACATATATATATATTATATCTGATTCTATGAAGGGTGTGTATAATAGGTTTTACATCATAAAAATAAATGGATTTATCCACTTACCTGGATTGATGAAGCCAAAAAAAAGGTGTTATATTATTGTGGACTCATGTGGACATCTTCTGGACAATAAAATTGGTCTCGCACAACCTTACCTTACTCTTCATCCCCTCAAAGTAAGTTGGAAATGTTGATATATATAATGGTTCAATTTTTCAAGTTATGAATGATAAAATAATAATCAAGAAACTAGTGAAGACAGTTGTGTACCAGAGTGTTGGAAAATCCACAACAAGTCACGGATTGGACTATTCCCAAAAGAAGCCCCCCCCCCCCCCCCGTGCGGATAAAGAAATAGAAAATTCCTTTAATTTACTAAATATCCAATAATTCACACCAATTATCCATCCTCGGTTCATAATCATAGTGCAAGACAACCAATGAATTTAATATGACATGTTAAGGAGCCATGTGATAGTGAAAGGGGGTTAAAAAAAGACAATCGGATCACAACCATGTGCTGATAAACAGATATGTATGGAAAAAAATAGAAAGGATCTAAATGATGTGATTCGGTCTGCACCCTATCTATAGAAAGAAAAAAACATCAATCTAGGTCCAGGAATTTCGAAACCCTAGCCTGTTGGACTCACTCGACATCACACCGATAATCCTCGACATCGACTCGATCTGAAACTCATGACCTGGACTGCAAATGATCTCCTCCCGAAAGCCACCACATCTCGTATCGGCTCAACTAGGACCTCATCCAGCACCACGTCCTCGATTGTTAAGTACACGACCACTACTCGGAGACACCACATTGGCCTCCGTCCGGACCACTTCTCCCACAACATAGATGTGGGACACTGAAGAACCTCGACATCCCTACCTCGCACCACGACACACTCCTCAACGCCCTCGAAGGAGACCCCACAATATCCTACAACAGGATTACCAAAATTGGGACCCCTCATCACAGATACCCTAATCCCTTTCAGGATTTTCATTTCTTTTTATTATTATTATTTCAAAAATCTATCATAATTCATATGATCATATATTATTATAAGTAAAAAATTAAATTCATTTTATCATTATTATTATACTATTGTTATCATTATATATACAATTTAATGTTTTATATAATATAATTTTTCTTTAATTTAATACAAAAAAGGCATATTATTTTTTAAGGATTTCATTAAACAAAAAAATCATAATAGAAAAGAATCTAATCATAATTGATATTTCAAAACTATTAATTATAATTTTATAAGATCAAATTATAAAACATTTACATTATCATTATTGTGTTATTATTATATATATTTAATTTAGAGGTATGTATAATATATTAATCTTTTGACATAATATATATATTTATTCCATGAGTTTATCTATATAATTATTACTTCCTATATCATATATTTTTTTAAATCAAAATATAAAACCCAATGGTCAATATGTTCAAAGACTCAAACAGCTATATAAAAGGTAACCGTAGGATTGGTGGCCTATAAAACCAAGACTTGGGGTGTCTTATGCTTGAGGTGATTGAAGAAGAAGAAGGATGAGGAGAAGAAGGAGATGATGCTTCAAGCCATTCTTTTAGTTATTAGTGTGGCTGTGGTGGATTTTTCCATTCTTATGCTCTTTATGTCGGATGCTAAGGACCCCTATTATCTTCTCGGGGTTCTTGTTGTATTGAGTGGTCTTCCTATAATCTTAATATGGTTTTTTAATTGGTATCTTTGGTTATGTTAATTTCCCATTTTATCTCGGTGTATTGTAATTACTATGGTGTTCCCATTTGAATAAAATGCCATTCATTCCTTTGTGTGTTTACTCTATTTCATAATAAATTAAAATTTTATTATTACTTTTCCACAATAAAATAGTTTGTTCAATTAATGGATAAAATAAAATATAAAATTTACCATTATATGAAATATTGATTCTTGCGGTTTTACAGCCTGGCTGGCGGCCCGCAGGGCCCAGCTGCCTAGCGGCTGGTGGCATCCTATGGGGCATGCCCTAGTAGTGTGTGTGTGGGGGGGGGGGGGTTCCAGGCCCCCTGTCACCTAAACGGAACCAGAGATAGACTAAGGTTCGGTAGGCCAAGGGACCTGAGAGGGTCCCGCCTTGTCCTGCTGGCTGAGTGGCCAGCCGGTTCCACACTGCCGGCTGCCGGGTTGACGTCGGCCACTCCGGTTCTTCCTTCACGGCCCTCCATGGCTGCAGCAGTGCTCCTCCACATGGTGTGATGGCGCCTCACCCTTCTGTCGCGGAGCGACTTGGCCATGGTTCGTTTCTTCCACATGGCACGACTATGTCGCGCCCTTCCGGCGACCCGATGGCCTTTTGCCACCAGTTTCTCCGCGGCCTGTCCGATGCCGACCGTCGTTGCTCTACCGTGGTCATCAAAAAACTAGAAAAAATGAAGGGAGAGGGTTAGGCCATGTTTGTGCAGTCCGAGCCCTCCACGTTATGGTGTTATCAACTGCGAAAAAATTACCCATGGGTGAACGATGTAGAACAGAACAATTTCAAACTCAAATCATAAAACAAACCACACCTCGTAATATAGTTCATTGAATATGTCACAGAAATTAGGACGTCATCGGAGTTCTTAAAGTTCAACGCTTCCCATTCATGTCCTGGTTGAAAAAGAAAGAGATGTTTTTCGTTCTTCGTTGGATGATAAATCTCCCAGGGTTCTCCCAAGCCACCTCTCCTCTGCCAATTCGCTTCCCGTGAGGTTTGGAACGCCAAATTAATATAACTGAGTTTATTAACATAACACATAATGTTGGCACATTAGTTATGTTGCAGTTGGCACAATTAATTAAGATGTAGCTAGTACTATTAATTATGCTGGAGAGAAACCAATGGTTATCTAACATTCAAGAGGGAGCTCATGGTTTTAGAGATCGGGTGGTCCCCACCTCATTAATTGACAAGAGGTGTTTAAACATAGGTTGGGACCCACCACCATAACCTCTCAAGGGAGGTCATGGAGTGGTGGCCCCCACCTCTAACCTCCCCTTGGAGGTTGTAACCACCAAAAATAAAAAGAAGCCACACACTTTTTTTAATTAATTTTATTCTTAAAAACACTAAAAACTACCTTTCATTCTCGATCAACTGTCATCGAGGTGAAAGTATTATTTAGAGAATACTGGTGTTGTGAGTTCATCAGTGACATATGATTTAAATCCCGAGCACCGGTTCAAAATATATAATATCACGCTCTTACGTTTACTGAATGTACCCAAACAAAACATCAGAAATTTATTTCGGGCACACTGGGTCTCGGAATCAAGAAACGTAAATTTTCGCGGACTCGTAAAATATCAATGTATTTAAAAAATATCAATGGAATTTCTGGGTCTTTACATTCTCCCCACCTTAGGGCTTTACGTGCCCGTAATCTAAAACTTGAACTAAGGGATCAAATGGGGGTATTGAGCACGCATCTGAGCCTCCCACTCCCATGTGCTCTCCTAGTTGTTCCCATGCTGCCAGTGTGTGTTCACTACAGGTATCGACCATCCATGTAGGATCCACTCCTTTATATCCTCAATCTCCACTAGAACCTCCGTGAATGTCACCCCGTCATTGATATCCAGCTCTCCGTTGTCGATGATGTGGGAATGGTCGTGCACATATCTCCTCAACAAGGATACGTGGAAGACGTCGTGGACCCAATGCAACTGAGGAGGAAGAGATAAGAGGTAAACCACCCCACCTACTCTAATGAGGACCTAGAATGGTCCGATGAATCATGGAGATAACTTTACGCCTCGACCAAATATTCATAGAACTTGTCGAGGTGAGACTCGTAGGAAGACATGGTCACCATCCTTGAACTCCAGAGGTTTCCGCCTCCTGTCATCATAGGAATTTTTCCTCCTATTTGTATTATTAATCTTCTCCTGGATGATATGCACCTTCTTCGTGGTATCTCGTACTATCTCCGGTCCCACTAGTGCTGACTCCCCAGGGTCTGTCAATCACAAGGGTGATATGAAAGGTCGTCCGTACAAGGCCAAAAAATTTTCCATACTGATGGTGGAGTGGTATCTGTTGTTGTAGGAAAACTCTTCCAATGGTAAGTGATCCTCCTAGATGCGACCAAAGTTGAGGACACATTCTCAGAGCATGTCCTCGATGGTCTAAATGGTCTGCTCAGTCTGACAATCTGTCAATGGATGAAAGGCGGTGCTCAAGTGAAGCTATGTCCCGAAAGCCTCCTAAAACCCCTTTCATAGCTGGGAAGTAAACCATGTGTCATGGTCAGAGAAAATATAAGAAGGTACTCCATTTAAATGCACAATCTCATGCACATAGAGGTATCCCATGCTCTCTAATGAACCCTTCTCTTTGATTGGTAGGAAGTGGGCCGAATTGGTGAGTTGTTCAACGATCACCCAAATCGAGTCGTGACCCCTGGATGTACGTGGAATACCTGTCACGATGTCCATGGATATCCTATACCACATTTTCTATAGGACCTATAAGGGATGAACATATCCTACTGGTACCTAGTGATCCACCATCACTTAATGGAAAGTGAGGCGTCGAGAGACAAACTCCGCTATCACCATCTTCATATCTGGAAACCAGTGCTATCGTCGGAGGTCCTCATACATCTTTTCAACTCATGGTTGTACCGCAAGAGGGTATGTGTGGAACTCCCTAAACACTTCCTCCTAAAGTGAAACTGGTACCATATTACATCCTATGAAGAGGACGACGTGCCCCCCACATTTTGAAAAGCCATCAGCACCATGCCCTCTGGAAATTTGAGCACGTCGTGTTTCATAGTCTGTGTCTCCACGTTGTGCCTCCCTGAATCACTGAAGAAATGGAGGAGTGACTGTAAGAGGCTGAAGGAATTTTTCTCCATCTCGTTCCATATAAGAAATCTGTAAAGTAGCCAGCTTCTCTGTCGCACATCCTAGTAGCTGTATAACAGATCTCATACTGAGGTCATTCGAAACAACATCCCCCTTCATAGGAGTATAGATTATCTCGAAGTCATAGTCCAGGAGGAACTCAAGCCAACACCTCTCTCTCAGGTTCATGTCCTTCTAGGTGAAGATATACGTGAGACTCTTGTCATTAGAGTAGATTTTTAAATGATTTCCCATTAGAGAGAGTCTCCACATCTTCAAGGCAGATACCACTGCTGCTAACTCTAGGTCATGGGTATCATAGTTCTGCTCATGCTGTCTCAGCTTCCAAGAACCATACGTGATCACTGCTAGCTCCTGCATCAGTACACACCCATGACCGGTCCCTGATGTGTCTTAGTATACTACGTTCCCTACTCCTTCCTCTAGAATCCTTAACACATGTGCACTTTTCAACTTCCGCCTCAGCTCTTGAATGATCTGCTATCATCCCCCTAACCACACAAAGGGTTTCCCCTTCTTCATCAAGGCTGATAGTGGTGCTGCAACTCTGGAGAAGTCTGGAATGAATCTCTAGTAGTATGCATCCATGCCCAGGAATCTTTGTACCTCTGTCACACTCTTGGTTGGCTCGTAATAAAGTATCCCCTCAATATTCACTAGATCTACTACAAGTCCAGCCTTCGAGATGACATGTCCCAAGAAGTGAGCCTCTCGAATCCAAATTTTTTACTTCGAGAGCTTACCATAAAGATGGTTCTCTCGGAGTGTGTCTAGTACTACCTACAAATGGTAGGCATGATCCTCCTCAGTAGTTGAGAAGATAAGAATGTCATAGATGAAGATCATGACAATGCGATCGAGGTAAGGCTGGAAGATCATGTTCATCAAACTCATGAACACTAATGGTTTCACTATTCATAAAAAATTTATGTTTTTCCGAAATATACCATCAATTAATCCTAAGATATATTTTTTATTCCAAATTCAAAAATGATGTCTATTTTACCAAATTCTTAACATAGAATTTGCATAAATTAATTTAAAATTAATTTCTGTTGTTAAAACAAATATGGAGTTTTTATGAAACCATAACTATCAAAATATTGACCCTTTTTATGTCTACTTTCAAAGTGAACATAATTACAATGACCAAAATTCGATTAAATTGTAAAAATATATTATAATTACACTTAAAACCAATTAAAAATATAATATAACCATATAAATAAATTAGAACAAAACGTAATTTTGAATTAAAATGCAATATTTTCACTATTCATTAATAATGAACTTTGTCGGCAAAATTCCAAAAATTCCCACAAAGTATTTTTTGATGTCCCAATTCTGAAAAAAGTATACTATTTGGTCAAATAAATTTTATTAAAGACTCTAACTTTTATTGGATAAATGTAAATACATTTAACAAACATGTATAATCATATTGTAGTAATTTTTTTCATTCCCTCTAATACAATTTCTAGTAGTTAACTAACATTTAAATTAATATTATTATATTATTATTGTGCAACATATGATTTTCAAGAAACCCGTTGTTGCATATTGGGTACGCTATCGAACATACCAACCCTTTTAAAGTAAAATTAATATTTAATGCACAAATATTAATAAATATGAAAATGTAATATTCTTTATTTTCATTGGATGTTACATCCTTCCCCCCTTTTGGGAATTGTGTCCTCATAATTTTAAAATTGTGCATGGAAACATCATTGAATGTCACATATCAGAAAAAGATTCAATAAAAATATCACTATAAAATGAAGAAAAATATACAAAAAGGTCACCCGAGACAACCCATACTAGGATTCCATGTAGGAAAATATAGATATGGAAGAGAGAACAAACCGTCATGTTCTGAGGGAGGGTGGTAGAAACCATGATTCAAAGAATGTTAACCAACAGAAAATCACAAAATTTTGATGGGTTAAAGATTCATTGATTCCCCAGTAGGAAAAGTTAACCAACAATGTTTTTGTTTTATGTTTCTTTTCATCGAGGAATTTATTTATGATCTTAACTAAAAACATAAGGAAACATAATTACTTATCATGTATACTTTTATCCTTTACTAAATGTCTATCACAAACTCATATTTTCTCCAAATTATGAGTGTTCAGGATGAATAGTTCACATTAAATTCACTATAATATACATTGAGAGAACCACATAATGCAAAAAAGATGAACTATATATTTCCCATGTCTTTAGACCTTAACCAAAACCCAAATTGGTTAGTAGAAGATCAGATAATCCACAAAAAGTATAATCTGTTACAAAAATAAAAACTCCTCTTAATCTCCAAAAAATTTCATACAATACCAAAAGTTCAACCAAGACCATTATATAAACAATTGTCCATAAAATTATTCAAAATAATCCCAACTAATATTGAAACTAAATATCAGAAATATTTATTCACATAGTATTCAAAGATAAATCTTAAATTTATCTCCAAATAACATCAGTTACTCTTGAAGTCTAATATTGAAACTTAATTAACCTAATCACATATTCTCCATGCTATGTTAATCATTTCCATAGACAACCCGAAATCATCTAATTATTGATTCAAAAAAACATATAACTAAAATGAATCAGTCATAATAACCAGGGAATTCACGTAGTCTAGTGGTAGGGGATAAATCCCAATCACACATTGGTTGGGGGTTCGATTCCCGCAACATTGTCTGCCATGATGGGTTGAACGCGGTCTGTGTGACATCCTTTTTTAGAAAAAAAATATAATTTTATAAAATTCCCAAAAAGAAATAAATTCATCAAAAATAACCATAACATATTTTAACCACCAATTTTATCTAATAACTTTAATTTTTCATCCCAAAATGTATTAACCTATAATTGCCTCAAATTCAAAGATCATATAAACCCAAATGGTTCTTTATAACTTTATCAACAAAATAAAATATAATTATCCCTTGAATAAAATTTTCATATAGCAAACTTCAGGGTTACACATACTATAAATAGTCTGCTAATGTAATCCCATCATCAAAAGAGCCCTAATTCTTTTAATCACTTCACCATCATAAAATCTACTATAACACTTGAATCCCATATATGTTGACTTCTTACTAATTCAACATTATTCGTGATCCATTTACCATTCCATTCCAAATTATTCTGAAATACTTATTTCCTACAATCAAAATCACGAATAATATCCTATGATTCAACAATGTCAAAACATATGTTAAGAAATAATCCATACCATTCATGGGACATTTTCAGTTTCTTCATTCTCAATCGGAATGGCATTAGGTCTTTGTAAACATATATATGAACGATCATGGTGATCCCATTACCTAAAATTCTTCTTAGGACATCTATTTGTATAATGAACATGCAAACCAAATTTAAAACATTCAACTGATCCCTCAGAAAGAAATTCTTTTCCTTTCCTAGAGTCAACTGGATGCTTCCTTCTTCAAAGGAAGGTTCTTGATTTATAACCTTCATTTCCACATCTATAGAATCTTATTGTCCCTTTGAAACATTTTCCTAGGTGTTTCTTTCCACATCCTTGACATATAGGATTTTGAACATACATACCTTTATGATTATTAGCTAAACATCCGGGCAGATGTGCTCCTTGAATATACGATTCCATATAAAAATCACCAAGGTTCAAGTGGTTAATCATGACTCCAGATATGTGGTTGAGAATAAACAAAGATTTATCATTGAAGCTCCAATTTCATTCAACTTCTCATTCAGAAAACAATCATAGTTTTCTTCACATCCATTGTTACTTTGGTGCCTGCAAGATTCATCCATTAACTAAAACCAAAAAGGTAAGTATGAGTATATCAGTATAATCATCATATAATATTTAATGTAGAGGATAAAAACTAAGATATACTTATTCATGTTATTTTAAACTCATTGAATTTATCTAAAATTACTATAAATCTTTCTTAATTCCTAACCATTATGGTAATGTCACTTATCCATAAAGAACACCCTAACCTCTAAAGTTATCTAAACCGTCCTCTGATACCAATTATAAGGACATGGCCTTAAAAAATTACATAATATTGAATTTAATGAATAATTCACATTGAGGATCTTTTCAGGTTTAGTGTATTAGAGAATTATTCCATAACTATTACATAACAACTTGAATATTACATGTAGACACAACTTCTATGTATCCATTTTTTTCATAAAATAAAAACACAATAAAATAAACATGCTTAGTTGCATGTTTTAGAAAACATGACTTTTCCTTGATCCAATCTTTGACCCTATTCCTATTTATGTCTTGTGGAAAACATTTTAAAAACTTTGGATGAGCATAAAAAGCTCAGTATGGGTTGTAATATTGGGATAGAAAACATTATCCCATCAATAAATACAAATCAATGAAACCGTAATTTTGAATCATAACACACCTTACGAAGTCATAAGATGTATGAATAACACACACAAATACTAAATCATAAAGGTTAAATATGGAATCCATATCAAACATACAATGTATCCATCACAGCTACATAGGGATTTACACTTGGAATACTCACCATAGTATATTCTCTAAATCTCTTAGTAGAAACATCACGTTTACCTCTGTCTCGTTATCCAATAGATTGGAGAGCTATCTCGGGCTCACCCACCCTAGGTATATCACAGAACCACTCGTATACATAAAATCTTTCCAATAATCATAACATAATCATAAAGCATAACACAACTATAATGGAAAGATAAAATTTACAGATTCTAATATATCAAATCAAGATATTGAAATAAACAATGCTTTATCAAATAATTATTTAAAACATTTAAAAAGTTATTTTTGAATCAATATGTCCCATACCACATTGGATATTTTAAATGATTTATCATTTGAAAAAATTAATGTCCATATAAATGAATCATAAAACCCATTTTGAAAACATGGACATTATTGTTAAATATTTAGGAGAATAAATATTTAAAACATTTAAAATTATATTCTTGTTAAAGAATTTTTTTAACAAAAAGAGAGACTCTTGAAAACTAATAGTTGAAGAATAACATTTAATAAGAACTTTATAATATCTGGAGAATAAAGGGATTAATGATATAATATGTCAATGGACAGTATATACACCATATAAGAGTGAATTGGTGCATAACAACAATGAAGTCTTAAAAGAAATGTAAATTTAGATAGAATCCCTAATAAAGATGATATCCTTAAATTAAGGATATATAAATCCCATAATTATGTTTGATAAATATAAATACTCTAAATATATGTGGATATTAAATGTAAAACAATCAGAGGTCATTCACACATATTTGTAGGATGACATATACAAGAAGTACAAGTTGAACCAAAATAATTGATATTTGGTTAAGAGGGTCCCTTGTAAAAATTCGACAGCGTAATGGCGTCACTTTAAAATTCAGAAGATGAGTTGATGAGATAAAAGTGAATATCATCACTTGGACCTAAATTTTAGATCAATAAGGATATATAATAACATATCCGAACATAATAATAAGTAAATTAAAAGTCATAAAAAAGATGTCTTTTAAAAATAGGAGTGTAAAAGGTTCCTTAGCAATTTGGTAACTTACAAAACATACACCACAAGAAAGAAGGATCATACAATGAAGATGTAAATACTCATAATTGAATATATATTACAAAAAGAGTACAATAATGGTAAGTACATACACCACACAAAAGGAAATAGTGGCAAATATAACATGAATCTCACAGGAATCAATGTGAGATGAAACCATTTACCACCACTACTAGAAATTAATGATATAGCCACAAAACTATAGCCATAGTTTTATTGGCCTGTGGCTATATATTTCTAATTTCCATAGTTTAATTTTATAATTGTGGCTATAGTGAGAGTTTTTCTATTTCTTATCGGGGTCCCCGATTCGCTCCTCCCAACTTGTTCTCCTCCTGTCTTCTTCTCCTCCTGACGAGTTCTTCTCCCCGACCTCAACGGACCTTGTCGCCCTCCTCCCCAACCTCGCCTGACCGTAGTTCCCTAATCCCCTGATGAATTCCCCTCCCTGACATTTTATCCTCACCACAACGCCCTCCTCTTTGACGAACTCTCTCATAGTGGTTCCATCCTCTCGACGACCACTCTCACAGCGACACCATCCTCCACGGAGACCTCTCTCACCGCGGAGCACTCCTCTCTGATATGCTATCACCGCAACACCCTCATCCTGGATTCCAATCTAGACAATTATTTTATACCATATTATTTCATCAATGTTCTAATTTTATGTTTATACTATGATTTGAATTTCATGTGATGGTTTTTTAGATCTCCCTTCCTCTTGTATTTATAGAAGACGTGGGTAGAGTATGAGTAGAAATTGAAGGCATATTGATGTGATAAAAAAATATATGTGTTTATTGTGTTCATATAGATGGATTCTGATTCATAGAAATATTCTAATGTAACCATACATAGTAATATGATTATTGGGAATCAAATTTCAATCCTCATTATTATGTGTTTTCTACCAACAAGGATTTTAAAATGATTATACCTCATGAACTTAATAGATATCCCCTATTACTCTTAATTTATTTGAATGGATTCAGTATACTGGATGATATTTACACTCCTTCACATGGTTATAATCTTTCATCTTACTGACTCTCATATCCCCTTGATTTTATTCCAACAATGATTTCAATAGACACTCAATTTTTTGTACAACTCCTACATGGGTTATCCTACATGTTGGTTAACTCACCTTGAGATCTAGAAGGTTTAAATATTTTACACCAACCAATTGATCAACTTTATTTGAGCACACTCCTCTCCTCCTTTAATTCTCTTACAATTGGTTGGATCTATAAGTGTGATTTATGACCTAGAGGAAACTTATTCGATAAATGTGCATGGAATTTTTAGGTTAGGAAGAGATGAACATAATTCTATGACCAATTATGTGTTATCTATCTTTATGAGGTAGTATCAAATTATCATATCATCATGTATCATCAATAAAAACATAAATATTGAATTATCCATTGGATTCCTAGAACTAATTCCTTCCTTTTATCCCAAGGATAAGTAGGGATTGATGTTTGGGATTTTTATTGATTGGGTGGAATAGCTTTTCTTTGGGAGATGTTTGAAAAAAATATTCCAATTAAAGATGTTTGGGATAACACCTCATTAGATTTGATGTTGGAAAGGGATGTTATCACCATTGTTATGTATAAGTTAAGGAAGGATCTGAACCTACAATCACTTGTTTCTTTTAAGGATTGGATAAATATATTTCTCTACCACAACAGGTCTCGACCAACTTTTATACACCCTCATCGATGATCTTCCTAATAGGTTCATGATAGAACAAGATTTTATTGGGACATCCTTTAATCTAGGGAGTATACCACATGGGGATAATGACTGAGACTAGAGGTATCCCAAAGCCTTTCATTTGAGGGGTTTATAACCATGTTTTTTAACAGATGGATTTTCCTACTTGGGGACACATTATTGGGAATTCATGTAATCATATTGGTGATGGTAGTCCGATTGGGATAGGGGTGACTTCTTAATCTAGTATTGATGAATCTTGGATGACTTCATCAACTCCACATTCATATTAGGTAAGGAAACATCCCTTACTGGATTGAAGGACCCTTCTAGTTTTTATTTGGATAGACATGAGAGCATATCCGGTGTTACAAATATCTTAACTCTAATGTAATCCTTGATGATTTGATCTATTCTCGGATATTGAATGTTTCAAGGGTTGGGGTAAGGCCACTAGGTCCTTATGAGTTTATTGGCATGTTGATACAACATTATCATTTCAACTTCATGCCCTATCATGCACCATCTGGAAAAATTTCGATAATGGAAGGGGATCTCTGGATGGGATGTCATTCAATATTTATCTATAGGATGGGGTTCTTATGGATCCTTATAAGAGATAACTATATACAATGCATATTCCCCCTATCAGTTTTATCTTCAGTTTGTTTGCATTCAAATAGTTTCTCCTCTCCCTTATGATGCCAAGAGAGTCAAACAACATCCTGGACTTATCCACCAAATTCTTCATATATTGGCATGTCAAGAAAAAAATGATGAGATTATTCTTCCACTATTTGATTCAAGTATCTTCATGTTTTATGAATGTGTCCAAGTTTGGGTGGATGATTATCTAGGTGGTTTATTGAATCAACCGATCCATTAGGTATACAAGACATGTGCTTCACTGAACCCCTAATCTGTAGTAGCAATGGAGTTTACTCATGACTTAGGTGAGCCACCAAGGAAGTGTTATCATCATTTTGATGAACATTCCAATTGTGGGAAACATTTTTTTGAGGGGGATGGTCCCTTAATATTAGTTATGGATTAGGTTCCAATTTCGAGGAGAGAACATAAAACTTTTTCTCTTGCTTATTCATCTTCTCAGATAATCATTCCTACTTTTGGCATACCCAAACAAGTGGTTATAGAAACCCATGTATCATGAAGGAATATTTGGCATAAAATCCATGCCCTAATTTCTGAGACTCCCTTTTAGGATTTTTTTGGCCAATAAGAACACATACGCCAGCTTTTTCACAGTATGGGGGGCAGGTGGATTTGATTACCAACCATTGTATGATATGACGAGAAAATTTTTCCTAACCCTATAAAAATTGGTTAGAAATGATGGGGACATTCATAGTTTTGATGGAGGGACTCCCCTATCCAAATTAATAATGGAATCTTCGTAGGTTCTTGAATAGATACGTTAGATAATCTATCAGATGCATGCCCATATAGATGATTTGACAACTCATATAACAAAATAGGAGGACATCGTATACCGATTAAATTATAATTTTTTGTCTTCATTATCATTATTATAAACAAATCTAAATAAATATTAATATATTTCATCTTTTATGAAGACTATTCATTTATATGATTGTTTTAATTCCATTCCTATTGGGAGTAAATCATACTATATTTTTTATAAGAGGACAAAAAGATCTGAAATTTTCAATAGTAGAGATGATAATTCGTTCCCATATTTATATCATTGGTTTTATTATCAAAAAAGGTAATATGGAAACATTGAATTTTGAAATGAAATAGGTATTGACAACAAATACGAATTGGGAGATTAAAGAAACCAATTGATTTATTGAATTTTAATTTTATATCAATAATTTTATTCAATGAAAATTTAGGGATTTTTAATTATTATTATTTTTGAACTATTTATTATGTCAAAGTAATTATCTAATTACACTAGGAGAAGTGCACATTGTTTACAATATTTTAAAATGGAATATTAATATTATAGATGATCATTTTTATGTTGTTTTGTATTTGATTGTTAGAAATGGATTGAGATTGTATTAAATATTTACAATATGATTTAAAACAAAATCGTGATCCATTATTAGTAAATGGGGTCAACCATTGGCCAACCAAGGACAACCACTTCTTAGGAAATAAAGAATGTTTAATCACCCATATCATTGTATCCATTGAGAGTGGATAACACTCACATGGAGTGCCTAAGGATTGTAAGATTCATAGTTCCAACCTGGTTGTGATTTGTTTTAATAACGTATGAGGAGTGGGTATGTGGTATAACATAGGGAGGAATTACCATATAAATCCCATAGAGTGTGAAAGTGTATCAATGTGTCAACCCCAATGCCAATGCTAATGATGGTAGACACACCTATGCATTACTAAGGAGGATCGGTCCAAGCGTACTGTTGATTTTGGAAAAGTTCTATGTGGAACACTTTTTCTCCACTTAAAATCATTCATATATAACTCTATATATTATATATGTTTTATTTGAGCTATCCGGTCAAACTAAGAAGTCGAATTCTTCCATAAGGTTCATCGGTGATGCTTTAATACACAGTTTCATCATGTCATAATGATTAGTGATCAAATTCATATCGTCAAATCATAAGAGGGGATGAATATTGTTGTTTGATTCCACAAATTAATAAACTGAAGTTAGTAGTGTATTTTATTATTAGAAATAGTGAATAGAACATGGTGGTAGTGGGATTTCTTTTACAAATACGGTGTCTTTCGTAACTATAAATATTTAAGTGGAGTGGTTCATATATATTATAGGCTATGGACATATGCAGTGGGGATTATTCGGTGGAGTATAATCCATTAATACCCAAACAAGCTCATTTCTTGGGTTAAAATAGTAAAAATATCCAAGAGATAATTTGGAAGAGCTGAGAGTGAAACAGGTAAAACAAGAAAGTTCAATATTTGTGTATGGTTTCTATGAATTCATATATAATATTTCTATACATTCATGTTTTCATAATCATGGTTTGATTACACAATCCAGTGTATGGTCCACACTATATTTCAGGAGGCATATGAAGTATTTTCTACTTATAAATCTATTACGCGAGGTATATAAGTGCGAGATTTATTGTGTGAGAGGGGGAATGAAGAGACATAATTTATTATATTATTCCATGCCTTAATGTTAAAATAAATTAATCAGATTAAATGTAATAGTATAAATTCTTCTGGATGGAGAAAAATAGTGACGTTAATGTTATGCAGTGAGTTAGGTGAATAGTATAGGAAATAAAATACATAAAATAATATGTATGAATGAGTTTTTTTCATAAAAATTAAAGGAATTCATTCATTATAAGTGAGTATATTTTTAATTTTTTTATTTAAATGCATTAAATTGAAGGGAGGTTCATTATTTCTTACATTAATGTGGTTTGAGAAAAGACCATGTGATATATTTTTCAAAAATACTAAGTAGTATTTTGAGACTAATCTGGGTGTAGTAACAGAAGCTTTCACACATAAAAATTTAGTGATTAAGTGAGGATAAAACATTAGGAGAAGAAATAATATTTTCATGATCATGGTTTACCTTACCCAATTGATCATCCACAAGTGATTAAAATTATTAAGAAAAATCTACATAGAAGGTTTGTTTCTGTTGAATGTATTTGAAGTTGTACATTAGAAAATAACATATAGAAATCCCATTGAGGAAGATCATGAAATCATCTTATAATTGATCAAGATTAGAATTCTGATCTTGTGAATAGGGGGGCAAGTTATTGAAGAGGCTCAACACTGGGGGTGATAACGATTAAAATGTTTTAGCTAAAACTAAAGGAGGAAAAAGTGTTGAATCACTGGGGGTATTATTAGGATAAAATGGAGTATTAACTAATCAGAGTACAACCTATTGATTCGTAAACCATTATAATTAATAATAAGATTATAATGGATAATCTATAACTGGGGTATGTATACCTAGTTTTAGCAAAGGGTAATTGTAAGTATTGAACAGTATAAAAATATTTTATTTTATATTTCATTTAATTTTTTCATTTAATATTGGGTTCACTCATATTAATAGGTGATAGAGGTCCAAAATAAGAATGGGGCAGGGTGACAGGGGGTAGGGGCAGGGTGGAGGGGGTTAGGGGGCACGGGGGTGTCTGCAGGGTAGGAGGGATTGGGGTGGGTGGAGGGGGCTGGGTGGAATGGGGTGGGGGTTGGGGGCAGGGGGTAGGGGGCAGGGTGGAGGGGGCAGGGGGTAGGGGGGATATCTGCAGGGCGGGGGGGGGGGGGGAGGGGGTGGGGTGGGTGGTGGAGGGTGGGTGGAGTGGGGAGGTCAATTGGGAAGGGGGTGGTCTGTAGGGGGGTCTGCAGGACACCCATGCTAAAACAATTGATAGTGAAAAACAACATCAACTCTCCTCGCCTTCACACAATGATGAGATGCTTGACTAAGAACCAGTTCAGAATATAGTTTGTAATATGAATATGGATGAAATATGTAGATGGTTATGTCGTGTAATCAAGGAGCCTGTAAGTGGTTACACAAAAATAGAAAAGTGCAGAGTGAGATAAATGCGTCAGTAGGAACAACATGGGTCTACATCAATATGGAAACCTAAGGTCATGGTTGGAAAAATACAATGGATATTTTCCGATTATGACAAAGATCATTAGAGGTATGAAAAAGAGAGCATGTGGTCACATATACTTGGACATGTGAAAACATCTTACTACATGCATGACAATGCAAAATGACACAAGAGAAAAACGTCGAGCATAAGAGAGAAGAAAGGAGTGGACTCCTAAGGAGAAACACAAAGAGAGTACCATGATATATTCAAGAAGAGTTTTTTGAGACAACAGAAAACAGTATCAAAGATCCAAGAATTGAAAAAGTGTGGATTGAAGAGAGTATTGAATAATAGAGAGAGGAGTATGATAAAATAGTAATGTAGTGAAAGAGAAGTAGAAGGGAGGTTGGCGCCATGGCAATCATCAACGATTAGATGTTGTGAAGAAGGAAGAGGCAGGAGACAGTCTATGAATCTACAGAGGCACCAATTGAAGTATGGTTCATCCAATGGTGATATCATCACATTTTCATAGGCCTTTGAACCAAATTCTAAAGGGAAATGAGCTTCCAAAACAGAGTGGGGGTGCCCCTTGTATGTAGCATGTATACACTGTGTAAACAAGAAGTCATCCCCACATGAACAAACAATGAGCTTTGGGTTGTACAGACAATGGTATTAGTGATTTGTGTGAGGATCAGTGGAATCACTCACACATTAGATGCAGTCCCGCATTGGGAAAAATCAAGTAAATCGACAGTGTATACTCTTCTTGTTTGGTTGTTTGCACCGCATGACTTTGATAAATAAGGTCAAGTTTTTATAATAAAAACCCTCCAATGGAGGTGCGCTGCCTTCAAAAACTCATAGTGATAGTTATGTTGATCATGTTGCTTAAATTATTGTATTTGATTTGTGCAGAATGAGTTTTGGAATAGATGTTAAATATAATTAAATGAATTTTTGTGACAAAGAAATGCCATGATTTTATAATAAAACCCCTCCAATAGAGGTGCGCTTTCTTCTAATCCAAAGAGTAGTGATATTTATTTGTATCATGTTTAGATTTGGTTTGAGGCTTTCATATTCCTCTTGTTTCTGTTTTTATGGCTTTTTAGTTTTTTTTCTTTGAAAAATATAAATTTTCTTATCACACTCATTTAACTCAAATGACATTTCCCGAGAAGACATATGCCTTGACCATAAAACATTTATTTTCACGCTTTGAATATTATAAATAATATTTCCATGTATAGGAAATATGAATAAATTTGTAAATGGTTTTGGTATGGTGTATTATTCTTTTACGTAGTTTTGTTTCCCTCTAGACGTTGCATCTCTGATGATCCCTTGTTATAGCATATTAAATCGTTGATCTGTTTTATCATCTGCCAGTGGGGCGACAGTTGGAATGTTGCCCTGCCTCCTCCTACTCTCTTCACTCCTGGCCGGAACATGCAGCCCTGAGAATGTCACTGGACAGGGCCAACACAACGCGTTCATGTCGGGATCATGCCACTGTCACACTACAGCCACACCACTGTCACACCGTGATTTGGCCCTACTCCAGAACAACACTCTGTGTCACTTTGCAGTGATAGTATTCCGTGATTCTTCTGATCAATGTTGAGACTAACTAATCACAATTTCTGCTGGCAGGGTGACGACCGGAATATTTACTTGCCTCCTCCCTCTCCCTTTGCCCATGAATGGAAGATGATGTCCCGCGGATGTCGATGGTCACGTGGTGGACACGACGCAGTCACACAGCGGTCATGCCGTTATTTGGCCCTGCTCCAGGATGACACCCCGTGGTAGTTTGCAGTGATAGTATTCCATGAGTCATGTGATCAATGTTGGGACTGACTAATCACAATTTCTATCGGTGGGGAAATGGCCAACATGTTTTCCCAACTCCTCCTTCTCCGTTCACTCCTGGCCGGAAGATGCTGCCCCACGAATGTCACTGGTCAGGCCGTAGTCATGCCGCGGTCACACCTCAGTCACGCCGTGGACACGCCGCTATCACGCCGTGGTCACTCTGTGGTCACTCCGCGGTCATGCATGGTCATGCTGCGGTCACGCTGCGGTCACGCCATGGTCACGCCTCTGTCATGTCGCGGTCATGCCGTGGTCACGCCGCGATTTAGCCCTGCCATAGGACGACACCCCATGGCAGTTCGCAGTGATAGTATTCAATGAGTCTTGTTATCAATGTTGAGACAGACTAACCACAATTTCAGCTGGCGGAGGGATGACCCGAATGTTTCCTCGCCTCCTCTCGCTCCCTTCACTCCTGGCCGGAAAATGCTTCCCCGCGGAAGTCGCTGGTCACACCGCAGTCACACCACGGTCATGCCGCAGTCACGCCATGGTTATGCTACGGTCACGCCGCAGTCACGCCTTGATTCGGACCTGCTCTAGGATGACACCCTATGGAAGTTCGTAGTGATAGTATTTCATGATTCTTGTGATCAATGTTGAGATTGACTAATCACAATTTCTGCCTGCGGGGTGATGACCGGAATGTTTCCAAGCCTCCTCCTGCTCCCTTTTCCCCTGGACAGAAGATGATGCCCTGTGGATGTCGCTGGACAGGGCCAACACACCGCGGTCATGTCGCGGTCATGCCGTGGTCACGCTGCGGTCATGCCGCGGTCATGCCACAGTCACACCGTGATTTGGCCCTACTCTAGGATGACACCCCATGATAGTTCGTAGTGATAGTATTCCATGAGTCTTTCTCTTGATGTACGAATTGAAATTTCTCTGACAAATTTCACCTGAGATGACACTAAATTGAATTTTTCACCTATGCGGGAGCACAATCAAATGTCGATGAAACTGAGTCCCAGCGTTTTCCACGTTTGAAGGAAAAACTCGACCCAAGGTGTAGAATACCTAACGATGAGTAGGACAGATTTCTAGGTGACGATGGAATTTATAGCTTAGAAATCTAGAGCTTAGAGATCGATGAAGCTGAGTCATCGATTCGTACATCCCGTGAGTCTGCGACTTCAGTCAAATTCAATCGAAGTAAGTTGGATCAGGAGGATGATGAAAAACTATTGTACGATATTAAAGACTATTGTGCACATTATGATGTTGGTTCAACTGAAGTGTTGGTGACTCTTTGGGTTTCAGAGTGGCACATGTGAAACCAAATTGAAGTTTTTATTCAGACAAAAGAGGCAACAAAATATCATCAATCAAGCTTAGGCTAAGCATCAGACCAGCGTGTCAGATGTTTTAATCGATAAAGATGATAGGGTTAGGCATGCTGATCCCATGACCATAGTTAGAGAGAGCTGAGAATTCATTGTGTTGGTTGAGGAAATTCCAAAATCGACTGATTGAGTCTGTATCTCAGATGAACTAATACATGTGAAACAGATCAAGCTCGCTCTTTGAAGACATGTTGTTAGTTGATTTTGTTTAAAACCAGTAACGAAGACGGTGGGGACCTCTTCCCTCTTTACCACTGTGGTTTCAGTTTTGAAGGAACCTGAATTTTAGGTGCTTACTTGAATGCTCCAAAGAAGTTCCCATTGAAGGTGATGGCACTGAAGAAGATGACATTTTTCCAGAAGAGAATGCACATAAGGTGTTTGAAAAATTTCCTCAGTGAGCTTAGTTGACTTCACCTCTTGAAACAAAATTTTCTTCAACAATAAAAAATTAGGAGAAACACTAACCCAAGCCAGGTGCATGAAAAAAATTCTCAAATATAGTTCTAGCCTGCCGAGCCACACCTTCATATTGAATCCTGGAAACAGGTTGAAGAGCATCCACAAATTAAGTGTTCGGTTGAAAATGAAGGTGACCGTGTCAATCTCTTCAAATGTGAAAAGACCCAAAAATTTCAAGGAAATTTGTTTTCATAATTTTTTTTGAATTTTACGAGTCTGCAGTTTCTGACGGCACCTGATTATGAGGCCCGGTGTGACCGGAATCAATTTACGATGTTTGGGTCGGGTACGTTCAGTGAACGAACGAGAGGGGTTTTCTATCTTTTGAACTGTTGCTCTGAATTTAATTCCAAGGGCATCGATGAACTCGCAGCACCGAAATTCTCTTAAGAGGACCTTAACCAAAGGTTCGTTTTCTCGGGAGGATTTGTTAGAACTTGAGGATAATAAAGAATTGAATAAAATTTGTGGTAAAAATTTTATTACTAACATAGGTGGTTATATCCTAATTGTAGACGTTGGGGTGGAACCACTAGTTTATAACTAACAATGTGAGGATTAAGGTGAGGTGGGGCCCACATGATCCCCAACCCTTCACATTCTCAAACCCCCTTAAACCCCATGTAATTAATGTATAAATCATCACTACCTCTTTAATTGTGTATCTCAGCCTCTCTCCCTCTTTATTTCATGCCAACTCACATTAAATTAATTTATTAATAATATTCAGTTAATTTAACTAAGAGTTTGAATTTTATGTTTTGAATTCTTGGCAGGTTATAATTAAATAAGAGTAAGTCTTATTTTATTTTGTGTTGGGATTGTTGTGTGAGACTTTAGGAAGAGTGAGAGAGCCCTTGTGAGAAGAAGAAGAAGAAGAAGGATGAGAAGATAATTCCTCCTCATTGAAAAATGACACTTCCTTATCGAAGGACACCAGATCCACGAAGAACGTCTCCCTCCCTCGACGAAGAATGGTTCTCCATCCATCGGATCTCCAACGAACGATGCTCGGGTCGGATCAAAGTTCTTTGAGGAAATGACGAACTCCAACACCCATCGACACCATTACCTCATACCTTGTGATGATGTCAACGAACCGACGTCCATTCCGTTTTGTGATATTGTCAACGAACGACAAAAGACATGAGGTTGGGGATTAGTTTGATAATGATATTATTCCCAATGTTGTTTCCTTCTAAAACAAAGAACTCGGATCAACTCATTTTCAAGTTGATCCATGAATGTTATTATTTGCAGCACAAAAATATATAATTACAGGAGTATTGTTGGGAACGAGGTTCAATTTTAATCGATTAAAATTGTGACTTGTTTAGTTGTTGAAACCACGTGTTGATTATTTCCAATTGATATCACCTAACGCGGAGGGTGCGTGCCGAACAAACACGGCCAGAAAACCATCCACAAATTGTTTGTTGATGTGCAGATTTACAGGCGATGATGAAACATGCCTCAATGGTGATTTTAAGTTTCTGCAGTGATGCTCAGGTTCCGTAGTGACCTTAGGCACAGACGATGGGTGAAATGGACCATCAGTGCGCGTCCGGTGGTCCGTGAAAAGCGGCGGTGGCGCGCCGCTAGAGAAGCCATTCCGGATTGGGGGGGCTTTAAAGCCGTGCCGGTTCACCATCAACTGGGGGGACAACACCCCCTCCCCCCGCTCCGCGTCTGCTCGGCCACACTGGCCGAGCCTCAACCGGATGGGCTGGGCCGCCAGCGCCGGGCCGAGCCGGGCCGCCCGCGCCGAGCCGAGCTGCCTGCGCCGGGCCAGGCCGCGCCAGCGGGGCCTGGTCGCACCAGCTGGGTCAGGCCGTGCCCATTCGGGCCGGCCCCGGACCCGGGTTGGGTGGACCTAGTTCGGACCGACCTAGGGGGTATTGGGCTGGCTCGGACCGGGCCTAGACCCCCTATTTCCGGACCGTTTTTCTTAGATGGACATAAAATTAGTTGTGGACCTCAGATCGATGCATCATCAGTTGAATATGATTCCTTGGATCGAGATGGTCATTTCAGTATTTTACACTCAAGGTTTTGAAGAACTTTTGGTATTGCCTGGTTGGTCCGAACACAAAACCAATCGTGCCCTCGGAGAAGAAACGCTGATAACTTGAGTTCCGGACTTCCGATTGACGTGAAATCAACTTTTTTGGATTCCTCATGATGAGACGGAACATTTGGGATACTTTACCTAAGGTTAGGACGCAGTTGGAGTGAGGCCGAGTTGGATTGTACCGGAAATCTAACCAGTCCACTCGATCGGAAAAGCCAATAACATTCAGACCGGACGTCCGTTTGATAAAACGTCAGTGGCGTTGGTAATCATGTTGAGAAAAGTTACCTATGATTATACCATATGTCAGTTCGGGGTACAGTTGAGATACATCTGGGTTGGTTTGTACACGAAACCAACTGGGCCCTAGGGACTAAAAGGCTAATAACTCTCAGATCGGGCATCCGATTGACGCACTGTCTGTTACCTTGAGACCACTATGATGAGGCGGTACTTTGAGATACTTAATCATGGGACTCTGTAATACTTGTAGTATCGACTTGTAGCTCATGGAGCGGACCCTCCCAGAGAAGAGCGTATAGAGTACGTAGACCGTGTAGCTGGCTGAGACCTGATGACTGCTTGTCCGATTCGAGTCAGAGTGACTTGTATAGTCAAGTGGGGAGTACTAATATGTTTGGGAGTCAAACCCTCGATGTGGAGAACTACTGTGTTTGGGTGGAAAACCCGCGGTACTCGATAGAATAAGTACGTCTGCAATCTATTGGGGGGGGGGGTGCACTACTGTGTTTGGGTTGCAGACCCGGTGGGGAGCACTACTATGTTTGGGTGGCTGACCCGCGGTACTCGGCAGGAGGAGTACCTCAGTAGTATAAGGTTAGTGAGCAGCACCTCGGAGTCATGACAGGATCAGTGTACTTGACATGGGAGGAGCTATTCAGCAGTTGCAGTTTTAATAATAATAATCATGGTTTGAGCTGAGTCAATGATCTTTGTGTTTTTCCACATGATTGTGATGGGAGACTTGATAACATACATATATGTATGGGAATATACCTAAGTAGTGGTTATCCATCGACTTCATATATGTGTGATACCTATTGATTGAGATGGGTTGCATGATAACTTAGTTATAACTATGGGCTTATACCTATGTAAGGGTTATCTATTTAGATCTTGCATTGTGGTTATCCTTGTTTGATTTAGTGAGACCTTGAGGGTCTCGGGGTCCCTACTGAGTATCGTTATACTCACCCCTACACGGGATATGACCACACCTCGTTGTGTTGGATGAAGATGATAGACAATGCAAACTGAGGCCGAGTGTTTGAGGAAAGGACGGTACCTAGAGGTGGACCTCACGACATGTCAGTAACCGGAGGTGGACCTCAGGACGATTCATTATCTGGAGGTGGAATTCATGACGAGATGGTACGCGGAGGAGGTTGACGGGTGAGAGTGTTGAGGAGGCTATATGTACATACCCTTCAGGTAGGATCTAGGAGGACGATCCAGAAGCTGCGCTATCTGTACCTACCCTTTAGGTAGGATTCTAGGTGGACGACCCAGGAGCTACTTATATTTTTCTAGTTGCTTGTCTTTTCTATTGTAATTTCGTTCAGTTGTAGTTGTACATTTCAGTTGGGTTTGTATTCTGGCCCATTTAATTTTCAGCACCTTCTTTTGTGCTTAGTGTTTGCTTCCACTTGTACTCTGTTGTGTTGTTTACTTTTATAAAGGAAATGCCTTCCAATTTTGTTGGTATTTACACTATTGTTGCTAGTCGCCAGCCCTTGGCCAATGGAAGGCAGACTTCGGGTAGTCACGACATGGGCTCCGAGGACAGGACGTGACAAATTGGTATCAGAGGGATTGGTTCTACCACAAAAAATAGGTCTCTGATTTTTTTTCTGTGATGCAATAGTGTTAAAGGTACTAAGTGTGGTCTTCAGTTCAGGGAGTCTAGTATTGGTGCGGTCAGCCGACGTATCCATACACCAGGACCCTGACTACTGATTTCTGACTCAGTTCATGAAAACGTTGATTTCGTGTGTGTTTTCAAAAGTTTCTTTAAAATTAGATCAAATTAGGTCAGCTCACCAGGTATAATCGTTTGACCATGTCACGACTGTTTCTTTCAGAATGACTTCAACTAGTCAGACAGTGTGGGTACCGAGTGGGGAGCACGATGATATACCACTGAGTAGTGAGACCTCAGTGCGTGGCCCTCGACTAGTTGAGACACCAGTAGAGAGTGCACGCCTCTTCAGCGCGATGCACAAGTTCCAGCGTCAGAGGCCTCAGAGGTTTCTAGAAGAGTCAGATTTTCAGACGGCAGGACACTGGTTGGAGTTTGTAGCACGAGCTTTCCACATAAGTGGGAAACCCACAAACATGATGTTGTACCTAGATGTTAGCCTCTTCCAGGGAGAAGCTAAGAGGTGGTGGAGCCACATGTTCCGGTTCTGCGATGAGATGACCTTCACCTAGGAAGACTTCGAGACCTTCTTCAGGGTGGGTTTATACCAGCGAATCTACACTCCTAGCGTGCTCAGGAGCTGCTGCCTTTGGCATAGGATTTTCCATCAGTTGTTGTGTCATCTTTACCTAGTATACAGAATATGCAGAGGTCCAAGAGGACCATACCAGCAGGTGGGAGACCTCGGGTTATAGGATCGGGAGTGCGGGTCACCCAGGGTGGAGTCAGATCAAGGTGTGCCAGAAACGGACAGTGTTTCTCCTGCGGCACGAAGGGTCACATGGAACGTGATGGTCTGACTTCCTGCACAGTTGATCCGCATGCATGGGAGGAGCCACAGAGATAGAAGCAGCAATGGGTTCTTGAGAAACAGCCGAGCGGTGGACAAGGTAGTGGAACTCCGGAAGCAGGTGGACTGGAGCGGAACTAGTGGATTCCTTTTTCTACATGGTACTTCTAGTTCCATTTTTCTGTTGTATTTGTGTCTTTGTACTCCAAGCTATAGTAATAAAATACATTTATATTTGTGATGTTTTCTTTCATTTCCTTTTTTTTGGTTGATACTGAGAGGTCCCAGTTAAAAATGTTGACTTGACCCTCACATTCGCGATTTCTACTAGAGGAGACCTAGTGACCTCACACTGATTCCAATAGTGTGACTTGACCCTTGGAGGTGACAGTGATGGTTGGATCTCTTGGTAGAAACGTCATGACCTTACGACGTCATCCCTGGAATGAAATAGTACCCTTCATGTTAGGATTGACTGTATTAGGAAAAGAACGTGGTTCATCTAGGGGATGAGACCAGATTTCTCTTTTCGGCAAAGGAGAATTATAGTAGCTCTTATAGATTGTAGGCGAAGAAGGGTGGTCATTGACCGACATACCACAAAGGAAAACTTCATACTGACTAAAGATGGTACGAGCTTTGACGAAGAAGGTGCAGATCATCCAGAAGAAAATGAAGACTGCACAGTGTAGTAAGAAACAAGAAAATGGCGCCAGATATTGAGACTCGGGCGTGTAAAATGTTTCAAGAAAAAAGAAGCATCAAGGACAAATGAATCTAAAGATTAGCGGATGTGGGAAGAAAATCTAGGAGAGAAGCATGTGGTGGTGTATATTTTAACATGTTACCACCACCTGCCTTTTTTTCCCACTAGGCTCATGAACCTGGAGGGAAGGGGAAGAGATCGGCTACATGCGGTCAAATAGTGTGACCCAATAGCTCTATGAATGATTTGAGGGATAGTTTGTGTCCACTTCTAGATGTCGTTACAATAGACGTTGATACAAAACATTCCTTTCTTCCACAAATCTTGTCCCATACATTGAGTTTTCGGTAAGCCGTTGAAATGACCCTCACGTTTGGACATACCATTGGGAGGATACTCGATAATAACACTTACGCCGACAGTGTGATCTGACCCTCGAGGTGAGAGATTCAGTTGTAATCTCTTGGTGGTAGCATTGAGGCCTTACGATGTTGGTTTGGGTGTGGATTGGATTCACAGTTCATACCTAGATTGACTGCATTAAGCAAAAAGGTTTTGTTTAATCTACAACATTGTGATGGGTTTTCCTAGGTCAACGAAAAAGAAACCCCTGGCAGCACAGGATAAACTCAGGCACATGAGGGTACAATCGATCACTCTTGAGTCGGTCAACCTTACCCTCATGGAAGTAGGAGTTTTGAGTCCTAGTTCTAATTAGGAAATGGAGGCTTCTAGAGTTTGAGGATGGCGATCACGTCCTTATACGGGTCTCACCTCGACGGGGTTTATGGATATGTGGTCGGGGAAGCATGTTATCATTGAGGTTCAACGGACCATTTTTGGTCCTCAGTAGGGTAGGTGTGGTGGTTTATCACTTGACCTTTTCACCTCAGTTGCACCGAGTTCATGATGTCATCCACGTATCTCAGCTGAGAAGATACGTGAAAGATCCTTCACAAATCATCAACCAGAGGGATTTGGACATCGATGAATGGGTGACATGCATGGAGGTTCCAGTGGAGATCGAGGATTGATAGTAGCGGGTCCTACGTGGATGGTTGATTCCTCAGGTGCGCTTCCACTTGTAGCCCTAGAACCTCTAGTAGAGCACATGGGAGCAGAAGGCTCAGATGCGTGCTCTATACCACTTTATTTTCATTAGTGTGTCTTGGTTCTTTACGGGGACGTAAAAACCTGAGGTGGGAGCATTGTAAAGACCTGTAAATTTCAAGGAATTTTTTTCTTAATTTCATTGGAATTTTACAATTCCACAGTTTCTAACGGCACCAGATTCTGAGGCCCTGTTTTCCTGGAATCAATTTACAATGATTGTCTCGAGTATTTTCAGTGAAAGAACGAGCGGGTTTTTCTATCATTTGAACCAGTACTCGGAATTGAAATCTGAGGGCACCGGTGAACTCACAGCTCCGATATTTTCCTCAGAGGACCTTTATAAATCGTGTGTTTTCTCGGGAGGAGTTGTTAGATTTTGAGGATTAATAAAGAATTGAATAAAATTTGTGGTACAAATTTTATTCCCAACATAAGTGGTTATATCCTAAGTGTAGAAGTTGGGGTTAAACCACTAGTTGCTAACTAACCAAGTGAGGATTAAGGTGAGGTGGGGCCCACATGAGCCCCAACCCATCACTTTCCCAAACCCCATTAAACCCCTTGTAATTAATTTATAACTCCTCACTCACTCTATAATTATGTAACTCACCCTCTCTCCCTCTTTATTACATGCCAACTCACATGAAATTAATTGATTAAACCTATTCAATTAATGTAACAAAGAGTTTTAATTTTATGTTTTGAATGCTTGGAATGTTATAATAAAATAATAGTAAGTCTTATTTTATTATGGGTTGGGATTGTTGTGTGAGACTTTGGGGAGAGTGAGAGAACCCTTGTGAGAAGAAGAAGAAGAAGAAGAAAGAAGAGAAGATAATTACTCTTCGTCGAAGAACGATACTTCCATATCGAAGGACACTGGATCCATGAAGAACGACTCCCTCCCTCGATAAAGAACGGTTCTCCATCTTCCGGATCTCCAAAGAACGACACTCGGGCCAGATCAAAGGTCTTTGGGGAAACTACGAACGCCAATGACCATCGTCACCATAACATCTTACCTCGCAAAGACGTTTACAAACCGAAGACCATTTAATTTCGTGATATCGTCAACGAAAGATGAACGACATGAGGTAGGGGATTAATTTGAGAATGATATTATTCCCATGGGTGTTTCCTTCTTAAAAAAGAATGCAGATCAACTCATCGTCAAGTTTATCCGCGAATGTTATTATTTGGGGGATGAGAATATTTAATTATGGGAGTATTATTGCGAACTAGGATCAATTTTAATTGATTATAATTGTTCCTTATTATATTTTTGAAATCATGTATTGAGTATTTTCAATTGATAACACCTAACGCCGAGGGCGCGGGCCGAACAAACACGACCTGACAACCCTCCATAGATTATTTTTTGATGTGTGAATTGACGAGGAATGACGAAATGGGCATAAATGGAGATTTTTAGTCTTTGTAGTGATGTTAGGGTCCGGTAGTGACCTTAGGCGCAGACAGTGGGTGAAACGGACCACCGGTGTGCGTCCGGCGGTCCACGGAAAGTAGCGGTGCGCCACCGAAGAAGAACGCCGCGACGGACCAGAATGAAAAATCTGTTCCAAATTTTGTGGAGGTGAGGCTTTAAAGTCGCACCGGTCCGCCGTCAACCGAGGGGAACATCCCACCCTGCTCCGCGTCCGCTCGGCCATGCGGGTCGAGCCTCAACCGGCCGGGCTCGGAGGCCCGTGCCAGCTCGGGCCACCCTAGCAGAGCCAGGCCATGCCAGATGGGCTAGGCCGCGCCTAATAGGGCCGGACCCAGGTCAGGTCAACACAGTTCGGTCCGACCCAGTGGGTATTGGGCCAGGTCGGACCGGGCCCAGACCCCCTATTTCTGGACTATTTTCTCTTAAACGCCCATAACATGAGTTGTGGACCTCCGATTGATGCACCGTCAGCTGCGTAGGATTCCTTGAATTGGGACGGCCTTTTTTGTATATTAAACTCAAGGTTTCATAAAACTTTGGGTATGACCGGGTTGGTCCGAACACGAAACGAACCGGGCCCTCGAAGCGGAAACACTTATAAATTGAGTTCCGGAAGTTCGATTGACGTGCCGTCGACTTTACTAGATTCCTCTTGATGAGACATAACTTTTGGAATACTTCACCTATGGTTTGGACACAGTTGGAGTGAGGCCGGGTTGGATTGTACCTAGAATCCAACCGGGCCCCTGGAACGGAAAAGCCAATAACTTTCAGACCAGACGTCTGTTTGACGAACCGTCAGCGGAGTTGGTAATCATTTTGAGAAATGGTCCCTATGAGTATAACATATGTGAGTTAGGGGTATTTTTGAGATATGTCTGGGTTGGTTTGTACATGATACTAACTAGGTCCATTGGACTAAAAGGCTAACAACTAACAAACCATGTGTCTGATTGACACGTCGTCTATTGCGTTGAGACCCCTATGACGAGGCAGTCCTTTGAGATACTTCTTTTTGGGAATTTGTGATAAATGGAGTATTGACCTATAACTCCTGGAGAAACCCCTCCCGGAGACGAGTGTACGGAGTACGGAGACTATGATGTCGGCTGAGACCTGATGACTGCTTGTCCGATTCAAGTTGGAGTAACTTGTTTTGTCCAGTGTGGAGAACTACTGTGTTTGGGTGGGGGACCCTCGACGGGGAGCAGTACTGTGTTTGGGTGGCAGACTCGTGGTACTTTATCGATGGAGTACCTATGCAGGCTATTAGGAGGGGTTCACTACTGTGTTTGGGTGGCAGACCCCGGTGGGGAGCATTATTGTGTTTGGGTGGCTGGCCCATGGTATTCGAAAGGAAGAGTATCTCAGCAGTCTAAGGTTAGTGAGTGGCGCATCAGTGTCGTGACAAGATCAGTGTACTCGAAAGATAAGGAGTTCTTAAGAAGTTGTGGTTTCGATAATGAAAATATTGGTTTGAGCTAAGTCAATGACTTTTTTGTTTTTCCTCATGATTGAGATGGGTTACTTTATAAATTACATATATGTATGGGCATATACCTAAGTAGTTGTTATCCATCGACATCATATCTTTGTGATACCTCTTGATTGAGATGAGTTACTTGATAAATTAGGTATAACTATGGGCTTATAGCTAAGTAAGGGATATCTATTTAGATCCCGCTTTGTGGTTATCCATGTTGGATTTAGTGAGACCATATGGGTTTTGGGGTCCATACTGAGTATCATTATACTCACCCCTGCACGGGCTATGCATGCATCTCGTTGTGTTGGATGCAGATGATGGACAACGTAGATGGAGGCTGAGTGTTGGAGGACTGGACGGTACCCGGAGGTGGACCTCACGTCGAGTTAGTAATTGGAGGTGGACCTCACGATGAGACAGTATCCGGAGGTGGACTTCACGACGAGACGGTACTCAGAGGAGGTTGAAGGATGAGAGCGTTGAGGAGGCTATATGTACCTACCCTTCAGGTAGGATCCGTGGTGGACGATCCAGGAGCTGCGCTATCTATACCTACCCTTCAGGTAGGATTCGAGGTGGACGACCCAAGAGCTACTTCTATTCATCTAGCTTCTTGTCTTTTCTGTTGTACTTTCGTTCAGTTGTAGCTATTCTTTTCAATTGGGTTTGTATTCTGGCCCATTTACTTTTCATCGCATTATTTTTTACTTAGAGTTTTCTTCCTCTTGTATTCTATTGTGTTTTTTACTTTTATAAGGGAAATTCCTTACCTTTTTATTGGGATTTATGCATTTGGTGCTAGTCTACGGCCCCTGGACAAAGGAAGGCGGGCTTGGGGTAGTCACGGCATGGGCCCCGAGGAAGGGTCGTGACAACAAGTGTGAATAAGCCAGAATTATGAATACTAGAAGTATTTCCTTGCCCAAGATTGAATCCCATGGACCAACTTCTCAGTCCCAAGAGGCCCAAGTTGTCTAGAACTAGGTCCACATACTAGCAGCATGTGAATCAGTAAGGCTCCTCATCACATGAGCACACTGATCAGAGTAAGACATTCACCATAGCCAGGATGCACCAAAGCACTTGACCCACTAATACATCACGAATGAGTACATAGCTCGATCATGGGAGGGGAATGACTTAACAAGGACAATTTGAATGATTCTCTCTCATGAAGAAATATCGACCATCATGTTGTGCATGAGCTGTCAATTTGAATAAAGGGAGTTGGGCTTTGAATTTGAGGAATAATTAAGAATTGCTAGGTTCATTGAAGTTAATGATCATGCTAATCTTGAGGCAGATAATAGAGTATTGAAAATCCATGAGTATTTCTATAAGTGGTTCCACTGTTCAATAGAGGTAGGGGCACTTCCAAGACTGGATCAATCATGCATTTACTACTTTTCTCTACCATCTTTTATTTCATTCTGCTGTAATACTCGGATTATGGCACATTAGTCCATTTGTGGTCACACCAAATTTAATCCACCCATCCTACTTGTTTAATTATATCTATTAATTCCTAACCCTCATGCTTACTTCTCTTGTTTTTAATTTCATAATCATTAGGAGGTTTCTACATTCTTTTTCTTTTAATTTCATCTTCTCTCATTCTTGGAATATCACACACATACCACTTGGATTAAATGCATTTCCAACGATAATGAGAAGTGGGTTGGTATGATAGTGATTGAAAATTTTCAATCATTAGGATAGGAAATATTAGAGAATACAGGATCATTTTAATCCCTTATTCAAGACGGAATCAATGAGATTTCATTTAAGTATAGAAAGAATAAGGTGTCAGCTTGAAGAATGATTCAACAGGAAGATAAGAGAATGATCTATGTCTATACCACTATTTTTAATATTTAATTAAGAACAAACTCATTTCAACTACAATTTTCAATCATACTTAGAAACCATAAAACAAGAGAAATACACACAAATAACACTTTGATCTTTAGAGACTACCCGAGTCCACTATAACTTCATTCAAAACATGAGATCAATTTTTTTTACTTGAGGCCCCATAGTAGACCGTGCATGAACCTGACACCATTTTTGGGGAGGCAAGTGTTAGTGTATTAATTTTATTTTAAAATGATTTCACCATTTCCTCCAGATGATTTATCGAGTTGATTTGGCGGTGGCCTCATCAGTTGCCCAACTTGGGCAATAGTTGTTGCAATCCTCCGGTAGTATTTCCAACCATGAAGTGTAGCTATATCGTAAGAATCATCATCCGTTGATGCCCTCGAACCAGCAATCCTCTCATGGTCAACCTTTTTTTGATGTGGTGGCTTGCGAATTCTTCCTCCATCTTCTGCAGTTATTGCCAAAAGCTGTCTAAAACTCCCTATTGTAGCTCAATGTTCTAATTGTTTTCTTTCAAGAAAAACCCATGCTTGTTCCTGCGTACTCATTTTTCTTTCCTTGCTGTCCAATGAAGCCGCAAGCTAGCACAACTGATATTCTGACGTATCTGGAAATTTCATGACTGTGTGAAGACACTTATCATGCATCTTCATCTCTTATAGCAATTCTTCAACCGAATATGTTTCCTGGGTAACTCGCTTCTGCATATCCTTCGGCGGCCGCTCTCCATCTACTTTCAAAAATTTTCTTGAGTTCTGCTAAATGACATTTTGAAACTCACGGTACAGATTCCTCATTGCTGCACACGGTTCCACAAGAGGTTGGAGAACTGGACACTCAGAAGGAGCTGGAAATGACGTCCGGGTGGACTGCTGCATCTCTGGTGGTAAGAACCATGGGAACAAATTTTGAAGCTCTTTTTTCTTCTTGCTCAATGCCGCATTCTGCCTCCTCATCTCCTCATTCTGCTCCAGCATCGCTGCATTCTCCTTCTGCATCTGTTTGAGTACAGCTAACATAGAGTCCAGTAAAGCTACTGGTGTCACCATCAAAAACAGTTTTCAAGGTTCAAGAATGATCAATAACGTTTAAAACTGATGTAAGACGATTTCCACTACAATGTTATGTTTCCTTTGGTTGCAATTCCTCTCCGATCAAGGCCATTTCATCTACTGTGTCCTGTTTCTCTCTCATGATTTTCCCTCAATGAAAGCACCAATTGATAAGAATATGAATAAATTATAAAAAGAAAGAAAAATAGTAGTAACATCAATTAACTACAGCAGGAATTATAGAAAAAATAAGGAAAAGAAGATAAATAGTAGAAGAAAAGAAGAAGAATGGAAGAAGAAATCCTCCATAGGCGCTGCTCTCCGAGGCCCAAGGAAACCGCCCATAATTCTGCACATCATAATTCATCCCTCTAAAATAATTCCTACCAAAACATCCCACAACTCCCATATTTATAGACTCCATGGGAAGAATCTAAATAACCCCTCCACCCAACAACTAAATAACAAACTAAAAACCACCTAAAAATCTATCAAATTAACAACCATTTATTATATTTACATTACTACCCCTTACTGACAACCACTCCCTCTAAATCCAGGGTAGTAGCACCCAACATAATAATAGTAGCACCCATACTCATGCTACCCCTTTGTTGTAGTAGCAGTCTAGGTAATAGGTTCCTATCATAGAGGGTGTCTGTCCTAGAGGGAGGGGACTGTCCGGGGGGGTCCAGGGGGGTGTCTATTTAGGAGAGTGGGGGATATTCGGGAGGGAGGGAGAGTCTCCAGGGGGTGTCTGTCCATGGAAGGGGGTGACTATAAAAGGAGGGGGTATAAGGGGTGTTTTTCCGGGGGTGTCCAGGGGTATCTATCCAGGGAGGGTGGTGTTCTGCCTAGGGGAGGGGGTGTCTATCCGGGGGTGGGGGGGGGGGTCCAGGGGTGTCTATCCAGGGGGGTCTGTCCTGGGGAGTGGGGTGTCCAGGGTTGTCTGTCCACGGTAGGGGTGTCTATCTAGGGTAGGGGTGTCTGTTGCCCAAGGGGGGGTCTATCCAGGGGGGTTTAGGGTTGTTTGTCCAGGGGAGAGGGTGTCCATGGTTGACTGTCCAGAGGAGGGGGGGAGTCCAGGGTTGTCTGTCCAGGGGGAGTCTGTCCAAGGGGGGGTGTCCATGGTTGTATGTCCAGGGTGGGTGTCTGCCGAGGGGGGTCTGTCTAGGGGAGGGGGTGTCTAGGATTGTTTGTCCTTCCAGGGGGGTGTCTGTCCTTGGTTGGAGGTGTCTGTGCATGGGAGGGGGGTGCGGGGGTGTCCAGGGGGTGACCAACTAGGGCGGACTGGCATTTGTGGGTAACTAGGGGAAAACAGGTAGGGGGATTGGCAGGGGAAGATCCAGATGGAAAATAGGGGGGATACATGTAGGGTGGGGTTCGTAGGGGGACTTGCAGGTGGGTGGAATGTAGGGGGACTAGCAGGGGCAGGGGGTGTATGGTAGGCCTGCAAGCCTGTTTTGTTTTTATTGATCTTTAATCTATAGCTACAGTTTCAAACCCTATCTATATGGCCTATTTGTGTTTTACCTTCTTCCACGGTTTCAAACAGTGGCTATAAGGCTTATTCCATAGTTTTAAACTGTGGCTATAGGGCTTTAGCCATGGATTGAACCGTGGCTATAAGGCTTTAACCATAGTTTAAAACTATGCTTATAGGATATATCATATACCCACGCCAATACCTACCACGGTTTATTGAACCATGGCTATAACCTATAGCCACGATTTTTGGGCTTATAACCACAGTTTCAAACTGTGGTTATAGACTAAATTTCCAGTAGTGCACGTTGTAATCAAGTGAGTCGTACAAGAAAAAGATAAAAACCACAAAATGAATCACAAAATACGATGAATATAATGATAATAATGATAATATATATATCAAATGGGAGTACACAATACGCCACATGAAATGAATAAGTGGAGAACAATTGAAATCTCACGGAAATAAAAGTGAGATAAGAAAATCCCCTTACCTCGTGTCGACTTGACTCGTTGGTTCCTTGTTCTTCCTGAATAATAAACTAAATTTAATTTCTACATGCTTAAGAACCTTTTTCAAGTTTATTAATCCTTTTATATCACTTATTAACATGTTATTAACATTATGTAATCATTTAAGTTAATAACATTCGTTTAGTCAATATTAGATACTTGAGTCAAAAATGAACACCAAATATATACAAGTTGTCCATGTGGTCAATAGTCCATTATATCCAGAATGACATTCATTATTTAGATATCATATATATAATATATATATAGTATATATATGTATATATATAACTACATAACATTTGGAGATAAGAAATGAAATGCACCGTTCATGGAGACGATAAGCCTTACGTATGCATGAACGCTACATTCATTTCTATTACTTATTTTAATGTAATTAAAACATAATGATACATAGGTATATTATAATTACAGTATAATATCATATTTAATATAATTAAATAAATCCTTTTTATGTCCCACATATGGCATTAACTAGTCATATCACTTTGAGGGGGTAGTAGTCCACACTTCCTCAAATTAAATTATCACGTTTACCCATAATGGAAACCATAAAGGTATTATATAAATGAGAAATACTAAAGCATAAAGAAAATATAAACATAATATATATCATATAGATATATAGGTCCATCATAATTTCCACCATGAGAGGTGGTGAAATATAATTGAACAATCATCGTTTCATGAGGCGATAGTTTTCTATCCACAAAAACATTATGTTTTCACCCTTTAGATGGAGGTGTGGGTAAGTGTAGCTCGAATCCTTATTATAGAAACATAATATTATATTAAGGATACTGGTTTTTCTATAAAAGAGAGGAATAAAAAAAGTTTAGTGGTTGGAAAAGTTAGGTAATGGAAAATAAGTTAAGAGAAACAGTTACCTTTAATTTGGGTAACATCCTTTGGTTTGAATCAAAAGGACTTATTGAATTGCCTTGGGACTAAGGTAAGGCTTCTAGGAGGAGGATAGGGATGTATGGAGATTAATTGGGTAGATTTTGGACAAGCCAAATGGCTTGAGTGGTCTGAGAAATTGGATATTAGTGGTCTCTTTTTATAAGGGAGAGGAGGGGCTCTTTAGGAAAGTGTGAAAATAGTATTTTATTATATAATTATATTCTATTTTTAAAGGACCAAAAATTATTATATTCAAAGATATGATGACTCATGGTCGAAATAAAATCATAAAATAGTAATTTTATGGGTTTTGGAGAATATTTTAATCATTATAATCTTATATATTTAAATAATTTATTAATGAGGTAAATAATGCATCATTATTGTGTCAGAAATAATTTAATTTATTCGATGTCTAAAAAATATAAAAAAATATAATCATGTAGTAAATATTTTTATATTTATAAATTATATTTATAGTCGAAAATATTCATTATATAATATCATATAAAAATTAATTTATTAAAAGATTTTGTTTTTGTCATTTTTTCCCTCACTTTAAATTAATTAATCTAAAGTGTTGTTATCATTAATAAGTGGCTCCATGGGCTCCCAAAATAATCCCAAAGATGACCATGGTCGGTCATAACTCATAAAATAAGGTTTGGACAAGTGTTAAGGTAATATGTAATTATTATAATATTCATTTTACCTTGAATAACATTATTTATCTTTAACCGTGGTAAATTGAAGTCAAAAGCTACTATTCATAAAAAAATTATTTTCAACTTATTGAACTAAATTTTACTATCTAATAACAACCATGTATGTCATAGTTTCAAAATTCAATTCACAAAAGTGTTAAAATTTTATTTAAATGAAAAATTCAGTTTTTTTAACTAGTTCGTGGTTTCACTATTCAGCAAAAATATAAGTTTTTCAGAAAAATACAAACAATTCAGCCTAATCTATATTTGATATTGCAAAATAAAAAATGATGTCAATTTTACCAAATTCTAAACATATAATTTTCATTAATTAATTTAAATTTAATTTCCGTTGTTAAAAAAATAGCGTGTTTTTTAGAAACAATAACCATCAAAAGATTGACACTTGTTTATGTCTAATTTTAAATTGAAATTAATTACAATAACCAACATATGATTAACTGCTAATAATATATTATAATTGCACATTAAAACCAATAAAAAAGATAATCTAACCATATAAATAAATTAGATTAAAACGTAGTTTTGAATTAAAATACAATATTTTCACTATTCATTAAAAAAATGAACTCTATCAGAAAAATTCCAAAAAATCACACCAAGTTAATTTTGATGTCCCGATTTTTTTTAAAAAAAGTATTTTATTTGGTCAAATAAATTGAATTAAAGTGACAAAACTATATGTAAACATGTTTCACTATTAAAAGGTGGTAGATCGACCTTCTAATGTAAATTATGCTTAAAATTGAATTTATTCACATTTTAAGACACTAAAATTTATTCAATAAATGTAAATAAATTTAAAAACATGTATAATAATATTGTATTTAGTTTTGTTCATTTCCTCCAATACAACAACTAGATGTTAACAACCATTTAAAATAATAATATTATTTTATTAGTGTGCAACGTAAGATTTTTAAGAAACCCGTTGTTGCGTATTGCGTACGCTTTCGAACATTGAAACCCCATTAAAGTAAAATTAATATATAATTCACAAATAATAATAAATCTAAAAATTTCATATTATTTATTTTCATGGGATTTTACATAAACATATCTCTTGTTGAACATTATAAACACCAGTTTTGTTACCGTAAAAATATAATATAAACTAAAACAATACAATATGTATATTCTGGGGAAATCATTTCCTACCACATAGTAAACCAATACAAAACTTTGACACCAACTAACTCTATTAACCAATTATATATGTGCTTCTCTTACAATTATTTCATTAATGAATATGTGGATGTGGAGATTCCATTTTTTAAACACCATGTAAACACAAGATGATTAATTTTATTTAAACTAATATATGCTAAGAATATTTACTCCAAGGAAATCATTATAATTAAAAACATTACATAGGGATGTGGATAAAACTCTATTATTTTTGTTTCCATTATAGTTTAATTTAATTTTAATTTAATGTGAATGAAACTTTCTATCCTAAAATGTTACATGGAATATCACAACATGAAAACCCAAATTCATATTTTAATATAAATGTACTAATAAAGACATATCCAATATAGAATTGACCAAAAGTATGTACGTTTATAATTTTTACAAAAGAAGAAGAATGTGTTACTAGCCCTACTCAATAGCAAATAAAACTCTATTTAAAATATATTAAATATAGGAAAATGATTTTTTTAAAACACCAATTCATATTCTTATGTTATATAATATGATTTACTAATAATTTTAAGGGGGAAAATGAAATAATATAACATGCATATCCTGAAAATCAATTAAGTGTCAAGACCACAAACCAATATCATATGAAATATTTAAAAATACTCACAACTATTGAGAATGACCTAAAGAATATTAATGAGTTATTCAACAAGTATTGGAATGTAATGAAAACATTGTACAATCCTAGAGAATACAGAAACTCAACAGAACGGAATTAGATTAATATATAAAATCTATCTTAAATTAAATCAATACAAATCCAAATATTACTCCAATAATTCACATAAAGTTTTTCAAACAAAACCTAAAAAAATAATGATTACTATACCAAATTATCCATCCATCAAATCAATAATAAATTTGTATAATAATTCTCAGATGATACTCATTGATGAATGAGATGATTAATACCCAAAGTCTGTAATAATTACACATTGATTTAGAGGAATTTATCTACATGTACATATTTCAACAATAATTATTAAATTAAAATTATTGACGTGTGTAGAGGACAATAAAATATAGATAATATTATAGATTTGATTTCAAATTTTTATATTGTTTCAGATTGAATCAACTGGTATTAAAGAGGTGGGTAAGAATACAAAAGTGAGGTATTGATGGGAGACATAATCTGTTATGGATGAATGATATGATAGGAGCGAAATTTAGAATGAAGTAATGGGGGTGAAAATATCTTAAATTCATTACTAAAGAAATAAATAAGATACTAGGAAATCCATCAAGTACCACCAAAAAATTAGTGGGACCTTAAGGGCAGTAAAGACTCTAGTTGATCAAATGGTTACTTGATTTCCTCTAACTAGGGACCATTAGTAAATTATGGTTTCAAAATTTAGGTTGCACCAGTTCCTAGACCAATATAAACTATCTAAATCTAAGATAAACCTAAAAAAATATTATAAATGATATTAAAATTTTGACAAAAATATTAAAAATGTAATTTCGAAATTCTAATATAGAAAGAAAATTCAATCAGAATATGATTTCATGTGACTATGTACAACAAACATCATTATATTTACTAATTGGCTTTAATTTACATTAATAATGTACTCGAGAATATTTTATAATATGACTTCCCCACCATATATTCTTTCATAAACATGAATATCTAAGAAATGTTTAAATATCAAATCACTACCTATATGACAAAAACAGATAAAAGAGTCATCCAATTAACTCCCATGTAAAAACTCCCCAATCAACCCCATAATACCAAATTAAAACCACATCATCAATTCATGACCCAAAATTTATCTCATAAAATTTATAAAAAAAATCATCCAACATATAATTTATAACAACCAAATAATACATAATTTACACAAACTATAAACATAAAATATATATAGTAGTACTAGAATATAACTTTCTAATCACCCATCATATATTCAATGAATGAATCCAAATGAAATTTTGGCATAAAATTTTCAAATCTTTTCAATACTATATGTCATACTATAATTATTATAATCCTAAAAATATATTGTATTTTAATCCCCAATATAATATTTTTCTAGAATCTATATATAAGTGAAATATAATATAATTAATGTTTTTAATGGGCTTTTCTTGTCAAAAAAGTTAATAGAAAGCCAATATTTATTTTACAAATAGAACATTATTTAATTTCTAGAAATAATGTGTTTGCATAAATAACCCATTATGAAAACCTAATCATGGAATATAATTCCCAATTCACCCTTTAAATATTAACATACAATATATTTTTTATTACAAAATACAGGTGCATTAAATACAATTTCATTTCAAAATAAAATTTTAATAACATTTCCAAATAACCATTGTATTATCTTTTCAAAATCAAAAAACACGAACAACCATTATGTTTTACTATTATATATTTTTAAATAAATCAATATGGAAAAAATATAATCATACCTTGTTTCAGGTAAAGGCACAAAAATAAGATTTCATTAAAAAACAAAAAATATTTTAAAACAAAAAATAGAAATATTTTATTAATGAGACACGAAATTTTTTCATTTTTATATTGAAATACATTTAGTAATGTTATTTACTTATCATATATGACAGAAATCAACAAACCAAAATATTTTACCAGAAAATAGATAAACAAATCAATGTGATTTCTCATACTGGGTAAAACAAATCCAATTTATTCATGATCATAAAAATAAGGGCTATCATTATTGATTGAAATACTTCTAGAAAATTAAAGGAGTATGTCAATAAATAATAAATTAATATCATAATTAGTAATTTTATAAAAAATACTAAAAAAGATTCATGAAAATAATATAATATAATTAGAAAATAAAAAGTATACTCACTAATAAATTATAGACAATGTAAAAATAACATTCTCAATAATGAACCATTAAATATGAAATACTAACTATTATTATGTGTTTGTAATTATACATCAATAAAGGGAAAAAATTATTCAGTAATATTAGAAAAATATCCACTAACATAAAATGAGTAAATAATTAATCATGTATTATTTTTGTTTTCGTTAATATAAAAATCTTATGGATATAATGTGTATTATAAAATAAAAATGAATTAATGCAATATATAATGATAAACCCTATATAACTGCCCATTGAAAACATACATGATTCAGAAACCAATAAAGAATATGGATCCTGGATAAGACTTATACACATTTCCCATTTTCAATTGGAACTTCCACAATATTAGTCACTGTAATACTCACTCAAGTCTATAGTTCCAACCGATAAGATGTATTTCCTTTGAAAAATTTATATTCTTCCATAATGTGCTTCAAGATATCCTTGTATGTCTTATTTCCTGAGATGTGAATTTCATGATCAATTCTAAGATGAATTAAACCACTTAAATCCTAATAGATATTTGATTCCACTTGTTGAGAATTAGATATGGATAACTTAACCATAAATGAATCCCATTTATATTAACCCCAAGGGTGCCCCGGATCCACATGGTTTGGTGATGATCACTATGAATCTCAATATGATATTGGTTAATTATTTACCCACTAATGACATAATCAAATTTCATGGTATGATTCAATTGGCAATATAACCTGACTTATCTGTAGGACAGATTTTACAATATAATTCCCATTCAAAAAATATTCATATAATAAAATTAAAACTATACCAATATACCAAAACTATCTAAATGTATGCATAAATGGTTGAAATACTTATCTTCTACCACATACCAATCATTTATTGTTAATATTTATGCAATATCAGGAAGAATTCATTTATAAAATTGGATGTGAAAGGATGAAAACAAAACAAAATATATAGCCATCATCTAATCATATTAGAGATGGTCATATGGTCTACCAATTCATATAATGATTAAAAAACATGTATTGGAAATATATTTTCTACCAACATACCAATTAGTATTTTTAATATAGTATATAAAGACACCAATGCTCTTTGTAATATATATTGGGTGTAAGAATAGAGACTTAATAGGTAACCACAATTAATGTCTCAACCCACATAGTGATATAGTTGATTATTACACAAAAAGGAATACGCATTTATATAAATATTTGAAAACTATTAACAATTATATATACTTAAATTTATGTAATTAATAATATAGTATTATATTTATTCAATTTAATAATCTTTTAATGCCACCCCTTTTTTAAATATATATTGTAAATAAAAATACACATATATGAAAACGAATAATATTCAACTCCATAAACAAAACATTCATCAAACCACAGTCAGAATCTTATTTTCCATTGATGTGTTTAATAACTCACACATTTTATGGGGTAGATAATATATATATTTTTATATTATATGAATACATACATACATATATAATCATTGACAAAGAAAAACTTTGGGGTCCCTAAAATGTCGGTGGGGGGAATTGAATAAACATTTGAATGTGTATCAATAATCCCACACATATAAAGATATACACATAGAGGAAACTCTTCCATTAGTGGCCTCAATACTCATATATATAAACTAGATATACATATTTATAAAACATACTGGTTAGCGAGTGAGCAAGTGTATTGTTGAAACCTACAAGGAAAGGTCAATATATTATGTATGTGATATATGGAAAAACCATGTCTATACATGTAAAATAATAAATAAGGAAATCACTATGAAATATAATCGCATAAATATTATATAATTGTATAATGACACTTGGTAGTTCATAGTCCAATAGAATACATTCTATATAACATAACAACAATCAAGAATCAAATTAGAATAATAAATTTCTCTATATGATATTAGAATGGATGCTCTAAATTAGTATAATTCACATGTTATGGAGGAAAAAACATTGAAACATGTTAACTATAAATCTATAAAAGGCCACACCAAATTGAAAATGGAATCCATGGTTGTTATTAATGGAACAAATAATAGGATTTTCACAAATAAAGTGTAAAAATGCAGTGGCCAAACACAACAGGTAATGCCTAAATAAAGAATAGTGAATTTTATTTCAACCGTCAAGATAATATATGTAGATTTCATAATAATATATGTTCTTGGAATATAATATATATTTTTATGAGTCATTTGATTTAAAAACATAGTATTAATATTTACTAAAAAGTGATATGGACAGAAGTATTGTGTCCATTTAATAGTTTATATATAGATATTCCTTTTCCTAAATAATGACATAGGTTAATTGTCTTCATCTATTGGTCTTCATTAATTCAATGATGTTAAATAAATGAATTAAACTACCTCATTAATTAACATATAGCTCAAATTATAAGAAAACCTATACATATTAATTTAAAATGTAATGTATTAATTCACTATAATAAACTAACAAAAAAATTAATATGGAATCCCATTTCAAAAGTTACTATTATTATTAGAGAGTTTTTAAAACAATTCTATGAAATTATAATTTAAAATAAAAATTTATAGAAATTGAATGTTCTTAGTTCCATAGAAAAATTAATTTTCTATAACACATTATTAGAGGATGAGGTTTTAACATGAATGTGAATTCGAAAAGATCAATTTATATAATAATGTTTTTATATAGAACTCCACTCAAGTTGAATATTATATATATTAGTTTAATATAGTATAAAAATATTCAAAATAAAACTATTCCATTATTATTTTTAGACAAAATCATTTCCTCTATCATAATCAACCCATGAACTACATTTAATATAAGAACTCACATAAATAAGTGTTATGTGTTAATTGTTTATATATATTTCATTTACTATTATGTAGATGTTGTTATTTCATTTTATATAATAAAATTCAAAATTAAAAGGAAGCATATATCCACTTTAAAAAAACTAAGATGGTTTGCAGTAAGGAGGAAATATATTCCTATAATATATCCTTATGATAGTTTATATAACGAAAAACTGAAGGATTCTATTTAATCATCATTTAGTTTCAAAATAGTTTGTATAAAACTTTGTCTTATTTAGTGTCACATAGGAAATCCCAATAAAATCCAACAACGTCACTTTTCAATTTAATATTAATAATAAATCCAAGGTGTGATATCTACTATCTATAATAGAATACAAATAACATTCCAAAAAATAAGAATAATTAGTATACCACACCACTCAATATCTATTACAAATCCATTGAAATTATATTTAGAGTATACACAAAATAACAACTGGAAATATGTGTTGTAATATTTTTAGATAGGAAATATGATTTAATAATTATTTTTTATTAAAAAATGTAAGAATGTTTCAATAATTTATAGTGAATCATTACAGGTCTAGGTCAACTGACTAACACAATATGTGATCAGTATAAAGTTTCTTGACCACTAGGTAGAAAAAAATCAAATTAACATAAATTCTATAACTTGTGGGACCCATTCATTTCACACAAGACACCAACAAATAAATATCCCAAATATAATCAATAAAACTAATGTAACACCATAAAATTATATTATAAGAACATTGGATTCTAATTCTGGTGACATGCAACCCTGAGGTTAAACAACCAGCGAAACATATTTCATTTAATTTTATCTCTATAAAAGATTGTGGAACATTAAACCCCAAGTCTAAATGAACCATAATATTGTATACCAATTGAACATTGTCATAATTTTTTTATTAATTAATATTTAAAACTAAATTATGAATAATATTGTTGTCACGTCATTAGAAAAAAATAATTTGAATGATATATTCTTTTTTTTCTAAAAAAATGTATTATTTATATAATAAGTGGTGTTTTTCCACATATCACACGTATTGTAAAAGTATTTTTTACCAACTTTAGAAACCATATTTTAGAAATATAATATATCTTTTTAAATATTATATCAAAATTATTTTGGGGACTTTTTTTGGATTTTGTTGAAATGATTCATTTTTCAATAAATAGTGACAATATTCATTTTAATTAAAAAGAATTTCCATTTTAACAATTAAAAAAATAAATTGAATTTTAAATTTGTTTTAAAGTAAATATAATTTATAATTTAAAATTTAAAGTAATTGGAAACATGTTAATACAAAACTATGATATTAAAACCTTCTTGAGTTAGGATAATTTTTTTTATGAAAACCATAGTTTTCATCACGATTACATGTATAATTTATAATTGGACTCTTCTAATATATAAATTTAATTTGAAAAAATTTATTAAAAAAATGGAATTATAATATTTAATATTATATATTATGTTCAAATTTTTTTTAACATTATTAATAGTAAAATTATTAAAAATTAATTACAGCAGTTTAGGTAAAAAAAATTTATCATGGGTTAAACTAAAATGACCAATGTTAAATGTGACCCAAATCATATCCAACACCATTTAATTAGTCATATTTCTACCTATGATCTTTTAGTATCAATAATTTATCATTTATTTTGGATTTTTTCATTTGAAAAATGTGGTTACATCTTTTTCTTTTAAAAAATAATAATGTGCCTCCCACCTCTCTTACAAAAGCTTGTCCATCCCCTATTGTATTAAATCACCAAAATCCAATTGTTTTACATGATTAAAACTAAAATAACTTATTTAAAACCGAAAAAACATAATTCAATCAATTTTTTGTATAAAATCAATCATATGAATTCTTTTGTTTCAAAACAAGAGATGTTTACTGATGTTCTGGTAACAATTTTAATGACTATTTGTAATGAGTTTATTAATCCACATCCAAATATATTAATGAAAAATTATTTATACTAAACCATTTTTTCATTAATGGAATGACATATATGCATCTCCTCTTCAATCAAATGGGAAAAAAATCATTGATTGTGTGTTTGGTGGACTACCACCTCATGGACTATGGTAAATCCTTTTCCATATCAACCATTAATTAACTGTTATAATAATGAATTTATCACATTCCTGTTATATTAATAATATATTTATAATTATAGAAATATAAAATAAAATATTCCATCATACATTATATGTTGGTTGAAATTGGATTGTTATGACCCGACCAAAGCCTGAGCTCGAGCCGCAACTAATTCATGCCCGCCTCCATAGACCAGTGGTTGGAGACAAGAACTGAAGGCACATGAAAAGTTGTGATAGATTTTCATAGGAACCTATACAAACACACTAGGCTGGTTCAATGCAATAGTGTAGTTGAAATGCAGAAAATATTTTTACTGTGTCAAAATAACATAAACATGCATGAACCTCTAGACATTACAAATCTACGGTTGTGAATACTGGAATCTAATGAAGAAAACCCATGAAAAAATCACAAATACCAACCTAAAGATAACAATAAATTAGTATGGGATGGGAAATCTCAGATCATGTATTATATCATCGGCCACTATATGTAGTCCACAAAATGTTTATCCCTATGCTCCTCTAAAGTCACAATGGACCTGTCTGCCGGCTACATAAGTCATAACATGTGTTGGGGAAATCCCATATAGGGGTTCATATATACATACCCAATATAATTCCCCATAATGTATAAGCGGTATGAATAAGAGATACAATCATAGTGAAGAATTATATAGAACAAGGTACAGTAAAAGATAATAGATAAAGTGTAGCTCATCCCATCAAGAGTGTGAATGTAGAACCATCCATTAACAATTATCTTGAAATAGTGATGAGGTGACCTCCCCATCGAGTATTTTCTACATATATTAAAATTTTAGACTCGTCCAATCAAAATAATCTAGACACTGAATGCCTGTATCATAACCAGCACGTTTTTTCCTCTCTAGGAAGAAGAGTAACCATGACCTATGGTGTGGGTACTATAATGGGATAGATAGATATATATTCTTAGTAAATGTATCCCAAATTAGAGAGTAAGGGGATTTCCCTCTCACAAATAAGCCTAACAATATGGGCATCCAATAATTACAATGTAGAGAGATCTATGATACCCATCACCTCATGCATATGACATGGAGTCCTAATTCAAAGGGGATGAATTATCAATACCAAGATATTGTCATATTTTTGTATCACTGACTTGTATGCATGGTTTTAGGTCATGTCACAACAATGTATCTCATTGGGGAATATTCTCAACCATCTCTCGATTAATTAGGTAAGTCAAATCACACCTCCCCATTGTTCCTCACAGTCGAGGGTCTTCTCTGGAATTTCATTGGTGACTATAGTATCCAGCCAAACTTGAGGGTCATCTTAAAAGGACTTCTAGGACTACACTACCGGGATCCTACTAGAGGGACACCCTATAAGGTCATCGGGGAGTACACTTCATAGATCCTACTAGAACATTACATCAAATTATTGTTGGGGATTAGACTACCCATCTCAATTGGAGGGTCAACAAGAAAGGTCATTAGGGACAACACTACCTGGAACCTACTGGAGGGTCAGCCCAGATGGTCCAGAGGGAATAAACAACTGATCCAAACTAGAGGGTTAGCCTAATAAATCATCATAAAATTCATCTCCAAGATCTTAATAGAGGGTCTTCCTGAAAATTCATTGGGGACTACACGACTTAAATCTTACTAGAGGGTCATCATGGAATGTTGATGGGTTCTATACTACCCAAATCCTACAAGAGGGATATCTTGAAATGGCATCCTGGTTAACCTGTCTATTCACTACCTTCATAGGGTGTCATCTTTGCATGTACCAAACCCAAAGAATGCTTATCATATCTCAAAAGCCACATCTGATGCAACCATCACATTCTATGATGGTATTAACCTAGGATAAACATCTCACAGGGAAAACTATGAGATCAAATGAAGGGGATATGGATGAATGAAAATTTCCCACGGGAGATGAAATAGTACACAGGGTGTGAGGGGGCCCACACGACATGTTACCCCTATTCACTGATTGATCGTCTCTCTATCTAGACAGGCATCCCATCCCATTGAGTAGAGCAAACTACATAGGTGGAATACATGGTGTGTTCTAGTTTTCATGTGACTAGGACTGTGTCTACTAGTTGTGTCCAGGTAATAAGACCTCATGTCCATGTACTCTAGTACACGACGTGTTGGCCCAGATGGGATGTTGCTCGTGTGTCCACCCATGCCTTTGTGCTCTGAACATGGCATGTTCTGAGCAATGTGTCCCATAACATGTATCACCTTACTTTGAAGGGTAGTACATGTCATATTAAGGGGAGTACATCATGTGTTATCCTTATCTTTTCCAAAACCCTAGTGACAATGATGAGGGATTCTATAATCCATGTGTTCTTCCCCAAATATGGTGTGTATTCATGATTTTTTTCCCAAAAACGCCAATTTTTCCAGAATATTTGTTTGTTCCCTAAATCTGGTCAAACCTCTTTAGATCATGTAGTATTTCCATAAAAAAACAAGAGATATTTCCCCAATTCATGCTCGTCGACCGTCGTTTGATGGGAATAAGTCATCCAAACTGATGAGGGTTTCATTATTTACTATACATTTTGATAAACCTTGGATCATTATAATATTGGTACGAAAACTATGGATTTTAGATCCTTGGGGTCCTATTGTTTCTGGATCTATTACTCACCATTTATTCTATCATTACTCCACAATTTTTCCCCGAATTTGGGCACCTGTTTGAGCTCGGGACAACCTGAAATTGTTGAACCATTAATCAATGTAATTCCTCCATGAAAAATGGAAAGAATAGTTGATTGAAGGATCCAAAAACAATGATTTTCATCATTGGAAAATATTTATTGGATAATCTATCATAATTGGGAAATTCGAGTTAGAAATAACTGATTAACAGATTAATATAGATATATGGGATCATGCATGGTTTGAACTCAAAGGCACATATCGAAGGATGACTATTGATCCACTCAAACATTTAACCAAAGGAATAGAATCAACAATGATGATTACTACATTTATTTGAGCGATTATTGTGGAGAAAGAAAAAATTAACTAATGAAGGAGGTGGATTAGTTGTGGTCTCTAAGTCATGATCCATATAGAATTAATGGTTCTTCATCATTCTCCATTTTTCATTATCCAATAAGAAAGAGAGTATAGGAATAATGATCAATGGAAAGAATAGTATTATGATGCTTACTCATCATAATAAAGACTTTATATACATTAATTAGGTTTATGGAATGTTAATCTATTAAAAAAATTAATCCATTTAATCGCATAAACATCATGGAAAGTTGAAAGGATTTAGGACATACCACACCAACTCATTTTATGTCACACAAATGGAAAACACTACAATCTTGACCAAACCATGATCTTATATTTCTGATATGATCAACCATTTAAGATTTATCCAATTTTCATTATTTAACTATGTGTGCATAATATAAAATATGTTTAATATTATTATAAAATTAATTCTTGGCACAATGGGTCTGATATTCAGATGTCGTGTCGGATCCTAGCTCTAGAATAATATTTAGAAATAAATCAAATAATTTTTAGGAAAAAACCCATATCTCTAAATGACTCCCTCCAAGATTATTTTCAAACATTAAAAGAAATAAACAAGCAACTCAGCATACTGATCCCTCATTTGGCTATCCCACCCCCAGAAACTCTCTAATATGTTTCCATGTCACAAAAACACTCGAAATAGAGGGATGTCTCATCCTCTAATGATCCACCCCTATTGGTGCATGATCTCCACTAGGTGCTCCACCATGGTGGCCTCATCCAGGATGTCCATCTCACACTAGTTGATGACTTATGAAGCATCATGAACATATCTCCTTAGGTGTGAGATGTGGATAATATAGTGTACTCACTCTAGCTATGGGTGAAGGTGAGGTGGTATGAAACCTCACCAACCCTCTGTGGGATCTCAAACAGCCCGATGAACCTAGAGGATAGATTACATCCTCTGAAAATCATTTACATTCCACACCATGGCTAGATTATCAAGAAGACGTGGTCTCGCTGCTCGAACTCCATGGGCCTACAAAGACGATATACCAAGGAATTATTTATTATCTGAGTAATCTTCATGTCTTCATGGAATACCTACACCTTCTATTTCATCACATTCAACAACATTGATCCAAGAAGAGACGACTATCAAATCCATGCCCATCACAAAGGCGACCTGATGGGTCTCCCATATAGGGCCTCATAGGAGAGATTCTGATGGTGGAGTGGTAACTATTTTTTTACACAAAATTCCACCAAAGGAAGGTTATCCAACCATCTTGGGCTGAAATAGAAAATGAACACTCTCATCATATCATCAATCACCTTGATAGTGTGCTTGGTCTTTCCATCTATCCAGGTGTGAAAGGTTGTACTCATCCGTTGTTGGGTCCCAAATGCCTAATGTAGGCCTCTCCACATTCATCATGTAATCCAAGAGTCATGATCACAGACAGTACTCAAAGGTAAACCCTAATGTCGGACGATCTATCTTATGTACGGATTCTCCAAACTCTCCACCAAACACTCACCCCTGATGGGATGGAAGTGCATTGCCTTCTTGAGTTGTTATAATATCACCCAAATAACATCATGGGACTTCGTTGTTCATCGAATCAATGTGATTATGTACATTTATATGTCATCGCATTTCCACTCTTGGATATCAAGAAAGTATAAAAAACCTTCCAGGACCTATAACTCAGCCATAACCTATAGGTAGGTAAGGCATCACGAGATGAACATAGTTACAATTCATGTCATGTTGGAGCCACAAACTATTGCAAACAATCATTGTATTCATTCCCATGATGGGATGTATAGAAATGGGTAAATCAAGGATCTCCCACATGAAATAATCCAACATCTCAACTAGAACCATTTTTTACCCTAGGAAAAAATATCTTGATTCCCCCTTATGAATATTCATATATTGAATGTCACATGAATACCTGATCAGGTAGAACATTGTTGTCAATGAATCCCAACTGATAATATATCACACACGCATGAAGTGTTGGATTCAACACCATCGACTATAGAAAAAAATTTCCCCTCCTTCTTTATCAAGGTAAGATACAAGGAAACTAATTTCTTCAATGCTTCTCACAATAAGAGAGCTTGGGACTTCCATATAATGGAATCTGCTACAAAATTTTTCTTATGTAGAGTATGTGATATCTCGAAGTCGTAGTATTGTAAGATATCCAACTGACATTACTGAATTAGGTTTAGAACTCTATGAGAAAAGAAATACTTGAGGCTTTGTCGGTATGAGTAGACCATAATTTTCTCTCCCAGAAGGTTGTGCTGCCACATCGTCAAAGATAATACTATAACTTCAAAGATCCAAATCCTAAATAGAAACGTTCTTCTCATGGGGGCTCACCTTCCTCAACACAAATGTAATTAAATCAGATAATTGTGTCAACATCAAACTGATACCATCTCATGAGGAGTCACAATACACAATGAACTCATCTTCTTCCTCTAGTAGCCTCAAAACTAGAATTATTGCCAGCATATACCTTAACTCCTCAAAAGTTATATGGCACTAATTAGACTAGGTAATAAAGCGTCTCTTCTGTGTACAGGTGGTAAAAAATGCAGATATTAAGGATAAATCTCCCACAAATCATTTATAGTACCCTACATTTCCAAGAATGTTTTGAACCTCTATCACATTCATGGGTGGCTCCTTACAAATAACAGTATTGATCTTCACGATATCATTATATTATCCCTATTCAAAAATTAAATGCACTAAAAAGAAAACCTTCATTATCAAGAATTGTGATTTTTAGAGTTTTCCATTAGCTGGTTCACATAAAGTATATGAAGATTCCCCGTAAGTGCTCTGCATGACCCTACAATGTCATATCCATCAATCCATCCAAGTCAAATTTTTATTAAAGAGTGAAACAATAGAACAAGACAAAATAGGGGGTCTATAGTAATGAATACAAAGGGAATCCCCTCTGATCAAATTAACACTTTCTGGATTTTAGCTGTTAAGCTGAAAAAGAACACTATTGGTAGACCTATGATCGGCCACAGATGCCAAATAATCCGCAACTTTATTCCCCTAGCGGTAGGTGTGGGAAACATGATTTTTTTGTCGAAGAATACCAAGGCATTTCCTGACACTGTACGCCATAGACCAAGGTATTGAAAAATTGCCTTTCAAGGAATCATGGATAATCAAGGAGTCAACCTACACCTTATAAATCGACACATTCTATTGGATGCACATGTAAATCCTAGTGAGAATAGCCTGGGCCTCAGCCTGGATTACGGTACCGATACCGAAGGAGGAAGAGAGGCCAACACCACACCTCCCCCTGTTTCTCTCACAAAACCCCCTCCTGACATCACACCTTCAGAAAAATCCCCATCAGTATTGAGTTTATTGCCTGAGGCAGGGAGAATTCATCTAATCCATTTACCATAAGTTCCATCAGATGAGGGGGGAGAATATGACATAGACCCCTGCATGCCTGGGAATGGAGAAGCCAGCTGTTATTCCTTTGTTGATCGAAATCAAGTCAAGGAGCAGGAAGAGAATACGCTCAATAATGGACCTCACCGTGGGCACTGCACCTTTGAACTGAGCCTGATTTATGGCTTTCCAGATACACCAACACCCTGCATTGAGTGTTGCAGCACAAGACAACTGATCTTTATCCTTCCCCAGCGAACCATTAAACCATATCTCTAGGAAAAAAAGACTCATCCTACTCTCAAGAAGAAGAATCCAAGTTGCCTCTTAGAATCGACCACATTGCTTGATCCTATTCACCCTCATAAAACATGTGCACATCTCTCTCCTCCATCCGTGCTCTACAAAAATGACATCCAGAGGCCATGCCGATCCCTAGTTTTTTTATATTCTTGTTTGTCGCAATGGTGAGGTTCATGATACGCCAGGTGAGGAAGTTAAGCTTTAATGGAATATTGGGACACCAAGCCACAAAAATCAAGTGATCCAGAAAACCCAGAATGGGTAGAATCCCTCGAAAATCTCTGATATTTAAGACACCTGATGAACAGGGAGTGAATACACATCTATCTTTCTCATCATTCAGCTAAATGGAATTGAACATGGCCTGTTGGTATTCTCTCAAAACCACCTTGGTGAAACAAGGGTGACACCGAGCTTCATTAAATGTGATTAGAGGAGCATGGAACCCTAGAAAGGTAAGAATAGAGCCTACCCAATTCTTGTTCCATAAGAGAATCTCTCCTGTTCTCATTACCCATCGCGAGCAATGTTTCTGGGTTAGAAGTAGGGGATGGATTTTAGACCAAAGATGAGAAACACAGCAGCTGCAAACCTCCATGTTACTCCCGCTAATATGAAACATCCTCTAGCCCAATAGTGTACACTCTTAAAGAATTTCCCATGAAATTGTAGCATGCGATCCTTGGAGAGTTCTATGTAGGATTATGCAGTTTATCCCTCCTTCATGGATGGGTATTGGCATCCTCTCCCACGAGGTCTAGTGCCTCTTCCCCTTAGACTTCGCATCCCATACAAAACTACAAAAGGTCTAGTCAACTAATTTGATGACTCTTTTGGGATGTTTGAAGATGTCATTGAATGTATAGGTATAGAAGACAATACAATAATAACCAGAGCTATACTCCCACAGATAGAGAGGAGGTGATTCTTCTAGTTGAGAACTCAACCTATGATTCTACTTACATTGTGGTCGAAATCGTGAATCTGGAGTCTACTTGAGGAGATAGGAATACCCAGATAATCCATCAGGAAGGACCCCCACAACATGTAAAGTTGAATGCATAGAGAAGACATGCCTCGAGGCAAGATTCTGTGAGAGATAATAAATTCACTCTGGTCGACACTTAGAACCTATCGATTCCAGAAGTAGTAGTCCCCCAACATATCATTGATCTTCTAAACAGAGCTCTGCATGCCGTTAATGAATATAATGGTGTCATATTTAAACAACATATGGGATATATATGGAGGGTCTCTATTTCCTTCTAAAGGGGATAATTCCCCCTTGATAAATGTTACGGTTGAGGAGGATGTTGAGAGTATCTTGGGACAGGATGAATAATATGGGTGAGAGTAGGTCACCCTATCGCAGACCTCTGGAATCCTTGAAGAAACATTGCACTTTCGCCATAAAATATACCCCAATACATGAAGAGAATACACACCTGAAAAGGATATCAACCACTCTGACCGAGAAGACCATCGCTGCAAAAAATCTATTAAAAAAACTCCACTCAGTCCTGTAATATGATTTGTTCATATCAACTTTGATCACAGGATTTGAACCATGGGTCTTGAAATTGATGTCCCTCACCATCTCCTGGGCGAGTTCTATAGCCACCTGAATGGAGAGGCCCTTCACAAATCTGTGTCTCTCAATAGAGATCCTATCGGGATGAAAATTAGACTGCCATTGATTAATAAGGCAAGAAAGGATCTTGTACGGGAAGTTGCAAAGACTCACACGACGATAATGGGAATGTGAGGAGAGATCCATTACCTTGAAGATGAGGCAAAGTGTTATTGAACTCGTGATCCAAGGAAGATACCCACCCCAAAATAAATCATGTATGGCTTTGACAATATCTATTTTTAAAAATCTACAACGACCCCCTGTAAAAGGCTCCAGGAAAACCATCTGGGTCGGGGCCACTCTGCGGGTTAAGGTTCTCCATGTCATTTAAAATCTCCTCCTCATTAAAAGTTGCCTCTATCGAGTTGTTCTCCATGTGAGACACTTTGTTTGGAATCTCCTACCATAGAGACGAGTTGACGGTTGGATAACCACATTCCATCCTCAGGTTGAGCCTTATTGGATGTCCTGAAATAATGATCAAGCCATCCTCCCAATAGTATCCCTATCATGTGTGAAGGAGCCATCCTCCTACAAGATATTTGGTTTGATCCAAAATTTCTATTCTCTGATGAAAGCATGGATAAAGGTTTTGTTTTTGTCACCTTCTTGTAGCCACTTCACCCTAGACTGGTCCTGAGCCATCCGTTCTTCTTTGAGAAGCTCCACTTCCCAACTCATATTATGGTTCATGAGATCTTAGAATGCTATCTCACTCCATTCCTCCTCCATACTCTCTTCTTACTCTTCTACCTTCTATTTGAGAGTCTTGATCCTTCTATCAAAGGGATGTATACTCTTATCCCACTCTAAAATCCCTTTCATTGACCTCCTTAGCTTATTATGAATTTCTAGCCAAGAGTACCCTTGAGTTGGAGCCTCCCATAGATCCCTTACCTTCTCTTTATAGGAATCCAATCCAAGCCAAAAATGGTAGAACCTGAAAGAATATTGAGAATATTTCTTAGGGGATGTTGAGACCCTTAGTGCAGAATGTTCAAAAATTCCATGAGCTAGGTGCTTGACCTCGGACGGAGGGTAGATATTAAGAGCATTAATATTAGTCCATCAACAGTTGAGTCTACTCCAACCCCTCCTTCTACCACCCTTGTTATTACACCACATAAATCGGTCCCCACTGTAGCCCAACTCATACAACCCTTTCTTCACCATAAACTGATAAAATTCCAGACTAGCTCTCTTGGGGAAGGCCCTTCCCCCCTTATTCTCATCTAGATGCAGGAAAATATTGATGTCCCCCACCACAAACTAGGGGAGATCCTCCGGATCAAAAATCATCATGCCCTACCACAACCGCACTCTTTCCTGGGAATCATAGCTAACCTACATAGTGGAAACATAGAGGCGATCCTCGCCCTTCGTAACTTTCATGGTGATATGTTGATCTCCTAGTTCAATGAAATACATGGATACATCCTTTTTCTATAATAACCATATATGACTGTTTTTCAGATCTGCATGAATGTGACCATGCATGTGAACATAACAACAAAAGCTCTTGATTTTATTCGAGTTCTGTTTTGACTCCCGGATAGCGACAATAAAAAATTTTTTCCACTAAGATTTAGAGACAATGAGGTCTATCTTTTCCCAAGCTCCAAGACCTCGAGACTTCTATATTATCATTTTCATCATTTTGCAGAGGGTGACCCAAATTTGGCCTCGGTCTTCATGGACTTGGTACCTGGGAAAAGAGATCCTTCCCTATATAGTCTCGGTTGATAGCAAGTGAGAGTCCCTAGGCTTTGAACAGGGGAATCTGAGGCAAGAGGCAGCTCAAATGAATGGTGTTCAGCAGACTTCCCCTTGTCCCTCCAGCAGGAAGGAACAAAGGAAGAGGGACTCTGTTTCTAAGGCTGACTGACAGGGACCACAGGAGGTTTCGATGTCTGCTTAATAGATGATCCATCCACCACCAATGGGCACAACTGAGCCGTAGCAACATGATTCGAAACCACTAGGTCACCAGGGGATCTCGGACCCGCCCCAGACCCCTCACTGCTCAGCCCACCATGCTATGTAGAAGACCGAACCTCTAACGAAGTAGGAATCTCATGAGTAGAACACTTGGAAAGCCTCCTGAGGTTATCATAGGTACCCGAAATTGAGAGCCAAAGAAAAAATGGTCCATGTATTTCTAGATGATTTGGTTCATCAAATCCAACAAAATGGAGGGGTAATTTTTCACACCAATGGGAACCATTAAGAACATATAGTGTCTATAGTGTCATTGAGAAGACAAATTTTGAATATCAATCTCATGCACCCATAACTCATGGTATCCAGACTTGAGATACACCATAGGGAACCATCTGATTCCACACAAATAATTATAAAGGTCTTCAATCCTTGATAAGTGTTACATGTTCTTTATTGTGGAAGGATTTAGGTGAGGATAATCCACGAAAATATATAAGCTCTTATATTTATTATGCAAAAAAATGGGAGAAGTCCAATGGCACGCACTATGTCTAGTGAATATTTTGTCATGATGGTAATATAACAACAAAACAAAATCCCAGATATTCGTATGTGACATTTGATATGCTTTACAAGATATCTGAGTAGTCCTTGGCTATAAGTCAACTCAAAATTCCAACTCCAACCTCAATGGTAGTCCTAAAACATATTGAGAGAATACATGTATATAATGATCCATGACTTAAGGTATATATATTCCCACATATAGAGTTCAAATAAGGTACATACTCTCTAGATTATGGGTAATGGGTTGTAACTTTTTCCTTATAGCACCCAATTGTTTTGTTATGAGTTATCTCTCACCGAATAAGGAGAAACCAATCTCATTAGCACATAGGCATCTGACTAATCTGTAGTGACAGTAAATATGGTCTCAAACTATGGAAATCCAATCCATTACCATGATGATTTCATAAGGATTCATCATGATAGCAAGTAGGTCATACATGATCTGGTCTCCTCCAAGAGATAGCTCACACTTCGATTAGATGAATGATACAGAGGAATCATTCCATGTAGGAACCTCATGGTATAACTGTTATACAATCATCTCCACTAGGATCTCGTTATCCTGCACAAATAGTTGAGAGACAAAAAATTGATATATACTATATATTATAGTATTGAGGAATGGTTTGAGTAAAAATAGATCATACCACAAATCATATCATTTGCTACTGAGTCATAGATGTTCATAGCCTGCAGTTGTCCGTGGCCCTGAACTTTAGCTCCCTAAGCCAGATGTGGGCCTCCTAGTGGTAGTGGTTAGGGATCCTCATACCTAAATCCTCCTCTACTGGCTCCCCCACTCCTCTTCCAAATTAGCATCCCTTGGGACCACCCTATCCACACATGGGTGATCCTTAGTCATGGAGTTGCTAGTTTTATGGTCATCCATGTGCTGACTTAATGTGATGCTCAGAATTCCTAGCCAGGTATTCTCATGCCATCTAATAAAAAAATATCCTATTATGAGACCTATGACAATTGTTTAGTTCTAATGAAGAATTAGCCTTGTCTTTCCTATTTCCATATCAAGATATCTAGTATGAAAATTCTAGGAATATATTACTCAGATGATCCCTTTCCAACGCCCCGACATAGCTATAGATTCACAAGGGCACTACGCGGGCCCAGATCACTCTATAGAGTCCCTACTTGAACATCTATGTTTGGATGTAACCATACCTGATCATGTCATGTGAGTATCATGTTTGGTCAGTGAACCTCTATCCATAATCAAAAACATTAATCCCCCACCAGAATACCAAATAGATTTGGTATCTAAAACATGTTCAAGATGTAGGGGTAATATGCATAACAAACAGCTCAAAACATTCTCCCCATGGAAGCATTGAATCATCACAAATCTCGGTAACTATGCTCCAAAAAATGCCATCTACACCATGGAATGGTTTGGGTATTTAATCCTATATAAAATCTATTGGGTTATGAACTAGTCCTAATATGCAGACCACCGACATCAGCCAAACCTATACTTCTTGAGGATCTAACTCACTACGAATCCTCTGTGGTCATTGTTGGTGAAACATGTAGAGTACCCTAAGCCTAGTCACATCCTCAGCCAGTCCTACTAGGACTATATACAGCTCAAATGGTGGAGTCATTTCTACTAGTCCACCTAGAAGAATGGGATCACATCATTGACCCTGAACTGAAGCATTGTCACTCATAGGGTCATCTTCAAGAACTAGAGCTGGTATATGGGCTCTCTTTCATCATAGAGGCATCATAAAAATTTTCAACTTGTACCGTATTCACATGAAAGATATATATATATATATATATATATATATCAGAAAAGGATTAGGGAGCGTACTCTATAATAAAGTCAAAAAAATCAATCATATATGATGCATGAACCATTGGTCCCTAAAATGAATGAATTTGGTTGAGGAGTATACATGTAGGTAATCATGGTCTTTGTAAATGTATATGTTGATCTCTTATACCTGCACAAGACTCCCTGGCTTGAGAGCCATTCTCAAGACACATCAAATTTTTTTCACTAACTCCCAACCAATTCATTTTAGGGAACATCTAAATAGTGTCCCATGAAACAAACCAACTCTGATAAAACTCTATCATGACCCGACCGATGACGGGGCTCAAGCGACAACTACCCCAAGCCCACCTCCAAAGGCCAGGGGATGGTGAAAAGAGCTGAAGGCACAAAAAACTCATGGAGGCCTTTTCCTAAGAACCTATACACATACATGGACAACTTAAAAAAAGTACATAGGATATGTGGAAAAAATCCAACTAATTTAATTTAAATAAACACGAATGAACCTATAGATAGTACAAATGTATGGTAGTGAATACAGAAATGAAAAGGGAAAACACACACCCACATGAGAAACCATTTCCAACTAAAGGACAATGGAAAATATTATAATATTACATATCCATGATCTTATATCCCAACTCTGACCACTGTACGTGGTCCACAAAGGTAGTTTCCCTATACTGCTTGGTAATATTGATCGATCTACTCATTTTCTTCAAAATAAATAACACATGTTGGAAAAAACCCTTGATGGTGTTAGTATATACCAAACAAGTAGAAAAAACCGAAAACATGTCGGGGGATATGTAAGAGAAACAACTAAAGTGATGTTGTATATGGAACAAGGTAGAAAGAAATAGAAGAAAAAGTGATAATCTCATCCCAACTTGATTGTGAATATAGGATCATCCAAAAACAAAGAGATCAAAATAGTGAGGATTTTAACCTCATATTGAGTCATCACTACCTATAGGTGTAGAGTAGAGCCATCAAACCAAAAAATCTAGACACAGAATGAACATGGAAAACTATGCATGTCTTCGCCTCTCTTTTAAGGAGAGTAACCAAGGCCAATGGAATGGGTACTATAATGGGATGGATATATATATATATATATATATATATATATATCTGTGTGTGTGTGTGTATTTTCTTAGTCAAAGAATCTCAATTGATAGAGTAGGAGAATATACATCTCACAGCTCAGCCCAAGAAGATGAGTATCCAATAGTTCCAAGGTAGAGTCATCTATAATTCCCATTAACTCAGGTGTCATACAATGGCTTTAAAGTCAAATGTCCTCAAATAACTACACCATCATACTATCCAATTTGGGAATCATGTACTTACACACATGTTTATAGGTAATTTCCAAAGAATGTGTCTCGATAGGGGAAATATTATCTTTTTCTTGTGAGTCATTTGGTAATTGGAAACACACCTCACCACTATGCCACATAGAAGAGGGTCTTCTGATTAGGAACGTTGGAGACTACACTACACATCCCAACTAAACCGTTGACCTAGAAGGTCATCGGAGATACACCACCTGAATCCTACTTGAGGGTCATCCGAGAATGTCATCAGGGACAACACTACCTAGAAACTACTAGTGGGTCACTGTAGATGGTCGTCAGGGACAACAATACCAAGCCATTTTGGAGGGTCACCCCGAACGGACTTTGGGTGCTGCAATACCCAAATCTTACTAGAGGGTCATCTCAAAAGGTCAATAGGGACAGCCCTTACCATCACTAATAGAGTGTCAGCCCAAAATCCCATTAGATACTAAACAAAAAAGATCCTACTAGAGGGTTATCTCAGAAGGATGTCAGGGACTACGCTACCCAGATCCTATTAGAGGGTTATCCAATAAGGTCTACATGGACTACACTACCTGGATACTACTGTTGAATCAGCTAGGGAGGCCTTCCTAGTAAACATGCCTAATTGAAGCCATCACGGGGTGTCATGTATGCTCGTACCGATACCAGAATATTGACAAAGTATCTCGAATTTCACTAATTAGGGAACCATCACATTCTATATATAAAATAACTCAAGATAGGAATCTCATGGGTAGAAAATCGAGTTCAAATGAAGGTGATAGAAATGATTGATGATTTTTCATTCAATATCAAATATTACATGGTGTGTGAGGGGGCCCAAATGTCATGTACCCCCACTTCGCTACAAGGATGTGTATATACTAAGACACAGGTCCCATTCAACATAGTAGTGAACTCCGTGTAGGTGGACTATAATGATTAATCCATTTAACTGAGGACTGGGGTCATGTTTATTGGCAGTGTCCGTGTACTTGGACCATGTGTCCGTGCACTTTGGTACATGCTATGTTGGCCCACATGGGTTTCTCCCCATGCAGCCATCCGAGGTCTGTGTTCTCAACACAAGGCTTGTTCCTACCCATGTGACACTTCACATTGCTAAAATCACACAGATTGGTAGTACCCTTTGTTTTATGGGGAGTACCATCTGGTTCATCCTTATCTTTTCCAAATCCCTTGAATTGTCACCGAGAGAGGCTGCACGCCATGTGTTCTTCTCTGAACACGTCTATAGTCGTGATTTTCCCATAAAATATATTTTCTTCTAAATCATCATCGATCCTAAAAATTTGGTAAATCCTCTTCATATCCTATTAAGGTTTCATTTGAAAATGTCATATCTAGTTTCAAATCATGTTCCCTAGCCATTGTTCAATATGAATCAGTCACCTAAATGAATAAGGGTTTAATTATTAATTCAACACTCTTATGAACTTTTTATCATCGCTGGATGATTATAATATTTACATATTCTTTATCCTTGCATCATTTCATTTACAAATTGTGACCTCAGTCGTGATTCCATCATTGTACCATAATTTCACACTGAATTCAGGTGCCTAATCAAGCTCAGGTTTCCAGTCAATTGTCAAACCTACATTCAAGAGAATAACACAATGATAAAATCGAAGAAAAGTGGTAAGAAGGAACTAAAAAACATGTTCTAGATCATTGTCCATGAATTATCATCCAACCAATCATAATTGGTAAGTTTCAGTTATAAATAACTAATTAAAATTGAAAACATGTACCTAGGCTCACACAATGTTTAATATTAAAGGCATGGATCAAAGGATGACTATCGATCCACTCAAGCATTTTCTAATAGTAATGGAATAACCCTAGATGAGTACTACCTTGATTTTATTGATTTTCATTGAAAAATAGACCATTTTCCAAGGATGTTTGTGGATCTATTACGGTAGTGTCGTATTGATCACTCATGATTTAAAGGTTCATCATCATTATTCGTTCATCATTCTCAACTGGGAAAGAGAGGGACGAAGTGTAACCACTTGAAAAAATAGGATTATGAGGCCAACTCCTCATAATCAATCATGTATATCCTTTAATTGGGCTTATTGAATTTTAAGTAAGAAAATAAATTAATTCATTTAATCACTTAAACATCCCACCACTGACTTATTTTATGTATCACATTTGGAAAACAACACATTCCGGACATAACCATAGTTTTGGATTTATAATCTGATCAATTATTTATGATTTATCACATTTTCATTAATTAACAACACGTGTTTAGTATAAAATTTATTTTATATTTTAATAAAAAAATTTGGGAAGTTCCAGCCTCAGAATCACATGTCGTCTCAACACTTAGCTATGGAATAATATTTTGAAATATTTAAATGTTTATAATGGAATAACGGGGTCTCTACATCGATAATGTTGCACATGATTCCAAAAAACTACCACCTCGTGAAGACATGTGATTCGTTTTATACACATATGTACATGGATAATAACGAGGGTAAATGTAATGATTTTTTTTTTGATATATATGAGATTATATTTATTCTACATGATTAATATATAACATAATTCAGTAAGCTACTTTTTATTAAGGGAATGATATCCGCACTCATGCATATGAATGACCTATTATATCTATGAAGTGTTGTGATTCGTTTTCTAGGTCCAAAATCAATACTAGTTATAAAAATCTATATAATGAGTGATGATGATATTTTTAAAATTAATATATTTAGGGTGATGATTTTTATATATCCTATAACTAATTCATTAAACATACATTATAAACTATGCATGAGAATCTAAGGAAATTAAAACATTTAATAATGAAAATATGGAAATATTATTAACAAATAAGTGGTAAATTTATATAAAATGTTCCTATATGATATTATAAATATTAATATTGTAATGGAATAAGTCAGTAACTTTATAAAAACCAATATAATTGAGGTTAAATAATGTTTATCCAAATATAATCCCAATTTAATGGATTTCATCTCAATTTCTCTAAATTATGATATTCTATAATGATAAACATATGTATTAATTTAAATTTTTTAAAAACTAAATAATTATTGTTTAATATAATTAATATTTAATACCTCATATTATTTAATGTTTTAATCTTTATTATTACAAAAATGGGATTTCAAATTGAATATTACAAAGTGGTAAATAGTTTAATAATTCATTTTTTTCATTAGGGTTGGTTACATATTTATTTCACATGAAATTTAATGATTATGATAGTAAATGTTTATTATTATATTATATTTTTCATCCAATGTTTTTATTTTTATTTTTATTTTATAGTCATAATTTTTTCATTAATTAATTCTAACATCAATGGTTTTTTCTTCATTAAGGTTTATTTTAAAATCTAATTTTAATCAATATTACATATATTTCAATTACAATTAAAGGATATTTTTTATTGATTGGGTAAAAAGCCATATTATTTTTCATCTAATTGGGATATTCATGAATTTTTTTGTAATAATACATTTCATCTACTCTAGGGAACTTAAAATTATTGAGAAATTTGTTTTAATAAAACTTTTATTAACTTCTATATTCGATCTAAAATACCTTTTATTTCAACTCAATATATTCGTAATTATTTTTCAAAATGTTTTTATCATTGTCCCAATAATTTATTGAAGATATTTTTTTTCCATTTTTTATGTTATTTAAAATCATTTAAATCATGTATTGATGTCAATTTTTTTAAAAAATGACTCTTTTCCCATATGACAAATCTGAAATTTATAGTTGTTTTAAAATAAATTAATTATATGAAATATCTTTATATCATGACCAATCAATGTTTTAGGACAAAAATTATATTTTTGGATGGTTATTTTTAAAAGATATTTTTTAATTTTGTTTAAAATTTTGTCTTTAAAGTTTAATTTCGAAATAAAAATGATGTTTTCCAGGGGAATATATTTAAGACCTTTTTATTGTATTTCAATTGATAAACAAAAAAATCCATTTATAATTAATATAATAAACAAGTGACATGTTGTAGTTATTTCATCCTTACTCATTTTCTATATGGTTTATGATTATCTTCATGAAGGATAGTATTAATATTCACATAATTGATTCATTGTTTAGTCATTATCATCCCTATAACATTTTCACATTTCTCTCTTTATTGAATTTTAAATTTTAACTAATAATCTATATTATATTTTATAAATATTATTATTTACAATACTGTTTGTCTCTTATACATATGGTATTTAAATTTTTTGTTTTAAATTATTTAATGATTAAATTATTTTTAATCATTCCCCATTACTAGATACGAATTTTTTTTATAATTCACTCTATCCATGAATTACATATAGTATTCATAATATGGGGAATGAATTCAAAATTTGGAGATAGGTTGGTCCAATTTATGGATATCCCCTTTATATAATATTTGTCTCCTGAGTCAAATCAGTTGTTTATCATTGTATGTGTTATTGGTGTATACCGACCCATCAGTAATAAACTATATTGAGAAAGAAACTTACCTTAAAGGTATCAGGATTCCTGAGATCATGATTTATAATAATTATTTATGTCCATAATTGAGAAATCAATTATATATATCCATGATATTTTTTTCAATGATATTTTGTATGGTAGAATTTTATTCAGTATTTTTTCTTAAATGGATTGTGTGGTCAGTTATTTACCATCCCATTTTTGTTATACCTCTTATAGTTATGATTGTAATGTTATTTCTTACGTGGAATATTTTTCCAGTCATTTAATCAGTCATATTGATTATGGTAGAGAAGATATTTAAATGGAATGTATGTTTAGTTATTTAACCTTCCATGTTTATTAATATTTTTAATTTATTTTAGTTTCCACTATATATAACCCTTACATAGAATTTGATCTCATAATTATTTTTCCCCATTCTAAAGTATCCATTACATGTACTAATAATGATTCAAATCAATTTTCTAGAGTGAATAAAGATATTGTTAATTTGTTTTTAATTTTTTTCCAAATAAATTGTGGGTATCATTTTCATATCTATTTTACAAATACTAATAGACTATTTAGTTCAATAGGATGAGATTCCTTTTATCGGATTCCAATGTCTTAAATTAATACATTTATTAGGGCACCAGACTCATGTTCATTATAGTTTGTATCAGAATATGTTTTATTAAATCCATGGAAAATAGACTTAGTAAACCACAGATTAGGTTACATGACCCTAAAATAGATATTGATGATATGTATAGAATACTGAAGTAATGTTTCTGGGAAATTAGAAAATCTGTGGATATTACTAGAAAAAATATCTATAAAGATAATATAAGGGGACGTGGTTCTGTAATTGATTCACCTAGGGGAATCAACACTAAAAAAGGAATGTAGGTAATGGCTTGAGCATTACCTGTTACACATAAATGGGCCGTACTACATACATTATTTGACCCTACCAATGGAAATTCATAGGATTATTCAAATATTCATAAAAACCCATTGTAGAATTTTTAATAATAAATGAAAATGAATGAACTAACATAAATTTATGGTTTCATATATTTAAAAAACAAATTTGTGTTATATTCCTAAAATAAATGATTATGCAAGTTTTTGATAGTGATTAGTGGTTCTTACTCAATGTTTTTTGGTTTAAGTCAATGGTTGTGATACTATGAAATTGTATTTACATTCAATATGATAGAAAATATAGTGAATATGAGAAACCAAATGGCATGACTATAGTAATGAAAGATATCAAGATTATTACATATTTAAATCTCAAATTATTATTAACCAAGTATATCTCAAAAAACTCCCAAACTCAATAATGAATTTAAGGGTTAATTTTTCTAAGGTCAACTGTGGTGCAGATCAAGGAGGAATAAATGATCGATTTCCCTAACATCAGAATTAATGAATAATACACCAATTAAATTGTTAAAAAAGAATGGAAATATGGTTAATGTGTGGAGAAAATTTCATGAAACAATCAATTACTGATGAAAGATGACCATTTTTATGGAATAAATTAAATTTAATAATTGAGATCCATTTAATGTTAAATTTATTAAATATAGGGAACCAAGAAATTATATTTTTGATGTAATTATTCTAAAGGTTGGATCATAGAAAATGTATAGATCTATGTTGAAATGGATCATTTAATGTTTTTATATATTGAGTTTCAAGAATAAAATATTATAAGAATTTTAGAAATAAAATATTGGTTATAATAATCATGGAACATAAAATGATTATGTAAAACTATATAAGAAAATATTTATTCATTAAAAAAATATTAATGGATACCCACTTTGAATATCATTTTACAATAGACCATAAATTAAAATTCCTAAGAACCCCTTTTGAACATTTTCATGGAGGAAAAAATAAAATGATTGAGGATATTTTTTTGGGGGAAACATTAGGGGGATACTACCAATTGGAAGATTATATGAAAAATATTAATTTGGAAGATTAGATTTGTTTTTTTAATATGATTTATTTTTCCTTTATCCTTTATTGTTTTTCTTATGTTTGATGTTTTAATGGGTCATGAATATTTAGTGTCTACCACTAGAATATTTGATGTACTGGTTAATATTCCCTTTATTATAATTAATAATTTGATGAATAAATATTAATGATGAAATATTGTTGTTGATATTGTGTTTTGTACATTAATAACTTTTAATAACCATATTTCTTAGGGAAAATATTTATAAATAAGAAAAAAAGTATTCACTCTTTTATGGGTCATATGAGCTATTAAATTTTGATCATAGTTCATAGATCGTAAAGAAAATTTTCTATATATTTATTTCATGGAGTAAAATATGAATTGGAAATTGGTTGATACACAAGATAATGATTATATTGTTCTTATTATATATAAAAATACAATTAAAAAAATATTTCATTATATTATATGATTATATAATAATTATTCAATATTATGAAAATTATTCTGAAGAAAAAATATTAACTTATTAAACCCATATCTAATAAATCAGTGGCCTTTCTAATCATCACATCATTATGGTTCTGTGTATGTTAGCATTTTCTTGAGAATTATTAATATTAAGATAAATAGACTTTACCACCCCCATCAATATCAAGGAATTATGATTTTATTCTAGGTCCATATATTACAATCCCACATATATTCTCATATTTGAAACCTACGTATTTTTTTTATTACAGATGGGATTTTTTAATTATGATTTATTTTTTATGAGATGGTTTTCTTAACCATTGTTACAATGTGGGGTTTTCAAAAATGGTATTTCTAAATTTTGAATCCTTGAATATAAATATCATTTTAAAATTATGGGTTTGAAAGTTATTTATGTTGGGGGAAATTCAATTGTACTAAATTAACAAATTAATAAAATTGTAATTGTTTTCTTATGAGACATGAAACAGTTTTCTCAAACAGCCCCTGAAAATATAAATATAAATTTAATATCATTGATGTCTTATTGAACATTCAACCATGAGTCTGAATTAACCATGTATAGTGTACCAATATTTTATATCTAATGAATTAGTTGATATGAATAAAAAACTAACGAATCCAAATTAGGGTTATCTATTTAATGTAAATGAAATAAAAAAATTAATAGAAATTTAAATTATTTATTAAAAACTGTAATTTTTTCCATAAGACATTTTTCTTGGGACTTGCATAAAAAATTTGAAATTATTTTACCAATTTTATAATTAGTTTTTTTAAATAATAAAATTATATTTATAAACAATAATATCTATATTATCATAGTTTTTTTGGTATTTTTCTAAAATGAATCACTTCTTCATGATTATTGAAAAATATATATTTATATACAAAAAAACTATTTCATTTATATAATATACAAGGATACATTACATTTTAACCAGATTTAATTTTATATTAGATCAAATTTATTATAATAATACTATTTATGTTAATGTTTATACATTTAATATTTACTTTTGATATTAAATCCTTCAATACATTTAATAGTTATCTATATGAAAACAAGCATTTCCATCAAGGGAGTTGGTATATTTTGAAACTGGATTCTTCTACTACTATAAATTGAATTTGGAATAATATATTTCATTATAGGAATAATCATAATTTATATATTATATTTTTTTTTATTTTACATTAAGAAAGGTAAAAGTGTAAAAATAAATTACAATCCTCAATATAAAAATGAGATTAACATTGGTTAAACTAAAATGAGAGGTGTTAAAAATATCCAAGTTGTTTTAAAACCTCATTTTATGGAAAACATTAGACCATATATCGTAGAGGATAAATAATTTCACATTTTGGATCCCTGTATCATTTGAAACCCATGGTAAACATTCTTCATTTAAAAAATTTCAAGTGTCCACCCACATCAATTAAATAATTCAATCCTTGATTTCAATAATGAGAAATAAACATCCATTTGGTTCATCCAATATCAACCATAATGATATCCTTACAAAGTCAACAACATCTTAGTCTCTTCTCTTATAATAAATCCATTTGATGGCTGATCTTGGCATAAACATATTGAATATTTCTAATGAAGAGATAACTTCATTACAAATTTTTTTCCCCTATTCAACCAAACTCAAATATTTTTAAACTAATAATAAAAAATTTATTAATAACAATAAATACACATATTTGTTATTATTTTATTGTACTGACCAATATATGTAACATACCATGTAATTAATGAATAATAGATATTTTTATCTATGTCTATTAATGAATTAGATAGTGTTTTAGAGGTTTAAAATGAAAACTAATCCAATCTTAAGCATGGAAGACACTAATATTTTTAAAAGATTGTTTTACTGCCTTTTGATGGAATTTTTTTTTTGAATCTATCTTTTGACAATTTTATAAACTATTTTTGTCAAAATAAACTTCTTATTTATGATTGGGACATTAAAATTTACTTCGTGTGAATTTTTGGTATTTTTCTGACAATGTTCATTTTTTAATGAATAGTGAAAAATACTACATTTTACATCAAAACTGCTTTTTAATATTAATTTTTTATATTATTAGATTATGTTTTGAATTGGTTTTGAAGTGAAATTAGAATATATTTTTACCATTTAATCCAATGGTGGTCATTGGAATCAATTTCACTTTGAAATTGGACTTAAACTGGTGTCAATCTTTTGATACTTATTGTTTCATAAAAACACGCTATTTGCTCTGACAGCGAGAATTAATTATTAAATTAATTAATGTGACTTATATGTTTTTAATTTTGTAAAATAGACTTAATTTATTAATTCAGAATATAAAATATAGCTTAGGTTTAAGTTTTGGTATTTTTCTGAAAAACATCAATTTTTGATGAATAGTGAAACCACTAAGTGGTACTTATAAAAACTGATTTTTTGTTTAAATGAAATTTTTCCATCTTTGTGTTTTGAATTTAAAAAATCTGACATACATGGTTGTAATTAAGAAGTAAAATGTGGTTCAGTGAGTTTAAAATAATTTTTTTGGTGAATAGTAACTTATTAAGTTTTTAATCACGATTAGTGGTAATTAGTGTAGGTTAATGTAAAAATAATGCTTTAATAATATGAAATGACCTAGAAACATGTCCTACAATCATTTAATGTGTCATGGATGACCGGTACAATCCGTGGGTCAACTTGGGGACCCCATGGATCCACTTTGGTTGGGAAATGACATAAATAACTTTTTATTTAATGTAAAAGTAAAAATGACACAAACATAATATGTTTTACAAAAACAATTTTTATATTGTTTTATACAAGTCAGATTTTTTACTATAAATATTAATTGGAAATATAAAAAGATTTCCTACATCGTAGTATATTTTTTAAATTTTTTTGACATTAAATAAATAAATTTATTTATGACATCATAATGATGTAGCGATTACCACATTAATAAAGGATTTAAATAAAATAAAAAGATAATGTAAAATATATGACTACACAGTTCCAAAACCTATTTGATGGGTGGATTTCGAAAACGTATCACCTTATCCTCTAATTATATCAATGCGGGACCTTTTGAATCCAAAAATCATTTTAAAATAAAGTAACTTATCTTTACTTTCCAAGAGTGCCCCTCCTCTCCTCTTATAAAAGGCCCCCACCTCTACCTCCTTACCCACACTCCCAAAGCCTTTGGCTCGGCCAAACCCTACCCATTTTGTCTCTCCACTTCCCTCTATTACTCCTTGAAGCCTAACATTGGGAATAAGTCTTCCCAAGGAAGCATTTGAGCTCAAACCAAAGGGAGTTACCCTATTTTAAGGTAATGTCTTCACTTGAGTCATTCTGTTTTATTTTGCTTCTCCAACCCCCTAAACTCTTTTTATTTATTTCTTTTGTAACAACTCCTGTATCTTCAATATAATAGGATGTTTTATAAGAAAGATTCAAGCTAAACTTACACACACCTACATCTAATGGTTAAAGAACATACGGTTTCCGTGGATGGTGAATTTATGCCTCCCGAAACGATGATTGTTCAAAATTCTTTTAACACCATCAAATGTGGCAATTAAGATGTAACTATATTTATATATGATATATAATATTTTTATGTTTTCCTTATGCTTATATATTTTTATTTTTGGTCATACCTTTATGGTTTCCATTATGGGTAAACGCGATATCTTCATTTAAGGAAGTGCAGACTACCGCCCCTTCAAAGTGATTTGATTCGTTAAATACCATATGTGGGACATATAAAGGATGTAGCTATGGTATTATATATGATATTATACTGGAATTATAATATACCTTTATATAATTATGATTCCATTCTATAAAATACGAAATAGAAATGAAAGTAGCATTTATTTGTATGTACGGCTTACCGTCTCCATGAATGGTGCATTTCATTTCATACCTCTAAATGATTATTTAATATTATAAATGAATGTATATACTGGATATATATGATATATACATTATGATTATAATTCTGGATATAATGGATACATGAACAACTTGTAATTATAAAGGGATTATTTTTTACTCATGTACCAATGATCGTTAAAACGAGTGATATTAACTTAAATAATTACATAGTGTTCATGACATGGAAATAAGTGATATAAAAGGAATAATGAACTTGAAAAAGGTTCTTAAACAAGTATAAATTAACTCATGTTTATTATTCAGGACATTAAAAAATTATCGAGTCAAGTCGGACCCGAGGTATGGGACTTCGTCTCAATCTCCCTTCATTGAGGCATATTTTGTTTTATACACAACCTTCTTTTATACGGTGTATACACCCCTTTGAATTTTACGTTTATCCAAAAGGAATCTTTTTATACGAAGTGTTTTACTAAATGAAAAAAGGGAATATTTTGTCGTACGTATGCGGTGACAATGACTTCTCTTCCGCCGTGACCATTATTTAAGTTTCAGATTCCTCTACAAGCCATACCTTCTTTTTAAAAGAAAAACAAATACCATGTTTTACTTTTGTTTTATTTTGGTATTGAATATGGGTTTCATAATGTTTTTATATCAATGTGTTGTATTGATATCTTGTGATTGAAATGTGGAAATGTTATGTATCCTTTATGCATGTTTTATGTGATACGATTATGTTGAGGTTCTTGGGCATTATTATGAAGACGGGTGGTTTCGTGATAAACAAAAGGTGGGTGAGCCCGATATAGCTCTCCAATGCATTGGGTAACACAAAGTAGTGAAATGTTATGTTTTCTCCGAAGAGATTTAGGGAATATACTGTGATGGGTATTCCAAACGTAACCAAGAGGGTTACTCCCTACGTAAGAATGTTATGAATGCCTCAAGTTACCTTTATGTCTTATGATTTCTATGATTTATTCATGATTTGATGATGTATGTTAAAGTGATTATGTTTTATGGGTAAAGTATGACCTCATCCTTATATATATATATACCCATGTTTCCTTTCCATATTTTTATATCCCTTACTGATCTTTTATGCTCATCCCAAGTTTTTTTTGAAATGTTTTTCACAGGTCAAGGGAAAGGTACATGATATGATGATAGTGTTAAGGAAGTGTCAACAAAGAATCCATGTTTATTTTAAATATGTTTCCATTGATGGGAATTATGAATACTATCCTTATGTAACCACTTTGTTTATTTGTGGAATGTAATGAAAGTTTTATGATCTAATTCTCTAAAACTCTAAACCCGAAAAGATCCTCAATGTGTAATCTTGTAATAACTCAAGATTAAGTAAGGTTTAAGGCTGGGGCCCTATAATATCTACGTCCAATTCAATCATATTGGAATCAAATCCATCAATTGTTTGTATAATGGACCACCCCTCATTAACTGGCATTATTTATTCCATCACAACATTTCAAGCCTTGATATAATGATGGATTTAACTAAATTATATGATATAAAAAATATTATTATAATATATCAAATATAACAATACATAAACCATCTTATATTCCAATTCCATTGAAAATTTGATAACGCCCTCATGTGTACGACATACTACCATCGTGTGAAGTAATGTGATTCACATTTCACATATTATTTATAAGGATAATAATAATGATAAAATTACAAAATATATTAGAAATATTTGAGTGAATATTGAATCTATATTATTAATATATTTATCACTTACATTTACTTATAAACATTAATTGAATGATATCACCGCTCATGTATATGTATTACCATCCATCTCTAAAATGTGACTTGATTTTTTATCCATGATGAACATTAAAAATTTAATATGAAAATATATATAACGAGTCAATATTCCATTTATAAAATTAATACCAATAATTATGTAATGGTTCAGTAAAATATTCCAATAATCGTGATCTGTCATTATAAAAAAGGCATGGAAAAACTAAGAAATTAAAACACATAAAGAACAAAAATAATGAAATATAGTTAATAAATTGGTGCTAATTTTTTTAAGAGGATTGTATATGATTTTATAAATATTAATATTATTTAATAATATAATTACATTGATTAAATCAATTTATTTGATAACAAATAATGTCTAACCCAATGCAAGAATACGATAATAGGTTTCATCTAAATTTTTCTTTATATTAGAATATTATATTATTATGTAGGTAATTTAGTTTATATGGTCTATATAATGCCCAATTATAATGTAAAATAAATAAAATTTTAAACTTCAGGGAATTTTTGGTTTATATTTAAATTATTTAATCCTATTGTATTAACATGATAATTAAAAACTAGTATCGAATTTAATAACTAAATTTCTTTCTATTGGGTTATATTATTTATACAAAGTAATTATCATTATAATACTACATGTGAAATTAAATTTGATTATATTACAGATTATTTTTTAAAAATCATGTTTATATAAAATTGATAAATATTCATGAGTCATTTATTAATTATCACATAAATATTATGATCTTTTCCAATATTTATTTCATAATCTCATTTTTATCCAGATTTTTTATGGTCAAGTATCCATGGAAGAAAATTATATAATCATTGGATACTAAAGAATATTCATTTTATTCGTATATACTTATTCATGAATTTATTATGTTATAATATTATTTTTCAACACATCGTTTAGAAAAATATTTTTTTGATTTTTTAAATGAAATATGACATGATATCTCTCTTCAGTAGTAAATAAATCATCTTCAAAACCCAGGTTTTAAATGCATTTTTTTAATTTATTTAATTTTTTCCAAAATATTTTTAATTACTGTTTTACCCCTATTTCATTTTTTACAAAAAAAATGTATTTAATCTTAATGATGTTTTCCAAACAAGAAAAATGGGTATTTTAGAAGATGTGATAAAAAATACTTATTTTAACGAATATGAAATGTATTGAATTTAATACTATAATAACCACTCTGTGATTTAAATAATCCATTATATTTTTTTAAAATTTATTCTCAAAAATATATATTATGAAAATTTTTTGTTAACATTTACTTTTAAATGGTGATTTTAATATAAGAAAAGATATATTATTCTTGATTTTTTAAGTCATTTTAATGTTATTTAATCTCATAAATGAAAGAAACCGATTGTTTGAAATATAACACATGAGGGATATGTTGTATTTATACCATCATAATTATTTATCTATATGGTTTATGATTATTTTTACCATAGATAGTGTTGATATTCAGTTCATTCACTCATTTTCGTGGTCTTTATTTTTTCATTGAATTATTCACTATTATGTGATCATTGGGAAATAACATTACCAAATATATCAATATTATTTATCTTTTATATGAATATATAATAAATTATATAACATTTCATACATTATTTTATATAAAATATTATATTTTATATTATAAATGTTAATGTTGATATATATCCCTTCATCTCGAAACATTTTACCTAATGAATTTTTTTTGAAAATAAATCAATTTTTTGATATATGAGAATTCTTTGGACTAGAATATATGGGTGGGCCTTAATAATAGATATCATGTTGATGTATTAATATTTTCATTATATTAATTAGTTATCAAGGCTGAGTTATATGGTTATTGATGTATATTACCACATCAGTTTAAAATATTGATGAAAAAGGTCTTGATTGTAGAGGTATTGAGATGATTGAATTGAGGACATTCAATAACTAATTATTTAATTCACTTGGAACATAGTTTTTATTTTCCATGAGAATTTTACTATGATATTCTCTTGAGAAGCATTTCATTTATAGTTTTCTATATAAATCATATGCGTTTCATTTTATTTACCATTGCATATTTATTTTTCATTATCATGTTAGGTTATTTTTATAATTAATTAAATGGATTATGTTTTCATTAAACTACAATTCTATATTATATATGATGGTCATGTTGTTTAAATGGAATATCGGTTTAGTAATTTACCATTCCATTTTGACTATTATTATTTTTTCATGACGCCTTCCACTATATTTTACCATTGTAGAGAATTTTAGGTAACCTTTATTTCCTTTCAATTCATTGGAGTCCATGATTATTACTAATAACTATATTCATGGACATTCTGTAAGAATAATGATATTATTGAAAAAATTGTGTAATTTTTATTCTCTAACATCACATAGGAATCTTACTTTTATGTAGAATAAAAATATTATTATATTCTTCATTACATCATGATGTGATTGATTTTAGATTACCCTGATACAATAAATTAAGAAAAAAACTAGGGGTTACTATAGTTAGATTCGATATAACAAATTTGTAAAATATTTCTCAAATAGAACAATCCAACGCAAAAAAAATTACTACAATAAATAATCCAAATTTTACATTTATAAATATAATAAAAATAGGTAAAACCAAAAATGTGTTACCTTCTATAAAAATGTCTATTAATATGTTGAAAAATTCACACACTAGCCATTATGTTGTAAGCGAAGATGAATCCGAAATGAATCAAATTAATTAAACCATTATCTATTATATTTCATCTCTATAATCATATTCCACTATGAAATATTATAGAACAAGGAATGATATGGAAGTGGGGGTAATGATGATATATTTCCTTACATTTGACATAAAAATACCATATGGTTTCACATATAAATAAATGTTATAAAATATTTGGATATAGATACCAAAGGGTGTCCATGGAATGGCTCACGAATAGATAGAGATAAATGAAATCAATGGGGAGAATATAAAGATACAAGTGATTAGGCAGTGAAAATAATGTAAATACTTAAAAAATGATACTAGGATATTTCCAATGCTTAATCAGATACCATCATGTACCAATTAGAAACTCTAGGAAAACTATGGTTTTTTATTTCTAAGGATTACCCATTGTATCCTATATATCAAAAGTACGTGATCCACTAGTTTCATGATCCTTATGAAATTCAATGGTTTTGGATGAAATGAAAACAATGTCCAAAAAATCATTATTTTTTATCCTCTAACATATAAATTTTAATGTGAATAATATAAAAAAACATTAACCCACAACTAGAATTTTTAAAGTGTTAAAATACATTGGATATCTAAAAAATCTCTTATTGACATTTTATGAACTAAAAAAATAATGAAATGGATAATTAAAATCCACTAATAGAATATTTCTATTATTTTATGGTATTTAAATAATTTATTTATTATACAATGAGATCCAAAATAACATAGTAAATAAATTATATGTTCTATTCATTGAAGATAATGGTTGATCATGAAAAAAATTACACTTTTCTGATTAGATTAAACAATCTCATCAAGATTAGGATATATAATGAGATAAATAAAATTGTATGGGTATTTATACTAAATTATCAGAATGATTTTGAAATTTATAATAATGAAGAATAAATAGATTAATGTGGTTACATATTTCCTAGAATGGTATGAACTATAGAACCCAAATTATCCTTGATGATATAAGAAAGGTTGTTCAATGAACATTTTTTGGATGAAATCTACTCATACATGCATACTTTTATATATTGAATAGATCTGTATTAAGAACACCATACAACATATGGATTATATTATTATCATAAATAAATATGTAAATTAGTTTGAGAATAATAGATAAAGGATATCAATTTCATGTCCCAAGAACCACAATACCATTTTCATGAATTTTGATTTTATATATAAACAATTAATTATAACAAAACTATCACATAAAAATTACTATAATAATTTTATATGGTTCTCCAAAATTAAATGTATTGAATTTGTTGATCAATATTATTAATAATCAAAGAATTAAACAATTTTAATATCTCTTAAAATTTATACTTAATGGAATTGTAATGTGTTTCCAGTGTTTGTTTTGTTAGTGTTTTTAAATGATGAACACATAGAGGAGTTTTAAATAAACTATAGAAATATTTTATTCATAATAGTTATATATATATATATATTTCATGACTATAAATTAATTATATGGGATTATTAAGTGATATGTGTAATATTATAAAACTTACCAATTATAAAAATGTATGAAATTCATGAAATTAAATGTGGATTTATTATACCAATATCATGGGTGATGAAGAATTTTACACAATATGAGTGTACAAGCTAGTGAATTTATATTTTTTGATAACGTAGTGAAGAATTTTGGAGACATTAATAACCAAATAAGAAGTATTTTTAAAATGTTAAAAATTAGTGAAATGAAATTAGTTTAATTTTGGTAAATACATAACCCATAAATCATATTTTTCTCCCATAAGAATAATATGATTGTGAGTTGTTGAATAATTATAAAGAGGAATAATTTAGAATGTTACCAACTCTTATTTACCAGGACAATGAGTTACCTATTGGTGAATAAAGGTGTTTCAAGAAAAATAATATGTTAGGATAATCAAAATCATTATTTACATGATGAAATCTAGCCCAAATATTATATTTGTGGATATAAATTATGCTCAATTAAAAATTAATCTGATGTAATTTCATATTTTTGAGAATTAGAGGATCATAATCAATAATATTGGAACAATTAAATTATTCATGAGTATTTATAATTGGTTGAGTTTCATTGGTGATCAAATTTCTACCTCTTGAGTTACATTCATCACCTTTGGAAGATGAATTTATCCGAGCTCTTTGAGAGAAAAATTAGTCATTTCTATTGTTATTGATTGTTGATTTTTTTTAATGTGAGAATAAATAACTAAAATTTAAGTAGTTATATTAAAAAAATATAATTCATGAATGGGTTTTTATATCCTTCAATTATTGTGTGGGGTAATGATTGGGTAATCAATTTCTCTAGTAATCAAGGATAATATTTAGTGTTGAAACATATTAATATAAAGTATAACTTCATTATTGAGATGGTAAAATATTGTGGGTTATATTTTGAATACTTTTCAATAATTAATAAAGTAGATTCTATGTAATTAATTCCCCAAACAAAGGAAACATTTTATTACTTTAGTAATGTTAAGTGTGCATTATATAAAAAAATATTGGTTATTTCATTTCATTTTCCCCCTTTCATTATATTGATGTTATTATTGAATGTGAATGGTATTTTGTGAGATCTTCTTGTAATGTGGGAGATACTTTCATTACCTTGGATGTTAGATGATAAATGTTAACTTTTCAATGAATAAAAATAAATTTAAATCGAAAAAATGTATTCTAAAAGCCTAAAAGAATCCCATTAATGATAATATATCTTTGATGGAGAAAAACACTCATGAGTTAAATGATGTTATGATATAATGTCACTAATAGTTAACCTTTTATATTATAGGACATCTTTACTGTAATGTTCTTTATGATATGAATTTGTAATGATGAATCTTATAGATGATATAGTTTTCATGAATTTAAACATTCTGGTAGTAAACATCCATATGAAATTAATACCACAATTTCTGATAACATACATTATAGTGGAAAAATTAAATTCTATACAAAAATAGTTCAATATCCTATTAATTTCCATTTAAACAATACATATTAGGAAAATAATTTCATCATAGAGAGAGTGGAAAATTCATCATGGTCTATAAATATGTTTCATAATGTTACACTTATGATTTCTGAATACATATACATATAATGATAGTCTATGGATCCCTCAGGATTCCCCATTTGTGTTTAATTTAATATGACAAAAATATTTTGGAGTACTCATTAATTCAATGGTTCTAGATGGAGATTTGAAATTACCTTTACTTTCAATAATCCGATGAACTGAAAATTCATGAATAGTGTTCATGTAGTGACTATTTTTAAGGGTGTTCACATTTTTCAACAAAACCATAATCTAAACAAGTGGTGGTTTTATGTTGAATATGAAATTATCATGAATAAATTTATCATATTTTTTCCATATATAATTTACCACTTAATTTTCTTCCTTTGATGAATATAGAAAATATTTTCAGATAGAAGAATCCTTAAGGAGGATTTGAGATAATCATAGATAGTGTCTCCGATAACATTGTATAATAGATGTAACTCAAGAAAAAATGGTTAATTTATTAACTTTCTTCATTAAATACACATTTAAAATAAATTAAAATTCCCACCGACTAATGAAATGAATCATTTTGGAGTTTAGAGTACTATATCTACCATAAAAAAATGAATTAGGAATGAAAGAACTGCTTTTTTAAAATTTCAGGTCAAGGTACACATGTTTTCATCTGTGACATTCCAATGGTGTTTTTTAGTGAATAAAATCTAATTGGATGAATTTTCTTATACAATAGAATCACCAATGTTAATGATTTTTTAGTTAAAAACCACTGTATTAATTTTATTAAGAAACACATAAAAGGAATTAAATATTTAAGCTTTAATCTGTGTATTTTGATCTTCCAATGGGTTAAAAGTATTTAAAACATTTTGAAGAGGACTAATTGTTGTTTTCATGACCCTTCCCCTAGGGCCCATGCAGTGACAACCCCATGACCGTCTTCCATAGGCTAAGGGTTCAAGACTTGAACCAGAAAGGAATATCCTAAAAAGGGAATGAAATTACTTTAAACTTGTACACACACAAACGAGGGACATGATAAAAGAAAAACACAATGTAGAAGTTCTTTTATTAAAAGTGTGATCCTAATGTAAAACGGTCTGGTATTGAAACAAAATTAAAAATAGTAAATAAAAAATGAAAAACCTGATCTGTAGGTCATCCAATAAGAATAATACATGAAGGGTTGGTACCACTCATCATCTGTCAACACTATCGCTCATCATGTCTACCAGTCACCAATAAGAACCATCTAGCCCTAGATCCCCATGTCTTAGTCACGCAATTTGTCATCTCCACAAGACAAAACATGGTTCGGGTGAAGCCCACATAGGGGTGAATATAACTATACCCAGTAGGGACCCTGAGACCCCCGATGGTCTCCCAGAATTCCACAAGGAAGAACAAAAAAGAATGATCTCAATTACAAATCATAATGTAAAAGACAACATAAACTAGTTATACACCATATATAATTGGAATTAAGATGATTACTCTTCAACTAGATCATTTTATTCTATTGAGATGTTTTGATGATAATCTATGAAGGGTCCCTGAACTGCAGATCCGAATAAGGTCGCTCTATTTTCTATCGAAATTGGGTCACTCTAATATCGATCCACACATGGTCGAACTAATGACGATCCACATAGGGTCACGCTATTGTCAACCCACATAGGGTCATACTACTATCCATCCACACATGGTCACACTATAGACAATCCACACAAGGTTTCTCTAATTCAAATACACGAAGAGTTAATCTAATATCGATCCACATAGGGTCACTCTTCACTTTACAGCTAGCCACAGGATTCCCATATATGGTGCACTTGAGATCCCAAGGAAATGCTCCTCAATCCACTAGTCATATTTCAACCACCACAATGTCTTAGGAAGTAGTAACCCAAATAACGGCCTTGAAATGATGTTTCCAATGTGTTAGATGGCGCATCGATCAAACTCCATGTATGTAAGATATAGGCAAAATGTATAATCGGTCCCGGTTGGATTCGAGTCCGATCCAACCTGTCCATACACCAACATCTTCCAAAACTCATGTGAATTATCTCAAAAGGACTAACTTGTCCCAAGGGTATCATCATCGTAGAAGACGCATCAATCAAACGCTCGGTTTTCGAGATAAGTCATTTTTAGTAAAATGGGGACGGTCAAGTCTGGGTCTGGTAGGGGTTCAGCCCGGTCAAGGTGTCTGACCTGTAAGGAAAACATGGCCTGTGCGGATGTGGGCCGGTTGCTAGATGCACAGACCAGATGCATTATAACGCCCCAACCCTAGTTAATCAGAGTTGGAACATTATAATTTATCATTACCATGATCACACGAGATCAAATCCCAAAATACTAATTAGCTTAGTAGTCTGGGAAATACTAGATACATACATTACATCATGAAATAATGAAAAACAACATTGGGTCTCCAATCAATAAACTAATTTCCCTTAGCCTATTATTTTAGGTTAATCATGATATATTTCATCACATCCATTGAAAAATAGAACATATAAAGTTGTGATATCATATTCTCAGTAAAGATAACAATATGATAGAAATATTCATAAATAAGCATAAACTTTTAATGCAATGTATAATACTAAAACAAAATCCTTTAAAAATTAAACTTAAGTATAATATGGAAGAGATGAATCAAAAAATTCCATTTATTTATTCACATGGATTTTCTACTAGTCGAAGAATCCTATGTAATAACAGTATCTAATTTCATAATGATGGAATGCATAATTCTGGACATCCTAACCACACAATCATGGTGTCATTTCATGACTAAAAAATAAGAGTTTATCAAGCACTTTTCCAAAACACTAGTTTTTTTCATCAGACCTACCAATGCATTAGGTAACTATAGTAGGCTACACCCATCACTTACTATTTCCAATGCATTCCTCATATGAAAACCTAGAAATATTATCTAAATATTTATATTAGAACTAGAATATGTAAGGTCAATGTTTTAACCACAAACCATGAATGGTAAAAAAATAGCACATCTATAGTCAATCATAACTCATTTAATACAATTTGGAAGATTTTATTATAATAAATCATCCTTCATTAAGAATAATGAAAGATATCGAAATAAATTAAAATAATCTGTAAAACTATTTGAGAGAAATATCCCCTTTTTCTTGAAAACATTTAAAAGACTCACTTTTTTTTAAGAAGATTTTAAAAATAGATTTTTGAATCAAAGATTCCCATAACAATTTGAGACATTTAAAAATAATTTTAATTTTAAAATGTTCAATTCCATATAAATATATATTTAACCCATTTTTAAAACATGTACAGTAATGAGTAATATTTAGATGAATAAATCATTAAAACCATTAAAATGATAGTTTAGTTTTAGGTCTTATCTATATGAGAGAAGTTTTAATTAAAAATAATTGAGGTCATAATAACATTATAATATCATGAGAATAAAGGGATTCATGATATACTATGTCAATGTACAGTATACACAACATATAAAAGTGTATTGGTGCTTAACAAAAAATAAGTCTCAATATAATGTAAATTGAGATGAAATCCCTTATAAATGATGTATCCTTAGGTTAAGGATAAATCAACGAAATAATTATTTGTGAAAAAGAAAAATAAACTCAATATGAATTGATACTCATTGTAAATCAATCAGAAGAAATTCACACATATTATTGTAACAACAACAACAATGACTTGGATGTTTAACTCAATGAATTGAAATTGAGTTAAGATTTCTCTAATCAAGTTCATATCGATGACATGAGAATTTATTGATGGAGTGATTATATGTATCAAAATAATATCTACACAAAGGGGGGTGGAAATTACTAAATAAATAAATAAGTATTGTTTTCACACATTATATTGTAGTAAAAGAATCAGTGATGTCTACCTAAAACCCATTGAGTAGAAATTGAAATTTAAAATTCCCTTATCGATTTTGAAACATATCATACATAAACCCCGTGAAATAAGAATCATCCAATAAAGATGTAAATACCCAAAAATTAAAGTTATGTTATAAAAGGAATACAATCATGGGTAGTACATAACCCACACAAAAGGAAATGATAAAAATATAGCATGATACTCACATGAATAAGAAGTGAGAGGAAAACTCCTTACCTTGTACTTTTCCTTAGTTGAGGGTAAATTAACCTCCTGTATAATTGTTAAATAATTGTAATTAAATTATAAAAGAACCATATAAATTAAATTGTTATCATATATAATCTTTTAATTTTAATTTGTTAATAATATTTTAGTAGTATCTTTGTATCAGGTGTTAACTTATTCATTTTTATTTATATGTTTTGTAAAGTAACTAATGTTTGTTATGGATATGATGTATTTGATTCATATAAATAATGATATTATGTTCATAAAAATTATATTTTAATCAGAAAATGATATTTATTACTGAATAGTTATTATGTAGAATGAAATTGTATGTAAATGGATGGTATATCATATATACATAGTCATTAACATGTTTTATTTATTAATGATATAAATTATACTCATTATTATACCCATATAAATTATTATGTGTTGAATATAAACTACACCATGATGTAGAGACAGTAAGTCATACATAAGAATGTATGGTGAATTTTTCATTCATAGGGTGGATATAATAATGAATATGGTTTTACCATATTTATAATAACATCAAAATATTTTGAAGGTAATAGATTTATTATTTTGGTATAGAAACAATAAATAAAGAGGAAGTGGAAGAAGAAATAAACATAGAATGAGGATATAAAATAATTACCTCTTCTTCAGGTGCTTTATTTTGATTTGATCAAAAGGAAACCTTAAGATGGATTTTTATCAAATAAAGGCCTCAAGGATGAAGTGAAGGTAGTTGGGAGGATATCTGTATAGGGGTTGGCTATGCCAATTGGCAATGGAGCTATGATTTTGAGATAAGTGGAAGTAACCTTTTATGAGATAGGTGAGGGTAACATTAGGAAAACCATGAAATATTATTTTATTATACAATCATATTTTGTTAATAATGGATCCAAAGGAATTTAGTTTGAGGATAAAGAGGTTATGGGTCTAAAAAATCTCATCCAATAGGTTTTAGATAGCTTTAGTTCACCATATTAACCTTATATTTTATATTTAACTCTTGGGTAAATTATTTAACATTTACCACGTCTCCGTGTAATTTTCTTTATATAGTTATTAAACATTCTATGAAAATTGGCAGAGAACCCCATGACGTTAATGAATAACATATGTGCTATTATATAAGTCATTTGTATTATCATTAGATTTTTAGTACTATTATATCATTTAATAATATAGTATTTGTTTTAAAAACTCATTTATGTCAATTTGACATTATTTAGTATTTTTTATTTGTAAAAGTTATAGAAATATGATTTCTTCAAAAAAAACATTAATCAACCCAAACATTTATAATTAACCTTGTTTTTTCTGAATGCATCAAAATTATCAAATTACATTTATTTTAATATTTAAAATATCTATTATTTTAATATTTCATTAATAATGTAATTATTACAACATCATTGTGTCATAAATTAATTTTGTTATTTATTGTATAAAAATTATAAATAAAATATCATGATGTTGGAAATTGTTTTATCATTTTAATGAATAATAATAGTCGAAATTATCAAATTTATAACCCTATATTAAAAATGTTTTAGTATTTAAAATTTGAATTTAAAGATTTAAACTCTTCTTTAAATAAAATAATAATAAATATCCTATTAAAATAAAATTTGACCAGAAGGGTCTTATTTTATTCATAAGGATTATTTAGGTTGGAATAATCTAATCCAATATAATTATGACAAGTGTTAAGATAATTATAACATCATTTTTTCACTTTAATTATAGAATTTACATTTAAACAGGGTAAATAATATTCAAAAGTTACTATTCACTAAAAATTATTTTCCTCTAATTGAAGCGCATTTAATTATTGATCTCAACTCTGTCTCTCATATTTTTTAAATTCAATTCATAAAAATGGGAAAATTAAATTTTATGCATATTTGTTAATGTGCCTATAATGTGGGTAAAAGAAGTTAAAATACTCAATGAAATTTTATACATCTAATTTTATAAGAAAATGACTCTAATGAATTACATTGAAAAATATAGGTATTATGTATAAATTTTGAGATAAAATAAATTTAAATAAAATAAAAAATTATTTAAATAAAAATTCAGTTTTTAAACAATAACGTAGTGTTTTTACTATTAATCAAAAAATGAATGTTTTTAGAAAAATACCAAAAATTCACCCTAAGCTAATATTGATATTTTGAATCAAAAAATGATACCTATTTAAAAAAATTCAAAACATAGAAGGTGAATTAATAAATATAAAACTAATTCATGTTGTCAAAACTAGAAACTGTGGTTTTTAGAAGTGAAAACTATCAAAATATTGATATGTGTTTATATCTAGTTTAGAAGTGAAATTACATCCAATGATAAAAATTGGATTAAATTATAATAATATTAACTAGTTATACGTCAAAAATATTTATATTTATAATTTTACACAACAAATTATTATGATTAAAAAAGATATTTTCAATTAAAATTTAGTATCATTCAGTATTCATTAAAATATTAAAGTTATCAAAAAACACCAAAAAATAATCCAAGAAAAATTTTTATGTTCTGATTTTAAAGAAGAATTTAATTTCAAAAAATTGAAAATTTTAAAATTTCTAATATTGTATTTATAAAGGGTTCTCCATTAAAAGGTGGAAAACAAATTTTTTGAAAAATACTTCTTTTATCTAAAAACATGAATTTTCCCTTATATCAAGGATAAGAAACAAAAAATATGAATATTAAAATTATATGGGGTATATATATAAAATTCAAAATATAGATATTAATATTCACAACTTCTTTTTTAATGGCTTGTTTGATAGGTCGTGGTGTGCTTTTACTCATTGTTTCATACCTCACATGCTATTGTATTATTCAAAGAGAAGTGTACCATGGAAGTATGGGGTGTTACATTCTTCCCTCCTTCAATAAACTGTGTCCTCTCAATTTGAAATCTTTATTCAGCAATAAACTTTAAAAAAATGGAAAATACCTTTGTGGAAAACCCACATCAGAAATATGGTTAATAATGTTTTGTCTTAATAAGAGGGAAAGAGAAATGAAAAATTAACCACCAAATTAGGATTTTGAATAGGGGAAAATTGGTGGAAATTTTTGTTGGAGGAAAATGTATATATTTATAAGGATTTATTGAACTCATCAATAAAAAACAAGTGAATGGAAAATTGAGGGCCCCAAATCCATAAATCTATTGTGAATAATGTTAGGTATTTGGATAATATATTTTTGAGTTTCACATACTTTCCCTGAGATTTAATAATTAATTTCTTTATAGAATAAGAAAAAAATTCATGATAAGTAGAGTTCCATCCTTTAACTAATTTCTACCACAAAACATCTTTCACTCCAAATGATAAGTATTTAAGATGACTTGGTCACACCTGATGCGCTAGAATCAACTTATAGAGAATCACATAATCCAAAAAATATGAACAATATGTTTCCCATTTCATTATAGATTATAAAAAACCTGAAATAATCATACAAGATCATATAATACCCAAATGTCTAATCCTTTAGTGAAAGAAATACTAATATTAATTACTAAAATTAACAAATCAATACCCAAAGATAAATGAATACCTTTCAATAAACAATTGTCCTGAAAATCATTCAATATAATATAAACTAAGTTTGAAACCCAAAACTCAGAAGAATTTGATTTTGTAGTCTTCCCCGATAAATTGTATCAACCAAAAACATCGACTAATCTTAAATTCACTTACATAAATGTAATTAACCTAATCTCATATTCTACATGATAGGTTACTCATTTCCATAAATATCCCAATTCACTATAAATACACAATTGAAGAATAGATGGAAAATCCACCATTACTCATAAAATGAAATCATATTGTATTGTATTTTCCCAATGAATATAGTGTTCCCAATAAAGATAATGTCTCCCAAAATAACATCTACCACTAAGTCACCAAATCTTTTCCTTGCACTAAGGATATCGATTTGGTAAAACATTAGACCACAAATCAATATATTATTTATTAATGATATCATATAACTTAAATGAATATGTCACACTAACCAGGGACTTTACATAGAGTAGTGGTAGGCGATAAATCCCAATTTCACTTTGGTTGTGGGGTCGATTCCTGTAGATTTGTCTGACGCGATTGGTAGAAACATTGTCTATGTGTTGTCCTTTTTCAAAAACAATATTTTTTAAAATTCCCAAAATGACATAAACTCTTCAAAATAACCATAACATAATTTATCAACAAATGTTATCTCATAACTCACATATTCATCCCCCAAATTACTAACCTGTAATTGCCTCAAATTCAAGGATCATATAAAACAAAATCGTTATTTATAACTATATCCACATAAGAAAAGAGAATTCTTCCATGAATAGCATTTTCATATAACAAACTGCAGGGTTACAAATACAAGAGAAATTTCTTCCAAAGTCATTCCATCAACCAAAACCACTAATACTTTTAAACATATTTCCTTCTATTTATTTCCACATAGGTTTTTTCATTACCCATTGGTTAACCTATAGAATAGGGCATTGACTCAGGTAATGGACACCCCCGCTATATTTAAGGAAAGTGATTGTAAATGGATTCTTGGTGTCATTTTTACTTTCTTCCATAGTACTCTTTATTTTTCCTAAAAAATTATATACTTCATGTCCTTCATTCCCATAGATAAAGAATTTATTTGTTCCATTGAGACTCATTCCAAGGTGTCTCCTTCCACATTTCCTACATGATGGAAATAGAGCATTCCTTTATCCATAGTATCCACTACTAGAGCTCTTATCATTAACATAATCTCCCTTTTTTGGGTCAAACAATTAGTTAATATATATGTTGTTGATCATATTTCATTGAAACATGATTCGATATGAACACAATATATTTTATTCCTATAAATATTCCATTATTTCTCATTTCCACCAATATGCCCACGACGAACATCATATTCAATGTTACTATGACTTCCTTGGAATGCATCCATTGAATAAAAGCAGAAAGAATTGTGTTGGTATCAATAGTCATAAAATCATTTTGTAAATATAGAGACAAATTATTTTCAATCTAAAACACCTTAGTATTGAACAAGGATGTTTATTCTCATCTTATATTAAAATCATACAAATCATTTTGAAAAGAAAAATGTGAATTATCTTAAGCATATCCCCTGAGGGTGTCGTAACCAAGAGTGCATCAAGGACCATGTTCATGCACCAGTTCCTATTTGAGTCTAGCTCAAAGAAGTGTTTTCAAGTTTTACCCTTAGGTACATCTATGCCAGATCCGCCTCTACCTGGTTGTATCCCGATATGGACGTATTTCATGGAAAACCGATATAATATTTACATTACAAAAAATATTGGTTGTTCTTCTATATAATCTCCAAAATCAATCTTAGGGTAATGTTCTCTAATAATATTTTTTCTATGTCTAGTTTCCAATATTTGAACAATAAATACACTAATACCAACCAGAATTCCCAGACCCTAGTTACCTAGTGTCGGTGCATTATTAAAAATCACTAGTATAATCAAAAGAGATCATGTTCTAAATGAACTATTAGTTTAGTAGCCTTGGATGTACAAGATACATACATTACCTCATTAAATGATGAAAAACAACATTATGAACCCTTGGAATACACTCATATCTATTATCCTTTCCTAGAAGGTTAATCATGATATACATATTCACATTCCGGGAAAAATAAATCATTTAATGGGGTGAGCTCAGATGATTAATAAGGATAATAATATAGAGGAAACATTTATAAATAATCATATACATTTAATACAATGTGTAAAACTGAAACAAAAGCCTTTTAAAATTAGAATTTAGCATAATATGGAAAAGATAAATCATATAATTCCATTTACAAATTCATATTGGTATTCTAATCATAAAATAATTACATATAATATCAATATCTAATTTTATAATGATGGAATGCATAATGCCAGACAGTAAAACCACTTAGTCAAGCCCTCTTGGTAAGACTAAAAATAATATTTTCCATGGAATTATGCCATGAAACTAGTTTGTCTCAAGAGACCAATAGATTCATCGAGGATCTATAGAAGGCACCACCTATCACTCACTTGGTCCAATGAATTATTCATATGAAAAGGCTGAAATAGAATCTAAACATTCATATTAGATCTAACATACAAAATATCAATATTTTAACCACAAACCATGTGTGGTATAAAAATAGAACATCCATAGTGAAAAATAACCAATTCAATACAATATTGAATATTTTATTATTATAAATCAACCTCAAACAAGAATAATGATGTATATTGATATATATTTAAATAATCAGTAAATCTATTTGAGTGAAATGTCCCCTTTTCGTGAAAACATTTAAAAGTCACAATATTTATCAATAAGATGATAAAAATATAATTTTGAATCGAAGGGTTGTAGACCACTTTGAAACAACTAAAATGAATTTTATTTCAATTCATTCATGTCCATATAAATTATTCAATAAAACCATTTTTAAAAAATGGACATTATTGAGAATGATTTTGAAGAATAAATAATTAAAATATTTAAAATGATATTTTAGTTAGAGGCCATAAAAAACAAGATAAATTAGAATTGAAATAATTGAGGTGATAGATATATTATAATATCATGAGAATGAAGTTATTCCAGATGTACTATGTCAATGTACATTATATGAACCATATAAAAGTGAATTTGAGAATAACAACAAAGAAGCCTCAATAGAATGTAAATTGATATTAAATCCCTTATAATTGCCATATAATTAGGTTATGGATAAATCAATGAAATAATTTTGTGTGAAAAATATAAATACACTGAATATTATTTGATATTCAGTGTAAATATATCAACGCACATTCACATATATTATTGTAACATTAACACCAATGACTTGGATGTTTAACTCAATGAATGGAAATTGAGTTAATATTACTCTTATAAAGTTCATATCGATGACTTGAGAAATTATAGATGGAGTGATTATATGTATGAAAAGTATATCCTAAAAAAGGGGAGTTGAAATTACTAAAAAAATAAATAAATAGTGATTTCACAGATAATCATTGGAGAAGATAATCAATGAAGTATGCATAAAACTCAATGAGTGTAAATCGAAATTAGAAATTCTCATACCGATTTGGTAAAACATAAAACATACACCCCATGAAATAAGATTCTTACAATGATGATTTGAATAAAAATAAATTAATATTATATTACACATGGAATCCAATCATGGGCAGTACATACACCACATAAAAGAAAATAGTGGAAATATAGCATGAATCTCACGAGAATAAGAAGTGAGATGAAAACCATGTGCATTATACATTACCTTAGTTAAGGGTATGATAACCACCTTTATAATGGTGAAGTAATTTTTACTAAATTATACAATAACAGTATACCTAAATATGATATCATATGTGATCTTTTAATATTTCTTTGTTAATAATATTTCAGTAGTATCACTGATCGGTTGTAAACTAATTCATTTTTTTATAGGTCTGGTTAAGCTAGTCATGTTTCTTATGGATAGGATTTATTTGTTTTGTATAAAAAAATCTATAATATTTTTAATCATTATTTTTAAACATAAAATGATATTAATTCTTTATTTTTTGCACTGGGGAATGAATCTCTTCGCGTTCGTGGAGACGATAATCTGTACGTACACACGAGCGTCCATACCAATCTATTGATGGTGAAATTGTATGAAAATTGATCGTATATCATATATTTAGAATCATTAACATGTTATATTTATTAATTATATCAATTATTTTCATTATAATACCCATAAAAATAATTTAGTGTTAAATATCAAACTACATCCTGACTTGGGGACAGTAAGTCGTACGTACGCACGTACGGTGACATTGTATTTCATAGGATAGATAGAATAATAAATATGGTAGTAAAATATTTATAATAACATGACAGTATGTAGAGGTTAATATAGTTATTATTTTGGTATGAAAAAAATAATGAAAGAATAAGTAGAATAAGAAAAGAACATTGAATGAGGTGATTAAATAATTATCTCTTCTTCCGATGATTCCTTTTGATTTGACCAAAAGGGCTCTATTGGTTGGATTTCCGATCAAAGTAAGGAATCTTGGTTTAATTGAGGATATATGGGAGGATATTGGATTAGGAGTTGTCTGAGGAAAATTACTTTGGAGGTGTGATTTTGAGAGTGGGGGATATACACTTTTATAAAAGTGATGAGGGACACTTTAGGAAAACATTGAAATATTATGTTATTATACAATAATATTTGTTTTTAAATGGAAAAAAGATTTATTTTGATTGAAAGGTGGTGATGGGTTGAAAAAAACTCCACCAATATGTTTTAGATAGGTTAAGGTCACTATATTGACATTATATTTTAGATTTTACTCTTAGCTAAAAAGTTTATCATTTTCCATGTATCCTTCTATTTTTATATTAAATGGTCAATAAAATTACAATAAAATGCCAAGATAACCCCATGTGGTTAATTAATAACATTTATATTATTATTTAAGTACATTGGAAAATTCTTAGATGTTTAGGACTATTATATCACTTAATAATATAGTATTTGTTTTAAAAACTCAATTATGTCAATTTGACATTATTTAGTATTTGATTTTTTTAAAGTCGTTACAATATGATTTCATCGAAAATAATTAATTGAATACACCATAACATGTAATATTAACATATAAAATATGTGGAATGCATCAAAATTCTAAATTTACCTTTATTTTAATATTTATAACATCAAATATTTTAATCTTTCATTAATAAGGTAATTAATGCATCATCATAGTGTAAAAAATAAATTAAATTATTTAATGTATAAAAATTATAAATAAAATACCACAGTGTAGGAAAATATTTTATCTTTTTAATAAATATTTATATTAGAAATTATCTTATTTATAACCTAATATTAAATACATTTTTGTTATTAACATTTGAATTTAATGTTTTTAACTCTTCTTTAAATAAAATAGTAATAAATGTCCTAATCTCATCAATATGGACTAAAAGGATCATATTTTATTCCTAAGGTTGATTTCAGTCGAAATGAACTTATCCATTTGAATAATGTAAAATTTTAAGATAATTATAATATAATTTTTTTTCATATAATTATCTTATTTACTTTTAACCATGGTAAGTAAAATTTAAAAGACTACACACCTCGAAAAATCATTTATTCATATAGAACCCCATTTTACATAGAGATGTCAATCGTGTCTCTTAGAGTTTTGAAATTCAATTTACCAAATCCATAAAATTACATTTTAGGAAAATTTTCTAACGTGATAAGAAGGTGGGTAAGAGAGATTAAATAAACAATAAAATTTAATATATCAAATTTTATTACAAAATAATTTCAATTAATTGCATTGAAATAATATTAATATTATGTATCTTTTTCGACTTAAAATAAATATAAATAAAATCAATTATTATTTAAATAAAAAGTCATTTTTTTTAAAATAACTTAGTGGTTTTTAATCTTCATAAAAAATTGAATGTTTTCAGAAAAATATCTAAAATTAACTCTAATATAATTTTGATATTATGAATCCAAAAAAGATTCCTATATTACCCATTTCAAAACGTTGAAGTTTAATTAATTTATTTAAAATTAATTCCCATTCTCAAAACCAGAAAGTGTGTTTTTTTGAGAAGTAAAAAACATTAAAAGATTGATTGGTGTTTATGACCCGTTTTATAGGGAAATTACATTCAATGTCATAAATTGGATTAAATGATAAAAATATAATCTGATTATACATCAAAACCATTCAAATTTATAATGTAACAATATATATTTTTTATAAAAAATGTTGTTTTCAATTAAAAATCATTATCATTCACTATTCATAAAAATATGAATGTTATTAGAAAATTACAAAAAAAAATATCCAAACTAAAATTTTATGTCTTTATTCTATAGAAAATATAATTTCATAAAATTGAATATATAAAATTTTCAAATATTGGATTTAAAAATGGTTCTCCATTAAAATGTCGAAAAACTTCTTTTTCGTAAAATAATTATTTTATATGAAAAATTGAATTCGTCTTTATATTATGTCTATGAAACCCAAAAAATGAATTTTTAAATTATATGGGAAATATATAAAAGTAAATATGTGGTTATTACTATTCATAACTGCTTTTTAAACAACTAGTTTGATAGGTCGTGGTGTGTTTGAACTCGTTGTTGCGTACATCACACGGTATTGAATTATTCAAAGATAAGAATATTTTGGAAGCATGAAATGTTACATGTGATGCCTCTGGTTCTGCTTGCTGGTGGCACCAGTAGGGAACCACCCCTCCTTCCAAAAGGCTTCTTTGAGCATGTCATTTGTCTAGGTGAGTGGTTCGAGCGGGACACTCCTCTCCCTATGTGGCACGTCGGTGTGACGCCATTCTACCTCTATGGCCCGGGCGGTCAGTGATCTTGCCACCACAACTCATATCTGTTCTACTCTTCCACATAGCTGACTTAGCCAACCTCAACTCTGGTGGTTCTATGCGATCTGTTGCTTCTATTGGCCACCAAAGATGCTCTAGTGGTCTGTTTTCTTTTCGATCTGCTCCTACGGGCCTCCTGGGTTGCCGCCTTCACTACGAGTTTCTTAAATTCATCTTCCCAACCAGTTTCCTAGTTGCACACATTGAAATTAGACAAACCAATAATGGCGGGGGTGGGGGTCTGTGCTTTGTTGGGATTGTCCTGCACCCTCTGCGGTATTGTTCTATCATAGGATGATAACAATAATCAATTAGAAAGAACAATTCCCCAAATTATGACCCCTGAACAACCACCTGCATGAAGAAATGAGATGTAGATCAACGTGTTAGTCATTTGGTCCGTGTTCATTGTATTTTCCAAGAATGGGATGAAACGAAATATAAAACACGTAACCCCATAAATAGATTTGGTGGAATCCATTGGAAACGATGGAAGTAATCTATGTTCATTGTCATTTGACATTTTTTGTTGCTTGTCGATCCTTAGTTTGATTCCTCCATTAATCGTTTCCCAATAACCATTCAACATTATGTAGGAACTTTTTTGGCGTTTCCTCAGAGATTCCTTACATGGGTTCTCAATTTTCGTGTAAATTTTTTGATTAAATAAAAGAAACTACCCCACATTGCATTCATTTATATGCTTTATTAAAGAACTAAAATTAATTAATATTTAATCTAAAGAATGTAGAGGTTACAAATGCTAAGGAAGATTTCATTAGATGCCTATTATTTAGTATCCATCATCACACAGTGGTCCCACCATCTCCCGCTCAGTGGTTGTGGAAAGAATAAAATAACTCATTTAGTTATTTTATTATTGTGTCTGAAAATTCCAAATAAGAAAACTTTTCATCTGACCCTTTTCCGATCGATGTTAAGCATTACCTAGGTGAATCTTGGTGCTAAAATTTCAAGGGTTCCTTCATATTTTTTATCCAAGAACTAGTTCAAAGGATATAGATTCCAGACCAATCGTTTACTGAACATACCTTAAAATAGTTTCAGAATTCCTATCTGGGCTCTCTGGGCCTTAGAATCACATGCCATCAATTTTCGCAGTCTCATAAAATTTCCATTAAATTAAAAAAAATTATATGGAATTTCTGGGTCTTTACATTCTTCCCTCCTTAGGGATTTACGTAACCAAAATCCACAACAAATGATAAGAAAACATATGGGGATACTGAGCACGAATCGAAACCTACCGCTCCCATTTCTCTCATGGAGGTTCCCATTCTAACACCGAACTCATGCAGGATGAATCAACCACCCCCGCAGGACTTGCTCATATCGACCCTCTATATCCATCGGGAACTCCTCGAACGTCACTCAATATTCTATGTCTAGCTCTCCCCAATTGATGACGTGTGATGTATCACGCATTATCTCCTCAGCATCGACATGTGGAAAACATCTTGCACCTGGTGCATCATTGGGTGGGATAACTAGGCAGTACACCACCTTTATAACTCTACTCATGTTCTATAATGGTCTAAAGAACCTCTGAGATAGCTTGATGACCCGAAAAAATCTCCACAATCTTCTTCGGGGAGAGTCCCGAAGGAAAACATGACCGCCGTCATAAATCACCAAGGGTCTCCATCTCCCTTCGACATAAGACTTCTACCAGCTATTTATAGTCTTCATCCATTATTGGATGATCTTAATCTCAGTGGCAGCTTGTACCAACTCTAGAACAATAATTGTTCACTCACCTAGGTCTCTCTCTCATAGAGGTGATCTACATAGTTGCATGTATAAGGCCTCAAATGGTTCCATTCTGATGGTGGAGTGATAACATAAGTTGTATGTGAAATCTACCATTGGAAGGTGGTTATCCCAACTGCAGCCAAAATCATGGACACAAGAACACAACATGTCCTCAAGTGTATGTATGGTACGTTCAATCTGACCATCTATCTGAGTGTAAAAATCATTGCTCAGGCATATCTATATCCTGAAGGCCTCCTGTAATCCCTTCCACAACCCGGATATTAAACGAGCAACACAACATGAAATTATAGTCAATTATTTTATGTGATGTCATATTATCTCATGTATAAAGAGGCGTCCCAGGACATCTACTGATCCTTGCTCCTGAATGGGTGAGAAGTAATCTGACATGGTGAGTTGGTCAACCAACAGCAAGATAGAGTCATGGCCCGTGGTTGTTTTTGGTAACCCTATCACTAAATCCACAAAGGTACAATCCCATTTCCATTCCAGTATCTCGAGTGGATGAGTCAAGCCTAATAGAACCTGATGCGCGTCCTTTACATGCTGACATGCGAGGATTCATGAATCAAACTTTTCCACTAACTTCGTCATCCATGTACACCAGTACTAACGTCATAGGTCATAATAGTTCTTCGCCACTACAGGATATACCGGCAAAGGGGAGGTGTGGAACACCCTCAACACCCCCTCTCTAAATGTCACTATTCCATGGTGTATTCTCTAAACATGATGAAGTTTTCCAACCTTCCAAAAAAAATTAGTAGCCTATCTTCAGGATATCTTAGCACGTCGGGTCGCACATTCGATTTCCATAAGACATGTCTACTAAACTCACTGAATGAGTGGGGAGTGATAGTCATTGACTGGAGGTAAGTCGGTCCATCACTATCCATGAAAGATATATGAAAAACCTCTAGATGATATGTCACCTCACTCAGTACCTATATTCTAGACCTCCTACTCAGTGTGACTAATAATATTCTAACATGACTAGAAGTGCATTCTATCTCAATGTTATAGTACTAGAGGAAATAAATCCATAGACACTGTTTAATGTTCAGTTCCATCAATGAGATGATATAGATGAGACTCTTCTGATTGGAGTAGATATTAAACGTTTCACCAATCAAGTAGTTCCACCACAACTTGAACACAAAGTCCACTAATACAATCTCTAAGTCATGGGTCACATAGTTCGGCACATGTTGTCTTAGCTGTCGTGACCTGTATGAGATTACCACTTGCCCCTACATCAGGACATTCCCCAGTCTGGTCCCTGATGTGTCATAGTAAACTACACACCCAATGCAATCTTCTGGGAGCTTAAAGATGGGGCACTCATTAGTAGCCTCCTTCACTACTGAGAACTCTCCTGAAATTTCTGTATTCATATGAAGGGAAGTCCCTTCTTTGTCAATGAGGACAAGGCATCTACTATTCTGGAATAGCCACATACAAATCTCTGGTAGTACCCAACCAACCCTAGGAAACTCTGTACCTCAGTCATGCAGCTGGGTGGCTCCCAAGTAAGCACTGCCTCTATCATCCTCCAATCCACTACAACACCAGGCTCTATGATAATGTGTCTTAGAAACCGGACTACATGTACCCAGAACATGCACATTGAGATAATTCTATAAGGATGGTTCTCCCAGAGTGTATCATGGACTGTCAATAGACATGGGGTGTCCTAATCCTCCGATGCTGAGTGCACCAAGATTTTAGCATTGAATACCACCACGAAACGATTGTGGTATGGCTGGAAGATCCAATTCATTAGTCCCATGAAACTAATTGGGAATTGATCACGCTAAAAGACATCACCATGAACTCATTGTGGATTTACCAGTATCTTAAATCTATTTTCAATATGTATTCTCACCACACCTAATGTTGATGGTAGCCTGATATGAGGTATATCTTCAAAAACCACTGATCTCCCTTAAGCTGATCGAAGAGATCAGATATCCTCATAAAAGGATAGGTGTTCTTCACGATCACCTGGTTCTAGCATTGATAGTCCATGCAAAGCCTTAATCTCCCATCTGTCTCTTTGGCAAACAAAATCAAGGTATCCAATAAAGAAACAATGGTTCATATGACCCCCATCATCTACAATTCCTCCAACTTTTCCCTCATCTCACAATGATCCATGGGACTTATCTGATATGTTGGTGTAGATATCGGGGATGTCTCAGGGTACAAGTTGACGTGGAAGTCTACCTCTCTAGGAGGAGGTAGCCCCGGAACATCCTCAGTAAGAACATCCACATACTGGTCCACTACAACAGGATATCGTAGACTCCTCTCATCCACTATAATGAGGGTGAGGCTAACCAACTAATGAGTGATCAACTTCATCCTCCTATGACTAAAAATTACCTTTTTATTATAAAATCAATTTTTCAGAAAAGTGATAAACCATTCGCTATCAATCCGAAGGTGATGCCTCATAGGAGAAGGAAAATCCATCAAAGAAAAGTGGCGGCCTATTAGTGCTTTCCTCTCTATAAAGAATCTAGTTTATAAGAAAAACTATAGCCACATGGTCATTGCCAATAACATCTTCAAAATGACATACCATTTTGTACTATGTTCGAATATACTCTCCTTTGCTGATTTTCCCATCATTGAAGCCTCTCATCCAAATAATATCTTGGTTGTCGATCCAATTCGCCTACTCTCTATTGACCCCTACTTGAATAGGTATTCCAATCATCTCCACCTCTTCTTGTGGGATGTTTAAATAAATAATGTCCTCCACCATTTCTTCCTCAGAGTGGAGGATAGGTTTTTTATAGTCCTTGGCCATTCCACTTTTGATATCGTGTTTTATATTTTCCGAAACTATATCTTGGGGATTCTCCTGCACAATAATCGTAATGGCTGAAGACATATTCTTATCACATGTTTTTGATTTTCTACCGAATCATGTTTCCATCAGTTTTGGTTAATGAAAGTAGTACTAGTTTCCTTTCCTCATCTTCTTCCTAGGGGGTTTCCCCTCCTAATGAGACTTAGGATCCTCTTTAGACACCACACCTTCTATACTTCCTCTATTCAGGTCATGTGGAAAATCTTGGACATGCTCATTAGTGTGAAAACACTCAAATGTGTTTTGTATCTAAACTCCATTTAGAACCAAAGCCTTTATGTTGTTTGATTATTGACCCTCGAACTACTCTGCATGATTTGAGATTTCTTTGCCACCCCTTATGACCAAAACTCAATTTCTATCCCAGCTAAACTCTTACCTCTAGCTTGAGGTGAAGAGGATTCATCAATCTGCACTGAAATACATAGGTCTCGGTCCCACAATCCACCTTAAACTGATCAGAAATCCCCAAAATATATGGTTACTAAAATTGTTTTGAGAAACATCTATCTCTACACATCCTTTACATCTAAGAGATTAATATGGACAACATCGTTCCACTTCCTCCCACGCACTGTCACCTCCACTGATGGCCTCCCTGTCTGCATACAGTGGCCAAGTGACCCAGTCTTCTACAGGAAGAGAAAAACTCCTCCCAATGATCGAAGACCACTAGTTTTTTACATTATACATCATTTCCATATTAAATCTACACCAATTCAACTTGTGGCCTCGACACATCCACCTACAGACACATGCTTAGGTTGATCGGGTGACACATTAAAGCAGTGCGTGAATCCACATTGAGAAATTGTCCAACTAGATTTTCTATCTTACGTAGAATCAGAAAAATATGGAATCATTGAGGATGTTGAGGAAGACTTACTAAAACTATAACTATAGAATAATCATGATTCAGGTATAAATCATAGCTCCACTGAAAAAGATAGAAGCCACATCCAATGCATTTCCTGGGCATACATGACAGAGCCCAAACAAGGTCCTCCAATGAAGAACATTGCACCATCAAATACCTTGTATACATTAGACTGACAACAAATAATTCTTTTAGACCCCAATGATTGAAGAAAAACCTATCAAATTCTTCAAATGAAGGCCGTTTTCTCCAAAATTGGGAAACCTCCATTAGATGTTGTAAACTCTCCACCTCCATATGCTTTTTAGTCGACAACGGAATCATAGAGTCCCCTTCCCATACACTAGGGACCTTCATGTATAGATTGGCCGTAGGAAACCTCAGAATATTAGATGGATCAGTGATGGGGTAGAAGTTCTATATCCATCCATCATGTGGAATTTGGATATCCTCCCACCTCCTGTCGACTAGTCGTGGAGGGAGAAGCTCCATCGACCCCATTAGGGTTATGCCATCACTGCTTCGATCACCATTCCCACCGACCCAATCAACTACGTCCTCATTTCAGAATTTCCATTCTTTGTTGCAATGGTTCCCTTCGTGTCGATGAAGTAAAACCTTGACACATTCTTATAGACACACCAAACATTTTTCCTCAAATAGTAGATCTATTCATGGATTGCGGATAGCCATTTCATACCAAAGTTAATATCATTATTCCTTGATGCTGTTACAAGGATATCCAAGCCGAATATATCCCCTCCTAGAGTAAGATCACACTACCATAAATAGTGCATAATCATTGAATCCTCTCCCATATGAGTCTCTAATTGTAAATTTCAATCCAATGTGTCCATCCGAATCTCCAACCTCTGACCAACAGTCATGGAAATGAAGGAGTGATTGGAACCTATGTGCATAAGAACTGCATCTAGGGTGGAGTAAAAGCATATCATACCTCGAATCTTCTCTAGACCACCAGGTTCATAGGCTTCTGCCTCCTGATGCTGAGCTCATCCCTATCCACCTGCTCACTAGGGTTGGGGTGGACCGCCTGGGGGTGGTGGCGGTAGTACCTCAAACATTCACCCATTTCCTAATGCACGACCTACTCCTCTACCACGTCTTCCACCCTGCGGACCTCCCCACTCAAACCTCTACATCTTCATCGATGGTCCTTCAACTATCAACTGATCATTAGTATGGTAGGTTTGGAAATCATAGCCCATGTGACCAAGCCCACTGCTCAAGTAGCATAGTCTGCTCCTCTGTTGACCTCCTCTTCATTATGAGATCTACACCTTCGACCATATATCTTTGGGTCATCATCCGGATGTTCTGGCCCACATTGGCATGTCGTTCATCTATCTACATCATACTGTAGCTGACTCGACTACCTATAGTCTGGTGGTGGATCTCATCATCGGTGCATTCTCAACAAGTAATTTATCCACCAACAGTTATCTCTCTTGAACTCTAGCCTATTTCGGGATATTGAGCGATATAATTGATACTCTGATCTCCCGTCAGATACCCTTATCATAGGGCTGGTCCCTAAATAATGGGTCTCGTACCATTTTGGTGGAGTAGTGAGAGGGGTCAGTGAATCTCAATGATTACTGGGCCATTGTCATGTTTCCCTACTATAAGTGTAGTAGATCCGGAATACCCCTACATCATAGTGCCACTGGTAAGAAATATTCCCAAAAAAGGCTCTCAAAGACCAACTAGGAAGGGGTCTTCTCCTCATGCATATGGACCATTAGGATCCACTATATCCCAACAGTTTCCATGAAGCGGCTAGAATCTAGAATCACCATCTGGTCCCCTGGTGTCTTGACCAAAAGGAAAACATGTGCCACATCCTCCATCCAGTACTCTGCTGCTTGTGGATTTATCTTGCCTTGAAACCTTAGAGTCCTCTCTCTTTGTAACTTATGCAATTCCCTAATTCTACATGCACGGTCCAATAGTGAGTCTTGTGGAAACATCTACCCTATGGGTGGTGGAGATGTTGGTACACCACCTTAAGGTGATATCGCTATAGGAGGTCCCTACATTGATACCTCACAGCTCGGTTGGACATCATCGTGATCTCTCACATGAATCTTGGATGGCAGTTTACCTGGTGGAATCTTATGAAGAAACAGGTTTGTCACAATCGATAAGTTATATATTGTGAGATGAATCAAAATAGATCAAAATGAAAACATTTTCAAAACACATGTAAACAGATTATTTGTGTATCGTGTCAGAAATAAGAACTCAGGGTACGAGTGTATGGATAGGTCTTCCACTACACAAACACTGGACACCATAAATTGTAATATAAACTCTAGACACTTAACACTATTTCTCCATTGAGAACACATACTATTAGTTCTTCTAGTTGAATCGACCCATTTCATACCACGTTGTTACAACTTATCCCATGGGGCCCATTTTGTGTCAACCCCTAGCCCACCTTCCATAGGTTTGGAGTTGTCGTCTATCACCAGAACGACATATCCCAAAAAAGAAAGGCTTTTCCTTTAAAATTGGTCACACCCATACTGGTTACATTACAAAATCATACCACAAAGTAGAACTACTGATAGTAAATGTTTGAACTGAAAGAAAAATTTTCTAGTATACAAACCCAACTAAAAAGAATTTACCAAAAAAAGGAAAAAACATTCTCCAGAGGTCGTCCACCAAGAATCCTACATGAAGGGTAGGTGAAAGTTGTTGTTTGTTTTCAATGCTGCTCACCACGTCAACCAATCACCTCAAAGGACCATCTTGACCTAGGTCCCAAAGTCACAGTCATGTTGTCCCTAATTTGGAAAAGACACAACAAAAGAGAGGTGAAGCCCATGCAGGGGTGAGTTTAAAAATACAGAGAAGAGATCCTAAGACCCACGAAGGTCTCCTAGCATTTCACAAGGAAACCCAAAAGCATGATATCAATCTCAAACCATATATTAAAATAATACTCTCACTAGGTATAAAGAATATAGATTAAGAATAAATATAATTAGTAATTTTTATTGACCATTTTCTTGATGAGAGGTTTTGTTGATGATCTACGAAGGGTCGATGAACTGCTGATCCACACAGAGTCTCTCTGAGGTCAATCAACACATGATCTCTCTACTATAGAATCACATAGGGTCACACTACTGTTGATCCACACAGGGTCACTCAACTGTCGATCCACACAGGTTCACACTATTGGCAATCCACATAGGGTCTCACTACTGCTGAACCACACATAGCCGCTCTATTGTTGATCCCCGATGGGTCACTCCCATACCGATCCACATATGGTCTCTATTCACATGACACCCATCAACATTATTCCTACACATGGTGTTTTTGAGTCCCCTAGAAACCATTCTTCAAGACACTAGTCATATTTGAAAAGAAACAAATTCTCATGAAGAAGTTACCTGAATGAACTCATGGTCTTAAGTATTCTAACACAATAGATGGCACATCGATCAGACGCCCAGTTTGTATGATATAGGCAAAAATGTAAATAGGTCCCGATTAGATTCGTGTCCAATCAAATCCAGTTGTAATCCAACATCTTAAAAATCACATGTGGAGTATCTCAAAAGGAATGCCTCGTCCCAAGAGTCCCATTTCCACAGACAGCACGTTAACCAGATGCCCGATGTGAGAGAGACATCTGTTTTAATAAAACGAGGCTGGTCAAGTCCGAATCTAGTAGGGGTCCGTCCCGCCTAGAAACTTGGTCCTGCTCGGATGCAAGATAGATGATGGATGCACTGATGGGAAATAGTACGTCCAGTTCAGCTAGCTGGAGGCGACAACTGGGAACCTACCGTCTATCTGAAATGATCGGCTAGAGTCAGCTCGTAGTATTGTCATACGAACAGAGTAGGCCTCTCATCTCCCTGCGCAGTGCATCGGTGCTGGTCCATTCCACCGATGCAGCCTATCTGACCATGGAACCTATGGTTGTGGAGGTTGTGGGCACTGCTCTTCAACACATCCAGCTCGACTGTCCACTGCTGCACTGATGGTGCTCCACCGACGGTTACATCCCTAGGCCACGAGAGATGCTCTGGTGGTCCATTTTCATTCCAGTATGTGCCTATGGGCCTCTAGGGTCTCTCCCTTAACATTAAGTCTCTTTAATTTTTCATTCATACTCATTTCTAGGTCATACATAACGAAATCACATAAAAAAAGAATGGCGGGGTGTTTGAGCCTTGTTGGGATTGGCCCGCACCCTCTACACGAGTGTTCCATCATGAGGTGATAAAAATCATCAATTAGAATGAACAATTCCCCAACTTCTGAACCCAAAAAACCACCCACAAGAACAACCAAGACGTGAACCATACCGTTAGTCAGTTGGACCACATTCATAGTATTTTTAAGAAATGAGATAGAAGGAATCATTAAACAAATAAACCCCCTAACTGGATTTGATGTAATCAGTTGTATATGATAGAAGTAATCTATGTTCGTTTTCTTTTGACAATCTTCACTGATTTTCGATCCCTAGTTTGATTCCTCTAATGATCGTTGCGCGATCACCTTTCTTCATTATAGAAGAATGTCGCTGGCATTTCGTCTGAGGTTCCTCCCATGGGTTCTCAATTCCCATGCCAATTATTTGATTAAATAAAAGAAAACACACCATGTTTCATTCATTAATATATCTTATTAATTATTGTAATAAATGAATCATTAATCATAAGAGCATTGTAGTAACACATCCCAAGGGACATGTCATTAAATGTCTCTTATTTATTCTTTGTCGTCACACTGCGGTCCCACAATCCATCACTTAGTGGCTGTATAAAGAATAAAATATCCCATTTAGTTATTTTTTTTAAAAAATTACAAAAATTATCTTTATCACCTAACATTCCAGTCGATGTTAATCTTCTCCTAAGAGAATCAATGTGCTGGGAATTCAACGGTGCCCTCAGATTTTTAATCCGAGCACCGGTTCAAGATATTGTAATTACCACCCGATCATTTACAGAACCTACCTTAAAAACATTTTTAATTATTTACGAGATCTATGGACCTCAGAATCACATGCCGTCAATTTTCACAATATTGTAACAATTTCATTTAATTTAAAAAATTATATATCATTTCCAAGTCTATATTGTTATTTTTTATTTTTATGTTCAATGAAATTTTTTGATTTGCTAGAAAATGTTAGTGTTCAAAAATTATGGATAAAAGGCCCCTGAGAAAGGATATATGGAAGAGTTATTGTATGTGAAATAGATATATTTAAGCATTTAATGTAATATGGATCTTTGAAATCCAAGTGCCTCTAATTTCACATGATTGAGCCTCCACATAATATTATACTCAATGATTGATTGAAAATTCATTGAATATTATTTCCATTCCCAACATTATAAAGTGGGATATAAGAAAATGAGTTTTGTTACATTGGTACTTATGATTATGTTGAATACCAGAACTATTTTTATAGGATCAAATATTTTTTTTTCTGTTTTAAATAATAATATCAGATAATAGTTCTCAGATGACATTGGTGATGTATAATACTAAGGATAATTTATTAATAGAAGAGGAAAATGGGTAGTTAAGAAGACCAGAATTGACACTTGGAATATATAATATCAATATTTACCTGGAGTGAAGGATAAATATATAAAATATTATCTTACTCATTAGTGAATAAATTCAAATAGTCACACATCGGTATAATATTATGAAATTTTATTTGATATGATTCTTTAATGTGTTTCAATATTATTTCATTTAGTATTAACCACCAATATGATATCTAATATCTTACAGGTTGGTTTGACTAGACTTGATAGTAATTGAATGAATTCATGTTTAGGATTGAATAATCATGATGAAATGAAAATTTAGTTTGTTATGATAACTTCTTTTTCTATTACAAATTCAAACATAAATTGAAATCATACCATAATAAAATTCAATGATTCATATAGACTAATTGAGATTAGGGATATTACATGATTTTCTATATCGATTTATTTTTAACACCATATTTTAGATAAAAACCAATAGTAATTACTAACATGTGAAAATAGTTCATATCGATCATATATTTTTCGGTTCTAGAATTAAATGTTTATGTATCAAACAATATTCTTATTATACATGTCTATATGTGATGGATGATAATTTTATTTATAATTTATCCTAAAAAATTGTGGATTATAAATTCCACATATTTAAAAGTATGGTTTCATATGAATAAGATAAATTTTATTTATATATTTCACATCTCAATGAATATTTAAGATATTTTTATATTTTATTTGATATAGTATTCCTATATATATAGTTGACCTAAATATTAGGTTGAAATACATGGTCCTTCATTGTTATTTTTGGAATTAATTTTAAAATATTATATTTTCCTATATTATTAGGATAAATAACTATAATTTTTTCAAATCCATTAGAATAGAATAATTAATGAATCTTGTTTTGTTTTTGAGATGATGTATAATAATTCTCTTATGATATTATATTGGAGGGATTTCATAAGGACTATAGAGTATCGATCATCACCACCTCGATTTGGGTTTTCCATTTTTTATATATTACTTAATATACAAAAAAATGTGAAAATAAATAAAAATTTGTAATATTTCCTTGGATAATACCATAAGAATCCGTGAAGTGTGATAAAAAACACATAATTATATTAAATCAATATGTAGTATAATTAGTGATTTTATATTTGTCATTAATATATATATATATATATATATTACTAATGTTCATTGATTACCATTAATATTATAACGTTTTATTTAATCAATTAAAGAATAATTATATTTAATGTATTGATTATGGTAACGATGGATTCACCCCACCCTCTCTATAGTTCTTCACATTTCAACTATGAATGTTTGATCTCACTCCCATAACCTAGAACTTTATCATGTTAAATTATGGATTTTAAATTTTTTATATCGATCAAGGTTACTTAATTTTTGGTGATTATTCAATTTATAATAAATGAAAAACAACTCCATTATTCCTCTTTATAATAAAAATTATCTTTGGGACATTCAACTTTTTAGGTTATGTGGTTCATGGGGAGACCTTATTTCTTTAAATGAGGGTAATATTATTTCTATCATTTCACATGAAATCTTAGTCATATTAACAGTTTGTTTAATTGAAGAACCATTTTTCATCTCATTTCACTTCATCAAAACAATGTACTCTAAGCATGGTGATGAATTAATGTTTTAGTAAATTAGTTATGTATGTGCCATTTACTAGAATTTGAACAATTCTAATAAATCGTGTCTAAAAAAGTTATTACACAATAATATTTGAAAAACTTTTCACTCACTAAGACAAACGTTTCCCTATCTCACATAACTCATATTCAAACTATATTTTTTCTTCTTATCCAAAATTATCATGCTAATTTTATGGATAATAACAACTATGAACAACATGTGTTTATATCTTTAAATATTGATATTTTACATCCATATAAGAATAATCCCTATTAGAAAATGATTATTCATATTTTACAATATTCTTAACAGATTACAATCATTTAATGAGAATGGTTCTATTATATATCTACTATATATAATGGATTTTGGTTGTAATCTAAATACTATTGATCATGACTTCTAGTTTTTACACATTTGGGTGAATAAGTAATTGGTTCCAAAACTAATGGATTTGAACACCATTAAATTTCTTCATATCATTATCATATACATTCAAATTGAAATAAAATACATTAAAATACAATAGTTTATTTTTTATTATAGTAATTTGATCAACTCTTAAAAGCATAAGGGCATTATATTACATCAGATAAGAATGATTTTTTTTATTCTACACATTGTTTCTCTTAATCATGAAAGTAATCATTTGGGATGTCTTTATAATAGAAAATCCCATTGATGTGAAAAAATAAAAAACATTAAATTTTGATCAATACTATGAATAAATGTTGCAATAATTGATACAACCATACTAGTATTACTATTATATATTCAATATATATTTTTATAGAAAATGTTATTCCTATCAATAATATTGACTCCACAACTACTTCAATTATGTTCGGGTATGTTGACATAGACAATGGTCAAATTCTAGATACCATCATTATGGATTTTTAATATCCCATATCCCAATCAAATAAAGAAGAAGAAATTATGAACCTCTACCTATAAAATGTGAGAATAGATTTCCAGTAATTGTAAAAAGATAATGAGGTATATGAAAGATAAAAAATGTCAGTGTCTCTTTAATGATCTTTTCATCTCAAGTGTAACGCCCCGACCCCAGCTACCCAGAGTCGGTGCATTACTTCGTAACATTGGCATGATCACAAAAGATCAAGTCTCGAAAGACCGATTAGTTTAGTAGCCTTGGAAACACTAGATAAATTTGTAAACGTTACATTACATCATAAAGTGAAAAACTACAAAAACAAAGTCTCCATAGTCCACACTCATATCCTCTTCTGACTATCCCTGCAGGTCATTCATAAAATACTTCTTCACATCCTGGAAAATATTAAAACATTGAAAGGGGTGAGCTCAGATGCTCAGTAAGGATAACAATATTTCGGAAGCTTTCATAAATAATCATAAACATTTAAGGCAATGTATGACTAAAACAAAATCCTTTTAAACTTGAACATCAACATAATATGGCAAAAGTAAAATGAGATAATGCCATTTACATCTTCACATGGATATTCTACTGGTCGAATAATCACATGCAATATCAATAACCACTTTCATAATGATGGAATGCATAATGCCAGACTATCATAACCACGTAGCCAAGGCCTCGTGCCAAGACCACAAATAAGATTTTTTCAAGGCCTCGTGCCAAGACACTAGTTTGTCTCATGATACCTGCCGATGCATCGAGGAGCTGTAGCGGGCTCCACCCGTCACTTATTAAGTCCAATGCATTCCTCATATGAATAGGTTTAAACATATCATAAACCATAACATAATCGTATCACATAAAACATGCATAAAGGAAACATAACATTTCCACATTTCAATAACAATATTTCAATACAACACATTGATATAATAAAAATGCTTTCAATACCATTTTCAATACCAAAATAAAAGAAAGTTAAAACTTTGTATTTATTTTTCATTAAAAAAATGATGGCTTGTAGAGGAAGCCGAAACTCAAATAATGGTCACGGCGGCGGAGAAGTCGTTGTCGCCGCATAAGTACGGAAAGAAAACATTCCCTTTTTTCGTTTAGCAAAACGCTTCATATAAAAAAGATTCCTTTTTAATAAATGTAAAAGTCAAAGCGGTTTATACACCGTATAAAATAAAGTTGTGTATAAAACCAAATATGCCTCAATGAAAGGGGATTGAGACGAAGTCCTTAAAAGATCATTTTTAAAATGAAATAGATCTATTATGTGTATTCACTATAGGTACACATAATGAATGTAAAAATACAAAATAGGACATAATATTATCATGACATAATTTGAAAGTAAAAGATTAACCCAAAGAATGGAAGTTGGGTTAAGAAATTCCCTTACCTTGTGTCCGACTTGACTCAACCGTTCTTTAAACTCCTGAATAATAAACTAGAGTTAATATCTACCTTATTAAGAACCATTTTAAATTTCATTATCCTTTTTATATCACTTATTACAATGTTATGAACATTATGTAATTATTTAAGTTAATAACGGTCATTTTGTCGATCTTTGGTACTTGAGTCAACAATAAACTTCTTATAATTACAAGTTGTTTATGTGGTAGAATATACATTATCTCCAAAATTATATTCTTGATTTAGATATCATATATATCTTATATATCCAGTATATACATTCATTTATAATATTACGTAACATTTAGAGGTAAGAAATGAAATGCACCGTTCATGGAGACGGTAAGCCGTACGTACGCATGAACGCTACTTTCATTTCAATTTCATATTTAATGGAAAGAAATCATAATTATATAAATGTATAATATAATTAAAGTATAATATAGTGTATAATACCATTTACTATATCCTTTATACATCCCACATATGGCATTAACGATTCAAATCACTTTGAGGGGGCGGTAGTCCGCACTTCCTAAAATGAAATTATCGCGTTTTACCCATAATGGAAATCATAAAGAATGCCATAAATGAGAAATACATAAGCATAAGTAAAACATAAAAATATTATATATCATATATAAAAATAGTGACATCTTAATGGCCACCTTTGAAGGTGTTATATGAGTGTTGAACAATCATCGTTTCGTGAGGCAGAAATTCGCCATCCACAGAAACTGTATGTTCTTTAACCATTAGAAGTAGGTGTGTGTAAGTGTAGCTCGAATACTTCTTATAACAACATCCTAATATATTGAGGATACTGGTGTTGTTACAAAAGAAATGAATAAAAAGTGTTTAGGGGGTTGGAGAAGAAAAATAAAACAAAACAACATTAGAGAAGACATTACCTCAAAATCGGGTAACTCTTTTTGATTTGAGCCAAAGGCTTCCTTGGGAAGAGTTCTTCCCAAAGTGAGGCTTCTAGGAGTAAGAGAGGGATGTTGGGAGAGTATTTGGGCAGAGGTTGGCCGAGCCAAATGGCTTGATGGTGTGAATAAGGTGGGAGAGGTGGGGGCCTTTTATAGGTGGAGAGGAGGGGCACTTTTGGAAAGATTGAAATGTTACATTATTTCACAATGCTTTTCGGATTCTAAAGGTCCCAAACTTATATAATTAGAGGCTAAGGTGATAAGGTTTCTAAATATCCTCATCCAATAGGCTTTGGACAAGTTTAAGCCTTGGATATTGCATTATCTTCTCATTTTATTTAAATCGTTAAATAATGAGGTCATCGCTGCATCATAATGATGTCATAAATAATTTAATTTATTTAATGTATAAAAATTATAAAAAAATACTATGATGTAGGAAATCTTTTTAGCTTTCTAATGAATATTTATAGTCAAAATTTGGACTTGTTTAACCCCACTTAAAAACTGTTTTAGTAAAATAACTCATGTTTGTGTCAATTTAATTTTAACATTAAATAAATATATATTAATGTCATTTTCCAAATAAAGTGGCTCGATGGGGTCCCCAAGTTGACCCATGGGTTGCCTTGGTCGGCCATGACTCATCCAATAGGAGTAGGACAAGTTTCATGCTCATCTAATATTATTAAAACATTATTTGTACATTAAACTACACTAATTACCTCTAATCGCGATTAAGAACTTAAAAGTTACTATTCACCAAAAAATTATTTTGATCTCATTGAACCACATTTTACTTCTTAATGACAACCATGTATGTCGGATTTTTGAAAATCAAATCACAGAAGTGGTAATATTTCATTTAAACGAAAAATCAGTTATTTAACTACCACTTAGTGGTTTCACTATTCATCAAAAATTGAAGTTTTTCAGAACAAGGCCAAAATTTCACCCTAAGCTATAATTGATATTCCGAATTCAAAAATGATGTCTATTTTACAAAATTCCAAACATATAAGTTTCATTAATTAATTTTATAATTAATTCCCGCTGTTATGACAAATAGCGTGTTTTTAAGAAACAATTTATATCAAAAGATTGGCAATTGTTTATGTCCAATTTCAATGTTAAATTAATTCTAATGACCACCATTGGATAAAATGGTAAAAATATATTCTAATTATACCTTAAAACCACTAAATAGTATAACTTATCACTATAAATTATTTTGATTAAAAAAGTTGTTTTAGGTATTTTTCACTATTCATAAAAATTTGGAAGTTCTCGGAAAATTACAAAAAATTCAACATAGGCTAATTTCAATATTAGGAATACAAAAATGAAGTCCATTTTGAAATATAAAATTTCTATAAATTTAAAATGTGGTTATTACTATTCATAACGGCTACTTTGATTAGTTGCGGTGTGTTAGAACTCGAACTTGCGTACAATGCAAGCTATTGCATTATTGAAAGAGAGGCGTACCGTGGAAGCTCGGGGTGTTACATTCTCCCCTCCTTCAATAAATTGAGTCCTCGCAATTTGAAATTTTTCTTTGAAAAAAAAGGTTGAAAAGAGAAAATACCTTTGAGGAAAACCCACATCGGAAATGAGGTTAATAAATATATAACATTAAAAGAAAGCAGGATAAGTACAAAGGTCACCCGATATCGCCCATTCTAGGATTATATGAAAATATGGATATGGAGGAGAAACAAACCATCAAGGTCTGATGGAGAGTTATAGAAAACAGGATTAGGAGAAAGTTTAACCAGAAGAAAATCACAAACTTGTGATTGGTTAAACGGTCATTGAATCCCCATTAGGAAAAGTTAACCGACAACATTTCTGTTTTAAGTTACCTTTTATAATGTTGAGGAATTTATTTATGAGATTTACTAAGAACTGAAGGGAATATACATACTTGTTATGTATACTTTCATTTGTTAATAAATTTTTACCACAAACCCAACTTTTACTCCAAATGGTAACGGAACTCAAAAATATTCTATTTATCCTAATTGTATAAGGTTCAAAATGTTAACACATACCATTTAGATTAGTAAAACTATTTTTTAATAACCAGGGACTTCCTGTAGGCTAGTGGTAGGAAATAAAGGCTTGTCGCACTATGGTTGTGGGTTCGATTCCTGCAGCTTTGTCCAACGCGACGGGTTATTCCCCACCCTGCAGGTTGTCCTTTTTCCTAAAACTATAGTATTATAATATTCCAAAAATAATCTTCAGAAATTCTTTAACCTTAAACAATACTATCCATGGTTCAACTTAATCCATTCCAACCTTAATAGTTATCCAAAATACCTCCGTCCAGACTCTCTCTAAAAGGTCTCTAAATTCCAAAATCAATTTATCAGATTCCCCAAACAAAGTAAAGTTTCTCTTATTGTCACATACTAAAAATATGATTACCTTAATCATATTAAAACCTTACTGAAATCAAAAAGTACTGCAGTACAATCCTTATATATATATCACATTATTCTAATAACCAGAATATAATCCATGAGTCCAAAAGCACCAATACATTAGTTATTCTGCTTCAACTGTAGTAACAGAATAAGATTGTCCTTGATCCCTTGGCCTTTTCTGAGGTAAGTTTCCCTGACGCTTAGGACATTCATTTGCATAATGACCCATTTCTCTACAATTGTAGCATTCAACTTTGACAGCCTCATTCTTTCCCTTGAAATCACGAGCCTGGTGACCCTTTTCTCCACATTTATAACAAACTCCCATTCCTTTTAGGCACTTACCAGGGTGATTCTTCCCACAATTATCACATAATGGAAAATCCTTCTTTCCCTTTTTCCGTTTATCTGTCTCTTGTTCACCCGTTCTCTTCTTCTCTTGCTTTACTTTGTTGTCATAAGACTTAGAGAATTCCTTTTCTGTCTTGATAGCACATGAGACAATATCTTCGTATGATGAGAAGGATTGTGATACTAAAGCTCGACGGATAAATGGTTTTAACCCATCAAAGAAACGATCAATATTACTCATTGGGTTACGTATATAATCGGCAGCATGCCTCGCTAACCTTGTAAAGTTAGCCTCATACTTTGCGACATTCTCATCCTCCTTCTGCCTCAGACTCAGAAATTGCCTTTCCATATCTGCTCGATGGTCACGAGGAAAGTATTTTTCGAAGAAAAGATCTTTGAACTCCCTCTATTCCATATTCGATACGTCATCATCTTCCTTTGTGTTTTGAATCAGCGACCACCACTGATCGGCATCTCTAGTGAGGCGGTAAACTGCCATGACAACCTTCTCCCTTTCACTACTCCCCAAGGCATGGAATATTTTCTCTAAGGAATTTATCCATTGCTCAGCTACTATAGGATTTGTACTCCCCATTGAAGGTTGGTGGTTGTTGCCTCATGAAACGATCTAGCATTGATCCTCCACATTGCCGATCAGGGTGCTCCATACGAGTAAGGTTATTATTCATAACCTGAGTGAGTTGTCCCAGTATGGTATTAAGTTGATCAGCACCAGTTGTATCTCCAGATCCACAATAATTATCTTGAGCAGGAGGGAAATCCCTACACAGAGTTCGTGCATTGATACGGTTTCCATTACTTCCACTAGGCGCCATTTCTAAACAATGGCATAAACTAGATTAGTTTATGAATCAAAATACATAATCGCATACTTATAAAACACTTAACATAAATTGAATTATTTATGGATATAATCCATAATCATAAAAAGAAATGTTTTCTTTGAGGAAGTATATACTCATAACCCTTCATAGCGGTTTATAAATAAAATGAGAATTATCCTAAGCATATCCCCCGGGAGTGTCGTAACCAAGAGTGCAGCAAGGCCCGTTGTCGTGCACCAGTTCCCGTTCGAGTCTAGCTCAAAGCGGTGTTTTCGGGTTTTACCCCTAGGTACATCTGTGCCAGAGCCGCCTCTACCTGCTCGTATCCAGACAGGGATGTATTGCTCGGAAAACTCATAACATCTCTATAATACCAAAATTCTATGAAGTTCTTATATAATAATCCTCAAAGTCTATCTTTGGGCTATGTGCTCTTAATCAGAGTTTATCTAAATCTAGCTTCCAAGGTTAGTACTAAACTACCTCTGATACCAACTGTAACGCCCCGACCCCAGCTACCCAGAGTCGGTGCATTACTTCGTAACATTGGCATGATCACAAAAGATCAAGTCTCGAAATACCGATTAGTTTAGTAGCCTTGGAAACACTAGATAAATTCATAAACATTACATTACATCATAAAGTGAAAAACTACAAAAACAAAGTCTCCATAGTCCACACTCATATCCTCTTCTGACTATCCCTGCAGGTCATTCATAAAATACTTCTTCACATCCTGTAAAATATTAAAACATTGAAAGGGGTGAGCTCAGATGCTCAGTAAGGATAACAATATTGCGGAAGCTTTCATAAATAATCATAAACATTTAAGGAAAAGTATGAATAAAACAAAAGCCTTTTAAACTTGAACATCAACATAATATGGCAAAAGTAAAATGAGATAATGCCATTTACATCTTCACATGGATATTCTACTAGTCGAATAATCACATGCAATATCAATAACCACTTTCATAATGATGGAATGCATAATGCCAGACTATCATAACCATGTAGCCAAGCCCTCGTGCCAATACCACAAATAAGATTTTGTCAAAGCCTCGTGCCAAGACACTAGTTTGTCTAATGAGACCTTCTGATGCATCGAGGAGCTGTAGCGGGCTCCACCCATCACTTATTAAGTCCAATGCATTCCTCATATGAATAGGTTTAAACATATCATAAACCATAACATAATCGTATCACATAAAACATGCATAAAGGAAACATAACATTTCCACATTTCAATCACAAGATTTCAATACAACACATTGATATAATAAAAATTCTTTCAAAACCATTTTCAATACCAAAATAAAAGAAAGTTAAAACTTTGTATTTATTTTTCGTTAAAAAAATGATGGCTTGTAGAGGAAGCCGAAACTCAAATAATGGTCACGGCGGCGGAGAAGTAGTTGTCGCCACATAAGTACGGAAAGAAAACATTCCCTTTTGTTGTTTAGCAAAACGCTTATTATAAAAAAATATTCCTTTTGAATAAATGTAAAAGTCAAAGGGGTTTATACACCGTATAAAATAAAGTTGTGTATAAAACCAAATATGCCTCAATGAAAGGGGATTGAGACGAAGTCCTTAAAAGATCATTTTTAAAATGAAATAGATCTATTATGTGTATTCACTATAGGTACACATAAAGAATGTAAAAATAAAAAATAGGACATAATATTATCATGACATAATTTGAAAGTAAAAGATTAACCCATAGAATGGTAGTTGGGTTAAGAAATTCCCTTACCTTGTGTCCGACTTGACTCAACCGTTCTTTAACCTCCTGAATAATAAACTAGAGTTAATATCTACCTTATTAAGAACCATTTTAAATTTCATTATCCTTTTTATATCACTTATTACAATGTTTTGAACATTATGTAATTATTTAAGTTAATAACGGTCATTTTGTCGATCTTTGGTACTTGAGTCAACAATAAACTTCTTATAATTACAAGTTGTCTATGTGGTAGAATATCCATTATCTCCAGAATTATATTCATGATTTAGATGTCATATATATCTTGTATATACAGTATATACATTCATTTATAATATTACGTAACATTTAGAGGTATGAAATGAAATGCACCGTTCATGGAGACGGTAAGCCGTACGTACGCATGAACGCTACTTTCATTTCAATTTCATATTTAATGGAAAGAAATCATAATGATATAAATTTATAATATAATTAAAGTATAATATAGTGTATAATACCATTTACTACATCCTTTATACATCCCACATATGGCATTAACGATTCAAATCACTTTGAGGGGGCGGTAGTCCGCACTTCCTAAAATGAAATTATCGCGTTTTACCCATAATGAAAACCATAAAGTATTCCATAAATGAGAAATACAGAAGAATAAGTAAAACATAAACATATTATATATCATTTATAAAAATAGTGACATCTTAATGGCCACCTTTGAAGGTGTTATATGAGTGTTGAACAATCATTGTTTCATGAGGCAGAAATTCGCCATCCACAGAAACCGTATGTTCTTTAACCATTAGATGTAGGTGTGTGTAATTGTAGCTCGAATACTTCTTATAACAACATCCTAGTATATTTAGGATACTGGTGTTGTTACAAAATAAATGAATAAAAAGAGTTTAGGGGTTTGGAGAAGAAAAATAAAACAAAACAACATTAGAGAATACATTACCTCAAAATCGGGTAACTCTTTTTGATTTGAGCCAAAGGCTTCCTTGGGAAGCGTTTTGCCCAATGTGAGGCTTCTAGGAGTAAGAGAGGGATGTTGGGAGAGTATTTGGGCAGAGTTTGGCCGATAAAAATGGCTTGACGGTGTGAATAAGGTGGGAGAGGTGGGGGCCTTTTATAAGTGGAGAGGAGGGGCACTTTTGGAAAGATTGAAATGTTACATTATTTCACAATGCTTTTCGGATTATAAAGGTCCCAAACTTATATAATTCGAGGCTAATGTGATAAGGTTTCGAAATCTACTCATCCAATAGGCTTTGTACAAGTGTAAGCCTTGGATTTTGCATTATCTTCTCATTTTATTTAAATCGTTAAATAATGAGGTCATCGCTGCATCATAATGATGTCATAAATAATTTAATTTATTTAATGTCTAAAAATTATAAAAAAAATACTATGATGTAGGAAATCTTTTTATCTTTCTAATGAATATTTATAGTCAAAATTTGGACTTGTGTAACCCCACTTAAAAACTGTTTTAGTAAAATAACTCATGTTTGTGTCAATTTAATTTTAACATTAAATAAATATATATTAATGTCATTTTCAACTAAAGTGGCTCCATGGGGTCCCCAAGTTGACCCATGGGTTGTCTTGGTCGGCCATGACTCATCCAATAGGAGTAGGACAAGTTTCATGCTCATCTCATATTATTAAAACATTATTTGTACCTTAAACTACACTAATTACCTCTAATCACGATTAAGAACTTAAAAGTTACTATTCACCAAAAAATTATTTTGATCTCATTGAACCACATTTTACTTCTTAATGACAACCATGTATGTCGGATTTATGAAAATCAAATCACAGAAGTGGTAATATTTCATTTAAACGAAAAATCAGTTATTTAACTACCACTTAGTGGTTTCACTATTCATCAAAAATTGAAGTTTTTCAGAACAAGGCCAAAATTTCACCCTAAGCTATAATTGATATTCCGAATTCAAAAATGATGTCTATTTTACAAATTTCCAAACATATAAGTTGAATTAATTAATTTTATAATTAATTCCCGCTGTTACGACAAATAGCGTGTTTTTAAGAAACAATTTATATCAAAAGATTGGAAATTGTTTATGTCCAATTTCAATGTTAAATTAATTCTAATGACCACCATTGGATAAAATGGTAAAAACATATTCTAATTATACCTTAAAACCACTAAATAGTATAACTTATCACTATAAATTATTTTGATTAAAAAAGTTGTTTTAAGTATTTTTCACTATTCATAAAAATTTGGAAGTTCTCGGAAAAATACAAAAAATTCAACATAGGCTAATTTCAATATTAGGAATACAAAAATGAAGTCCATTTTGAAATATAAAATTTCTATAAATTTAAAAGGTGGTTATTTCTATTCATAACAGCTACTTTGATTAGTTGCGGTGTGTTAGAACTCGAACTTGCGTACAATGCAAGCTATTGCATTATTGAAAGAGAGGTGTATCGTGGAAGCTCGGGGTGTTACATCAAGCCTATTATAACTACACTTTTCCAACATTCATCATCCCCAAAAAAAAATCCCTTTATACCTCTTGTTTAATTCCCCCTGAACATTATCCATCCCATCCATCCATAATTGAAGAAGCTATTGTATATAAATTCATATCCACCCCTATCCCCTTCTTTAATGAAAATTATTTCCATTACAAACACTATTCACTACATCAATGTTACCTCATATAAAATTTTAACCACAACATACATTGTGGACACCAACATATTAAATAATACGTTTACCCACCCATTGACATAATATCCATCACTGATCATCCACTTTAATAGTACAATAATGATTATTACCATCCCCACCTATTTACTAACAACTGTCTTTTTCTCACCCTTCATTTTACCCCAAGGAATGTTCTGAACACCATAGAAGATCTATATTTAATTATACCTATTATATCCTCCCATACATTTATAAATATTTCTCAAATCATTTAAGAATATACAAAATATTCCTTTGATTCATTATAGGATCACCCATTCAATCCTCAAATACATCATTTATTTTTAGGGGGATGATTTGACCGAACCTACAGTATTATCTCCTCCATCCCATTATTACACCACCACTCAGTATAATCATATTTTTAATTCCACCTAACATCATCGTCACTATAGTAATATATCGATAAAATTATATAAAATTATATATATTTTATAACTATAGTATATGGAATAATATTATATTATATCATTAATATTCATAAGAAACAATTATATAATTTAATAAATGGTTTTTCGTTAACAATTCCTCATTGAAATCCCTATTTCTTTACTAATATTTCCGAATATACTTTGGAGAGTTACATTATGTTATAATAAAAAGTTATATATCCTATCTGACATCTCACTATACATACATATAGACCATAAAATCCATATGATCAAATGGGTTCCCCCATTATCAACTGAAATCCCCTACAATGACCATTGCACCCCTACACCACCTCCGGATGCCCGCCCCATAGTGCATAACGGAGGATGACTACGTCATGTGCACCGCCACATGACACCAACACTCCCCTATAACCAGTTCCATCTGACCATTCTGACCTTCCATATTCAGTGTTCCACCTCTTACATAACAACCCTAAAAAATGCTCCTTCATCACCCTTGATTACATGTGGGCATCTCCAATAGCAATGACACCATTCTGGCCGACCCTCCCAACCTATGTGACACCCTATGAGTATCTTATTGATACCTGACCCGCAATTAAATCCATACCTTTGTGGCCCCTAATTGCACCGCACCTCCCTATTCCATAGTAGAAGCTGGTGGACCTCCTCTCTGTGTGATGGCCAGTTCTTATGTAGTGTCATTGTTTTTCATTACTATTTATTACTAGATCTATTGTAGCCAAGGATCTTGTATTAATTACAATAGAATCACTAAATAGATCACATTCTATGGCACCTTCATGATTGACACCAGTGCCACAGTGAAAAGAAATCACACACCCACTTTCTTATCGAGGAAAGAATGACCCAGTACAACCCTTCCTGGTTGAATTCTTAAAATATGATCATTGTTTGCATATATCCATCTGAAAAAAGTCTTTATTAACTGTATTATGTTCTTTGTTTCTCCCTGATATTATAGAAATAATTGTTTTCACCAATAATTATAGCTATTCAAAGAAGGGTTCTATATCTCCAAACTATTTGAGTTTACAAGTCAAGAGTCGTATCACCTGTCCTTTTGGGTCTTCAAGTTAGGTTTTGTTTCAGCAGACCGTTTTGAGGATTCTTGTCGGTATCGGTTTCAGCCACCATCTTGATTTATCGTTCATCCTCGCCAAGGGAGATATGATCTCTATAATGGAAAACTATTCTTTAGCATTCATGGGAGGGAGTGCAACCAGTGGAGTAGATCTAGTGGGAAAGGAATTATTTTTGGGGACAAATATCCATGGAAGTTTGTAACTTCATATGTTTTTTGTTTTATGCTATCATGAAGGGTATGTCCTAAATGAGGGAGAGTTTTTGTAGTGTTTTTGATGATTTTATTTCTTTATGTAGTTTTGTTTAATTATTTGTCTATTTTAGGTAGACTTATCTTGAGAAGGAGTGGTAGAGGTTATGTTATCTCAAGTCCCACATCAGACATGAGGTCTTACATCATCATTGTTATTAATTATAAATTGACATGAAGACCTCTCTTATGAGTCATATTGGGTATTCAGTCCACCGCTATATCATTCTATAGTTATCTAATGGATTATTTATTGTATATTTCTTATTTAATGCCATATTTTTCTCACAATTGAAATGGGGAAGATGATAAATTGTAATTTAAATTTTATAATGAAATATTGAGAATATTTTATGAAAATGGAATATGGCCTAAATTACAAAATTATATAATAATTTTTACTGACCATGATTTTTTATCATAATAATGGAGAGATTCCTTTTTATTCTCTAAATACCATGACATGTTATTTTCTGTTTAATAATCCTCCAAAAAACATAAAATTCCATTACAATTTACAGTTAATAATATCAAACAACTACTAGTTGGAATAATCATATATTGAGTAATTGAATTATATGATTTTAACAGATTAGAAAGAGAATATGAAAATAAAATCAATGTATGAACAATATGGTTTAAAAAACAGTTGACTAAAAATAAATAATATGATTTTTACATGTTCAGGATAAATTGATGATGTAAGTATTCCGTGAATTAATATATATATAAACTATCCATTAGAGTTTCTATATCACAAAAATCTAACAAATATAACTCAAATAAATCAACAATTATTTATTTTATTTGGGATGTAAATTTTATATTAATAAATTAACAAATACATACATGAATCACTCATGTTTAATAGTCCAACAAAATAATAATTTGGGGAAAAAATAAATTAATAATTATATTGTTGAATTTAATGCTCTAAAAAAATTAAGCTAAATGTATATAGAATAATGAAAATAAAAACATACAATTTATTTAATAAAATATTAAAAAATTATATTGTTAATAATATTTTCATATTCATTGTGATGATGATAATTTGATAATTTTAATTGTCCATAAAATAAATCTATAATTTTTTTTAGATCTATGAAATTGATGTTCATAATCACCGAATTTTATTTTCAAATTTCAATTTAATTCTTTTTGGATTATACAACTATAGTATTTATTATTTAAAATGAATTATTTTCTATTACCATTTATATAACATTATAATTGTATATTCTATTCTACATATTGAATAAAATTTTTATCAACAAATTTTGTAAATATGAGTAATATTTATACTAATTTATGATTTATAAAATATGGGGAGGAGATATCCATTTTAAATCAAGTCAACAATGACGATTTTTTTCCAAAGGAAGATAAAACCCTTTACTAGTAATGAATTAACATATATTGACTTATTATAATGACCTTATTTATCAATTTATATATGCTCCAATTTACATAGTAATTTTCTATTTTAATAAATCTCAAATAATTTAAACTATTTTGTCATTACTAAACAACATATTAAATATATATTTCACTTTTGGTGTTTTATTTTCAAACATGTTACATATATTATATTATAATTAAATATCGTCGTGATGGACCTTTTTAATGTATTCAGGTTTGGAAGTAATTTTGAACAAATATTATTTGTATTTTTGTAAAAATATAAATACTCTACTGAATGATGGAATTATTCAGTAGTTGGGTATCATACAAGGTATTCTTCCTTTCACATATCTTGGGATTCAATTATTTTGTGGTAATATTAAATAATTTCCTTTCAGATACATTATGAGTAAAATTAAAAATCAATTAGCTACATAGAAGGGTAGAACACACCTAATTGTTGGATGTGACTTTATTTTGAAATATATTATTATTTCAATTTTATTTATTATTAATGGTTTATAAATGGATGGATTATTTTTTATGTGCTGAATAATTCATTCTGTTTTATTCATTCATAGGCTCGGTAGTTTTTGAATAAAAATTTAACACATAATTATTTCTACAGTAGTTGGAATATTATCCAATATCATACCCGATAAATTGATATATCTTTTTGATGAATTCAAATGTTAAAATCAAGGATCACATTAAAAACGTAAATGATCATCATTATGAATTAACTAATGCTTAAATAATTTCTCCTTTATAAATCAAGAAGATCTTCTCATATAAGATTCAACAACTAATGGTATTTTTATGTAATATAATTTATATCACAACTGAATTGAAGAGATTCATTATGTACGATTGAGAGAAATACATAATAATGTATTAAACCATCTAGATTCAAGATGATTTATAGGATTTCTAATTACAAAATTCATGTAGATGACTCTTTATATGTTTTTTAATATCTATATTCTCTAGATGTGATCCATGCCAACAATATAGGAAGGATATTAACTACCTCTTCTTGAGTTGTGCCATTTCTACTAAACAAAAATTTTTCCATCATCATAATTGTTGTTGAAATTCCCTAGAATAATTCCATTATTGTATGATTTCAAGAATGTATTAATTCTACTTGGTTAATAGATATCCTTTTTATATGTCAGTTTTCCTATTCTGATCATATTCAACATATATAGTGGAATCAAAACATTTCCTAACCTAGTAAACTATATTTCAAAATCTAGGATTCTCATCTAAAAATCATTATAGATGTTAGAAGTGAAAATTCAATCCTACAGGGAAGATGAAATATGTTAAAGAATGATTAGGTGGTTCTAATATATATTTGAATTCCAACACACAGATGAAATCTATCAGGAATTTTTATGTTTTTTGTATCTCCCCATTCCCCTACTGGATAAAATAAAACACATATGGGAACTCCAATGGTAATCGAAGATGTATATATTTTTGGGTGGCGTTTGGGGATTAAAAAGATGATATTTTGGGATTTCTTTTTGGATATGAAGGGATTGTAACATCAACAGAAAATGATATGTTGGCTCTATAAAATGATGTGAACAAAGATTAGAAAGGATATTGTAACAATGTATTATTTTTATGAGACTCTAATAACCTGTTTCAATGAGTAATAATTGCACAACTTTATCTATCATGGAACCATAATACACAACATATTGAAAACATGGCAATCCACTCGTTAATGAGATTATTTGTTATGCTTGTTTTTTGAGAAGCTAATTATCATGTGGAAGGACTAGTATACAAAGGGTATAATATTAAATATATGTTCTTTCTGATCATCTTCCTAATTAGATCATTCCCATCTTCTAATGGAATAATTGTAAATTTCTATCATTTCAACTTTTTAATATTTTTTTAATATTTTTTTAATTAAATATTAATTACTACATAGTAAGTGAAAAACATTTATTTTAAAAATTATGTTTTTTGAAATATAATTTAATTCACACCCTATTGTTATTTTCCACTACATGGAATTAAATTTCCCCATAAAAGTAGTAATTTAATCATTTAATGTGAAAATCCAAATTGACTATGGTGATTATTTATCATGGCAATAAGAATGATAGTTGGTATTATATATGTTGTGATGTGGAAGAATCCATTGAATTATTATATTTATGTATCCATTATTGATGGATTGTATTATAGAATGGGGGTGGTTAATGATTGAGATATTTGATTTGATAGTGGGAGATAATTACAACTACTTTATGTAACTAAAATTTTACATTAAATGAATCCTAATATCATTACATAGGATTATTGATATACACATAGTTAATCAATTCCATATATTGATGTTTGATGAATGAGTTATCTACTTCATTCTCATTCATGAGTTTCTGAAAATGAATCCTTTATATTGATATTTTTTTGATATAATATTTTTCTAATTGTAGGACATTAATTTTTGAAGAATAATTTTAATGAGTAAAATTTAAAAGGTTTTAATATTTAGATGGCATATCCTGACATTGAGAGAAATAAAAAGTTTATGTAATATTATCTTGATGTAATTGATGAACATATTTTTTTGATGATACATATTTAGATATAGATGTGGTGCGAGAGTGATTCCATAAGATGAGGCTATTTTGAATATTGTAAAATTATTAATAACTAAATGTTTTTAAACATTTCAATTATGATTCTTTATAGATTATTAAAATAACAAATTTAAAAGCTTCTCAATGTAAACAATGATTCATGATGATTTTAATAGTTAGATGTATGTGTTGAAAATATGATGATGAATTATTTTGTAATGTTATGTCAGGATCCCTAGATTATCTCTAGATGTTTACATGTAGAATTTTATTGAGAATCTAATGGTTTGGATCAATATGACTATCTATAAAATGATGATGTTCTACATGTTAATTATAAAAAGGGTTTCAAATGGTAATTTACATTACTGTTGAAGATATGAGATATAGGAAATGGGAATTTAATGATGTTAAAATTCCCTAAAGCTAATGTACCACACAATAAATTTATCATTCATTTATATATAAATAGAAACAATGTATTTGATATCATTTGATACATGAATAAAAATGAATAATAATATATGATTTATTAAATTATTTTTGGACATTTCCATATAAAATGAAATAATCTCAAAGACCAATAAATGAACCAAATAACTAAAATTACTATAGGGATGAAAATATATGCATATAAAAATACAATGTGTCTCAAATTATCAAATTTAAGACATTAAATGAATAACATACCTCAAAAGAAAAAATTAGTAATAATAGAACATCTTAGATACATCAAAAAAATATTTGGAAATGAATAATTGAATAAGATGAATGATATCATAGATTTATGTATGGATATATAAATATATGAATATAATATAATCATTATATATATATATATAAATTGGTTATATGGTCATTTGATATATCAATGATGGATATTATGATATAAAATATACTTATATATATTAAATATAATGATATTGTATAAATCATAGTAAGACATAAAAAATAATATAATAAAATAAAAATAAATTCTTCTAGATTAAACAAAAAATAATAACTAAATAAAATTAGTTATTTTATAAAATTTTCTTCTTTTTTATTCAATATTATTATTATGGAGTGAAATTGTCATTTATTAAGGGTATACATTTGTTTTTAAAATCAAAACCACCATCTTTGTTTTAAATATTCATTTAGTAATAATCTAGATTCATCCATAGACAGACTGATTTTCTTTTTGTCACAAAGGCCTATACCAACAATGTGATTCTTGGAACCCTACGATTATTTTTTGTAAATGATACAAAAGACATATTTTTTCAAAACAAATTCTATGAGGTCACCAATCTCGCCGAATGACTATATTTTATAGAATATAACATATCTTCTCTTATTAATGTGATCAAGAATTGATTTGTGGCCCAAGACTCTTTTGATTATGAGAAAATAAAATGGAGGATTTTCTTTCTCATATTTTACATTATTTCATTATTTTTAATCATGAATAAATATATGATATGGATATTTAATGATCAATTTAGATTAATTTCTAATTTTTTGGGTTTTAATTATTAGAAAATAGTATTGATATGTAGGTTCTACTATCATATGTTTTACATTTGATGAATACAAAAGGGAAACATGGAGATTCATACACAATTACTTAAAACCATCCCTCCTCAATATTCATGAATGGGATCAAAATTTTGATCCTTGTAAAATGTGTAACATTGATATTTAATTTAGGATACATACTATATATATGAATTAGTTGTATTTATATCCCCATATTCTATGGAAAATAAAATCCACAATTCGAAAAAAAATCTTAATATTTTGTGAAACAAAAATTTTATGATTTATAACGTTTCTAGACTAATAAATCAAGTTTAAATGATAAACCGACTTATTGAGACATGTTTCTTCAAAAACCTAGAAGAAAACATCTCACTAGAAATTCAATATGAATTACAATTGAAAGAATGTATTAATTAAAATTTTTCTAGAATCATTACACTGTAATATAGAATATATATGTTTATATCATTCAAAAAATTATGGGGCTTGATGAATCAACATTATAGAGTAACCTAGACAAGGGGGATGAGAAAATCCAAAACCCTTATAACATATCCTTGACAACTAAAATAAATTAAGATAATTACTACCAAATAATTGTTCTAGATCACATGAAATCTTGGTATATGAGTAATGCACTAGACAATATTGCTATGGAATATTCCAAAACAAGTAAATGATGTATGTAGACTATCGTACTCAAACCTATTATGTGACCACATATCCTCTTATATATACCATATTTGGTATTGATTTTTGGAATAAGTTCTTTCATGTAATTGAAATGAAATCCAATATGATAGAAAATTAATTGGATGTCACCTATATTGTGTCATCCATTATAAAAAGGGATCTAGACGAGGAGAAAACTATCATGTTGGAAGAAAATTTGGAACTGTAAAAGTCACTCGATGCGACTGATAATAATAATGTAGTAGGCATACAAAAAAGAACATATAAAATCAATGTATAAATACTCCAGAAAGCGATCATAATTTGATGATGATGGATTTATAGTATGTTGTACAATTTTCATAAGTGATTGTGGATAAATATATTAAAAGGAAGTATCTATGGGTATACCATAAAGACCATAGTCATATGGTAACAAATTATATACTCATAGTGTAATATTAATTTTGATATAAAATTGTAATCCACAATCCATTAGATTTATGACAACCATGATAAGGTTGTAATATCTCCGTTTCTATAGGAACTTGACTGTTTGGTAGAGAACATTGACCATAAGAGAAAAATAGAAAAAATAATAATGAAAAGTGGAGAAGATATATATACAGGTGGTTAAAAAAACATTCCCATATAAATTAACAAAATATCTTATAAAAAGAAGTATATGTTATCAAACATCAATGGTAATGGTAATACCATTATTCTCACATCCCTTAAAGACATCCTTTATAACAATAGGAAAGAAAACCCCATGGGGAAATTTCAAAAATGGATGGCCTTTAAAATTTAATCTCTTTTATATTCATTTCTATCTAGTAATATGTATGTATGAAAAATAAAAACTAATTTTGTGTTTAGTAATAAAATAATACATGTCCATTAATCCCATAAATTTGATTATTATGTCATTATATCTATTTTTAGAATTTTTACTCCTCAATCATTCTCATTTATATATTAATGAGAATATTATATAATATTATGGTACCTACGAATGGAATTTTCCATTATTTCTAATCAACTTAATGAATGATGGGTACTATTTTTTACTTAAACACTTCCCCTAATCCTATAGAAATTATGTTTTTCAAAACTCACTAGGATTTTGTCTGAGGAACACTGACACTTTATAGAGTACTACAACATTATCAATGATTCTATTTATGGGGTTTATTTCATGTGGTAACTAAAAATGTAAAATCTTCAACACAACAGTAAATTAGTTAGATTCCACTGTCATTTTAATAAGAGTATTACATATGTTTTGTTAAACTATTCACTCTTCGGGGATTCAATTCAATGTAGAAACCCATTTTTACATATTATTGTGTTAATTATATCATAGCATACCCAATTTCATTTTGGATGAAGTAATCTAGTTATAACTTACTTTAGAAAAGTGGAATTTAATTTTTAAGTGGTTGAATAAATGTATTTTAATCCTAATAAAGATCATAACCGGAATGTTCGAAGACATCAAATATACATAAAGTGGATAGAGGAAGGATTACTTTTCCAATATGGATGATGAATTTAACTAATTTAAAGTTGATCTAACCCTATAATTCCCCTACTATTTATATATTTCAATGTTCAATATCATAAAGGACACAACTTCAATATTTATTGACTATGATTTATTATTATTTAAATATGGTATTTATAATCGTGCTTTAGAATTAGATTTTCTAAATATAGGTAAAAACATTATGAAATATATTTATCTTTCTACTACCCAATAAAAATTTATTAATTAAATAATAATAAATTATAAAATAATTTAACTATATTCATTTTAGCAAAAAATTTATATTTAATTCATTAATGTGTTTTGTCGATTTTCTTGGGAAGATATTAGTTTTTTTGTACTCTACTTTTATAAATAATATTATATAAATTTATATAATTTTCTGATTAATAAAATCAAAATTTTCTTAGGTATAAATTTTCTATTTTATATGAAAATATTATTTTAAAGTGAATAATGACAAAAATAAATATTTTATTTAACCCAATTATTTTCATTTATATAATTTGAACGTTATATTTTTTGAATTTGTTTAAAGATATTATAAGTTCAATTAGATTTAAAATATTCCAAAAAATACCATTTTAATCAAAATAATGAATAATTTTGGTGGGATGAATATTTTATTCATAAAAAATTACATTTTAGGAAAATAATTTTCATTTCATTTTAATCGTATATTTAGAAAAAAAATTATTACTCTTATTGAGATTAGACTTTTTATAATGGATTCCATATTTGTAATAACAATGGAAAATGATTTCAAGTAAGTAATCTTAATTTTACATCTAATTAAATATTCATAGTGATAAAATTCAACACCTCGGTTAAAGGTAAAATCTGATAAATAAGGTTGAAATCATAGAATAATGTATTTAAATAATTAAAAACAATGCATTTATTTAATTGGATTAATGTACTTATACCAACACATTCATATATTCTAAAATATAACATTTCTGTTCAATTTTTAATTGATAATGGGGTTTATTGTAGTTTTTGTAAAGACATATTTTTAAACGCATCATCCATGCATTTCAAATCTATAATATTTTTATAAGGATATAATAAATATGGATGGTTCAAAAAGTATATTTTTATCATGAGTAATATTTTATCACGTTAATTTATTCATAATAATTTAGGATGAAATAATTTCATGAAATACATAGAAAATAATGATGAAATTCTTGTTTTTGTATTACAAAAATAAATTAAATCGTTTCAAAACTATAAAATGTTACATTTTTGGGTGGGTTAGAGGGATTATATATTTTTCAATATTATTACTACATATATGTTTTAAATTTATAATTATTTATGTAGTTTTTTAAATGAATTTAATTATTTTTTATGTTAAATAATATTTTAATAAATGGTTTTATAATTATAAAAATAAAATATTATTCGAGGGAAATGTAAGGTGGTTGATTATATCATCATCATTACACTAATATCCTATCTCCTTTTTATTTTATCATTTTTCCTAAATTAAAAATATATATAATAGGACGATAATCATTAAAGAGTTAACCGGGAGTTTATATTAACAGATTATTGTTGAAACATCACCATAAAGCGGATAAAATTTATTGTTTGTGAGTATTTATTCTAATATCAATCATATATTTTAAATATATAAATTTTTTGGAAGTTGAACTTGAAAATTATTTCAAATTAATTTAATTCCTTTTTAATTCCAAGGGTGACACTCTCTAATCAAATATGTGGAAACATCCTCTCCTCTCACCATGAAAATAATTAAGCCATGTAGGCTGGAAAAATATATTTTCAATGAGCATTGAAATATTCCTCCACACAAATTTTAGGACTTATTCTCTCAAAAAAACTATCCTAGAAGTATTAAAATGTCAGTGAAACAAGATTCATCAAAAATTAGATAATAATCTTAAAAAAGTAATGTCGTTTTCTATATTAATCATACTCTGTCATTTATATCCAAATCAATAATGTATAATATATCATCAATTCACATTACACTTATATTCTGTTATATTAATTAAATATCATTATTTATTGAAATTTATATTAAATGGGAAACAAACCAATTAATCATCCATACAAGGAAACTACCTCATCATGAAAACATTGTGTATCACTACTCATCAGTTCAATTAATGAATTGAAATTATGATAAATTTAAAATATATTTGATAATAATTAATTAATAATGATTATGAATTTTTCTATTTTCATCTAACATAATACCATTATTATCATTAAAAAAATAATCATCGCATGCGTGTACATATGTACCCTAGTACCCATATTTTGATGTACTAATTTTTTTCTAAAAAACATATCATGGATGTACAATCATACATATATATTGATTTAATTTAATTTTTATAACATTATAAACATTATTCATATATAATATTTTACATTATCTCTTCATTCTCAACCATATGTAAAGAAAAATTATCTCTCATGTGTATGTGAAAACTACCACCTCATGAGAATATATATTTTTTTCTTAAATGAATTTTATGGATTTTATAAAATTTGAATTTTGTGTAAAAATATTATAATAATTTCTTTATTGTAATTTTTTAAATGAATTAATAATGAAATATTACACTGAATTAATATTATCATAGTAATTTTATAATTATGTACAAAACATCCAAAAAACAACCTTGATGAACATAACTGATTAAATAAATTAATATTTCATTGAAATAAATAAATAAAAAGTTTAATGAGAAATTAGTAATCCCCAAATAGGTTCACTAACACGAAAATAGTTAATATTTGTTCATTAAATGTGGGGTAAATTCTATATACAGATTTTATGGAAATGAGGTATGGTGTTTTCAAACTCACTTTCCTTTCATTAGGTCACAAAATATCTTCAATGACAATGATAATAAATGATTGGGGGGGGGGGGTTAACTATAATTTTATTTGTAAGGTTCTGAATTTTATGTTATCTTTATTTATATATGTTCCCATTATCAATTAATAGATTCATTATCACATTAATTTATACGATCTCTATATGGGTATTGTTTGTCTCAATTACATTTTTTGTAAACATAATTCATATCATGAAGAATGAATGATTTTTATTGTTTATATAATTATAGTTGAATGAAATTTGAAATATTAATTTGTTTAATTCACAGTAATTATAGAACCATATAGATTTCATTATTTCAATGAATTTTTATTCTAATAAAACTGATTTGGTAAAGTATTTACGTATATATATATATTTAATTTTCAATATTTTTTAGAACCAATGTTCCATTAATGGTCGTTGTATGATTATAATTTCTTAAAATAAATAAATATTCCTATAATATAGTTATTTTTTATTTTTACAAGATTTTATTTCATTTTTGATACTTTTTTACTAAATAAGAATAGAAGAACAATTTATGTAAATTACAAAAGTATTTCTCATTTTCAATTTTAATATTCTTATCTACATATCCGTAATTAGAAAATTTTTACATGAATGTTCATTTAAAAAAAATATCAAAAAAAGTCAATTTTAACAATATTATATTTTCTGTACAAATTATTAGAAAATATCATTTTTTAATTTTTCAAATAAGGTACTTTTTCTACTAGAAATGTAATAGGAAATATTATTTTGATGTATACCATGGGAATGGATATTTACTATATCATAACTATTCCATTATTCGAATTTCCAATAATATTTTTCAAATGATATTATCATCAATGTAATTTTTCATAATATCATTGTAATTTTATTTTTTATGTTTACAATGTAGAAGGATATATCCATATTTTTTAATAAATGCCACAAAAGTTCTTCAAAATGTTTTTTAACTATATAATGATCAAATATTTTTTTATAATTTACTGGATATATTTTCCATAGAAAAAAAACTTTTTTATTTTTATTTATGGATAAAAATTATTTTAAATAGATTTTCATGGAACCTATTTGTTTTCTATTGACTAAGAAAGACAGAAATGATTGATTTTTTTAAGTCAAGGGTGTTAAGTTGAAAAAGTATATGTATTAAATATTTATATATTCAATGAAACTTTGATGTTATTATAAATGATTTATGGGTGGTCTACTTATAATCCAATGATGAATTGTAATTTAATAAAGCGAAGACTATTGGTTACATTATATTATAAAGAATGATTGGTTCATTATATCCTTTAAATGTATTTTGAAATGTAATATAGTTAAATATTGTATGTTATAAATAAAATATAATTGAGTAAACTATTTTAAGTTCTCTTATATGATTGTTTATAATTATCCTTTTATGATGAATCAATGATAATTGTATCATGTTATAATTAACCCTCATAGATTCATTATACTTATTGTATGTTATATTGTTTTCATTAATGAATAATTATTTTGACATGGATAATGATTGATGACTTTTATTGATTCCATATTATAAGGATTTAAACATTGTATCATAATTTATGCTTTATTTTTTATAGGTATGAATCAGAATATTCTATGGACAAGAACATTGAATATGTTCCAATTAATATATTCAATTATTTTTTCTAAAAAATGATATTAAATTGAGAATTCACTTGTTCACCCATAAAAGGAATTTGACCATGCCATTATTCTATTTTCCCCACATGGAATAAAGGATGATAATTATGATATGTCTATAAGGATTTCATGCATGTCTGGTTGATGAAATAGTATGTAATTAGACAATCTAGGTATAATGGGAAATATTCTGTTAAATAAATTTCTATTATATTTTAAGTGTTTTTCTTAAATCTCTAAAACACTAAACCTAAAAGGAACATTGGTGTGTATGTTATCCAATATTTATATTTGATTTTGACATTATCGTTCGTTAATTTTTTGTCACAATTTTTGATATATAATGTAAATATTTAAGGAGTATATCTTATCACTAGACCTTGGATTATGTTCATCGACCTATTATATATGGTTTTAAGGAAGAATTAATATTACTATATCCGTAATTATGGTTGACATGGGTATATATTGATAAATTTTAATCCATTTTTGGTTAATATTTCCATTAATTTCCATTTGTTTAGAGGAATAGATACATATTTTATGGTTCTATATGATGCGTTTTTTATTAGATTAATATTATTTTGGAAACAATTTGTAATAATATATTAATTGGGATTAATATGTGTTTAGTAAAAGTTTAATTAAGGTTATATTGATATTATATTTTATAGAAATATGTTTAAAGTTTTTCATTGTGATTATAGTTTAGAGTATGAATGATTTTCTGGTAATTATTTTTTGTTTGGAGATGGGTTATTACATGTTGGTAACGTATCATTTACCATATCGATAACCCTTAGATTGGAATGTTTATAGTGACTATGTGAGTAATTATAATTTTAAAAAATTTATATATTTTTGAACAATATACTCTTAATATAAATGGAAATATTTTTATATTAGATTATTATTTATTTAATAGTTAAATGGTGAATTATCATTTTAAATTATCTATGAAAATATTTAGTCATTTTGGTAATTTACGTTATATATAGAAAATATTATTTTGATATAACAATTATCATTATCCCAGAATCATATGTTGTCAAATAGTTCTTATTTTTTTATTTTCATAATTTTCAAGAATATTTTGAATAATTCTAGGGGTAGTAATTTAGCGAGTGAAATAATTTTAACATAAGGTGTTATAATTGATGTTGTGGAAATTAATTTAGTAGTTTTTCATATGATGGTTTATTCATATTGGATATTATATTATATTTTATGAAATTTTTTGGTATTTAATAATTTACATTTAATGAAGGAATAACATATTATCCAACTATTGATAATATAATGTTGTAGAATTTTATTTTTTTGTTTAATCATGAAACATACATTTTGAATATTAATTTATTTTTAATATAGGACATATATATATAAATTTATCAAATAAGAACAAAATGAAGAATTTTTATTGTTAAATGTATTAAAATAATGTAAAAACATTCTCGCATGTTCTATATCGTTATAGTAAATGTATCTATCAACATCTTCTAAATAATCATGAAAATTAAAAAGTATTATTTTATTATAATAAATTTTCACTAATTAATGGTCTTTTATTACCTAATTAAATTATGGTTTTTTGGTCATTGAATTTTACTAGGTCAGTATTTTTCTTATGTTCAATGTTTTCTATAACACTCCATCACAATTTGGCTATTTGGTCTCTCCACAATTACCTTATTATTAGTTCATAGTAATATTTACGTATTTGGGAACCATGTTATATTTTAATCAAGAGTAACTTAAAATAGCCATTTCCCTAATTCCTAAATGGATGTTTATAATCCATTTTATTTCAAATGGGCTTTTCAATAAATACATTTTTATATAAATTATTTTCCTCTTTGATCAAATTTTTTATCATACAGTTCTTGTGTTTTCATTATAAATTAATACCCATTATCATGAATGAAATAAATTCATACAATTTATTTATGAGATTTATAATGTTATACATTGAGTATTTTTGTAAAGACTATATTTGGTGTAATATAAGAAATAGAGAAAAAATATTTACTAAAAAAATATTATTATCTAAATAAGACAATTATAATGTAGTTGTTCAATTGGTGGATATGAGTATATCAAACCACATTTTAAATTATATTTATAATTTGAAACAAAATTAAAATATATAAATTAATTATTATTAAATAAGAACTCATATTTTAGATAAAATTGATTTATTCAAAAACAATTATAAAAAATGGGTTTTATTGATTTTTATAATAGAATAAAATAAATAACATCAATAAATTTTAAAAAAAAAATTTTATAAAAAATATATAACATTTCATTAATCTTATGAAAACTATCATATGAAGAAATATTTATACTATTTTGAAAAGAATAATTTTATTTTTCAGTGAAAATTGAAAATATATAGTTTTTTAGAAAATTATCTTCTCTAATAAATTTTTTTAAAGAATAAAATATTTATAAAATTAGGTTACAAAATTTATAATTTTTTTTGAAATAAACCAAAAAATATATTTTTAATATAAATTTTTATTATTTATCCCATAAAAAAATTTAATACAAAAAAATACATTTTACTGGTAAAGAATTTTTCATTATCTTCTTTGGAATTATTATAAACTTAAAATATTCTATATATAGAGAAGTAATTTAAAAAATTTATTACATATTTGGAAACATCAATTACAAATTAGATAAGCGGTTCAACATTATTTTTCATCATAGTGAATAATAACAATCCAAAAATTTATCCCTTGATAATTGGTAAAATGTGATAAAAATTGTTATAACTACATAATAAGGCTTAAAAATAATCCTTAAAAATTCCTATATTAAATTTCATATGTGTAATTTTACTACATATTCATGAATGTATAGTGAACTTTCTTGTTCATATAGTTATTTATATTATTTTTTGTAATTGAATTTTCTGAAATATCACTTTTATGATTTTAATACTTTTAATATTTTTGGAAATGGATAAAATTAATTTCTGAATGCATATTAAAAGATATTATAAATATGAATATTTTTATTTTGTAATTCATTTTTTATTTTCAATTTTGAAACAAGTACCTTAAATTCTTATGTGGTGCGAAAAAAGTGCAAGCATATGTAGCAAAAAAATGATTTTTAAAACTAATTAAGAAATATTATTTGGGTGTTTTTATGTGTTTTATATACTTTTTAGAAATATATAATTCATTAGTGACGTTTTTAATTTTTTTATTCAAACACATTTTTTATATTTTTATTTTTCATAGTCAAAATATTTAAATAATTAAAAAAATGGCTTCAATGGGATTTCAGTTTATATAGTGTAATATTTAACGATATTAAATTTATAAAAACAATTAAATTATGATAATTGAATTGTATATGGTATCAAATATCAAATATTTTATAATAATGGGACATTTGTCCATTAATAGTTAATTTACCCCTAAACAAAAACACATTGAAATCATTGTAATCATTATAATGTATAAAAAGAGTTAGAAAATAAGAATTTATGAATCAAAAATCATATAAACATATATAAATTATATTTAATTTTATTATCTTGACTTATCTACAACCTAGATTCAAAATATATGAACTTTTCACCAGTTTTACAAGAAAATTTATTTTTATTAATTGATATGATATTTAATTCAAATGGAACCTCTATCCTCTCTTATACCAGGACACAACACATTCTACCATAATCACACTTATTCATCCATGTATCAGAAGAAATAACTTCTAAATCCACTTACCTAAATTCTTCTCAACATCCCAGAGTCCCTAGAGACATGGGAGGACCAACCTTGAACCCTTGTGGTTTAAATAAGTAAAAATTCATAACAGATAAAAAAAATTCCTTAACCTAGAATTTAGATTTTTATTTTAATTATACATCATTTAATATGATAAAATCCTTTCAATATAAAAACGTAATAATGTATTATACATTGATAGGGAGTATTTTTAATGAAATATCATTATTCAACTCCTTTTGCATCAAATTTCAAAAGAAACCAAGGTTTCTGCATACATACTTACTACCGCATCACAAAACCAATGTATTTCAATTTTCATCACCTCCATTCATGGTTTTTATATATGATGGATTTATAATTTATATATAATATTTAATAAATAAATTTTATTTTGGTAATATGTAACTTCATGAATATCCATTCCATTCTATTTTTAAAAATAGTATAATCACATAGGTGTATGTTTGGACTACAATCTACATATAGTGATGTAAATAATTTTTCCAAAACCAAATCACAAGGAAATAAACGCGGATAATTATAGTAAATTTATTTTACTATTATAAAATTATATTAATTTCTAGATGATAATAATATTTTTATTTTTATTTTCCTTCCAACAATAACTAAAATCTTTACTCATGTGTTTGTAAAGACTACAACCATGTGGGATATTGTATTTAGTTTTTCATTTCAGTTTTAATTTATGAATAAAAAATTTATTTTATATGTTAAAATGATAAGTATTTTACTATTATTATAATATATATAATTTAAGGAGGATCTAATTTACCATGGTCATATTATCAAATAAATTTTCAATCTTTATGTGAACGTCCTCAAAACATCCAAAAAGTACTTAACTGGTTAAATAAATAAATAAATATTTTTATGATGAATTTATATTCCCTTAAAAGGTATTTAATACATTAAGTTATTAATTAAATTTTATTATTAAGTATTTTATGAAATTATATATAAATTAATTAACTAATGTAAGGGGTTTCTAACATCAATATCTTATTATTTGGTTATAACACTTCATAATTGAAATTTTTATTCCAATATTATGTGTGAATTTATCTCCAAATTGGTTTATTATATATGTTATTTATTTTTGTGGAATTTAATATGTGAACATAATCACATCTGTGATAAATTTTTACTTTAAATGTTATGATCTTTGGATTAGTTTTCTTAGTATTAATATCATTTTATATAGGCTTATTTTACTAAATACATAGTGATTAAATTATATAGTGAAATTACTAACATGTGAATGATTTCTGAAATTTTAATTCTAATAAGTCTTTTTATTTATGTACACAAATTTTATTCAATCTATCGATTATGTTTTATTTGGAATTTACCAAACATGCAAAATCATTATGGTATAATCTATTTTTTTTAGGATTGTTTATGTGAATGATTCTGTTAGGGTTATCATAAGATTTAAATTTCTTGAACCACAAAACTATTATTATTCTTTGTTTATTTCTCATTTAAACTTAAATCTCCCCCTTTTTTAGATATTTGGTACATAATAATATTAAAATTTAATCTTCAAGGGAAAACCAATCCTATTTCTCTATTTTGATGGGAAAGTTTTCACTTCTATTTTAATGATCAATATAATGATTTATAATTTATGTTTGAATATTATAAAATAAGTTATTAAAGTATTTGTAAACTATATACTAGATTTTTTAAAATGGTTTAAGTGAATCTTTTTTTTTCATTTTGGAAATCATTTTTTTAGTTTTTATAGGATGTGTGAATGGAATATTTATCTTAATATCAAGAAAATGAATTTCATTCTAGGTTTTCGTAACTATTTCTTCAACAGTGATTCTCTAAAAAGATTCCGTGATTATTTTAAAAGAAAATATTTTTCTCAATATTTTTAGATTATTATTTAAATCAGTTTCAAAATAAATTTATATTTTTTATTTTTTTAATTAAATATATTATGTGTTTATTAAAATTCTTTTTTTCATCTATTGATATATATAATTAATGTTTTATTATGATTAAATGAAGATATGTTAAAATTATACCATCCATATCCATTCTCTTTAGGGAATATGATTGTCATATTGTAATAATAATGGAACGTATTTCGTTTCCATGGGTTAATCATTCTATAAAAGAACAACGAATGATTATAAGGGAGTTATATTAAAAAGTGATAGATTATAAAATTTTTTTCACTCTATAGTACATTTACATATATATGAGTGATTTATGGGTTCTTTTTTTACAAATCCAAGACATGTGGTTATTTTATTAATGAAATATGTTAGGTCAGTTTACAAACCAAGCATGATTGGGTTCGTTATAGCCCTCCAATACATCAGCTAAAGTGAAAATGATATTTAAAATAATAAATAAAAGGAGATGATGGAGATTACTATTTTATGTTATTACAATCATTCTTTCATAATTTTCTTATTCATAATTTCCATGATAAATTTTTGATGAACCATGTTACTAGAACAATTCTATTATTCTTTAAATATATTCCATTTTGTCCACTACTGAAGTGGTATATTCACATTGATTATGTCTTTTGATTTTTAGGTCACTCGTCTATTATTAAATCATTAATATATTCCTAAATATTAATGATATAAAATTCTTTATATATGAATTCTATTTCATTGTTCTCATAAATATTGTATATATTCTCACACAAAAATTCACATGTTGTACGCATAAAAAATATAAAAATGATAATGCATAAATTTACACTTACATTGAAATTAAGGCAACCATTCTTAATATTAATTTCACTATTTAACAAAGTGTTTTATTAAATAAGATAAGTAAAATAATTGTGATATGTGGGTGATGAGGGATACATAATGTATAATTCGAAAATATAGTAATAGTGGGAAACATTCCAACATAATACTATTGATATTATTATACGTGCTTTTTAATAATTATATAAAACTATAAACATAGGGGTTATTTCATAATTTCTGTGATAAAATATTTCCATTTTACCAGAAAGCCTATTCAAATACAAAGTCTCCAAAAAAATATTAAAATAAAGGAAAAGTACAGAAAGCAAGAAACACAATCCATAAAAATTATCTCCACATCATAAATTCCATACTCATCACTATATCTATGATCAATTTCTATATAGGTAGTGGTCGACTCCCACTCCGAGCTTTCATAATAAATCAGCTTCTTAAAATACATCCATCCGAGATTGAACATTTCCAAATATAGAAACTCCTCGGATAGCTGGGTACATTTCCCTTTGCTACCAGAGGACCTAATTGGCATCTGCTTCGCCATTTAGTAATAGTCCTTCAATTTCCTTCTTCTTGGTAGAGCAGTCATAACTTTTCCCTTTCGTGACACAATATTATTTCCAAGCTGAACAATGTCAGTGTAAGAGGTCCTCACCCGACCAACTGCATTCTTCTTTTTACCATCTGGGATATCCCCCCAATTTCTAGGAATATCCACCTCCTGGTAACCAACATGCTCTCCCATTTCATGCTCAAAGTGATTTTTATAATCATCCATTACTGAACATTGTGGAGACTCCACAGGCTCCTTACCACAATACATCCCCTTCTACAGTATACCTTCTCTAAATACAACATCATGGGACTGAGATTCCGCCTGCATATTTTTAAATTAACATCTTGCAGTTTTCTCTTCAATATGAGACAACCTCCCATGCATAAAAAATAGAAAATAGTTTCCAGTAGTGTGCTCTTGCAACTTCCCATTCCCACTGTCAATTTGGCTACACTTATTTCCAAGAATAAAGAGCTTGCTATCATCCAGTTCAGTATCAAGTTTAACCAACATATAGCAAGGATTCATAGGAGAGGAATCTTGAGTAGTCAACAACGAAGCTCGATCTTAGACCGGTTCCACTTCATCATTCAATAGACCTTCAAAATATATTCCATGTTCAATATTGTCTTCCTAGTTCTCAAGTTGATTATGCTGCCCTGCTAAACCATCACCCACCCACCAATTTCATCTAGTGAATCACCTACCTGCATATCCATAATAGGTATGTCCATCACTATATATTTATCCCCAGAAAGTTAAACTACTAGGTTCACCAAATCCACAATTTTTCTTGTGTTTAAAACCTCAAGGGCTGCATCATTGTTCCCAACAGATTTAACTAAAACGTTCACATTTTCCACCAAACCTCATGTATAGTACACTCCAAGATCATGCTACAACCTTTCAATCACCACATCCACCCATGGGTCTGAAGGAACCCCCACCGTCCTCACACGAGCATTAAGCACTGTTGTAACACTAACAGGGCCAATTATCTGCAATCCCTATAAAGCTCCCTCAACATTTCCATCCAAAGCGATAAGAGAAACCACCCTCATTCCCCTAAAATATTTCATCGGATTCCAAACCATGAGACACCATGGGTAGTAGACAATCCATGACTCAGAAACCACATATTTCTTATATCTAAACTCCACAATCCCTGTAATGAAAAAATATTTAACAGGTGGCTTCGATGCGTCTACATCAACACAGATTCTTAGTGAAACTAGATGGCACTTGGCCCTAGTTCTATTGTCCGAGCAATGATAATGACCAACCAAATTTCTAATCATACGAATGATGGAAGGGTTCTAAAATAGAAGTGGTAATTACGTAAATCATACCGAAATTACCATGGTCAAAGAATTGTGACTCATGTGGTAATCATAAGTCCATCAGAGAAGAAAAAATTGTGTTCCATCACATAATCGTGTAGCAAAGGATGAGCCCAAAATCAGATCCTATTCTACGAAAAAAAAATTATGTGCTTTGAGTCGAGTAGACCGAATATTGCGCTCTCTAATAAATTTGATAATCAATGATTAATCGATCAAAGAGGTCCACCGATGGGTGTCGATGCCTGAAGTGTTCTATCATAGTCAGATTCAGCAAGGATGAGCCATGAGTAAAATCATTATCTTTGATCGATAGCTGTGGGATCCCATCATTTAACTCATGAACTTTTGGAGGGATAAAGATTTTCTAAAATGAGGGAATGTAATCAGTATTTGAGAAAAGAAGAATGTGATGACCATAGGGCAGCAAAGATCCCTCCTCCCCAAAGGGAGGAGGGATCTTTTTAGAGACCATCACCGCCTATGGTGAAGATAACCAAACCCTATCTTTATTTATCCCTGATATCATCAATAAGAACTCCTATTATTTTTTAGAATACAAGACATTTCCTTTTTATGATTTACATATTGAAAAGATAAATATATGAATTTTTTTAATTTAAAATCTATAAATGTGAATATATTATTTTTTACACTGAATCAGAGACTGTGAATTCAAGGATATTATAGATCGATATTCAAATATGAATGAATAAATTGATATTAATTATATGACCGATATCCAACTAAATTATTAACATTAACCCAATATAAAAATCATGGGAATGTTGTATAAAACCAAATATATTGTTAAATAGATCCAATTTTGTTACATAAATTCTAAATAAATTATTTTTCTCAATGGAATGAAAAAATTTACAAGGGGTTCACTTTCATTAAAATAATTCAATGAATTACCACCTTAGAAAATATATTTTTATTGATATGTTTAATTACATTAATGGAATCTAGAGAGATGACCAGGATGAAAGAAATACCTTGTTGAGTAACACTCTGCATATTTTATTAAATACATAGAAAATTAAATGATTATTTTTTTGACATTAGATAATGAGGTTAAATATATATTATTATCATAATGGGGTGGTGGGTCTTGATGGATTCAACAATATGTAATTTATGTTATAACGGTACATCCTTCATGATGATTTGATAATGTCAAAAGAAAAATTATCTATCAGTTTATTAGCCACACATGAGATTATTTCCAACCTTAATGCATTATGTCGTACAATGATGAATTCATTTAAAATTTGGGGATCATGAAAAATTTTCATTTGGAACAACATACAAAATATTATTCGGTAAATTATGGAACTAGTGCAATGAAAAATCATATTTGATTTTATGAATCTTAATTATATTAGGTTATTCCCATGATTTTGAATTCCAATTTTTCTTTTAAAAATAATATTATCTATGAATTTCATGAAGAAGATAAATAAATATTACAAATATTCCCAAAATAATGACTCTTCCATTGAATTTTATGTGATAAAATGGAGCTTTGAATTTCATATTGTTATGAAATATTACTTCAATAATGACTATATTAAAATTATTATCAATAGATCCAATGTTTATAAATTTATTTTTAGATATCCATAAGGATTTTATAAGCATTACCATGGTTACATTGGACTTTATCCTCTACCTAGTTTGTAAGGACTCATTATGTGCATCCACGAGACCTAGGTTTGAAACCAAGATGAGGCATAAATCTAGGTATTGTAGCAGTACTGTATCATCACTATAGAAGCATTGTGGTGGTACTATAGCAGTTACTATAGCATGTACTGTATGTTACTATAGCTTCAGGTACTATTCACCTTGGGGCAGCAGTTTGGGATTAGAGTCATTAAGGCTTTCGACCCACCCATGCCTTCAGGGAAGTAAGTCTTTCAGGACTCCTTTAAGGTTTTCAGGCCACCAAAATGTCTTCAATCCACATGATCAATGTTGTTTCCCCATAGAGACTCTACAGAAAAGTAGCTACCCCAGAGGATGATTTAGAGGAAGTACACTCACCAGAGAAAAACTAAATCGATTTTTCAGAATGAGAGGGTATGGCTATGCCATTGGGTTCAACCCATGCTTTCATATGAAGACTATCCAGATAACCATGAAAAGGGGTAGAGCTTCTATCATGTTGTAGATGATGGGGTGGGTTAGTTCTTTGTAGATAGTCTATTTGAATTCTCTAAGACCTTCGATTCTTGTAATCTATTAATTATATGGGCCATGTAATCTCTAAGCCTACGGTCTTCTATGGGTTTACCCTCATACCTTGAAATGGGTTTTATCAAAAAATCATTAAAAATGAAGGCCTTAGGGACTTTTAGCTCAATGTTATTTATAATTGGTCCAACTCTATGAAATATTTTTTGAATCTATTGAGAGATACATGAAAACATGTCTTATTCATATTAAAAAATAAAGATGATAAATAAACCAAGCTTGAATGGAATCTATTTTATCCCTCACATATATTATATGCTTATATAAATCCTCCATTTGGTGAATCCTCTAAAATGAATCTAAATTATGTTTAAGAATTTTTAGTCATTATGGGGGAGTCGCTATTCAATCAAAATTTTGGAACAAATCATTCATTTTTTATTTAAGGCTACATTTAATTCAAAACAAATCGACACCCTGATGATATTTATGTTAATAAATGGTCTCTACCCATTGAATATTTAGGATACCAATTATTTTGTAGGAAAATCATGAATATAAATATGGAATATTGTTTCTATGATCCTAGAAAAAATAGCCTATTTGAGTAGAAAAATCATATCCCACGTGGGGAGTAAATTTTTAGTTAACATGATTATTTGTTCATGTTTTTATGTTCATTTTACATGAATATCTTGTATTGAATCCTTACTACAAAAGTATAAAACATGATCAACAATTTGGGGTGGATTGAACATAAATATAAATATATTTGATCGCTATTTATTGGAAATATTTATGTAAACCTATTAAAATGGGTTTTTTAGTTGTCATAATTATTAAAACATTCAATGACACATTTCTATAGAAATTTACATAGACCCTTCTTATTTACTATGATGATGCAATAGAGCTTCATAAATTCAAGTTTTTTCTTATATAAAAAAATGGAAATCCCATTTACCTCTCATCATGAGTGACTCAATCATTAAAATAGTCAAATCAAGAAATGATGAACTACATGAAATGGATTGTAGTAAATACTTATGAATTAAATTATTTTGGAATATCTTGTTTAGATAAAAAAATGAATGATATAATGGTGGTTCTATGAAAATGAAAATATCAATTATAGATGTCAAATGACACATTGGTGAAAGAATTATATTCATATCTAATAAAATCATCTTGGAATTATTGAAATATAATTATGTTTAAAAGGTAGACTATACTAGACATAAGAAATAATTTGATCACCAAATACAGTAGAATGTTACTTTGAATAATCTTGGTTAGACACCCCATCATACGCCAGTGGATTTCTATTTTCAGAAGTCCCAACATTGTGGTATCAAAATCAATTATTATTTGGAGGTGATTAACCAAAAATTATATTATTTGGGATTGAATTTATCACGTCCTATTATCTATATTTTAATGGTATATAAAAAAATTCAGGCATCTTTATTAACTTTTTATCATCGAATTTGTGGTGATATGTAGCAATAGATCTCGATATAATGATATGCCTAGGTAGTTATTTGGTAGTACTTGTGACATCCACCAACATGTATACCCATAATGAGTATTCCCATGGTCATATCATAGAATATATAATATCAATAATTAAATTCATATAGAATGTATAAACTTTTACGTTTTTTAATAACAAACATACATATTTATATGTGGGTATCACTGTAATTTATAAGGATGTCAATGATACCAACTTGATTCAAACATGTTTGATTATTTATTTTACCTATTATTTAATTACCATATGCATGGTTTCTATTTGTAGGATGACTAAAATAGATCTTGAAATGACGTCCATTGATTTTATATCACTAATTCCAAACCAAATTAAGGTCAATGTTGATGGTGCGGCGTCACATGAACTAGGTCCCTCAAATTGTGGGGGATTTTTTTCAAACCCAATACGGCATCATCAAAATATTCATCATCCACTTCATTTGGAATGTATTCTATCATGAAGATGAATTCATGAAATATATTCCAATGATAGAACATTTTTTTTGTTTGGGTGGATGTTTATATGTTTTAAATATGACTAAACTTTTATAGTGGAAATAGATATTATTTTTGCCAAAAATTCACCTTTGAACCTTATTTTATTTATTCAGTATTATCCTCGAGGAATCTGATGACATTAAATTTGTTGTGACACAATCTTTTTATGAAAAAAATAAAGTTGAAAATGATTTATCAATGAATTATTTTTTCTTATATTAGTCTAAAATGTCAATTTTTGAAACCAAACATGTATTAAATATTCTTGGAATCAGAATTTAGAGATGAAATACAAAGCAATATTCTTAATCCATCCTTGTAAAAGAATCTATATAGTTTTTCATATTAAATTCTTCACACTATGTTTGGCCAAAAGATGAACATATCAAAATATAATAATTATTTTTAAAGAGTGCATTGATGTATTCAAGAAATTGGATGAACGATTTTAATACAAATTGAATGTTTGAATTAAATTGTTAGAAGTTAAATAATGTTATGTGACTAATATCATTAAAGGATAATAATTTATATTATTCTAATGATTAATTTTTTAAATATTATTGGAATTTTTTCATAATAAATCAATGTTATCCCATTTCATTAGTTATTACAATAAATTTCAATTCATCTATGAATGGAATAATATATTAAGGCTCATTGAATTAATAACCATTATTAAATAAGATAATGGATAATTTATAAATAAAAATTAATTTTTAATATAAAATGTTCTTTATTATATATTTTTCCTTTGGATTGATATGTTAATTTCATATATTTTAAAATTATATTATATTGAAATGTGTATACAAATGTAATCTTTACACTCAAATATTATAATAATATAAATTTCATTTTAGGGGAAAAATAATTTACCTAAGTAAAATTTACACCCCAATGTAATAGAGATATTTTAAAAGAATAAAACTTCTTCCAATAAAATATGATAAATGAAAAAAAGTGTTTAACATTTTTTAAACACAACAACATGATTCTTCAAAAACATGTGTTCCAAAAAGGATTATTTTTTCTGAATAATAATATATTATTCTTGATATTATTTAAGATGAAAGATTTCACATAGCCATTGGAGTAGAGGGTATAAACATGATTAAATGAATTATATGAATAATATTTGAGCCTGTATATATAATTATTTCATTAGTGACCAAATAATTAGAAATGAAAATTAAAACCTTATTAATATAAAAAAGATTATTCTAAATATTTAATTGTGATCAACTACATTTTATACCTATATAATAAAAATATAATTATTTTCGGATTGAATTTTTTAAATTTATAGGAAATGTATTAATTCAAATATTTAACAATCATATATGTGTATCTTTGAAAATAATGAAAAATAAATTCAATTTTATGGTAAAAAACATTATTTTTCTAAAAAAAGATTTATCCTATTTTTGTGGAAAATATATTTCAGCACAAATTTTTGATGATTTTATAATTTTTTTCAAAAATAAATGCAACTTTATAAATCGTAATATAAAAAACATAATAGGGATATTTTTTATATTATTTTGAAATGTTCAAATTTTTTATGAATAGGGAAAATAATAAATTTTAACTGGGAAATATATTTTCAGCTAAATTAATTACAAATTGAAATATTATATGTAATTTCTTTTATTAAAAAAAATTTAATTACAAATCGATTAATATAAATTTAAAAAATTAAATAATTTCAATACTAACTATTCATATAAAAAAACATCGATATTTAGAATATTTTTACATTGAAAACATGCTTTCCTGTCACATATTTTGGATGTATTTTAGAAAAATTTCAACTTCTATGAATTAAATTTGTAAAATTTAATTTCATAGTTTGGATGATAATAGTTTTTATTATATAACAGTGTAAAATTATATTTTGAATATAATGACTAGTGAAAGTAGTTAATAATAATTATATTGATTCAGGTAAGTACATGTTTACATTCTAGATAAACATTGAATATAAGGGGTATAGACGACACACAAATTGTTAGACAATCAATTGTTGAACATATATTGTCCTTTTTAACATATTATATAAATATATGTTTTTCAGACACTTTTCCATTAATGTGACCAATATAATAATTGTAATAAATTAACAAAAAATGTACATTTCATTCTCATAATTTCTACAATTCATTGGGGATAGGGAAAAATAAACACAGGTTCAATTATAAATATTATATTTTATAATAATTATTTTATTTAATCAAATTTAATTATTTTTTGTTTTTAGATCTTATATTATTACAGTAAATTCTAATGGAACACCAACCCATTCATTTTTAATAAAATATTGAAGTAAATAAATTAATTTCAAAACAATGAAACTCATGCAACAAAAATGAATTATTTTAATCCATTATTTTAATAATTAATATATAATTTTTAATTGTTTTTAAATAAAATATTAAAATTTAACCAGTTTCTTTAGATTTTTATATTTTATATAGAATTAATTATATCAAAATTGAAATTATTGTTTTTAATAATAAATGATATATTATTAAATGATTTAAAAATATTAAAAATTATATCATCCATAAAGTGATATTTTCTTGTCAATAAATATAATTAATTTCTTATTAATTGGAAAATTTATAGTTTCTAATTAATATATTGACCCCTAAATATTAATTAACATTTGTATCATTATTATCGGTAAATCTGTGTTTCTGCATTTTAAATGTTATCATGCTAAAATTTATTTTCATCTAAAATAATAAATTCATTTAAAAAAATATGATTTCATATTTATATATTTTTTTTATAAATTTTATAATATTTTTAATTTTAATATAGTAATAATGGTTAAATTAAATAAGTTAGAAAACTAGTTACCGTGATAAAAACAAAAATGGTAAAATTGAGTAAACATAACGACTATGGAACAAAATTATAAAATCTATTTTATTTTTGTCTATGTATGTTAGAATAAGCCATATATTACCTCCACTAAAGTAATTTTCAAATTGGTAATCACATGAATAATTTTTGACCACACAATAGTAAATAATTTTGAGTATTTACAAGAATAAAACATCTGGTCAACCATAGAAGGTTGTCACTCTCCCTAGCTATCCACACATATCAAGGCATAATTATAACAAAAGGACTTATAAAATATTTCCAAAAAAATATCACCTAATTCTATAAGTGACATATTGGTTATAAAGCAATATTTTCAATGATTTAGTGCAAATTGAAGGTGGATACTTGAAAAATAAGTAATGTTTATTAGAAATAATTTATAATTTATTTCATTATCTATCTCTCTTAATTCATTGTATATAATTATTATATAATTAACTCAGTATGTTCCACATAATAATGGTTTTATGATAATGTTACAACCCAAAACCACACATACTTCCATCAAATGGGTTATAAAATCATCATTCTTTCGTATAGAAGAGTATCGCATTGTAAATCAATGTCGATTATTTCTCCATTACCACCTTTAATGGTTAGTAATTCAATAGAAATACTCTTTATATATGATATATATGAAATATATGTTATTTTATTATTATTTAATAAATATTATATGACACATACCTTCTTTATTTTTAATTTGTGAGAATATGATAACACCATTCTTCTGTGGGACAGACTGTCGCCACACGAAGCAATGTGATTCGTTAATGCTTCAGGGTATTGTATTAAAGATTTTAATTAAAAAAATATAAGATATATATGATATAATAATTCCACTATATATATATATATCATTTACACTTCATTCATCCAATAAAACTGTAAATTGGAACATCTTTTATTCATATGTAATGTACACCGTCTCCATTAATGGTGTATTAATTTCAATATCCATAAACATTTTTCATTAATATAATTACATATATACTGAACATATATGATATTTGTATTATTATTTAATTTTGGATATAATGAAATAATTATTGACTTATAAAGAGAATATATAATGTCAAAACATATATGAAAAAAAAGGTTTTTATTACCTAAAACATAACATTGATAGGGAATTTCTTAAAAACATGTATTAAAAGTTCATAAAAATAATATATTATTTTAGAATTTATTTATTTTTTCCATAATAATTAGATAAAAAATTCAAATCCTCAATAATGTAGCTTAAATAACATTCAACTAAAAGTATGTGTGAGGTAAGGGTTTTTGTCATCGCAATTTTATTCTTGTGAGAGGTATACATTATTTACAACTTCTGTTTTGGATTATATAATATCCTTTATATATTTTATTAAATTTATACATTTATCTATAGATATTTTCATATCCATTTGATTAACTATCATTAATCGGGGTTATACTTTAAATTTCACCAAAGGGTTAATGGATCATTTTTCACATTTTCCTTATTTGGTACTATTTTCATGTTATTCGTCTATCTACTTTTAGGAGGTGTATACACATCACCATTGACCTGTAATATCATAAATTTATTTAATCAAATGTAATATTATATTTCATTTAATGTAATACTTTCATTGGGTTTATGATTCATTGTTACCAAATGGTAAGAGTATGATATTCATAGCTCATCGATAATAAGGATGTTTGTGTTAATGTATCAAATGTTAAAATACTATGATCTAAATATAAATGATTAAATAAATATTGACCACTTGATAATTTCATAGAATACATTTTTGAAATTATTTTCTCTTCTCTACATGTACGTGTGAATTCATATTAATATGTTTGTGAACAATTATCATTTCAGTCGATTACTCATTTTATTCTAATGCAGTGTTTTCTAAAAATGGTTTCACAAATTTTTTAAAAAGTTTTTTTTTCAATTGTAGAGGATATTTTCAACATGATTTTTTTTAATTATTAAAAAAAAATCAACTATAATATATAAAGTTTATTATCAAAGAAAAGTATTTTCAATAATGTTAATGTTTTAAAAAGTGTTTTTCATAATGAAAAGTGCATTGTCTTCAAATATATTTCTAATGGACTTTTAATGATATTTCAATTCATCAATTTAAAAAACCCATGTTTTCCACCATGATCCAATGTGATTATTTTTAAATGATACCATCCTTATTATTTATCTTGATTGGTGATGATTATTTCAGAGATATATTTACGAAACCGATAACTTTTCTATTCTTAACTATTTTTCTTCTGTATTATTATCCAACAAGTTTCATTATCATCTGATAAACATAATTCAAAGAGATTTTTATGTAACCTTTTTATTTTAAATGTTTTTACCATGATCTTAATATACACTTATGGAACATATTTCTTAACAATATTTTAACAATGATTCAAATATATTTTTATGTAAATGGTTTCTTTTCCACAGGTTAACCATGTTTCAATGAAATCTTGATGAAACCTATTTCCATTATATGATTTAATAATTATTTTAATAGAATAAATGTGGTTGGATTAATCCATGATGAAATAAATTATATATTATATTTTATAATTATTTGGTTCTTAGAATCTATATATTATTGATGTGTCCAGATAGTGCCCCGCTATATCATTACAACATATATGTGGGGGGCACCCACATATCGCTACATTGGATTAGGTAATGGGTATGTTTATAAAATTATTATATTGGATTTTTTATGTATATTTAATCAAAATTAAAAGGGGTTTAAGGGGTTTGTAAGGATTTTATATGGGTTTTATGATATGTTTTCCCAATCTACCAATATATTTTATCAATTATTGCTAATAGATTAAGATGTTTTATTTGATCAAAATTGATATTACATGAATAAGGATAATGGATTTTGACAACTCTTTACATTTCCATTTTTTCAAATTTTAAAATACATGTATTTATATTTATGAGTTCATTTATGATTCCCTCATATATTCCAATTGTATCATTATACGCTTATTCACTCTTATACACATTGATGATGTTCAATAGTTAATTCTTATCTATATAATTAATGATATTATAATATCTCCCTTTATACATATTATATTCCCAGGTAATAATTAATTATGGTGGTTATTTTTTGTCAATTAAATGTTACAATGGTGATATTCATAACCAACATTAAAATAGAAAAATGTGGGATTAATGGGAGATGTGTTCTTTTAATATGTTTTGTATTTTTTATGTAATATTTTTCCATATTTTATAAAACTCTAATTAGTAAATGTATTATTTAAAATAGGTGTAACATGTAATTTCTTTTTTGTTTTCTGGATTGAATGAAAAAATTTGGGTTACAAATATCGACATCATATAAATAATTGTATTGTTTGTGATTTCAGCTGCAAATGTTGGATTTTGGGTTCAGGGCCCTTAATGTTTTCATAAAATTTTGGTTCAAATAATTAATATAGTATGAGTTTTTCGTGTTACTTTATCTTATGATTTATGGATACCACCATAGGTCATCATGATTAAGGATGATAATATGTTCAATTTCATATACACCCATTTTAGGTTTTAGGTTGAAAGGTTTTATGGTTATTTATGTAAATTGTGTAAATATTTTTTGGGGTATAAGTATTTATATCTACTTGGATCCACATGATTTTTGATTTTTAAGGACTCATGTTTCTTTTTTAAATAGAAAAAAGGAAAACTCTAATGTTGGGTGAAACCAAATCACATCCGGGGTGGTAGTGGGTCTTGAACCCATGATCAAAGGATGAAAATGGTTTCAAAACTACCACTATTATATAATATGTCATTGTTAGTAAAGTATTTTTATAGTTAAATATTATGTTTACATTAGAAATAAATGGTATTATATTTATCTAAATAACAGTATTTTTGTCTTCAAATAATATATGATAAACTCCATCTAATCATTTGGTTTGGAACTTACTCATAAATTGTTTGAAAAACTACAACGATAAAAATTTAATCAACAATTTACACTGATATTTTGGTATTATTATTGAATATTTAAAATTTATCTATCATATGAAGGATTATTAAATTTTTAGAACTATCATACAAAGATATAAATATTTTTGTTATTTATAATTTTTACTTATAGGAGTAATATCATGTTATTATTTGGGGACTGTTTGTTTCTTTAAAAGTGTAGTTTTGTTCTTCATGAATTTCCAATTCATCTTGAGTACACATGGTGATGAGAAAAATATTTCCTTCGGTGTAAAAAGATTAATGGATAAAATTATACTCATCAAAAAAATGTGTTTCAATATTATATTTCTCTACATGTTAATATAATTCCACAAATCTTGTTAATTTATCATAAAATAATTGTACTCTCAAATGTGCTATCATTGATTATAGAAATAATGTGGAAATTATAATGGTCATTTTATTAATAAGAGGATTTTATTCCACAATATATAAAAATAATAATGTTATGTCTGATATCACATGTTACAAAAATCACTGTAGTTTTTTTAATTACACACAGTAATGAGTTTCTTTGAAAACATGAGTTACATGTTAGATTTAGTTTTACTTTAAAAATTATACTATTAATATTTTTAGTCAAAAACATTATTATTACCCAGTTTCTATAAAATAGGTTGCAGATAGGATTAACTGAATTATGAAAAATATGAGTTATACATCTCTATAAAATAAATTCTTCAATGATCAATTAATATAAAATTAACATAAATAACATTTTAAAATAAGTGGAATATTTTTCTGAAAAACTATTTATATGCACACAATTATGTTTTTTGAAAATAAAAACCAAATAATATTTAAGGATTATATTAATGAAATTTGTATTTAATATATTCAATATAATAGCTTACCTTAAACATTGTTTATACAACTAACAAAAATAAATCAAATTTTATGCTTAAAAAATAAAATTTTCTAAAATACAATTTTGTGGACATTTTATAGAGCATATATTTTTAAAATAATCATTGAAATGTTTAAAATTTTTATTATAAAAACACTAGTAAATTAATAAATAGGAATAAAAAATTATATTAGGGTGATTTTTTGTAATATTATGAAATTTTCAATATTTGATAAATTCTGAAAAAGTAAAAAATTCAATTTATACTTTTATTTTATCATAAGTCATTTTCAACGTTAAATTATAATGTGAAATTGTTTTAAAGTTAATGTTGGTCAAATATATATAACTAAATCCAATTTTTTGTATTGGAATACATTTATAGAAAACACTATGATCTTTTGAACATTTTTACTTTGCAAACCAACATTATCATCATGGTGGAACGATGGTATTTTTAATTTCATTTGACATATTATGTAAATAAAATTTGAAAACCTGGATTCAAAATTCGTAATTATAATAAATTATATTATAAAACATGGTCAACATAGTTTTTTCTATAATTATTAGTCAAGAATGTAAAAATTATTTACAGTGATTAAGGTAAAATTGATCTTACTTAGTGGTTGAACATAAAATATTAAGTGTACAAATTACTCAAAACATAGCTAGTACCCATTAACTAGAAATATATCATCCCTTAGGACCAAATGTTTTAAATATATGATTTTTTGGTACACCATTACATGAATTCGACCCATATGAAAATTAAAATAAATAATATGACAAATAATTGTACCTTTTCTTCTTTAAATTTATATAAATTATTTGGGATTGGGAAAAAATACATATGTTTGGTTATAAATTTTTTTTGGGGAATAAAAATTCATTATTTTTAACATTATAATTTATCATTAATATTAATATATGACATAATTACATTAATTAATAAATAAATTCCAATTCATGTATTACTTGCATAATAATTGAATAAAATAAATGAGATTAAAAAAATTAAAAGTGAAATAAATTGAATAAATTATTATTTTAAATTATTTTTTAGATGAATATATCATGTTAATTAATAGTGATATTAATATATTTAAATTCCGCCACTGAAATTATGTTTTTAAAATTTAATTAAATTAATTATGTTCAGATTGACATTATAGTAATTTAATAATTAATTATATTTCATTAAATGATATATAATTAAAAAAACATGTCTTATATATAGTGATTTTAAAATGTTAATAAATAGCATGCCTTTTCCATTCGTGGACACCTAATTAGAAAAAAACATTACTTGTACGAGGAATGATAAAGATTCAATTCATTCAATTAAAATGGTTGAGTTAGAAATAATATTCATTAATAAAATCCCATACAGGGTTCCATATATATGTTCTCCATTTTAATCAGCCAAAAGACCCCAAGAACCCCACCCTCTATACAATGGAGGTTATATATTATCATCTACGGTCAAAAATTGATCATGTTATGACTATACCATCTTTATCAAAGAAACAAAATAGTGGAAATAAATAAAAAATATCCAAATGATATATCTAATAACCATTCAAAGTTGCATCACATGATTTATAAAACCTAAATACAATATCAAAACCAAAATTATAGTCATTGATTTCAATTATTATTGTTATGTGTTTAATCCGAATACAAAAGTAAATACCCCTAACGACTCCAAACAGGTCCCACCACCTTGGTTTGTGCACATATCGATTCACCATCCCTACAAATCCTTCAATCATAGGAACATTCCTTTATCATACACTATAGCCCTAAAATATATTTACATATCTATTAGGAAGCCCGAGTAGAGTGTCTATACAACTCACTAAGCCACCACTAATGACGTCCAAAATAACATACAGTCAAATAAGAGTGCATGTAATTGTATAAATAAATATCTACATTTGATATGTAAGAATTTATCAAATTTTGAATCATTATTTTATTAACCATATAATCCATCATGTAACCAAGGACACAAAATCCATCAATACCATATTAAGCCTATAATGGAGTCTAAACTATCTCTAAGGGATATAATGTATTCTAATATCATGGGTATCAATTATCATTACATTAAAATTCATATTAAATCCATTTGGATCACTACTCCCATAGAAACATTTTGTGCCTATATCATTATGCCTAAGACACTGGGTATTTTATGTAACAGTCCTTGACCAACAAATCTAGTATTAATCTATCACAAAACTGTTATTTTCAAGCAATAGTCTACGTCCCACTCATATTTATCAATCAACAAAAAACATGTGATTTTTATGGAGTATACACTGTCCCAGACACATTTATCCCTATTTTATTTGAAGTAGTAGACTATATCCCCCACACAATTATGAATTTATCAAAATGGTATTTTGATGTGGTCATCCATGTCCTAAAAATTTTAATCACGAAATAACATGTATCATAATATCATGGGCATCACAATCTCATAATCTATGAAGATAATAATTAATAAACATAATTTTGAAACATTGTTATTAAAGTGTAACATTTCAATTTACTAAAAAACACATGTTTAAATTTTTTTAATTTATTAGGAATAATTTAAAAAATCACCATTCAATGATTTATAATTATTTAATCATAAAAAAAATTAATGATTCTTGGTTATCTTAAACATCTCATCTTTCACATCACCAATTAATTCCTATTAACATTAACTGACCGATTAAAATATCCCAATATTCCAATATTTTCGACACTTTCACCGGGGATGCGCGCATCCGTCATGCAGAGGATGTGCAGCTGTTACCCTAAAATCCCACATTCCAAAGGCAGGAAAAATCCACTCCTTATTCAAAGACATATTCTCCTTGATCGAAACGAGATGATGGGATGTCGGTTCTTCCATCCATGGAATCCTCCTCAGAACTCGTCACCAAGTCTAGGTCTCCCTCATAGATTTAAGATGTAGTTATTGAATCTCTTCCCGACGCAACATCTTCAAGGACACCAGTTAATTAAGCCTCTTCTTTCAGGACCTTTCAAGGGGTCCGGTCAGGTTAGAAACCTTCGGTTAGGAGATTAGTCACATTGGGAATCTCTAGCATGTTTGGATGATGGTGAATTGGCATGTCTATATTCTGTCCCTTATTATAGGGCTTCTTGAGAGAGAAGAATCCTGAGCCATCGCACATAGAATGCAATGAATCATATGACATAGGCTTGCATCTGAGGTTTACCTCAGCTTCCCATGTGTATCATAGGGTATGCCGTATATTTAACATCTAGTGGAGATAAATCGGACTGATCGGAGCACTGATAAGAGAGGATCAGATTGAGGAACCCCTAGAGGTAACACCGATATTGGGGCCCGCACGTGGGCGGATTCCTGAATTTTGTGGAGGGGAATGGGGAATGAAGTGTCATGATTACACCGGGATTTGGCGGCCCAGATAAGAATCATGATGGGTGATGACTTTGGGCTTGAGCCTCGAAGATAATTCCTACGTATCCTCGTGGCGGGGAATCAATGTCTGTGTAGTTCGATGATACGATGGGACACCTGAGGAGGTGGCCTGGGAGAATGGATGCTTGGATGATACCCGGATTAAGTTGAACATTCAGGTTTGGGCATGAGCTTCTTGTGACACTTAGGCTCGGGGGAGAGGCCCGGTTGATAATGACTGATGTGCTTTGAACCTCATGGAGGCTTCCTACGTATCCCTGTGGTAGGGAACCAAAGAACATGTAGTTTATATAAGGACCTAACCTTATGATATAAATAATCATGAATTTAGTCACAAAGACTATTCCTTTTAAATTTATGATCTTTTGGGGTTTATATATTTAGATAATTATGACAATACATTCATGACATTACACATTATTACAAAGTGGATACCATAAAAACAGTTTTCATTTTTTTCAAAATATAAATCATTAAAACATAAAACAGGACTCCTTGCAAATTATTAAACATTTAACATGTCTTTTATACTTTAATTAATAATATATTAACCTTTGAAAATTCATTTAAAAACTTGGGATGTGCACAAAAGCTCCGTAAGGGTTGGAAAAAAGGAAACATCACATTAGTCCACAAATACTCATAACGAATGAATTCATTTTCAAAAGAAATTATTGTCACCCATATATACTTACCTTGTGTAACAGGTTATTTACCAAATATCGACACAAAACATGAGATCATAAATATAATCATAAAGTTATCATGGGGCAATACTTACATTGTCTTGTATCTATTCCTGGCTACCTTATAATTTGTAACACTCACAGCTACCTTACTAGGTGTAACCATCGCAGTTACACTAGGAGTAACCATACAACTGACCTCCAAAATACTCATAACCTATGCATTAGAGGGATATATAGGTCCCACCCTTCATCATAAATAATTCCTACGAACCAAAACATAGTCATACAACATGAGTAATTCAATAGAAACATTACATTGGAATTTCGTAAAACTGAATTTAAAAAGAGTAATTTTAAATAAAATACCCTTATAAATAACATAAAATTTAAGAGAAACTAAATAGAGTGGATTGATTATGATTATATAATGTAAATACAAATAATTAAACATAATATAAACATAACCCATAACACAAACAATTTAAGTAGCACATAAATAATAAAGTAGAAGGTTAACCCAAAGAATGGATATCTGGTTTAGAATTCGTTTACCGCGGGTTTGTCTTACATTAAACTTGTTTAAAACTCATGTATAATCGTTAAAAACGTGTTATTTATATTTTAAATAAACATTTTCATGTTTATAACATATTATATGATCATTTAATTACATTATTTCACCCTTTAATTCATAGTATTTTCTCCTTGCACAGTTTTTTGGTGAGTTCTTAACATGATTTCCATGATTGGTTCATGGTGGATGTTCTTGTCGATTGGAAGTAAAATTCAATAATTGTAATGGAGTGGTATTTAAATATTTCTAGTACCATAATTTATACCATTTATCATTTTGATGTTTAATATGAGGATGATTCATAAGTTAAAACATTAATGATGTTTGTTTAGATAATTTTAGGGGTTCTTTGATAATAACAACATCGTTTTGTTTTATAAATTAGAACAATGAGTAAAAAAGAATTACAGAACCATGGGTGAGTAATAAAAAATATGTTATAACCCGGTTCAACTATATAAATGGTTTCATGAATAGACATGAAATAATTAATGGAAATTGAAATCACATCATCCATGATGTCGGTAATTCGACACATAACGGACAATGTTTTTATTCCTTAAATAAGTGGGAGAGGAGAAGGATAATGATGAGTATATTTCCATGAACATAAGAACATCCCAAATATACATGATTCTGGATATTTCATGACACATGGGTTAGAAGAGATGAGAAAGGAATGATAAAGGAACTCGAAATAAAATAATAATTGAGAAATCCTTTTACAAAAATTCGGCAACCTAACGGCTATACAACATGCTATTAGAATATATTAAAAATAGATTGTACTAGGGTCACACATCGTTAAATGAATAATAATATAGATTAGATCAAGAATTAGAATTAAATAATAACATTGTAGGGAAACATGAATGTTATACCGCATAAAAGAGAACATGAATGGGAAAAGAATGAAATTGAGAATTTTGTTACATTGTTGAGTAAGCTTTAGAATAAGTAGGTTGGGACCTTAGAACTTAAGGAATCATTGGGAGGACTAATATGAAGGTAAGGAGGGAATATCTTCATTTAGGGAGATTTGGGAATGAAATCATTTAAGGGAAGAGTTGGTATTTATAGGAAAAGTGGGGGATCATTTTAATAATTATCAATGGACACCTCATGGGTGGTATTTTAAAAACCATGGGCTTGACCATGGTATTTTCCCATGGTATAAGCCACTTAGGACACCTCATATATTAGTTAACTATACACAAGTCGTCCAGATTTATGATGTCATTATTATATCATTAATGATTTCATTAACACGCCAAAACTAACAATAGTATTTTTTTTTTACTATTCATCGAAAAATCAAATGTTTCGGAAAAATATTCAAAATTCACCCTAACCATTTATTGACATGTAGATTTCAAAAATGAAATATATTTTTTGAAAATAATTTTCTACATATTATTAATATAATTTTTGTAAAAAAAGCATACTTAATTCAAAAATTAACAATTCAAATTCTGTAATAACTTCTATATCACAATGAAAAATTAACCTAGATGCTATTATCTTAAAGACATAATAAAATAAAATAAAAATAAAAGTTACTATTAATTAGGGTCATATTACTATTCAAAATAATATTTATATGGTTAGGTTACTATTCACAAAAAATCATGTTGGTTCCAATAGACTCCAAATAACATACTAAACACAATTGTAGATGATAGTTTCTTGAAATTCAGAACATAGAAGTAAAAAATTTATGTTTTAGAGGTTAATTAAAAATATCTACTTAAAAAAATTCATGCATTTATATTTATTTTTAGAAAATTGTTGGGTGTTACACTATCCCCACCATCATGAAATTGCATCCTCGCAATTTTATTTACTTATTAAACAACTGAGGTTACTTTTTCCTCATAGAAGTTTCAGACTCCCATGTTGCTTCTTTAACCATGTGGTTTCTCTACAAAACCTTTACCTGGTAGATTACTTTATTCCGAAATACATGTTCCCTTTGATCAATAATCTGAACTGGTTTCTCTTCATAATAAAGGTTATCATTCAGCTGAACTGCTTCTGGGCTCAAGACATGTGAGGAATCTGGCACATACTTTCTCAACATCGAAACATGAAAAACATTGTGTACCTGAAACAAACTCGGAGGAAAAGCTACATGGTATGCAACTTTTTCAACCTTCTCAATGATTTCAAATGGAATGATGAACTGGGGACTTAGGTTTACTTTATTACCGAAATGCATCACACTTTTCTAAGGAGATATTTTAAGGAAAACATGGTCACCTACCTCGAAAGAGAATTCTTTCCTTCTGTAATCTGCATAACATTTATGCCATCTCTAAGATATTCTGATGTGCTACTAGATCATCCACATTGTCTCAGCCTCTTCTTCAACTAATTCTAGCCACATCAACTTTATTTCACCGACATCATCCCAAAATGCTGTTGTCTGAAACCACTTCCCATACAACGCCTCAAAATGTGCCATCTGAATACTAGAATGAAAACTATTATTATAATAAAACTAAACTAAAAATGATATTGATCCCAACTTCCCTGATAGTCTATCGAATATACATTAAGAATATCCTCCAATGTTTGAGTCATTCATTTCGACTACCCATCTGATTAAGGATGAAAAGATGTACTGAAATTTAACTCTATTCCCAATGACTTCTAATGTCCCTTACATTAGTTTGATATGAACCTAGGATCTCAGTCAGATACAATGGAAAGAGGAACTCCATGTAACTTAATAATATCCTTGAAGTAAAATCGATAAAGATGATCAAAAGTCATTGTATCTTGATTAGAAAGAAACATTGAAGAATTTTTTAGCCGATAAACAATAACCCAAATCACATTGTTACCTCGAGAAGTCCTTGGTAGCCCCATCGTAAAGTCCATTGATAAATTCTCCCATTTCTACTCAGGCACTAGAATAGGCTGAAGCATCCCCTCTGGTAACTGCCTCTCTGCTTTAACCTATTGACACATCAATCATTTCTTGGTAAAATTAGCAATATCTCTTTTCATTCCATCCCACCAATAATACTCCTGAAGGTCTCTTTTCATCTTAGTACTTCTAGGATGAAAAGAAAATAGAGAACTATGAGATTCACACAATAAATATTTCTTTAACTAAGAATCACTAGGAATACAAAACTTTTTTTCCAAACAATTAAACACAATATTTATCAAGGTTAAATTATAGAAACATACCAATTTTAACCAATTATACCTTTTTTGTAGGTATCAGTCTTCCTTCTGTGCATGATTAATTATTTCTGACAAAAAAGACAGCACAAAAACTTGAAACAATATAGTGGTATTCCCTGCACCAACAACTTATATTACAAAATTTATCAAATCATTAGTCAATGGATCATGTTCCCAATGTAGCATGATTAATGATGCATGATGTTTCTGACATAAGGCATCCGCCAGTTTGTTAGCTTTCCCAGGATGGTAATTGATCATGCAGTCATAACCATTTATCAGTTCTAGCCATCTTCTCTACCTCATGTTTAGTTCCTTTTGAGTGAATATATACATTAGACTTTTATGGTCAGTATATATTTGGAATTTGGTTCCGTATAGATGATGCCTCCAAATTTTCAAAAAAAATCACAGATTCAAATTCCATATCATGTGTGGGATAATTTAGCTCGTGAGGATTAAATAGACTCGAAGCATCAGCAATTACCTGATCATTCTACATCAAAACACAACCATGTCCCATAAATGAAGCCTCACTGTAGATGATAAACTCATCATTTTGGGAAGGTAAGGCCAAAACTGAAGCATTCACCAACCTCTTATTCAGTTCTTGAAAACAAACATCACATTCTTCTGTCCAATCAATTTTAACCCCTTTCTATGTTAACATAGTTGTCGGTCTAGATAACTGTGCAAAGTTCTTAACAAACCGTTAGTAATAACATGCTAATCCCAGAAAACTTATAAACTCTGTAAAATTTGTGGGTGTTGGTCATTCATCAACTACTTTTGTTTTTGCATGATCAACTATTATTCAATCCTTATTTACAATGTCCCCAAGAAATGAATTATTTGCAAAAAAAATCACACTAGATGAATTTTCCATATAGTTTCTTTTCTTTTAAAGTTTAAAAAACAACCCTTAGATGCTTTTCATGCTCCTATTTATTTTTATAAAATATAGAATGTCGTCAATAAATACAACCAAAATATTATCCAAGAACTAATGAAAAAGTTTATTCAAAAGATTCATTAATACAGAAGGTGCATTAGATAATCCAAACGGTATAACATCAAATTCATAATTCTTATATACAGTACGAAAGAATGTTTTCCGAATTTCATCATCCTTCACCTTCAGCTGATGGTATCCGAATCTCAAGTCATTCTTGGAAAAGTACTGAGATCCCTGGAGCTGATCAAAAAAGTAATCAATATGAGTCAATGTATACTTGTTTTTGATAATAATGTTATTCAAAGCTCTATAATCAATGCGAAGTATCATGGAACCATATTTCTTTTTTGCAAGAAAATAGGGGCTCCCCATGGGGAAGTTCTAGGACGAATGAATCCTTTGTCAAGAAATTATTGCAAATGATTTTCCAATTCAATAAGTTCTATTAGATACATATGATATAGGGGTTTTGAAATTGGATTAGCATCATGAACTAAGTCAATTGTGAATTTGACTTCCCGATCAGGAATGACACTGGGTAACTCATCTGGAAAAACATCAAGGTATTCATTTTCCACTAGCACATCTTTATTTTGAATAGTTCATGTGTTATCAACAATATGAGAAAGATAACTTTCATTTACATTTTTAAATAGTTTTTCAACATCTTGATATGATATTAATTGTATGGGTTCATTCTTGAATAAAAAAGGATACACTTTCTGAAAAACAACTTCTTTATCTCAACAGTAAATCTTTGCATGATAATTCGAAAGCCACTCCATTCATAGAATAACAAACTAGACTAAGAGTAAAACAACAAGGTTTTCATGTAATTTATTTCCACATACCACAATAGAAAGATTCTTATATTCATCTTTGCTATATCATTTCCCCCTAGTGTTTTAACTACAATTTCGGGTCCCATTTGTTGAGGAGATATTTCTAATTTACCAGATAATTTATCAGAGATGAAGGAATGTGTAGAATCCATATAAAAAAAACTTTAGAAAAATCTAAGTGAACAATAAATATACCTGACACAACTTCATTGGATGGCCCAAAATCTTCTAACATAGTCATAAAGGATCTCACTACACCATTCTTCTTGTAGTCTAGCTTCTTTGCAACATTCGTATCTCTCTTTGGGCAAGTGTTTGCATAGTGACCCACTTCACCACATTTAAAACACTTTACAGTATTCTTATCAGTATTAGTATTTGGATCATTTGGGTTACAATATTAGGACATATGTCCGAACATACCCCATTTAAAGAACTTCCCAGTTTTTATAAGACATTCCCCATGTTGTTTCTTTCCCCACTTTTGACAAAATAGAAATAAGACTTTTTTACCATTAGATTTCATTGGATGATTCTCACCCATTGCTTTCCAAATGTACATATTCTTCACTTTCATTACAAAATACACATGATCATTATAAACCATCATATCTACCCTCTCAGCACATCATACAAGTTTCTCATAACTTTTGAATTCATGGGAGGCCAACGCCCTTCGATACCTTGGCTTAATAATGAGTAAAAGCGATTGATTTTTCTATAAAAATCCAGAATTAGATTTCGAGCATACCTCACCCATCGGGTGATGTTCTCATCATTTATAGACACTGAGTCTTCCTCCTACTATTTCAATTCAAGGAATTGCTTCTCCATTCTATGTCACACCACCTTAGGAAAATATTTTTCAAGGAAAATAATTTTAAATTCATCACACTCCAAGGCATAAAAATATTCTCTACCCCTGATATTCCATACAATTAACCCCCACTAATCAGATCCCTCTTCAAAACGAAAAATGGAAAGACTTACCTTTGGATTGTCTGAACATCCCATAACATCGAATATCATTTCAAGGGATTTGATCCATCCTTCAACTGCTACTAGTTCTGAAGATCCGTTGAATGAAGGAGTATGTTGTCTCATAAAATGCTCCATTAATATCACGTTCTATTGTAGTGACTCTATTGTTTCTATTGAATGGATGCCACCACAATTTATTTCATGGGTTAGCTGAGCCATTACTGTCACAAACTGCTCAGTTCTAGTCCCTACCATTCCGGGCTATAGTTCTGGAAGGATGTAATTATGCCGGTGCCTCTCCTTATTAGCATCCCTATTCCTTCTGTGGACAACCATTATAAACAAACATGTCTTAGTTGAATCAACATGGTAATCATTAAATGATAAAACATTTCAAATTAAACATAGAGTGAAAATCAATTATAGTATTCTATTAACATCACCCTAACCCCTAAAGTTATCAAAATTACCCTCAGATACCAACTATAAGGACCCAACCTTATTACACAAATAATCTTGAATTTAGTTAAGAAAAAACATCCTTTTAAATTGACGAACTTTTCAGGATTATAGATTTTGAGAATTAGGACAATATGTTCATGAAATTACACATTATTATAGAGTGGATACCATAAAAAATTCAATTTTTTTCAAAAAATCAAGCATTTATACATAAAACAAGACTCCATGACAATTATTCAACATTTAACATGTCTTCCTTCCTTTAATTAAACATCCATTATCCTATGAAAAATCCTTTATAAAATTGGTATGAGCATAAAAGCTCAGTGATGGATGGAAAAGAAGAAAAGATCGCATTAGTGCATGAATACTCATAACCTATGGAATCATTTTTAAAAGAAATTGTTGTCACCCATATATACTTGCTTTGTGTAACATGAGATTTAAACAAGATCCAAACAAAACATGAGAACATAAATATAATCATAATGGTATCTTGGGGCATTACATACATAATCTTGTAACCATTCTTGGCTACCTTATAATTTGTAACCCTCATCACTACATTACTTTGTGTAACCATTGTAGTTACACTTGGAGTAACCATACAACCAACCTCTAACATACTCTTGACCAATGCGTTGGAGGGACATATAGGTCCCACCCTATATCATAAATAAGTCACATGAACTAAAACATAATCATATAACATGAATAATTCTATAAAAACATTACTTTGGAATTTTGTAAAACTGAATTTAAAAAGAGGATTTTTAAATAAAAACCCCTTATAAATATCATAAAAAAGATAGAGACTTAATAGAGTAGATGAAGTATGAATATATATTGTAATTACACATAATGAAACATAATATAAACATAACCCATCACACAGACAATTTAAATAGAACATTAATAATGAAGTAGAAGGTTAACCCAAAGAATGGAAATCAGGTTAATAATTCCCTTACCTCAGGTTTTTCTTAATTGAAACTTGTTTAAAAAAAATTAATAATGGTTAAAAGAGTGTTATTAATATTTTAAAGAGACATATTAATATTTATAACATCATATATGATCATTTAATAATATCATTTCACCCTTTAATTGTTAGTATTTTTCTCCTTGCACTGTTTTTGGGTGAGTTCTAAACCTCATTTCCATGATTGGATCATGGTGGATGTTCTTGTTGACTGGAAGTGAAATTCCATAATAGGAATGGAAAGGTATTTAAATATTTCTAGTACCATAATAAATACAATTTATAATTTTGATGATTATTATGAGGATTATTCATTTGTTTAAACATTATTGATGTTCATTTAGATCATTTTAGGGGTTCTTTGATAATAACAACCTTGTTTTGTTTAATAAACTAAAACCATGAGTAAAAAATAATTCCAGAACCATGGGGGAGTCATAAAAAAATATTATAACTTTTTTCAACAATATAAATGGTTTCATGACCAGACTTGACTGAATTAAAGGAAATTGAAATAACATCGTCCATGATGTCGGTAATTCGACTCATAACAGAAAATGTTTTTATTCCTTAAATAAGTTGGAGGGGAGAAGAACAATGATGATTAATTTTCAATGAACACAAGAAAATCCCTAATATACATGATTCTGGATATTTTATGGCTGTTGGGTAAGAAGAGATGAAGAAATAATGATAAAGGATCTCAAAATAAAAGAATAATTGAGAAATCCGTTACAAAAATTAGGCAGCCTAACAGCAACACAACTCGGTTTTAGAAAATAATAAAACTAGTGGGGACAAGGTTCAACCATCCATAAATGAATATTAATGTAGATTATATCATGAATAAGAAGGAAATAAGAACATGTTATGGAAACATTAAAGTTATGCCACATAAAAGAGAACATGAATTAGAAAATAAAGTAATTGAGAATTTTATTACCGTGTAGAGTAACACTTATAACTTGTAGGTTCAGACCTTGTGGCATAAGGAAACCTCGAGAGGACTAATATGAAAGTAAGGAGTCCATATCGTTGTTTAGGGAGAATTGGGAATGATTTCAATGAAGGTATGTGTTGGTATTTATAGGAAACGTGAGGGATTATTTTAATAATTTTCAAGGGACACCTCATGGGTGGAATTTGAAAAACAATGGGCTTTACAACGGTATTTTCCCATGGTATAAGCCACTTGGGACACCTCACATCTTATTTAACTATACAGAATTCGGCCTGATTTATAACATCTTTATTATGACATTAATGATTTCATTAACACATCGAAACTAAAAACTGAATTTTTTATTATTCACTGAAAAGTCAACTGTTTCAAAAAAAAACTCCCAAAAATCACCCTAACTATTTATCAATGTTTAGATTTCCAAAATGAATTCCATTATTTGAAAATAAATTTCTAAAAATTATTAATTAAATTTGTCAATAAAATCATACTTAATTCAAAAATTAACCATTCTAATTCTGTAACTACTTCTATATCACAATGAAAAATTATTCTTCATGTTATTATGATAAATCCTTAATAAAATAAAATAAAAATAAAATTTACTATTCATAATGGTCATATAACTATTCATAAGGGTATTTTACTATTCACCAAAAAAACATGTTGGTTCCATTAGACTCCAAGTAACATACTAAAGAAAATTTTAGATGATAGTTTCTTGAAATTTCGAACATTGAAGTAGAAAAGATATGTTTTAAAGGCTAATTAAAAATATCTACTTAGGAAAAAGTTCCATGCATTTTAATTTATTCTTAGAAAAACATGGGGTGTTACATTTCAGGTGGCAGATATAGTTTAACGTTATGCGAGACGGTATGGGGCTTACACTCTACAGAAACACATGGTGTAAAGACCCATAAAATTCATGGGAATTTTTTTCTTAATTTTCTTTGGAATTTTACAAGAGCGCGATTTCTAAAGGCACCTGATTCCAAGACCCGGTGTGCCCGAAATCAATTTCTGAAGTTTGGCTCGGGTATGTTCAGTGAACGAACGAGCGGGTTTTCCTATCTTTTGAACCAGTTATCGGAATTGAAATCAGATGGCACTGATGAACTTGCATCGTCGATATTCACATAAGGAGACCTTTTTCGAGGTTGCATTTTATACGAGTTGAGAAATAGTTTTTGGGAAAATTAGAAGAAGTTAAATAAATTGTGGAACACAATTTATTTTTTACTTTGATGGTTATTTCCTCCCAAAGGGAGTTAGATGTCGGACCCACATCCACATAACCTCCCTTGAGAGGATTAAGTATGGTGGGGCCCACACGAGCCCTAACTCTTCAACATACCTTAAACACCCCTATAACTCCACTCTAATTAATTTTACAACTTGTGTTATTAATTAAGATGAGTTCATTAATTTCAAACCTTTGAAATTCATAGAGGTTAGGATGTGGAAATAAAATAAGGCTTGGACTTATTTTATTTTGGTTAGTTTATTTTTCACCTTGAGTGAATTTGGGAAGCTTTATTCATCTTCTTCAACCTCGACGAAGAACGCGAAGAACACCATTCTTCAACAAAGAACTTCTCCACCGAAGAACACGGTTCTTCCGTGACGCCGTATCTGTGACGTGACGTTCTTCTTCTGCGACATCTCTTCCGCGACATTTTTCCGTGACGAAATCGCCCTCAAAGAACTTCAAATCCTCGCTTCGCGACGTCAACGTTCTTTCCCCGCGACGCCCGACCTCCGTGACGCTCGTCTTCCGTGGGTCGTTGATGAACACTGTTCCTGAACCGAGGTAGGGGATTATTTTTTAATCTATTAAATTATTTCTGTTCTTGATTCTAGCATGTCGAACTTCGTGGTTAATCGACTAAATGTTATCGTTTAATGAGAGGGGGTCGGCCACGGCCTAACCCCCTACAATGTTCATGTTTGTTTCTTTGAGGATGGAACAGGATGGAATGGTGCCGTCGCACCACGCGGAAATCACAAGGCAAGTATTGCGCGGCGCCGTCGTGCCGCGCCGTGGAAAGAAATTCAAGGACACGACGCCGTCGCACTGCGTCGAAGAAAACAGAAGATGACGTGGCCGGAGCGGGGCCGTGGCGGAGGGGCACGGTGCCGTCGCACCACGCCAGACGATAAGGGCCGCGACCGGTTCTGGGCCACGGCGGAGCATGGTGACCGACGGCTAGCCGGGCTGCCGGTGTCGGAGCCAGAAGGGGACCGGCCACCGCCGGTCCCATTGAGAAAGAGCCGGCCGGAAAAGAGAAAAAACCGGGGGAATTAAATTCCCCCAGCCAGCATCAACGGCCCCCCATAATGAGGGGGGACCGCAGTTACTCATGGGGGGCAGGCACCCCCCTCTTTTTTTCCAACAGCTCGGCCGATGCCGAGCTGGCAGCGCGCTGGGCGCGCTGCGCTGAGCCGGACTGGCGGCTAGCCGGTCTGCCAGGCCAGGCCAGGCCGCGCTAGGCCGGGCCGCGCCCAGCTGGTCTGGGCCGTGCCGAGCCGGGCCGACCCTGTCCGGGGTGGGTCGACCCGGTTCGGGCCAACCGGGGGGTCTCGGGCCGGGTTGGTCTAGGCCCGAAACCCCCGTTTTCGTACTGTTTGGGTTCAAATGCCCATAACTCGGGCTACAGACCTCCAAACGACACGCCGTCAGCGGCGATGCAATCCTTGGATCAAGACGTTCGTTTTGGTTTATCGCACTCAAGGTTTTGGAATACTTTGAGTTCGGCCGGGTTGGTTCGTACACAAAACCAACCGGGCCCTCGGAGCGGAAACACTAATATCTTGAGCTACATTCGTCCGATTGACGTACCGTCAGCTTTGTTGAGTTTCCCTTAGTGAGAAGGATCTTTTGGCATACTCCGCCAGAGGTTTGGACGCAGGTGGAGTACGGTCGTGTTGGTTTTGCCTTAAAACCAACCGGGCCCCTAGGACGAAAAAGCCAATAACTCTCAGACTGGGCGTCTGATCGATGTGCCGTCTGTGACGTTGAGTTCCTGTTGACGATACGATACTTTTGGATACATCAAATCTGGACTATGTGATAGTTGATGTATCAGCCTCTCGGCTTGTGGAGCGGACCCTCTCGAACGAGCTTGCTGTGTGCGGGAACCCTAGTGCTGGCTGCGACTGCTACTGTGAATGCGACGACGACTGTGCAGAGATCGTCAATGGATTCGATGACGACGACTTCAGCACTCAGGGATTCTATGTGGATCAGTGCTACCGATCTTGTGTGGGTCCGATCCTGTGTGGGTCAGCGCTCAGCGGTTCTGTGTGAGCCAGCGCCTACCGATCTTGTGTGGGTCTGATCCTATGTGGGTCTTTGCGGGGGTTAGTACCTATCGATCCTTTGTGGGTCCGACGACTTAGATTGATTAGTGATCATCTATATCATCCTCTAAGAAGTATACCTGTGTGAGATGAATCCTCTTTACCTTACTGTGTGGATTGTGTTGTGCTATCCTGTGTGGATTACGTTTTGCTTTCCTGTGTGGAATACGTATACTTTCCTATGTGGACTGAGTTGTAATTGGGTTCAGAGGCTGGAGTGTATTGGAATTGATGACTTAGGTATATGTATGGGCATATATCTAAGCAGTGTCAGTTGTTTCTTCGTGATTGTATCTTTCCTTTGTGGTTTATCCTTTGTGGATTTTGGGAGACCGTCGGGGGTCTCGGGGTCCCTACTGAGTAGCTTATACGCACCCATGCACGGGCTATACCCACACTACGTTATGTTGGTTGCAGACGACGGATAGCGTTGATCGTGGTTGAGGCTTGCAGAGCAGGACTGTACCTGGAGGTGGACCACTGGGCGGGACGTGCTCGGAGCGGACGACGGGACCTGAGGAGTAGTGGAGCTATCTGTACCCACCCTTCAGGTGGGATTTCCAGTAGACAACTAGGTGTTGCAGCTTTACTTTACAGTTGTTGTTTTCCCTTTCGAATTGTACTTTACATTTGGGCTTGTATTTCCGGCCCCTTTTACTTTCCGTACTTACTGTTGTACTCTGTTTTTACTTAGTGTTTACTTCTTCTGCTTATAATATGTGGTGCTTTTTTACTTTACAAAGGAAATGCCTTCCTTTTTTATCGGGATTTATTCCTTGGTTCTAGTCGCCAGCCCCTGGCCTATGGAAGGCGGGCTTGGGGTAGTCACGGCACGGGCCCCGAGGACGGGTCGTGACAAATTGGTATCAAAGGAGTTCGGTTCTACCGCGAACTCTGATCTTTTCTATGTGAAGCAATAGTGTTTAGCATATTGAGTGTGGTTATCAGTCCAGGGAGTCCAGTATTGGTGCGGCTGCCTACGTATCCGTACACCAGGACCCTGACTTCTGATTTCTGACTTAATGTATGAAAACATTGATTGCATGTGTGTTTCATTTTTTCTTTGTGATTACTTTATATCAGCTCACCAGGTATACTGATCTGACCGTGGTGCACCTATTTCCTTTTCAGGATGGCCCCACGATGGCAGCCAGCTAGGGTTCCGAGAATCGAGCATGATGACATCCCACCGAGCGACGAGGCCTCGGTGTAGGGCCCTTTGTCACCAGTGGCACCGGCGGTAGCACTACCCACCGAGCCACCGATACTTCCAGCACCAGCCGCTGACGATGCACATCGCCTCAGCGCACAACATGAGTTCCAGCGCCAGTGACTGCTCAGGTTTCATGGGGAGACGAACCCCCAGGCAGCCGAGGACTGGCTAGAGGCAGTCGTACGAGTTTTCAGGCTAGTGAGGACAGCAGCAGACCTCACGGTGATCCTCGCTGCGAGCCTACTGCACGCAGAAGTGGGCCGATGGTGGATCTTGAAGCTCTAGGTGCACGATGAGGCATCTCTACTTTGGAGGGACTTTGAGAGCCTCTTCCGCTCAGAGTTCGTCCCAGCCACCCTCCGTGCGGTGCGCATTCAGGAGCTTCTTCAGCTGCGGCAGGGCACCATGACGGTCGCTCAGTACACGGTGAGATTTACTGATCTCTCGCGCTACTTGACCGACATGGTACGAGACCCATTCTTCTTGGACCGGACCTTTGAGAAGGGTTTGAGACACGAGATCAGGGCTTCGCTGATCCCCTCAGCATTCCGACTCAGACAGAAGTACTGGATTGGGCCCTTTTGATCGAGAGCTTTCATGCTGAGTCTACACCAGCGCCGAGACCCACCGCAGGGCAGCACATGGCAGAGTCTTCTGCAGAGACAGTCGACGGATGACTCAGGGGTCCAGACAGACCAGACCCTTAGGCAGACGACCTCAGGACACTGGCTCAACAGTGCGGGGCACACAGCGCAGAGCCAGTCTTTCGAGAGGCAGACAGTGTTACTCGTGCGACAGGCAGGGCCACATGGCTCATGACTGCCCGACCCACCGTGCCGAGGAGCAGCTGACGGTTGAGGGACCACCGAGGGGGAGTTGCAGTGGATCCTACAAAGATCGAGGCAGTGTTAGCTTGGGAGCCACCCAGGAGCGTGACAGAGGTTCAGAGTTTCTTAGGACTAGCCGGATACTACTGGAGATTCGTGCCAGACTTCTCCAGAGTTTTGGCACCACTCTCAGCTTTGACGAAGAAGGGGAAACCCTTCGTGTGGTCAGACAGATGTCATCAGAGATTCCAGGAGCTGAGACAAAGATTGACCCGCACACCTATCATGAGGTTTCCTGAGGAGAGAGTAGGGTACGTAGTTTACTGCGATGCATCTGGGACCGGACTCGGTTCCGTCCTGATGTAGGAGCGGGCAGTGATCGCCTATGGATCACGTCAGTTGAGGCCGCATGAGCAGAACCACGCTACGCATGACATGGAGTTACCAGCAGTGGTCTTCACTCTGAAGATATGGCGACACTACCTGATGGGCGAGCGCTTTACAGTATTTTCTGATCATCAGAGTCTCAGGTGTATCTTCTCGCAGAAGGACCTGAACCTGAGATAGTGGCGATGGCTCGAGTTCCTCCAGGACTATGAATTTGAGATATTCTATACTCCTGGGAAGGAGAATGTAGTAGATGATGCCCTTAGCAGGAGGACGGGCATTCAGCTACTTGAGGAGGCGACAGAGCAACTAGCCTCTTTGCAGATATCCTTCGTGGATAGAGATGGAGAAGGCTTCCTTCAGTCTCTAACAGTCACTCCTCCACTTCTACAATAGTTCAGAGAGGCACAGTGTGGTGACGCTGACTGTGAGATGTGGCGTGCACAGATATCCTCAGGACATGCACCTGATGGTTTTTCCTTTGGAGCAGAGCACGAAATCCTTTTTAGAGGACATACCATGGTACCAGTCTCTTTACGGGAGGAGGTGCTGAGAGAGTTTCACACTTCTCCTTTGGCGGTACATCCTGGAGTGGTGAAGATGTACCAGGATCTCAGACGACAGCACTGGTGGCCGGGCATGAAGAAGGCTGTGGAAGAGTTCGTTTCTCGATGCCTCACCTGCCAGCAGGTGAAGTCTAAGCACCAGGTACCAGCAGGCTTGGTACAGCCCTTGGAGGTCCCAGAGTGGAAGTGGTACGAGATATCTATGGACCTCGTGACTGGACTTCCACGCACTTCCAGAGGTCACGACTCCATCTGGGTGATTTTCGACCGACTCACCAAGTCGGCTCACTTCTTACCCATTAGAGAGCAGGGCTCAGTGGAGATCTTGGGACGCCTTAACATTCAAGAGAATGTTCGGCCTCATGGTGTTCCATCATCTATCGTCTCCGATCGAGATGCCCGTTTTACTTCTCGACTTTGGAAGGGGTTGCAGGAGGCGTTTGGGACACAGCTACGTCTGAGCACAGCCTTTCATCCTCAGACGGATGGTCAGACGGAGAGGACCATTCAGACTCTCGAGGGCATGCTCTGCCATGTTTACTCGACTCTGGTCGTAGCTGGGAGGACCACCAACCATTGATGGAGTTTGCGTATAACAATAGCCACCACTCCACCATCAGGATGGCACCATACGAGGCATTGTACGACCAACCTTGTAGATCTCCTTTGTGCTGGACAGACCTTGGGGAGTCAGCACTTGTGGGACCAGAGATGGTCCAGGCTACGACAGAGAAGGTCCAGGTCATCCAGGAGCGGATGAGGACAGCTCAAAGCCGACAGAAGTCATATGCTGATAGGAGGTGGAGGCCACTAGAGTTCTAGGATGGAGACCACGTCTTCTTGCGTGTCTCACCTCAACGTGGTTTATAGAGATTTCGCCGAGGTAGAAAGTTATCTCCGTGCTTTATTAGACCCTTCCAGGTCCTTAGCAGGATTGGCGAGGTGTCTTATCGTCTGGCTCTACCAACTCAGTTGCACCGGGTGCACGACGTCTTCCACGTATCTCAGCTGAGGAGATACGTACACGAACCGACGCACATCTTTGACCATGGGGAGCATGACGTTGGTGATGGGGCGACTTTTACGGAGGTCCCAGTGGAGATCGAGGATCAACAGGAGCGGGTCCTACATGGACGGTCGATTCCTCTTGTGCACATCAGATGGCAGCACGGGAACCACTAGGAGAGCATTTGCAGCGGGAGGCTCAGATGCGTGCCCAGTACCCTCATATGTTTCCCTAGTTTTGAGGTATCTATATGGGGACGTAAAGCCCTAAGGTGGGAGTAATTTAAAGACCCGTAAAATTCAAGGAAATATTTTCTTAATTTTCTTTGAAATTTCACAAGAGCGCGGTTTCTGAAGGCACCTGATTCCGAGGCCCGGTGTGCCCGGAATCAATTTCTGAAGTTTGCCTCGGGTACGTTCAGTGAACGAACGAGCGAGTTTTCCTATCTTTTAAACCGGTGCTTGGAATTGAAATCTGATGGCACCGATGAACTCGCAGCGTCGATATTTGCATAAGGAGACCTTTTCCGAGGTTGCGTTTTATGCGGGTTGAGAATTAGTTTTGGGTAAAATTAGAAGACGTTAAATAAAATGTGGAACACAATTTATTTTTAACTTTGTTGGTTATTTCCTCCCAAAGGTAGTTATAGGTGGGACCCACATCCACATAACCTCCCTTGAGAGGATTAAAAGTGGTGGGTCCCACACGAGCCCTAACTCTTCAATTTTCCTTAAACTCCCCAATAACACCACTCTAATTAATTTGACAACTTGTGTTATTAATTAAGATGAGTTACTTAATTTCAAACCTTTGAAATTCAAAGATGTTAGGATGTGTAAATCAAATAAGGCTTGGAATTATTTTATTTTGGTTAGTTTCTTTAGAACCTTGAGATAATTTGTGAAGCTTTCTTCATCTTCTTCAACCTCGACGAAGAACGCGAAGAACACTGTTCGTCAACGAAGAACTTCTCCGCCGAATAACACGGTTCTTCCGCGACGCCATATCTGCGACGCGATGTTCTTCTTCCGCGACTTCTCTCCCGCGACGGTTTTCCATGAATAAATCACCGTCAAAGAACTTCGTATCCTCACTTCGCGATGTCGACGTTCTTTCCCCACGACTCCCGACCTCCGTGACACTTATCTTCCATGGGTCGTTGACGAACACCGTTCCTGAACCGAGGTTGGGGATTATTTTTTAATCTATTAAATTATTTACGTTCTTGATTCTAGCATGTCGAACATCGTGGTTAATCGACTAAATGTTATCGTTTAACGAGAGGGGTCTAGACCTCACAAACACGACCTAACCCCCTCTTATGTTCATGTTTGTTTCCTTGCGGATGGAACGAGATGGCATGGTGCCGTCGCACCACACAGAAATCAAATGGCAAGTATTGCACGTCGCCATCGCGCCGTGCCGTGGAAAGAAATTCAAGGACGCGACGCCGTCATGCCGCGTCGAAGAAAACCGAAGACGCCGCGGCCGGAGCGGGGCCGCGGCCGAGGGGGGCGGTGTCATCGCACTGTGCCGGACGACAAGGGTCGCGGCCGGTTCCGGGCCACGGCAGAGCATGGTGACCGACGGCCAGCTGGGCCACCAGTGTCGCAGCTGGAAGGGGACCGACCACCGCCAGTCCCGTTGAAAAGGAGCTGCCCGGCCAGGTCGGGCCGGCCGGAAAAGAAAAAAACTGGGAGAATTAAATTCCCCCGGCCAGCATCAACGACCACCCATAATGAGGGGGGGCCACGGTTACACAAGGGGAGCAGGCGCCCCCTCTTTTTTTCCAACAGCTCGGCCGAAGCCGAGCTGGCAACACGCTGGGCGCGCTGCGCTGAGCTGGACCGGTGGCTGGCCGGTCGGCCAGGCCGGGCTTGGCCGTGCCGGGCCGGGCCGACCCTGTCTGGGGCGGGGCGACCCAGTTCGGGCCAACCGGGGGGTCTCGGGCCGGGTCGGCCTCGGGCCCGAAACCCCCGTTTTCGTACTATTTGGGTTCAAATGCCCATAACTCATGCTACGGACCTCCAAACGATGCGCCGTCAGCGGCGATCCGATCCTTGGATCGAGACGGTCGTTTCAGTTTATCTCACTCAAGGTTTCAGAATACTTTGAATTCAGCCGGGTTGGTTCGTACACGAAACCAACCGGGCCCTCGGAGCGGAAACACTCATATCTTGAGCTACGGTCGTCTGATTGACGTGCCGTCAGCTTTGTTGAGTTCCTCTTAGTGAGACGGATCTTTTGGCATACTCTTCCCGAGGTTGGGACGCAGGTGGAGTATGGTCGGGTTAGTTTTGCCTTAAAAACCAACCTGGGCCCTGGGACGAAAAAGCCAATAACTCTCAGACCGAGCGTCCGATCGAAGCGCCGTCTGCGATGTTGAGATCCTGTTGACGATACGATACTTTTTGATACATAAACTCTGGACTATGTGACAGTTGTTGTATCAGCCTCTCGGCATGTGGAGCAGACCCTCTCGAACGAGCATGTTGTGTGCGGGATCCCTAGAGCTGGCTGCGACTGCTACTGTTACTGTGACGACGACTGTGCAGAGATCCTCAGTGGATTCGACAATGACGACTTCAGTACTCAGCGATCCTATGTAGATCAGTGCTATCGATCCTATGTGGGTCCGATCCTATGTGGGTCAGCGCTAAGCGGTTCTGTGTGAGGCAGTGCCTACAGATCCTGTGTGGGTCTGATCCTGTGTGGGTCTTTGAGAGGGTTAGTACCTATCGATCCTTTGTGGGTCCGACGACTTAGATGGATCAGTGATCATCTCTATCATCCTCGAAGAAGTATACCTGTGTGAGCTGAATCCTGTTTACCTTCCTATGTGAATTTTGTTGTTCTATCCTGTGTAGATTACGTTTTGCTTTCCGGTTTGGAATACGTAAACTTTCCTGTGTGGACTGAGTTGTACTTGGGCTCGGAGGTTGGAGCGTATTGGAATTGATGACTTAGGTATATATATGGGAATATACCTAAGCAGTGTCAGTTGTTACTTCGTGATTGTATATTTATTTTGTGGTTTATCTTTTGTGGATTTTGGGAGACCTTCCGAGGTCTCGGGGTCCCTAATGAGTAGCTTATACTCACCCCTTCACAGGCTATGCCCGCACTACGTTGTGTTGGTTGCAGACGACAGACAGCGTTGATCGTGGTTGAGGCTTGCAGAGCAGGATGGTACCTGGAGGTGGACCACTGGGCGGGACTTTCTCAAATCGGACGGCGAGACCCGAGGAGCAGTGGAGCTATCTGTACCCACCCTTCAGGTGGGATTTCCAGTGGAAAGCTCGGTGTAACGGCTTTACTTTACTGTTGTTGTTTTCCCTTTCCAGTTGTACTTTACAGTTGGGCTTGTATTACCGTCCCCTTTTACTTTCTGTACTTACTGTTGTACTCTGTTTTTACTTAGTTTTTACTTCTTCCGCTTGTACTCTGTGGTGCATGTTTACTTTACAAAGGCAATACGTTCCCTTTTTATCGGGATTTACGCCTTGGTGCTTGTCGCCATCCCCTGGCCTATGGAAGGCGGGCTTGGGGTAGTCACGGCACGAGCCCCAAGTGTAACAACCCGAGAATTTATGAAAAATATTCTTTTTTTTATTAATGTCTTGTGTTGTACGCTACACCAAAAGAAGCTTGCACAACACACCTTCTTGACTTGCCTTGCATTACACGCAATCACAACCTTCCTCGATAGCGTGTGTAATACGCAATACCGAGTTTCACTAAACAACGATATGCTATTAAAATAATATTAAAACTAGCCGTTATGAATAGTAATAACAACTTTTTGAAATTATGTAAATCTTATTTTTCAAAATGAACTTCATTTTTGGATTCGGAGTATCGAATTTAGCCTAAGGTGAAATTTTGGTACTTTTCGGATAACTTTCATATTCTGATGAATAGTGAAAATTACTAAATTATAATTAAAAACAAATTTTTTAATCGAAATAATTAATAGTGATAAATCATTAAATTGAGTGGTTTTAAAGTATATTTAGAATATATTTTTACAATTTAATATGATGTTGGTCATTGGATGTAATTTCACATTTAAACCAGACATAATCAAGTGTCAATCTTTTGGTAGATATTGTTTCTTAAAAACACGCTATTTGTTTTAACAGCGGGATTTAATTAATTAATGCAACTTCTATGATATGAATTTGGTAAAATAGACTTCATTTTTGAATTCGGAATATGAAATATAGCTTAGGATGAAATTTTGGTATTTTTCTGAAAACTTTCAATTTTTGATGAATAGTGAAACCACTAAGTGGTAGGTTAAAAAACTGAATTTGGCATAAAACTTAATTTTACCGCTCCTGTGAATGGAATTTCGAAAATCCGAGAGACACGGTTAATATCAAGGACTAAAATGTGGTTCAATGAGATGAAAATAATTTTTTGGTGAATAGTAACTTTTTACTTTTTTTACCGCGGTTAATAGTAAATAGGGTAACTAAGGGTAAATATGATATTACTATTACCCTAACACATGTCCTAATTCTATTGGGCAAGTGTAATTCGACCAAAAACAAACTTAGGAATAAAATATGACCATTTAGGCCCACTTGGATTAGATTTGGACATTTATTATTAATTTATTTAAAGAAGGGTTAAAATAGTTAAAATCAAAGTTTAATAAGTAAATCATTTTTAATATGGGGTTATACATAAGATAAATTCGACTATAAATATTCATTAGAAAGCTAAAAAGATTTCCTACATAATGGTATTTTATTTGTAATTTTTAGACATCAAATAATTTAATTAATTTATGACACAAAGATGATGCAGTAATTATCTTATTTATGAAATATTGACATAATTGATGTTATAAACACCAAAATAAATGTAATTTGAGAATTTTTATGAATTCCACTAATTTTATAGGTTACTATGATATATTAATGTTGATTTAATAAACTTGGTTTGAACATTTAATTCTGTTATGACTTTCAAAAAAATCATATATCAAATAGTGTCAAAATTGACACAAAATAGTTTTTAAATCAAATATTATATTATTAATTGTTATTTTATTCCTAAAAATCTAAGGTTCGGCCAAATGACTTAGATAAGGATATATATATTAATAATAAACAATTTGGGGTTCGTTTGGCATGTTATAGTAAGTTTATTAACCATATAGTGAAAGAAAACAAAAAGACACGGTAAAAGTTAAATTATTTAACTTAGAGTTAAATCTAATTGATAAGGTTTAAAATAAGATCCAAACATGTCTAAATTTGATTGGTTGATGAGATTACAACCCTATCTCATCTAAGCTTCGAATATGAGTCATTTTTGGAGGTTTTTAAGTGGGGTTAGATTTATTATAAATTAATATTTTTAAGAATTCCTAAGGTGCCCCTCTCCTCCCCTATAAAAGGACACCTCCTCCCCCTCCTCCTCACACCAATTTGAGCACTCAAGCTCGGCCAAACCCTGCCAAAATCTCTTCTCCACTTCCCTAGCAACATCCTAGAGGTTCTGGTCTTACTCAAAGACCAATTTTAGTTCCCTAAGAGGAGGTATCCAAAAGGCGCTTCAAAGAAGAGGTAATTACCGTTACCAATTCTTTCATCTTTATTTCTTCTTCCACTTCTTCTTCTTAGGTTGTTTCATTATGAAGTAATAACATCAGTATCACTCATATACTGATATGTTATTATAAGTATGAAACAACCCTATTTCACCATCTATCCATCCTACGGAAAAAGAAATCACCGCGCGTGCGTACGTACGGAATACCGTCTCCACGCCGTGGTGTAATCTATTTTCCACCACCACCTTACATGGATGGGTATAATGGTGTAAAGAATAACTATACATAGTTATTACAACATCATATTGATTCTGATATATTGTATAATTCACTCCAATTCAATTCAATAGAAATGATATCATCGCTCGTGCGTACGTACGGACTACCGTCTCCACGACGCGATGAGATTCATTCTCCATGTTAACCATTTAAGAATGATTATAATGTATATATAAGAAATAATAATGAAATATATGACATTATAAAGCTACTGGATTTATGTATATATATACATATGTATGTCATCTACTTACTTCCATTTCAAGACAATAAGGAAAGGAAAACAGCGTTCATGCGTACGTACGGACTACCGTCTCCATGAACGGTGTTTTTCATTTTATTTATCTATCTATTATATATATATATATACTGAATATATATGATATATAAATCATATTTTATATTCTGGAAGTAAGTAAATCATGATATAAGTAATAATTATGTCAAGAACAACAAGTCAAAACACCTACGATAAATGAAACGATTTTACCCAAAAAGCTTCTTTAACATGGAATTTACAAAAGAACGGGTAATATAATGTCATAAGTGAACCATATATGATATCATAACAATGAATATGATTCTGTAATAAGTCAATGACATTATTTAAATCATTATACAGGAGGTTCGGACACATACGAAGCAATTTGGACCTACGGTAAGGGAAATATCACAATCTCATTTTTATCCAAGATTGTTTATACTTTAGTATTTACTGGGGTGTATTTTATCATCCACATCTATGTTTCCTCAATATGTAATGTTATTTCCATCCACCTACAATTGTTTAAATCCAATTCTACCCTTGGGTGAGTTTTTAGTAAAATATATGAAAGGAATATTTTGTCGTTTTTCGTACGAGGTACATTTTGACTTTTTCGACAAAAGTACAAAGAATGTTTTTTTAACTTATACGGCACGAACGGATTTCTACTGTTTTATAAAGCCTTATTTTCATGAAGCTTCCTCTAAAAGATTTCATGACTATTTTCAATAAAATCTCTTTCTTTTAAAATTGCATGATGTTTTGTGAAAGGAAATTTATTTTGAAGAAGAAAGGATATTTTCCTCAAGAATTCAATTCAAGTGTTTTATCAAAATTATTTTCCATATAAGATAATAAAGGGTTCTGTTTCTATCCATATTTTTACATTTATTTGACTATGTTGTGATGGAATTATGTTTATTAATTCCTTTATCTTATATGAATGGTTTTATGATGTCATGTTGTTTAAGAATCCCATTTTTATTACATGGGTTATGCAATGATGTATGATTTATGATTTTGTGGCACACATAAGAAAGGATTCATTAAGAGATGGGTGGGACCTATATCTCCCTCCAATGCATTGGGTAAAGATTTTATATCTCATGAGATAGACATGGCTGGAATGGTAGGTTATACCGGTTCAGTGAAACAGGACTGAAACGAGGATTACTCGATTCAGAAAGGGACTTTGTCCACTAAGATAGTCTTGGCAATGAGTCTTGACTAACAAGAAATGATTCTCTATGATTATGTGTGTATGCCACAATGAGTAATGTTTTAAGTAAGGGTTTCATTTTCACTACTATGATTTATCCCATGTTATGAAATTATGCTCTCTTTTGCAGGTTAAGATTTCCAAAAATGTTATGTTCTTATGAAAATTATGTGATTGATATTTCTTTTGTTTACCCTTACTGAGCATTTGAGCTCACCCTTTTATGTTTTCTTTTCCCCAGGATATAAAGAAAGGTTTTAGGTAAAAAAAAAGGAAGATCTTTGTGGGAGATTTTAAAGATCTTTCACCAGGATTAGAAGATTACGTTCCGAGTTTCCAAAGACACTAAACTATTACGATCCTTGTGTGTGTATTTTTGTTATGTATTAAGTATTCCGCAAAAGTAATGTAATGTTCATGTACGATAGGCTACGGGTCTCTACATTTGGTATCAGAGGAAAGGTTTAGTCAACCTTTGGAAACTAGGATGCGAAAACATTAGTGAGATCCCTAGAGATATTTCTAAGGTATGTCTAGGGATGTCCCTAAGGATAAGTATACGTATAGGATATAGTCCTAGAACAACAGTAACTATCTTAGAATTTAACCTAAGATGTTAGATAATGAAGTTATTCCCCCTTTATTATGATTTTTGCATCTCACACTATTCTTTTTGGGTTTTAGAAAATGGATGGAAACAAGGTGATTCACGATAATGGAGGATATGCTGGACAATGGAATGATATTCTTCATGAGAAACCAAATGAAATGGGATTTGGAAGTCCAAACATCATTATTATGCCGAATCAGCAATCTCACAATATGATCAATAAAGTAAAATTTGGTAAGTTTCCTGACTCGACTAATAAGAGAAAGATGGAGTTCCATGATGATCATAGAGGAAAGAAAGTTCAATTTCCCCTATGTAAATCACGTGGGAAGAGGCATCAAGGAGAAAGTTTCAAGGGAACTGGAAGATGCTTTGGGTGTGGAAACGAAGGACACAAAGCAAGTAAGTGCAAAGGAAAAGGGTCGATTAACACCATGGATGGTGATAATGGTATTGCTATGACATCAAAAATGGTTAAGTGTTTTAAATGTGGAATGTATGGGCATTATGCAAACAAATGCCCTAAGGGAAAGACTCATGAAGAGAATCAGTATGGTCATATGGGTAGTATTTATGTGGATGATGATGAAGAGACTACAAATGATATGTGAGATGAAAGAATTTTTGAAGCTCGGTCAATGGTTTGAGAATGTAGTGGAATGATTACATGTTTATCATGTGTAATTTTGGAATAAAGAGACATCTATGGATTGTTGCACTGTTGTCTTTCCTTGTGTTTTGAAAGTGTATGATTAATGTTACCAGTATCCATGAAAGGTTATTCATATATTTTTGGAATGTAGATGATATGCGCATAATGAAGGGATAATGAGAAAATTAAATGTTTGATAGTATTCATGAGCTCATGATTGATATAAGGACTAAGTGATATCATGGTTTGAGTATATAGAATTTTGAGGATTTCGGTATGTGAAAAGTGTTAACTTTTAACTGCATTCATGTTTTCACTAAGGTTCAATGGGTATTCAAGAGAGTACAAGATTAAGGCCTTTGAATGTTTGGAATGTGACCAACAAGATATATCTTATGATATATGGGGATCAACGATGGTATTAAATCTCTGGTAATCGTTTTCACTATGTTATGAGAATGGACTGCAGTATTATGAGCCTAAAGATTGGAATGGTTTATGTTGGATATAAGTTAGTATTGTTTAAGGATAGAAGTTTTTTCGATATTATTGATGGGATGTTATAGTTTTAGAAAAAGGACAACCTGCAGGACGGGCGACAGCCCATCGCTTCGGACAAGGCTGTGGGAATCGAACCCAAAACCGAAGTGCGACTAGCCTTTATCGCCTACCACTGGCCTACAGGAAGTCCCTGTTTAGTAGAAACTAGTTTTATTTTATTAAGCGGTATGATATATGAAGTATAAGTTCATTTTTGGAACCATATACGATTAATCTCACTATAAGATGGACTTATAACTTTTTCTAACCTTTTGTTTGAAATAGATGGAATGACCCATCCTTCTATCACATGATCTGCTAATGCTTCACGAATAACAAATTCAAATTCCTTTCTTTATGATATGAAGTGGAAATTGTTCAATTCACGAACAACAGTGAGATTGTAACAAAATCATGTAAGTATTTCTTTTAATTCATCAACTTTAGGGAAATGATCTTGAAAACCAAAAATGTTGTCCTAGTGCTCTTATATCTGATTAATCAGATGGTACATTAGATCTTCACAAATTTATGGCTTTGTGATTGCTAGATTTTCCATAGCCATGTTCTCTATCACTCTCCATCAGAACATGATGGTTAGATTTCTCTTCCATATCCATATTTTCACCTACGTGGAAACCCATTGATTAGTTTATTTGGGTAATCGTTACATTTCATACTTTAGTTTTTAAATCCAAGTTTTGGTATTCCTTTTTACGATGTGGGTTTCTATTAAAGAAACTTTCGAATAGTAAACCATTTATAATCCCGACGAATTTCGAGGGCGAAATTCATTTTAAGGGGGGTAGAATGTAACAACCCGAGAATTTATGAAAAATATTCTTTTTTTTATTAATGTCTTGTGTTGTACGCTACACCAAAAGAAGCTTGCACAACACACCTTCTTGACTTGCCTTGCATTACACGCAATCACAACCTTCCTCGATAGCGTGTGTAATACGCAATACCGAGTTTCACTAAACAACGATATGCTATTAAAATAATATTAAAACTAGCCGTTATGAATAGTAATAACAACTTTTTGAAATTATGTAAATCTTATTTTTCAAAATGAACTTCATTTTTGGATTCGGAGTATCGAATTTAGCCTAAGGTGAAATTTTGGTACTTTTCGGATAACTTTCATATTCTGATGAATAGTGAAAATTACTAAATTATAATTAAAAACAAATTTTTTAATCGAAATAATTAATAGTGATAAATCATTAAATTGAGTGGTTTTAAAGTATATTTAGAATATATTTTTACAATTTAATATGATGTTGGTCATTGGATGTAATTTCACATTTAAACCAGACATAATCAAGTGTCAATCTTTTGGTAGATATTGTTTCTTAAAAACACGCTATTTGTTTTAACAGCGGGATTTAATTAATTAATGCAACTTCTATGATATGAATTTGGTAAAATAGACTTCATTTTTGAATTCGGAATATGAAATATAGCTTAGGATGAAATTTTGGTATTTTTCTGAAAACTTTCAATTTTTGATGAATAGTGAAACCACTAAGTGGTAGGTTAAAAAACTGAATTTGGCATAAAACTTAATTTTACCGCTCCTGTGAATGGAATTTAGAAAATCCGAGAGACACGGTTAATATCAAGGACTAAAATGTGGTTCAATGAGATGAAAATAATTTTTTGGTGAATAGTAACTTTTTACTTTTTTTACCGCGGTTAATAGTAAATAGGGTAACTAAGGGTAAATATGATATTACTATTACCCTAACACATGTCCTAATTCTATTGGACAAGTGTAATTCGACCAAAAACAAACTTAGGAATAAAATATGACCATTTAGGCCCACTTGGATTAGATTTGGACATTTATTATTAATTTATTTAAAGAAGGGTTAAAATAGTTAAAATCAAAGTTTAATAAGTAAATCATTTTTAATATGGGGTTATACATAAGATAAATTCGACTATAAATATTCATTAGAAAGCTAAAAAGATTTCCTACATAATGGTATTTTATTTGTAATTTTTAGACATCAAATAATATAATTAATTTATGACACAAAGATGATGCAGTAATTATCTTATTTATGAAATATTTACATAATTGATGTTATAAACACCAAAATAAATGTAATTTGAGAATTTTTATGAATTAAACTAATTTTATAGGATACTATGATATATTAATGTTGATTTAATCAATTTGGTTTGAACATTTAATTCTGTTATGACTTTCACAAAAATCATATATCAAATAGTGTCAAAATTGACACAAAATAGTTTTTAAATCAAATATTATATTATTAATTGTTATTTTATTCCTAAAAATCTAAGGTTCGGCCAAATGACTTAGATAAGGATATATATATTAATAATAAACAATTTGGGGTTCGTTTGGCATGTTATAGTAAGTTTATTAACCATATAGTGAAATAAAACAAAAAGACACGGTAAAAGTTAAATTATTTAACTTAGAGTTAAATCTAATTGATAAGGTTTAAAATAAGATCCAAACATGTCTAAATTTGATTGGTTGATGAGATTACAACCCTATCTCATCTAAGCTTCGAATATGAGTCATTTTTGGAGGTTTTTAAGTGGGTTTAGATTTATTATAAATTAATAATTTTAAGAATTCCTAAGGTGCCCCTCTCCTCCCCTATAAAAGGACACCTCCTCCCCCTCCTCCTCACACCAATTTGAGCACTCAAGCTCGGCCAAACCCTGCCAAAATCTCTTCTCCACTTCCCTAGCAACATCCTAGAGGTTATGGTATTACTCAAAGACCAATTTTAGTTCCCTAAGAGGAGGTCTCCAAAAGGCGCTTCAAAGAAGAGGTAATTACCGTTACCAATTCTTTCATCTTTATTTCTTCTTCCACTTCTTCTTCTTAGGTTGTTTCATTATGAAGTAATAACATCAGTATCACTCATATACTGATATGTTATTATATGTATGAAACAACCCTATTTAACCATCTATCCATCCTACGGAAAAAGAAATCACCGCGCGTGCGTACGTACGGAATACCGTCTCCACGCCGTGGTGTAATCTATTTTCCACCACCACCTTACATGGATGGGTATAATGGTGTAAAGAATAACTATACATAGTTATTACAACATCATATTGATTCTGATATATTGTATAATTCACTCCAATTCAATTCAATAGAAATGATATCATCGCTCGTGCGTACGTACGGACTACCGTCTCCACGACGCGATGAGATTCATTCTCCATGTTAACCATTTAAGAATGATTATAATGTATATATAAGAAATAATAATGAAATATATGACATTATAAAGCTACTGGATTTATGTATATATATACATATGTATGTCATCTACTTACTTCCATTTCAAGACAATAAGGAAAGGAAAACAGCGTTCATGCGTACGTACGGACTACCGTCTCCATGAACGGTGTTTTTCATTTTATTTATCTATCTATTATATATATATATATACTGAATATATATGATATATAAATCATATTTTATATTCTGGAAGTAAGTAAATCATGATATAAGTAATAATGATGTCAAGAACAACAAGTCAAAACACCTACGATAAATGAAACGATTTTACCCAAAACGCTTCTTTAACATGGAATTTACAAAAGAACGGGTAATATAATGTCATAAGTGAACCATATATGATATCATAACAATGAATATGATTCTGTAATAAGTCAATGACATTATTTAAATCATTATACAGGAGGTTCGGACACATACGAAGCAATTTGGACCTAAGGTAAGGGAAATATCACAATCTCATTTTTATCCAAGATTGTTTATACTTTAGTATTTACTGGGGTGTATTTTATCATCCACATCTATGTTTCCTCAATATGTAATGTTATTTCCATCCACCTACAATTTTTTAAATCCAATTCTACCCTTGGGTGAGTTTTTAGTAAAATATATGAAAGGAATATTTTGTCGTTTTTCGTACGAGGTACATTTTGACTTTTTCGACAAAAGTACAAAGAATGTTTTTTTAACTTATACGGCACGAACGGATTTCTACTGTTTTATAAAGCCTTATTTTCATGAAGCTTCCTCTAAAAGATTTCATGACTATTTTCAATAAAATCTCTTTCTTTTAAAATTGCATGATGTTTTGTGAAAGGAAATTTATTTTGAAGAAGAAAGGATATTTTCCTCAAGAATTCAATTCAAGTGTTTTATCAAAATTATTTTCCATATAAGATAATAAAGGGTTCTGTTTCTATCCATATTTTTACATTGATTTGACTATGTTGTGATGGAATTATGTTTATTAATTCCTTTATCTTATATGAATGGTTTTATGATGTCATGTTGTTTAAGAATCCCATTTTTATTACATGGGTTATGCAATGATGTATGATTTATGATTTTGTGGCACACATAAGAAAGGATTCATTAAGAGATGGGTGGGACCTATATCTCCCTCCAATGCATTGGGTAAAGATTTTATATCTCATGAGATAGACATGGCTGGAATGGTAGGTTATACCGGTTCAGTGAAACAGGACTGAAACGAGGATTACTCGATTCAGAAAGGGACTTTGTCCACTAAGATAGTCTTGGCAATGAGTCTTGACTAACAAGAAATGATTCTCTATGATTATGTGTGTATGCCACAATGAGTAATGTTTTAAGTAAGGGTTTCATTTTCACTACTATGATTTATCCCATGTTATGAAATTATGCTCTCTTTTGCAGGTTAAGATTTCCAAAAATGTTATGTTCTTATGAAAATTATGTGATTGATATTTCTTTTGTTTACCCTTACTGAGCATTTGAGCTCACCCTTTTATGTTTTCTTTTCCCCAGGATATAAAGAAAGGTTTTAGGTAAAAAAAAAGGAAGATCTTTGTGGGAGATTTTAAAGATCTTTCACCAGGATTAGAAGATTACGTTCCGAGTTTCCAAAGACACTAAACTATTACGATCCTTGTGTGTGTATTTTTGTTATGTATTAAGTATTCCGCAAAAGTAATGTAATGTTCATGTACGATAGGCTACGGGTCTCTACACCAAGGACGGGTCATGACACATGGTGTAGGCAAACCGATTTGAAGGGGGTCGGAATGACCGGGTGGTGGGATTGAACCTCGTGGAGGCTTCTAACGTACCATGCATTTCCATGGATCAATGTCCCCATTGTTCAAGTGGAAAGGGGCTTGGCGCAGCGACATGGAGACGACCGGGGCTAGTGATAGTTGAGATTGAACCTTATGGAGGATTACTTCATACCATTCCTTAGAACGGATCAAAGTACATGTAGTTCATAATGGATTGGGGATTACACTCTATGTCATCCCATGGTGGTGGGGCTTGAACCTCTTGGAGGCGTCCTATGTACCATTCCTTGACATGGATCAAAGTCCCCATTGTTCAGGATGGACTGGGGCTTAAACTCGGTGGAATCCCAAGGTGGTGGGGATTGATCCTCGTGGAGGCTTCCTACAAACCACGCCTTAGCAAAAATCATAGTCCCCATAGTTCGGGATGGATTGGGGCATATGCTCTGATTCGGCCCAAGGTGGTGGGGCTTGAACCTCAGGGAGGCTTCCTACGTACCATGCCTTAAAACAGATCAAAGTCCCCATAGTTTGGGATGGATTGGGACTTACACTCTAAGGTGGCCCAAGGTGGTGGGGCATGAACGTCTTGGAGGATTACTATGTACCATGCCTTAGCACGAATCATAGTTCGCATAGTTCGGGATGGATTTCAGTTTAACGTCATGTGGGACGTGGGCATTTGGGGCTTACACTCTGGGGTGGCCCAAGGTGGTTTCCTTGGCCGATTCTTTCTCTAAGCCCATGCGAGCCATGCTCGGTGTGAGAAACAAGAGACAACAATGATCTGATGATCATCTCATGAAGGATGTGTCCGTGGGAAATGAGGAGGGGCTTACACATAGAGGTGGCCCAGGATATCGGGACTTACTCTAGGATGGAGGCCCGAGGGCAACAAAGCGCAGCAGGAGAGGGACTTGGGACCGAAGAAAGGAGGATCCATGTTCTATGTCACAACCTACGATGGCCTAGGGGACCAAATAATGGAGGAGCAGGGATGATGCCTCTTGGATGGAAAACATGGGGCTTACACCAAGGTGGCTGCCATTCCCCTGCCGACAAACGCCACTCCGATAAATAGGATATCATCCCCTGTGATGGGTGATCCCATCCCCATGGAGACAAGTGGGAATGGAGAACGTGCAAGGTGGGGGGCCCTGTATGTGAGACACGGGGCCATGTCACAGTTTAACGTCATTTCCTGAGGACGAGGGTGCTTGGCAGTTTAACATCCTGCAGCTTGAATGATGTGGGTTTGCTCTGCACCCCTAGGACTTACATAACCGGTACTCTCTTCCCATTGTGGGATGGGAATTCATCATCAAGACCGTAAAGTGAGGATGTCACGGAGCTAACCATTGAGGGTTCCATGTTAGCATGGATGGGTGACACTAAGGAGTGTCAACGGTCGATGGGGCTTATGCATGGATGTTGCCCAGGCGCGACTAAGTAGTGGCAATGATGAATGGGGATTATGCATCGAAGTAGCCCGTAATGTCTTCCTCTTGTCTGGCCACGAGGGCATCCAAAATCACTCATGGGTTGAAGAATATGATTGAGTCCTACACCTATGCGCTAGTTCAAAAGAAGGAAAATACCAATGGCATTGAAATCATTCCGAACAAAAGGAGAAGAAAAGATTGAATCACATTCTCGTATTTTAGAATGAAATGATGGTGGCGTAAAGATATAGGATAACTGTTGAATGTGTTCAAAACAAATTATCCATATCACATTATCCTGAATTGGGGATAAACAAATGAAGGTCACCTGTTGACCGTGTTCGAAACACAAAACCTAACTCAAAGGGATTGCGTGCAAGGAGATATTTGGCGTGGAACTAAAGCCGATGATTTGGCAGGCAACTTGAAGGGATTGCATGAAACTACAAGGGCTTGCGACCAATTGAAGATTATTTCACCCAAAGGAAGGGTATTTCGCACAAATGACGGGGCATACATGCAATGGAAGGGGATTGCGGGCAATTGAAGGGGGATGTCACACAATTGAAGGGGTGCGTGCATGCAATGGAAGGGGATTGCACACTTTTGGCCAACCAACACACAATGAAAGGGATTGTGCACAAGAGTCATACCCTGAAGGGATTAGAATATAGTCTTAACCATGGGGATCTTGCGCAAAGGCAGACCCTGGGGTGACTGGGCCTGAAAAGAACAGTACCTGAAGGCCATCTTCACGCGTGAGGAAAGCTGATTTCGTGCATGAGAGCCGGTTGGAATTATTTAGCCCTGAAATTTAAGGGGTTCTCCTTTTATTTATAGGTGAACTACGACACGAAATACAGGGCTGCGGGAAATAATTGCATGACGGAGGCGGTTTCACGAATGTTTTTCCCATCGGCATGAAATGTCAACCCTGCGGGGCACGAGAGAGAAATTATTCCGCTCCTATGCCAAGGAATCTTCGCGGATCTCGGACCTTTCTGCATGGGACACATTTTTTCGTGCACTTCACCATTTTTTTTGCAACACTTCCGGGCCCCCTCGACCAGGTCTCCGGGTCCGAATATGACTTCGCTTTTTTGTTTTGACACTTTTTTCAGCCCTTGATCACTTTTCAGCATCTACATCCACTAATTAATTCACCATTAATTAATCTAATTTAAAAATGCAAAAATTCCCTCAATTCCATAATAAAAATATTACCTTAATTATTTCCCCAATTAATTAATTCAATGTCACAATCCCAATATACCCTCAAATTCCACACACCATAAATTAATCGATCAATTAATTAATTCAATTCTATATTTAGTGGTCAAACATTCCAATTCAAATTTCACAATATATATTTGAAATTGTAATTCAATACTATGGTATTTGAAATTTAAGCCACCAACATCTTTTTTGATGATGAACGCTCACTAATGGAATTCCACCATTGAAGTGGAATGAGAAATAACATCATGAATAACAAGATATAGATTTGAAATATATAATTATGATACAATAAAATAGAGATATAAAAACATATATTTTTATCCATAATCAATGGTGAGAAAAAACCATTCAATGGATTAAATATATGTGGAAGAGAAGGGAGGAAACACTCTGAAAAGAGAATCTATTATTGGAAGAGGTGTAAATATTAAATTCATGATTTGAATTTTTATGAACATGGTATAGATGGCCTTGAAATCCATCTAAGAGCCTTCAATATTTATGGAAATACATTAATGTATAGTTGCGTTGAATTAGGGTGAATTCCATTAGGTATGGTATTTTAAAAATCAATTTTGTGAATATTAAAATCCAAACAAACAATTTCTTAGGCATAAGTACATATTTTTCTATAATGTGCACCTATACCTTAGACCTTATCTAGAAGATGTGCATGGTTACTCATATGGGGGAACACATTTTTATATGCCCGGATCAAACTATGTGATACACCTCTTTTTGGGGTGTCATGTTTTTTTGTCTAGGGTGCATGGTTTGGGAAATATATGCGCCAATCATCGACTGCACAAAACACAAAAAAAATAAAATTATCACACTAACACACCAAACATAAATCCAAAAAAATATAATGAAAAAGTGGCATATGAGTACCTACAAATGAGATGGATACTTCCTTATAAATGGTCTATATCTTACAATATCTATACATTATAACATCTCATACATGAATTTTACTCTCATGCATCACTATGATTCATAGCCGAAAAGGATGACCCACTAAGTCCTCATATACACTTCTCCATGTCATGTTTTCTCTTAGCCATGAACAGGATGCAAAAATAAATGATCTATCATTATGGTCATTCCCTAAAATTATTTCTTACTATGATTGCAAAAACTTATCCAATGCTCCCCAATGGATTCAATGATATATAGATCAACATCATCCACATTATCAACATGAGAAGGGTTGTGTTGTTACCATTGATGCTATGACACATGAAAAATCAAATGCATAGAACATATAATTATTAATGTCCAATTAGTATTTTACTGGCCTGATTCCCTCCACAACATCAAATGGTCCAACAAACCTGGGCTCCACCATTCCCCATCTCCAAATCATGTAGTGGCCCAATATTGGTGACCCTGATGGAAAAAATGTTCACCCTCTATAAACTATTGGGGATTTCAACAACAATCATTATACAAATTCTTCATACACTGATTCATAAAAATATATTTTTGTATTTTTTTATCGTACCCTGATGTCACCTACATGGGACATCATCCCAACAGCTCTAACTCACCATTCCCCATCCAATAAAGAGGTAATCTGCATGGACTTCCTTATGTTTCGTTGTTTGGTTTCATATAAATACTTTCTTGATAACTATTGTTATAAGATAACTCCATAAGTTCTAGGTGGTTTTCCAAATACCCAACAAAATCAAGAACACACAGTTTTATAATATCGTCATGAATATATAGAGTATATTATAACAACCCATCTGTCTATAGGTAGAAATTCATAGTCTATAAAACATGCATTCAAAATAACTTCTAAAATCCCTTCAATAAGTGTTTAATAAAAGTAGATTAATGGGATAAATCAATACATTATGGCAGCCTATGTAGATATACTATCTATAGAAAAGAAAAATCTCTTAGCTACTCCATTGAGACGTCTCCCATATAGGTATGAAATGAAATACCGTAGTTAACCAGTACACAACCACCCAAATAGTTTCATTATTCTGGGGCATCCTATACAAAACCACCACATAACCAACAATATCTTCATAGAACATTTGTTTCATAATTTTATATGTATATAGTAAACTAAAATTTTATTATTTATTAGCCTTCTCTTTCAGATAGGCGTAAAATTTTGTTCCAAAACCTGCTATATCATTTTTAATTACGTGAAATAAAATTGTGGTCATGAGTCATGATAATTTTTTTTCAATCCATGATGTACCTCCAAATAAAGTAATTAAATTAATTAATTATCTCCCCCCTCATACTCATAGCCACAACAACTCATTTTCTAGCATAGATGATATCAACATTTTTTTTGTTCAATTTGAGGGTGAATACCCACTCAGTGGAATTCCATGAAGGGGAAACATTCTATATATTTAAACTATTTTTCTCCAATAAATCTGAAAAGTCCATAATCCACTAAAATAGATATGAGAGTCATCTCCTCATAACCATCTTTAACCATAACAAGAAACTCAGCCAGTAAATCCTTCATCGTCTACTCATCATTTGGATCCTGAACTACTTATTTATAAGTGTTCCTATATAATGTTTTACTAACACTCATTCCCATCTAGTGAATATATTCCAACAAAATATCTGAAGTCTTTATATGCTAAACCATTATCCACTTCTTGAGATTCAGACTTTGTTGGAAAATATTTTACATTAAAATATTGTCATCAAAATACAACATATTTTTTTTCCAACATGTAATACCAAAAATACTTTAAGGAATAAACAACTAAATCCAAATCATGGTCATGTGTTTGGTAGTTCCCATCATGTGGCCTCAAATTATAAGACCCAAAATACAGAACTCAATCTCCATGAATGGACACTACTCCAAGGGTAATGCAAAAAAGTGTCACAAAACACTATGTACTCATCCCCTTGAGTGGGTATGATCAATATTTGGTAATGATATCAATATATTATTCAACTCTAGAATTTCAATATCAAATTTTATATACCATTAAAACATTACTAGCTTCTTTTTCAAAATTGAGTGTGTATACACCAAGAAAGAAAAGTCTTGGATGAATATCTAATAATACTTCTATATCCCCTAAAAACTAGTGATAACGAAAATGTTCTTGGGCTGAACCCATTATACAATAGGTTATAACTTATCTGGGTTGACTAAAAAAACATCCACCAAGATGACCTAGCCCAGGATGTGTACCTGATCAATCCAAAAATTGTCACTTAGATAGAATTTAATGTTGCCGATACTGAATCACTGAAATCCGGAAGACGTCAAGATGCTAGGTGATATTTTTATGAGCCTTGGAGTAAATAATGATATATTCCCCATTCACTACCATAAACTAATCAAGGTATGCATGGAAGATTCTGTTCATTAAGACTATACACAATAATACTTCATTCATCAACCCAAATAACATCACTATGAACTGATAACTATTGTTCCTTCTATAAAAATTAGTCATTTGTATATATAATCAACGAACACACAAATGATGATACCATAATCTAATGTTGAACATTGTGAAAACAATAACATATCTCAAATGGTAAAATAGATCATTGATATGTTGAAAATGATACTCGTTCTTCATTATTATCTAGTTTACCATATAGTAGTCAACAAAAAATTGCAGTGTCTCATTAGTCTTCATAGAAAATAGAACAGGAGAACTCCCATGTGACCTTCATGGATGGATTAACCACTTATTTATAAGAAATTATAGAATTTTTTTTCTTGTGTTGTTATATTTTTTCAGTTTACTATGGTGGAAATGAAAATGGCTCAGCTTATGGAATGTGATCAATTTTAAACATCACATCTCTTTCAGGTGGAAGCCTAGAGATTTCCTTGAGAAACATGTCCTAGAACACATCCACTACCAGAAAAAATACATCTTGCTTCACCCCCCATCATCAAATAATATACCAAATCCTGGCATTGGAACACCCATTGTTGTTTATGAATCATCCTTACATGCCTCACCTATATATTCTACTAACCGAATTGAATATAATTTTCACCCTCAAGATACGAAAATGTCATAATATTATGTTATGAAACCAATAGGTTTTAGTATTAAGAAAACCTATTCATACTCTCAATTAGAATGAATCGTGAAACTTCATTGGAATAATTATCCCATATATACCATTACTCAACAATGATGAGAGAAAAACCCTTGAAAAATATATATAATTATACTATAATCCCAATGGTGTTTCGATCATCATAACCCCACTCACAAACCACATAAACATTTTCATTTTATTCAAAATTTGTTTAGATATACAATAATTAGAGGAACATGTATCAAATAAGGAACTAGTAAGCATATATGAGACAAGAATCTTTCCTATAAATATCAATTTTCTATCATTGATATCCACCAGTGTAGGCTATAAGAAAATCAAATATCTAATACATCATCCCTATGATGCAATTGGTGACCCATGAGATACAAAACTATGATTATTTGATCACCCTTTAAATGAATCACCATATCCTCCACCTCTATCACCGTGGCTAGTTGAACTCCATTTTCCATACAGATATGGTGTATAATCTACCGTACCCACACATTGAATCTCTGTAGTTTCACTACCATAAACCATCAGTATTGTTTTACTCTAGAAACTATATAGATGCCCCATCTTATCAAAAGATCTGAACTCTACAACTGGATGGTGGAACTACATTTGTCGGTTACCTAACCAACCACACTAGGGAAATATTACTTGTGCCAGATAATGTTTGACAGATCCTTCCCTTTGCCACTATGATTTCCACCACACCAGTTAACATTCCCATAAATATGATTCCTACTCTAAGAAGATATACATCCTCAATATCGATTAGAAACCACATGTACTCTACCAGAAAAATATTTCAGTTTTCCCTCTGAAATGAGAGCATGATTCACCACTTCTGAAATATCATACTTCCAGAATACGTTAAAATATGATGGAATATTACATTAATTTCAATCATGTAACTATTAATATATTATATCCTCATATCATACTAACATTAGATAAAATCACTAAATATATGTAAAAAGAACAACATATCTCAAATTGGACATAGTCGCCTCTTTCATCCTTATAAACTCAGATTCATTGTACTTCCTAAGAGTCTTAGGGTAATTTCATTCCAAGAAGAACCCCTAGAATTACTTCTATTCCATATTCCCCATCATTCCATCCCTAGTCTAATTTTCTATGAATGCTTCACCTTTGTATCATATATACTTATATCTTGAGTAATATAATAGAAGAAGTCTGTTAGCGTTGAATTATTTTTTGGATATCAATAAATAATCTTCAATAGGTCCTCATTCACCAGTAATTGTTAGAGGTTTATATAATTACAACAGGCATGTTAGGACATGCATACCCTTCTCAATCCTTGATGGGTATCATTCCATAAACATAATGAAGCATGGAAATTTCCCTTAGAACTACTCTTGATAACTGACATTAGGAACTTTGGGCACCTATGGTTGCACTATTGGTTCCTCATTTCCATATAAAACATTTATAAATTATTTAATAAATGACATCATGGAGGAATATCTATAAAATTACGAAAAATGACATAGGAATCATCAAAAAACATTAACAAAATTAACAAGAGTGTTACATATTAATATATAACATCTCACCCCCAATTTCCCCACCACATGGTTAAAACTGGGGGTTATCACTACATTTATTCATCTTATATCTTAGATATTGTTACAAAAGGTTAAAATAATTATCATTATTCAAAATTCATTTTAGAAACATGTTTATTCACATCTTGAATCTTTATAGAAATTTGGATTCCATACTTGGAAGATTTTTAATTTCAAATTTACATGAATGGAAAAATATTTAATTTCAACAAACTAACAAAAACTTGTTTTATGGTGTGTTCTCAAATGATTTATATCACAATAATTCATCAATTCATAAAATTATGCATGCATACTCAACCCTCATGACCTTTAGGGACATGATTAAATTCTCATAAAATCTCAAATACAATAATAAAATCACAAAACAGTCACAACAATAGAGTTTAAATAACATCCATATGTAATAACACATTTTTGTAAAAACAATCCCACAATTCATACATCGATTTTCACCCATGTAAATGGGTTTTCTACGAGGATAAATGAGATATTAACCATGGATTAAATCATCATATTTTCCATTCTAACATTTCTTAATAGTAATAAAAGTGATAAAAAAGAAATGGAATCTTCCCCAATACAACTTTTTAATGCCTCGATCTTGTTTCTAGACACCAATGCCACAAGATGGTTAGTTACATGACCTCATGCATGCCATTACCCTCATCCTCCAGAGGATTCTGAGTAAAATTGAGGGTATAATTTGGACCATGGGGAGAATATACCCTATTTATCAATTTAATACTTTAGTGGAGTCAAATAAACTATATCGAAAATATATAACAAATAACCCGACAAACTAGAATCACATAATGACTACAACATGAATTTAGTATCTGAAACCAAAAATTGTAAATATTAAATTCCATAATATGTTTCATGTTTGAATGAAAAATAAAAATATAAAGACACAGATATTTGAAAACAAGTCCTGACACCATGGATGGCTCTATAATCCATAATCTATACTGAATTAGCCATTTAACACATGGTATTTCCCTTATCGTATCATGGAAGCATATATTCTATTAGGGTACCGATTGTGAAACTCGAGTAGGGTGTGAGTTCACCTTTGCAGGCTATCTGCAATGGCGCCTATAACGAATTCGTTTAAAAAAAATTATTTTATATATTTATATAAGAAATAATGTGAAAAAAATAAATAAATAGTTATCAAATTTTTAGATATTCTTTAATTAACAACATAACCCCTTGGTTCTCTTGGACACTCATAGCATCAATAATTTCTTTGGCCAATGCTAGAGTCTAAACTATTTCAATGTGATAGCACATATCACAGTATTGTGGCTTACAACTATCATTTTGTTTCAATTCATAATAGGTAAATTTGGAAACATTGTCAAATTACATCATTTTGATCCTAGAACACCCAGTCTAGGACCCCATGTGAAGTTGGAGTAGTGGTATGTGTCTGAGATATCATTTATCAACCAATCAAAAAAGTGGGATTTTGAAGCTACAATAAATTTCCCATATTATTTTTTCAATAAATCACACATGGGGGGTTTTTGAAGCTGAATTCTGTGTCCCACAATCATTTACAATAATAGCCATTAAAATAGAAGTACATTTCCCACACACATTTATTTGTATATCTCAATGGTCTTTTGATGCAGTAGTTCCTATCCAACACATGTATATCACAAAATAGCATGTATCACTACAACACACACATCACAATTTCATAATTGTCTAGGTTATTCATCAGTAGAGTTATTTTCAACCATTCTAATGAAAGATTTATATGTTATTTTCTAAACAAACAAGGATCAACAATTTAATTACCATGTAATAATATGAAAACTCAACATTAAAAAATTTATCATTTTTTATCATATATCCCATAGATGATATAAGGTTAGGATAAAAATATCATAATACACTTTTTCAATAAATTCATTGTAAGATAAATTTATCAATTATAGAAACCCAATATTCTATAATTATTTCACCATTAATTAATCCAATTTGGTAATCCCGACATCCCCTCAATTCCAAAATTTGGAATATTATATTAAATGACTCACATATCATTTAATCCAGTATTATTGTCCCAATATCCACACAATTAAATAATACCATAAATTAATCAGTCAATATATTTATACAGTTAATCATTTAATTGTAAATGTTCTAATTGAAATTTCAAAAAAATACATGAAATTCGAAATAAATTTTATAGTATTTTCAATTTAGATATCATACATGTTGCTTTACGTGGTCGATCACCAATTGTAATACCCAAATGATGCTAAATGATCAATAACATGTGAAAAATGATATCTAGGTCTGAGATTACAATCCATCATAAAAGTGGTTAGAAATATAAAAACATGTATATTAATCGATCGCCAATAACGAAAAATATACAATCAAAGGATGATAGAAAAGATGGGAAGGGGGAGGAAACCCTATGGGACGAGAATATCATTCCAGGAGAGGTGAATATATTCAATCCAAGTATATGATAATCAATAATGGATGACATAAGCCCATCAAAGTTTTCTTGGAGCCTCCAAAAGTTGGGAAACTGTTTTTTGTTGAATTGGGAAAAAATTGTGAAGGACAAGTGTTTATTATTTTAAAAAAATTTTGAATATTAAAATTTATTGGCACAATTTACCTGGAAGGGGTGTATTTTTTTTACAATTGTGCTCCAAAACATGGCACAAGTTCATGGGATGTTGCACAGTTACCCCTAACATGGTTTCAAATTTGAAAAACGAAGTTCCAATTGTGAATCCACAATCTATATAGGGTTTCACAGTTTTGGGGGAAGCACATAAAGTTTTGGAAAATAATTCAATAATCGTTAATTACCAAAAATACATTAGAAAATACCCAGTTTTTACCCAGATGCAACAAATTTAGAAGCTAAACCAAATATACTCTAAATGAGAGACATGTGTACCTGTAATAGACCTCACGAATTATCCAGAAATGTTTAGAACCCTAATAAATAATCAAAATATTTTCATTTATTAATTTTTTTCATGTTGGGAAATATTCGGTAGAAATATACTTCTAAATCTATCATTAATCTATCATAAAAAGTTATTTTTTCTTACTTATAAATATATGTAACACGATTAAAATAAATAGGGTACAATCGAGTAGTAATAATTAGTAGATAACAAAATGATAAAAATGAATTTATTTTCTTATGGGGTATTTTTTTATGTTCATAATTCCCATAAAATCTATTTTATTTATGTTTAAGAATAACATTAGATAATTAAGACCTCCTAGTAGTTAATAATTCTGAGTATTTACATGAAAACCACTATTATTATATATTAAAAGAAACTAAATATCAAAACTTATCCACACTAATCAATTAATTTTTCCAATATGTACCCAAAAAAAATCAATCCCCAACATCCCTCCTTTTATCCTTGAAGCCTTATTTTGGGAACATTTAAAAACATTCCAGGGTTTACATAACCATAAGGAGGACTCATGAATAATATGTAATGTTATTCTGAAAGAATTTTATTTTTTTAATTATACATATCCTAAAATTAAATCTATATAATTACTACATATTAAATAAAGTATCTTCCATAAAATAAAACGTTGTAATTTTATGTTTATAACTTTAAACTACAAACACTTCCATAAAATTGGTTTCAAACTCATTTTTCATGTGTATGATGAACAACCATATCATTACCTGACGGCGTTTATTTATTAATTACCAAATTTCTTGGTTGGGTGAAATTATTGAAATGATATTTATATATGATATTAATGATATTAATAATTTTATTATTATTCTTTTATTATTATATAGCACATATGATCATGATTTTTATTTTGTGAGGATATAACAACATCATTCATATGTACGGTGGGCTTCCACATCACAAAGTAATGTGATTGATTGAAAGATTACAAGGAATGTATTATACATGGGTTAAATAAATATTTATATAAAATATTACATAAAAATTTTACTAAAATTATAATTTACATATGATTCATTAATTTGGAATTATTTTAATAAGGTATTAAAATGTTAACCCCATTCTTACGTACAAAAAACATTCCATCTCTATGAATGGTTTATTTCATTCCTTATCACTGAATATTGTGGATTACTATAATTTAATATATAATGTATATATATGAATTTTTTTTCATTGTTCACTATTTTATTATTATGAAACATTTATTCAGGTAAAATTACTAATAATTTAATATCAAAATATATCAATAAAATAAAACATTTAAAACCTGAAACTTAACATTTACATAGTGACTCTAATAAACTGGTTATAAATGGTAATAATAATTACATAGATGATATAAAAAATTTGAGTATGGTTCCTTAATAAATAATTTTTTTAAACCACTATACATGATTTTATATCACGTTTGAGTAAAATTAAATAGGAGGTAATCTTGTTTTATTATCTCTTTTCTTTCTATGGGATTCATGCCTTATTCAACAATTTCATTTATTGTGTCCTCTATTTACTACAACAGAATATGGTTTATTAATATTATTCTATAGTTCATGTAGAATTTCATATCCATATGGATGTCTCTCTTTCACAGGGTTTATAATTTCAATGTTACCAAAGAGGAAATGGATTTTTGATGTAATTTAAGACAAATGTCATTTAATGAACCTATCATCTCATTAATATGTATATATATCCCATTTAACAAGTATTATCACGAATAAATTTATTATTTATCTATTTAAAGTTTTTTAAAGTATTCCTTTAATTTTTATTGTTAATCAATGTTACCTAATTTGTAATATTTTGATATTACAACGTCGGTAATCATATGGACTGCTAGTGATTATGATTCTAATCTAGAAATATTATAATCTATATCTAATAAATAATAATTAATTTTCCTCTCAATTGTTTATTTCATGATAAAACATGTTTTTAATTAATTTTTCTCTATTTACATACTTATAATATCATAAAAAACTATTTCTATAAAAAAAATTCATTTTGGTGAACAATTATTTTTCCATGAAAAACCATTTTTTCTAAAAAAATTCTAAAATTTTTTAAATGATTTTTTCATATTTGGAAGGATATTTTTTACATGTAATTTTATAAACCATTTTAAAAAATATCATTTATAACAATACCTTGTTTTTTTATTTAAATTTATTTTCAACATGTTTATGTTTCTAAAACCAATTATCATAATGAAAATGGTATTTTAACCAAAAATGATATATATAAACTTTTGATGGAATTTACAGTAGCCAATGATAAAAATAATATCTTCTTTAAATATTATCTATTGAGGTTACTTTTTAATGACATCTTCTTCTACCTTGTGAATATTGATTATGATTATTTCATAGATATTGTTATTGATCCTGTTTCAATTCCACAGGTTAACGGTGTTTCAATGAGGGTTTTTATGGGACCCATTCCATTACCACTTATTAACCATGTTTGAATGATATTTTTATGGAAGTTATTTTTTCATGATATAACGATTTTTTAAATTTATTTTCATGGAACCCATTTATTTTCCATGGGTTGAATATGTTTCAATAATATTTCTATAGATATGTAAATTTTATATGGGTTAACCATGTTTCATATAGATTTTAATAGAACCTTTTTCCTTTTCCTACTTATATAATGCTAGGATAATAATCTATGTGGTTTTAATGAGTTTTTAGGAAATTAATGTTATATTTTTTAGTAATTATTCAATTCCGAGAAATTATAAATGATTAGTGGACCTAGATAACACCGTGTGAGCTCTGTTTAGAAAATATGATTCATGTGCCTAGATATCACTCCAATGTAATGGTTTATAGTTATGTTTTCCAGCGAATTATATATGGAGTTGGTAATATTGTTTTTCCAATTTGTAATTGATTTTTAGGGGTACAATAAGGTTTTTATTAGATGAAATTATAAGATACCAATATGTTATAACTATGTTTTCTATAAAATTATGATGTACCATTTGGAAAATAATGATATCACAAAACTAATGAATAATTATTATTAAGACCCAATCCATTTCAAGCATATCATATTTTATGATCCATGTATTAATGTCTATGAGTTGCATTATGATTTTCTCAAGACCTTTGATTATTTAGTAATACATTTATGCACTCTTATGATCATTGATGACATTATATTGATAATTCCAATGTTTACCCTTACATAGAATTTGAGATAACACTTCTTCTGTTCTGTTTACACCAGGATATAAATAATCATGTTAAATAATTTATCTTGATGAATGATTTTACATGGATGTTACTGATGAAAAAATATTTTTAAGGGAATTTTGATTAAATGGATGCAATTTCCTTTTGATGACATTAATATTTTTTGAAAAATAGTTTTCTTAATTATAGAAAACTATAAACCTAAAAGGAAAGAGAACTTAAGTGATCGATGATTTCATTTTCATGGTCCATGTTCTACATTGAATAATTTGGAAAAAATAGCATAATCCTATCTGAAAAATGGATGTTTAGGATTTTATCACCAAATGTGTTTGTGTGGGTTATTGGTTGTTATAACCGAGATAAAAATTGAATGAGATAAAAAAGATAAATATAGGCATACATTTATAATGTATCAAAAAATAATACCTATAACTTAGTACGTCAGTAGATTATAATCCTACCCTTGTTTATTTTCATATTTTTTCATCGTTTATCAATATTACATGTAAATATAATTTCCTTGAACATTAAAATATGGGAGGAATTTAAAATGAATATATATCTTACAAAAATATATTCATATGAGTCTCATATCATCCAATACATTTCCATTATTTTTATCATGATTATGTTAACAAATTACCTTCTTAATAATCTTCTATATCATTTCGGAAACAGTGGACATACAAAAGTTTCATGAATCCCTAATTTCAATGAAGATTTCATTTTTCATTATATTATTTATCCACATATTATCAAATATTATATTTGAATATAAAAAAATAATTATATAAATTATTTATTAAATTTATTTTAATGTAAATAGAAAATTAAATTTTCCTATTTATTTATTCATTAAAAAATTTCTTTTAGGGATTGGTTTTATAATATACATTAATTTTGTAATACAATTTACATCATTAATGAAAATTAATACATAATTACATGTGATATAATATGATAATGATTAATTAAAAATGATTTTATAATTATTTAATGTATGTGTCCAAATGTATACTTATTAATAATTTAAATACATTTGTATAATCAATAATAATTGAAAATGGAATTTAATAACATTTTTTGTGAATCATCCCCATATATTCTATGAATAGACCATGAAACTATAAAAAGTAATACAAAAAATATAACAAATAATTATGAACGCCATATATGTGATAAAACTATGATAAAAGATGGAGGAAAAATCTACCACACATATTCCTTTTAAAAAAAATCAATAAATCATTGAATATTACATTGGAAAGTAACCAATTTTGATATGGGTAATAAAAAAAATGAAAATTGTTGAGTGAAATAAATATCAATGTGTTTTATTTATATAATAATAGTTGTTCTAAATAATTTATACATGTATTTATTTCATGTCCAACTAATAAGATATCCATGTTATGTTCCCCTTTTTTAATATCATATTGAAATTATTATTTCCCATAAATTAATTATTATTTATAAAATTTAGGGATAATGTTTTTCAAAAATCCCCTTTAATCGTCATCTTATATAGTTATTTTTTTTCACATGTCCTATTTCAATTTCACATCCCATGGGTTCACAATCCAATCAAATTGGTTCTTATTAGTGGAGAAAAGCTAAACTATTATTTTCGTTTAGGAATCATTCTATTATATGTATACGTTTTTGACATGTCATTGTGAATATTTTTTAATTACTATACATCATTTTCTATTGAAATTTATTTCTTTAGAAAATTTTATAAGGAATATTTTTTGACCACATCCTATATGGCTAGTTTCTTCCACAATCTTTTGTTTTTAAGTTTTCATTGTGAATATGTTCTTTCCTAGTTTCATGATTATTAATACAAAATTTTTTAACTTTCCAATTCCTTTTATAATAATACAATTCATAAAGTATTAAATTTAATAATAAAATTGAAGTATATTTCTTCATATTATATAATTTTTTAACAAACCTATAATGATTTATTTGTATGTAAATATAATTTAATATTTCATTTTTTTCCTTTTGGTTTTGTTGTAATGATACCATATACCATATTTCACTTGATGTTTTAGGATTATACCATATTTACTTTTTCATCAAATACTTTTATTTACCCTAAACAAATAAACTAATGATTGATTTTTGAATTTCATCATAAATATTCATTAGTTTTCATTAAGTTATGTGTGTCCTAAAAATTATATAAACCACAGAAGCACTGGGTAAATGTGTATATATCATGAGATAAAATGATGTGAACTAGGAGTGACCCCAATATATAAAATATATTGTAATGTAGGGGGAACAAAATTATCTATGTTATGGGGATCTATCTAATATATGATGTTGGTATATCTAATGGATCATGAAGAAAAAAATTATTTTCTATTCTTATTTATATCACATAGACATAATGGTAATCATTATGTTATAAAAAAGTCATTTGATTTATTAAAGTATTCTGATTGTTGAATCATGTTTCTACACCACTAAGAAGAATGAATTATTTAAATATAAAATTTATATGTAAAGAATCATGATTTTAGATGCATTTTTTATTGGGTATGGTTTCTTATTCCACCCTCCCAAAACGCGACAATGTTCTCACACCCAAATGATCTTCTAATCCTCACATATGTTCTTCAACGGATATATATTATGTTTATTCATTATTACTATATGATCCCACACCTAAATAATTTATTCATTCATCAGGGGATGTAGAATATAACAACTTTTATTATTTATACAATGATATCTTATATGGAAAATTTTCAATGGAGTTGTCAAAAATATATTGATTTATTTTTATTTTTGTATCATAATATATAACAAACCTATTCAATCTAGTTTCTTTATTTGATTTGTTATGTTATTTATATTTAAGTAGTTTGTGGTAACATTCATGTATTTTGTGTGTATTTCATTTTAATTTTTATTATAGTGAGGTTTAGTTTATTATTGTAATTGATTTTTTCATAGTAAGACGATTATACATAAAACCACTATATTGAATCAAAAGTGATGTAGGATGAACCTATAATATAATATATCATAATATTTTAATAATATATTATTATATAATTGGACTTAATTTTTTTATAATATGACTTCATACTCATATTATTATTTCATGATAGTCACACAAGCATTTTTTATATTACTCTATGTCATCAACTAGGTGGAATAGAGTAAAACATTTTTCAAATATAGAAATAAATAATTGTCCTATTGGGGAAATAAATGTATTTTTTGTTCAAGTATAAAATCTATTGGTGATTCTCAACTTCATTATGATGACATTAAATGTAACATGAACCATGTTGAACTCCCATAAATGCCATAGAAGGAAAAAATCTCCACTGAGTTCTTTATTAAAGATCATCCACCATCCTTATTGGGTCATTAGATGCATTAATGAATGAGTATTGGATCATGACAATAGTAAATTTATTTTTCATTATCTAGTGATCAAAGGATGTAAATTTTGTATCATCCAAATACCATTTGGGAGGATAGGTAGATCACCATAGTCTAGAAAATTAAGTCAAATTATGCAATAAACTCAATATTATTGCAGAGTAAAAGAAAATATTTTCCAACCAGTATTTTATTATAAGAATTTAACTAAAATAAATATATAATTCATTGAGAAGAAACAAATGGAATGTTGATCCATTATTCAAAGGATTCGATTTTCTTGATACTTTCAAGGTAAACTACTATTTTTATTACTTACATTGTAATAATGATAGATCAATTATTTAGTTTCATAGAACCATGTTATCAAAATATATTAAATAAATTTTAATTTGGTTTCTATGAAGAAATTATATAGTGTTTAATAAATATATAAATAGAAGTTTTGGATTTCCATTTTTAATGGCTTTTTGGTTGAGAGTTGATAAAAATGAATGTCATGTAATATCTAATGTGAAAAACCATGCACAAATAGAAATTCATTATTTTAATTCAAAAATATATGTAGATACAAAATAGAATTTTATAAATGGATATTTTTTGAATATAGGATATATGTACCTCCAGATCATTAATACCAAGATGATATAAAGAGGATGGATAATGAAATAAATTGAAATAATTAATAGCCTTAGACACCATAGAAACCAATTATTTAATTGAAAATTGTGTGAATATGAATAAAACTAATGGATGAATACAAGGGTTACTAAATATAATTTAATTTAGAATCTAACAAATAAAAGTGGAAAATTTAGTGCCTATGCAATAATGATAACTATAATTGTTCAAAAAACAATGTGGTGGAATTGTAAACTCATCACCCACTCAAAAATTGAAAATTTCCCATTATATTTTAACACAGTCTACTATATTATATCTATAATATTCGATAAAATAATCAAATAAACCCCAATAAATTATATGAAAAATTAATTATGAAATATATTTGTTGTATAATTTTTGTAACCAAAACTATAACTCATTCCCAATAGTTGATTCTGTTAATGTTATTTCTAAATATATTGTTTTTATATGTTTAGATTAATTATATATATATTTCAACACATGTAGATCAATTTTTTTTTCTAATTTTAGGGTTCATGTTTTAACATTACATATCCCAAAAAATCTATGGATCAACTATCTATGTAAGGGTGAATATTAACTCCAAACATTAATTTCATCCCTTATACGGGATTAAATAAGAAATCATGGGTATTATGTTTTTAAATGGGTGTTTAGAAACATAATATGTTGGATATTAACATTTTGAATATATAAATTAATTATCATGTAAAAGAATTTATTGTTCTTATAATAGATAGCCAGGTGGTGTTCTCTATTGTACTCATATGTTGTTCAATAACTATATCTGAAACTCTTTATAGAATAGGATTGATTGAATTAGAGGAATCTATTATGAAACTGTAACATCATATGGACAAAATTTTTATATTATAAATGGATTAACCATATTATTCATGAGTCTTATTTGCTAAAAATACATTTTTATTTATGAATGTTTACAATGATTGTCTATAACATAATAATAACATAATAATTATTAATAATCAGTTACCATATATTGATAGTTTTCGATCAAATTAATGGTGGTAAAATTATACCATTGATTTTATGATCATATGGACATCAAAAATCAATTCTCAAATGAGAGTTTATTTCCATAAAAAAATAGATAATTGATATAGAAAATATGTATTAATAGTGAGTCCATTCAGACTTCTAAATTCCAAAATTAACATCATATAAAAGAATATTAATGTGTTTATATATTATCATGGTCAATTATTCAATGTCATTATATATGATATTAATATATATTAAAGAATATTGTGAAATCATGAAGATTACTTGAGAAAGGTTCCAAACACAATTTGAAATGAAAGAATTTATAACCATTTTAACAAGTGTAAATTATTGTTATAAAAATCATCAATATTTGGTTGTTTTATCATATGATTTGTTATATTTGCAGATCCTTTAAATATTGAGGTTATTAAAGAATATCCTAGACCAAACACTATAACATTAACATTATATTTTCATGGATTGGATATATAATTAAAATATTTTCTGATAAATTTCTTACAATTATCATATCCATTTATCATGTTTACTAGAATTTAATCCATGTTTGTTTTGATAATTTAATATGTCTAAAACTTCATGTATATTATGATAATATTGGTCAAATTGTTTTATTTAATCTAATTTATTGTGGATAAGGGTTTGTGATTTCAAATAATGAATGAATGAAGGTGTTGGGAATTTTTTAATAATTAAAAATCTAATTATTGTAGTTTATTTAATTAATCAATTAATGGTACATGAAAAAAATTAGATGACTCATGATTTAGAGAAAACAACATTAATATTTTCATTAAGGATATGGAGGAAATATCTCTTTTGAAATAATTTTGATATATACATTGGCCTCCTGATTTAAATTTATACAATTAGATTTATGTATTTTAACATTCACCAAAATTCTGGGTTGTATTTGATAAAAGTCTATAAATGATCAATACATTACCTCCTTGGGAAGGTGCACGTGGTGGATTTTTCTTTATGTTGTAAGGATCATAAATCCTTGTCCATGAGGAGAATTTATTTTTAACCAACAATCATGTAATTCCAAAGGATGGACCTTTTAATAAAAAATAATGGTAAAAATATTTCATTCCCAAGTGATTTCACAAAAAATTTACTATTACAAAATCAGTGTAGATAAAATATGAATATAGAGATACAGAAGACTATATAGATTATTTAAAAATTAAATCATGACATTTATATGATAATAAATTTATTGAAATGAATATTTGTCAAAAAAATACTAAATATGATGTATTTGTTATATGAAACACAAATCCCTTCACTCTCTATCCCTTTTAGAAGAATAATGTTTTATAATGATCCCATGAAACATTCTAGGTTAGAGAAAATTAAGAGAGAGATTAAAAATTTTAGATATTGTTGCTTTTTTTTTCGGACATGTTCATGTTAAATATTCTAAATCCAATTGGATGATTGGACTATAACCCATATCTATATGATAATTAGATAACAACATTTTATTTTTCATTATATGATATACAAAAAATTATAATGTCTATAATTCCATTTGGGTTGTAGTATATCTTCTTTAATATTTTGCATATATAATTTATTTTAAAGATCATTTACTATTTTATCATCATATTATTATACGTGTAATGGATGTGGTAATAAAAAATGAATTTTGAAATTCATATTTATTATATCACGATCCGATTTTAACCTAATGATCTGAAGAATTCTATAATAATAAATAAACATGATTTAAAGCATCATAATAGATTATCATCCTTTAAATGATGATCTATATAAAAGGAAAATCCAAACTTTTTATGATATGTTGTTATCAAATTGATTGTATTTAAGAGGAAGACAGTATTAACACATTCTCCTTGTATATTTATTATATAAATTTTTTCCGGTCAACTATATAAATGGAATAACATGAGGCACTCTATTAGAAGATGTATAAATGTCAAACATGATGATAAAATTTCATAGAGAGTAATAGTATTGGTAATGATATTTCTTGTTTAATGTTGTAGATGATTATAACCATTCATTGAAATAATAAAATTATAAAAAGATGACTGAATTTGTTCATTTATAATTGCCTATGATATTTAATATTGCATGATGAAGATATGAAATTCCTTCGAAAATCACCATAGAGGAAGATTATATGATTCAATATTACTGGAATGTTTTTAACTAGTGTAAATTTCCCTTAACAATCCTCAATAATCATTGGATGATAGATTATCACTTTGGACATCCACAAATTCTCTCCCTGGTGACTTATTCATTCTGTGTATCTCTTTGGAGGATGTATATACATTTCCCTTCATAGATATTAAAAATATATGTAGTATAATTGGAACACAGTCTCCCTTATAATTATTAAGAGTAATAAATCATGGATAAGAAAAATTAAATACTATGTAATAAGACCATATACTTGGTTTACATTCTCTCTAGCAATCATAATTTTTTGGATGCAACAAGATGACCCCATGATGTAATGAATAATAATTACTTTTATTTCATTTCATCAGAGTAATGAATATTCAGAATGAATGTAGAGGAAAAAATTGTATAAATATATGTATTTCTATTGGAATTTATACATATAATTTTACGTCTTCATAATATTTTTTTAATAATTTAAAATATATAATATTATAAAATAGACCATCCTAAATATAAATACAAACAAAAAGATATCATTTTAATTTAAAACCTTTCATTTAATGAGTAAATATAAATAATAATTAAAAAATAGTCCAATGGAATAATATAAACCAAAAAATAAAACAATTATAATATAAAAAAAGATAATTATTGTCTCACGAAATTATCACACCCATCAGAGGTACTATAAATGTTAAAAAAAACAATAATATTGTAAATGAAAATTTCAAAATGATGAATATAGAACCTTGAGTGTAGAGACCCGTATCCTGACGTACATGGACATTACATTACTTTTGCGGAATACTTAGTACATAACAAAAACACACACACAAGGATCGTAATAGTTTAGTGTCTTTGGAAACTCGGAACGTAATCTTCTAATCCTGGTGAAAGATCTTCAAAATCTCCCACAAAGATCTGCTTTTTTTTTACCTAAAACCTTTCTTTATATCCTGGGGAAAAGAAAACATAAAAGGGTGAGCTCAAATGCTCAGTAAGGGTAAACAAAAGAAATATCAATCACATAATTTTCATAAGAACATAACATTTTTGGAAATCTTAACCTGCAAAAGAGAGCATAATTTCATAACATGGGATAAATCATAGTAGTGAAAATGAAACCATAACTTAAAACATTACTCATTGTGGCATACACACATAATCATAGAGAATCATTTCTTGTTAGTCAAGACTCATTGGCAAGACTATCTTAGTGGACAAAGTCCCTTTCTGAATCGAGTAATCCTCGTTTCAGTCCTGTTTCACTGAACCGGTATAACCTACCATTCCAGCCATGTCTATCTCATGAGATATGAAATCTTTACCCAATGCATTGGAGGGAGATATAGGTCCCACCCATCTCTTAATGAATCCTTTCTTATGTGTGCCACAAAATCATAAATCATAAATCATTGCATAACCCATGTAATAAAAATGGGATTCTTAAACAACATGACATCATAAAACCATTCATATAAGATAAAGGAACTCATAAACATAATTCCATCACAACATAGTCAAATCAATGTAATAATATGGATAGAAACAGAACCCTTTATTATTTTATATGGAAAATAATTTTGATAAAACACTTGAATTGAATTCTTGAGGAAAATATCCTTTCTTCTTCAAAATCAATTTCTTTTCACAAAACATCATGAAATTTTTAAAGAAAGAGATTTTATTGAAAATAGTCATGAAATAATTTAGAGGAAGCTTCATGAAAATAAGGCTTTATAAAATAGTAAAAAAAAACATTCTTCGTACTTTTGTCGGAAAAGTCAAAAAGTACCTCGTACGGAAAAACGACAAAAGATTCCTTTCATATTCATTACTAAAAACTCACCTAAGGGAAAAATTGGATTTAAAATATTGTAAGTGGATGGAAACAATATTACATATTGAGGGAACATGGATGTGGATGATAAAATACACCCCAGTAAATACTTACGAATAAACAATCTCGGATAAAAATGAGATTGTGATATTTCCCTTACCTTAGGTCCGATTTGCTTCGTAAGTGTCCGAACCTCCTGTATAATGATTTAAATAATGTCATTGACTTATTATAGAATCATATTCATTGTTATGATATTATATATGGTTCACTTATGACATTATATTACACGTTCTTTTGTAACTTCCATGTTAAAGAAGCGTTTTGGGTAAAATCGTTTCATTTATCGTAGGTGTTTTGACTTGTTGTTCTTGACATTATTATTACTTATATCATGATTTACTTACTTCCAGAATATAAAATATGATTTATATATCATATATATTCAGTATATATATATATATAATAGGTAGATAAATGAAATGAAAAACACCGTTCATGGAGACGGTAGTCCGTACGTACGCATGAACGCTGTTTTCCTTTCCTTATTGTCTTGAAATGGAAGTAAGTAGATGACATACATATGTATATATATACATAAATCCAGTAGCTTTATAATGTCATATATTTCATTATTATTTCTTATATATACTTTATAATCATTCTTAAATGGTTAACATGGAGAATGAATCTCATCGCGTCGTGGAGACGGTAGTCCGTACGTACGCACGAGCGATGATATCATTTCCATAAATATTGAACTGAATTGAAGTGGATTATACAATATATCAGAATCAATATGATGTTGTAATAACTATGTATAGTTATTCTTTACACCATTATACCCATCCATGTAAGGTGGTGGTGGAAAATAGATTACACCACGGCGTGGAGACGGTATTCCATACGTACGCACGCGCGGTGATTTCTTTTTCCGTAGGATGGATAGATAGTGAAATAGGGTTGTTTCATACTTATAATAACATATCAGTATATGAGTGATACTGATGTTATTACTTCATAATGAAACAACCTAAGAAGAAGAAGTGGAAGAAGAAATAAAGATGAAAGAATTGGTAACGGTAATTACCTCTTCTTTGAAGTGCCTCTTTGAGACCTCCTCTTAGGGCACTAAAATTGGTCTTTGAGGAAGACCAGAACCTCTAGGATGTTTCTAGGGAATTGGAGAGGATAAATTGGCAGGGGTTTTTCCGAGCTTGAGTGCTCAAATTGGTGTGAGGAGGAGGGGGAGGAGGTGTCCTTTTAAAGGGGAGGAGAGGGGCACCTTAGGAATATCTCAAAATATTATTTTATATTAAAGTCAAAATCGGTTTATAATGGTTCCAAAGGGTCTTATTTCGAAGCTAAAGTGGGGATGGGTCGAAATCCTATCAACCAATAGAATTTAGACAAGTTTAGGATATTATTTTAACCATATCAATTAGATTTAACTCTAAGTTAAATAATTTAACTTTTATCATGTCTTTTTGTTTTCTTTCACTATATGGTTAATACACTTACTATAACATGCCAAACGAACCCCAAATTGTTTATTATTAATATATATATCCTTATCTAAGTCATTTGGCCGAACCTTAGATTTTTAGGAATAAAATAACAATTAATAATATAATATTTGATTTAAAAACTATTTTGTGTCAATTTTGACACTATTTGATATATGATTTTTGTGAAAGTCATATCAGAATTATATGTTCGAACCAAGTTGATTAGAGCATCACTATTATATCATAGTAACCTAGAAAATTAGTGTAATTCATAAAAATTCTTAAATTACATTTATTTTGGTATTTATATTATCAATTATGTCAATATTTCATTAATAAGATAATTACTGCATCATCTTTGTGTCATAAATAAATTAAATTATTTGATGTCTAAAAATTACAAATAAAATACCATCATGTAGGAAATCTTTTTATCTTTCTAATGAATATTTACAATCGAATTTATCTTATGTATAACCCCATATTAAAAATGATTTACTTATTAAACTTTGATTTTAACTATTTTAACCCTTCTTTAAATAAATTATTAATAAATGTCCTAATCTAATCCAAGTGGGCCTAAATGGTCATATTTTATTCCTAAGTTTGTTTTTGGTCGAATTACACTTGTCCAATAGAATTAGGACATGTGTTAGGGTAATATTAATATCATATTTACCCTTAGTTGCCTTATTTACTATTAACCGTGGTAAAAAAAGTAAAAAGTTACTATTCTCAAAAAATTATTTTCATCTCATTGAACCACATTTTAGTCCCTGATATTAACCGTGTCTCTCAGATTTTCGAAATTCCATTCGCAGAAGCGGTAAAATTAAGTTTTATGCAAAATTCAGTTTTTAACCTACCACTTAGTAGTTTCACTATTCATCAAAAATTGATGTTTTTCAGAACAATGCCAAAATTTCATCCCAAGATATATTTCATATTCCGAATTCAAAAATGAAGTATATTTTACCAAATTCATAACATAAAAGTTGCATTAATTAATTTTATAATTAAATCCCGCTGTTAAAACAAATAGCGCGTTTTTAGGAAACAATATCTATCAAAAGATTGACACTTGTTTATGTCTAGTTTAAATGTGAAATTACATCCAATGACCAACATTGTATTAAATTGTAAAAATATATTCTAAATATACTTTAAAACCACTCAAATTAATGATTTATCACTATTAATTATTTCTATTAAAAAAGTTGTTTTTAATTATAATTTAGTAATTTTCACTATTCATCAGAATATGAAAGTTATCCGAAAAGTACCAAAATTTCACCTTAGGCTAAATTCGATACTCCGAATCCAAAAATAAATTTCATTTTGAAAAATAAGATTTACTGGATTTCAAAAAGTGGTTATTACTATTCATAACGGCTAGTTTTAATAATATTTTTATAGCATATCGTTGTTTCGTGAAACTCAGTATTGCGTACTACACACGCTATCGAGGAAGGTCGTGATTGCGTGTAATGCAAGTCAAGTCAAGGATGTGTGTTGTGCAAGCTCCTTTTGGTGTAGCGTACAACACAAGACATTAATAAAATTAAAAAGAATATTTTTTTTTTATAAAATCTTGGGCTGTTACATTCTACCCCCCTTAAAATGAATTTCGCCCTTGAAATTCGTCGGGGTTATAAATGGTTTACTGTTTGAAAGTTTCTTTAATAGAAACCCACATCGTAAAAGGGAATACCAAAACTTGGCTTTAAAAACTAAAGTATGAAATGTAACGATTACCCAAATAAACTAATCACTGGGTTTCCACATATGTGAAAATATGGATATGGAAGAGAAATCTAACCATCATGTTCTGATGGAGAGTGGTAGAGAACATGGCTATGGAAAAGCCAGTAATCACAAATCCATAGATTTGTGATGATATAAGGTACCATCTGATTCATCAGGTATAAGATCACTAGGACAACATTTTTGGTTTTCAAGATCATTTCCCTAAAGTTGAAAATTTGAATTAGAATAAATACTTACTTTATTTTGGTACAATCTCACTGTTGTTCATGCCTTGAACAATTTCCACTTCATCTCTTAAATAAATGAAGTTGAATTTGTTATTCGTGAAGTGTTATCTGATCATGTGATAGAATGACGGGTCATTCCATCTGGCTTAAACAAAAGGTTAGCAAAAAAATTATATACATAAGTTGATCTATAGTGAGATTAATCATATATGGTTCCTAAAATGGACTTATACTTCATATATCATACTGCTTAATATAATAAAACTAGTTTCTACTAAACTGGGACTTCCTGTAGGCCAGTGGTAGGCGATAAAGGCCAGTCGCACTTCAGTTGTGGGTTCGATTCCCACAGCCTTGTCCAAAGCGATGGGCTGTTGCCCGTCCTGCATGTTGTCCTTTTTCTAAAACTATACTACTATAACATCCCATCAATAATATCGAAAAAACTTCTATCCTTAAACAATACTAACTTATATCCAACATAAACCATTCCAATCTTTAGGCTCATAATACTGCAGTCCATTCTCATAACATAGTGAAAACGATTACCAGAGATTTAATACCATCGTTGATCCCCATATATCATAAGATATATCTTGTTGGTCACATTCCAAACATTCAAAGGCCTTAATCTTGCACTCTCTTGAATACCCATTGAACCTTAGTGAAAACATGAATGCAGTTAAAAGTTAACACTTTTCACATACCGAAATCCTCAAAATTCTATATACTCAAACCATGATATCACTTAGTCCTTATATCAACCATGAGCTCATGAATACTATCAAACATTTAATTTTCTCCTTATCCCTTCATTATGCGCATATCATCTACATTCCAAAAATATATGAATAACCTTTCATGGATACTGGTAACATTAATCATACACTTTCAAAACACAAGGAAAGACAACAGTGCAACAATCCATAGATGTCTCTTTATTCCAAAATTACACATGATAAACATGTAATCATTCCACTACATTCTCAAACCATTGACCGAGCTTAAAAAATTCTTTCATCTCACATATCATTTGTAGTCTCTTCATCATCATCCACATAAATACTACCCATATGACCATACTGATTCTCTTCATGAGTCTTTCCCTTAGGACATTTGTTTGCATAATGCCCATACATTCCACATTTAAAACACTTAACCATTTTTGATGTCGTAGCAATACCATTATCCTCATCCCTGGTATTAACTGAACCTTTTCCTTTGCACTTACTGGCTTTGTGCCCTTCTTTTCCACACCCAAAGAATCTTCCAGTTCCTTTGAAACATTCTCCTTGATGCCTCTTCCCACATGATTTACATAGGGGAAATTTAACTTTCTTTCCTCTATGATCATCATGAAACTCCATCTTTCTCTTATTAGCCGTGTCAGGAAACTTACCAAATTGTACTTTATTGATCATATTATGAGATTGCTGATTCGGCATAATAATGATGTTTGGACATCCAAATCCCATTTCATTTGGTTGCTCATAAAGAATATCATTCCATTGTCCATCATTTTCTCCATTATCGTGAATCACCTTGTTTCCAGCCATTTTCTAAAACCCAAAAAGAATAGCGTGAGAGGCAAAAATCATGCTAGGGAAAACAACATAATAAAGGGGGAGTACCTTGAACATCTAATATCTTAGGTTTAATTCTATGATCGTTAGCATAGTTCTAGTACTATAACCTATATGTATACTTAACCTTATGGACATCCCTAGACATACCTTAGAAATATCTCTAGGGATCTCACTAACGTTTTCGCATCCTAGTTTCCAAAGGTTGACTAAACCTTTCCTCTGATACCAACTGTAGAGACCCGTATCCTGACGTACATGGACATTACATTACTTTTGCGGAATACTTAGTACATAACAAAAACACACACACAAGGATCGTAATAGTTTAGTGTCTTTGGAAACTCGGAACGTAATCTTCTAATCCTGGTGAAAGATCTTCAAAATCTCCCACAAAGATCTTCTTTTTTTTTACCTAAAACCTTTCTTTATATCCTGGGGAAAAGAAAACATAAAAGGGTGAGCTCAAATGCTCAGTAAGGGTAAACAAAAGAAATATCAATCACATAATTTTCATAAGAACATAACATTTTTGGAAATCTTAACCTGCAAAAGAGAGCATAATTTCATAACATGGGATAAATCATAGTAGTGAAAATGAAACCATAACTTAAAACATTACTCATTGTGGCATACACACATAATCATAGAGAATCATTTCTTGTTAGTAAAGACTCATTGCCAAGACTATCTTAGTGGACAAAGTCCCTTTCTGAATCGAGTAATCCTCGTTTCAGTCCTGTTTCACTGAACCGGTATAACCTACCATTCCAGCCATGTCTATCTCATGAGATATGAAATATTTACCCAATGCATTGGAGGGAGATATAGGTCCCACCCATCTCTTAATGAATCCTTTCTTATGTGTGCCACAAAATCATAAATCATAAATCATTGCATAACCCATGTAATAAAAATGGGATTCTTAAACAACATGACATCATAAAACCATTCATATAAGATAAAGGAATTCATAAACATAATTCCATCACAACATAGTCAAATCAATGTAATAATATGGATAGAAACAGAACCCTTTATTATTTTATATGGAAAATAATTTTGATAAAACACTTGAATTGAATTCTTGAGGAAAATATCCTTTCTTCTTCAAAATCAATTTCTTTTCACAAAACATCATGCAATTTTTAAAGAAAGAGATTTTATTGAAAATAGTCATGAAATCATTTAGAGGAAGCTTCATGAAAATAAGGCTTTATAAAACAGTAAAAAAAACATTCTTCGTACTTTTGTCGGAAAAGTCAAAAAGTACCTCGTACGGAAAAACGACAAAAGATTCCTTTCATATTCTTTACTAAAAACTCACCTAAGGGAAAAATTGGATTTAAACTATTGTAAGTGGATGGAAACAATATTACATATTGAGGTAACATCGATGTGGATGATAAAATACACCCCAGTAAATACTTACGAATAAACAATCTCGGATAAAAATGAGATTGTGATATTTCCCTTACCTTAGGTCCGATTTGCTTCGTAAGTGTCCGAACCTCCTGTATAATGATTTAAATAATGTCATTGACTTATTACAGAATCATATTCATTGTTATGATATCATATATGGTTCACTTATGACATTATATTACACGTTCTTTTGTAACTTCCATGTTAAAGAAGCGTTTTGGGTAAAATCGTTTCATTTATCGTAGGTGTTTTGACTTGTTGTTCTTGACATTATTATTACTTATATAATTATTTACTTACTTCCAGAATATAAAATATGATTTATATATCATATATATTCAGTATATATATATATATAATAGGTAGATAAATGAAATGAAAAACACCGTTCATGGAGACGGTAGTCCGTACGTACGCATGAACGTTGTTTTCCTTTCCTTATTGTCTTGAAATGGAAGTAAGTAGATGACATACATATGTATATATATACATAAATCCAGTAGCTTTATAATGTCATATATTTCATTATTATTTCTTATATATACTTTATAATCATTCTTAAATGGTTAACATGGAGAATGAATCTCATCGCGTCGTGGAGACGGTAGTCCGTACGTACGCACGAGCGATGATATCATTTCCATAAATATTGAACTGAATTGAAGTGGATTATACAATATATCAGAATCAATATGATGTTGTAATAACTATGTATAGTTATTCTTTACACCATTATACCCATCCATGTAAGGTGGTGGTGGAAAATAGATTACACCACGGCGTGGAGACAGTATTCCGTACGTACGCACGCGCGGTGATTTCTTTTTCCGTAGGATGGATAGATGGTGAAATAGGGTTGTTTCATACTTATAATAACATATCAGTATATGAGTGATACTGATGTTATTACTTCATAATGAAACAACCTAAGAAGAAGAAGTGGAAGAAGAAATAAAGATTAAAGAATTGGTAACAGTAATTACCTCTTCTTTGAAGTGCCTCTTTGAGACCACCTCTTAGGGCACTAAAATTGGTCTTTGAGGAAGACCAGAACCTCTAGGATGTTTCTAGGGAATTGGAGAGGATAAATTGGCAGGGGTTGGCCGAGCTTGAGTGCTCAAATTGGTGTGAGGAGGAGGGGGAGGAGGTGTCCTTTTATAGGGGAGGAGAGGGGCACCTTAGGAATATCTCAAAATATTATTTTATATTAAAGTCAAAATCGGTTTATAATGGTTCCAAAGGGTCTTATTTTGAAGCTAAAGTGGGGATGGGTCGAAATCCTATCAACCAATAGAATTTAGACAAGTTTAGGATATTATTTTAACCTTATCAATTAGATTTAACTCTTTGTTAAATAATTTAACTTTTATCATGTCTTTTTGTTTTCTTTCACTATATGGTTAATACACTTACTATAACATGCCAAACGAACCCCAAATTGTTTATTATTAATATATATATCCTTATCTAAGTCATTTGGCCGAACTTTAGATTTTTAGGAATAAAATAACAACTAATAATATAATATTTGATTTAAAAACTATTTTGTGTCAATTTTGACACTATTTGATATATGATTTTTGTGAAAGTCATATCAGAATTATATGTTCGAACCAAGTTGATTAGAGCATCACTATTATATCATAGTAACCTAGAAAATTAGTGGAATTCATAAAAAGTCTTAAATTACATTTATTTTGGTATTTATATTATCAATTATGTCAATATTTCATTAATAAGATAATTACTGCATCATCTTTGTGTCATAAATAAATTAAATTATTTGATGTCTAACAATTACAAATAAAATACCATCATGTAGGAAATCTTTTTATCTTTCTAATGAATATTTACAATCGAATTTATCTTATGTATAACCCCATATTAAAAATTATTTACTTATTAAACATTGATTTTAACTATTTTAACCCTTGTTTAAATAAATTAATAATAAATGTCCTAATCTAATCCAAGTGGGCCTAAATGGTCATATTTTATTCCTAAGTTTGTTTTTGGTCGAATTACACTTGTCCAATAGAATTAGGACATGTGTTAGGGTAATATTAATATCATATTTACCCTTTGTTACCTTATTTACTATTAACCGTGGTAAAAAAAGTAAAAAGTTACTATTCACCAAAAAATTATTTTCATCTCATTGAACCACATTTTAGTCCTTGATATTAACCGTGTCTCTCAGATTTTCGAAATTCCATTCGCAGAAGCGGTAAAATTAAGTTTTATGCAAAATTCAGTTTTTAACCTACCACTTAGTAGTTTCACTATTCATCAAAAATTGATGTTTTTCAGAACAATGCCAAAATTTCATCCCAAGCTATATTTCATATTCCGAATTCAAAAATGAAGTCTATTTTACCAAATTCATAACATAAAAGTTGCATTAATTAATTTTATAATTAAATCCCGCTGTTAAAACAAATAGCGCGTTTTTAGGAAACAATATCTATCAAAAGATTGACACTTGTTTATGTCTAGTTTAAATGTGAAATTACATCCAATGACCAACATTGTATTAAATTGTAAAAATATATTCTAAATATACTTTAAAACCACTCAAATTAATGATTTATCACTATTAATTATTTCGATTAAAAAAGTTGTTTTTAATTATAATTTAGTAATTTTCACTATTCATCAGAATATGAAAGTTATCCGAAAAGTACCAAAATTTCACCTTAGGCTAAATTCGATACTCCGAATCCAAAAATAAAGTTCATTTTGAAAAATAAGATTTACTGGATTTCAAAAAGTGGTTATTACTATTCATAACGGCTAGTTTTAATAATATTTTTATAGCATATCGTTGTTTCGTGAAACTCAGTATTGCGTACTACACACGCTATCGAGGAAGGTCGCAATTGCGTGTAATGCAAGTCAAGTCAAGGATGTGTGTTGTGCAAGCTCCTTTTGGTGTAGCGTACAACACAAGACATTAATAAAATTAAAAAGAATATTTTTTTTTATAAAATCTTGGGCTGTTACATTGAGAGATAATTGATATTAATAATAATGTTAGATACATGCATTTTTTTAAGAATTATAAATCTCAAATGACTATTATAGAAATAAATATTGTCATAGTAACCATTGTATTAGTAATATTTTCATAACCATTATAATAGTAATCAAACTATTGAAGTCATAAGAAGATATTTATATATATTATGAAATTTAAATATAAATAGTTTTTATCATAATAAAATTTTGCAAATACTATTTAATATAAAAAATAGATATTTGAAAAAAAACAGAAATTATATTTATAGGTAAACAAATAAGTCTTTTTTTATAACCTTAAATTTTACGAAATATTTGATAATTTATAATAACTATATATATTTAAAAAAAATTAATTTAATACCAAAATAAATTATTTTTTTTGAATAATAATATAATTTTATAAATCAGTTTTTCATTTTTCATAGGGTTATAAATTTATCATATCCTATAAATTAGCACTGTTAATAAATAATAATTTTATTTGAAAATAATATTTCAAATATTTATACACTTATATTGAAAAAATTGTTTACTTTTTTGGAATTATCATCTAAATAATTTGAAAGTAAGACCTTTTTCTATTCTTCAAAAATATTTATATAAAAAGATGATTTCTAATATTTCGTAAATTAACTATACTTGGTAGTAGTTTATATAAAAGAATTTTTGAGGATTATATAAGTAAAATGAACATTTTAGTGTCTCATTTACTATTAAATGACTTTCCAATTGGTACATAATAATATGATTCATCACTATTTAAATATATAATAGTGTATTCTAAAACACCCCTCGTTCGCTTATAAATACAAGCATTCACCACCCAACACCCCTTAAAAAATTACTACATAATATATGTTATAAACTATTAATAACCACTCTACATCTCTGTCATCCATGTTTTATAGTTTTTGGACTCATAAAAATACATCCCTTTGAAGGAACAATTCAATTATAAAATGATCCATCGTATAAAGTAGGGAATGATCTTATAATTAATCATGTTCAGTTTTATTAAGATAAAATTCCTTCTTCTACCCTGTATATCAAATAGAAAATTCTTAATTTATAAAATATATACTATTAGGCTACTAAAATATTAATATTAAATGCATATAGTGAGACAATTGTAAATTTCATGTAAAAAAATCCATTCATAATATGTATAACCACCTATATAGATGTTGTACAAAAAAATATCCCCTTTATGGGTTTTCATAATATTGTTTTTTAACAATTATTATAATAATAAAACAATAATATTAATCCTAATTTTTAATATTTAAATATTCATATAGTTAATTTTTGATATATGTTTATAATTGTATGTAAAACCCCTATAATGAACTAACCATTAAATGATTTCATTAATTTTAAACGAACCATGATTATGTCTATAAAAATATAAAAATATAAATAATTTTAAAATTATATAATATAATTAATAAATAATTAGTCTGGTTTTGTGTGATACATTCAAGAAGAAGATTTAAGTATGTTTCCAGGATATAACGGATACACTGTCAATTTTTTTAGATGGATACTAAAAAAATTATTTATTAATAAATGAAGATAAATAATTTTTTGTTCTACTATATATAATTTCAACTACTAAAAGTTAATTTCCACAAATGAATAATGTTAATTCATTTCCTTTAGAGATTAATGAACATATATAATGAACTGTTATAAGCGTCCAACACAATTTTGTATTTAGAAAATAATGAATATTTCTTATTAGTTAATGTGAAAATTTAACTTCCACATATGAATATAGATAGAGGTAGAATTAATTCCATGCCATTTATAGAATAAAATTTATATAAAACCAAACTATTTTTAATCATTATTGGTCTTCACAAAACTAGAAATTAAAGGAAAATTTTTTTAAGTTAAAAAGAAGTCATCAACCACGTTTCACTCATTATGGAGTTGTGGAGTTCAAATTTATCCCTTTATATTTGGTGTAGTTTTTTTATTATTATAGATTGAATTTATGGTTATGAAACTAGTGAGAATACTACATTAGTTCAATAATTAATATATTTCTAAATGATTCATTTATCATGAATATATAATAAATGAAATATTTTTTTATCAAATTGCAATATTTTAAACTGTTATCAATCCCAGGGATGAATAATGGATTATTTTACTTATGTGTGAATTTTAAAAATTCTATTGGATAAGAAATAGGAAATTCTGTAGAATATTTTGAAAAAAACAATGTTGAGTTATGATTAAAATTTTTATAATACTATAAATTATTTGAATAAATTAAAATTTTAATTGGGGGTTTTAATAGATTCATGGTATGAATTATTGAACAAAGGGGAAATGACCTTATAGAGGTAAAAATATTTTGATATGTTTTTTAGTTGATCTACGGTAATGTATAACATTATAATCTTCTTGATGAAACTTTTGTAATAAAAATATGAGTTCTTTTCCAATTTTGGAATATTTTATGGATGCCATTTATGTTTTAGTTAATCACTATTTTTGACAATGAATATTTCTTAGTTAGACATAAGTATAATTATCATATATTTCATTGCATATAAAAAGTGATATTTGACTATTTAGGCAAGTGGATCGGTTTTTACTATAGTGGTGAAGAGGGAATTTCAAATCTTTGAGATTATTATATGAACAATAAATTAACCCATCTCATCACCATAAATTTTATTATTAAAACGGGGGAAATATAAAACAAACTATTAAAGAAATATTGATATTTATTTATGTAATGTTATTGAGGGTATTTAAAAAAATGGTAGATTAAAGAGACCAATGAATATTGATGACTGTATCTATTATCCATCAGTATGTTTCAAACTTTTTTTAGAATTTTAAAAATTGATTAATGTGTTATATGTTTAATGATACCCATGATTAAGGAAGAGAATCATAAAATGATAGAAAATTATTTTTAATTAATGTATATTGAAAATTGGAAAAGTAAGATACTTCATTAAAAATAGATAATAATTACCAAGGATACAAAAAATAAATTGTAATAATTGTTGTGTGGGACATAGTCTAATGAGCAATAAGTGATTATGGTTTATAAAATAATTGGATTTTATATGTTTTTTTTGTTCTTATAATATTTATTCTATAGAAAGTAGTGTTATTTCATAATAATTATTCCAGGAAATTAGAAAATTATTTTTGATTATTATGTTTATCAATTTGGGTAATAGGGACGAGTGGAATATGTTACTGGATTATCTACAAGTTGTTATGTCTCTTTATAGTTAAGATTCCACTCTATATGTAATTTTTAAATTTCTTGTCAGGATGTATTTTTTGGAGATGTGGGTTCTCATTAAAAGAGAATATGACAAATAAGGATGTTGAAAGTGAAAGAACGTTTGAACTAACTGAATATTTTACATAAAAACCCTATCCCTTTATAAAATTTTTAAATAATTTTTAGCATAATTAACCATTAAATACATACCACATACTGTAATGTTTAGTTTTATTGAATTATTAGGTATATAAATAAACAATAAAAATCCAAAATAGAAAAAACTATAATTTACTATCAGTAAAGAGATAATAACTTCTATTGAGATATTATATCTTTATAGGATAATCAGGGGAATACATCAACAATGTGATGATATAAAAACCCAAAAAGGGAATATGAATATGAATAATGAATAACACATGGGTGAGAAGGAACAAAATAATTACATAAAAATCCATGGATCATGACTAATCAAATCGAATCATAATATAATGGAAAATAGATATAGAATCAAGGAATAATTTTAATTTGGAAACAACATGAAAGAAGACATATGTATGAGTCAAGGATAACCACCAAGACAATTACACATGGTGGTGCATGAGTTAAGGGTAACCACTAAGACCAATGCAATTTACATGTCGTGTGACAAAAAATTTCAAATGATTTACAGTGCTATTTGGGCATACCCATCATAACATTTTCATGATGATTCATGACACTTGAAGAAACAAATAGAAATATAATAGTTTCTAATAGAAATAAATGGGTATCATAATCTTATCACATAGAATGAAAAATGGGTGTATTAATAAACATTACAAAAAATAATGGGTTTAAATCATACATGAACATTAATAAGGAAATATATGAAAATTTTAATAATAAATTATGTCAAATTGATGTAAAAAAAATTAAAAACATTGTTTAATAATATTTAAAAATGAAACATTTTAGTGAAGTTGAAAGAAATTATTAAAAACAATTTAATGAATAAAAGTAATGTTTTTATTATTGAACCATAAATTAACCAAGATATTTTTTCATGATAAAAATAATGATTTTTGAAATATAATGGTGGAATAAAATAAATTAAGGAGTTCAGATGATATTGGGAATGAAAAAAGGATTCTCAATTTAATCGGGCTTGATTATAGGGATGATTTGACAAGGTTAACTTCTTTGAAAAATGTATTTATCATTAACTATATATGCATAGAAGTTGATAGATGTGTTTGGAAAATTAAAATTATTTTAGATTAATTTTATAAATATAAATATGAATTATATATGGGAATAAATGGAGAAATTGTAACCTGATGAAAAAATGGAGGTTCAAAAATAATATGTTACCTTAAGTCTAAAATTGTTCTGCATTTGTATAGAATGTCATGGATAGTGAAAACGTATTAATTAATAATTTAATAATTAACTTAATTAACATGTACATTATTTATTATAATTTTTTAAATTTCATTTATATACTATTAGATAAGTTATAATATACTATTTCATCGGTCATGGAGTGTTTGTTTCCTTTGTTTTCAGGAGATGTTTACTCATATACATATATAGAATATCATGTGAAATGAGAATATATGTCTAGAATTTGAAATATATTATATAAATTAAAATCCATAATATTATATTTTCTTATATAGAATTTTTTACTAGAAGTGAGGATTATTCAACAGATAAAATGTTAATTATTCCCATTTATATTATTTTTGTGTGGTTTTGATCATAATGAAATTATTCTATTTTATTAATTATTATTATGTATATATATTTGATAAAGAACATTGAAAATGATATAATACCCAAATTAAAATCATGTTTCCACCATAAAAATGGTTTTATGAATATCCATGACTGTGGTAATGGAAATTTAAAACACTTCATCCTTAAAAGTGATAAATAAACACATCATAGATAAAATTATAATTTTTATAATAAAAGGTGAGAGGTAGAAAAAATGATGAAATTTTGGGGAATAAACACAATAAAATTATATTATATAAATGATACTATAGTTGTCATATCACATTGATAATGTCAGGTGGGGATAGGAAATGAAAATAATATTAATTGAATGAAACTTTAAATAAAACAAATGGTGTTTAACCTCTTGAATTCTTTTCATTGATAACCTCCTAGGAGAATTGGGTTCGCCCTTTTTTTAGAAAAACATAATATTGATATGGGGGTGAGACATATAATGATGATATTGCATAATATGTAATAGATTCAAGGCTTTTGAGGTGTGATGAGAAGAGGTGGTTTGGGGTGGTCTTTATAGCTGAAGAGGAGTTCATTTTTAATTATTTTATTCATTGGTTTATAACATTGACTCAAGGATATGGATAATAATGATTCTAGTGAATAAATAAATTAAACAGTTCATGATATTTATAACCAATATTTCGTTCATAATCCATTAATAAATTATAACTTAATAATTAATGTGATCACCTTATACTGTATATTACCTTGTTTCACTATACAATAAAAATAAACATTTTTTATAAAATTCCAAAAAATCAATTGTAGTGTATATCGATCAGTAGAATTTAAAAATTGAGTCAATATTAGAAATGTAATTGTCTATATATGATAAATTTATATTTTAATAAAAATTAAATTTACATGAATAATACCAATATTGAAATTACAAATGATTTCATAACACATTAAAAAATTAATTGTGCTCTCATATAATTATAATATAATAAACATAAATAAAAATAATAATTTATGAATATATTATAAGAAAATAATTTTCCTTAATATCATTATATTAATTATAAAATTCTAAATAAAAATTAATGTTTTTTTAAAATACAAAAAGTTAATTTATCATATTATAAAAACATATTTTTATATTCTATGATATAATTTTGCCATATTTTCATTTATAATACAGAATTATTTAATTTATACATTCATATGTGATTTTATTTTTTATCGGCTGGTTTACTATTCCTAATGGTAGAATAACCATTCCAAATTTCAGTTTAATTTCCATTTGTTTAGGTTCATAAATTTTAGAAAATATCTATTATTTCGATCATTATTAATTATGGATTTTTATATTGTATTATATAGGTGATATTAAGTGATTTATACTATATGAGATAATTATAAGATGTGAAAATTTCATTGATATAATTTTGGGATGATATATTCTTCCCTCTTATGAAATATAGACATAGAAATTTTATTTTAAAAATTATTGAGAAAAATTGTGAGGGTACTTATTCTTCATCACTTCAATAGGATTCTATGTTGCCTCTTAATAATTATGGTTCCACCAATGTTCATTGACTAGATTATTGGCCGTGTTACATTGAATTATCTCTCTATGAACTATGATCATTATTGGATTATCCTTATAAGAGATAACATTTTCAACTATATAACCATTGTATTTAGAAAATTTAGGGAACCGATATGTAATTCTTCATGAGTGATAAATGGAATATATCATATAAGAGACATGAACTTAGGATGTTCTTGTTTATTAGACACAACACTAACATGATAAAAAATTTTCAAACGGCCGATGAACCTAGTACTTATGATTAATTTTTTTAAAAACAAATGATCATCTTCCAAAATTATATGTGGTGGAATAACATATTTCCAATCGTAAACTACATTTTTCATCAAAGATTGTCTATATAGTTATTCTGTTGACTATATGATGTTTTAATGTGTTGTTGAATAGTTTTTTACTTTTCCACCATTTATTTAACAGTTTCAGGTCCAAGAAGATTATGTTCACTGACTTCCTCCCCTCATTACGGTGTTTTATATCTTTTCACATATAGGTCTCCATATATTGAAATTTGGATACTTGAGTTGAAAATATTGTTATTGGAGAACTCAACCAGAGGTTGATGTTGGTATCATCCACCCTATAAGTCCATATAATGTTCTCTAAACATGTCTTCAGGTGTTTTAATAGTCTAATTATATTGGCCATCAGTTTGAGGATGATAGGTCATACTTAACATATGCATAGTTCATAAATCATCTTGATGACTTTTATTAATATTCTAGGTAATTATCTTATCCTTTTCATATATGATTGATAGTGGTACCCAATTTATCCTTACAACTACTTTGATTTACATTTGTGAAAGTTGATCGAGTGATATTTCCTCATGAATTAGATAAAGTGAGTTTTCATTTTAAGACAATCCATAGAATGGCCTATAGAATTCATTCATCTATATTCTATTATATGTCCATTGAAAAATTCCACGGTGATTGTTTCCCATTTCAATGATGTTATGGGTAGTAACTGCATCATCCACATATAATTTTTTCTTAGGTCCTTCACTTGCTAACATATTAGGAACATTGATTTATATTCATTGATCTTTTTCTTCCTATTGTTCCATTAATAGTGCTCTCGCATATCTGGATTCATTATTTTTCTCCCTAGGTGAATAGAGAATGATGCACTATGTGATCCATTTATAAGCTATTGTTATATCATTGGATTGAATAGTTGACATAGAAAATACTCAAATATTCTAAATCCTTCCTCTATTTTGAACTACAAGAATTTACCAATTTTAATAGCTTCCACCTTTTCATTAATTTCCTTGTCATTTCATTGAGAATATTTTATATTCCTAATAAGAGTTATTTAATCATTCATTTGATAACGTATTGATGATATTCCTCCATTAATGAATCCAATGTTCATATTTTTCAGGTCTAATAAGATTAGATCCTTCTCAATTCCCATAATTGAAAATAATGCTAGATCCTTTCTATTTAGAGCATCTTGCACCTTATTTTAATTACCAACATGGTAGTGGATCAGATAACCAGGATTTATGATGGGATATAAACATCATCTCTTTTGGATACTAATCTCTTTCTATTTGAATACATATTTCTTATATATTATCATCAATATGTATCTCACACGTCTCCCCCAAGTGAAAATGTCTCCATATTTTCAAAACAAACATCATATCCACCAAATCCAGATCTTGGGTTCAATAGTTATTGTCAATAATTTTGAACATCTATGAGGAGGTGGATATCAATTTATAATATTTCATTATTAAAAATATTAATACCTTCTTTTAAACATTGATGTACACCATAAATAGGTCCCCAATTGTTGGTACTGTGAGCATTAGTTCAATGATAAGAGCCATTTTTAACTCATAGAATAATTCACCACATTAAAAAGTATAGAATAATATTACCTCCTTTTATGTAATGATGGTTATTGGATTTTTAAATCATTATATTTTCTTCAAAAATCATCGGAAATACGATTCTAGGTCAAGTAAATGACATGTCTTTATTGCAGATAATGGAATATTTAACTTTTCAATATCTATTTTCAGTAAAGGATCCATATTTATTCTTTTTCTTATGTTAAAATGCCACAATAATTATACTCCCTCCAAACATAATTCCCATTTACAGTACAATTCAATTTGTTTCTCACTTCACATTGACTAATTCATTGTATTCAAATAATACTCATGTTACTCCTTTCTATTAAATTATATTATAATTTCATTAATAAGGGTGACCAATTTTTTCGTGTAATCTATAAATAATATATTCATTAAATCCATCTGATTTCTTGAAGAATTAATGAGTCTAAAGGTCACTACATTGAACACATAGTGTCCATACCATGTTCAAAAGGTCTTCTTAAGAGTGTCTTCTTTCGTCGTTATTATATAGTGATATCCCAACCAAAGGCCCTCCTTAGAAAAATAATTTTACTGATGTAGTTGTTTGAACATGAAATATATCAAATATAGGGGATACTTGTATTTTTTTGTCAGTTTTTTGAGCTCATTATAAACAATGTATATGTGTATTGATCCAAACTACTCTTTGATGAAGGGGACTGGAGCACCCCCCTGTGAAACACTGAGGCATATAAAACCCTTGTCTAGATTATACTATAATCGCTTATTTTGTTCTTTCAACTCAAATACAAAAAATATATATCGTTTATTTGATATATATAGAGGTCCTAGAAATAAGTAAAATTGAGATCTCAACTTCTCCGCGAAGAGAATGTATAAGAAACATTTCAAGGATCACATAAGTGTTTCCCCTCACAACGGTCATGTCTTCTAGCATTGTCATACATATTGTACAATTCATTTTAGCTCTATATGATTTATAATAAAGAAATAATATGAAAAATTAAGACTACTATTATAATAGGTATTTATCATCTTCCTTGAACATATACCAAACTAAAATATTAATCATGATATGGACATTCATCTCCCTTTCCAGAGAGTTGATGGTGTCCTTGTATAATTTGGATAAAATAATTCCCTATATTCTATTCTAATCGATAATGCATCCTCCATATTTTGAGGTTGTTTTTTCTCGTTCCACTAAACATGAATGATATGAAAGTATTCATATAACTAGAATCAAATATAACATTCTCTACTCTTTAATAGATTACCCTCTTACCAATCACAACATCATTTCAGAACTCCACCATAGGAGTAGTGATGACATATGTTCTTCCATTATAGCTTTTAGGTTGTTATTATCAGTTCCTTATAACAACCCATGGCTTATATAAATGGTTCTAATAATGACCATGTTCCATTTATTTTCAACACTATATTGTAGGTCGAGTGTTGATATGAAAAATCGTTTCTTCTTATACATTAGTGGGATTCATCCTATCAATTTGATAGTTATTTTCCATATTCCACACAATTCCAAATTTGATGAATTTATAAATTCCCTTTATACATTTCCCAGGATGTTTCTTCCCATAAATTTCAAATGTGGGATGTCGGGTTTTCTTCCCATCATGGTATTTCAATAATGATCCATCAATATTAAACTCAATTTTGTACTTTCTTTTGGGCCCATGAGACCCTTAGGAGTCTCTAATCACCATTTTATATTTAAAGTAATAAAAAAAATCTTTTCAAAGATATCAATGTCTCAAATATCCATCCCTTTACATATAAAATGCTTTATTCTACAAAAAAATAGATCCACTATTCTTATGGTGTTCATGAAAAACCCAAAGGTGGATAATAAAATTATGGTAACATTTTCATCATACTCTCTGATTAAATTGTACTCATTTTGTTTAATTGTGAGTAACTCTCTTTCCATCTTGGGAAGGTGGGTATGAGGAAAATTACATGACCCTCCACATGTACAAAATACAACAACCCTAACCGGTAATATATGAATTAATGATTATTTAATGCTATTAATTTATTTATCTAGTAAGAATATCCAAAAAAACTAAATAATCCACTAATACCAACAACAAAAATCCAATGCATTTATACATATATTTATAGGATTCCATTCAATATTAAAAATGAAATAAAAACCATATAACATAAAGGAGACTATCATGGAAATATTAGGTATATAAATAATAAGTATTAAACAAAAATAAAAAACAGATTTTATTCAATATCCATGAATATCTACAAACATCAATTTAAATCTTAAATAATTATAGGATAACATAAGAAGAAAATGGACAATTGAATGAGATAAAAATCATTAGAAGTAAGAATATGAATACATTATATCACATGGGTAAGAAGGAACAACATTATATCATAAAATTTAGTGGAATAAGTATAAACATATTGGAGCATAACATATAGAACATGATACCATGTAATCAAGGATTTAATAAAATTTTTAAGCAACATAGAACATAACATAAGAAATAGTCAAGGATAACTACCAAGATCGTTTCACATGGCGGTTCTTGAGTCAAGGATAACCAAAAACACATGACGATAAAAATCACCCAATTATATGGAGTCCTATCTGGGAACACCCTTGATTATAAGTTAATGCATATGCGTACCACATGAATAATCAAACAAAAACATAATTGTTATATATGGAAGAAAATTGGAATCATAATCATATCTTCAAGTATAAAAATGGGTGTATCATAAAAGTGACAATGAATAAATGGATATAAATCATATGTGAACATAAATAAAATAAAATAGGAATATATCATGAAAAACAATTTCCAATGAATGTTAAAATATGTAAAAATAGTGTTTTTGAAACATTAAACATGATTCATAAAGGTGATGTTTAATAAAAATATTAATGAGAATTTAATATAGAAAATTTGTATTAATTTTCATAATATGAGAAATAAAACAATAACATTTTATAAGATAAAATTTGTTATTTTATAAAAATAATGGATTCCTATAATATATTATTTATCAAATTTGCAAATGTGTATGAAATCTAGAAGTTCCCTTTTAACCGGGCTTGGTTATTAGGATGATTTTGGAAGGGAACTATGATAAAACATTTACTTTCTCCTAAAAAAGGATCATCATACGTAGATATATGATTATAGAACATATAATCCTAATTTATATGAATTATATAAATGACATATAAATTAAATTGTGGTAAAGAGAGACAAATTGTAACTCTATGGAAAATGGAGGTCTGGAAAGCATCTCTTACCATATGTCTGAAAGTGTTCTTCACTTATACTTAATGTCTTGGATAGTAAAATATGATTAATTAGAAACTATATTCATAATATATTTAACATGTAATTTAGTTATTATAATTTTATTAATTTAATTTATTTATTTTCCAATATTTTATATTATACAATTTCAACTTTTTTGGGATCATTAGTTTTTGTTGTTTTTGTGATTGTTTTATTTGTAGATGGGTATTTAATATCATCCTAAATTAGAATAGTTTCCCAGAATTGAAATTATATGTTATAAAAAATTATATAATATTTAATGGTATTATATATCAATTTTTTCCATATATTTTGATTATTTATTTGATATAATGGTAATGATAAGAATTCAAATTAATTTTGAATTTCTCAATCACCATGAACTAGTGTTGATTTATTAATAATTATTATTTATATATTCAGGTTATAAAAAATTAAAGAATCTATAAAACATATTATATAATATGTTTAACTAAATAAATTGTTTTTCAAACATCATTTAGGTAGGTAATGTAATTGGAAACTCTTCATCTTTGAATGTGAAAAATTAACACACCATAGATGATGTTTTCAATTTAAAAGAAAAGATGAGGTAAGAGAAATGATTATGTGTTGAATCATTGAAAAAATAACATTAAAGTGCATATATGAAAAAAAATTCATATCACATTAATAAGTGGATGCGTGGATAGAAAATGTATAAGGCCCCAACATTAAACCTTACTTAATCTTGAGTTATTACAAGATTACACATTGAGGATATTTTCAGGTTTAGAGTTTTAGAGAATTAGATCATAAAATTTGCATTACATTCTACATTTAAACAAAGTGGTTACAAAACAATAGTATTAATTTTTCCCATCAACGGAAACATATTTAAAATAAAACATGGATTCTTTCTTGACACTTTTTTGACTCTATCAACATATCATGTACCCTTCCCTTGACCTGTGAAAATCATTTCAAAAACTTGGGATGAGCATAAAAAGCTCAGTAAGGGATATAAAAATATGGAAAGGAAACATGAGTACATGTATACATAATAATGAAATCATACATTACCCATAAAACATAATCACTTTAACATACCTCATAAAATCATGAATAAATCATAGAAATCATAAGACATAAAGGTAACTTGAGGCATTCATAACATTTTTACGTAGGGAGTAACACTCTTGGTTACGTTTGGAATACCCATGACAGTATATTCCCTAAATCTCCTCGGAGAAACCTCAACGTTTATCCTCTTCGCCATACCCAATGCATTGGAGAGCTATATCGGGCTCACCCGCCTTTATTTTATCACGGAACCACCCGTCTTCATTATTGGGCCCAAGAACAACAACATAATCATATCACATAAAACATGAATAAAGGAAACATAACATTTCCACCTTTCAATCACAAGATATCAATACAACACATTGATATAAAAACATTATAAAAACCATTTTCAATACCAAAATAAAATAAAAGTAAAACAAGGTATTTATTTTTCTTTTAAAAAGAAAGTATGGCTTGTAGAGGAAGCCGAAACTCATACAATGGTCACGACGGTAGAGAAGTCGTTGTCGTCGCATACGTATGACAAAAACATTCCCTTTTGTCGTTTAGTAAAACGCTTCATATAAAAAAGACTCCTTTTGGATAAACGTAAAATTCAAAGGAGTTTATACACCGTATAAAAGAAGGTTGTGTATAAAACAAAATATGCCTCAATGAATGGAGATTGAGACGAAGTCCCATACAAAGATGGTATCCTTGGATTAAGGATAAATCAATTTCATAATTATGTGTGACAAAATAATACACCAAATATAAGTGGATATTATGTGTAAAAAAATCAGAGGTTATTCACACATATTCATAGAACGACATATTTAAGGAGTACAAGCTTATCCCAAAGAATCAAAATTGTGTTAAGAAGTTCCCTTGCAAAAATTTGGCAGCCTAACGGTGTTACTACAAAATTCAGAAAATGAGTTGCTGAGAGATAAAAAGGGTATCTAATCACTTGGACACATAATTTAAATCACTAAGGATATATAAGAACATATCCCCACATAATGTTCTGTGAATTAAAATACATAACAAAAGAAGTCTTTTAAAATGACGAGGGTGAAGGGTTCCCTTACCGACATGGGTATCTTTCGAAACATATATCCCGTGAAAGAAGAACAATACAACATTGATGAAAATACTCATAAATGAAATTATATTACAAAATGAGTAAAATAATGGTCAGTACATACAACAATCAAAGGAAATTGTGGCAAATGTAGCATAAATCTCACTGGAATAAAAGTGAGATGAAAAATCCATTACGAAAACTCGGCAGCCTAATGGCGCCACTTAAAACATCCAAAAATGGATTGATGAGATCAAATATGGTCTCTCATAATATTATAATAAAATATCAAGAGGAATATAATAGAAAACCCCCAATAATAACAAAGATGAGCTTAAAAGAAGTTACATAAAGGAGAGTACTTAAAAAGAAAGAGAGAGGTTAGATCTGTTACGAAAATTCGACAGCCTAACGGCACCACTCAAAACATCCAAATTGGATTGATGAGAGGGAATAGGGACTCTCATCATATGAAAATAAAAATTACAGTAATAGTAATATAAAATAACATCCCTATCACATGAAATATGAGCTTAAAATGAATGACATAAAAGAGTGTACTTAAAAAGAAAGAGAGGAGTAGGATCCCTTACCTTGGGTCCGACTGGAATCGATCATTCTTTAACATCCTGATTAATAAACGTGAGTTAAATTCCACTTTATTAAGAACCTTTTTCTAGTTCATTATTCCTTTTATATCACTTATTTCCATGTTATAAACATTATGTAATCATTTAAGTTAATAATGTTTGTTTTGTCGATATTTGGTTCTTAAGTCGAAAGTGGACTTCTTACAATTACATGTTGTTCGTGTGGTCAAAGGTTCATTATATCAAGAATGATATTCATGATTTGGATATCATATATATCATATATATACAGAATATACATGTATTTATAATATTAAATAATCATTTAGAGGTAATAAATGAAATGCATCGTTCATGGAGACGGTAAGCCGTACGTACGCATGAACGCTACTTTCATTTCTATGTCATATTAATGGAATTAAAACTAAATGAGAGGTATTTATATTTTAATTACAGAATTATATTCATCATATATATGTAACATACATCATATATAATAACTTTAAATACATCCTTTATACATCCCACATATGGCATTAACGAATCAAATCACTTTGAGGGGGAGGTAGTCCACACATCTTAAAATGAAATTATCGTGTTTACCCACAATGGAAACCATAAAGGTATGCCACAAAAGAAAAAAATACAGAAGATTAAGTAAAACCTAAACATATTATATATCATATATAAATATAGTTACATCTTAATGGCCACCTTTTAAGGTGTTATATGAGTGTTGAACAATCATCGTTTCGTGAGGCAGAAATTTTCCATCCACAGAGAAAGTATGTTCTTTAACCATTTGATGTATGTGTGTGTAAGTGTATCTCTAATTATTCTTATAAAAACATCCTAGTATATTGAAGATACTGTATTTGTTACAAAATAAATGAATAAAAAGAGTTTAGGGGGTTGGAGAATCAAAATAAAACAAAAGAACACAAGTGAAGACATTACCTTAAAATCGGGTAACCCTTTTTGATTTGAGCTCAAAGGCTGACTTGGGAAGACTTCTGCCCAATGTGAGGCTTCAAGGAGTAAGAGAGGTATGTCGAGAGGAAAAATGAGCAGGTTTTGGCCGAGCCAACAGCTTTGGAAGCGTGGTTAAGGAGGTAGAGTTGGGGGCCTTTTATAAGAGGAGAGGAGGGGCACTCTTGGAAAGTAAAGAAATGTTACTTTATTTGAAAATTTGATTCGGAATAAAAAGGTCACCCATTTATATAATTCGAGGGTAAGGTGATAAGGGTTTGAAATCCACCCATCCAATAGGGTTTGGACATGTTTAGGTCATATATTATAAATTATATTTTCATTTTATTTAAATCCTTTATTAATTAGGTAATCACTGCATCATTATGATGTAATAAATAATTTTATTTATTTAATGTCTAAAAATTATAAAAAAAATATCATGATGTAGGAAAGTTTTTTATCTTTCAAATGACTATTTATTGTCAAAAATATGACTTTTATAACCCCATGTAAATTTTTTTTAGTAAAACAAATCATGTTTGTGTCATTTTTTACTTTTACATTAAATAAAAAGTTATTTATGTCATTTCCCTACCAAAGTGGCTCCATGGGGTCCCCAAGTTGACCCATGGATTTTCATGGTCGGCCATGAAACATCCAATAAGTGCAGGACATGTGTCAAGCTCATCTCATATTATTAAAACATTATTTTTACCTTAAACTACACTAATTACCTCTAATCGCGATTAAAAACATAAAAGTTACTATTCACCAAGAAATTATTTTAATTTCATTGAACCACATTTTACATATTAATGGAAACCTTGTATGTCGGATTTTTGAAATTCAAAACACAGAGGTGGTAAAATTTCATTTAAACGAAAAATCAGTTTCTTTAACTTCCACTCAGTGGTTTCACTATTCATCAAAAATTGAAGTTTTTCAGAAAAATACCAAAAATTCACCCTAAGATATATTTGATATTACAAATTCAAAAATGAAGTCTATTTTACAAAATTCAAAACATATAAGTTGAATTAATTAATTTAATAATTAATTCCCGATGTCAAAACAAATAGCGTGTTTTTAAGAAACAATAAGTATAAAAAGATTGCCTCTAGTTTAAGTCCAATATCAAGATGAAATTAATTCCAACGACCACTATTGGATTAAAGGGTAAAAATATATTCGAATTTAACTTTAAAACCAATTAAAAAGATAATCAAATCATATAAATAAATTAGATTAAAAAGAGGTTTTGAATTAAAATACAACATTTTTCACTATTCATTAAAAAAATCTACTTTATCAGAAAAATACCAAAAATTTACACAAAGTAAATTTTGATGTCCCGATTCTATATAAGAATTTTATTTTGTCCAATACAACACATAAAATTGTTAAAAACTGTATTTAAAAGAGGTTCGCCATCGAAATGCGGTTAATCGACCTTTTATAGAATATTAGAATGTTTATGCTTAAAAATTGGATACATTCGCATTTTTAATCCTCAAACATTTATTGTAAAGAGTAAAAATATTTGACAAACATATATAATAATTTTTTAGTTAGTTCTGTTCAATCCCGCCATTACAACGGCTATGCGTTAACTACTATTTAAAATAATATTATTTTATTATTAGAGTGCAACGTAAGATTCCCAAGAAACTCGTTGTTGCATATTGGGTACGCCATCGAGCATATCATCCCATTTAAAGTAATATTAATATTTTATTCACAAATATGGATAAATATAAAAATGTCATATTCATTATTTACCTGGGGTGTTACATCCTTCCCCCCTTTTGAGAATTGCGTCCTCGCAATTTTAAAAATGGGCTTGGAAACATCCTGGAAAGTCCCACATCGGAACAAGATTCGGTAAAACAATCACTTTAAAATAAAGAAAGAGAAGTATAGAGGTCACCTGAGTTAACCCATACTCGGATTCCATATTGGAAAACATGGAAATAGAAGAAAAAACAAAGGGTTATGTTCTGAGGGAGAGTGATAGTAAACATGTCTAGGAGAAAGTTAACCACAAGAAAATGACAAACTTGTGATGGGTTAAACGGTATTCGATTCCCCAGTAGGAAAAGTTAATAGGAAACATTTTTGTTTTAAGTTAATTTTAATTTAGGAATTTATTTTTGATCTTAAGAAAACATAATTACTTTTCGTGTAGACTCTCATCTCCTACTAGATTTCTTACACAATCTTATATTTTATCCAAAAGACGAGTATTTAGGATGACTTTCTAATATTAAGAGAGCTATAATCAACGTCTATAGAATCACCTAATTCAAAAAAGAGAACTATATATTTTCCATGTCTTTAGACTTTAACCAAAACAAAAACCAAAATGGTTAGTACAAGATTAGATAATCCACAAATGGATAATCCTTTATAAAAAATAAAATCTATTCTTAATCTCCAAAATTTTTCCAACAAAACCCAAAGTTCAATGAAGACCATTCAATAAACAATTGTCCATAAAATTTTTCAAATTAAACCAAACTAAGATTGAAACACAAATATTTTAAGGATTTAATCACATAGTCCTCGAAGGTACAAATTAAATTTTATCTCCAAATAACATCAGATGCTCTTAAATTCTCACATTGAAATGTAATTCACCTAATAACATATCATCGACGATAGGTTAATCATTTCCATAGATAACCCAAAATAAACTTACTCTTGATTCCTAAAATCATCTAACTAAAAAGAATTAGTCAAACTAACCATGGACTTCACGTAGTCCAGTGGTAGAAGATAAATACCAGTCACACATTGGTTGTGGGTTCGATTCCTACAGCTTTGTCCGACACGATGATTTGTCACACGGTCTGCGTGTTGTCCTTTTTCCAAAACTATTTAATTATAAAAACATTCCCCAAAATGAGATAAAATCTTCAAAAATGATCATAACATATTTTAACATCATGTTTATCTCATGCCTTTCATTTTCCATCATAACATATAATAACCCATAATTATCTCAAAAGTAAGGATCATATAAACACTAATGGTTACCTTTATAATTATTACCTGAACATCTACATAGATTGTTCATCTCATACATGATGCATTACATATCATACCAAGGTTCAAGTGGTTGATCATGACTCCTTGATAGTTGGTTTAGAACAACCACGAGTTTCCTCATTAAATCACCCATTTAATCTAGTATCTTAATCGGAGAACCACACCAGTTTCCTTAAAAACCGTTGTCTCTTTAGTTCCTGCTAGATCCATCCATTCAGTAAAAACAGAAATGTCTGTGTGAGTATATCAAAAAAACCATCATGTACTAATGTGGAAGGTAAACACTAAGATATACTTACTCATTAACTTTATCTAAAACTAGGACTCTTTTTGAAATCCTAACCATTATGGTAATGTCACTTGTGCTTAGAGAATACCCTAACCTCTAAAGTTATCTAAACCGACCTCTGATACCAACTATAAGGCCCCAACCTGAAACCATACTTAATATTGATTTATTACAAGATTACACATTGAGGATCTTTTCCGGTTTAGAGTCTTAGAGAATTAGATCATAAAACTTTCAATACATTCCACATTTAAAAAAAGTTGGTACAGAAAAGATAGTATTCATTTTTCCCATAAACAGAAACATATTTAAAATAAAACATGGATTCTTTCTTGACACTTCCTTGACACTATCAACATATCATGCACCCTTCCCTTGACCAGTGAAAATCATTTCAAAAACTTGGGATGAGCATAAAAAGCACAGTAAGGGATATAAAAATATGGAAAGGAATCATGAGTACACTTATACATAATAATAAAATCATACTTTACCCATAAAACATAAGAAATTTAACATACCTCCTAAAATAATGAATAAATCATAGAAATCTTAATACATAAAGGTAACTTGAGGCATGAAAAACATTCTTATGCAGGGAGTAACCCTCTTGGTTACGTTTGGAATACCCATCACAGTATATTCCCTAAATATCTTCAGACAAACCTCAATGTTTAACCCCTTCGCGTTACCCAATGCATTGGAGAGCAATATCGGGTTCACCCGCCCTTAGTTTATCACGGAACCACCCATCATCATAATAATTCCCAAGAACCACAACATAATCGTATCACATAAAACAAGCATAAAAGAAACATAACACTTCCACCTTTCAATCACAAGGTATCAATACAACACATTGATATAAAAACATTGTGAAAACTATTTTCAATACCAAAACAAAATAAAAGTAAAACATGGTATTTATTTTTCTTTTAAAAAGAAGGTATAGCTTATAGAGGAAGCCGATACTCAAATAATGGTCACGACGGCGGATAAGTCGTTGTCGCCACATATATACGACAAAAACCTTCCCTTTTCTCATTTAGTAAAACACTTCGTATAAAAAAGATTCCTTTTGGATAAACATAAAATTCAATGGGGTTTATACACCATATAAATTAAGGTTGTGTATAAAACAAAATATGACTCAATGAATGGAGATTGAGATGAAGTCCCCTACAAATACAGTATCCTTGGATTAAGGATAAATCAATTACATAACTATGTGTGACAAACTAATACACCAAATATAAGCGAATATTAAGTGTAAAACAATCAGAGGTTATTCACACATATTCATATAATGACATATTAAATGAGTACAAGCTTATCCAAAAGAATCAAAATTGGGTTAAGAAGTTCCCTTGCGAAAATTTGACAGCCTAACGGCGTTACTACAAAATTAAGAAAATGAGTTGATGAGAGATAAAAAGGGTATCTCATCACATGGACACAAAATTTAAATCACTAATAATATAGAAGAACATATCCCAACATAATTTAATGTGAATTAAAAGACATAACAAAAGAATTCTTTTAAAATGAGGAGGGTGAAAGGTTCCTTTACCGACATGGGTATCTTTCGAAACATACACCCCGTGAAAGAAGGATAATAAAACATTGATGTAAATACTCATAAATACATGTACATTACACAATGAGTAAAATAATGGTCATTAAATACACTAATCAACGGAAATTGTGGCAAATTTAGCATAAATATCATGGGAATAAAAGTGAGATGAAAAATCCCTTATGAAACTCGGCAGCCTAACGGCGCCACTTAAAACATCCAAAAATGGATTGATGAGATCAAATAGGGTCTCTCATCATATTAAAATAAAATATCACTAGGAATATAAAATAGAATCCCCCGTCATAACAAAGAGGATCTTAAAATAAGTGACATAAAGGAGAGTACTTAAAAATAAAGAGAGAGGTTAGATCTCTTACGAAAATTCGGCAGCCTAACGGCGCCACTCAAAACATCCAAAATGGATTGATGAGAGAGAATAGGGTCTCTCATAATATGAACAAAAAAATTACAGTAAGAGTAATATAAAATAACATCCCAATCATAAGAAATATTAGCTTTAAAGGAATGACATAAAATAGTGTACTTAAAAAGAAAGAGAGGAGTTGGATCCCTTACCTCGGGTCCGACTTGACTCGATCATTCTTTAACGTCCTGAATAATAAACCTGAGTTAATTTCCACTTTATTAAGAACCTTTTTCAAGTTCATTATTCCTTTTATATCACTTATATCCATGTTATAAACATTATGTATTAATTTAAGTTAATAATGTTTGTTTTGTCGATATTTAGTTCTTAAGTCGAAAGTGGACTTCTTAAAATTACATGTTGTTTGTGTGGTCAAAGGTTCATAATTTCCAGAATGATATTCATGATTTGGATATCATATATATCATATATATCCATAATATACATGTATTTACAATATTAGATAATCATTTATAGGTAATAAATGAAATGCACCGTTCGTGGAGACGGGAAGCCGTACATACGCATGAACGCTACTTTCATTTCTATGTCATATTAATGGAATTAAAACTAAATGAGAGGTATGTATATTCTAATTCCATAATTATATTCATAATTTATATGTAACATACATCATATATAATAACTTTAAATACATCCTTTATACATCCCACATATGGCATTAACGAATCAAATCACTTTGAGGGGGCGGTAGTCCACACTTCCTAAAATGAAATTATCATGTTTTCCCACAATGGAAACCGTAAAGGTATGCCACAAATGAAAAAAATAAATAAGATTAAGTAAAACATAAACATATTATATATCATATAGAAATATAGTGACATCTTAATGGCCACCTTTTAAGGTGTTATATGAGTGTTGAACAATCATCGTTTTGTGAGGCAGAAATTCGCCATCCACAGAAACAATATGTTCTTTAACCATTTAATGTAGGTTTGTGTAAGCATAGATAGAATTATTATTATAACAACATCCTATTATATTGAAGATACTTTAGTTGTTACAAAATAAATGAATAAAAATAGTTTAGAGGGTTGGAGAAGCAAAATAAAACAAAAGAACACAAGGGAAGACATTACCTTAAAATCAGGTAACTCTTTTTGATTTGAGATCAAAGGCTTCCTTGGGAATACTTATTCTCAATGTGAGGATTCTAGGAGTAAGAGACGGATATGTAGAGGCAAAATGAGAAGGGGTTGGCCAAGCCAAAGGCTTTGGATGTGTGGGTAAGGAGGTAGATGTGGCGGCCTTTTATAAAAGGAGAGGAGGGGAACTCTTGGAATGTAAAGAAATGTTACTTTATTTGAAAACGTGTTTTGGATTAAAAAGGTCCCACATTGATATAATTCTAGGGTCAGGTGATAAGGGTTATAAATCCACCTATCCAATAGGTTTTGGACATTTTTAGGTCATAGATTTTACATTATCTTTTCATTTTATTTAAATCCATTATTAATGAGGTAATCGGTGCATCGTTATGATATCATAAATAATTTTATTTATTTAATGTCTAAAAAGTATACAAAAAATATCATGATGTAGTAAATATTTTTAGATTTCCAATGACTATTTATAGTCAAAAATATGACTTGTATAACCCCACTTAAAAATTGTTTTATTAAAACAACTCATGTTTGTGTCATTTTTACTTTTACATTAAATAAAAAGTTATTTATGTCATTTCCCAAACAAAGTGGCTCCATGGGGTCCCCAAGATGACCCATGGATTTTCCTGGTCGGCCATGTCACATAAAATAAGGGTAGGACTTGTATCAAGCTCATCTCATATGATTAAAAAATTATTTTTAATTTAAACTACACTAATTACCTCTAATCGCGATTAAAAACATAAAAGTTACTATTCACAATGAAATTATTTTAATTTCATTGAACGACATTTTACTTATTAATGACAACCATTTATGTCAGAATTTTGAAATTCAAAATACAGAGGTGGTAAATTTTCATTTAAACAGAAAATCAGTTTTTTAACTACCACATAGTGGTTTCATTATTCATCAAAAATTGATGTATTTCAGAAAAATACCAAAAATTCACCCTAATCAATATTTGATATTACGAATTCAAAAATGAAGTCTATTTTACAAAATTCAAAACATATATGTTTCATTAATTAAGTTAATAATTAATTCCCATTGTCAAAACAAATACCGTGTTTTTAAGAAACAATAAGTGTCAAAAGATTGACTCTAGTTTAAGTCCAATTTCAAGATGAAATTAATTCCAACGACCACTATTGGATTAAATTGTAAAAATATATTCTAATTGAACTTTAAAACAAATTAAAAAGATAATATAATAATATAAATAAATTATATTAAAAAGAGGTTTTGAATTAAAATACAACAGTTTTCACTATTCATTAAAAAAATGATCTTTATCGGAAAAATACCACAAATTTACACAAAGTAAATTTTGAAGTCCCGATTCTAAAGAAGAAATTTATTTTTTCAAATTAAACACATTAAATTGTTATAAAGTGGATTTAGAAGAGGTTCGTCATCGAAAGGCGGTTAATCAAACTTTTAATGAATATTAGAATGATTATGCTTAAAAATTGGATTCATTCGCATTTTTAATCCTCGAACATTTATTGTAAAGAGTAAAAATATTTGATAAACATATATAATAATTTTTAGTTAGTTCTATTCATTTCTTCCATTACAACGGATAGGTGTTAACTACCATTTAAAATAATATTATTTTATTATTAGAGTGCAACGTAAGATTCCCAAGAAACTCATTGTTGTGTATTGGGTACGCCATCGACAATAGCATCCCATTTAAAGTAATATTAATATTTTATTCACAAATATGGATAAATATAAAAATTTCATATTATTTATTTACCTAGGGTGTTACAAAATGAATTGAAATGCAATTGAAATGATATTAAAAGAAAAAAGGAGGGTTACACTTCATGAATTATTCTCCTTGAGATCCTCCTTAGGGGAATTGGGTTGGGACATTTTCTAAGAGAAAAGGATCTTTGATGTTCAGGACATAATTGGGATGATAATTGGGATTATTTTAGATAATGTTCATGGATTTTTTAGAAAGTGAGGAGAAGATGTGGTGTGTGGTGGAATTTAAAGTGGAGGAGTGGGGTATTTTTAGATTATTTAATTCATTTGTTTATTATTTTGGATCAAGAATTTCAATAATGTAAATACATTATAAAAAATATAATAATTATTGTATATGAGTTATGACCAATGTTTTTTACATCACCAATACATCAACCAGGACATAATAAATCATGTATTTAGTATGTACTGTAAATTAAAGTATTTTAGTACTAAAAAAAATTAAAATAATTTTCAAAAAACCCAAAAAATCATCCCAAAAATATTTTATATATAGAATTAAAATAGAGAAACAATTTTAGGAAAATAAATTTCTATATCGATGAAACAGAATTTTCATTTAATATAAATATTTAATCAAAAAATAATTATTTTATAATTACAATAGAATATACAACACAGTGAAAAAATAATAATAGTATCTTAAAAATATTATATAACAATAAGAGAAAACTATTTAATAGCGATTTTTATGAAATTATTTATTCAAATAATTAAAATAATTATAAAATTTTATATTAAAATTTATGTTTTATAAAATTACCAATACTTAATTTTTTATTTAAAAAACATGTATTTATTTATACTATGATATAATTATGTCATATTTTCATTTATAAGAATGATAATTTTTATTTATACTTTTATAAGTGATTTTAATACACTTTTGGTCAGTTTACTACATATAATGGTCACATTACAATTTTAAAGGTCCGGTTACTATTCTATTGGTTGAGGTCCTTTAATTTCATTAAATAATTCTTATTTCATATTTTCTTCATTTATCAAGTTATGTTGTGTTCTATATGTGATGTTATGTGATTTATAAATTTAAATAATTATAATTTGTGAAATTTTCAATGATATAATTCTTGGATCATTATTGTTTAAAAGATATTCTTGACGAATCTAGGTTGATATTCAAAGTATCAAAAATCATGACTACCCATAATTAATAAAGATTCATATTGAATCTATAAGATTTATTATTTTCAACAACTGATGAGTTTGAGTTATATTGTTATTTCATGTGATAATCTATAAAATAATTTCAATTCATGACATATTCATCAAGATTATAAGTAGATTTTCAAATCCTAGATGAATGAATAATTTATTGAATGACAAGTTTATGGTGTATAATTTACATCTAGAATGTGTTTCAAGTAATTGATTTTCCCAATTCCAATAGATTTTAAAATAAATATATCTAATTTTAGATATGTACATAAATATAAAATATGAGTTGAAAATTTTATATGATGAAACATAAAGTCGATATATAGATATGTATAGACTAAAATCGGTAATTAAATGGTATTATGTGTTGTTTTATGATATTTCAATGCATGTGAATTAATTTTTTTAGTATATTCTAAAATTATTGAATGTAAAAAAATCATATCCTAATATTAAATATATGTCATCTCTTATATAAGTTATTATATAAATAATAGTCGACGATAAAATTATACTATGATGAAAAAAAATATTTATCAAATATGTAATATATAACTGTTGAAATATAAATTTTTAGAAGTGAAAGATTAGTTGGACTGAGAGTTAAAATATAATAAGTAGAGCTAATTTTCACATTATATATATATATATATATATATATTATAACTTTGGATGCAAAAAATTACTCAGTGGTAATGAGATTTAGTAATGTATCTATAACACACTGTGACATATATACGTAAATTGAATTATAATTTAGAGTTATCATAGATTTTAATGGATGTGCACATGGTTACTCTAAATTGGATACATAAGGATACATTTAAAAAAAATTATTTTAGAATTAACCCATTCTTCATTGTGATAGGTATGTGTTAATACGATAACACCATTAGTTGCCTAAATAATTCCAAGATTGATTTAAGGGTAACAAGTGTGAAAGAATTGATATTTTTGATGATCAATGTAAGATGGTGTTGATATGTTATTCATGTATTAAATACCACGATGTTGTTGTATAGTATAATTTAATATAATATTAATGTGGTAGGGAAATAAATGAAAATATATTTCGCAGAACAGTGCTTTACAATTTTTTGGTTTTTTATATTAAAATGTATAAATTTAATTAGTTGTATAAATTCTATAAAAAGTATTATAAAAACAATAAGAACGTATTAAATGATAAAATATTATTTGTAGAATATATATAATGATCATTTTGAAAATACCACAATTATAAAAATTTATGGATTTATATATAAAAAATATTGTATAAAATTCAGTCAGGACTCCATGATTTCAATGATATTTTAGGAATAAAACTGTTGAGATTAAACAAATAATGACATCTAAAAAAAGATTCAATGTACATGATAATACTTGAAGAGAATAGAATTCAATGACAACATATTAATTATATTGGAGATTAATTAAATGAAGAATAATTAAGGAAATTATAGTTCTATGAGTTACCATTATTATATACCCAATTAGTATTGGAGTTAGAAGATGATAAATATAAATAAAAAACAAGATTTTTTTTATAGAGGATGGGATTACTAATTTATATATACACATAAAATAATTAATTATTTTTGAAATATTAGAGGAAGGTTGAGTTTGTTAGTCTCTTAATCATGATCCTTGTGATGGGATAGAGATTTGGTAAAAAAAATAAAAAAGTTTGACACCAATTATTTTGTAGGAGATGATGAATTAGATGTATAAGTCCTATTATTGAGGTAATTGTACCCAATCATTTAAGGAATTCCATGTGATATTAGATTTGATATATTGTTTGGATATTTTTTAAGGACCCATTATAGATTGGGGAGATTCATTATGATAACCCTGTTATAAGAAGTTGATATAGCGTGAGCTAGTATATAAAATTTATCAATGGATAATAATTTAACTAGTCATGAAGATGTTAATCCCACCCAAAGGATTAATCAATATTAAATATCCATTTGTGAATATTTTCCATTATATTTGATACATTCTCACCTTGCATTCATTCATTATGTCAATAGTTTTAAACATGTTTCATATACGGGTCCCCATCAAAACAGTGTGTATCTACTCAAATAGGGATCAATCATTGCAAAAATTCATCATGTTGTGGTTTCTTTTATTTTAGTTCTTTTAATGTGGTGTTGTGTATTGGGATCAAATAACAAGATATTTAAATCATAAATATGGTAGAGGTTAAAATGTTATTATGGGAATTTAAAAGATGGAGGTATTTAGTAAAAAGGGTCACTCAAATTCACCATCACTCGAAGTGATGATATCGAATGTGAGCATATATGAATAAAATTTTAAAGAATTATATTTTCTAAAATTTAGAAACATTCATATTAAAAATAAAATATGGATAAACATAATTTTATAAATCAGAAAACATATCTTTTTGAATTGTTTTCATATTTTATCTGGAAACATTAATCTACTTCAGGTAATTCAAATTTTATAATCATCGATAAAGGCTATGGAAATTTATTTTAAAATAATTTATTAATATATGAAAATTATATTTCTAGAACAGTCAATTTTTTTCATCAATATATACTCTCATTGTGCCTATTATAACTATCCGCAAAACATTCCATTAATTATTGATTCTCATATTTTTTTTAAAATAATATATATTTAGTTTTATCAATAAAACATTTTAAATACTTGAGAAATTAAAATTGAATATTAATTATTTCTAACATAGTTCATTTAATTTTTTCTATCCCAATGAGTTCCCAACCCATTACAATTTTATATACTCTATAATGTAATATTTTCTAAGAGTGTCTGAGTGTAAATGATATTATGATGTGTATCGATGACATCAAGATTCAATGACTGGTTCAACATACCAAGATCAATCTATAAGGAGATGTTTTTTTATCTTTTGGATGTATGGACATACAAATTCAATAATTATATATTTTTAAATTATTATATATGTTATATAAAAAGAAAATTATAACTCTTCTGGTGAAAGAGAATGAAATAATTTAAACCCATTTTCATAAACATTCAATCATTAATATTAAATTATACGAATTGTTTCCCCAATTTATCATTGTGTAATTTAACATCCTAAAAACATTCATTTTCTAAAAAATAAATCCCCAATTTCAAAAAATAGTAGAAAAATTATAAATCTATTGTAAATTTGGAATGGATTTAATAACATATAACTTTTATGATCTCCTAAATCAAAAAAACATGTCATGGAAAAATTATTATGTAAAATTTTCCAAAAATAAATCAATGATAAAATATAAATTATCCTGTGAAATTGAGGTAATAACCAATTAATAATATTTATATATTAAATATATTATTATAATAAAAAATATAAAATAATATTAATATAAAAAATAATAAATTATCATATTATTTTTGATGAATTTGACGATTAAATATCATAAAACATAGAATTCAGAGAGTACATACAACATGTTACCGGTTGAGTAGAAGTATTCTATTTCACATAAAAATCAGAAATTGAAAGAACTAAATTCTAAAAAGTATTAAAAATCATATATTTGAGGAGCAATTTGAGGTGACCACTAGGTTGTAAAAGTATCACAATCTACTAACAACCAATGAATGTGAACATTAGAAAATCAACCATGGGAATAGTATTATAATATATTATAAAATATATTTGAATAATGAAGTTGTTATATTATTCATTGATTATCTGTTGAAAATTATTTTTTATAAATATCCCTTAGATAATATTAACTATTAATATATGTTTGAATAAATACTCATTATTTTCACGCATAGAGGAATACATTACTATTTAAGAAAACATGATATCTCTAAAAAAACAAGAACCTCGTTGTGATTTCATTTATTATGAAATCAGTTTAATTTTGTAATCCAATGGGTTTGGTTGCAATGAGAAAATATTTTCTTTTAACTATTTAAAATTGTTTTAATTACTCATAATAATATAATATAAAATAAACATTATTCCACTTCATCTTTTGGATAGGATAATAAACTATCTAATAAGAATGGATCATGAAATATTTTTAAAATTTTTTATGTTACATATATATATTGTCATGGAATTTGAAATGGAATTCCAATCATTTAATGTTAACTATTAGTAACAATAATAGAGGTTCGTGGTGTATTATTCTAGGTGAAAATTTAGTTTTCAATAATAGTGATGAAAATGAAGAGTTCTATATTTTTAAATTTTTTTAAACCCCGATTAAATTTGGACTAAATTATAATTTAGATCCTTTATGAACGGTATTATAGTATCATTGAAGAGTTTTATTATTTTTTTATTAAGAAAAAATTTATATAAAATACCAGAGAATATACAATGAATATTTTTGTGATAAAAATTATATTTCTATAATTTTTGAGTTCTATATTAGTGGAAGTATTAATAAAAAATAATTTAGTAAATTTTATTGCTATAACTATCCACCAACTAAAATTTTTTCCACCCTATCAAATGATTATTCCTCCTATCCGCAGACACCAATAAATGAACTATAACCTTCCAACCATAAAAAAATATTTCTATTCTTATTTTAAATTTATCACAACAGTCCTCAATCTTATTATTTATATACACAAGATTAAAATATCAAAATAAAAGTGGATGGAACAACCAACTGAGAACCTGGGGATGTTCATACCTATGAGGAGGCCTAGGGATAATATACTTCAATTCCATGTGACTTTATAAAGGTCAATATTTTTTTAGAGTTAGGGATCATGACATTCAATGTGGGAAAAAACCACACCACTTCAAAAGTCAGAAGAAATCTATAGAAAAACATAGGATAAATATTGTGGGAACATACTAAAATAGGGAAACCAATAGAGGAAGAGGAAATAAGAATGGGTGGGATAAAAGGAATGTTTAAAAACATATAAATATTGATTCTTAATTTTATAATACCTAAACATAATGTTATGGAGAACGAGACACTAACATCATGACTCTCCCCATTTGGGATATTAATTATGATATTTTGAATCATTATTTGCGATAATTTATGTATAATACTAATATATTAATAAAGAGTGGTTATTACATGTTTTATGGTTAATTGGAGTACAATTAATTATTGCATTATCAATATAATGGATAAATTTTCCCAAATGTATGATAAAAATAGATCCAATATATATATATATATTGAGAAATGAATGAAAAATATTTTTTATCACAACACATGAATGGAGTTGTTATGGAATAAGTAATACGACTTTTTGTTACTAAAAATATTTCCCAATATAATATATTGAATTATTATATTATATTTCTTATAAAAGAAGGTGCTACTGTGATAACTTGTGTACGTATTATTTTATTCAAAATTGAATGTTTACAAAATGATGGATACTTGTGGTCAATATAATGATGATCTGATCTAGTAGTAAGGGACATTTTTAGTTGTTTGTTTGAGGTAAAATTTTGGATATTATTCTAGAAAGTACAATTTATTATCTATTTGAAGGATATTTATTGTAATATTGATTTTTATATCTCCTCTCATAATGAATCTAAATTTACATGCCTATATAGATATTATATAATATTCTGATTCATATTGGATTTTTTGGACCACTCGTATCTTTTGAAGATATATGAATTTTATATAATACTTTTGATAATGTTTTGTGATAACCATGAAATATATTTTTATTATTGGGTAAACATCTTAGTAATTTATTATGTATCTTTTTCAATATGTTTAGATATTATGAAAAATATTATTTTTAACTTTGAAATATTTTAAGTTAGAATTATAATGATAAATTTTCAGCGTTACATCTCTCATACGAGAGGAATATATGTGGAGAATACATATAATTATTTTTACATGAACCGAACTACTCTTATTTTAATATAAAAATTTAACTATATTTTGTTGATTATTTTTTTATAGATATTTTATTTATTCATAAAAAATATCAAATAATTTTTTTATTTACTAGGTATGGATACTTCATCCATATCTTATGAATTGATCATAGAGGCATTAAATTTAATTTTAAAAATTAATTATTCGACTTCAATTTGAATCCATGACTGTAATATTCCATTTGCGATTATTTTTCATCAAGTGATGTGGTTATAAATATTTTTTTAGGTTATTTAATGATTATAATATATAATAATGCTTATAATTATTGAAATATGTTAAATAATGAGAAAATAAACTATACCAATGTTTAAAAAAATTATATCTTTGTTAATTTCATTAAACACATTAAGAAAATATTTTTTATGTTATATATATATGTTATCCTAATGGACCATAATATTTTCAAAATACATTTTTCCAAGAAGGATAGTAAAAATTTATTAATTTAAATAATCTATTATCCCTATGGACATAAAAATTTGGATGGGTTATTTATTTTTTAAAAACATGGTAACATTTTATATTTATATGCATTCGCATTATAAAAAAATACACTCTATTGTGTTCAATAATATTTTATTAGATAAATTTTAATTTATGATTCAATAAAGTAAGACTCCATGGTTTACTTATTTTTTATTTACTTGGTTGTTAGTTTCATTTATAGTGATTATAAATAAATTATAATGAAGAAACTTATTTTTTATTTTTGACATGACTTTTGAGAGGATAAATTACTAATAAGATATTATACTGATGGAGTTTTAAAACAGAAATATTCTATAGGGGGAGTGTTTAACATCCTTGATATTTTTAACACTTATTAGATAGATGGAAAGAAAGTTGTAGATATATAGAAATTCATACAGTTTTATAATCTATTATAAATTTTTATGTTTTTAAATATTCTATAAAATCACAGTGGGCAGAGATATGTTTTAGAGGATATTAAAAATAAGTATGAGGTAGGAAATATTCCGAAATGAAAAATTAGATAATTAAATTTTTGAGTATTATGATATGATGTTAAAATTTAATTTAATTTTTTTATTTGAATTAGTTTATATTCTTTAATATAGACTATATCTCAAAAAATTTTATGTCATCAACTCTATTTATTATATAAAAAAAAATTCAATGAAATTCCACAGAAAATATCTTCTTAATATAATATATGGAATAAAATAAATAATATACATAATAAAAATTTAGATATGTAATTTATTTTAATAATTGGAAATGTTTTACAATTTTATTATATGAGTAAATATATTTTTACATAAACAACCACAAAACAACTATATGGATATTTAATTATTGTCTTTTGATTTTAAAATATACTCATATTCATGAGTAAATTGATGAAATATTATTATAGTTTCTCAAGGAAATATTATTTGATATTACATATTCACGTGAGAATATATTTATTAAACGAAATATGTTTCATGAGATAATATGTTTTAATGACCAAGACATAGAATAATAAATACAGTGGTAGCAATACAATCATTACATTTTTTTTCATTGTGATAGGTGAGACATAATATTTTCAATCCAAAACATATAACAAAAAAATAAAATAGTTAATATCACATCCTTAAAAAATATAAATGTGGTTATCAGGTTATTTAGAATTATGGAACATTATATTATATCATGGTTTATATGAAATTCTATAAACTATTCGCGAAATTCACTCAATAATGTAACTTTATTGTTAAAAAACTATTAATTTTCTACTTCTCATAGACAACTATGAATGTAATTATAATCTTTTTGGTGAGAACAATAATTTCACCTAAAGGGTTAAAATCATGGGGTGAAAAAATAATATCTTTAAAAAATCTAAATATTTTATTTCAAGAACATTTTCTTTTTAAATAAACTATTATGAGAAAAATTATACATTTGATAAAAAAGTTTTTTTCCTAAACAATAATTTTGTACATTCATAGATACATAACATGGGATACATTTCTAAACAATTCCACTAAATATTTTATTGAAAATCAATTAATTTTAAAAATATTATATCCTTTAGAATAAATAATATATTCTATGTTAATACATCAGAAATTTACTTTTTAAAATACGTTCCCTTTTAAGGATTATAATGATACCCTTAAAACATTGTGAAGACCTTATGGCCATTAGGAATATCAAATCTCTAAACATCACATTGATGATAATTTCACTCTTATGGTGTTAGGTTTTCTACCCAACCAAAATCATAAAATAAAATTACAATGTGATGAATTTTTTTAAAAATATTTTATGTCTTTAAAATAAACATTCAAAAACTGCTCATAAATGTAATTTATTTTCAAGGAATAAAATTATAATATATCAAAAAAAATAAAATATTTCCATTATTAAAATTGGTTATCATTAGGATTTGATGTGATCTAAAAAATTATAGGTAGAAACTATAATTTTTTTTTGAAATTTAACATAATAAAATATAATTCACAACAATGTGTAATGTAATTATGAAACATATTGTATAGCCATATGAAACATATATATATGAGTGAGATATCTAGAATTAATTGAGTAATTTTATACATGAAATGATAATTTTATGATTATAAAAAATCCACCATTAAAAAATAATTAAATTATATATTCATTTTTATAATAATAAAATATAAAATTATTTAAAATATAATTCATTAACATTTACAAAAAAATTCAAACAATAAAAAAATCTATCAAAAAATGTATCTCAGATCAAAATAGATTAAGATTTTAAATTTAAGAAAATTTCTGATGAACATTACATCGATGATTTGAAAAATAACTCCCTTACAAGAAAAAGGATTTAACAAACAAAAAAATAGATGTTTTATAGAAAATAAGTTTTCTATTACATTATATTTTATAATATCCCTAACCCATCTTACCACATTATTCGTTATGTCTCAAACTAAAAACTCATTCCTAAAACAACTAAACCTTGAGGTGTTATTTTTATGAAGGATACAATATTTTGATTCTGTAAAGGATATCCTTTAAGGGAAGAGTTATCACTTAAGAATAGAAAGCTGAAGGTTTTATCAAAAAAACTCTAAATATCTATCATTCCACTGATTATGTGACCTCACTAAAATATTATTATAGACATATTAATCAAATTTAAAATTATATACATACATCCTCTATAGATGTTGATCCCTCAACATGTTTTAGTATAATATAAGAATTTTTGAAAGGTATTTGAAAGGATAATTATATATCTATTAATGTTTTCATGAATACATTATACAATAAAATTATTTTCTACTAAATTATTACATAAACACCAAATATAATTATTTGAGGTTTTTGAGTTCTTTATCTCTTATAGAGAAATATGGTTACTTTAACATGGTATGCTATTCTTTCATTTATTATGTAATTCATATTCAATTTGATCTTTTGAATTCTTAATATTTTACATAAATTGAATATTCCAAAAAAATATTTGATAATGATATATTATATAGATGTATATATATTCTTTAGTTTTTTCCCCTGGCTTCGTGTGAGGAAAAAGATGACAAGATAGTTTTTTGAAATCTTATTGTGTTGATATCGTTATGTACATTTTTCTACCCACATACAATTACTATCCAACCCACATGTAGAAAATAAATATTTACCTTCACATTACATAGGGTTTCAAAAAAATATTTTACCATTATATAAAATTAATTATTATAAAAAATAACATTTTTACAATTAATTTTTATAATTTATTTATAATCTATAAATGAAATTTTATAAATAATTTTTATTCTAATATTCTATTAGTTCTGTGTTTACGAACAAATTCTATTCAAAAAATAATATATCCAATTTACAAAAGGTTAATATATATTGATTATGTTGAATATTACAATATTTGAAAAATCAGTTTCCTTAAATATGATCGAATTAATTAAAATTTTACATATATTTCAATAATCATTAATGTTATTTCTAAAAAAACTTTTTGATTATGTGAAAATTTTGAAATACTAACATGTTAAATATGTAATTATTGTCAAAAATATTTATTCATTTTATTTATAGGAATATAATAATATTATACTTAAACTTGTAATTTTCTTATATCATAAATATTTTTATTAAACATATTCAAAAATATTGGATCGTTATAATAAATTACATATTTTTATAGATGAAGATTCTATGAAAAAACAAAAAAATCTATTTAAAATTGTTTGAAAACTCATTTAGAAAACTATTTATTTAACGTATAATAATTATAAAATTATTGGTATGTTACATTATATACGCCCTAATGTAATATTATCCTCCAAATTCTCTAAATGTGCATGAAAAAAAATCAAGAATATCATTTTTCATGATTCATGACAATAAATTATCCACTCTAAAAAAATTTACCATTTAATTTTTTTTATAATTAAAATTTTTATCAATAGTTTTCTTGAAATAACTTATACTAAAAAATAGCCTTCAATTTACTCATTATCAATCCCTTGAAGATTAAGGCTTCAGATTTGTAATGGTTCTATTAGTTTTTTATTCAAAATATTCAATTTCTCTAACCTCAATGAAAAATTTGCATTATGTATAATATTGATCTAATCATTAGTAAATTCAATGAAATGGAATATCAATATATATTGTCAAAACAACAATTAAAATTTCATCGTTGAAATATATTAATAATCTAATATCATTAATTGATTCCAAAATATTTTATCAATACCATCGTTGACATATCCCAAAATAAAATATTTTAAAATTATAAAAATTTAGGCTGTATTGGTATCTCCTTCTTCAAAATATACTTCAAAATCATTAATTGATTCATATTTTTATGATAATGTGATTAATTTGGAAATTGAATATTAGTATATTTCTTTATAATAAAACTTAAAATGTTGCGGGTTCAAGATTTGTTGATAGGTAAACAATGAACCACAATAATATCGATGTATGCAAGAGTTATTAGATTTTTAATAGATTTTCTTGCAAGTAACATTGATTTTGGAAAAAAATCAACATAATATTGGAAGGAATTTATAATAATCCATTCATAGAGTATATATATCTAGATGAAATATGGTATTTGTTTGTAATGTTCCACATTCCAAGTAACATCTTGAGTTTTTATAAATAAATACATTGTCATAAAGAATACTTTATATGTCATAACTAGCATTAACATTCAACAAAATCTTATTATTTTATGTGGTAGTTATTGCACTGAATTATAATAGAAGGAATGAACAATTTAATATTAATTATTAAAATAGGATTTACACATGTTTTTATAATTATTATTCAATGATTAAAAAACTAATTATAAATGAAAATAAAACCAAATAATTATAATGGATGTGTTATTATGAACAACTATTTAAGTGAAAATAATTATGTTTATAAAATAATCATATATAACTTTTTGATTATATTAATAAAATATAAATTCATTTTGATGTTTAAAGTTTATCTTATAGTTTTTCTAGACATGATATAAGAAGAAATTCAATTTTATCCATAAAACATGTATTTTCCAAAAAAAAGTCATTTATACCACTTTTTTATGGAGAAACCATTTTAAATATTTTTTCTAAAAATTTTATACATTTTATTAGATAAAATAAACTTTTTATTTTGAAGTGGGAAGAAAATTACTTGGGAAGAATACTTGGTATTATTCTGTTAATATTCATAAATTAATAAATAGTCAAGATAACTCATTTTAGTTTAAAACTACATTATCAGTGAATTTAATTAATATTAAATTAATATTTTAAATAATTTAAAATATAAATATATCCTTTTATTTCATTAAATCTAATTTTAGTCATTGAAATCTGTTTCCAATTAAAATTTAATAAAAAACATTGTGAACATTTGAATGTTTAACATATAAACCGTGTTTTCTTATTCCTTCAACGAGATTACTTTTTAATTTATTTTTTCCAGTTATATGTTTTAAATTTTTTAAAATGGAATCCATAGATGAAATAATATTCTCCAAGTAATTTAAATATGACTCTTTTTGTTTGTCAATTTTTGAATAATAACTTTTGTAATAATTTTTATTACAGTTTTTAAGGGTAAATTGGGTAATTAAATATTAAAATATTATTATTAATCTTATTAAACAACACTGAAACTTTTCCTAATTATATTGGATGAGTTATAACCATCTTAGGCAATTTTTCATTCAAACATATATACATTGGAATCCATATGGGTGTGATTATGATATTTATAACATTATATTTAATGTAATGACCATGATGTGTTAATCATGTCTCTTATTAGTAAAAAAACTTGAATATGTACTTATATGGGTGTTATTTTCCACAATAAAGAGCCTCCAGAAATCTGAAAATATTACCTATATTGTTTAAATTAATTTATAATTTTTAGGAAGGTAATAATTAAATTAAATTGTGATAAATTTTTGAAGATTTAATTGTTAAATTAATGAATAATCAAATAATTGATGTTATAAATACTAAAATTTATATTATTTTATAGAATTCATGAAAAACACGAATTTTAATGATTTATATGACATTTTCTCATGATTTAAAATATTTTTTCTGAACAAATCTTTCTTTTCTGTTATTTTAAAAATGTTAACTGATGAATATTATCAAAATTGACAATTTTGGTATTTTAGAATTTAACATATTTTAATAAATGTTAAAAAAATATAAAAAACATATGTTAATTTTTTTTGTCAAAATTACCAATATGTCATAAATGTTTCTTTTATTCTTATTTTTTCATGTTATGGTAATTATATTAACTTATAAACATTAAATACCCTGATATCACAGAAACATTAAAAAGGGAAATGTAAGGGTTAAAACATAATGGTAAGGATTAAAAAATTATAAAATAATTTTTTTTAATTAATGAATTTATTTCACACCCATACTTATAATATATTATAAAAATTATATTTTGAAACATTTTTTATTGAAAATAAATTTATATTAATTTAATACTTTTATGAATTAATAGTATAATCTTCCCCTCTCTAATAAAAGGGAATAAATTACTCCCTATTCCTTACTATTCAAAAACCTTTTGATCAAAAAATGTTTTCTAAAAACCCATCCGATTATCCCTCCTTATATTCGGGATGCATTATTATAACCTAAACAAACTCTTTATAGGAGTTTAGTTATTAAGGATTGATGACCGTCCAAAAGAAAGGTACATTTTAATTTAAGTGTTTTAATTACATTTCTTTTTCGACATCCATAAAATATTCTCCATCCATGATGATATAATAATTTATGTATCCTCAATATACTGAGATTTTATTATGCTGATGTAGTTACCTAAATCCATCTACAATTCTATCAAATGGAAACTTAACATTTCATTATGTGTAAGGTGGACTTCCACCTCGCGACCAGATATAGATCATTTTTCATTTCCATCTCTCATGACTATTAATAATTATGGAAGTACTGTTTATAAATGATTTTAATTATAAAGATTTCTTTATAAGGGAATAACATATCAATTATCTTCCTACATTCCCTGAACATAAAAATTATAACGTCGTTCATGCGTATGTGTGAACAATCGCCTCGATGAAGAGAAGTGATTCATTTTGATTCACTTCATCAATTTTATTAATTATATATATAATTATATTAAATGATTATTATTATATTAAATATATTACTATCGATATATATTTATAATAATATCTTCCTTATTTCATAATGATCATTGAAAAATAAAATCATTACTCATGCGTATATATGGCTTACCATATCAATGATTATAAGAGTATTCATTTATCATATTCTTGATTAATGAATGAATTTAAAGGTACAATTGATATAAAAAAATATTATTATTTCATTAATATTATTCTGGAGATTCTGGACTTATAACCACATGTACTATTGAAATCACACCTTGTTCATTTTCGACTCAAGCACATTAATCGACAATGCGACTGATATGATTTGAAATAATTATGTATTTATTATAACATTGAAATGAGAACTATAAAAGGGTTAATAAACATGTTAATGGATCTGATGATACTATAAATTATCCTATGTGTATTATTCAAGAATATAAAGAATATGTGTCAAATTGGAATCATGTTATGGTACTTCATCTCAATACCATTTAATTGAGGAATATTGTGATGTTATCCACCACCTTTTTTATAAGGTGTATAATTAACCCCTTTGTATTTTAATTATGAAATGGATTATTTCATTTTGTGTGGTTTTTATTTATTTAAAAAAATAATAAAATGAATGTTTTTAACATATATTCTAACAAACACTTCTCTGATATTGTAACCATTATTTGATATTTGTCATACCCTATAAGCCTTGTATTTTTAGAATAAAAATAAATCCCTTATTATGATTTTTGGGTAATTTGGTATTGAAAATTGTTATCAAAATAGATGGACTAATTCATGATATTGAAATTTTTTCTTGTGAATAGAATTGAAATTTTATGAGTGAAATGTCGACAATTGTAATATCTTATGTGTTATGATAATATAATGGTACTTGGAAATTTTATGGGTGGTTACGTGATAAACCAATGATGAATTTTTCCATGAAAAACTAGGGATTGGTGGTTATGTTATAACCTCTAATTGATTTGGTACGGAATTCGACTGTATGGATATTCTATTTCTAGGGGTGATATATTTTCAATTCGATCACATGGAAATTACATTTAAGTATGGTTAATTCTAAATATACCCTTATATGATATATATTCATTCTAGGTGTTTTATTTAACTCCATTGATTACATATAAGGATATAAATGAGCCTATATTCAATGGAAATGTATTTAATATTTTTTTTGTGAGAAAAATACTACTTGGTGATAAAGTATAAACGAGTATTCATTTTATCAAAAGTCTATCATTTTTTCTTTTATTAGGAATCACATACATTGATTTCTATGCCAATTAAATGTATTTAATTTTCATTCATATGATTAATGGGGGATTAGATACCAAGATGGTATCAAGAGAAAATATGTTACATTTGAACACGAAAAGAAACATTGTTTAATTTTAAAAGTTTTTGTTTGATGGATATTGGGTAGAAGTGACTACATTGTAGTATTTAAGTTGTTATGCATAAGTTATAAAATAATTATCTAAAGCTATCACCATGAAAATATCCTCAAGGTGAATGAAATTAAATTTCATTAATTAACTCAATAATATGTAATGTTTTATGGAATGTCATTATTTTCATTATTATAGGAATGGTTTGGAGAACTTTAGAGGTCATGATGTTATATGGGTGTAGGATAAAGTTTCTATATAACCAATAAAATTATTCCCATATTGAAAAAACTAGATGAAGATGGTAATTTTTTTATACTAGATAAAATTCTATATCAATTGAGATATAAGGAGTTTTATCAATTATAGTATTATAAAATATTTGATTTTTTCTTTAACATTTTAAAGAATTCTTCTTTTAATAAGTCATTTAATGATTAAGTGATGAAATTTTTAGAAGATTAATGATCATTTGTCAAGATGGAATGAAATTGATATTAAAAACCATTCTCATCCACTATCGATGATTTTACTATAAATATTATTTCAAAATAATTTTTGATGTTTTCATAACTTCTTGATTATTTTAATCACCAGTAGTAAATTGATTTAGTTATCCAACAACAACACCTTTCAGAAAACAATTTTACGGATCATTATAAATTTTTCATATGATTTAAAGAGCTCATCCGATCTAACTATTATGAAATTTGAATCAGAATATGTTGTGTAACAATTTCCTTTTTGATTGTAAGACAATGTGATGGAATGAAACCTCAAAAAGATAAAAGAAATATAGACTCAATGAATGATATATCAACAAATACAGTGGAAATGAATAGTTAATTGATTGTTAATATGATTGAAATATTAAGGTATCTACATATAAATTATTTATTAGTTATGGTAGAATTATGGATGAGGAAATATTTAAAAATAGTAATACCCTTTTGATGATGGGTGTACTTTGGGATACTTTTTTATTTTTATTATATGTTACCCTATATTTTTTATGTTTAAATATTATTGGAGGAATAATTATCTTTAATGAGATTAATTATTAAATTATGGATGTCATACATGGTTCATAAGATCTTGGATTTTGAGGTAATTTTCGGTAATTATATTTTTGGATGCAAAATAAAATGCATGATATAAAATTTTTGTAAAAATATTTTAGGATTATTTTCAAGGATTATAATAATTATATTTTTTTAGGAAAATATCAATATGTAGGACGGGTGAAAATATCTTCGCATTAGACATGGATGTAGGAAATGGACCCAAAACAAAGGGTGATAAAGATTTATCCCTTACTACTAGAATATGTGATGTCCGTAATTAGTATGACTACTTTTCATTTTAGTTAAACAAGATTATATAATAAGAATATGTAGTTTTGGGAAGTTATATTTTATCAAATGGATATCATTGGTATAGGAAACTTATTTGGGGATTATGAGATTTATGTTACTTTGGAAGACATTCACTATTTTCAGAAATTTCTATTATTTTGGAAAATAGAATACTACGGGGTTTTTATTTTATAAAAAGGATGAATTATATAATGGATTATTGTATGATTTAATTGTGTTCTTATAGTGATTCTATTTATTTATTGAAATAATTAACCTATCGTGGATATGTGATTTTGGAAACTGATTTTTTAATATGATATTTTATGGGTGATAAATTTTATTTGGATATAAATTTTAAAACATATCATGGAATACTATTTAATAAAATTACTATAATTTTTGGGATTTATGTATTACTTTGGATATTTTTAGGTATTTTAAGGGATTTTTTTAAATTATCTATGTAGAACTTTTTGTACTACCGTTTAATTTTAGAGATTAAAAGTAGATTTTCATCATAGAATAGTTTATTCTATTTGGAGAAATATATTATATTATAATAAACAATTTTTTTGTTTAATGTTATGATAACAGAAAAAGCTATAGTCAATCAAATGAGATATGAGATTCTCTTGAATTTTATTCTAGTACTTCAAGTATAAAAAATTCATCTTTAATACTAATCAGTTTGAAAAAATGATGAATGTTTTGTAGAAATTGATTAATGGATTCAAATATACATTGAATGTATTTTTTTCCTTATGTTCTTAATCATGAAAATAAATTAATTCCTCAACACTAGTTAAATTATCTGGAAAAATGTTATCTGATTACTTTTCTCATTGGTCTTCTGACCCATCGCATATTTCTGGTTTTTATGGGTAAAATTACAATTTTTCTGTTCGATATCACACACAATTATTCTTTGATCATTATTTTTGTCATCCATGTCCATGTTTTATAACATGTAAATCTAGTATGTGTTATCTTAAGTGACCATCGTGTTTCCCTTTCTTTTATTTAATGTGAATGAATTACTAAACCATGTTCAAATTTGGGATTTCAATAAAGGTATTTTGAAAAGTCAAAACACAGTTATAAAAATTGAATTCCAAATTGCAAGGACATAAATTTCTTAATTGGATGGATAATGTACAGACAACAGTTTTTAAAATAATATCCTTTATTAGATAGAATATGTGATACTCTATATTGAGCTTAAATAGAAAACTAAATATTATTATATTAAGTAGTAGTTATCAGAAAGATGTTGGAATTATGAGAATAAACCATGCCAAATAAATTCTAATAACATGTTTTACACATTTTTATATAATGGTGATTCATTAGTTATAAAATTAATTAACATGGAAAATAAAAATTAATTGAATAACAAGGATGTGTTTTTTTGAAAAACAATTGACGTGTGATTATTTATGTTTATAAAATACTAAAATCACACTTATTAGATTATATTAATCAAATATTATATCAATATAAGGTTTAAAATTTGTCTTAAATGTTTTCTAGAAATTATATAAGAAGAAATTCAATTTTATTCATAAAGGATTATTTTTCAAAAAAAAATTATTTTTACCGGATTTTGAGGAAGAACAAATTTTAAACTTTATTTTTATAGTTTTATAAGAAATATTAGAAAAAACGAACCTATTATTTTGAAGTAGAAAATATAAATTAATTTTTGTTGATTTTATTATATTTATATATAAAATAATATATTAATGAATATTAAAAAATAATACATTTTACTTTAAAATTTATTTTTCATAGAAAATATTTATTGTGTTAAATTATCCATTTGAATATGTCAAATTATTATTTGGATATGATTTTTATTAAATAAAATATAGGTCATTGTTTTCAATTTTATATAAAAATTTGATGAAAAACAATCAGATCTGTATAATGTTTTAATTAAAAAAAATTGTTTTCTTTTTAGGTCAATGGATTTAATATGTAATTAATATCTTCCAATTATATGTTTTGAAATTAGAAAATTTTATTATATATTTGGAATCGAAAATTACAAATTATTTAAATAAGTCACATTTAGGATAGGTCTTTATGAATAGTAACTTTAGTAAGAATATTTATTACCAATGTTATGGATAATAGGGGATTTAATGGTTATAATTATATAAAAAAAATATTAATTTTTCCCAAAAATTGTCCAAATATAATTTTATTTGTAACTATAATACATTAAAATCATTGGACCAAAATTTTATCATTTTTTTACCGCTTGGGAGTGATCATGACATTTATAACATTTTATTTAAAGTAAAGATAAAGATGTCATAATCACATCTCTGGTTATTAAATTTTTTAATAATGGATTATATAATTGATATATTCAACATGAAATTGTATTAAATTTTTTAATAATATTACCTAAATCATTGTAATTTTTTTTAATTTTTAGGAAATCAAAAACTAAATTTAATAGCGACACGATGATGTTGAATTAGTCATTTAATTAATAGAGAACCCAATAAATGATATTATAAATACTAAATATATAAGGACTCTTCCTTAAAACATTACATAATATTGAATTAAATGAATAAATCACATTGAATATATTTTCAGGTTTAGAGTGTTAGAGAATTAGGCCATAATTATTACATAACAACTTGAATATTTCATGTAGATGCTACTACTCAGTATCCATCTTTTTCATAAAATAAAAAACTCTTAAAAAGAAACATGTGTACTTCCTTGTGTTAGACAACATAAATTTTCCATGACCCAATACTCAACCCTATTCATCTTTATGTCCTATAGAAAACATTTCATAAAATTGGGATGAGCATGAAAAGCTCAATAAGGGATAAAAATAGGGAAGGAAAACATTAGCCCATAAATAAATACAAATCAATGAACCCATACTTTTCTATCATAACATACCTTACGAAATAATAAAATTTATGAATAACACACTCAAATCCTAAATCATAAAAGTTACATATGGGATCCATATCAAATTTACATTATATCTATCACAACTAAGAATGGAGTTACATTTGGAATATCCATCACCGTATATTCCCTAAGTCTCTTAAGAGAAATATCATGTTTACCTCTATCACGTTACCCAATGCATTGGACAGCGACCTTGGGCTCACCTGCCCTAGGTTTATCATGGAAACACACATATACTTACACAATTCCCAATAACCATAACATAACCATAACATATAAAACAAGTATAAAGGAAATATAACATTTTCACATTCCAATATATCAAATAAAGATATTGAAATAAACAATGCTTTATCAAATCTTTTTCAAACCCATTTAAAAAGATATTTTGGAATCAAAGTGTCACATACCACATTAAATCTTTTAAATGAGTTATAATTTGAAAAAATTTATGTCCATATAAATAAATCCTAAAACCCTTTTTGGAAACATGGACATTAACGATAAATATTTAGAAGAATAAATCATTAAAACATTTAAAATGATATTTTAGTTAATGAGTTTCTTAATAAAAAGAGAGACGCTTGAATATAAATAATTGAAGGCTAACATTTAATTAGAAATTTATAATATAATGAGAAAGAAGGGATTAATGATATAATTTTCAAAGGACAGTATATAAACCATATAAGAGTGAATTGCTTCATAATAACTATGAAGTCTCAGCGGAAATTTAAATTGAGATGAAATCCCTTATAAAGATGGTATACTTAATTTAAGAATATATCAACCACATAATTATTTGTGAAAATAAAAATACAACCAATATAAGTTGATATTATGTGTAAAACAATAAGATTTTATTCACACATATTCATAGGATGATATATTCAAGAATTACATGTTGAACACAAAGAATTGAAATTGGGTTAAAAAGTTCCGTTGTAAAAATTGAACAGCCTAACGGCGTCAATTTAAATATTATAAAATGAGTTGATGAGATAAAAATGGTATCTCATCACTTGGATATTAATATTACATCAATATAGATATATAAGAACATATCCCAACATAATAATATGTAAATTAAATGACATAACAAAAAGAAGTCTTTTAAAAAGGGGAGGGTGAAAGGTTCCCTTCCCGATCTGGTAACTCAAACAACATACGCCACATGAAAGAAGGATCATAAAATTAAGATGTAAATACTCATAAATTAAATTATATTATAAAATTTATACAATAATGGGTAGTACATACACCACAGAAAAAAAATAGTGGCTAATATAGCATGAATCTCATGGGAATAAAAAGTAAGATGAAACCCTATACCATGTTTTAATCAACTGATTTGCCTGACCGAAATTTAAAAACAACCAAATAAATCACATAATAATATGTATATAATGATAATAATTATAATATATATCAAATGTTCATACATAATACACCACATTCAACGAATAAGTGGCGAACACTGGAAAGCTCACAGAATTAAAAGTTAGATAAGAAAATCCCTTACCTCGTGTCCGACTTGACTCGATCGTTCTTTAATCTCAGGAATAATAAACAAAAAAAAATTTCTACTTTATTAAGAAATTTTTTAAAGTTTATTATTCCTTTTATATAACTTATTACCTTGTTATAGGCATTATGTAATCAATTAAGTTAATAACATTCGTTTTGTCGATATTTGGTACTTGAGTAAAAACTGAACACCTTATATTTCCAAGTTGTCCATGTGTTAAATTTTCCATTATATACAGAATGAAATTAATTATTTAGATATCATACATATCATATATATCATATATATATATATATATATTTATTTATAACATTACATATCATTTGGTGGTAAAAATGAAATGCACTGTTCATGGAGACGGTAAGCCGTACGTACACATGAACACCACTATCATTTCTATTTCTTATTTTAATGAAATTAAAACATAATGACACATAGTTATATTATAATTAAAGTATAATATAATATATAATATAGTTAAATTCATCCTTTATATGTCCCACATATGGTATTAAAGAGTCATATCACTTAGAGGGGGCGGTAATCCTCACTTCTTCAAAATAAATTATCTTGTTTACCCATAATAGAAACCATTAAGTTATGCTTTAAAAGAAAAATAGTGAAGCATGAAGAAACAAAAAACATAATATATATCATATATAAATATATTTTAATATTAATGGCTACCATGAGAGGTTGTAGGAGATAATCGAACAATCATCGTTTCATGGGGTGTTAGTTTTCCATCCACAGAAAGAGTATGTTCTTCACCCATTAGATTGATGTGTGTGTTAGTGTAGTTATAATCCTAATAATTAAATAATTCTAGGATATTTAGGATACTGTATATTTATAAAATAATTTAATAAAAATATTTTATGGGTTGGAGAAGTAAAATAAATGAAATGAAGTTAAGAGACATTGTTACCTTTAATTTGGGTAACTTCCTTTGGTTTGAACCAAAAGGACTTCTTGAAGTGCCTTCTGCCTATAGTAGAGATTATAAGAGGAGGAGAGGGATTTTGGGAGATTAATTTTTCAGAGATTGAAAGATCCAAAAGGCTTATGAGGTGTGAGGAATTGGTTATAAGTGGTGTCCTTTTATAAGTTAGATGTGGGGCTCTTTAGGAAAGTGTGAAAATATTATTTTATTATATAATGATATTTGTTTTTTAAAGGTCCAAAACTATTTAAAGTAGAAGATAAGATTACTCACGGTCCAAATAAAATCAGACAATAAGAATTGGATTTGTTTTTGTTGTTATTTTAATATTTATAATGTTATTTATTTAAATCTTTTATTAATGAGGTATATAATGTATCATTATTGTGTTATAAATATTTTAATTTTTTTGTTGTATAAAAATAATAAAAAAATACCATTATGTATTTAATATTTTTATATTTCCAATTAATATTTATACTCGAAATGATAATATATATAAACCCTTGTAAAAATTTATTTACTAAAAGATATTTGTATTTGTCATTTTTGCCTTTACTTTAAGTTAATTAATCTAAAGTGTCATTATCACTCCAATGTGGCTCAACGGGGTCAAAAAATCTACCCAAAGATGCCCATGGTCGTAAATAACTCAACCAATAAGGTTTGGACAAGTGTTGAGGTACTTTTTATTATTATAATATTCTTTTTACCTTGAATTACATTATTTACATTTAATTTTGGTAAATAAAAGTCAAAATTTACAATTCGCCAAAAACTATTTTCATATTATGAAACCAAATTTTACTAACTAATAAAAACCATGTATGTTGGATTTTTTAAATTCAATTCACATAATTGGTAAAAGTTCATTTAAATGAAAAATTCATTTTTTAACTACTACTAAGTGGTTTCATTATTCATCAAAAAATGATATTTTTCAGAAAAATACAAAAAATAAGCCTAAGATATATTTGATATTACAAATTCTAAAATTATGTCTCATTTATCAAATAATAATCATATAAGTTTCATTAATTAATTTAAAATAAATTCCCATTGTTAAACAAATAGTGTGTTTTTAAGAAACAATAACTATCAAATGAATGGAACTTGTTTATGTCCTATTTCAAAGTGAAATTAAATCCAATAACCAACATTGGATTAAATGGTAAAAATATATTCTAATTATAATTTGAAATAAATTAAAAAAATTAATCTACCCACACAAATAAATTAGATAAAAATATAATTTTGAATTAAAACACAATATTTTTATTATTCCTAAAAAATGTACTTTATCAGAAAAATTTCAAAAATTTACACAAAGTAAATTATGATGTCCCCATTATAAATAATGATTTAATTTGGTCAAATAAAATGTATGAACGTGTCCAAAACTATATTTAAAGAGGGTTCTCCATTAAAAGTCTTTAAGACCACCTTTTAATTTAAATTATGCTAAAAATTTGATTCATTCAAATTTTAAGCCTCTATCTTTTATTGGTTAAATGTAAATAAATTTAACAAACAAGTATAATTATTTTGTAGTTAGTTCTATTCATTTACTCCATTAAAACGGCTAGGTGATTAAAAATTTTAAAATAATAAAATTATATTGTTTGAGTGCGATGTAAGATTTCAAAGAAACCAGTTGTTGCGTATCAAGAATGCTATCGAACATAGAAACCCCTTTAATGTAAAATTAATATTTAATTCACAAATATTAATAAATATGAAAATTTAACATTAGTCATTTATCCAGGATGTTACAAAATAAATATAATTTGAGAGATCTGATATAATTTAAAGAGTTTTATAGATTAATTTGACATTTTGGATATAATTTAAATGAGTTAATTAGAAATTATTTTAATGTAATGATATTTTTAAAAATCAACTAATGATTAGTGTTAGAAATGAATCTTTTTTAATTTTAGAATATAAAATATTATATTTAATTATATAAACATTATAAAAATATAAAATTTAGAGAAATAATATTAAAATTACTAATATGTCATAAATGTATCTTTTATTTGTCATTTGAAATTTAATATTAATTAAATTAACCCTTAAAGATTAAATATGATGACATCACAGTAATTTCAAACTGGGTAAAATAAGGGTTAAAAAAGATATAGAATAAAAAAATCCTTATTTTTTATAGATATGTTAGAATGATACTTTTGAAATAAATATCGTATTATATATAAAAATTATATTTGGTAATCGTTTTTGAAATATGTTAGCTATTAGGAATATTGGGAGTCAGAACATTACTTTTCGGACCAAGTCCACATAATTTTATTGGTTCATACTCTATTCCTCTTCATCATGACCAATAAAAAAGTAGAAAATTTTCAACAATTTTTTTTTAAATATTTCGTTTCTAATTATAAATACATTAATATAACCATTAAAATACATCACATAAATACAATTCATGTTTAAATTGTAACAAAATAAATTATATAATAAACCTAAAAATTGTTCCTTAAATGTAAATTTCTTGCGGTTATAATTATTATAAGTAATAAAAAACAATATCATAAAATAGAATTTATTTTTAGAAATTTAACCTAATATAATACGTTTTAAAAAATAAATGTAACATCACAGAGAAACATATTTCAGGGCCATATAATACATCTAATAAAAAATGAAATACATTGTGTTAAAAGTTATTTTTTTATAAAAAATAAAAAAAAATTAATAATTATAAAATCATTCCATGATATCATTATTTCCTTTATTAAGTGGTTTAAAAACATATAAATATAACTTTACTAAAAATATTATCTCTTAAAATTATAAAAACAAATTTCTAACATTCAGAATACATTTTTAAGAGAATTAATTATAGATTATTTTTTTTTTCAAATTTGAAATTTCATTAAAAGAATAAATTAAAATTTTAAAAATGATACTCATTAATTTAAATGGGTTTAATGATCATAAATGTGAAGATTAATTGATAATATTGTTAACAATTTCATATATTCAATTAAATCTAATATCTCTTATGACACATTATTCTTATGTAAAAACCCTATAATAATTATGTAGTAATACTAAAGAAGGAGGTATAATTTTTCTAATGATAACATAGTAGTGTCTTATTAATGAGGACCCAATGAGGGAAGAGATATCCTTTAATTAAACAAAAAATATATCTCTTATTAAATTACTAATAAATACTAGATGGTACACCTATAATAAACAATCAATAGAATAATTTTGTAAACATAGGCATCATATATAAAATTATATACAAGTAGAATTTGTGGTTTTGATACATTACTAGATTCTGATATAATTATGTAACTATAATAGTTTTTATGAAGAAATAATTATTGGCCTACTCTATTGTTATTCCTATAGAATAAGTTATTCTTATATTCCAAAAAAAATTCAATAATATATATATATGAATCTTCTTTGGTGGTCGAGTTATTCTTGCTAACATAGATATATAGTTTCATTAAAAATTTATGATATGATTACATAAATAATGATGTTTATATTCAAATAATATTTTAGTATTCTTGAGAATATATTTCAAAAATATGAACAAAAAATGATATGATGATGAAATATTAAATATAAATATTCATTAGTTTTATTTGTAAGTTTCACATCAGTAAAAAGAAGAAAAATCTATAGTTTTAAATATTATAGTGCTCTTACCTTCATAGGGAATATGCATACACTAAAACATGTAATATCATACCATTACATAGTACATAAGGATTTATCATACCCTTACGTCGAGTACAAAACCATTATATTTTATTTAATTGCCATTCATTTTTATAAAATATTTGTTTCCAACTATTAATGTTATTAAATTTCATCTTATAAACTATAATTCAAATTAAAAATTAAATAAAATAATAATATGTTATTATATTATTATTTTTAATCACTTATATTTATTAATTAATATATTTCGAAACTCATTATTAATATATAATATATATTTAGTAATACCATATTCTGTAATTACTTAAAATTTTTATAAATCAAAATTAAATTGTATATTAACTATTTGTTAATAATCATCATTTTAATTTTAAATTAAATCAGTTATGGTTAAGTAATTTTGTTTGAAATAACAGTAGAATATATGTTACATTATGTTTAATATAGATCTATTTATATTAATCTCTAGATATAAAGAAAATATTGTAAATTTATATTTTTGTATCATGAATATGATAAATTTACTGAATTCAAATTTTATATTGTCTATAGAAAAACATATAACATTTAAAAAATATTCTTTAAGTGAAACATATATCATACATTATTTTTAATTATTACACAAGAAATATAAAAAAAATAACCCTTTGAGTATTATTATTACATAATTATTGGGATATTAAAATATCGGAAAATTGTGAGATGAATTTTTAATATAAAAAAACAGAATTTATTTTTTCCATTATAAATTTATCCAAATTATTGATTTTAAATATAGAGAAAATATATTATTAAAATACTCTTGTTGAAAATTTTTTCTTGATACTTTTGGTCTATAAGACCAAAGAAAATTTCGGTAACACAAATTTGTTTTTAAAAAGAATTTTGGGACTAATATTGTATATAAAATGAAAAAAAAATCTTATAAGAGTATGTAACACCTCAAGACTCTATGTGTTAATTCTTTTTAAATAATTTTGATCTATTAAATAGTTTACGGAATAAGAAACATCATGTCTAAATGAACCATTTCAAAATATAGCATGATAACATTGTTATTAAATTAGAATATATGAAGAATACTAACCATATTATGAATATTATTGTATTTCTTGATTCTAAATGAAATAATAACAATTTGAAAAGAAAATTATTATTTTTTCCATAAAATTTTATAATATTAAAAAATTATCAGCTCACTCATTAAAAAAATAATGTAAAAATAATTTATAATATTATGATAAAAATATTTTCATAAACTGAATATAATATTTTAAATCCTAATATAATATCTAAATAAGTTTTTTTTGTATTTTTTCTGAAAATTTTCATTTCATGATGGAGAGTGAGAAAAACATAAATTTATTTAAAACTTCATTTAAAAAAATAAAAATAAAATTTTTTGAAATATAATTTAAACTAATAACAAGTCAATTAGATATCATTTCATCTATCATTGTTTATTGAAAATAAAATTCATATTGAATTTTGATATTAAATCATTCTTTAATTATGAGGAATTTCTCATGGAAATATGAATTTTCTATGAAATGCATTAGTAATTTAAATTTGATTTCTTCCAATTATGTGAATTGAATTTTTAAACAGTTTTAAAAAAAATTAAAAGATAATATTTTATATTATCCCATTATTTTGACTTATTTTTTTAGCATTTATTGATTGTGAATATATATGGAAATTAATATTCCAATTAAGGGTAAAACGAGTTTACCAATCCTTAGTAATAAAATAAAAGTGTAAAAAATAAGTTAAAACGTGCCCTAAACCCATTGGATAGAAATATTTAAACCATATAACCTATAACTATTCATAATTATTTTTAGAACCTTTTTTTAGGATAAAGACAATGGTCTAATTGATTCTTCTAAAAAATTATTTGTTTGTCTTCTCAACAATTAAAAAGGGCCACCTACAATCCTCTCACATTCAAACATCCAAAAAAATATTGATTCAAATAATCCCCAAAAAAATTAAATTTTAAATCTCATCAAAACATCTCAAATAACATGATTTTACCATAAATTCACCATATGAAATATTTCTGAATGAGCATAAAGAAAATGTATTATGAAGAGGTAACAATCAAAATCGATGGTTTTTATTTTTTTTCCTTTTTCTACCTCCAAAATATATTAGTAAAACATGTTTATAAGATATATAAAGTATATTAAATAAACATATATTTAATAATTTTATTTTCATTACCTTTATACATACCCTCTTTCCTCAAATGGGAAACAAAGTCGTCGATCCTATGAACGGTGGACTACATCAACGTGAACCAATACAATTTGTTCACCATCAATTGAATTCAAATATGAAAATAAGGATTTAATTAACAAATATATATTTTAATCGTTATATAATTATAATTATTTAATTATAATATCATATATATATATATATAATCTAATTAACCATTCTTTTTAATATACAACAACATCATTCCTTTGTGTTATAGACAACCACCTCGCTAGGTGATTGATTCATTATTTGCTTACGCTTTAAATGGAATGTTATAATTGTATATAAAATTAAAATATAGGACATATATGAAATTAAATTGATTATATATGTTCAATATAAAACCCATATGCATACTCTATGACTCACTTATGGAAATATATAGTCGCTCGTACATATGTATGACATACCATATCGAGGAATCGATGTGATTCATTTTCCATGACCAAACATAAATAATTATTACAAAATGTATATAAATATTAAATAATATATTTTTAACATTAATATAATTGTTTTTATGATTAATCTATATCCTATACACAGGAACAAGGACATTGATGCCAAAATAAGCAAGAAAAAAATGGAAATTGATACATGAAATAATGAAAATAATAAAATATTACTAACAAATGGGTGGTAAATTGCAATACTTGGATCATAAAATATATTTTCTGAAATGAATATAGATATTTAATTAAAGAAAAAAATTGATAATACTTTCATATAGGTTATTAATTCACAACATATAACAAGTAATGGTGAGGTAAAGAGATTATTTTAAATTTCACTCCATTTAGTTATATTTAATGTTGCAAACTAATTTAATTCATATTATGCAAATATATACCCTTTATAAAGTAATTCCTTGATTTTGTAATGAATAATTATGTTTAGATTTTTTAATAATAGTTATTTCAACCTATGGTATTTTGAAATAAATTTTACCATGTGGTAAACAATTTCATTACAGAATTTATTTTAAATAGATAATATTACATATTTATTTTTAGAAATATTTTTATATTATGTGTGTAATGACATTTAAAAATTAGTAATTATATTTATACTAGTTTTATTTGTATTTACAATTGATACACAATATATATTCAATGATAAATTCCCTCTTTAACATGATGTTATTTGATAGGGTTAATTTCATTATCTCACTTTAATCATGATTATTTTATAATTAATTTATATTGAATGAAATTATTTTATAAATTTCTAATAAACAAATTTATTTTTATTTTATTCTAATTATTCATTATAAAGAAATTTAATATTTCCTTTTTTATACAATTTTGTTTTTAAAAATATTAATAAGTTGCTTTTAATAAAAAATGACTTTATTTCTCTCTTTAATAAAAAATATTTTTTCTTCATCATCTAAGAATAATTTTTTTTTAAAAATGATTTAAAATTTAAAAATGATTTATTTATTAAATATTTTCACATGTTTTCCTTTTAAAAAAATATTTTGAACAAAATCTTAATGAAATTTTCCATTCAAATAACATTTTGATTCATATGAAAACGTTAAATGTATATTTGTTTTTAACACATAAATCATGATTCTTGTTTTCTTTCATAACTGAAGAAAATATTTTAAAACATATTTTATATGTTTCAATTTATAATTTAAAATAGAATTATTTTAATATTATTTTATGAAATTTTATTTTGATAAATATTTCCAATATGAAATGATATTTTCAACAGGAATTTTTTGAGGAAGTATTTATTATATATATGTTCATCAAATCATCCATCCATTTATTTCACATATGAAAAATTTGGTATATATTTAAATATTTACATATTTATAATTTTTAGGTACGGTTTATGATCAATTTCACCGGTGAATGTTTCAACATTTTCATTGATGAGTATTTTTTTTTGTTAAAATTCCCATGAAATATTCAAATTCTTATTATCGTTGGAACATATAATTCCTTTAAATATCCTTCTGATTACTCATAGTTAAACTGGTTTTGAAAACATATATCATTTAAAATTAGTTTTTTTACACAGAGTGATATATGATTACCAAGTAAAATTATTTTAATCTGCATTCAAAACATGGTATAGAAAATTGATCAAAAGGGATATTGTTCATGAATAAAATCGATGAATTGATAAATGAGAGAATAATTAAACCTGGAGACAATGGTGGTTCCAATTTATATATTTACCCATGATACATAAGTATTTTCATGATATGAAGTTGGTGGATTGTCTTATTTAAACATGGTTTTGATGTATACCAACCCATTGGGTTTACATTGTGTTTTTAGAGTTCTTGATAGCAGTCGTGTGAAGATTGATGAGATCATGATGTGTAATAAATATGAATTTCAATCATCAAGGATTTAGTTACAATTAGATATGATACTTTTCAATTATAATTTTTCTTGATGCATTTCATTCTCATTTTATTTATTAAAATGAATTAGTATTCTGTTATATGACATTCCATTTTCATTACTCCTTTTCAAATCATGAAAATTAAAAAATATTGTATTTTGTGTTAATTTTTTTACATTTACATGTTGTCTATTCATTACCAAATCATTATTATAAATCTATTTAAATGAAAATTTTGTTCTATTATATAAATTTCCATCTTTATTATGCATTATCTACTCATGATAGTAAAATTAATTTATGGGAATGGGTGTCAAATTATTTACCATTCCATATATATTATGTCATTTATACTAATGATAGAAAAATATTATATGTACAATTTATGTTTAGTTAACTATAATTTCATATTGATTATTCTTATTGTTTCATGACAGCTTCTCATGTACTTAACCCTTATAGAAAATTTGAGAACACAATTATTTTTCCATTTCTCATGAATTAGGAATTATGATACGATTGATATTAAAAGATATTAAACATGTAATAATGTTACTCTAATTTTTGTTTTTTTAATATAATATAGAATTCATGTGTGTATATAGTTTAACAATAGTAAAAATTGTTGGGTACTTTAGGATATGGTTCATTATATCTTATTCCCTTGCAAAAATGTGGACAATAACTCCGGGATATTAGGGTTGGGGTAGTTATAGTTTGTATTAGAAGAAATTTACTAGAGAAATTGGGAACTATATTTATGAAAAACTAGATTATGGTATGTAACAATATGATATGCATTTAGGATAAATTATTAAAAATAACCAAATAGTTTGGGAGGGTTGAGATTATGTGGTATTGTCAAAAAATTATGTGTCTAGATACTATTTGTGTATGTGGTTCTATATCATTTTTTCATAGATATAATTACATAGAAACATGTGTATTGGGTATGAATCAAGTTTTTCCCATTTCATAATAACATTACTGAATGTGAACGTGGATTGACATTCCTAGAGTATATGCTTTTTGAAATTCACATTTTCATTATAGACCATTATCATGGAATAGACTCAATGATTAAAATTAATATAAAAGGATAACCATAAGGGTTAGTATTTTTTAAAAATTGTATCATTATTTATACATTATATAAATTAGTATAGGGATTATCTAATATGATTATTGTATCCCAAAATACTATTTCATGATTTAGTGAATAGTTAAAACTCTTTCGAATCATGTTTAAATTTATTATAGAGTATAATGTTAGTACTATGAGAAAATAGATCAAATGATGAATTGAGTGACTGATATCATGATAATGTTTTAATAGTTTTCCTGAAATATGATTAACAACCTATAACTTAATCATATCCATGACTCACTGATGAAGAGGATGATAGAGTATAATAAATTCATGATTTGTGGATACCATCAGGGTATAAAATCTCAATAATTATAATGTAAGAAATATGGATACATAAAACTATAAAGGGGTATCAATGGAATGAGAAAATATTCTATGTAAATATATTAATTAAATAAATATAAAAATTGCTAATGTAAAATGAGTAATTTTGATGGATGTAAAAAAATTTCATTACAGGGATCCATTTATTCTCCATTGTCCTAAATGTCAGGACCATAGGAATTATTTGAGTGAATTCTAACTTAAATATTTATTAATATAAAACAAGAAATGAAAAATGCTGAAATAAAATGGTTGAGTTATTTGAGTATTCCTTTTGAAGAGTAAAATAGGAGATATTTTTATCAATGCAATTTTGGTTATACAAATAATGAAAAATCTATAGATTTTTTAAAATATTGGAAGAATATATGTCCTTATTAAGTCATGTGATATGTATACAATTATGGGATATGACTTTAAAGAACTTCAAAATATCATAGAGTTAAAATCCATTTTTAAAATTAGTGTGGTGGGAATATAACATGATTATGATTTTTTTTTAAAATCAATTATTAGAATAATACATATTAGTTTATAATTTGAAAATGTTATTTGAGGTTAAAATACACTATTTTTTAATTAAGAATAATGGTAATGAATAAATTTTTTGTTTATCTTATTTTTTATGTTTTAGTATTTATATTTAATAAAAATTTGTGAATTTCATAAGAATTATATTAATATGTTAATAGAAAGATGAAAATATTCATACATGGTGAAACCCCATTGCATTATATAATGGATGTGGGGTTTGGACCCAAAAATGATATATGATAAGGGAATATAACCTACCACTATTCTATGTAATGTCATGGTGTATATATTATTGTTTTTACTAAAACATGTTGATGAATAAATATTAGTGATGAACCAGTGGGGTTACTGTTGAGGTTTAGGGATGGAATTTCTATTTTTTAAAATATGTGTTAAAATTATGAGTTTTAGAATATATTTATAGGCATAGACATGAAATTGATACACTATTATAGATCTTAAGATCAATCAAATGTGAATTTTAGTTCTTCATTTATGCATAATTAAATTCTAGATATTCATTATTTGGATTACATGGTGAATTAGAAAGTGATTTAGGTAAAATTAAAATATAGAAACCTGTTATTATAATAAAAATGAATCTTGTAAGTATACTAACTTATACTATTATAATGGTAATTAATTTATCAAAATTTGGAAAAGTATTATGAAATAATTTTTTTCCTTTTACCTTTATATATAGAGAATCATGTAGTTTTTTAATTTAGAATATATTTTTGGTATTGGGGACCATAAATTTACATGGATAAATAACATTCTTGTTATGAATATTATCTATAACTCCCTATAATGTTTTATGATTATCTGAAATCTCCATATTTTCACATTCCACCAATATTATCCTACATGGAAAACTAGTCATGTGTTACATCAAATGATTCTTTTATTTCTAACTCCCTCATCTGAAGATAATTTTTTATTAACCCTATTATGTTGTCAGTTTACCATAAATTCTATTTCCAAATAACTGACCCTTGATTTTATAGATTAATATTAAATTGAAATGATAAAATTTAATAAAGGTGAGGAAAATTTAACAACCCATGATTTTAAAATAATAGTGATTTTTTCAATAGAAATCATGACAAGAAGTGATGATCTTAACCGAGAATTTTTCCACCGTATAATTTAATTATCATTTTTTATATAAATTTGATATTTCTGATAGATTGTAGACCAATAATCTCTATGTCTGAACGAACATTATTATAATATACCATTAAAAAAATGAAATTAAATTAGAGGTTATTAATAGTTAATAATAAATTAAGAATATTATTGTTATATATTGAGAAAAATTAACTAAAAATCAGTTAACATAAAAAAATGATTTATTATAAGAAAAAATGTATTTTTATAAAAAAAATAAATAACTCAATCTTTCATTAAATAATTTTTTTTAAAAAAATAACAATTATTGAAAAGAATTATTTTACAAAAATTATAAAGAAATTATTTTAATATCATAATTATCATTGTTGGATATTTAATATTTTCTAGAAATGTTTCATTTTTCAATGAATGGAGAAAAATATTGTTTTTTATTAAAAAATTACATTTAAATTAAAAATTATTTATGTAAAATAATATTTTCAAATGGATATAATGTAATAATTTTTCATAAATCTTATAATTAAATTTTTTTAATCATTTTTATTTAGAAATAGGATAATCAATAATTAACGAGCAATTAAGCTCACTCTTATTTTGTTTCTATTACAATGAATATATAAAATATACAATGAAGGAAAAGAAATGGTATATTAAAGATAATAATTGTATTCTCAAAATTATTTTTGTTTTAATTAGTGTGTTAAAATTAAATTTGGGAATCATGTATTTACCAATTTTTCAAAAACTATTACACTGCTCAGTGTATCAGGATCTGATTCCATTATCTTATGAAAATGTAATTAATTGGACATTGGATCTAGACTACTAGGGTGTGGGTCATTACTTATTCCATCACTATTGATATAGGTAATCTGCTCTTCATATAGAGTGTAAAATAAATATTATATTTCTTGTTATTATCTAGAGTGTTATGATCTATGCGGAATGGATTCCTAAGGAAATTAATGCTAATTTTACATTAGGAATTTAAATAAATTAATTTGATTGAAAAATTACATTTTAATAATATACGAAGAGAAACTATGTTTCAAATTTATTTATTTACTCATTTTGAAGAATATTTCCTTATTTTAGTTATTGGAAATAAATACATCATTTCCCAAAGTATCCTTAAATAAAATAGAGGTGGTGAATGAGTGACTATTTTTTTACAAATTTCAACATTATGAAAGATAATCCTTGAAACGTGGTAGTTTTTCTTCAATATCAATTATATTAAATACAAAAAATTTAATATGTTTTAATGTAAGAAAATTAAAGATGATTTACATGGTTTGGACTCAGTTTGAGAACCTACACTCATTCTATAACTACACCCACAAGTCAATATAATTTATATAAAATAAATAAGTGAATAAAAATTATTACTAATTATGTTAAATATCTTCTATCTCTTAATTGGAATTATATTACTTACTAATTTTAGTGGAAAAATTTTTCATACAAAACATTATCCATATAAGATTATGTGACTTTATTTTAACATCCCTTATAGTTGTCTATCTAAAAATTGTATTTGATGTGGCTCTATTTGATAGCCTCCTCATGATAACTTCCATTTAATGGTCTCAGTCTGATGAAATTTTATTAAATTTCATCATGTAATTCATGTTTATGATCTACATATTTTATGAATATTAATAAATGAAAGTACTCTCAACACTCAAACTAATCCCCAAATTATAATTAATTATATCTTGTAAAATGAAAATAACTCAGTCGAATATTCTTAAATGAATTTGTTTTTCAAAATTTATCCTTCAATATTAATCATAAAATAAAATGGATACAGTAATACAACACCAAATCTACAACCACTCAAATTTTATCCATCAGTGAATAGTTATAAGAACCATTTTTCTTTTCATCTGTATTTATAGTTCCTGAAGGTATAATCAATGTGGAAAATATGAATTTTTTTCCTACTCAACTAAATTAAGAAATGTGAATTTATCATATATTTGACCATCATTTTGGAACTTCTCAAATTTTTTAAAACAACATGGGTCTTGTAAAATATTATTTCATTATCTATAACTTTATAATTATAAAAATTTCACAAATAAAAATATTCTAACATTCTTCCAAATTACTTATCCAGATATTGATTGTCTAGAAATACTCTATCAGAAATTATTTTAGGAACATTATTCATCTTTACAGTTTTATTGGCCCACAAAATTATAAAACATTTATACAGTTTGGTCATTTTATAGTTAAAACTAAATAACAGAAAATGAATTCAATAGTAATATAGTATTTAATAATACTTCAATATTAAAACATCATAAAATAAACCTATATATAAGCTCATATACTTCTTCATTATATTATTTTTTATTGATTCATGATGGTTTACAACATTTATGATACTTCCAATAAATTTAAATTCCTTAAATGAATTTATAATATAAATATAAAACATTCAAAAAATCATTATTTTTTAAAATTGGTCTAATTTAAAACATAAACTCTTACACCTACTTTCTAACAACTCTTTTTGAAACTCTCATCGAACCATCATATTCTCTCTGGGGAATCTACATTAAATATTATCACACATCTATATCTTGAATGCATTGTCATGTGATTTCATTCTAACCATAATGATTATATCTACAATTTTCACATCTAAGATATTGAAATATGAATCCTTGAGCAGTATTTCATCTCTTCAACATTTTTTCAGAACAATAAAATAAATCATCCATAATATTATATACTTCTAGTAAATAACTATTTATTTAACTATGTACTATAATACTTGTTTCATCAATTTGATATCCACTACATTGTTTGGTTAGTATTATACCATTTTTTGACTAGAGTCATTTTAAGATTTAATAATATTATAATAACCCCTTCACAATCATCCATATTGAATAACAATTTTTTTGCTTCTCACATTTTTCAAAAAATCAATGATTTTAACGATCAAATAATTGCCAAAAAAAAAACATCATTCAAAAATTAAATTTCTATGACTGTGTCCGAATAAACTTGTTGAACATTTTCTAGCATCAACATCTGTAATCATCACACATACCAGATTTTTAATACTCTTGAGTAATGTGTTCAGAAATATTTATTCTAAAAACATCAACATTACACTAATCATATTCATTTCAGGTTCTATTGGGTAACTATAGTAGGAGATGTATCTAATTCTCAACATTCGAGAATCTACATCCAAAAAATTCAATTATCCTTTCATAAAAAATATTATATCATGAACAGTTTTCATGATAACAAAAACTATGATATAATAATGAGATCATGAAAATTAAATATCAAGATCAATAACATCCAAAAATACCTTATTTATAGAATTTTCAATAGTATTATTTTCAAAAAAGTCACCCATTTTTTTTGAAAATTAAAATGTCTTAAGAAGACATTATTTAAAAAATGTGTGTTTTGAATAATGAAATTATTTTTTAAATAAAAAACATAAAAATTTATCATCATTCTATAAATTGTATTCCATACTCTCAATAAGTGCATATTCAACTCATCATTTTTCAAAACACAAAATTTTCAACATTTAACATAACACAACCATTCCAAAAAATGGATTTTCCTCACACAACATAATAAGATAATGTAATGTTTTTATGGTATTAAATCCAATGATGATAAGAATATTTTCATCCATGTGAAAAAATACCAATAACTTTTCATTAATCCTCGTTTTCTATCTATCCACAATTTTTTGATAATGTCAATATCAAATTCATTTACATTTTTAATGTAATACTCTACAATATTTGGATAATTTTGTAAATATCATCCCTTTTGGAATCATAATCATTAAAATGATCAGGGACGTTCATTAATATGTTTAAGAATTTTTTATGGAGGTTGTACAGGATGTCTCAGCCTCAATAATATAAATCTCTCCCTTTGAATAAATTTTGTGAAAACATCATCAATATTTTATTTTTATTAAATCAATAAGAAATAACATATCCATTCACATATTTCTATTTATGAATTGATTGATTATATCTATATTCTTTTGTACTGAGTTTTGGAAATATTTTTTGAATATTCAATTCCACTCTGATTGTCACAAATTAGAATCAATTGATTTTAATCATTACAATTAAAATCATCAAATTGAATGTTATTATAAGGCCTAACCTTAAACATAATATAATCATGAGTTAATTAAAAAATTTTAATTTAATTCAAATTGTGGATATTTTCAGGTTTTGATCTTTAGATAATTCAGTCATAACATACACATAAGATCTTGAATATTACAAGTAGACACATCAACTCACAATCCTATTTTCATAAATCTAAAACACTTTAAAATTAAATATGACATAGTTTCATGATTTAACAACATAACTTTTTTTAAAACCATCCATTACTCTATTCATCTTTATACCCTGTAAAAAATATTTCAAAACATGAGATGAGCATAAAAAGCATAGTAAGGGGTTCATAAGTTAAGAAAACTTTTAGTCTAATTATAACTTGAAAACCATGAATAATTTATCATAATGTAATATTTTTCACCTTTCAAATCTAGTAAATATAATTCAATGAATATAATCTCAGTGTATACCCTTTTTATAACTTGAAGATTGATATAAATCCCATAAAAAACATAATATTTCATATAAAGGTAACTTGGGACATAACCAAACTTAACTGGAATAACCATATGGTCCACTTAAATTGATATCTCTAAATGTAATATCTATACAACCAACATTCATACCAAAAGAATTGGAGGTTATAGAGTAATAATTCTTCCTTAGTTTATGAGGGAAGCAAATATCATTTCATTTATCACGTAACAACGCATCATTGGTTTATCATCTACTCACCTGTCAAATGTCAATGATCCATTACATAATCATAACACATAAGTATTATAAATATCAAAATTTCAGTAATAAAATTTAATTTTTAATAATAAGATATCATTTAAAGATATTAAAATAGTCAATACATTTGAAAAAACACTTTCAATACCAAAACAACCAAAAGGGAATAAAGGTTTTTTGACATTTTAAAATCATTAAGGCTTTTAGAGGAATCCAAATAGTGATTACGACGGTGGAGTGGTCATTATCAATGCGCACATTGAAAAAATTCCTTTTGTCATTTTGTAAAACACATCGTACAAAAATTAATCCCTTTAAATGAAATTTAAATTTAAAGTATTTTATTATACACCATATAAAATAAAGAGGTATATATAATCATGATATGCCACAATGAATGGAGATTGAGATAAAGCCCCTTATAGTGATCATTTTTTTAATAAAGTATATTGATTATGTGTATTCACTATACATACACAAAAATGAGTGTATATATAAAAGATAGGATATAAAAATTTATATCTCACATAATCATTGCACGTTATAATCAAAAAGTAAAAGTTTAACACAAAGAATGGAAGTTGTGGTAAGATGTTCCCTTATGAAAATTCAACAGCGTAACGATGTCATTAAAAATTCAGAAAATGATTTGATGAGAGAGAAGGGTCTGTCATGAAAAAAAATTAAATTTTAAGAAATAATGATATATAATAACATATCAAAACCTAATAAAATTGAAATTAAAATACATAACCTAAAAAAAGTCTTTGACTGACAGAAGAGGGTGAATAGTTCCCTAAACTTGAGTTCGACAAGCCTTATATGTTCCTTGGTCTTCCTGAATAATAAACATAAGTCAATATATACATGATTCAGAAATTTTTTAAAATTTATTATTCCTTTTATATCACTTATTACCATGTTATAAAAATTACAGAATTATTTAAGTTAATATCGATCGTCTTGTCGATATTGGATACTTGAGTAAAAAATGAGAACATTTTATTTAGAAATTCTCTATGTGGTCAAAATACCCTTATTCCCACACAAGTATTAATGAATAAAATACCACAAATATATATTATATTTTTATTTTTAAAAATCCATAAAATTTAGAGATTAGATTTTAAATGCACTGTTCATAGAGACGGTATGCCGTCCGTACGCATGAACTATATATTAATTTATTTTTTATATTAATGAAATGAAAACTAAATGATACGTATATATATTATAATCCAATATAATATCAAATAATATGAATGTTAAATATTTTCATTACTTCCATACTTTATATATTCCATGTGTGGCATAAACGATTCATATCCCTTTGAGGAGGTTTAAGTCTACACTTTCTCAAATGAAATTATCATATATACACATCATTAAAAGTATAAAGGTATGTTTGTAAAAAAATATAAAATTATCATAGAAATATATAAATATAATATATATTTCATGTCTAAATACAGTTCCATCATAATGTCCACCATGATAGGTGGCAGGGGCAAATAAAAAAATCAACATTTCGTGATGTACCTGTTCACTATACAGAAAAATAGTATGTTCTTCCCCATTTCAAGGATGTGTGATTATGTATTATTAAACTACATTTCCTAAAATCATCTTATTTTAACTAATGTCCTTATTTTCTTATAAATTAAAGGAATAATTTGAGTGTTGCGGGTTGGATAAGGGAAAATAAATGAATGAAGCATGAGAGAAGACATTACATCAAATCAGGTAACTACTTTTTATTTAAGTTAAAATGAATTTTAAGAATTTCTTTCGTCCCATGGTAATGATTCTAGGATGAAAATAATGATGTTGGGAGATTATTAGGGAAGAGGTTGGACATGAAAATGGGGCTTGAGGGGTGTTAGTAATGGGTTACAAGTGTTGGGCTTTTATTAGATGAAGGAGGGGTACTTTATGAATGTTTTATAAGATTGTTTTATTTTAAACAGAATTTGGATTTAAAGTGGTCCCCAACTCATTAAATTCAAATATAACATTAGGATTTTTTTAAATCCCATGAAACAATTAGTTTTATACAAGTTCAGGATTTAAATTTAACAGAATCATTTATATTTTTCCCTTAGTTTACTATTTTAACTCTTACAATGTCTTCTAGTATATTCATACTATATTGTCAATATAGTTTCCATTATATGCAAATGAACCACAAGGGGTTCATTAATGACATTTGAAACATTATCTATGTATTTTTTCAGAATCTTATATTTTTTTGACAATTATATCATTTAGTAAAATAATATTTGTTTTAAAATCTCATTTATAAATTTTGTTATAGAATTGATATCATGAATTTTTGAAAAATCCATTAAAACCTGATTATTACAGAAAATAATTAATTGAAATATAAAAAGTCATGATCATCCCCAAAAATATTTTGTGGCATAAAAACATAAAAAATAAATTCATTTTAATATTTATAATCACATTTATTTAAATTAATCATTAATTATGTAATCACTACATCGTCATTGTATCATATATATATATATATATATATTTATTTGATTAATAAAAATTATTAATAAAATAAAATGATGTAAGAAATATTTTTATATTAATAATTACTATTTATAGTCGGAAGTAGAACATATAAAACACCATATAAAAAATTAATTACTAAAATATAGATGTTTATGAAATTTTTTTATTAACTATAAATTAATTATTATGAAATGTCATTTTAACATCAAATTTATTTTATGTGGGAAACAAATCAACCAAAGGATGCCCATGGTTGAGCATATATCATCCAATAAGATTTGGACACTTGTTAGGGTAATTTAAAAATATTATTATTATTTACCATTATTTACCATATTTACCCTTTAACAGTTGTAAATAAAATTATTATTTAAATTATTATTCATAATTCATAAAAAAACATACTTATTTACACAGTTCGGAACTCCTGATTCCAAATACGATATTGATTTTTCCAAATTAATACAAAAAAATTGCAGTAATTTATTTGAAAATAATTGATGTTGTAAAAACCCAAAAGCATATTTTTAATATGTAAAAACAACCAAAATATTGACATTTGTTCATGTAAAATTTAAAAGTGGAATTAATTGTAATTACAAAGATTGTATTAAATAATGAAAATATAATCCAATTAAAATTTAAATCTAATTATATGTATAATCTACCTATGTATATAAATTAAATAAAAATCCAATATTGAATTGAAATGCAGGATATTTCATTATTCATTAAAAAATGAAATTTATCAAAAAAATACCAAATTTACATCCAAAGATATTTTTGATGTCTGGATTCTAATGAATAATCTTATTTTTTTAAATTAGAACATATAAAAATAACAAAAACTAGATTTAAAAATGGTTCTCCAGCAAAAGGGGGTAAAACAACCTTTTAAAAATATTACAGTATTTCATTCTTAAAATCAGTTTCATTTTTATTTTAAGCTTCTAAAATTTATTGGATAAATGTAATGAAATTTTTAAATCTTCTATAATAATATTTTTTTTACCTCTATGAATTCCCGCCAGTACAATGGTTAGTCTTTAACTACCATTTAAAATAATAATAACATTACATTAATTTTTAGTATATCTCAATGTTGTGTGCGATGCACGATTTCAGAGAAACCCTTTGTTACGTGTCGAGTACACTATCCAAAAAAGCATCCCCTATAACGTAAAATGCATTTCATTTTAATATGTATTAATAGCTATTAAAAATCAGTATTCTATCAATACATGGGTCATTACATCCTTCCCCCTTTTGGAGATTGCATCCTCACAATTTTAAAATTGGGCTCTGAAACATCATATAAAGTCCCACATAGGAAAAAGAATCAATAAAAATATAACTTTAAAATAAAGAAAGAGATGTTCAATGGTCACTCCAGATAACTCATATTTGTATTTTTTGTAGGAATATATGTATATGGAAGAGAATCTAACTAACATGTTTGGATGTAGAGAGATAGAAAAGGTGATCAAGAGAATGTTAACCACCGAAAAATCACAAACTTATGATAGGTTAAATGGTCATAGAATCCCTATTAGGAAAAGAAAATGAAAAAATTTTATTGTTTTAATTTATATTTCATAATGTTTAATAATTTAGTTATGATATTGACTAAGAACATAAGAAAATATAAATTATTTTTATATATAGTTTCATTCTTTAATAAACTTCTATCACGAACACAACTTTAATATGAATGATGAGTACTCATGATGACTTGGTCACACCAAAAGTACTAGGATCAACATCTATAGAATCACATAATACAAAAAATATTAACTATATAATTCCCCTATCTTTTGACATTAACCAAAAAGAAAATGGTTAGTACTAGATCAGATAATCCCCAAAAAGAAAATCTTTTATAAAAAGGAAATCTAATCATGCTCTCCTAAATTCAACAAACAGTACCTAAAGTAATGCAAAGTCCATTCAATACACAATTTTCATTATATTTTCAATATAATCCGAACAATGTTTTAAATCCAAAACTATGATGAATTTAATCACATGGTCTTCCACAATAAATCGTATCATTTTTCTTCAAATAACATTGACTACTCTTAAAGTCTGAAACAAAAGTGTAACTAACCTAATCACATATTCTCTAATATAGCTTAATCATATTAATAAATAACCCAAATCACTACATGTCCACAATAAAACACATATTCTTCCATAAAAATGTTTCATCCATTACTCCACAAATTATATCTCATAGTATTCTATTTTTTAGTCATATAGTGTTCCCAAAAGAAAATAATGTCTTCCCAAATAACATTTATCATTTAATCACAAAATCATTTTTCTATACAATTGATATAAATTTGATAAAACATATGTTCAAAAATAAACATATCCTTCATCCATAAAATCATTTAACAAAAAAATGTCATTTTAACAAGGGACATCATGTAGGCCAATTGTAGGCGATGTGATCTTGTCACCCTTAGGTTGTGTGTTTGATTCCTTTGGCCTTTCCGGACACAACAGATTGACACAAACTAATAGGTTTTTCTTTTTCAAAATCCATATAATTATAATAATTTTAACAAAATGAGATAAAATCCTTAAAAATATCCATATCATATCTTAAACTCAAATTTTATATAATAACTCAAATTTTTCATCCCAAAAAACTAATAACCCATAATTTTTTCAGAAAAAGAACACATGGACCCCTAAGGTTATCCATTATTTCTTCAAATGAAAATATTATTCTTCATTGAATAAATATTTTACATATCAATCAGTAGGGATTCACCTACTATAGGTATTCTAATGTAATCCCATCATTAATACATTTAATCAAATCTTTTATCATAGATATAACACCACTATTCAATTCATAGACATCTTAATCATAGAAAAATCTTCTTGATACTTTATCTAAGTTCTTCTATCATACTATTGTATACATCCTTACAACAAACAAAATCAGGAATAACGTCCAATGATTTATGTGATTCCAAAACATGAGATAAGAAAAAATCCATACCTTTCAAAGGACATTTTCTGTTTCCTCATATTCAATTAAATGTAATTAGGAATTGGTAAACATATATATTTATGATTCTAGTAAACCTATTCACAATCCTTATTCAATAAAAATTTATTTTTATAATGACCATATACATACCATATAAAACATTTAATTGATCCTTCGAAATCAATTTATTTCCCTTTCCGAGAGTCAACTAGTAACTTCCCTTTTCCATGGCAGGTTATTTCTTTAATACCATCATTATCACATCTAAAACATCTTCCCATACCATGGAATAATTTTTTAGGTTTTTCTATCCATTTCATTGACACATAGGAATTGTAATATATATACATTTATGATAATTACCTAAAAATATATTGGTATTTGATTCTGGTATATTTGAAGCCTTAGAAAATTCACAAGGATCATGTGGTCAATCATTACTCAAGATAGTTAGTTAAGAATAACCACAAGAGTTCCCATTATAGCACAATTTTAATTCAGTTGATCATTCAAAACCCACCACAGTTTTCCTCACAACCATTTTCACTTTGGTTCTGACCGGATCCATCCTTTTACTATAACCCAAAATGTCAGTGTGAGTATATCAATAAAATCATCATATATTATCTTATAAAGAGGGTTAACACTAAGAAATACTTTTTCATGTGATCTTAAACTCATTCCATTTATCTAAAATAACTATGAATCTTTCTAATATGGTAACCCTTATGGCTGTGACACTTTTCCTTTAATAACACTGTAACCTCTAATGTTATCTAAACTTACTTCTGTAACATACTATATAGACTAGCCTTAAAACTAACATAATCATGAGTTACGTTAAAAAATTTACTTTAATTTACATTATGGATCTATTTAAGATTTTAGATTTATAGAATTATGTCATAACTTATACATAATATCTTGGATATTACAAGTAGATAATTCTTCTCACTATACTTTTTTCATAAAATTAAAAGTCTTTAAAAAAAATCTGACATCGTTTCATGTTTTAACAAGACAACATTTTCTTGATCCCATAATTGAATCAATTATTCTTTATGTTTTTTAAAAACCATTTCAAAACGTGGGTTGAGTATAAAATTTTCAGTAAGGGATACATAATTAATGAAAACTATCTTCCCTGGGATATCACAAAAACCACAAATATATTATCGCAGAGTAATACATTTCTCATTTAAGAAGTAATAACTATACTTAATAGAATATATGCTCATTAGATAGAATTTATGAATCCATATGATTAACATAAATCCTATAAAAATAAAAATATAGTATATAAAAGTAAATTGGGACATAATCATACATATATTGAATAACCATTTGGTTGAATTCAACACATATCTGTAAATAGAATAACAATACTGCTGAATTCGATACCCAATGCATTGGACGTTATAATGTAACCACCCATCATTGTTTTATCACGGAACAATATATCATTTGTATGTCATGTAACAACACAACATTGGTTAATTGTGTAACCATCAATTAAATGTCCAAGTACCATTACATAATCATAACTCATTAAATATAACAAAGATCTACAATTCTATAATATCATATAATTTTCAGTTAGATGATTTAATTTCAAGGTAATGAAATACTCAATTTATTTCAAAAACCATTTTATATACCAATAAACCCAAAAATGTAATAAGGGAATTTTTTCTATTTAAAAATAATTACAAGTCATAGAAGAATCCAAATAATGATTATGGCGGTAGAGATAACGTCGACGCCACATATGTTGAAAACATTCCTTTTACTGTTCAATAAAACAATTCATATAAAATATATTCCCAATGAATTAAAGTAAAATTCAAAGGGTTTTTTTACACACCGTATAAAAGAATGAGGTATATATTATCAAAATATGACCCTATGAAAGTAGATTGAGACGATATCCCTTAAAAAAGATAATTTTATAAATAAAATAGATCGATTATGTGTATTAACTGTATGTACATATAAATAAAAATGAAATTAAATATCAAAATGTATATCTCATGTAATCTTAGCATGGATTAATAAAAAATTAGATTCTTTACTCCAAAGATAGAAATCATGTTACTATGTCCCCTTACTAAAATTTAGTCGCATAACAACATCACTTAAAAATTCTGAAAATCAGTTGATGAAAGGGAAAAGGGTCCCAAATCACTTGGACATAAAATTTATAGCCACAAGGTTATAGATGAACATATCCTAACATAAGAAAACTTAATATAAAATACATAACCTAAAATAAGTATTTGACTAAAGGATGAGGGTGAAAGGTTCCCTTACCTTGAGTTTAACATACCTCGTATGTTCCATGTTCTTGTTGAATAATAAAATTAATTTAATTTCTACATGATTCAATAAATATTTCAGGTTTATTAATCCCTTAATATAAGTTATTAACATGTGATAATAATTACATAATTATTTATGTTAATATCAGTCGTCTTGTCTATATTGGATACGTGAGTCGAAAATGAATTTGTTATAATTACAAATTGACTATGTGGTCAATATTTAATTATCAACAGAATAGTATTCATGAATTAATCACCATTTATATTCAGTATATATGTAGGTAGAAATTCCCATAACATTTGGATATAATTAATGAAACACACCGTTCGTAGAGACGGTAAGACGTACGTATCCATAAATGATACATTCATTTATTTTTCATATTAGAGAAATGAAAAGTAAATGATACATAGTTATACTAAAAAAATGGTATTATATATAATGATATATTTGTTTCCTAATTTCATTAATTCTATACTTCATATGTTCCATGTATGTAATGAACAAGTCATATCACTTTGATGGGGCGGTAGTCCACACTTCCTCAAATAAAATTATCGTATTCACACATCATGAAAATAAAAAAGGAATGCTTCTATGTAAGAATTATATTATCAAAGAAAAAATTTAAATAAAAAATATATATTAGCTATAAATATTGAACCATAAGAATGGCCACCACGATCGGTGGTAGGGAGAATCAATCAATCAACATTTTGTGAAGTGACAATTTACTGTTAAGAATAAAAGAAAGTTCGTATCCATTATAAGGATGTGTGTGTGTTTTTAGATCGGATTATTATCATAAAAACATCATGGTATATTTGAGATATTGGTTTTTTAATAAATTCAAGGAATAAATAGAGTTTTTGTGGTTGTAGAAAGGAAAATAAATGAAATAAGTTTGAGAGAATACATTACCACAAAACAAGTAACTCTTTTTGATTTAAGCTAAGAGGCTATCTTGAAATTTCTTCAACAAATAGTAAATCTTCTATGACTAATATAGAGATGTTGGGAGCTTATATGGGTAGATTTTGGACTAGATAATGGGTCTTGAGAGAGCTGAGTAAGGGGTTATAGGTGGTGGACTTTGATAATAGGGAGGAGGGGTACTTTAGGAATGTATTCTAAGATTATATTATTATAAATTGAATTTAAATATAAAAAGGCCCCAGACTTATTTAAATCAATTATAAGATGATTATTGTTCTAAATCCTCTCATATAATTGGTTTTAAACATATTTTCATTTCAAATATAACCTTATCAATTAGCTTTAACCCATAATTAACTAATTTAACTCTACCACATCTTCATGTATATTCATACTTTATGGTTAATATAGTTACCATATAATACCCATAGAACCATAAGGGTTAACCAATGTCATTTTGAACATTGTATAATTAATTTGAACAAATTTAGTATTTTTAGGACTATTATATCTTTTAATAAAATATTTTTTTTAAAAAAACTCATTTATGTCGATTTTAGACAATTCATATCACTTCATTCTAAAGAGGTATGGAAACTTTATTCATTACTCAAAAACGTCATTAATTAAAATATAAAATGTCATAATCTACCCAAAAAATCGTGGATTTCATTTAAATTACCTAAATAAATTTATTTTAAAAATGATAATCAAGATTATTTGAATCATTAATTAATATGGTAATCACTACATTATCATTGTTTCATAAATATATTTATTTATATGATGTATAACAATTATAAATAAAATATATTGAGTTATTAAATAATCTTATATTCGTAATTACTATTTATAGTCAAAAATATTACTTATATAACATGTATAAAAATTGTTTTACTAAAATATACATGTTTATGATACATTTTCCATTTTGATAAATTAATTTTTATAAAATGCCATTTTCACATAAAAGTGGATCCATGGGGCCCCTAAACTACCCAAGGATGAAAATGGTCTGAAATATCTATAAAAATAGGATTATGACACATTTAATCATAATATAAATTTATTATTATAATATATTTTTTCCTTTATTAAATTATTTACCCTTTAACAATGGTAATAAAAATTATTATTGAAGTTAATATTCATAATTCTAAAAAAAGGTACCTATTTACACAATATGGACCTAATGATTCGCAATATGGAATAAATATTTTTAAAATCATGAAAAACAAGTTTAAGTAAATAATTTAAAATTAATTCTCATTGTCAAAAATAAAAAATGTTTTTTTACGAAGTAAAAACTACCAAATTGATTGACATGGGTTTATGCCAATTTAAAAGTGAAATTACATCCAATGACAATAATATGATTAAATGGAAAAATATAGTCTAATTAAACATTATAAAAAATTAATTTACAACATCACAATGTAAATAAATTATATTAAAATGGAGTTTTGAATTAAAATGCAAGATTTTCACTATTCTGTAAAAAATTAACAATATCAGAAATGTAAAACAATTTCATTCAAAATAGATTTTGATCTCCAACATCTAAATAATTATTTTATTTCATCCAATAAAACATATAAAAGTGAAAAAACTAGATTTAAAAAGGGTTCTCTATCAAAAGGTAGTAAAATGACCATTTAAAAATATTTGAGTATATCATACATAAAATCAGATTCATTCTTATTTTAAGAATCTAATATTTATTGGATAAATTTAAAGACATTTATAAAAAATGTATAATATTTTTTTAGTATGCTATGTTCATTCCAAAAAATTAAATAGTTATGCATTAACTATGATTAAAAATAATAATAATATTATTTTATTTTTTTGGTATAACAGAATGTTCTGTGCAATGTAAGATATCGGAATAAAAATCCATGTTGCGGGTCATGTATGCAATAAGAAAAGCATCCCCTTTAGTTTAAAATTAATATCTTATTTATAAGTATTAATAGAAATTAAAATGTATTATTCTATAAATACCTCAATAATTACAATTAATCCACAATATTTGTGTACAATCCTTTGTATCTTAAAAATATTTGGATTCTAATTTTCCAAATGTTAGTAAAAATGGTTTCATAATATGATAACTCACACCAAAATCTCCCATGAAAAAATATTTATCATGAAAATTATTTTCTATCATTATAATCTCTATCCTATTTTACATCCCTGTATCTTTGGTCATTCATATACAATATTATTTTGTATATCAACACATATTAAATTGATATTATAACATATCATAGAATTATATATGCTTTGAAAATATGATATTATTTATGAAATCATTGATATCATGTACAAAAACTCACTATATAAAAAAAATCTTGTATTGAAGCTAGTAGATAAAGAAAACATCCTATAAAATTTGGAAATTTATTTGGATTCACTATATTTCATAATTATTCTTTTCTCATTTTCATTCAGATTAAAATATAAGTCTAATCAAACAAATATTTTTCAATTCCATTATATTATAACTACTCCAATTCATTAATTTCATTATCAAGAATAATGACTATTTGATTTTTTTGAACATGTTATCCTAAAATGAATGTAAATTATCCAAACATTTACAATTAAATTTTTTTTATTTCATCCAAGGACACATCATGAATTTTTCATCTATCCCTAAAAAAAACATATCACCCACATAAACAATTAATATTATTTTGTTTGAGTTTACATATTTTATATTTAGGTTTTTTTAACTACTCGTAAGTAACAATAATCTTTTTTAATTTATTATTAGGTTTGAAGTACTGGGGACATGTGGGGTTTATTAAACCCATAAAAGGATTTTGCTAACTTAAAAACATTATTTCTAACACCATCAATAACAATTGTCATATTTTATTATTTCATACATCTTCACCAATCCTACCATTATAAATTTAATTAATTACATCAATTTGATAAACATATAAACACTAATGTGTATCCACTAGTTGAAGAATCCAAATGGATTTAAAGAATTTAATGTGATGAAGGATTCCTCAAAATCTTCTCCAACAACCTATGAATATACATTAAAAACAAGTAAAAATTTGATTAATTAACCAATTTAACTTTTATAAATGTGTTTATGTATACCGAATTTGTTCCATGTACATTTTAACAGGTGTTCATGGAACAAGTTTCCATATTTCATTTTTCTAGATTTAACCCAACTCATAATACATTGCATTAACATTTTTTCTCGCTTCCGAAACTGATTCTGGTTCTATATATAAAATTAATGATGTTTTATTTTATAATCTTAACCTTATTAAAGTATTAATCTTAGTTTTATAATATTTATGTATTTTTTAGTTTAAAAAAATTATTGTCATGTATGAAATTTCACTATTTCACTTTCAGCATAAAAATAATCATTAGAAGATATATTAATGTCTTGATATATCTATTTTAGATAGAATTCACATTCATTTAAAATATCATGTTTATATTCCACATAATTTTAAATTGACCTTTTCAATCAATTTTTATTTTTAAAATAATTTGTGTAATAGTAATCCACCATCTTTTGTGAATTTTTCCCCAATATTCATAACTTCGTCCATTGGGGAAATATTTAATGACTTTTCCTTACTCGTATTTTTCATTATATATCCCATTATTTGGATTTTAAATTTTTAGTAAATAAATATTTTAGACAATCATGAAAAATTTCAATAATGTTATCTTGTTATGAAAATTATCATATAAATTCTTGTTTGATTCTATCAATAAAAAACATAGTTATTGTACATGAATTTTAATCATAGTATCTTATCCAGAGTAGATCATTAAATGGATAAATTAATCTAACATTCTTATTTCAATTTCCAAAAAACTTTTATTTTTTACTTTCAACAAATCTATTAGGTTTTGGTGTGGATGGAGCATTATACTGATTTTTGATTCAATGATTCTTCAGACATGATTTAAAATAATTACATGTGAACTATGCATCATTATATGTTCTCAAATACATAATAAAAAACATTTTTTATCTTTTAATATCTTATCTAGAAAGATTGAACATTTATATAACCTTAAAATTATGTTTAATAAATATTTTTTTTATCATCTGAGTGATTTTAATAATAAAAGAGGTAATTTAAAAATATACTTTTATTGATTTTTGTCTCATTGATTCATAAATCTCTGAATGAATATGTTCAAGAGTTATGGTTGACTAAATCTATACATTCTTATGAATTTTACCCGTCCTTTTACAAATATGACATTTTATGTAAACATCCTATTTTCTTATTATCATGGATAAAAAAATACATATAAAATTTAATTTATTTTTTTTGTTCATGAATTTCCAAAAAATATTCACATGTCTATTATTCTAGGTTATATTATCATTTTTATCACATAAATAAAATTAGAAATATTATTCTAATTAATGGAAAATGATTCTTCTAGATGGTTCATTCCTTGAATTTTTTCTTTCTATATTCCTTTTCATTTTTTGGAAATCAGATTTTCATTTGGGGAGTTTTCATAAATACTTCAACGTGGTTTCCAAACATGTTAAATCTTACAAAACCTTCATTGAGACCTCCAAAATATTTTACATTATATATTTTTTTAAAATATTTAGATTTTAATTTGACATCATGTTGCTAATTAATAATGTTAATCACATGCTTCCACAATTACATCCCTTCGATTTGTACCTTTTTCTATATACTGAACAATTATCCCAATAATCAAATTCCATGTTTCAATATATTTCATAGAACCAGAAAAATCTTTCAAATCATGTATTTAATTATATGTGTGATCTCTATAAGTAGATGTTTTTTAGAGGTTGATAACTTCCTTATATTGTACTATTATATGGTTTTCCCCAACATTACTAAATAATGTATATTAATTTTTTTTAATATCATTAATTTATCATGACCCTTATCATCATATGTTTTCCAACCCTAATCATTAGTCATAAAATAATTGAAAATTCATATGATACATTATTTTTTGAGTGTGAAAAATTCATTGGATTATTCGTATCTTCTTCTTCTAAAAATATAAATGATTCCTATTTTTATTATAATGACATTATGAAATATTAATTCATTATTCATAATGTAATTTCCGGAAAAAGGTTTTACGATTGAGTTAATTTTAAAATTTCATCTTCATTACCATACAACATAATATATAGGTATTCAACAATCATTATTTTTTCAACAAATCTTATTTTGTATCATAATTTCTATTAAATATATTATTCATAATTTTATTAGCGTCTTTACATCCATCCACCACTTTTCCAAAATTATTATCTTTATTTTCATTTCCTTCTTGAGCTTTCTATTATTATCCTGACACAAAACATGTTAAGATTTTATTTGATTCACTCTATTTGATTCTTCACCTCTATCTTCATAACAATTTTATGAATATCCATTTTCTAGACATTTTAAAAGGAGGTTATGAATCTTTCTGATCATTCATTTTCTGATGAGTCGATCTCATGATGGTCAGTTTTAATATTCCTAGTCAGCATGATTATTATATTTATAATGATACTGTTATTTATATTACATTACATACTTTATTCCCCATAAAATTTCTTATACATCTTCAACAACGAATATTCTTCATATGGACCATAAAAATACCCATTTTTTGATAAATTAATTGAAAAATTCCCCATTCCACTACACTAATAAAAAGGAGAGTATTTTTTCTAATATCATGTACTTCCTCTAGGATAATTCTTAGAGATAAAGGAATACATTTTCTCCTGAAACTCATCATCAAGCTTATTTTTTGAATCACATAAACAACCATCGTCGACATCTTGTACTTTCAAATTTCTTATAGTTTCAAAATATATTTAATTTTTGATATTCTCTTTTAATGACAAAGCATTTCTCATTTAATTTTCAAAAAGATAGTAATGAAATTAATTAAGAGAATAATATTCTTTATCATTTTATAAAATTAATTTTGAATCAATATTTTCTAGAAGATTTTCCATGTTTTCATTGACTATTGTAGAGTCAATAAAAAAATATCTAAAAACTATTCTGTTAAAAAATCATTTAATTTAATAAAATTCCAACAATTGTTTGACCATTTCTCATTATAATATCATAAAACATTATCCTCCATATTAGTATCATTTCTTCCATTACAATAATATTTACATCAAAATAAATTTGATCTTGTCAAACATTGGATTTGAGTTTTGTAGACAAATCACCAGTGAATATGAATTTTCTGAAAAACATTAAATTATAATTTTATATCTTCCATCAAAATCATTCCTTTTTTTCTAAAAAAATATTGATTGTTGAATCTTTATTAGTGGGAGAAATCCAAATTGAAGAGGCATAAAAACATATAGACCTAGTGGTGGAAGATAATGATTCATTTATTTTTTCCAATAATGATAATTTTTTCCATTGATGTTATGAATAACTCAAATATATATAGAATTGGGATTTTAAAAGATACAGATAAAATAATGAAGCCTCCCTTTTATTACACTTGATGTTCTTAAGGAATCATGAATCATTGAGACAGTGTGGGTGAATATGTTGTAATATTTTTAAAAAGGTCATATTTATGAATCTAAAACCATTTATGTAGTTATAGATTATTTATTACATATAATAAAAATCTCATATTCATGAAAAAAAATAATTAAAAAAATTGAACAAATTTTAGAAGGTATGAATAAGTTGGATCAACTAATACATTGATATCACCACTCCCAAGAGTTTGTCAATATTATTTATAATAGAGAAGTGAATAAAACATCTGTGAACTCCATTGGGATACCTTATACCTATCAGTTGTAATAGTTATACTAACTCCTGTTATTTTTCATTTTATTCATACAATATTTGAGGCACATTAATATATATATATATATATATATATCTGTTAAAACAACTCCACCGATTTTCAATCATAAAACACTGTCTGATTTGCCAATTTACAATAGTCTCCATCTGATAGCTTCAGTCTGATAGTCCATTAGAAAATATATTCCTATTAAAAAATCATATACTCCCATTTAAAAAATTAATTTGGAAAACATCATCTCTGAACTCAAACTCATCTCATTAGTAAAATTCCATCTTTTCAGTAATCAAAATTTGCCTATGTCTGATCTTATGCTCAGATCCCTATCATGGAATGTATTATTCAAAACTAATATTTTAGTTAGTTGGAAACACAATTTTGACAAAATATTTATTGAATTTCATATTTTCAGTTCAAACTCGAAAGCATCTCTACTCTTCAAAAATAAATACTATTTAAAATAACTATGATCTTAAAGAAACATTCAAGCTACATATTAATATACTCATCTACTTCATCTCTCTGTTCCAAAAGAAATAAATGAATACGATTACCTATAGTGTTACAAATTGTATTGACTTCTGTTTCATGGAATAAATGTTTGGATGAAACATAATTATTTTTAACATTTTCATTGATTGAATGCATTGTAAAATTAAAAACATGAATTATTTCATCATTATTCACCAGTTTTTTAGCCACTCACTTTAAACAATCATATTCTATCAGGATAAAAAGCATAGAAAATATTTCCAAAACATTTCAAAGAAAGTATTTTTCAGTGGTGTTTGTCTGATTAAGATAATGATCTCCCACATTATGTCTTCTATGTAATTAATATCTGATTCCTTATGTATATTTTCATAAGTTTTTCATTTTTCATGACAACAATAATGTAGCCACAAATACATTATCTATGTTAAAAATTTATAATATAAATGAACAATATTTTATAATTAAGATTTTATCCAATTAATAACCACCATGAGACCTGTTTAGTCCAATACATAATTCAAACCACGTCAATTTGTTATGTAACATTGCAATATTTGAGATTCTTATAAAATCAGTAAAATATAATCCTAACTTAAATAAGAATATTAATCATGTCTTTTATACATAGACACAACAATTATAAAAACTCCTACCTTCCACCAGAAAAATAAACTATTTTTAGGAGTATTATGTATGGCTAGTATGGTTAAGCATTATAGAATTTCAAAAACATCCAACTTCTCTATGAATTTTTATTTCTTAGACTACAGAAAGGTTTTTGTGTATGTTAGTCTATATAAATGTATGTTTAACATAATATATTCCACTACCACTCTATCCAGTAATAGAATTAAGAGCTACATCACATTCTCTACATATAAAAAAACTATTTATAGAAAACATCAAGTCTCATTTCTTCCATAAAAAACTATCATTAAATCGATCAATTGAGATGACAACATTAAGATATTAAAATCACCTTCTAACATAAATTCTATTTTCATAATGGTTCCCAACACTCCTTATAATCTTACTTTACAACTTTCATATTTTCCACAATCATATTTTACAAATTCATTTATGAAAATTTATATGTTTGGTAAAAACATTATTTTTAAGATATTCTTGAAAAAAATCATTAAATTTTAAAAAACACTTCACAAATGATATTCAATATCATCACCACATTTTATTGTCAATGTGACTCAACATTTGGTCTTGAACATTTTGATGGAAGATTTTGTTGTACCAATATTAATCTTTGATTTTATTTAAATAAAATACACCATTGATATTCATGTTAACACTTATCTAATTACTTTGGTATACCACTTGTATAATATGAACATAATAATATATTTTATATTATATATAACTAATTACATGAATAAATTATTTAATATATAATTAAATTTTACTTTAAATATCATTAGATAAAATTTTAACTTAATTATAGAAAAATTAATTTATTTTATTGGTATTTAAGGTACTAAATTATGATAAAGATATTATAAAATAAATGTAAAAATGTTAGTGATTATCATTGAAAATAGTAGAGGGATGATTTATATGAACAAAGAGTGTATCATATATTTTAATTAACTTTTTTATTATCCTTGATGGTTTCAAAATCCATGTTATATATTCTATAGATCATTCTATCTATAGAATATCTAATTTAAAGACACAATCTACCACCTAATTTGGCCTATGGATTTGTTTGATACTCAACTAATTTGAATTCTCAATACACCCATGACAGAAAATAGTTATATGTTATTATTAATATTACCTTTGGAATCATTTCACCCTATAAATCATATAAACCACACAAGATTCCATATGAATATTCATGATGTACCATATGTGATTAGGATTTTTAGGAAATCTAATTAATTGAAACAATATGAATTAATTAGTTACTCTATCAGAATAACTGAAATTGAAAAAAATTAAATAAATATACACTGAACCAACGTAAAAAAGGATCATAATGGAATCATTTGTAATTATATATAAAAATATAAAAAAATGCATTGGCATTTCATCCTGATATATAATAGTCCTAGAATTGAATCTAATGCAACTCAAACAACAAAAACCCATTTTATCATTAACATTGTAAACATAAAATTCCCAAAATACCATCATCTATCTATCTTTTAATAAAGTCTAATAAGACTAAGCTAAATTGAGATATCCTAATAGAGATATATATTACTTTTTTATTAAGTGGTGCATGTAGGGTTTTATCAAAATACCACATGTATCACATCACCAAATATTATTGATAGATTCCTTTATAAATAACATTTCCTTAATGATATTTTAAATATAATTAGACAATATTATTTTCTAATTAATATTAGATAATGAAAATATCATATGATAATTCCTTTTTATAATGAATCCAAACCAATTTACATATCCTAAATTCATTCTGAAAAATATCCATTTCAAAAGACTCATCATTTTATTATTATAATGCCATATTAAAAATTAATTTACATAAAAATTTTAATTGAAAACCATATTTAATACTAATACAAGTAATAATCACACATGCCACCCCATACACAAAAAATTACTATATAGTAAAATAGAGAAATGTATGAAATAAAGAGTGTTATGTTGGGGAATCATTCAAAATTTATGATACAATCTTGAAATTCAGATTGAAAAATATGTACTATCATGGGAAACTCTTAGTGATCAATCAATTATGGATCTATACAAGATATATATAATTCTTTAGACCCCAAATCCTGGTGTTGGTTCATTAATTTATTACATTGGCATTATGACTAGGAAATAAATACTGAAGGACCATTAAATTTAGTTTTTTTGGAAATCCAGATTAAATACCCAATACCCATAATACATTTGGATGAAAAAATGAAAATGATACAAAATACAATGAAATGAACAAATTCTATGAGTACTTATTTAATGATTTCTACTTCATTACATAGGGAAAGAAACATAATATGTGTGAGAGGAAATTCACAGTAAGGTTTTGTAATGTTGAAATAATAGTGATTAAATATTAATAAATTTAGATGTAAAATAAATTAACTAATAAAACATTCCATTAAAAGGACTAGATAATTTAAATTAAATATAATAATGTATGTAAATGATCACATGCCCTTTATTCAATGGACTGAACATAAATTTATCGATAGATGTGTCAACACAAAATATCATTGGTGAATAATAAATTAAACCACTATGAAGGAAATTAATTATTAATGGACATTATGAATATGGAACATGATGAACAATAATGCCATGATCCCTCTTTTGGACAGTGTAAATCTATAGTTAGAAACTTGTTTAATTTATACAACTTAATCGTCTCATTAGAACCTGTTAATGCAAAGAAAAGGTATATAATGTATGGGAACCACACCTCATTGCATGTCCAAATCATTCATCATATCAAATAATACATTAAATAAATATATAACATTCCTCATGAAATATAAATATTTAAGAAAAGATAGAGATTTATCAATAATACCCTTGATAATCAATGAACTGTCAATGTAAACATCATATGAGAAATGGTATTCAGTTTATGAAATACTAATATCCATTATATGAAAATAAAGATATTAAAATAAATTTTAATTAGAAACGTAGGACAATAAACTGATTGTTTCAAGAGAATTTTACAAATCATAAAAGGATGTGATTTTTCAATTATAATCATTAAATATAATTTTGAGAATAATAGTTTATTATCATTCCAAAATTCCGAACACAACGTTAAAAAAATTGAATAAAAATTTACATTAATTTATGACGTTAAATGAAACATATAATATCATAATAAAAAACTCATTTGGGATATAACATTAATAAGTAATTATATGCACTAAATAAATGAAATTGGCACATAATAACAAATAAAACTAATGAAAGGTAAATTGAGATGAAATTCCCTTACCATATTTATATTTTTTTGTGGTCCATATCCTCCTGGATTGTAGTTCAATTTTAGTTATTAAAATATTATATATCCATGCACATTTTTATGGTTTCATATATCACCATCTTATAATATATAATTACCTCTTTATTGACAATAATTAATTATATTCACTATCTTGGGTGTAAATTTCATAGTTTTCTTAAGTTTGTTTTGAATTGTTTTATTTTTTTCCTATTACATAGATAATTATTTCATCATACCATGACATTAAACTGTGATATAAATCTCTAATATATTATTTAAATATTTATTTAGCAAAATCTATAATTTTTTGAGTTATGTAATGAAATGCACTATCTGTGGATATTGTAGTCCGTACGTACCCATGAATGCAATGTTTTTTAAATTTTTGTACTAAAAGGATGATGAGTTACTGATAAATTTGTATAATATTATTCTATAATCAATGATATTTCTTATATGTTACAAACCAATATTAACATTATCCTTAATACATCACACACATATCATTGACAAATCACATCGATTTGAGGTGGTAGTAGTCCACATGTCCACAAACGATGTTATCATTTTAGAAAAAATAGAATGTACAATGATATGTGTTTTTATATATTTAATATATAATAAAAAAATAATAAATATTATATATAACATATATAAATAGATTTTATATAATAATTTCTACCATGATAGGAAGTATATGAAAGTTGGCAATCAACATTTTTGAGGTAGTAGTTCATCAAACAAGTAAACGATATTTTTGTTATACATTAAATGGATGTGTGTGTATGTGAAGGAAAAATATGAACATAAAAAAATAATAGTATATTGAGGAAGGTTTTTTGATATATAATCCAAGAATATGGAAAATTTAGGGAGTGTTGAATGGTATTAAAATTAAATATCTTTACGCAAAACGTCACTTATTAATCGGGAAAGTCCTTTTGGTTTTCACCAAAAGGATTCATTCTATTTCATTCATCCCAAGTGGTCATTCAAGTATCATGTGATGGTTATTGTAATAGAATTGTTCAGTGTTTGGACAAACATAAGTTGCTTGAGATTTTTGGGGAAATGGATGTAAAAAAGTGTTATTATAATGGAGGAGTGGCATAATTTTATAATTTTAAATGAATGGAACCCCACCCACATTTTTTGGTTACATGATGATCAATAATTGTCCAAATTAGGTACAAGGGATGATATGTTTGAATAATGGATAGACTATGGATTTTGGATAAGTGTATAGGTCGATTTTTTCATGAAGGTTATGTTTTCATCTCTTATTAAGCTTAATTTAACATTAATCTGTGTAGTTAATTTTAATTAAATTCAATAATATTTTTTTTCAAAAAAAATGATGAAATTGTAATAAATTAAAAATTATTATTATTCTTAATATGGAATCCACTATCTTAATATTCTAATAAAATAGGTGGGTGAAAATAAATTAAAATTAATCATGCAGACGGGAGGATAATTAGGGGTTTTATTGTAAAAACGTCTTAATGATATCTTTGTGATTCTAAATGAAATTCAATTAATGCGTGAGGATCCATTTCTTACATGGATAATGTCATATTTGTGGCGATGGAAGACCTATGGGATGGATTCCATGACATTTTATTTTCCTTTATGAGATTGTGGTATCACATCAGTAGCCATTCCAATGTTCTCATAGGTCTTCTAGGGCTATTGTCGTCATCTTTCACTCACTATGTTTCACTATGGGCTGTCTAAACCCCTCAATATGTCTCCTCATAAATAGTAAATTTCATAGAGAAATTTATTTCAATGCCCTAAATTGGAATACTTTATAAAAATATAATCGAAATAAACTTTAAAAAATATGTATAATTGGACATTATAAATAAATTAGATGAAAATACTATTTTCAGTATTTTCCATTATTAATTTAAAATGAATCATATTAAAAAAATAATGAAACATAAAAATAATATAATTTTATTGTTCCTCATCCAAATGATTATTTTATTAAAATCAAATTTTTTTAAAAGGGTTTAAATTTGTTTTTAAATAGGTGTTTCCATCAAAAGGTGGAAAAATAATATGTATTAAAATATAGTATTTCATATCTAATATAGGGTTTTCCCTTATCTTTTTTCTAAAAAATATATTAGATGACTGTCAAAATAATTGAGTGGATATATAATATAGAAAATATATATATATATATAATCTGTTAAAGTTACTGTATTTTATTTATATTGGATAATTTGATTATATTATTTTCGGTATTAATCAGGTGTGGTGTATACTACAAACCTATCAATAAAATATAAATGATAATATGTAAAATTTGTGTAGAGAATCATTCTTACATCCTTAAAAAAAATTTCCCTAATATATAGTGTGGTATTATCTTCAAATATATGTGGAATGTTCTCTTTCAAAGAATCCTCAGGTTCACATGTTGCTTAGGAAAATTTAGGATTTTTCCAAAGTACCTATTCTAGATGATTTGTCTGGTTTCTCAATACATACTCTCTAGTACCATGAATATTGATGGGTTTATCGAAATATGAAAGGTCAGGTTCCAAATCTATTTCATCAGAGGTTAGCATATGTGTTGAAACTTGATTGAATATCCCCAACATAGAAAAATGGAACACATTTGGTATCTTTGAAATATTTGGATGAATTTCTATCATATAATTAACGGTTGCATCTCTATCTAGAATATGGAAGTGTTCTATGTACCTTGGACTTGGATTCATATTCATAATGAATCTGATAACACCCATTCAAAGAGATTCCTTTAATAAAAAATGATATCCCACATTGAAATCTAAATCATTCTTATGATTATCATCATAACTCTTTTTCGTACATTGATATGACTTAATTTGAGATTGAATTGAATTTAAATATATCACAACCTTTTCAGAAATTTCTAGGCATATTAGTTTATATTATCATAAGAAATCTTAATCAGTTGTATTATAACAACTCTTGTCATATAATTTTAAATAAATCTGTATATTTTCAAATAAATGGAAAATATTATTATAGAATAACTCAACCAAAGGTAAGTATATATCCCACATAAAATGAATATCACATGACCACGGAATCCAAAAAATGTTCAATTTTTTAAATTTTTAATTCATAATTTCACATATTTTAAGGGTGGTATGCAGTGCTAAAATGATGCATGGTGTTGGGAGCCTTCTGAACACGTATACAAAAATTTGCTGTAATGTGAGTATCGCGATCAGAAAAAATGAATAGGGCTACCACATGATGTCATAAAACTTCATTAATGTTGACCAGTTTTAAGAGATCAAGAGTTTGATATTTTCTTATGTAATGGAAATGTGAAGATTGGGTTATGTGATCATCATTTACCCATGTTTCATTAATATTTCTAAGATTATTTTGAAGTTCAGTGGCAAAATCCCGAGTAATTTCATATTATATTGAAAGAGTAATATGAAGAGGTTATAAGAGTCCCATAAGATGTTTCCAAATATATTTAAATTATAAAAAATGGACCATCTAGACACAGAATCCACATTTTCACAATTTAAGTTATCCCACCAAATGAGTTCCTTCAAGTCACTATACATCATTGTGCTTCCTAGGTGTATAATGAAATTTGATCTATAGGCATCATACAACAATTAATTTTTTATCGTTTTTATATATGGAACACAAATACTCATTCCAAACATAATAACACCATCGTAACAAAAAAATCTACTAATTTTCTAACTTTTACACCATTCATTTTCCTCTTAAAGTCCTCATTATTAGAATGAACATTATTTATTATCTCTAATAAGGATGGTTTTTCAATCATATGATTTTTTTGGATATATACCCTTCTATTTAAATTTCCATATCCACCTTCACTAGATCCGACAACATAGGGTCCTTATCATCTTCATTTGGGTTATATCTATAAAATTGTTCCTACTCAAAATATCATTTACATTATTCCCTTTCCCTTGGTGTTATTTTATTAAAAAATCATAATATTTTAGTAGATAGAGAATTCATTATTGTATCATGTTGAGATATTTTTATGAGAAGTTGTATTTGAGGATCTCATGATCCTTGTATATCTCACATATATACCCATAAAGATAATGTCTCTATATTTTCTATTTGAGTATTACAATCGATGACACAATATCATGGGTTGGGGATTTTTGTTCATGATTATTCTATTGCATTGATTCATATGCAATAAATTTATCTGTTTTCATTAATTCCCAAAAAATTTGCTTCTTTGAAACATAAATATATATGACAAACCCATCACTACTATATGAAAGAGTCAAAATTGGATCATTGGATAAACTTTTTATTTGGCTATATAGCATTATTCACCAGCCTTTGTGTATAAAAACATATCACCTTTACCCGTAAGCTTGATTAATATATTTGCTAATCCAGATTGATAATGAATGGACCACCGATACTAGCCAACCAATCCAATTAAACTATATTCAATATTTATGGTTGTTGGTGGAGGACATTCCTTAACTGCCTTTGTCTTTTCATGAACAACTGATGCAATGTCTCTCGAGACAATATGACCATGAATAGATACATCTTGATGCCAAAAATAAAATTTAATTAATATCTCAAATAATTATTCTCGTCTAAAAATATTAATAATAACCGAAAAGGGATTATCATGGTCCTAAATAGGCATAGAATACACCATAATATCATTAATGCATACTTCAATTAAATCAACAATATATTTATTGAATACTCAGTTTATTATGTCCACAAAAATAGAGGGTTCATTAGTCAATCCAATGGGATTAACTATAAAATCATAAAGTCTATAATGAGTCTGAAAATATATATTTGGAATTTCCCCCTTATTCACTTGTAATTGGTGATACCTAGAAAAAAGATCAATATTTGAAAAATATTGAAATTCATGAAGTTGATCTTACTAGTTATCAATGTAAGGAAGATGAATCTAGTTCATTTTTAAAATGGAATTGATTTCCATATGATCAACAATTAACCCCTAGATCCACTATTATTTTAAAAAAATTTGATAGGGGATCCGCATGTATAAACACTGGGGATAATAAATCTATTATTTCCCAAATCCTCTAGATGTTTCATGAAATCCACTAACTCCACCGTGGCTATTTTATTGGGAGGATTTTGATATTGTACATTCATCATGAAATAAATCAATGGAAAATTTGACTTCATTGATCTAGGGGATGTCTAAGTAATTCATTAGATAATACATTAATGTAATCATGGAAAATAGTTACATCATCAATTAAGAGATTACCATATTTATCAGTTGACATTGTCTTTACTTATTATCCAATAATTTCATCCAGTAGTGCTATTGAGGGTAGATATAAATAAGAATCAGGTGAGGATGTTTCTGCAATGAAGATAAAGGGAATATACATCATCCTCAAAAATCGTTATTTTCATCCTATTAATATAGATTTTTGAATTATATTGTTTGCGATAGTCAATAAAAACGATAATAGAAATGATAAGCATGTTTATGATTATAATATTGGAACATAATGTACACTTATGTTCCATAATTGGGACCGACTATCATATCATTTTTTTCAGTGATACATATCATAAGAGTTTTGACTGATAAATCAATTATTAAAGAAAAAGGGGAATGTAAAATTTTCAAGGAACGAAGGTTAAGGATAAAGGAGTGTGGTGATCCAGAATAAAATAATGCACTGTTTAAATTTGATGATAGGGTTAACATACCATCCACCATGTCATTTGGTAATTCTACCTCTATTGTTGTGATCACATAATTTTGGCCATTTCCCCTCGGCGTCGTTTTATGGAAGATTCATGTAATGCTTAAGGAATTCAATTTCATAGTTCCCCAACACTATATAGTAGAAACATTGGATATTTGTGTTTTCCTTATTCCATTTCACTCATGTTAATGGTGACCCTTATCCCTACAATTCGAAAAAACTATAAGTCCCTTCCAACATTTCTCAACATTCTTATTATAATAATTTTCAATAGATGGAAAATTTTGAGTTTTTATATTATTCGTAAATGAATTCCCTATTTCATGATGCCCAGATAACCTATTATTCTCTTGGATTCCCTTGAATATAATGAGTTTTTAATATTAATTCTCAATCTTGATGGTACATAAATCTATCTATCCTTGTGATGGAAAATTATGAGAAACCAGTGCCTAATGGAGATATGTCTTAAGACCATCAATGAGGTGGTTAGTCATTCACTCTGTATTGTGTATATAAAAAATATCATACCCTACTAACCTTGTAAAACCAGATTCATAATACAGAACACTATTTTATTTCTTTAGCTTTAAGATATGTAAATTTCTCTTAATCTCAATTGTTTATCTCAAGTGAAGTATTTATCAGTGATTGTATCTTTAAAAAACATTCTATGTGTTAATATTATTCTTTCTCCCTTGTATTTTCTATTAGATACCAAAACTGATAAGAAACTCCTTGGAGACAATATATTGTATGATTAACCTTTTCCTTTTAGCTTCTTTGCATGGTCATAAATAACTTCTCTAGATATATAATTCATTATAGAGAAACAATTGGATTAGTAGTCACACTAAAATATGGGGGCCTCTCCTTCATAAAGTTGCCTAAGAATATTATTATTTTGGAATAGGTATCTTCATTTAGAAACATTTAGTTTTTATAAACCTTTTTTGATTCCTTAATATTTCTTTGAATTTATACATTCTAATACAAGTTGTATTGGTTTCCTCAGGAAGGAAATATCTACATCTTATATGATAATTCACACTATTCGTCCTTCTAGATTCAATTTATAAATAATTTCATGCACTATATTATCTCATGACATATAATTCTGAATATGGTCGAGTCGATGATAAAAATTCATGCATTATAAATCGCAGAATCAACATTTTTAGTAAATTTAAAGAAATAGGTACATTTAAAATCTTCAATAATGTAAGGTAAATAAAATTTGATTTATCATAAGAATATCTAATATGAGTTCGAAAACAGGTGTGTATTAGGGAATGTTTTCAAGTACAAGGTTAACCCATGTTACGCCCTAAACACCTTTTCAAAGTTATTATGCATAGGTAAATTTATTCAAGAACCACACATACTTGTATTATCCAAACAGGGATGTATTTCTAGGAATAACCCATAATATATACCATAAAAATATTTTATGACGTCTATCTATAATTATCCTTAATGTATATAATATAGTTTCACATCCAAATATTTATTTTCTAAATATAGTTTCCACTGTATCCTATAAACCTCCTCTAATACCAATAATAATTTCATAACCCTGGATTCCTGACATCTGTGCATTATTTTAGAAAATTCCCCTTATTAAAATGAAAAATATTATGAAGGACCATTTAGTTTTATCATGATTGAAAACCATATTATATACTTGATACACATAATATATTGGGAGAAAATAAAGCATTCTATAAAATAAAATAAAATGAACTTCATCCATGAACACCTATTCAAATATTTGTTCTTTATAACCTAGTTAATGTAACATAATAAGGGGAGATCAAATGCTCAGTTAGGGTAAGTAAAAAGATATATTTTTTCAGTAAAAATAAATTAAAATGTAAATTTATTTAACTAAAAACACATTCCATTGTAATTACTAGTTATGAAAAAAAATAAATTTTTCAATGAAAGAAACAGAACACATGGCATTTAGTCAATGAACTTAAATAAAATGTATCCATAGATATGTCGATGAAAAATATAATCAATGAATGATCATTGTAAATGGTTAGAAATATATTACTACTTATTTTAAATCATGTAAATGGAACATTCGACCTACACTATCATGATCCATCATCCAGATAGTTTAACCTTACAAGTAGAAACCTATTCAATTTCCCCAACATAATCGTCTCATGAAAACCTGTCGATTCATCAGGGAGCTATATAATTTTAGGTTCCACCCATTATTTAATATAAAATGAATTTATAATATAAAATAATCAATCTAATCAATATATAATATGACCTATTTAATAAATGTAATTAAAAAAAGATACATATTGGTTAATAATTCCTAAGTTAATTATATAACAATCAATATAAACACCGTAAGAAAAAAAATTATAGATTAGAAAAAACTAATAACCATTTTATAAATATATATATATTCAAGTAAATTTCCTATTAATAATGATTATAGTAAAATAATTCTCTCATGTTTATTTCAATAATCAAAAAAGGAAATTGATTCCAAATATAATCATTAACAACAATCTTGAGAAGAATAATCTTTAATCGTTCGAAACTGAAAATACCATGTTGAATCATTTGAAGAATAATATCCATAATGTTATGGAATAAAATGAATCATTTAATTTCATCCAAATAAGGATATTCATTAAATATCATGAAAAAATGAATATATTTTCCAAATAAATGCGAATTTGTGCCTAATAACAAATTAGCCTCAAATAAATGAAATTTGATATGAAATTCCATTAACTTTACATTTATATTGTTATATTGTATTTATCCTCTAGTATAGTTGTTTAAAAAAAGTTTTTTTCTTCCAAAAGAACAAAAAACTTGTTTATAATGACAAATATCATCTTTTTATAATATCTAATCAACCATTTGTTAGAAATATTTCAATATTTTTACTCTCTCGGGTGATAATTTTCTTGATTTAAAATGTTTTTTTGAATTGTTATTTCTGATTCATATTACATAGATAATTATTTCATCATAGAAACAATGTAAAAAATTATTATCTTATCACTTATAGTTAGAACATATGTATTCAGAGTAATCTAAAAATCATGGAAACAAGTAATAAAATGCACTGTTCTTGGAAACAAGAGTCTGTACGTATGAATTAACAATACTGTCATTTATTTTTAATATATAATGAATGATGAGTAAATGATACATATGAATATTATAAATCTAGAATCCTATATTTTTTATATATGATACATTATTTTATTAAAATTATCTTTAATACATCTCATGTTTCACATGAACGAATCACTACCCTTGGAGGGGGTGGTAGTCTGCACTTCCACAAATGATGTTATCATTTTTACAAAAATTATTATGTATACAAAAATGTTTTTTAAAATAACTATATAAGGTAAATGAAATATTAAATATTATATATAACATATATTAATTTATTTTCCATCATAATGGCCATCGTGATAAGTGGTATAGGAAAATTGAATTATTATCATTTACTGAAGTGATAATCTTCCAAACACACAAACAATATGTTCAATAACCATTAGGTGTATATCTATGTAATTTCAAGTAGAAATAATAATATAATAGTATAACAGTATTTTAATGATACTTTTATTTCTATATTATAATGGAATAAAGATAATTAATGTCTTGTATAGTGGATATAAAATATAATATCTCTTGGAATGTAATTACCTATTAATCTGGTAACTCCTTTTGGTTTACACAAATAAGATTCTATGGATTGTCTTCATCCAACACCGAGCATCAAGTTGGAAGGGACATATTTTGGTGGGTGAATTGGGTAGAGTTTGGAAGAACATAAGTTGTCTGATAGTTGTGGGGAAATTTAAAGAAATGAGGAATTTTATAATGTATGGGGAGTGGAACACTTTTATTATTTTAAAATAATGAATCCCTACCATGTTTTTTAGAAAATGTGCATCAATTGTAACACCCTGAACCTTCTAATCCATAGTTGGTGTGTTGCTATAAACATATTCATGGTTATAAGGAATGAATATCCCAACAGATTGATTAGTATAGTAGTCTTGAAGAAACTAGATACATATATGTAACTCAAAATTTTATAGTAAATGGTTACAAAATACCATACATAACAAAATCTAAAGACATCATCAACAAGAACTCAATAAATTATCACCACTTCGTCACCTGTTGAAAGTAAAAAATGAAAGGGGAGTGCTCAAATGCGTAGTAAAGGTTAAAAATTGTGGAAACATGAATAAATAATAAATGTATTGTACACAATTTGACATAATCAATATGGCCTGCTGAATAAATTAAAAACTCACGCCATTAATAAACTGAGAATGAAACTGCAACCATTGATTTTGTCACAGTGATGAACTCAGGGATAATAATAAGTAATAATGAATAAATATAATGTTTATTAATTGTACACCATGTATCTGGAAAATTATATCATAATACTATAAAACCAGTTTAGTTCTATGGGTTGAAACTCGTCTGATTTTTGGAAACAAACTCAAGGTTTTGTCGCCAAACTGATTTGTCTCATGAAACACACCGATGCATCAAGGGGATGTAGCAAGCCCCACCAACCAATGCATGACCAAATCATTATTTATAAAGAGATTAAAAACAAGAACAATATGCCTTTACATTATCCATATAGAATAGAGGATACAGATTCATCAATACTTCCATAGTCAAAAAAACATTCAAAAATAATTATTGTATGTAAAATTTTATAAAATTTATACAATATTTATATTCATTATATGAGAATATTGATATTAAAATGGAATATAATTTCAATTTAAAAGTGATCTCAAATGGGCTGTAGGTACACTCCACAAGAATGAGTAGTTGCACGATACAAAACAAGTCAGAACAAAGTGAAAATAGAGACAAAGATCGTTACCATGTTGTAATCAATTGATTCATGTGACCAAAATATAATAAACACCAAATTAATCACAAAATATAATTAATATAATGATAATCAAGATAATAAATTTCAAAATAGTTGTACAACTATACCACATATATGAAATATGAGGCAAACAATAGAAATCCCACAGAATAGAATGTGAGATTAGAAAACCCCTTACAAACATTTTGGCTTGGTAACAAGTGTTCTTGTGAGGGATTAATGAGAGGTAAAGGGGTATCCCATTATTTATATGTCATAAGGGAAGTATTTAAATGGTTCCAAAACATACCCCATCATTAGGCTTTAAAAATAAATGATCAAAAGATTAGGGAGATTCTTGAAGAAAAGGGAGGGAGAGGATCCATTACCATATGCTTAAAGATGTTCATTGTTGTTTTTAATGAAATGAATAATCAAATTTAGCTTCATTGATTAATAATTATAAAACCTCATCCACATTTAATTGATATTTTATGACCTTATTAGGTTCATTAGTGGGTTTTTTGATGGATGAAGATATTCAATTTTATGGTTTTGGTAGCATTTCTTCTTTGGTTTTCATGATCTATTTAATTTTATTTATTAATGGATGCTTTTTTGAAATTAGGTTAAACATCGTTAATTGTTAATATAAATTATTAGTGACATTTGAGAGAAAAAATGATATTATAATGACTCTGGTTATATAACATGAGGATGACTCATTCAATTAGTAAAAAATAAATGCTTGGATTTGGCTTGGCAGGTTTGTGCACAATAAACTTGGTTGTGTTATTATTACATATTTTGAAGGGGTAATGATTCCAGATCATTAATCAAGATAAGATACAAATATTACGACATGGTTCAACTATTGAAAAGGTTTCATGACTAGTATTGAAGATATTAATGCAAATTGACAACCTATCATCCTTGAGTGTGAAAAATTAACACATCTCGAATGGTGTTTTCATTAATTGTATAAAAGTAGGGGAAAAAGAGAGATTATGATGAAATATTCCATTAGCACAATGAAAATACAGTACATATGAGAAAATAAAATTATCATTGTATTAGGATCAGAGGACATGATAATGGATAACCAAAGAATGGATCATTGTAAAAGAAATAGAAAGAAAAGAGATGAAAGGTTCACCTCTTGAGTAAACCCCCCTTAATAATCTCCTTAAGGAATATTTATTTTTCCTTTTGGGGAGACCATAAGGTCTTGGACCTGGGGAGAGGTCTTGGGAAGAGTATTTGGAATAATTTATGCTAGGCTTGATGCATGAGTGTAGTGGGAGGAAGAGGGGGTTATGGTGGTTTGTATAGTGGAGGGGAGTGTAATTTTTTTAATATTATTATCATTAATTTATTATTTCATCACAAGACATGAAATAGTGATTGATCCATGACCATGAATAGTAATATATGAATATGAGTTCAATGTTTTGGTGTATACGTAACTAGTGATTCTAGGAATTATTAATATAAATTATAATGTATTTATTAAGTAATTTAATGTATTTTAGTATTCTCTAAAAAAACATGTATTTCAAAAATAATACAATGAATTCACCCTAAACAATTTTTTACTTGTAGAATCAATAAATGAAGTCCATATTTCAAAATTTGTTTTCTAAATATGATTAATTATATATATAATTAAAATCATTATTTAATCAAAAAATATCAACACATAAAATATCCATCCACATTTTTATGGTGCCTAGATTTATTTATACATAAATAGGTATGGATACCATTCATAATAATAATATTACTATTCATAAGGTTAAGTTACTATTCATTAGGGCATGTTACTATTCATACGGGTATGATACTATTCACTGAAAATTAATTTTTATTTATCAGACTCCAAATAACATACTGATCACAACCATTTATGTTTGATTTTCGAAATTCATATCATTTAATTGATAAATTTATGATTACAAGGGTACGTTCTAAAAATGTAGTGTTTGTAGAGTCTTAGTGATCTACGCATTCTATAATAATTCTATTTGTAAATTCTTAGGGTGTTACATTATTCCCTCCTTAAAAAATTTAGTCCTAAAAAATTTAGGTATAAATCCCACAAAAATGATGAGGTTGTTCTTCTTCATAACATCCTCTGTTTCCCATGTTTCTTCCTCCATATTTTGGTTTCTCCATAGATCCTTCACTAAATGAGTCGTCGGGATTCTCAATACATACTCCCTTGTGTCAAGGATCCCGATAGGCTCTACACAGTATAAAAAATCTAGTTCCAATTCTATTTCTTCATAGGTGAGTACATGCATTTGGTCTGGCGTGTATTTCTTCAATAACGACATTTGAAATATATCATGGACTTTGGAGAGACATGGCGACATTGCTAAACAGTATGCTATAGATTTTATTTTTTCTAGAATTTCAAATGGTCTGATGTACCTGGGGCTCAATCTCCCTTCTTACAAAACATTAATACACCCTTCTATAGATATACTTTTTAAAATATATGATCTCCGACTTGAAATTCCAAATCCTTTCTTCAGTTGTCAACATAACTCTTTTTCATACTTTTGGCTTCTTTAATATGGGCTTGGATTGTCTTCACCTTTGTCGTGGTCTCTTCAATAAGCTCATGTCTTATAAGTTTCCCCTCACCAACTTCATCCCAACAAGCTGGAGTTCACCATATCTTTCCATATAATGCTTTATATGGATCCATTTTAATATTAGAATGGAAACTATTGTTGTATAAAAATTACACTAAATGCAAGTATTGACCCAACATTCCTTGGAAGTCAAGATAACATGACATCAACATGTCTTTTAGAGTTTGAATTATCATTTTAGACTGTCTGTCAGTTTGGGGGAGATAAGTAGTACTCAAAGGAAGCTCAATATTCAAATCCTTCTAGAGACTTTTCTAGAATTTTGATGTTAACTGGGGATCTCGATCGGACACAATTGATACAGGTGCTCCATGAATTCTTACAACTTCATTAATATATTGTTTTTCCAGGATCTGAAGTGGTAAATCCACTTATATAGGAAATAAATTTTCATATTTTTGAGATGATCAATAATTAAACATATTCTGTCATTCTTTCTAGGTGTCCTCAGTAGTTCGGTGGAAAAATCAATCATAATGTTATCCCAATTCCACCTAAGAATGTGTATAGGTTGCATCTCTTTTCTTGGATGTTGTCTCTATGCCTTTACATTTTGAAAAACTAGACACCTTTACACGTAGTCATCAATTTCCTACATTATTTTATCCCACCAGAAATATTCATTGAGATCTCAATACATCATTGTGCTACCCTGGTGTATAGAGAAATTTGACCTATGAGAACCATCTTAATGTTACCTTTCTTGCCAAAGTACTGATGGAACACGTAACCTCTTCAAAAAATTCTGAACTCTTTCCTCATACACGAAGTCTTGTAATCTTCCATCCTTAATAGGAATAATTTTCTTTGTTATATTTTTATTATCAGATTATGTTCTTTATATCTTCTTTAGAAAAGATGGTTTTGGAATCATTTGAATGTGGAGAGATGTTTTCACTTCCATAACAATTCCCATATCCGTCTTTAGTAGATCCATGAATGTAGGATCTCTTTCAATCCTCATTTGGTATAGTATTATATGATATTTCCACCTTAATGCATCTTCCACCTTATTTGCCTTTCTTGGGTGGTAGGGTATTGAAAAATTGTAATCATTGTGTAACTCGAGCCATCTCTATTGCCTCATGTTGAGTTCTATCAATGTGAAAATGTATTTCAAACACTTATGATCTGTGAATATATCACATTTTCACTATATAGATAATGTCTACATATCAACAGAGCCAAAAATTGCAGCTTCTAACTGAAGATCATGTGATTGATAATTTTTCTCTTGGGTCGTCCACGACATTGAAGCATAAAAATAACAATACCATTTTGCATAAGGATGCAACCCAGACCATTCTTTGAAGCATTATAGTATATTACAAATCTATCACTTCCAAAAGGAAGAGTCAAAATGGGAGCATTGAACCATCTTCATTTCAATTCCTCAGAGAACTATGTACATTCTTTTTTCCACACAAATAGAACTCATTTACATGTGAGCTTGGTTAGTGGGTTAGCCAATCGGGAAAACTTCTGAGTGAAATGCTGAAAGTAACCTACTAAGCCAATAAAATTGTGTACCTGAGTTATATTTGTTTGTGTGGGCCATTCTTGGACTGACTTTTTAATTGAAGGATCAACTAGGATTCCATCCTTAGAGACAATATGGCCTAAAAATTAAACTTGTTGAAGCCAAAATTCTACCTTTCTAAACATCACATATAATTCATTTCATCAATGAGTTTTCATAATAATCCTCAAGTGATTTTCAATGTCTTTATAGCTTTTTGAGTATACCATGTTATCGTTAATGAATACAACAACATAGATTTCATGATATTCCTTGAAAATCAGTTCATTAAATCCACGAAAACATAGAGGGAATTTGTCAGTCCAAAAGGCATCACTATAAACTCATAAAGCCCATACCTTGTTCAAAATGTTGTATTAGGAATATATTCTTTCCTCACATGTAGCAGATGATATCTATTTCGATGTTTGATCATTGAAAATTATTGAGAATAATGAAGTTGATCAAATAAATAATCAACTTGGGGTAGAGGATACATATTCATTATCGTAATAGAATTGATTTCCTTGTAATCAATTCATATCCTCATGGATCCATCATTCATTTTGACAAATAGGGCAAGGGATCCCCTTGGAGAAACACAAGGATGAATAAATCCATTTTCAGTCAATTACTCTAGTTGTTTCTTTAGATCCACTAATTCCACGGTGGCCATTGTCTATGAAGTATTTGATATAGGTATTCTACCAGAAATTAAATCAATAGAGAACTCACATTCACGCTGTAGAGGATGCCTAGGTAAATCCTCTCGAAGTACATCAATGTATTATTGACATATATTAACATCTTCAATTTGAATATTTCATTCCCCACCCATAGATATTTGGTTCTATTCCTCTCCAATAATTTCATTTATCCGAGCTACTATGGGTTCTAGATAAGAATTAGTTGTCTCAGTCCTTACATTATAAATAAGATATTCTACACAATTTTCTAGAATTGAAACATCCTTTTTCGTGCAATATATATTCACATCATAATTTGACAACCAATTCATACCGAGAATTATATAAAATTCAGTCATTGGCATGAAAATAAGGTTATCATATAAAGAACATTTATGTGTCCCAATGGGGACTAGTAAAACTTCCATTATGGAAAAGATGCATCACATATGAGTTTTAACTGATAACTCCTTTGTAAAATAAAATTATACATGTCTAGTTTTCAGGGAAAACATGGATAATATAAATGAATGTGATGATCCTGAATCAAAAAATTTGTTGTCTATGTTTGAGGAAATAATTAAAGTACATACCACCACATCATTAGAAACTTCATCTTCTATGGTTGTAATCGCATAAGCTCTACCACGCTCTCTTGGCTTTTTCTAAGGCATGATTCCATGGAGCATAGGACACTTTTTTGTATAGTGTCCCCTCTCTCTACAATTGTAGCATTGAATATCATCAAATTATGTATTCCCCTAGCATTCATGAGATAGATGACCCTTTTATCAACACTTATAGTAGACTCACATTATTTTCAAGCATTTACCAAGATGATTCTTTCCAGAGTTCACACATAATAAGAAATTATTAATTACATTGTTAATTATTGGTGATTAAACATTCCCTTGGTTGTCTATGTACTGCTTTTAATCTTTATTTCCCTTGAAAAAATTTTATCTAGAAAATTCCTTCTCTGTTTTGAAGGCACGTGATACAGTTTAATCATATGATGAAAATATTTGAGAATCCAGTGCCCTTCGATGACTTGGAAAAATCCCCTCAATGAAATGATCGATCTTGTTTGCTGAGTCACATATGTAATCTATGAAAAACTTGGCAACAATTCTGAAGGTAGCCTCATACTCTATGACACTATCTTCTTGCCTTTTCTTTAGCCAATGAATTTCCTCTCCATTTCGGTTTGTTGCTCACAATGGGAATATTTTTCAAAGAATATTTCTTTAAATTTCCTCCATTCCAAATGTTGTATATTTTCTTCATCAATGGTATTTATAATCAAGGACCACCATTGATCAGCATCACCATTGAGAAAATATAATGTCAGTACTAACTTTTTCATTTTTCTTACATCTTAATGCCATGAATATCTTTTCAAGGGACTTGATCCATTTATTAGTAACAACTAGATTAGCTCTTCCACTGAAAGATTGGGTATTATTTTACATGAAATGATCCAACATAGGTGTGGAATGGTTATCCATTAAAACCTGTGTATGTTGTTCCAATATGGTCATGATCTGATCTGCTCCAACATTGGATGTGTTGACTTGGAAAATGGGGAGATACCTACCTTTCCCACAAGTATTCATTCCCCTTCATCTATTAGACACCATTTATAAATAATGATACACACTATATTAGGGTATGAATCATAATATATAATATTAACTTAAAAACATACTTGGAATAAATTGAGATCTAATTCTTGGAAAATCCCATAATAGAAAAATGGTTTATTTGATGAATAATTTCCATTTACATCCTACATAAGGGATTTTATAGAAAATATGAACCATCCTAAGCATATACATCAGGAGTTTCATAACGAAGAGTACATCAAGGCTCATTGTGGTGTACCCGGATACCACATGTCCAGCCCCAAACTCCTTATCGGAGCCTTCACTCCTGGGTACATCTGAGCGACAACCACCTATACCTGTTTGTATCCAGACATGGATGTATTTGCAAGAATAATTCACAAACATTTTCATTACCAAAATACTAGTATTATCTTGTATGTTCATCCTCAAATACTACATTAGGGATTTGTTCCCAAATCGACGTTTTCTAAAATACCTTTCAAGCTGGCTACTAAAACTCCTTTGATACCATCTGTAATGCCCTAACACCTCTAAACCGGAGGTGGTTCATTAATAAGTTAATTGGAATGGTTATAACGAATGAAAATCTCCAAGGAATGATCTTTTTAGTAGTATTGATCAAACAAGATACATATATTCCACTCAAAATTATATTGTAAAAGGTTACAAAATATGATACATAAAAAAAACTAAAGACTGCATTCACAAGAGCCCAATAAAGGATATCATAATCCTCAACAATTGAAATTAAACAATGAAAGGGGTGAGCTCAAATGATCAGTAAGGGTTTAAAATATCCTAAGCATGAATCAATAATAATTTAATTGTAATCAATTTTACAAAATCAATATGGCATTGTGAATAAATGAAAAACTCACGCCATTAATAAACTGAGAATGAAACTGCATCCATAGATTTTGTCATTGTGAATACCTCATGGATAATAATAACTTATAATAAATAAAGATAATTATTTTTAATTGGACTTAATATATATGGAACATGACACCCTAATACTATAAAGATATTTTAGTTATGTGGGTAGAAACACGTCTAATGTTTGGAAAAAATCTCAAGGGGTTTGTCGCAAAACTGATTTGTCTCATGAGACCTACTGATGCATCGAGGGGCTGTATCGGGCCCCGCCCACCACTGGATGTTCAAATAAATTTTCACACATAGATTCGACTCAATATAAATATTTATTTAAATTATCCTTATAGAATTGAGGATACATATTCATTAATATTTCCACAGTCAAAACAACATTCAAAATAAATTCCATTTGCAAAATTTTATATAGTTTAGACAATAATCATATCCATTATATTAGAATATGAAAATTTTAATGGAGTATTATTTCAACTGAAAAGTGACCTAAAATAGGCATTAGATACACTCCACAATAAATGGTAGGTGCACTATACTAAACAAGTCACAACGATGTGAAAATATAGACAAAGCATGTTACCATGTTGTAATCAATTGAGTCGCATGAAAAATCGTTAATAACCACCAAATGAATTACAAAATACCATGAATATAAATAGAATCATGATAATATATATCAAATTGTAGTACAAAAATACCACATATAAAAAATAATATGAAAACAATGGAATTCCAATAGAATTGATTGTGAGATTAAAAAACCCCTTACAAACATTTCAGCATGGTAATACGTGTTCTTGTGAGGGATTGATGAGAAGTAAATGGGTATACCATTATTTATATGTCATAAGTGATGTATGGGGGAGGTGATAAAACATACCCATTAATTAGGAATTAAAAATAATAGAGCACAACATAGGAAATATTCTTGATCAAAAGTGAGGGAGATGATCCCTTACCTTATGTTTAAAGGTGTTTATGATTGTTTTTAATGACCTGTATAATCTAATTTAGCTTCATTAATTCATAAGACTAGAACCTCATAAACCTGTAATTTATATTACATGACCTTATTAGGTACATTAGTGTATTTTTTATGGATAAATAGATTTAATTTTATTGTTTTGGTAGCATTTCTTCTTTGGTTTTCGTGATCTAATTACTTCTATTCATAAATGGATACTTTTTTGAAATCGGAATTATCATACAGACTTGTTAATATACATTATTAGTGAGATTTATGAGACATAAATTATATTATAATGACTCTGGTCATATAGCATGAGGATGACTCATTCGATGAGTTAAAATTAAATGGTTGGATTTGGCTTGGCTGTTTTGTGCACCATAACCGTGTTTTGTATTATTATTATATATTTGAAATGTGTAAGGATTACAGAAAATTAATACAGATACAATACATATATTATGACCTAATTCACCCATTGAAAATGTTTCATGACCAGTATTGAATATAGTAATTCCTATTGAAAACCCATCTTCCCTGAGTGGGATAAATTAACACATCTCGGACGGTGATTACAATAATTTTATAAAAGGTGTGGAAAAGGAGAGATTATGATGAAAATTTCCATTAGCACAATGAAAATACTGTACATTTAAGGTATTGGAATCAACAAGGAATTTTGATGAGAGGAGGTGATAATAAAGAACAAAATATTTGAACATTGAAATATAAATTGAAAGAAAAGAGAAGAGAGGATCACATATTGAATACCCCTCCTTGAGAATCTCCTTAATTATTTGTTTTTTGGCATTTTGGTGAGACCAGTAGGTCTTGAACATTTGGAGTGTTCTTGGAAAGAGTATTTGGTAGAATTTATGGAAATCTTGAAGCTTGAGTGTTGTGGGAGGAAGAGGGTGTGAGGGTGGTTTATATATTGGAGGGGAGAGGAGTTTTCTTAATATTATAAACATTAATTTATTATTCTCTCTCAAGATAAGAAATAGTGAGTATTACATGTACAAGAATAGTAATATATTTATGTGAGTTTGATATTTTGGTGTATACATCACTCATGATTCTAGGAATAGTTGATTTAAATTATAATGTATTTATATGGTAACTTAATGTATTTTACTATGCAGAAAAACAATCATGTATTTTAGAAAAATACAAATAATTCACCCAATCCATTTTTCGATGTATAGATTCCAAAAATGAAGTTCATTTTTCAAAAATAATTTTATAATTATGAATAATTATATATTTAATTTAATTCATTATTTAATCGAAAGATATAAACACTTAAAATTTTTATCATCATTTCTATGGAGCCTAGATTTATTTCTACATTCATTGGTATGGATACGATTTATAAAAGTCATATTACAATTCATACGGGTATGTTAATATTCATAAGGGTAGGTTACTATTCATAAGGGTAGGTTATTAATCACCGAAAACTAATTTTTCCTTATTAGACTCTTAAAATTTACTGATAGAAACCATGTATATTAGATTTTCGAAATTCATGTCATAGAAGTGACAAAATTTTGTCTACATGGATAGGTTATGACAATGTGGTGTTTGTAGAGTCTTAGTGATCTATGCATTCTGTAATAAATCTATATTTAAATTTGTATGGTTTTACATAAGTAATGTCTAGAAATAGATATAAGGGTTTATTGGGTCAATATATTTCCATAAAATATCTTTTGGACAGGTGAATATGTGGATTTGGGCCTTCAAGTTATGATTTACTCTCTTATTAAGCTTAATTTAACATTAATTGTGGTAATAAATTCAAATTACATTCACTATATTTTTATAATTTTTTTACATAATTAAAAATAATAAATTACATGTATTCTAAATATGGAATCCATTTTTTAAAATTAATATCACATAGGTGGAAGAAATTAAATTATAATTAATATCTTTGACAGGATGATAATGCATAGTTTTAAATAAATTATTTTTAAGGATTCTAAATTTTTTGTTATCATTTTCAATGTAAAATTGATTAAAAAGAAAATAATTGGATTAATTGATAGAAATATTATGTAACTAATCATTAAAAAAATAAAATGAACAATTTATCCTTATAAATAAATAAAATGGAAAACATGTTTTCAATATTTTTAATTATTCAGTTAAAAATGAAAATTCACAGAAAAATAACACAACAACATCCAAGGATTATTCATTTGTTCCTATTCCAAATGATATGTTGATTTATACATATTAAATTGATAAAAGTTTTAATATTTGGATTTAAACTAGGTTTTCCATCTAAATGCATAAAAAATGTATAAAAATATAGTATTTTATTTGTAATATTTCGGTTTTTATTATCTTAATCCTATCAAATATATTAGATGAGTGTAAAAATATTTTAGTGGATATATAATATATAAATCTCAAATATAAAATATATTAATGTGTTATTATTTTTCTGATTTTGTAAAATGGGATTAAGTAGTGTCTTATTAAAATCCGATGTTGTGTGTATTGAAAAGTTGTCAAAACATATAATAGAAATATAGTAATGTCATGGGGTGCTACAGTGTCATTACAATCACTCTATACTAAACCAAAGTAGTGAAACTAGTACCATCAATATCCAACACACTCTTGAGTGTCATTGGGAACAATGAAACCCATAGATGATTGAAACACTCATATGACACAACCTAGTGAGAATAATATCACGAGTGTAACACACATCTAGTTCTATTATTTGATACCATGGATCCTAATGAATGATAAAATATAGGTGATAAACCTATTAAAATAAACATGATCATTTCAAAAGTAATTAAAATTAAAAATTATATCACTCAGACCTCAGCTCCAACATCATCGGAAGAAAAATCCACATTATGCAATATATGAATAAGAGTAAATATGAATTTAATGGTTTATCACCCCATAGGAGTCTCAATCCATAATAATAAATCAACAATAGGGGCCTAATTTAGGTTCTCATATTTTTTTGACATCTGAAAATCTATAAACATTACATTAAAATAACGTACTGTAATACTGAGACATTTTAAACATTTTGGATTCGTGTTTTAAGAATTCCATTACGACAAAATATTTTATAATCATATAAAGCACATATAGTAAATATAGAATGTCCCATATAAAATATATTTTCCCTGAAATCATTTCCCAAAATTAGTAAAACATATAAATCCATTTAACAGAAATTTTAAAACCCTCATAGGTTCAACATTAAAATAACATGGAATTTAAAAACCATTGTGACACAAAACAATTTTAAACCATTATTAAAAGGGTTTATATAAGGAACAATCCTTAAACCTTAATTAATATTTAATTAAATGAATATTTCACATTGACGAACTTTTCAGGTTTGGAGTTTTATAGAATTAGCACTTAACTATTACATATCAAAAGATTACAAAGTAGACACTACTACACAGTTTCAATTTTTTTACAAAACACGAACTCTGAAAAAAAGAGAGTCATGTCTAGTTCCCTATTTAAGACATCATGGATTTTCCATGATCCCATCCTAGACCCTATTCTATGATATTTCTTGTGAAAAACATTTCAAAAACATGGGATTAGTATAAAAATTATAGTAAGGGATAATCAAAGAAGGAAAACTGTAAGTTTTTCAAAACAACAATTAAACCATGAATGCTTTAACATTAGTAAACTTTTCACAATTATGAAGTAGTAAATTCTTTTCAATAAATAAAATATCACCACTTACCATTTTTGAACATAAATATTACCATAAAACCCATATAAGGAATACATAACATATAAAGGTATCTTGGGACATAAACATACATAAATAGAATAACCATACGATCCACTTACACATATAAAACTAAGTGGAATATCCATACGAACAACATCCATACCCAATGAATTGAATGTTATAATGTAACCACCTATCTTGATATTCACGACACCACCCATCATTTGGTTTATCACGTAATCACCCGTTAAATGTCCAAGTACCATTATAAAATCATAACACATTAAATATTGAAAATATAAACATTTCTCTAATAATATTTAATTTCAAATCATAAGAAATAATTAAACATATTGAAAGAATAAACCCTTTTCAAAAACCATTTTCAATACCAAAACACCCAAAATCAGATTAAGGGATTACTTTTCTTTTTAAAAACATTAAGTCTTATAGCTTAAGCCAAATAACAATTATGGCGGCGGAGAGGTCATTGTCACCGCAAACATTAAAAACATTATGTTTTTCATCAAGTAAAATGATTTGTAGAAAAAAAGATTCCCTTTGAATAAAAGTAAAATTCAAAGGGTTTTACTTATACACCGTGTAAAAGAAGAAGGTATATATATTATAGAAATATGCCTAAATGAATGGAGATTGTGACGAAGTCCCTTACCTCATGTCCGACTTGACTCGATCATTCTTTAATCTCCTGAATAATAAACTAAAGATAATTTTCACTTTCTAAAGAACATTTTTCAAGTTTATTTTTCCTTTTATATCACTTATTACCATGTTATAATCATTATGTAATCATTTATGCTAATAACGTTCGTTTTGTCAATATTTGGTACATCAGTCAAAAATGAACACCTTATATTTACAAGTTGTCCAGTTAGTCAATAGTCCATTATATCCAGAATGATATTCAGGATTTACATATCATATATATCATATATATCCAGTATATAGATGTATTTATAATAGTATATAACATATGGAGGTAAGAAATGAAATCCACTGTTCATAGAGACGGTAAGTCGTACGTACGCTTGAATGCTACTTCTATTTCTATATCATATTTAATGAAATTAAAACATAATAATACATATTAGTATTGTTATTCCAGTTTTTATCATATATAATATTATTATATCTATCCTTTATATGTACCATATATGGTATGAATGAGTCATATCACTTTGAGGGGGCGGAAGTCCGCACTTCCTCAATTGTAATTATCACGTTTACCCAAAATGGAAAGCATAGAGGTATGCTATAAATGGAAATTATAGAAGCATAAAGAAAACATAAAAAATAATATATATCATATATAAATATAGTTCTATCATAATGGCCACCATGAGAGGTTCTTGGAGATATTTGAACAATCATCGTTTAGTGAGGCATTAATTTTCCATCCATAGAAACATTATGTTCTTCATCCGTTAGATGGAGGAGTGTTTATGTGTAGTTATAATAATTCTGAAACAAAATCCTATTATATTTTGGATATTTTTGTTGTTACAAAATAAAGGAATAAAAAGTGTATATGGGTTGGAGAATAAAAATAAAAGAAAACAATTTAAGATAAACTGTTACATTTAATTTGGATAACTCCCTTTGGTTTGTACCAAAGGACATCTTGAAGTGCCTTCTGCCACAAGTAAGGATTATAGGTTGAAGAGAGGGATGTAGGGAGCATAATTGGTCTGAGATTGGATGAGACAAAAGGCTTGAGAGATGTGTGGAATAGGTTTTAAATGGCCTACTTTTATAAGGGGGGGGAGGGGCTCTTTATGAAAGTGTGATAATATTATTTTATTACATAATGATATTCGGTTTCTAAAAGTCCAAAATTCGTCAATTAGATGATAATATGACTCATATTAGAAATAAAATCATCTAATCAGAATTGGATATGTTTTGGATAATATTTAAATCATTATAATCTTATTTATTTGAATTATTTATTAATTAGGTAAAGAATGCATCATTATTGTGTCATAAATAATTTTATATATTTGACGTCTAATTTTTTTAAATAAAATACCATGATGTAGGAAATCATTTTTTCATTCCAATAAATATTTATTATCGAAAATATGACTTATATAACACCATAGAAAAATTAATTTACTAAAAGATTTCCCTTTATGTCATTTTTTCCTTTACATTGAATTATTTAATCTAGAGTGTTATTATTACTCCCATGTGGCTCAATGGGGTCCCAAAATCGACCCAAGGATTCCCTTGGTCAGCGAAGACTCATCCAATAAGGTTATGACAATTTTTAAGAAAATTTTGAATTATTATAATATTCTTTTTACCTTAAATTTCCCTTATTTACCTTTAACCACAGTAAATAAATGTCAAAAGTTACTATTCAACCAAAATTATTTTCTTCATATTGATCCAAATTTTACTTATTGATAAAAAACATGTATGTAGGAATTTAGAAATTCAATTCACATAAGTGGTAAAATTTCATTTAAATGAATGAGTTAGTTTTTTTAACAACCACTAAGTGGTTTCACTATTCATCAAAAAATCGAAGTTTTTCAGAAAAATACAAAAAATCAGCCGAAGCTATATTTGATATTCCAAATTCAAAAATGATGTCTATTTTTCCAAATTCAAAACATATAAGTTGAATTAATTAATTTTTAAATTTTTTCCTGTTATCAAAACAAATAGCTTGTTTTTAAGAAACAATAACTATCAAAATATTGATACTTGTTTATGTCCAATTTCAAAGTGAAATTAATTCCAATGAAAATAATTTGACAAAATGGTAATAATTAATTTTAATTACACATCAAAACCAATTAAAAATATAATATAACTATACACATAAATTTTATTAAAATGCAGTTTTGAATTAAAATACAATATTTTTACTATTCATTAAAAATGAACTTTATCGTAAAAATTCCAAAAATTTACCCAAAGTAAATTTTTATGTCCCCATTATAAATAAAATTCATTGGTCAATTAGAATGTATTAATGTGAAAAGAAACTATATTTAATGAGGGTTCGCCATTATAATGCGGTAAATTGACCTTTTAATGTAAATTAATATTAATATTAGATTCATTCACATTTTAAGCCTCTAAAATATATTGGATAAATGTAAATACATTTGACAAAACATGTATAATCATATTGTAGTTAGTTTTGTTCATTCCCGCCAATACAATGGCTAGGAGTTAACTACCATTTAATATTATATTATATTCTTAGTGAGCAACGTAAGATATCAAAGAGACCAGTTGTTGCCTATCAGGTATGCTATCGAATATAGTAAACCCTTTAAAGTAAAATCAATATTTCATTCAAAAATACTAACAAAAAATGAAAATTTCCTTATTCTTTATTTATCTGGGATGTTACATCCTTCCCCCCTTTTGGGAATTCTGTCCTCGCAACTTTATTCTGTTATAAAATAAGTGGGGGTATTTATACCTCATAGATTTTTCATATTACGACGTTGCATCTTCAACCATATGGTTTTTACACAATACCTTTACCTGATGAATTAACTTATTCCGAAACACTTTCTCTCTTCGGTCATAAATCTAGACTGGTTATTCTTCAAAATAGTGAATCTCTCCCAACTGAACTACCTCTGGACTCAAAAAATGAGACGGATCTGGAATATACATTCTCAATATTGAATATTGAAAATCATTGTGTACCTGGGATAAACTTGGAGGTAAACCCACTCTGTACGCAACTGATCCAACTTTCTCTATAATTTCAAAACATCCAATGAACCTCAGACTCAAATTTCCTTTATTACCATAACACATCACACATTTCAATGGAGAAACATTGAGAAAGACATGATCACTTACCTCAAAATAATGATCCTTCAACCGATTAGCTGCATAACTTTTATATCTTCTATGATCTGTTCACCTGTGCTTTTGAATCAAATTAACTTTCTCTGTTATCTCGTCTACCAATTTAGGTCACATCAGCATCCTTTCACCGACTTCATCCTAAAAAGCTGGAGTTGAACAATGCTTTCCATATAATGCCTCAATTAGTGCCATCTGTATAATGAAATGAAAACTGTTATTATATGAAAATTCAACCAAAGATCGATGTTGGTTCCAACTTCCTTGATAATCCAGAGAACATGCACGTAACATTTTATCCAAAGTCTGAATTGTTCATTCTGAATTCCCATCTGATTGAGTATGAAAAGCTGTACTAAAATTTAATCTAGTACCCAATGACTTTTGAAAGCCTTCCCAAAAGATTGAAGTAAACCTGTGATCACGATCATATACAATGGAGAGGGGAACTCTACGCAACCTGATTATCTCTTTAACATACAACCGAGAAATTTGATCTAGGGATAATTTATCTTGAATATGAAGTAAATGGCCATATTCAGTCAATCTATCAACAATAACCCATATTGCATTATTACCTTGAGATGTCTTTGGTAATTCCACAACGAAGTGCATGGATATATTTTCCCATTTCCATTCTGGAACTGGTAAAGGATGAAGCAACCCTTCCAGTAATTGTTGCTCTTCTTTAACCTGCTGACAAGTCAACCACTTCAAAGAAAAATCAACAATATATCTTTTCATTCCATCCCACTAGTATTACTCCGGAGGATCTCAGTAAATCTTAGTACTACCAGGATGAACTGAAACAGGAAACTATGAGCTTCACATAACAACTCATTAATCAACTGCAAATAAAAAGGCCCACATAATCTCTTTCCAAATCTCAAAACACAATCATTATCATTGATCAAATCATTAAAATTACCCTTCTGAACCAACACTACCTTTTACTAGAACTTACTATCTTCTTTATGTGCTTGCTCTGTTCTGTCTGATAGAGATGATTTTACTGACACCTGAAACAAAATAAAAATAATTTTCTACACCGAAAACTTTTATAACAAAGTTCATCAAATCAAATACCAAAGGATCTTGTTCCAATCGTAGCATGGATAATGATACATTACTTTTTCGACTCAAAGAATCACCCACTTTATTCGGTTTTCCCAGATTGTAATGGATCGTGCAATCATAATCTTTGATTAATTCTAGCCATCTCCTCTGTCTCATGATCAATTCATTCTAAGTGAATATATATAGAGTAAAATTTTTTAGTCAGTATATATTTCACAATTTATGTCATAAAAATAATACCTCAAAATTTTTATAGAAAAAACAACAACACCTAATTCCAAATCTTCTATAGGGTAATTTAACTCATGAGGTTGTAACTGACCTAAATCATATGCAATTACCTGATCATTCTGTATAAGGACACATCCATGTCCATTAAATGAAGCAACACTGTAGATAAAAAACTCACCATTTCTAGATGGAAGTACCAAAACTAGAGCATTCACCAATTTTCATTTCAATTCCTGAAAGCAATCATCACATTATTTTGTTCAAATGAATTTACCACCTTTTCAAGTTAACTTAGATGTTGGACTAGATAACCATGAAATACATTCAACAAACCTCTAGTAATAACTTGAAAAACCAATAAAAATACAAATCTCGGTTATATTTGTGGGTCTTGGCCATTATTCAACAACTTTATTTTGGTAGGATCAACTGTTTTTCCATTTTTTAAAACAATGTGACCCAGGAAATTAACTTTTTGTAACCAAAAATCACACTTGCTGAATTTCGCAAACAATTTTTTTTCTTTTAAGGTTTGGAAGACAAACCGTTAATGAATTTCATGATCCTATTTACATTTAATACAAACCAAAAGATCATCAGTAAACACAACCACCATTTATCTCCTGAGTTAACCAATTCCTCACTACAAGAAACTGTTCAATTTTGATTCCATCCATCTTTAGATACATATTTTGAAAAGTCATTTCCCTCTATATGCCATCCCAGAAAAACTGCTCTGTTTCCTCTACAAAAAAAATTCTCAACACAGAAATATCTTAGGTGAAGAAATGTGGAAATCTGTAAATTCAATATGATTTCAATATTAACATAAACTACATTATGGATATTAATTTAACAATACCCTAACTCCTAATGTTATCTAAACCGACCGTTAATACCAACTATAAGGACCCGGCCTTAAATCATACATAATTTTGAATTAAATTAATAATTCACATTGAGGATATTTTCAGGTTTAGAGTTTCAGAAAATTAGGACATAACTATTATATCTCAAAAGATTACAAAGTAGATAGTTCTACACAGTTTCCATTTTTTTACAAGACATGAACTCTTCAAAAAAAGAGTCATGTCTAGTTCCATGTTTTAGAGAGCATGACTTTTCCTTGATCCCATCCTTGACCGTACTCCATATTATGTCCTGTGAAAAACATTTCAAAAACTTGGGATGAGCATAAAAATCTCAGTAAGGGATACACAAAGAAGGAAAACTGTTAGTTTTTCAAAATAAACAGGTAAACCAAGATTAATTTAATATAAGTAATACTTTTCACCTTTATGAAGTAATAAATATGCTTCTCTAAATAAAATATCATTTCTTACACTTTTGGAACCTAAATATTACCATAAAAACCATGTAAAGAAGACTTAACATATAAATGTTACTTGGGACATAAACATACTTTAATGTAATTACCATATGGTTGAGTTCCACACATATCACTAAATGTAATAGCCATACAGACGACTTACATACCCAATGAATTGGAGGTTATAACATAACCACCCATCATGTTATTCACGGATCCACCCGTCATTTGGTCTGTCACGTAACCGCCCATCAAATGTCCATGTACCATTATAAAATCACAACACAAAAAATATTGAAAATATAAACATTTCGATAATAACATTTAATTTGAAATCACAAGAAATCATTTTAATATATTGAAATAATCAATCGTTTTCAAAAACCATATTCAATACAAAACCCCCAATATCATAATAATGTATTTTTTTCCTTTAAAAAAACACTAAGGCTTATAGAGGAAGCCAAATAACGATTACGACGGCAGAGAGGTCATGGTTGCCGTGAACATTAAAAACAATTCCTTTGAAGTTTATTAAAATGCTTCATAGAAAAAATATTCCCTTTGAATGAAGGTAAAAGTCAAAGGGTTTTACAAATACTCAGTGTAAAAGAAAAATATATATATACTATCAAAATATGCCTCAATGAATGGAAATTTAGAAAAAGTCCCACACCTCGTGTCCGACTTGACTCGATAGTTCTTTAATATCCTGAGTAATACACTAAAGTAAATTTATACATTCATAAGAACCTTTTTAAAGTGTATTATTCCTTTTATATAACTTTTTACCATGTTATAAACATTATGAAATCATTTATGTTAATAACATTCGTTTTGCTGATATTTGGTACTTAAGTCAAAAATAAACACCTTTTATTTACATGTTGCCCATATGGTCGATAGTCCATTATATCCTGAATAATATTCATGATTTAGATATCATATATATCATATATATATATATATATTATATACATGTATTTATAATAGTACATAACATTTAGAGGTAGGAAATGAAATGCACCGTTCATGGAGACAATAACTCGTACGTGCGCTTGAACACTACTTCCATTTCTTTTTCATATTTAATAAAATTAAAACATAATAATACATAGTAGTATTATAATTACATTATTTGATGATATATAATTTCATTAAATCTATCCTTTATACATACCACATATGGTATGAATGAGCCATATCACATTGAGGGGCGGTAGTCCGCACATCCTCAACTAAAATTTTCGCGTTTATCCATAATGGATACCGTAAAGGTATGATATAAATGAAAATTACAGAAGCATAATGAAAATAAAAAAAATAATATATATCATATATAAATATAGTTCCATTATAATGTCCACCATGATAGGTGATTTGAGATATTTTAAGAATCATCGTTTCGTGAGGCGTTAGTTTTCCATCCACGAAAACATTATGTTCTTCATCCATTAAATGGAGGTTAGTGTATGTGTAATTCAAATAATTCATATAAAAAATCCTAGTATATTGAGGATGCTGGAGTTTTTAGAAAAGAAAGTAATAAATAGTGTTTAGGGGTTGGAGAATTAAAATAATAGAAAACAATTTAAGAGAGAATATTGCCTTTAATTTGATAATCTCCCTTTGGTTTGAACCAAAAGACATCTTGAAGTGCCTTCTACCTAAGGTAATGTTTCTTGGTGGAAGATAGGGATGTAGAGATCTTAATTGGACTGTGTTTTGATGATCCAAAAGGCTTTTTATGTGTGTGTAATTGGTTAGAAATGGTCTCCTTTTATACGGGGGAGGATGGGCTCTTTAAGAAAGTGTGATAATATTATTTTATTATATAATGATATCCGGTTTCTAAAGGTCCAATAATAATTAAAGTAGAATATAAGATGTATAATATTTTAAATAAAATAATCTAATCATAATTGGACATGTTTTATATAATAATTTGATAATTATAAACTTATTTATTTAAATCATTTATCAATGAGGTAAACACTGCATCATTATTGTGACATAAATAATTTAAATTATTTGATGTCTAATAATTATAATTAAAATAACATTATATAAGAAATATTTTTAGATTTCCAATGATGTTTATAGTGGAAAATATAACATATTTAACACCATAAAAAATTAATTTACTAAAATATTTTTCATTATGTCATTTTTGCCTTTACATTGAATTAATTAATATAAAGTGTTATTATTACCGCCATGTGGCTCCATCGGGTCCAAAAATTGACCGAAGGATTCCATTGGTCATACATGACTCATCCAATAATTATAGTATAGGTGTTATGGTAATTTTGAATTATTATAATATTCTTTTTATCTTGAATTACCCTTATTTACCTTTAATAGTAGTAATAAAAGTCCAAAGTTACTATTCAGCCAAAATTATTTTCATCTTATTGAAACACATTTTACTTATTGATAAAAACATTTTATATCATATTCTCATAATTCAATTCACAGAAGTTGACCATTTTCATTTAAATGAAATAGTTAGTTTTTTAACTATCACTAAGTGGTTTCATTATTCATTAAAAATTTATGTTTTTTAAAATAATACAAAAAATTCATCCTAAGCTATATTTGATATTCTGAATTCAAAAAACATGTTTATTTTTTCAAATTAAAAACAATGAAGTGGCATTAATTAATTTTAAAATTAATTCCCATTATCAAAACAAATAGCGTGTTTTTAAGAAACAATTACTATCAAAATATTGATACTTGTTTATGTTCAATTTCAAAGTGAAATTAATATCAATGACCAAAATTGGATTGAATGGTAAAAATATATTTTAATTACACATTAAAACCAATAAAAAAGATAATCTAACTATATAAATTAATTATATTAAAACACAGTTTTGAATTAAAAAACAATATTTTCACTATTCATTAAAAAATGTACATTATCGGAAAAATTGCAAACATTTACAAAAAATAAATATTGATGTACCCATTCTAAAGAAGGATTTTATTTGGTCAATTATAATGTATTAATGTGAATGAAACTATATTTAAAGAGGGTTTGGCATTAAAAGGCGGTAAATCAACCTTTTAATGTAAATTATGCTTAAAATAAGATTCATTCACATTTTAAGCCTCTAAATTTTAATGGATAAATTTAAATAAATCTAACAAACATGTATATTCATATTGTAGTTAGTTTTGTTAATTCACAACAATAAAATGGCTTGGAGTTAACTACCATTAAAATTAATATTATATTATTAGTGTGCAACGAAAGATTTCAAAAAAAAACTCGTTGTTGCATATCAGGTACGCTATCAAACATATCATCCTATTTAATGTAAAATTAATATTTAATTCAAAAATATTAATAAAAATTAAATGTGTCTTATTCCTTATTTATCTGGGATGTTACAGTTTAAGCCATTAAAAATTTACCATATTCACCCGAACAACTACATATTGTATTATTTAGTGAAAATAATAAGTTTTAATCGATTTGTGTTAAATGAAATATTATTTAATGGAAACAACCGAATATTCTATCATCAAATTATGTTGAACTATTAAAAAATTCATCACCTATGATGGTGAATAAAAATCCATGTATGAGAATACACTCTACCAACCATAGAAAAAAATACCTTACTGTGAATCCAACCATATACCCATGAATCTATCAGAGTTCCTATTATTACATCATGAGGGACATATAAAAGAAGGAAACTTTTAGGGTAATTAAGTTGATATAAGGTAAAATGAGGGAATAAAATAAAGAATCCCCTAAGAATTTACACTAATGAGAGAATAAAATTAAATGAGGAATAAATGAAGGTAACACTATTTTGTGCATGTAGTCTAACCATGGAAGTATGGAGTGTTATTTATAATAGATATAAAAAATAAGAGTTTAATACTATCATTATAAAAAATTAAATGTAATTTGAGAGTCAATCGGGATCTGGCCTCACATTTTTTGTAGATCGTTCACCAATAGTGAGGTTGTAACTACCTATGTAAAATTACATCACATGGTTTACCCATGAGATCATTACGACCCATGTCTTAACCTGTCCTAACACAATAGTTATTAACCCAAACCCCTCACACATTTTTTTACTAGGACACACACATTTTACCACGAACACTATACTTAACATTATTGGTATGCTATGTTATATAAAAAGGAATGTTTCATTATTTATAGACTCAAAAATATTTCTATGATACTGAGAACTTAAACTGAGTAATATAATAATATTCCAATAAATTATATAACAAAAAATAAATCTCTCTCAAAATTTAAATCTCACCCTAATATGATAAAGAAAATATTAATAAAAAACCATATTGATATGTGTTTGTCACTAGTCTCTACAATGTGTGAATTTATCTCCCCAGAAAATAATTCATAATAATAGAGATAATGGAAATAAAAAACCAATCATATATACTATATGTGGTATGGTCGAGGAAAATATAAAAAGACCTCATGAAAAGAAAAAACCTCACCAGAATAATCTGCAAAATAGGTAATAAAATTCAAAAATATCAAAGAATATCTCAAAGAACAAAAAAAATCATAATCAAATAGAAAAATCTAAAAAGTTTAATATGTACAAGGGGTTTCCCATGAAAATTATATATCTTATAAAATATTAGAAATGAAATTAAAGATATATTGTGAATAAAAAATTTTGTTTCCCCAAAATGTCCAATAACCATTTACAATCCGAAAAGAAATAACACACTGAAATTTTATAATACACAATATCATCAACTCAATCAAATTAAAAATGATATTACCCAAAATAATTACTTAAATTAATTTATATTACTGGTTACAAAACTCCATCACATATCATGTCACAACAATTGTTTAAAATCATTAAAGAATGAAATTTCAATACATTTAATTAATATATGTATAGTTACTTGTCAACACAATATAATGGAAATTGAAACTATGAATTCATACAAGGGTCATTATTTCATGGTTGCAAAATATTATGAAGATCAATAATATACAACAAAAAATATCAACATATGATATGTCCATCCTAGACAGACATTGAACTCAAATTCAGATCATAGACATTGAGTATAATGAAACATCAATTAAAGGAATGAAACTAACACTATACACAATGTAAAAGTTCAAAAATAGTGGACATTTACCATCCACAACTTAAAACAACACCTCACAAAGAGGAAACATAATAATCAAGAGAGTGTAACCACTACAATGACTGAAATCCACCAAAAACTCAATGAGAATGAATCACGTAGCAATCACCTTTAGAAAACACTAATTCATTATTAAACCTATATGAAAATATTTCAATACTATCCATATAATAAAAAATAGGGAATCATATCCAATTATTTTTAATGATGGATTAATATCAATAACTTTAAATGGATATTCATTACTCAAAATTAAAGGATGGTGACACTAGAAAATTTAAGGGCGAACCAATATATGACTCCAACCTGTGGTCAATCCGTTTATAGATACGTCATTATAATATTAAAAAAAATTTACAAGAATAATTACGAATAATTAAACCAAACCCTAACGCACTCATGTTTCTAAAAAACACCCCACCTTCTGAATAAAAATATAGGTGAAGAAATCAAATACAATTACAACTCAGAAAATCCTAAAACATAAAATATTTTAAAACACAATTTTTTCATAAACCAAAATATATTACCATGGGTATTTAAAAAATACAGGGGGATGAATTATTTTAATGATATATAATATTACTTTAATTTTTTTAACATTAAGTATAACTTCCCTAAAATAGCATCCCATAACATCAAAATTTATTGAAATAAATTCATAAGCACACCAGATTATGTATTTAATATGTAATTTAATACAAAAAAATAGCTCTTCATTTCAAACTATTTTTTCCAATTCTACTAATTTACCATAATTTTATAATAAATGTCATTGCATCTAAAACATTTCATGATAGTACAGTTCCTTTTTCATGTAACCAATAACACATTGGTTTAAAAACCAAGACATTCCATAAAATCCTTCATTCATTTTAAAACAAAAATTTTTTATGTTAAAGTACAGAAACATGAAACCAAATTTAACAAAATTGAAAAAAAATCAAAATTATATTTTTTTCTCATCAAATTTATTTTAAAATCAAATTACAATTTAATATATGATTTTTTATTAAATGAAATTTTCTTAATCAAAAAGTTAAAAAACATATTCAAGCGATAAATAAAAATTGAGGGTATATGGAATCAATTATGATCTCTATTAGTAAATATCATATCACTATAAACCACATACTTATCCACTTATCAATGGTAGGAATCTTAAATTTTCATTTTCATGGGGGTTATAAAAATGGTAAATATGTTGTGAACTAAAATATTATCATGGGTTTGATACGTTGTTTGATTAATTGTGAACTCGCCATAAAAATTACCACTCTTATAGTTGTACACCCTTATATATGGGATATAAATGGTTTATATGTGAGATAATCATTCTTTTTTGTTTATCTTATTTATTTCACCTCAAAAAAAATAAATAGAGAACCAAAATCATAGGTACTTCAACACCCTGAATTTCTAAATTAAGAATATTATATTCAATAGATTGTATGATATCCAACACTAGGATTGTCAAGGAACATAATATAACAATAAATTATAAAATATTTAATATTTTAATAAAGATATCCCATGTTATTACTTTTAATTCACCAAATACTGATTTATCTTTCATCACACACAACAGTGAGTTTCTTTGATGAATTTAGTTACTCACAATACTGAGTTTTATAAGACAAAAATATATTTCTAAAATATTATTATTTTATTTAATAAGATACAAATTAATCATCAAATTAATCATAGTGAATATAAGTAACATAATTATGGAAATATATTTATGATTTCGTTGGAAAAAATTAATTACAAACTAATATAACAACATATTGAATATAAAGGGATTTTTTTTAATGAATGTTTTTTCCTCAGAGAGATTTTTTTTCCTAATAAATTAATTTTTTAAAATTAATATGTTATATTAATGTATTATATAGGTTATATATCAATAAATTATTTCTTTACATCAACGAAATAAGATTTATAAAAATAATAAATGAATAAATTCATATTTGTACTTAAAAATTGTATTTTTTCTAAAAAAGAAATATTACATCCTTTTAATAGTGAATGAATTAAAAATAAAAATAGTAGAACTATTATAAAATCTATATAAAAATATATAATTTTTTATTTAAATTTAATCTCAAACATTTTGGTATGTCAAATTTCTTGTTTTAATATATGAAGATTAATGTTTTATAAATAGTGAAAAATGTTGAATTTTAATTCCAAACATCCATTTCATCTAATTTACATATATGGATAAGTTATATTATTATTCAACATAATTTAAAAATAAAAAATTGATATCAATTTATCCAATTTAGTAAATTGGAATATGTCCCTCATTAAAAATTGATATAAGCACATCTCTAACTTTTAAATAATTTTACATTAAAAACACACTTTGTCTTCCTATGCATGGGATTAATTTCAAATTAATTTCAAGAACTTATATTTTTTTAATTTTTAATAATTAATTTCATATTTTTAATCACCATAATATATAATTTATAATAATAATACTTTATTTATTGAGAAAATAAATTAGAAAAAATAATAAAATTTAATTATAGTGATTAAGAGGAAATTTAGTTTTCAGTGGACTGAACCTTAATCATAAGTGCCAAATGACAAGGACACAGTTTAAAAATCCCTCAGATATTTGTATTTGGACCCTATCATCCCCTGTATTTATTCTGGTCCATTAATCAAGCAACGTGTTATTGAAAAAATGTGGGTGGACTTCCCTTTTCAAAATTTTACGGGATTTAAACTCCTCATCCAATATAAAAAGATGCTTACACCTCCCCCATTATCACACCTCTGAAGAAACATTGTGTTAAGAATAAAAATATAAAATAATCTCCCAAATCATTATTCTATGGAATGTGCAGATTTACTCACTATGAACAAGGCACTTTTCTACCCTTTTTAGAATAAAATGGAATGTTTTTTAAATTGTATGGAATGTGCAGATTTACTCACTATCATTGTTCTTGAACCTTCTTTTGTACGTTTTAATGGTCAATTTTTAATGATAATGTTTTTAAAAGTTAATTTCAATGATATAATTTTTTCAACTATTTTTTCAAAAGGAAATGGATATTCTCCTCAAGAATATTCTTAAAATAGCATTGAATAGTATTTCCCTTCATCAAGGACAAAAACACTTAATATTTACACTACATGGATTATGATTTCCTGAAGCCTTTCTTATTCTTCATCTAGATGGTTTATGATTTATTTTTATAGGGATATTATTGACTTTTTTCATCCTTGATAACATTTTTCACCTTAAAATATAGAATTTAAGAAAATCCATTGAGAATTAATTTTACCTTTATTATACATATCAACTATCATCGATACGTTTGTTTTTGACACTGTATATCTTATTTACGTATGTTTTTCAATTTTATACTTAGTTGATTATCTTTGTAATATTGATTAATCCTAATTATTTATTTGTTATATATATTTGATAAGTCAAATTGTATATTAATTATATTTATTACATGATATGAAGAATGATTAGGACATGAAAAAATGGTTGGGGCCCTCAGATTATATAGAACCTTCAGGCATCTACAGGTTATCCTAATATAAATTATTACTGAAAGTAAAATAGGTTTATAATTGTTGTTTTAAACGGTTTGGAAGATAGTTCTTGATAAAAGTGGTTTTTATGGGTAGGATTCATGAATGAAATAATTATGTAATACCATTATTTTGATTCAATTATTATTTATCCATGATATTTTATGTTGACATAAATATAAATACATTTCATTCTCAATTCATTGAATAAATATTATTATATTTATTTATTTAATTTTTCATTTTGTTTATAAAATTCCTTCTAAGTTTATTGACATCATGGCATGTGATTTCAGTTAATTAACATTCCATAATTATTATTATCATTGATTCATTATTGCTTCAACTATGTGAAACCCATAATGATAATTTCAGATCACCCTTATTTTTATTCTTCTATCTTGTAATCCAATAAGTTTTCTAATAATATGATTTAAGGATGCCTAATATTAAATAAAGTGATTATCTATGAAAGGAAAAATAATATTTTTCAGTTAATGTATTTATTTTTCATAAACTACTCATGTATGTATGTAGTTTTCCATCTCTACTAAATTATTCCGTCCTTATGAATTTCAGTCCCAATAATAATTACAATGTAATGGTTTTTGACACTGAATCTATGCTTTTAGAGTTGGGATTCTATAGTATTAATCAATGGATGTATAATATAAACCATGAAATCTAGATTTATGAAATAATATACTAGAGAACATTTCCGTAAAAAAGACAATAAGGAGTAGTATTGAAGAAAATCCAATTATTTTTTATGGTAGATATTATTTGGTTATTTCTATGAATACACAACATTATAGAAACTACGAGTGGACATTGTTCCAAAAAAATGTACTTTTGTGTAACAACATAGAAAAGGTATGCCTGGTCTAACTCCAATGTAATCTGGTACATGAAAATGGGCCTCACTGTGAACCACTTTTGGAACACTTTGGGGGGGTATTTGTAGTATAATTTCCATTTCCACAATAATCAATCATTAAGAATATGAATAAAAAAATAAAAAAAATTACCTATGTTAAACATAATGTGTTTTAGATTATAGATGTTGATTTATGAAATAGGAATCATGGAAATGATATTATTTCTAATCCTTCGACCAATGAGGCACATATGTGGACATTAATTGATGAAGTACTTATTTATTCTGTTTGTATTGAAAAACATAGTTAAAACTATATTTAATGATTAAATTTATAATATTTCAATCCTTATTTTCTAAACATGATAAAAATTATTTTAATATGGTTTTTGAAAATGATAGTCAATATATCGGGTGCCAACACATTATTTTTAGCTGGGTTATAGTACATGAAACCATAACTAAAGGATGATAATTGTTTCATGAAAACCACTCTCTAACACAATCTCTGGTTTGATATGTAATTGTTTTTTTCAAAAATTGAAAAATAAATACCAATGATGATCCAGTAATGTTTTTTATAGGTTTATAGGTTAATATATTAAATATGTGGGTTTTTTGAAAAATTTTAGAGACATATGGGGAGACATGTCCCTCTATTATGGTCTTAATGATTCTGTAAAATTTCCTTCTTGTCCTTAAGTTATAAATGTTAATTTTCGGAAATTGATTTATTGATGTTAGGGATGAATTTAAATTTCTTAAAAGCACAAAAATGTTGAAATTGTGTTTATTTAAATATATCATTTATGCATATTTTTTATTATTTTTTAATAAAATAATTAACCATCATTAGGAAAATGAAAAAAATTGTTTCATAATATCATAATTGTTTATGAACATTGGGTCTTTTGAATCCTCATGGATTTATAGATTTCAGACCTTAAACATTCCACTAATCCTTGATTTTTTTGCGAGTTATGACCTCAATCACTCCATATATATATTTTATACTTTACCTCTATGTCTATATCTCCCCATCATAATAATTCTCACCTATATAGAGACCTAGTTTTATGTTATTCCATGTTTACAATATACACTTCATTTTCCCTTTTAAATATTGTTTTTTGAAACCCTTATCATGATACGAAATATGAATTAATTAATATTGAATCAAAAACCCATTGACAACCATGATAGAGTTAAAATTTTGAAGTTGTAATTGAATTATGGTGGGGAGAATTTAACACCCAAAAATTAAAAACTAAGAATATTTTATTCCATATCATGTATGACCGACAACACTAATCACATAAGAAAATATAATTTTCCATTACATTATTATATATTTAATATTTTATTAAAATAATCCCATTATATATATTTAAATTGGCATGATCATGAGTTATCGTCTATCACACAAAACAATGAGTTTCATTAATGACTTGTGTCACACAAAAGATGTAGTTTTACTAAAAAACAATATATTATTAAATTATTATTATCTAATATAATAAGATAAAAAAATGATGTTAGATTTATGGTTATGAATAGTGTTAATTAATTAATATAAAGTTAACCTCTAATTTATTGGTTAAATATTAATTGGAAATGAATATAAGAACCAATTTAATTTAAAATGAATTATTATATACAAACTATTTTTATGTTGACAAAGATGTTTTATATTAATAAATTAAATTAAAAAAAATAATCTGGTGATAGTAATTATATATATATTATATATGTAATAAAAATAATTTATATTCATCCAATAGTTTGGAAAATAATAGGATAAGAATAAATGTAGTTTAATGTTGAAAATTATATTTTTATATAAAAACAATTTTAGCATCTTTTGACAAATAATGTATTTTAAATAAAATTAATGGAAAATTTATAAGTTAATATGAAAAAAATTATATTTAAATTTTAAATGGAAACATAATAATAAGGTTATGATATTTTTTTTATATATTTCGGATGTTTCATTTGTTGATGAATAGTATAAACTACTGAATTTTAATCCAAATTTTTATTTTAATAAAATTTATTTTGATAGATAAAATGTATTATAGATTTTAGTAAAAGTTATATTTAATAAATTATATTTAAAATAATATAATTTATATCATTATAATGATTTTGACTATGAAATTTGGTATAAACACATCTAGAAAATTTAATCATTTTAATTATATAAACATGTGTTGTCCTCTATCTGTGGGACTAATTTTAAATTAATTTTTTCAAGATCTATTACATGAATTTGGAAATTTAATTCAATATTTTTTTAATTATTATAATATATAATTCGTAATATTTTTTACTTGTTTTTTGAAAAAAAACGTTACTGGATGTAATTAAAATTAATTACAGTTATTAGGATTAAAATTAGATTAATAATGGAATAAACAATACTCTTAAGGGACATAATAACCTTAAATCATTTCAAAATGGAATTTGTTGTTCATATATAGACCCTATACTCATTTAAAAATAATATTTCCATTATTTTATCCACTTTTCATAGTAAAAGTATTGGTGTAATTTTATTTTAATGAAATTAAATGAATATCACTCCTCCTCAACTATAAAAATGCACTCACATATCACGTTGTCTCACACGTCTCATGCCACATTGGGTCAAAAAAATTCTTCCCCAATATTCTCTCAGTACCCCTTCCCAAATAATAGAATCATCATATTGGTCATAAATCCATCCCATGAATCTTTTTGTGAAAACTAAAAGGAGTTACCAAGAAAAAAAGTTATCATACTTCCACAAGCTCTATTGTTTTATTTTCTTTCTCCACAAATTCAACTATTTTTTCATATTTTTATATAATAAATTATTATTTATCAATATAAATATATTTTATATTATATGGTCTTGAATAAACTTAGACTCACTTCCATATAATGGGTATCAAACTTACAGTTTATGTGTACAGATAACAAGAACATCCCAAAACAGTGTCGTTTGTTTATCCTTTTCCAACTACAATGGTTGGAAATTATGATGGTAATACTATTTATATATTATATAAATGATATTTATAATGTATTAAGTATTTGATAATTTTTATATTTATCATCACCTTATGATTTCAATTAGGTGATAATACGATAACATCATTTATGGATGTCTAGATAACAGCCTTTTCAAAGTGATGAGATTCATTCACACTATACATTGAATTTACAAACATTCATTTTATTAAACATATGAGACATATATGAAATAATTATTTAAATTCCATTATAATAAAAATATGCATATATTATATCATTTCATTTTTAATCTTTTTATACGGAAATGTAATTAAAGTACCGTGCATGCGTATGTACAATTTATAATGTCCTTGAATTATGTATTTCATTTCATATCTCCCAATTTAATAGATTATTATGAATAATTGTCTAACGGATGTATATAATATAGAAGTAATGTTTTAAAAATAACGCATTGATGAAATCATGATCAATGCAACAGGAACAATAAAATTTAAAACATTGCGACAAATAAGGCAATTGACATTGGAAATAGTGTAAACTATGATCGATAACTAATAGACATGTAGTAAGATATTATTATAAGATCACATATGATTCCATAAATATTAATATATAGATTAATAATTTAATAATATGTTAAAAACCATTTTAAATGAATTTAGACGATGTTTACCTAGAAGGAAATTCACAGTAAGAGATTTGTGTCTCACTTTTCATAAGGTAATACATATGCATTTTTCAACACATAATTAATTGATGTGGGGTATCTAATACTACTCATTATATATTAATTCATGAGTTTTTAATATTAACAATATTTTTTTGGTGTTATATTTTTTATATGGAATATGATTCAAAATACTCTATGTAGTAAGTGCCCTCATCTGAAATTCCATTATTTGGGTTCTAATTTATTATTGTTCTCCAAATTTATTATACATTGTGTACATACTACCATTATTACTTGTAATTAAATGATCCAGCCATTATTAATGATATTTTTAGTGTAAATATGAATAATTTCTTCAATGGGTATCTAAAATAAATGATACCAAATGGAAAGGAATTTAGTTACCTACTTTTGTTTGGTTTATATTAAATCCTAGTTGTATTTAATAATATGTGATTATGTTTGTAATATATTTTAAATATCAAATTTTTTATTTTCACTAGTTTTAGGTGGATTTATAGTTTAAACACATAAAAAATTTATATATTTATTCTCATGTCAATGTTATTTTCTTTTTTATGGGATTACAACACAATCTCATTTTGGTCAAGATTGTTTACACTTGAATTCCCATCAGAGGAAATTATATGATCATTGTGTAATAAATCCATTAGTTTTATTTTTCGATTTATATTCATGAACTTTTTATGTAATAGTTCTTTCTTACCAATCCTTGTTATTTAAAATTATAAAAAAAATTATTTTAAGAAACCCGTACTCCATTGCTCTGTTTCTTCGGAGAACCTATTTAACTACAAGAACACAATTTTCTAAATAAATTATCAGATATTTTTTTTAACACATTCTGATTTTATTTTATAAAGTTATTTTCCCCATTTTTTTCAAATTGTGTTAAGTACATATTTTATCTCTTTTAGAAAAAGGATATTTTTTAGGCATTGTAACATGAAAACGGAATTTTTTTACCTTGTTCAACATGTATTTTTTTACCCCATCATTTAAATAAAGATTCCGTGGAAAATTTAAAAGGTAATTTTGTAATTAATATTTTTAGATGTTGTTTTTAATGAAAATTATTTTGATTTTTTTTAATAATAGAAATACTTATTTTCATTTAGAATATTTCAAATATATATTTTCATATTGTTTCCAATCATCAAAGAAAACAACCATTTAGATTTTATTATACATGGCATATATTGTATTGATACTATAAATATTATTTATCTGGAGGTTTTATGATATACTTTTTCAAATATAGCGTTGAAAATAACTTTCTTTATTTTTTTGTTAGTCCCATTAAAATATTAAATTTTTAATGATCATGGAAGAATGAATGTCCCCTAATTATCATAATCATTATTCATGTATATGGTTATTGCCAAAATCATATACCATTTTTACATATGGTGTTCACATTTATAGGTAGTTGATTATCTCAGAAAATATTGATAGACTCATATTCATTATTTAATAGAAATATATGATAAGTTATATATTCTATTAATATAATCGAATACTACATATGAATAATGATTTTTTTCATGTAGTTACAGGTGGTTATTGGATGTAATATAGAACCTAGATACAAAAACATGTTTTCATGGGAGAAATTAGTTATGAACATTAAATATATCTATACATATAGATCTTATCTATCTTTAATATAGATTTTGACAGTATATATTTTCATATTCCTGAGACATTACTTCCAATAATTTAGAATTTTCTTCATTTTGATCGAGTTATTATTTTTCCATGATATTTTTCATCATTATATCTATAGTTGAATTTTAATTTCAGATAATTGATAAAATAGAATATGTTTCAGTTATTTAACATTCTATATTATTTATACAATTCCTTCTCAATTTGTTGTTATCATGGTATTTGTGATCCATTAATTACCTTCCTAAACTGTTAATTATCATTGATGCATTATTTCTTCCTATATGGTTAATCCTAATTGAGAATTTAATATCACCATTATATTTTTTTTCTTTCCATAGTAATCCAATAACAATACTATAGAATATATCCAAAGATAAGCTATATGGAATAATGTTTTTATATAATAAGTAAAAAAAATGTTGTAATTAGTGTATTGACTCGTAAATTCGTACTCTTGTATGTCTTTGGTTTACCAATGATACTAAACTGTTCGGTCATTATGGATTTGATTCATTGTAATCAAGTCAATTTATTTTTATTAGGAACCTCTACTTGACATATATGTTTGGGTTTATATAGTTATACAAAATTTGGAACCATATACCATGATTACGTATCAAAAAAATTGAGAATTAATATAAAATGAATTTGAATCAGGATCTAAACCCCATAAAACCCATGGTGAATAAAAACATTTTCCATGAAATATATCATTGAAGTCTTCCCGTTATTAGTAATTGACCCTGAAAATTTTTATCACTGTATATCAAGAAGTCCCAAATAATAAATGTGATACTATAGAGAATATAACATTAAGAAACATTATCTTGGATATCATTTGCAATGATCTATTATGGTCATCCACATGAATCATCACGAACTTTTTGTACCATAGGCTCGAATATTATTACATATCCCTACTAGATAGATACGTGTTCTTGAGTATTAGGCACCAAACCATATAGTTTATTTCCCCATATAAACTAGATTAACCACATTTTATCCAACATGTAAATCTATTATGAGCCATTACTAAAATGAAATCCCATTTCTTGAAAATGGGAAAAAATAATTTAAATAATAACATTATTAGTAAGAATCACAATAAAAATAAAGACATAAAACAAACATCGTCCCAAAATGTGAACTAACTATTGGAAAAACAGAAATTAATAATATAAAAAACCTATAAAATTGTGTTTCAACCATTCTAGGATGATAAAATAATTTCCCAATAATAATAACTAAATTATTACAAACTACTTTATCCCATTAACTTGTGGCACTTGGTCACTATCTATTCAAAATTGAAAATCATAATTTCACCCTGAATGAAACACTCACACAAAATATCAATTGAAAATTCCTATTATAGAAGAAAATGATAGCTTTATATAACATGTAGTGTATTATAGGATTAAAAAAACCCAATTAAGATTTCATCAAATAGTTTGGGTAAATTATTTTTAGAATATATATTTATTAAATATATTTATATTATAAATAAATAATATTATTTTAAGAAAAATATATGACCAATAAATATAGAAAAAAATATATCAAAAAAGGAAAATATTTCACTCATCAGAAACAGTTATAAAAATACATTATTTATAAATACTAAACATTTTTTAAAAAAATTCATCTATAAAATTATTTTTAGAGAATGATGGGAAAAAATTACAAATAATTCAACTATACCAAGTAATAAACACACATGACACCTCATTAACAAAAAATGGCAATAGATCCATATAGTGAAATAGTGAAAACCTACAATTATCAGTATGGTATTCAATCAAAACATATAATATAATGTACTATTTTATAATAAAAATGATCTAGAATCATTTCTAAATTTTAATTATATATGGTGAATGAAAATAGAATATGCATCCCTTGATAAATAGACCCTGGTTCTAATTGAGACAGTATCCATTTGAATCCCTCTAATTGAATCATCCAGAACAAAGAAAACCCATTGAGAACAAATAACATAATAAGGAAATAGATATTGATCAAAAAATAATATTATATATACATCCCTCTCATATATTCTATACATTGTTTCCAATGACCATATAAACTATAGGTGGAAAATAAAGATATATATATATATATATGATAATTTCAAAACAAATTATATATTGATAAATAAATTATACTTCCACTACAATAATATAGAATGAAATAAATCATTAATATAATAATTACATAATATGAAATTGTAATGAAATTTTATGACACTACCTAATGGGGTCTAAATTAATAAAAAGAAAACAACATGAGGTGATCAATTTAGGGTCACTATATTTTGATAAATATTTTTATAAGATTCAAGTAGAATTTTAAATAGTGACTCGAAATGGAGAGTATTTCACCTATTTTAGAAATTATTTTTCTGTCATTACTTTAAAATAAAAAGTGAAAAATCGGAAACAAAACTTTTTAAAAAATAATTTTATAATATTCAAATATCGTTTATAGAAAAATTAATGATATAAAATTTGGCCAATTATAAAACAAAATTTCATAAAATTTAATTTAGACTCTTAATCTCATTTATTAAAATCAAACTAATTTAAAACAACCATTAATAATAATGAAAACCCATTTTAAACCATTATTACAAGTTAACTACAATTTAAAAAAATACCACATTAACTAAAACTACTATATATGTATTTATTAACTCCTAACAATTAATTAAAACCATAAATAATTTAATAAAAATGAAGAAAACAATAAAGAAAACCAATATTTTATTAGGTAGATCCATTCGAAAACTAACTTGGAATGCTTCAGCTATTATATAAAACACCTATCCATGAATGAAAACACCTTATGTAAGTCCTAAAAAGAAAAATCATAGAATATAACCAACAACCACAACAATTTATGTAAAAAACAATGTTAGTTTTCATGAGGAACATTTACTACAAGAGAAAATAGAGTGGGAAGGAAGGTTATGAGGGTAGTACATAAAGGATGGATAATCAGAGTGAATCCCTATGGGATAATATGAGAGGATATAAAAATCATATCGAAGGATGGATGGTATCTATATTTTTTGTGCCATGTTAAATTGAGTATTTTGGTATAAATTGGGATGAAATACTTAAAATAGGAGAGGGAAAAAATTTTATTTTATCATATTTAATGAAATATCAACATTACGCACAACTAAAAAGCGATGTGTGATCATCCATGATACAATTTTACAACGATAAGTGATTATGAATAATATTTCACATGGTTTACCCTGATGAATTTCCATTTATTGACTACCTTTTTCATATTTGGGCAACACAACACAATCTTGTACTGCATCACCTCACACAATTTCCCTTGGAACTCACACGATTTTATCCTAACAATTTTGTACATAGGAAAATAAAACCATGTATATAAAATTAATTAGAATTTTATATTCTCTTAATACCCCAAGTTTCATATATGTTGCATTGCAGTCCAACCAAATAATATAAGGAAAAACAAATTAATTATAAAATATAACTCAAAACAAATTGAAAGTTTAAATTTCAAAAATATATATGATATTGTAATATAAAATCATAAACCCTTTTGAAATGTTGATGATTGAAATTTTTTTCATAATTTAATATATTGTCATGTTTTGAAGAATTTTTTCTGAATATTATGTACAAAATTTTTTGCAAATTAGGATTAAATATTCAGGGCAATGGCAGGTCCTAATTGTGGAGGATATTTTGGACTATTTTTACCTTTATATATTTTATCACCACTTAACATTCTCTATTTAGTATTACAATAATCATCTCTATAAGTATTTTTTCATAAATAACAAGGAATTATTTTCTTGAATACAATATTATATAATTTTATTCATTGGGTATATTTTTGGTCTTATTATATTCAATTAATATATAATTTATTATAATTAAATATCATTCGTCTATATAATTATTTTTAATGAAATTTTATTACTACTTTTAATTTTTGGAAAAAATTATTTTGGTTTCATGAAAAAGTATAAATTTTTAAATTTTTATATTTTAGAGTTATATAATATTACACATAAAAATAAGATTTTGACTATGGGTTTTCTAAAATAGAAAAAGATAATGAATAATTTTACCTGATTGAAAAAAAGTTTTCTAATTCTTATTATTAGAAAAATTGATATGTAAAAAAAGGTGTATCACGATAAACAGGACAAACTATTTTCTATAGAATATAAAAGGAATTTTTTGAAAATAAATACATGATTTCTGTACTGTGTATTTCAAAAAGTTGTTTGGTGCGGTAGATCCCTTTTTAAGAGAGACACTGATAGAAGAATATAATAATATTTATATTATAAAAATTTTCCTAGTTTTTGTTCTAATGATTATATTCACAAGTCGATTTATATAGTTGTTTCACAAAGAATAATTGACCATATTTGTTATACCTACTGACTAACAAAACCTTATATGTACTCCCATGCTAGGTGTCTTGGTATCCAACATATATCATTCCCTTATGACATATAGAGTCAAAAAATATCCCCCATGATCATGATTTTGGATACCACATGAGAAGATGAATGAATATCTATATATTTCTGTTTCAATGTATTCATCTCCCCCATTAGTTAGTTTATTAATAATAATCCTTATTGCAATAAATAGAAAAGGATGGAAATTGTGTTTAATGATGGTTTAACATTTTCAAACATTCAAAGACTTTCATACTCAGAATCCTCTCCAAATGGGTTAATGACCCATCCCAGGATACTCAAACTGACATCCTATTTTCACAACTCACCCTGTTAAATCAACACTAGGGTGTAATATTAACACCCCATTACGATATTTAAGTTATTTCATGACCAATATTTTTTTATATCAATTATTCTCCTCTTCATTTTGTTGACAATATTTATATATTTATGATATTTAAGGTGTTGTGTATAGTTGGAACATGGTAAGAAAAATCCATTGGTTTATCCCAGGTACCAATGTAGAAAAATATGTTCCAGTATAATAGGGTGAATTTTTTTTCCTAAACCATACGACCTCTCTATTAAAACATGTTCCATTGAACATTAAATTTTTCTACAATTGGTGAACAATGAACATATCAATGTATAGAAACCATGTTCCCAAAACTAAAGGATATGAAGGGTTCAATACCTATGAATATAGTTACTTATAACATTATAGACTATTTATAATAATTTGAGCATTTTTCTAATCACCAAAATATTAATTTTAATATCATGGGGCCCCTATTTAACCCATAATAAACCCCTGTTGTGACAAATTTATATTTCATGTCCCTAATGGCTATAATAAAGTGTTTTGTAGATCCTCAAACACCACCTCATGGCATATAAAGACACATATAAATTTGATTGATCTTTATCAAGTAAGTTGATCTTAAACTATGTGTTTTTTCCAATATACTTTTCTCTCCCCCTTATTGATTAATATTTTGACCATGATATTGATGGATCTAACACTATTTTAATGAATATTTATTTTATGATTTTTATCTTGATCTATGACACTTTAATTCATTATTGGATGAACCTTATATTGGTGCACGGTTGATTCGACAACATGTTATGTTTTTAGGTATATCTATAAATAATTCCCCAGAAACAGAAATCTTAATTATTTTTGATCAAATTGATTTATGTTTTTAAATGAATTTAAAAAACATATTTTTGATTTTTATTATTTTATTTTTAAATTTTAATTAAATTTATTGAATCCCCCTTTCAGAAAAAATAAAAAAATTAGGGAGAATTTTAGAAAATTAATGGCCAGATATGAAAACTTTTTTGAAAACATTGACTTGATTGTGATACATGATTAAAAAAATTAATAAATTGAGTGTTTATTTGAATTTTCATGAATATGATTAAACCCAAGATGTTCTATAATTTAAAATCAAGTAAAATGTTATAAATTATAAAATTTATTTTGAAATGATATGAAATGTTTGATTCCCCCATTATGGATGTTTAGTTTTAATACTGGTTGAATACTAACTTCCTAATAAGGGATCCCAAAATGGGGTTTATATTGACCTCCAAATATGGGATTACTTAGTGCGGTGTATTTTGATTCTCTGGTATGGGATCCGAAAATGGGATATATTTTAATTACATAAAATAGAAGCCTCAAATGGGGTGTTGATATTTGAATTCACATATGTGTATGTTGAAAAATCTTTATTGATATTAGAATATCATTTTTTATTATTAATAATTTATATAAACTATTAATTAATTACTATTTGGATATGTGGTTGATGTTCGACATCCTTGTGATGTATATTGATCAGGGTGAAAAATATATATAATATACAAATTTCCATGGGGGTTTGCATCATTTATCTAGTAATATGTTAAATACATTAAGGATGTAGTATATTTTTTATGTTTAAAATTTTTTTGGTACATTATCTTTGAGGATATTTGATCACACTACATTGTTTCATTTTTATTAAATTACATGGGTGAAAAAATTATTCCCTATTTATCTTGTATGATTCCATGTGCTATTTTCCAATAGGTGGGGATCAAGAGTATCATTTAGTCCATTTTATAGTAGGAACTAATATAATGGTACCAATATATTTGGGATTGTAGGTCAAAATATTGTATTAGAGAAGGTTTTTCATTATTCCCTAATGTTGATATACAATTGGTATGTCCTGGTAGTTATGAATTTGGAGCTTTGGTAGATAGATATTTGTTGAAGGCGAGTTCATTTTCATATCTCATCCTAACATGTATTAAGCCGCCATGTGTGTTTTAGATAACAATCATTGAGAATTTTTTTTATCTAATTCTTGTATTTTACCTATCATTCAATTGATATTGTAGATATTAAAATTCAGAATTCTGTTTGTGGGAATTAATATTCATGTATATATAATCATTTTACCATTGATTTGTATAATATTTTTATTTAATTCAATGAATTATGTTGACATTAAATATCATAAATAATCTATGAAGAAATTTTAAAAGACCAAAAGATTAATTATAAGTTAAATCATATAAAAAAAGTCTTATGGGTCATAATCATGTTGAGATAGTAGTAATTGTAAATTGTAAATTTTATTCAAAAAAAGAGAGAAAGAAATACACTTAAGGCTTGAGAATAGAGAAAAAAGAAAGAAATAACACAACTACGGGGGTCTAAAATAGTGAAGACCAAGAGCATCCCCTTTAATGATATTAATCCCTATTGGCTTCAATGTCTCAAGATTATGGAAATCCATGCTCCCCAAGCCATGATTATCAAAAGAGGCCATGAAATATGCATCCACATTCCCCTCAAGCCACTTATGAGACACTTTGATGTTATTACCCGTGCAATGATGAAATTTGCGAATAATGTCTTCTATGGACCATGGCATGACACCCATCCCTTGAATTGCGTTGAAGGCCTTCACATCCTCCTATGATATGTGGAGTTCAATATGCTACTGATTCCGCTGTGAAGTAGTCGGCTCATCATATTTTGTTCTATTTTGAAAATACTTTGGGATATAGGATAACCTTGTCGAAGGCCCCGTGTTTCTTTAATGAAGCAAAAGGATTTACCCACGAACGTAGTCGACATCCAGGCTGAACTAAAGCATCGAAATAGATTATCGATATTCCAGGAGGAAAACCCCATAATTTCCAGAATTCTAATGGAGAAGCTCCACTCCATTGGATCATAAGCCTTTCTCATGTCCAGCATTATCACCATATTAAAGCCTTGAGTCTTGAAGTTAATATCTAAGGTAAGTTCCTGAGCCAAAGAAATTGCCCCTAGGTGGATCGCCCCATCATAAAACCGTGTTTTTTGAGATATATCAAGATGGGGAGATTATCGGAAAGACGAGCGTTAATGATACTAGAAAGGATCTTTTGTGGTACATTAAACATGCTAATAGGCCTAAAATTCTCAATAGATGTGGGTGTTCTAATCTTGTGAATAAGAACAACCTTAGTTGCACAAGTAGCATGAGTTAACGGACCGCCTTGGAATAAATCCTGTATAGCTCCGATAACATCATCCTTTACCGTCTCCTATGAGGCTCTGTAAAATGCTCTCAGGAACTCGTCAGGTCCCAATGCGCTATTATGGTTCAAACTCAACATCGCCTTATAAATTTCATCCTCTTGCGGAATGGTGCTGAGGGACTCATTAACCTGTTTCGAATAAACAGAACGAATAACATCAAAGAACACTGCTTCACCTCATGGACAACCATTCAGATATTGAACGTTGGAACCTGAAAGGAACTAATGAAAGTTGACATAAGCCATCTCCCCAACCACCTCCATGTCATCAGAATAGGATATATCCTCCAAAAAATTATTCGTTTTAACCTAACATTTCCACTCATTAAAAAAGACATGAAAGAACGTTGTATTCTGATAGCCTTACTTAAGCCAGTGAATCCTAGATTCTTTCCCTATCCTGGCACTCTTGTCTCAGGAGAAGATATGAAAAGATATCTTTTCGACCAGAAATCTTCTCAAATAATATGTCATCTCAATCCTCTTCAATATATTGTTTGATTTGGTCAACTTTTAGAATGACACCCTCGATCTCTTTATCAGACATAGATAGATCCTTCACCCAAAGCAGCAGAAGAGGATTAAGCCTTTTAAGCTTATTATGCAAGCTAGACCACGAGGAATCCTTAGAAGGGGCGTTCCAAGAATCTCGTACCACACCATGATACCCATAATTAATAGACCAATGACGATAGAAGTGAAAAGGAGCGGGCTGCTCCTCCCTACCAGAAATGATGATCAGAAGAGGGGATTTTTCCAAAATGCCTCACGACAGGTGCACCACCCAAGTGTTGGCAAACACTGAAATTGCATACATGTTGGACAAACATCTAACGAGATTTCTCCAAGAACTGTGAACCCCCATTTTATTATTACACCACATGATGTGATCCCCCAAAAAGATGAGATCCATGTAACCCCATCCTACAAGCAATTCAGCGAAAGCAAGACTCGCTTTCCTATTGAAAGGGTATCTTCCCTTTCTTTCTCCCAGGTCCCCCACAACATTATAGTCCCCTCCCATGAACCAGGGAATTCCCCCAGGGTCAAACGCATTCAGATCCTTCCAAAAAACCTCCCATTGTTAGACATCACAGATTCCATAGATGCAAGTGACAAATAAGAGAATGGAATCCTGGCTAATCTTGATCCTGATAAACTGGTCCCCCGCCAAAACTAGGTCAACTGAAACACCCTTTTGCCAAAAAATCCAGATATTATTGTTGGAAGTCTCAACATACATGAATCCATGCATTTTGATCCTCCTGTAAAACTCCATGATTATACTTTCCTACTTCTTATGCTCCATGATAGCCACCAATGAGACTTTATGTCTGGGGATCTTCGAATCCAATATGTTGGTTTTGATGCGGCCACCCAAGCCTCTAGCATTCCAAATGATCATAGGTATCATTGGGAAAATAATATCTTTGGACTGACCCTAGAATAAGTGGCCTTCACAAAGTGGGACTCCACCCGCCCCTTAAGAATTCTGGACTGTGATCTGGTGGAAATTATAGCATTGTTAGATGTATTCTCCTTCGGAGGAGACCCAAGTCATTGAGAGTGATTTGAAGACCTAACCCTAACACTCGAGTTGGAATAAGTGTTTTTCTTTAAACCTACTGCCACCCTCTTCTCCAAAGATCGAGTCGAAGGAGGGATGGAAATATCCGGTGAGGAAGAACCTTCGAAGGAGTATCCCAGAGGAACCAAGTCTAGTGCCCCCTACTCCCCTTCATAAGAACCCCAAGACATATTGATCTCCTTTGAGTTCAAACCAATCCATTCGATGAGCAATGAAAGAAAAGAGGGAAGGCCTCCCTCCAAAACCACAGGCAAGCCTTGTGCCACGAAGGGTACAAAGTCCAAGCAGGGTTCTGAACCTCCAACCACAGCTGGTCCAATGAGCATCACTTGAACCATGTCCCCCCGATCCGTCTTCAGGCCTCCAATTAAAGCATGGTCTTCCTCAACCACCAAGCCTAGGAGCTCTCCGGAGATCGGGGTGTGCTTAGCACCTCTAGCTTGAAAACCCAGAGCATAGTGTCGACGCCCCTCCTGCCTACGAAGACGACACACCTGCACACCATGGACCTAATGAAGAAAATGCAAATAGAAACTTATAAACACAAGATAATCAATATCTTAAACACAAGAAAAGGAGTCTTGAACCCAGAGATCCAACTTTTATAGCAGTAGAAGAGAAAGATCCATCTCCATGTCGATGCATGCCACATGACCCTCTGCACAACGGCTGGTCTGAGGGTCAGAGCACAAGAAACCCCCTAAGGAATCTCCAATATCCTGAAGAAGACCTTCATTCTGGAAAGGAATCAGCAGCCCCAGAAGGACCTATAATGAGATGGTGGGATTCTAACATTATTTTGAAGATGAATGAGGTCTTGGAGTGTAATGTCTATAGATTTTTTTCAGCTTACTAGTTTTATCTAGAGTATATGATATTGGAAAATTATATGGAGATTTTTAACCTCAATTAGGGTGGAGATAACATGAATTATTATGAAAACTGTTGTTCTGATCACATAAAATTTTCTACTATAGTAGTGGAATCTTTTTAAAATTGTTCATTGATTTCTGAGATGGGTATTTATGATGACATTTTATTTCCAATCTTAATAATGAAGATCAATCGATTTGATAAATTAATATATAGACTATTGATAGCTGGGATAGATTTGGTAAGTATGTCATTGAAGAAAAGTGTTTTGTCTTCCATGAGTGATAGTTTGTTGAGATCCATTATGGGAATGAAAAGAAGAATTTTGTGCTGCATGGTTGTTATAGACAGTAGGTATCATCCATACCTCCTATTTTTCCATGAAGAGGTCGTATGAAAATCTTTTAATGATTCATGGTGGGGAATTAAATGCATGTTTTCAATGAAGAACACGTGTACTATAGTTCGTGTTGACTATCTAGTTATATACATATGTAATTATATATCATATATACTACACAAAGAGGTACACTTTAATCAACTACTTAATGTACTATGCCGAAATCAAATACATTATGATCTATAGGGTTATAGTCATAAAACCCCATAATAGAGATTGTTCATTTTTTGGGAGAGCCTCCAGAGGAAGGGGATATAGGATCAATGATCATGAGAGGTACCATAAAATTAGCTTATTATATAATTAATACATTTTTTTAAATTGGTGCATCAAACATGATGTTATCAACTAATATTGTGAACAAGAATTACCATCCAATAGTTATTTTATCACATGGGTTGGATATTAATATGCCACTCAAAATGATGTGGGGGAGATATCTTTGATGCCCTATTTTTGTTTTCTCAATATCAGTGATTTTATTATTCTCAATATGAAACGTATTATTATTTTCCTTGAGATGGATTGGATGATTTCTAAATTGTTTTTTATATGTAGAAAGAATCAGCGGGTGATGTAATCCGTTTAATAACCTTCATGTGTCTCAATGTGATTCATTATAAAATATATCTGGTTTTCCACCCACTAGAAATATAGAGTAATATATTTATTTAGTACATAATACTCAACCGATATAATTTTCATCATAAAGTATGGCACAAATGATAGTGATATTGTCAACGTCTTAGATGGATGATTAGTTACAGAATGGATATAAATGTCGCAATGTGCTTCCATGGGATCCACCTATTCAATTTGCGATGAATTCTAAAATAACAATTCAATTTTATGTTGATTACAGAAAAATAAATATATTAATGATAAAGTATGTGTATATATTAACATATATTGATGATAAATTATACCGATTCAAAGAGGATATAATTTCTCAATGATTTATCATTGAAAAGGTTGAAACTAGTTAAGAGTAAATGATTTTGTGCTTTGAATATTACTTCTCAAATAAATATTTTCAATTATTAGTATCATGTAATTTAATTTCGTCTATCAAATTCTCCATCAATATTTATGGAACTTTTGAATAGAGTATTACATGTTTACCTAAATTAATTTTTGAATGTATTTTTGGATGATATTTTAATTAGATCAATAAGTAATAATGATCATGGCCATAATCTAAGTTAACCCTGCATATCAATCACAATAAACTTCATGGAATCCTAGGAAAAATAAAACATAGAAATGGGTGAGCTGAGATTATCAGTAAGTATAACAATATAGTGGAAACTTTTGTAAATAAGCTTAATCATTTAAGGCAATGTATAAGACTAAAACGAAAGCCTTTTAAACTTGAACTTCTCCATAATATAGAAAAGATAAATTTAAATAATCCAATTTATTTATTCATATAGATATTCTACTAGTCAAATAATCAAATGCAATATCAATATCCACTTTCATAATGATAGAATGCATAATGGATAACTTTAATAACCACATAGTCAAGCCCATGTTCCAAGACTACAAATAGGATTCTGTCAATGCCTTATGCCAAGAAACTAGTTTTTCTCATGAGACCTACTGATGAATCAAGGAGATATAGTGGGCTCCTCCCGTCACTTACAAATTCCAACACATTCCTCATATGAAAAGGTTTAAAAATAACATAAACATTCGTATTAAAAATAGCGTACGAAATGTCAATACATTATCCAAAAACCATGAATGGTTTAAAAATAATACATCCATAATCAAAAATATCAGAAAAACCTAAATACAATATGGATTTTTTGTATCATAATAAGTCCACATCAATTAATATTAAAATCCATCAAAGGTTGTTGATATAGATGAAAATGATTTGTAAAACTCTTTGAGAGAAATATCCCTTTTTCATGAAATCATATAAAATTCACAGAATTTTTAAAGGTAGTAATTTAAAATGGATTTTGGAATAAAAATTTCCCATAAATCTTTGAAATTTTTTAAAGGATTTAACATTTTAAAAACATTCATTTCCGTATGGATAAATCTTTAAAACCCCTTTTGAAAACATGGACATTAATGGGAATGATTTAGAGGAAAATATATTTAAATCATTTAAAATGATGATTTAGTAAAAAAGTACCTCAAAATAATACATTTTAAAAATCTTTCATTAAACATGTACATGTATAATAAATATTTCACAGTAGATACTTACGTAAAAACAAACTCAGATAGTAAAGAGAGTGTGAAATTAACCCTTACCTTGCACTTTCCATTGGTCGATGGTACGTTTAGCCTACTGTATAATGACCATTGTATGTTATTAGATTATACTAGTACCATATTCGTATTTATTATATCATAAATTATTCATTTATGACTTCATACTACCCATTTTATAGTGATTATAATATTAAATTTCCCTTTCGGGTAATAATATCTTTCTTTATCATACATATTTTAACTTTTTATTCTTGATCGTATCATTTAGATCATGATTGAAATAATTCCAGAATATAATCCTTGATTTATAAGTCATACATATTTATAATAGATAGATATATGAAATGGAAAAAACCGTTTAGGGAGACGGTAGGTCGTACGTACTCATAAATGTTGTTTCTGTTTTCATAAAGTATTGAACAAAAGTAAGTGAATAAGATATATATAAGTAAATAAAAAAATAATATATATATATATATATATCTAGTAGGATTATTATGTCATATATTACATACTTATTAGAAATATATATTTTTATAATCATCAATGAAAAGTGACTTAGGAAATGAATCTCATCACGTCGTGGAGACGGTAATCCGTACGTACGCACGAGAGAAAATATCATTTTATTAATGTTGTAGAATTGGATGATATATTAATTTTAATGTGAGATTAGCATGTTATTTTTAGTATTTATCTACATATTACTCATCATTATATCGATCCAAATAAGATAGTGGTGAATAACAAATTACACCACGGGATGGAGACGGTAATCCGTGCGTACGCACAAATAGTGACATTATCATTCATAAGATGGATAAAATAATTAATAAGGTTTTCAATATATATAATAACATCACAGTATATATAAGGTACTGGAGTTATTATTTTGGTATGGTAATAACAAAGAAATATTAAGTGGAAGAAGAAAGCATGGTAAAATCATTACCTCTTCTTCAGGTTCTTCATTTTGATATGATCAATAAGGCTTTGTAGGTTGGCTTTTTGATCAAACTAATGCCTCTAGGATGAAGGTAGGATAGTTGGGATGATATTTGCGTATGGTATTGCAAGTCCAAATGGCATTGGAGGTGTGAATTTGAGTGAATGGGATGTTCCATTTTTTATGAGGGGTGAGGGCCACCTTAGGTAAAACTTAATATATTATATTATAATTAAATTGTTTTTGGTATTTAATGGATCGAAAATGTAATATTTAAAGGATAAGGTGGATATGGGTCTAAAATAAACTCAAAAAATAGGTTTTAGACAGGTTTGGTTCACTATATTAACCTTAACATTTATATTTAACTCTTAGTTAAGTAGTTTGACATTTACCTTGTCTCTTTGTATTAGTGTATTATATCATTAATAAACATACTATAAACTACACAGAGAACCCCAAGTGGTTCATTAATGACATATATAATATTATTTAAGCCCATTGGTCTATCCTTAGATTTTTTGGAATAGAACACCAATTAATAATATAATATTTGTTTTAAAAAGTCTTTTATGTCAATTTTGACACTATTTGATATTTTGATTTTTCTTAATTCATAACAGAATTATTAAATCTAAATATATTCATCTAACCAAATTTAAAATCTTATATTAAGCTATAAAATTAATTAAATTCATAAAATTTCTAAAATTACATTTATTTGTATATTTATAATATAAAATATTATAATATTTCATTAATTAGGGAATTACTAGACCATCATTGTGTCATAAATTAATCAATTTATTTAATATCTAAAAAATATAAACAAAATTCCATTATGTTGGAAATAGTTTTATATTTCTAATGAATATTTATATTTGAATTATTCTTATGTGTATCCCTGTATTAAAAATGGTTTAGTTATTAAGCAATGAATTTTACACTTTCAACTCTTCTTTGAATACAATAATAATAACTTTCCTAATCTGATCCTTGTGAACCTAAATGATAATATATTATTCCTAAGGGTTTTTTTGGTCTAATTATACTTATAAAATATAATTATGACATTTTTAGGGTACTAATAATTTCAGTTTTCTTTTAATTAGCCGATTGACTTTTAACCGTGGTAAATAAAAGTCAAAAGTTACTATTCAACAAAAACTATTTTTATCTTATTGAACCACATATTACTTACTAATACCAATTGTGTTTCTTTAATTTTTGAAATTCAATTCATATAAGCGGTAAAATTATGTTTTATGAAAATTTTCAAAAGCTCATAGAAGATAGGTAAAAGATGTTAAAATTTCAATAAATTTTTATATGTCTAAATATATTAAAAATGACTCCAATGAATTAAATTGAAATTATATAGTTATTATTTATCTATTTTTACCTAAAATAATTTTAAATGAAATGAATAAATATTTAAACGAAATGTTGGCATTAACAAAAAATGTAGTGTTTTCACTATTCATCAAAATTTAAATGTTTTCAGAAACATACCAAAATTTCGACCTAAGTTAATTTTCATATTTCGAATCCAAAAAATGAAGTATATTTTTCCAAATTAAAAACATAGAAATTTAATTTCATAATTTAAAATTAATTCCCATTATAAAACCAAAAAACACATTTTTATGAAATAATAACTATAAAAAGGTTTACATATGTTTATGTCCAATTTCAAAGTAAAATTACTTATAATGACCAGCATTGAATTAAATGGTAAAAATATAATCTATTTATACTTACAAACAATTAAAATGTATAATTTAATGCTATAAATTATTTTGATTAAAAAAGTTTTTTTCATTTATAATATAGTATTTATAACTATTTATCAAAATATGAATGTTATCAGAAAATTACAAAAAATTTATCCAAAATAAATTTATATGTCTATATTCTAAAGATCAATTTAATTTCATTGAATTTAATATATTAAATTTTTAAAGATTGATTTTAAAAAAAGGTTCTCTATTAAAAAGCTGTAAAATTGCATTTTTTGGAAAATACGTATTTTTTATGAAAAAAAAAGGAACTTGTTATTTAATTATGTCTAGGAAACTCATAATATGGATTCATAAATTATAAGGATTATATAAAGGTAAAATTCAGATAATACTATACATAACAGCTTCTGAACGGCTAGTTAGGTATGTCGTGGTGTGATTGAACTCAGTGTTGCGTGTATTGCAAGTTATTGAATTATTTTAAATAAATAACACACTCTGAAATATTGGGGTGATATGGTTTTGTTTAAAAACATGTAACAACCTTAACTGAAACAACCAACCACCACGAAAAGTACATTAGAAACATGGAGATCATGTTCCCTCCCAACGAATTGATAAACATAAAAAAAATCTAAAAACCTCAATAATGGATGTATATCATAAATTATATTGAATATAGATATCTACGTATTGAATATGGAGAAATGGATCATTAATTGATGAATGAATCCCCAAAATAATGAATATTTGTTCGTCAGGTGACTAGTGGTCAAGGGAGAGTTGCTGTAGCCATATTTTTTGGACAAATACCTATATGATGGAAAATACATAAAACATACCGCGTCTAGTTATTACACGATTTATAACCCATATCCATGTATTGTACAACCTCATTATTGAATTCCACCAAAAAATTTCACCACAAAACTTTATTTTATTTTTCATACCCCAACATATTTCACATTGTGAACCCTTCATTCCCACCATGATAAAACCCAAGAAATTGGATGTCAGGTAATGTAATTATGTTACACGATGTATAATACCCTCCATAAAGATTTTATATAATAAAAATTCTCTAAAAATCATCTAAGCTACCTCCAAGCTCTTCAAACATTGAAATCATGAAATGGGTTTTTCGACCTAGATTCAGTCCAATGCATATCCAAATTTTTAAAAAAAAAATCTGAGAAAAAATAATATTATATATTTTACAACCCCCAATCTCCTGAAATATCCCATATCAAATTTTGCTCATTTTAAATAAGGAATATTATTTTCATTTAAATTAAATTAGAATTCGGAATCAATTTACCTAATTGAATTCACTCTATTAAAAATTCTAGTATATCAAAAAATCATCCATCCCACCACCCATTTCTCGTATTCATGTTACATGAACTCATAACAACTAATAAAACTCTACATTTAGTGAAATAGAGAAATTTATGTTTCCTGAAATCCCCAGACTTCAATCCAACTATTATTGTTTTCTTGAGGGTTGGAATTCCAAAAGTGATAATTAATTCAATAAATAAATTCACAAACACATGATGAATATTTTCATCAATGTTTGATGTTTAACATTCAATTATTTATCAATCCAAGACAGAATAGGTTTTAGATCTATCAAATCCAAAGAAAGTGAGATTGCCCTTTATTTATTTTGAATTTAATAGTCTCATGTACAAAAAATTCACATATTGATAGAAAATTAAATATTTTTTTGTAATTTCATTGAGAAAATTCCAAGATATCATCTACTAATTTTTAGTATTCATTAGAAATTTATTTTAAATTTTTAAAATTTCAACCCATTAATTAATTGTGATCACAGTATAAAATAAGGATATATCTAAAAGATAATGATTTAAAATTATAAATAAATAGACAATTATTAAATATAAAAATGAATATAAAAAATTTAAATTATTTATTACTATTTTATCATAACAAAAAATAACATGTAACAATCATAACGAATAATTTCTAAATTGATACATAAGTGATTAAGAAAATATAAAAATGTATAAATTTATCAGGAATTAAATTTAAAAAAATATTCTTCATTAAAAAAGATATAAAGTAAATAAATTTTATATCTAATAAAAATTAATTTCAAGTTATTATATCAACAAAAAAATTTATGAATGGAAATTTTTTTTCTTTTTTTCAACCCCAAATAAATTCATATTTAATTTATTTTTAATGTAAAGAATTTTATATACTCAAATTTCTCAAAAAAAACTCACCATATATAAAAAACATACAATCATTAAATAGTTATAACCATAATTAAACTATAAAAAATTATAATATAAAAATATTTCCTTGAATACCATTATTGGGTGAATAAAATTTTTAAGTAAATGATAATTAATGAATTATAAAAAATTAATTATATAACATAAAAACATGTAGGTATTTAATGAAAAATATATATTAATTTTAAATGATCTCACTCAATGTTAGAGGAAATAGGGTGAACCATGTAACGTTGAATAAAACATTTATTAAATGAAATGTAGGAAAACATACCTACTACGAAATCTGATTGTGGTGTTTAGTAAACTAGAATAGGGTTTCCCTGTTTTGAATAATATCTATAATCACTAAAAATTGAAACAATATTGAATACTGATAAGAAATAATGTTAACAGTTATGGAATGTTGACTGAAAAAGAATTTTGATCATGCTCGAGGTTCATCGGTTTCCATAAAAGATCAAGATATTGGGGAATTTTATTGAAATAAATTTGTGTTTATAGGATTTTTGTCTTTTTTAAATTAGTTTTCTTAAAAAAAGAATTATAATTGTTTTTTTTGATACTTTTATCTTCACTTTTATAAAACAATGATGTTAGATGTTTTTTATAGCACATTTGATATTGATTTATATAATATATGGATTAAAACCTAGACATTGACACCACTATTGGAACAAGGGTAAAACACTGTCTCATATAGATCATTAATTTTTTAATGCATAAAAAGATAGGAGGGTCACCATAGTGGGTCCTAATATAGACGTACAAGATAAATGCAATCCCGTAGGACTAGTAGAATATTTACTAACACTTAAACCCATTGATTATTAAACACATAGTGACTCTATTAAATTATGGTGTGGGATTGATATCAATCCCATGCCACACAACTAAATGATTTTTTATGCTATCCCCTTTATCTTATTAAATAATTAATCTTATAAACAGGGGAATCTGTACAAAAAGTAGCCTTATAATTCTTCCTCATATCTGATCCATCATCTTTCTTAAGAGATAACATGGTTAATTTCACTAAAGATAATCTCAAAGAAACCATACATCAAGGACTGCAGTCGATGCCTCACAGTGAATGAAATCCAAAATGTTCTGCTGGAAGGAAAAGGCTCAAGACGATCATAGTTGAAATCTAGAAATTTATTCTAATGGAATAAACTCTATTTACTACTATATAGAGGATGAATAAATGATTAATATTTTGTTCTATAAATTACTAGAAATTATTTTCATTCCTATGATGAATATCATAAATAAAAACACTATTTTGGAAGGATACAATGAATAGATTTTTATCTAAAAATAATTTACAACTACAAATAAGGTGTGGAATCCCAAAACCATAGGCAGACTCAAAATATGTGAGCTCTATCGAATACACTATTATAAATTTAATTGGTCTCTTTGTCCACGGAAAAAGGTAATGTTGTGGCCTGACACATGGACCACCCACAACCCGAAGAAGATTATTTAGTTCAATTAATGTAATGATTAAATTGAAATGATGTTGATATGGAAGAATAATTTAGAATAATATCATACTACTCATAATTTATATTATTGTTGAGTTTAATTCAACAATAGAGGATAGTGTATATCATCAAGTACACATTCAAGTATATATTACTACCCTTCTGGTATTCAAATATCTAAAACACCAAACTGGCACATAGCCCAAGTAATTGATTTATATAAAATTATCATATAAATAGTACCCAATTAATTATATATTATTATATTTAATTCCATTTCATGAATGCTACCGAGACCAGATCAAATTAAATATCAATATGTATAATATGAAAGAATCCTATATTAAGATTTAAAAATTTATTTTATTAGGGTATTAGGGGATTGGATTTTCGGTCCATTGATCCTTGAAACCATTAAGTTTCATACTAATCCAATATAAGATATGATGGGGAGATGGATTCTAATTGAACAAAAGATAATAATGTATCCTGATTATGCAGATGTTACATGTCCTTTAATTTTTTTGGGAATCCAAAATTCTATATTTTCAATTGAAATGGATGTCAGGAGAAGTAAATGAGATTCAACATTCCTTGATGTGGACCCATAATAGGATCAATGGAGAAATTTCATGGGATGACGTTCAAATGAGTTTTCTCTACCATTGAAGGACCAGCATCATAAATTTATACAAATAATGTGCTTTGGTACATTTTCAACTGGTGATATCTATGATGATATTTCCATAATCAATATATCTCAAGAAAAAGCAAATTGCTATTCAAAACCTCTCAAATTGAAATCAGTATAAAAATGGGAAGGATAATAAATTTACCTATAGAGGGAAAGGAATAGAATCCCCATAAATAAGATTTATCTATATGACTATTTAAAAATTATAAGAATATATTTGTCTCAACAATATACTATTGGAGCTCTTTATTAACATTTAATATAATTGTTGTTTAATTTTTTTTGGTTTTTAATCAATGAAAGTATTATTTTATATGATTATTGAGGGACTTATATCAATAAATTCAATCAACATAATGAATTATGCTAGGATGAGTTGGAATCGAATCATCAGGCTTAATCCTATACCGATTACAACCCCAGGAATGAGTTCTATTGATTATCATAATGTATCTCCCCTTGATTAATTAATCTTTATCCAACAAGTTCATTAGGATGTGTGGAGGTATCTAGCACACATCATTTTTGATGTCTAAGGGAATAAAACCTATTCATACTAAATAGATAATATTATAGGGGAATTATTACAACAAACGAGAAAAGATATTCAAAATTACCATGGAATGAAACAAGATGAATTTATTTATAAGGAATAACATTATTACTACCCATTCCATTGGAATGTAAGGAATACTATCAAACATTAATTCTTGTTTTTTATGATAAGTTCTCTGATGTGTTAATTTCATGGTAGTTAATTTTGGAAAAATGTATAATTGGTTTGCAGTACTCCATACACACCTCAAAAATAAAAATGAGATTTAAAGGAAATCATGAACATGCTTTCATAGAAATTTGATGATAAAATGATTTGATAATCAGTCATATGGGTGAATATTATGCACATTGTGTTACTAAACTAGACTTTTTTTACTATATATCTCACTTTTATATTATAGATGCTGTCTTAATCTTCTAAGTCCTCTATTAATAAAATTACCTTCAGTGAGAGAAAACATTAGGGGAGGAATCATTTCGGCATTCAATATGACTAAATCTCTCTCATTCTTCATATCACCATAATTCATAGGATGGTAAATATTCCACTAAAGGATAAAACCAAATCAATCATATCAAATATAATAATATGTACATAATGAATACCAATATATATCGTTTAATATTTTTAACCTAAATGTCCCATTGGAAAGAGGTGAAGTTGGGGTGTCTTCTCTCATATATATATATATATATACACTTTCTCTTTAAAAAAACTAGATTTATGGAATTATAGTTTATCCTGACACAAGAGAAATAAAAAATAACCATATTTTTGTTATGGAATGGAGTCAATGGAATAGTTAGAATTAACTAATAAACCCTAGGACTAGAATCCAACTGATGACAACAATAGTTCAAACATTCTTGAGAAAATTTTTCATTAATATAATGTTTATATTCTCTTTATTATACCTATTTTTTATGGTATTTACCTCTCCATGGAAATCAGTATATCCCTTATAGTGGATCTTTTTAGACCTCAACTCTTTTAGGTGGAAATCACAACAGCTGATATATATCATGTGGATACTAGTCCTATTAAATTTCATATTTTCATTTCATTTTCAATGAAATATCATGATGTAGTCATACAATATCATATTATGAAATTGTATATATATATATATAATTTGAAGATATTGAGGTCCATTGGGTCATAATTGATAACAGTTTTGAAATAAAATCTATACCAATTAGTACCATTTATTACATGTGTTATACTGATCTATAACTAACTCGATCGAACTAAAATTTATATTGATATAATAAGTGTCCTAAAAATACAATATTTAATATAGATATCAGATACTAATTCATTTATCTGATAACTAAATATGTATTTATGTTGGTTTATTAAGACAAAAACCTTTATCATTTTAGAAGGTAGCCCATGGATCCATATGATTTATATTTTACTATTGTCATATCATCTATACCTAAATTACTATGTGGATGGATATGTTGGGGTGGTTTAGGGAAATAATACCACAGTTTAGTCATATTAAACACAATATATTTAGATATTATTTTATAAAATGTACTAAAAAAATTTATAGTAGAAATTTCCATATATATAAATACCCCCAAAGGACTAAGGATTGGGACTATTATTATATAGAGTGATATTAACAATTAAAATGGGTTTCTTGTTAATATAATTGTGTCAAAAATATAAATTTATGAATCCATTTGTTTACTAATGGTCCATTTGATAATAATACGAATAATTAAATTATTTTTTATATACATGTATGGTCATGTAGTCTTTGGGTAATCCTACTATAAAGAATAAATTGTTATTTTAGAATAAATTCTTATGAACATGAATTCATATTGTATTTACTGCTTTGTACGTCAAAAAAATATTTAATTTTAATGAAAATGATTTTTTATTGTAATCCATATTGATATGAATCCCAATATATGAAGCAAATAATAGCATTTAGTTAAATACTCCTACAACCCCATGATATTAGTTGTGTTATCATTATATATCCTTGATTATGTGATGATTTATTTTTGGAATGAAAATAACGATCCTAATAAAAATTTTTCCACTCCATCTTTATAATATATAATTAATATACCATTATATTCCGCTACTAATATAGATATATATTTGGAAAATATATAGGATTCCCATGAATCGTCATTCATATTTATATGAATAAAAATATCATAAATTTGAACCCATAATTTCCATTCATCTTCAAAATTAATGATAATGGGAGAAAATTGGATTGAAATGGATGTTATTTATTCCCATCATTCATTTGAGGAAGTTGTCTCCACTACCATCTATGAATTTTTATAGGTGAATTTGGTTATATATGAGGATCTACATCTTATTATTAGAAATACAACCCTATCACAAAGGAATCATGACATGTATATCATTTATATCAATATAAATCAAGAATTTTTTTAATGAATCTATATAGATATTCTTAAATTGGATGATGATGCGTCTACTCATCTTTTTGGTTATCAATATGAATATCATCACTTCTAAAAATAATTCCAAGAGGATAAATTTTCTGGATTCCTTCAGATAATAAGAAAGAGATTAAAATCTCATTAAATCCAAAATATGTTGGGATGTTTAATACCTCAAATTCAGGATATAACCATATTGTAATAATGCCCAATTATTAAGAGGCCACCATCATCAAAAACCCCAAAGGGTTATATTGAGATAAACTAATTCCCTTCTACCTGAATAATTCTACATCTATGTACCAATGTTTAATGAACAATATATTTAATCCCCTTCTATAGAAGATACTTTAATTAAATTTGTTGTGTATCATCATCAAATCATAATTATTTTGTGATCATCATCCAAATCATGAGATATTTTTCAAAAATATTTGACAATATAGCCTAAGGATTGCCCTCTTGGAATTTGTCCAGAAAGTATCATCATGAATATTTTGTACCATTATGTAATGACATCATTGTATCAATAATAATCTATATGTGTATAATGAAATAAATAACATGAATACGCCACTAGGTCTTAATGAACCAGGTTTTTATAGGGGAAGCTGGGAAATAACAGAAACATAATTTAAATTATCTACAAAAAAGATTTTTTCTACATGAAGTTAATGAATAAGGGATATATATATATATGGGATGAAAATATTTAAAAATATTTCAATTATAATATGTAGTTACTTTTATTCCCTCTAGTGAAGATTTTTCAATTGGACGATAATCCTCCCTTTATTTATGTGGAAACCCAAGAGTGATCTGTTTGTGAAATCCATACCATGAAAAAGAAATATTAATAGAAGAAAATTATATTATCATAATAGTATTTTCATATATTCTACCACTAGCTAGTCTAATAACAAAAATAACTTCTGGGTAATAATATTTTACATGAAAACATTTATAATATTTATGTTGCTCTGCTTGGCCTATCTTATCATTCATATATTACTACTAAAATAAATAGTTTGTCATCAATGTAATCTAGATGTCTAACATGATAGGACTTCATTATATAGTAGTTTTAAATATAGTTCAGGTCACAAAATTTTACAACATGGTTGGAATTATCCAATTTACACATAGGACACCATATCTTATAGAATTCATAAAAAATTTTCTATGTGATGAAGGCCTTTTCAACATCCATGACACTATTAGGATATTGGAAATATATTTCTTCTATAATAACAACATGTAGATGGATGAAAATTGAAATGAATGGGTTTACTAGGGGATTTTAATCATCTCTCATGAAAAATAATTTCTTCAATACGTCACCAATATAATAGATTATTAATTCAAAAAGAGTTGTATTTCAATGCAATGATTGTATGTAAGGAGTTAACACTAAATAAAGATGTGGCATACTAAAGAATAAATAGTGTAATAAATTTATTAATTAGATATATAAATAATGAATATTCTATTGAGAATGAAAAATATTACCCCTTTCATGATTATTCATTAGTTTTGATGTATGAGTCACTCTTAGAGCATTGTTTATCTCACATACTACAGTCATATAATTTCCAAAATCATTAATTAGAGAATGGAACAATAACCATGCTAGGTCCAAACCTAAATAATACATCTATTTACATCACACTCAATAGTTTTGTTTCAACATTCATTAATAATGACCTTGTTGAGATGAAAGATATTAATATAACAACAAATAAAAGATATAAATTACCACTATAATTGTTACAACAAATATAATGTTTTCTTAATATAACAGATGACCCCCAAAATAGAATTTATCTATCAAACTATGAAAAGAGTTAATAGATACGACACTGGGATAAATATTTCATCTAATTTGATTGCTCAACTTCCCGTAAGGTCTTAAATAAATTATTATTCAAAGGAAGCCATCTAAATTTTATTAATGGAGGGGAATTAAACATTAATATATAGTAAATCAATTGACGTTTCAATATTTCTCACCAATATGTTTCCAATCCCAATATTATAATTAAGATAGTATTGTTATCTATCCAAAAAATAATACAATACTATGGAGAATTCATGATGATATTTAGTCCTTTTAATAGGCATATGAATTTAGTCTTACAACCCAAAGAGAATATGCACACCACTATATACTCTTGTTCATTTTTCCTATGAGGAATTGAATGAATTGTGCCATATACCCAAAATATAGGTAAGTATTTTAATTATATCCCTATTATCACCGATTTCATCCACAATAAGGATGAGTCTATATCCCTCAATTAAGTTCTTACAATGGTTATCATCATCATTTCAATGACTAATATTATTACATGATTTGGTGTCCCTCACAAAAAAACTGACAGACAATGAGAAAACATCTGGCTATTATGTGTTAAAAAGATTATAACTTATAAAAAAACAATTGAAAATTATAGACTAACTTCCTTGGAGAATAAAATAGATAAATATATGTCATTCAGCAAAACACAATAAAATATATTTCAGAATATGGAAGTTAAAGAAAATATGAATTTTCTATAAAATTTACTATGCGATTAATGAGAGTATGACACAAATAACCACACTACTTCACAAGTGACACAATATTTTATTTTATATGAGTCATAGGATACATTTCTGATATTATATAAACATCTATCACTTCACATTTACATCAACAACAATTATATTTGATGATGTATTGTCTTAGAATATCTATGACCTATATGATAGACTCAATGTGAAAATTTTAGGAAGCTTTTTTAACTCTTAAATAATTATATATCAAGATTCATTAGTTTTGAAAAAGTCTATTTATATATAATAATTCCAATATGGAGTACTATTATAGGCTTTGAAAACTCTTATTATCCTATTGATGTAATATTTATTACAGGAGATAAATTTTGTGGGATCATATAAAATAATTAATGTTTAACACGGTGGATATTATATTTTAAAAATAATTGATGAATAGAATACCATGATCACACCTAGTTAAATTCATATTGGGAAATACATTCATAATATCTTGAAATATTTAAATATGTCCCAATTATGTTATTATAAACTACATAGCACATTTATCACAATTTAACAATTGTAAATTGCATATAACATAAGTCCTAGCTACAATACATTTAAATATATATAATTTCATTAAAGTAATACAATGCTAAATTTTATAAAATTTTAATCTATTCCTAGTTCTGTTAAAATTAATGTCATGTGATTCACCAAAAATAGATTTTTGCGATAATAGGGATGCCCTTTTTGTGAGATAATTAATCCATATATGATATTTAGATCCATGTATGAATTTTCTTTATAAACACTATTGTCATATTTATTCATATTTACTATGAAAAATATTTCTCACCACATAATTAATACAAGTGGCTTTATTCTTATTCATGTCGATATGATGTGAGTCAAAAATAATTATTCAATTGTCTAGTTGTATTCCAACTAATTTGGGTATTCATATACTATATAGTTCATCAAATATCTTTAGTATTTCAAAATTAAACTCTACACTGAGATAGAATACATTTTTCTATAAATGAAATACAATTTACATAATTTCTATAATATCATGATACATTTTCATTCATAGATCTACTATATTGGGACACACCGTTAATAAGAAATAAAGACCATGTTTCACCATCTATGTTAGAACCCATTATTTTATTTGGGTTTCCCTTCCCAGATTGATTACTGAGATGAGATATGTAATTTCATGATCAAGACATAACAATGATAATATCCTTATATATAATTAAATATTGTATAACCTTTAAAACAAAATTACTTTATTCATCTCCTATGATTTTAAACTACCTAAATTATATCCCATCATTCAATAAATTTTTTAAATCTCAACAATTTAAAGAGATTTATTAGGATTCTATAAAGGTAATCCATTGATTATATTTGAGTAATTTTTTTGGTTTGTACATTGTTCTATTTTTGGAGAACAAATATAAATTTGGAAGGAAAAGTGGTTTCTCACAGCCTGAACATATTTTTCTGAAACCCTAAGACACATCCCAACAAACTGTGCAACCCTTGAATGTTCTATTTTAATGTTTGGAGAATAGTTTCAAAAAAATGTTCTCTCTATATAGTTACCTTGAAATTATACAATTAAAGCACTTGGTTAGTGGAAACTATGTGCCCCTACCAAGAAAACTGTGTCAGGTATTTAATTAATCATGAAACTTAGCTTCAAAATATCCTAAACAAACATTTTAATCCCAAATCGACATTCACTCAACCAATGGACATCATTAATTATTTTGATGCTATACAGATGAAGTGTGATCCTTCTTGAACTTTTTTATTGATGATTTAATGACCAGATCTAAGATTATCATTTGTCCAAGTATGTGGATCCAATCCCATGGTTTTCCTCTTCATCATCTTCTCTCTAGTTTATTTGGATAGAAGTTATCTTATTCATTAATAGATCATGATCTATATTTTATGAATCTAGAAATAATATTATTGATCATGATTTTTATATAAGATAACATGTTTTTTTATATTTATTCTCTGTTTTATATCCGGATCAAAATTAATGTTGTTGTACTGCTATATTATGGGGATTTCCATTAGGCGATTTTTCATCAACATATTGAGTTAGGTGGTCCAATATTCAATCACTGTTGTTTTTATTTCAATTACGATAATGAATGTTGAATAATTACTATATTTATTAAGTAATTTATCTTCATAAATAAATAAATAAGTTGGGTTTATTAATTTACGGTAGAATATAATTTTTTTTTTGATTTTTGGAACAAATTTTTGTGGAATTATTTGTTTGATATTTTATTAATAAACTAATATAATCTATTGATTAATTAATTTGGTTATATTGATATTATTATTTTAGCTAATTAACTGTAGAATTATTTATATGAAATAGATAATATTATTTGAGATAATTTTTGGATAATTTAATAATATGATAATTATATCTTGAATTGAAATATTTAATTGGTTAATTAATTATGAGATATTCAAATTCTAGGTAGGAATAATGAATTTTTTGTTGATATATATTTAATATTGTGATGTGGTATATTATGGGATATTGAAAGGTGAATTGTAACTTAGAAATTAGTATTACAAATGTAAACTTTCTCCATCAATTAAGTGTATTACACAGTGAATGTAACATTGAAATTTTCCAAATTATTATGAATGGTATCATTCTAATTCAACTATGTGATATTAAATGGTGAATGGAAACATTTAAATATGAAAAATAATTATGAATAGAACATTCTCAATCAGTTATGTGATATTAAAAAGTGAATGTAGCATCGACATATAGCCATGTATTACCAACTGAAACATGTTCATTAAATTATTTGATATTAAATGCTGAATGAAAAAATGGATATTTGAAAAGGAATAATGAATGGAAGAATTATCATTTAATTATTTGATATCCCTTGGTGATATATTGGACATTGACATGGGATGAACTAGGTAATGAGGTTCAGATGTCCTTGGGAACCTGGGGTTTTATGTGGTCAAATATAATATATTTAAAAATATTATAAGCTAGTTATTTAGGTATTGTATTTTATTTATTTATACAATTGCATAAAGTATTTTTGACTATAATTGTTTTAGAACCCATTTGATGTGGTCTACTATGTTGTACTCACACCCAACTCAGGCTGCCTGATCGGTACCCTAATAGACGTTATTATTACAGGATTGGTCAAGAGAAAATGATATGTTATAGAAGGTTGAATTGGTTCTGGAGAATTTAATAGGGATCCTGGTGTGCATCAGGATCCACTACAGAGGCCTATATATCATTTTTATTAACTTTAATTTTAGAAAATTTGCAGTTATTTTTTCATGGAATATCTACTTCTTGGTTTTGGAGTTTTGATTCCATCTATAGTCTTGTTGTGGACATGGTTATATTCTATTTACCATTACATATTATTCAGTGATTTGTAATATTTTAACATAGTTTTATCACTTTCATAAAATATGGTATAGTCCTTACATTATCAATGTTAACCCTCACTGCTATTCACCAACCTCTACCATATGGGGAGGCACACTTGTGGTTTTGTGGAAAACTATCTCATGGAACCAGTGTGTCACAGCCCGACCGAGACCTTACAATGTTTTACCAAAGGAAAGATTATTTTATTTCCATTTGACATAAAATTAAGGGAATAGTATTTTGGTGTCTAGGTAGAGTCAGGTCCTACACCTGAGCTCATACATGGGAGTTTCAAACCCATGTTGGGCGGAAAACCCAATTACCCAGTGAAGGGTTATTTTTATTATTGTTTTTGGTTAAGAGTGTACATTATTTCACATTGGAAAACTAACTAGTTTTGTGATGTGTATTATTTTTGGAAATTTTATGTGAATTTAATTGTGTCCTATAATGGCATGGGAGTTGATTTTAAAATTATCAATTTAAGAAATCAGATATATTTTGTAAAATTCATCATTTTTGGTACACATGGAAAAAGGAATTTTGGTTATTCATTGAACAAGAAATATTTTTCTATGATTGTGAAAATTAAAAAGTATATGATTACTAATTATAAATAGAGAATTAAAAAATGATGAAAAAAGTCAAAAAAAGGTGTCTAATATGATAACATAAATAATGAAAATGAGGATATTCATTGATAAAAAAGACCTAGGAGTATGATGGTTTAGGGTATTAACAGTGCCTCAGTTTTTACCGCATGGTATGAAATTTGGAAAATAATGTTTCTTTATTATTGTAATTATTTATCTCAAGTAGATGTTATGATTATGTTTTGTGAGACCAAAGACATTTTTTGAAATTTCAGAGATTTTCAACAATGAGGATTCTTGTTAGGAGGACGACATGTGATAATTCTCACGATAAAATTCTACATAAGTGGAACCGAAGGAACCAATAGTGCTGGGAGAGAAAGTTGGTGAGTAGATTACATAGAACATTTCTTGCATCATGATATTCATGGAATGAGACTTAGAGAGTGTTGGGAAAATCATGTTGGATATGATGAGGGAGTTCTAGTTATAACACTGTAGTATTTTTACACTTATAAACTTGAATTATTTGAAATGTATTGGTGGGAAAATCAAGAATGGACCAGACTGGCTGATGGTATGATATAGAAGGACTTTTTAGAGAACTTCATAGTGAAATTTTACCCAGATAAACTGAGACAACAGATAGAAGTTGAGTTCCAGATGCTAACCCAGGGTAGTATGTTTGTGATAGACTATGATAAAAACTTTATATTACTACAACTCTTTTCTCCATAATTATGGGGAGATGAGACATATATGGAGAGACGTTTTTAGGATATAAATTAGTGTGATATTTGGTTCTAGGTTAACCACTTTTGACTAAAGATGTTTTTTGAGGCGGGGGATCATGCTATCATAGCTCATAGGAATCTGAAGGGGGATTCTAGTGTGGGACTGGTGGATTTAATTGTGTGAACTAGAGGCGAGGCTTCTAATATAAATCTGTATCACAATGACAAACATAGTCAGAGCAGTGGAAGGATGTGTACCCAAATAGAGTGATTCATTCAATAGGACCTTACTCTAGCGGTCTTCCACTTATGTGGTAGGCCTAGACAAAATCTTAGTAATTGTCCCCAACCATTGATAGAGTGTAGAGCTTGTTCCATTATTTGACATCTATAAATGTTATCCACGTTCTTATGGTAGATAGTTAGTTATGGTAGAGATAATAAAACATTGGTGTGTGAATAGGTTCTCCTACACCATTTTTATATTGATGATATAGTTATACTAGATTAGGAGGTAGTTGTAGTGGACATGGTTTTTTGGGGAATGATTTCCCATATTATCAATGTGGTTCCACTAATTGGAGTCAAACTATTTCACATGGAAGAGTTGGAGGATAACTACACTCTGTTAAGACTGCATTTTTGGATAGAGGGGAAGGGTTATTGATAGTGACATATACAATTCATATAACATATAGATCTTATTGTTCCTTATTTTATAAGGGATCCTCATATTAATTTTAATTTTCAAAATAAGATAATCAATTAATAATGGTGGTGGGGTCTATACGAAGGGTTATGACCACAGATACATCATTGTGAGTATGGTATAGAGACATCTAATTGTGTGAGGGGTGTTATATTGAAATCCAAGAGATTTATTTCTCTAGAATATATATATAAATGATCATTCAGGATTTGACCTATTTATGGGTTTTCACTGGCTAGTCATCTACTAAGCCCACATTGATTATTACAATTGGAGGGTGGTATGTAGATATCATATGTGAGGCAAATATATTCACTATGTAGAGAGTTATATCCATTCAAGATGAGTAAAGAATATTACTCAACAACATGGAGAGCATAAAACCAAGGATTCTAGTTTATTTCTATATCATGTAGGTGTAATCAAGATATCATTTTACTTTTGGTGGAATTGATTCTGGTTGTTTTTTCCTAATGAATTCTTATGGTTTTTACCTGAGAGAGATATTGAATTCACTATTGAAATCATGCTAGGGACTGGTTCAATATCTATAATAGCATATATATTGTTACAAACATGGCTCCAAGGGCTCAATACTCAACTAATGATGTTGAAGGTTAAATAATTTATCTGTCTGAGTATGTCACATTGGGGTTCTCTAATGTTGTTTTCAAAGAAGTCAGACGAGACTCTAAGCTTGTGTGTTTATATCAGTATTTTGAATCGAATGATGATGAATAAATGATACCTCCTTTTAAATATTGATTATCTATTTGATCAGTTGATATGATTTTGTGTTTTCTCAATGATCAACATTATTTCATGGTATCAATATTTGAGTGTTCGGAAATCTGAAAAACCAATTACTATTTTTAGAAGTATGAATGGCCAATATTTGATTATTTTCATTCAGTCTAGGGTGAAAAATGAATAAAAAGTGATTACGGTCTTAATGAACATAATCATTTATCAGAACATGGACCAATTCGATTTTGTGTTCATGGGTAAAATTTTTGTGTACTCTAATAATTCGGATAACCATTACCATCATTTTTAATGGTTAAATAGTATATTGATATAAAATGGGTTATATTCCAATCTCCGTAAATTCATGTCTTGGATTTATCAGGTACACTTCTTGGGATACATCATCTTGGAGGAAGGTGAGTTGGTGGATACATAGAAGTATCATCTAGTAGTTTCATGGAAGCATCACGTGAATTATTTTTTATATTTGATGCATTATGGTGTCTATTGGATATTTTCAAATAATTATCCTGGAATTTCACCATTTGGAAAGATCACATTCGGTATTGACCATAAAAGGGGATATGGTTTCAATGCTAGGAAACATGTGAGAATTCCTTCTCAGAGTTGAATAATAATTTGACATCCACACCTATTTTGATACTACATTATATGATATAAGAGTACATGGTGTAATGTGAATATACTGGTATAGATCTGGTAGTAGTGTCAATACGGGGATATAGAATTGTGGTGTATGAGTATCAGTATATAAGGAAACCTGATTAGAACTACCGAATGCATGAAATCATGTTAACAACAATGGTTTATGATATGATGTGTTGGTAGAATTACATTTTGGATAGAAGTTTATAGTTTATAAATATCATAACATGTAGAAAATATTTTTTTAGATAGAATTGATCCCCTTACAAGGGATATGGATTGAGTGTACATAGTCAATTTATTTAAAACATGAATTTATGCCCAGGAAGGGGAACAGTATGGCTGGATCATGGAGCTGGAAAACTCAAACAAAAGTGGATCTAGACTCTAGTTTTGGATGGAAGCTGATGAATATTTTAGCTGAGATGCATGTGGTCATTTATGGGAGTAAGGAGATGATCAATATCTTATCAGATTTAGTGGAGTTTAAAATTTTAAGATAGATGTGAGAAAATATACATGAGGATCTAGAATTTTTATCTTTTAAGAAAATATATGATGTTGTTGATATTCCATATAATTGGATCGTAGATGAAGATTATATAATCTATGTCAAAAATCATATTGTTGTGCATAAAAGTTTTCAAGAATAACTGATGTGGGAATTTCATTCATCGAAGAAGTATGTTCATCCATGTGTAATAAAAATTATGCATGGAATTTGGAGTTAATTTTTGTTGTTGGGTATGAAAAAGGAGATATGAGGGTTCATGAAATGACGGTACACCTATCACCTGGTGAATGTGGGGCATCAACAACCATGTGGTTTGCAACAATGATTTCCCATTTTAGAGTAGAGTTAGGATAAAATGAAATTTGATATTGAGATGGGTATTCCAACAGTGCATTGAAATAATGACACTATCTTGATAAATATGGATCAACTAATAATGTTAGTGAATTTATTACCAATTTGGGAAACCATAATAGTAGGGAAGTTGGGAAAACTGTATGATGGGTAGATTGTCTATTTGCATTGGATTCTACATAATATAGTTTCATATGGTGACTCATGATTCACTTTATTCTAATATATGGTCTTGCAGATGGATTTATATAGTTATTTATTTATGATTATGGTCCTCTACCCATATACAACTGGGCAGGTAGAACATACTTAATATGTTCTTGAGGGTATGTTGGAGGAATGTGTTCATGACATCAATGGGTCATGGGAGAAGCACATGGTCTCTGTGGAATTTTCATATAAAAACATTTAGTAGGAAAAAATTTAGATTGCAACATAAGAGTCTCATTATAGTAGTCAATGTATATTACCTTAATGCTCGATGGAAGTATGTGAGTCAGAGTTGTTGGAATCGAGTCTCTGTAAGAGGTGTTAGAATCAGTGAATATATTTAATAAATGTATGGATATGGATCATAGTTTATAGATTTTTTATGATGATATATGTATATGAAACCTAGGGTTTATAGAGTATCATCCTTTATTTTTTTGGGTTCCTCCTAGGCCATGTCACCGTAGGATAAAAAGGTAGGATAAGCTCGCGCCCATGATCATTTGATGATTTGAGGTTTTGGAAATAATAAAGAATGTGGAATTCTAATTATCTCAAGCAAAAAATTATTGTTATTGAATGATTTTTTCTATGCATCACAACTACGATTGTATCACCTTGAGCCTTCTCATGTGATCAATGTGGATGATTTTTAGTTTGAGATAGATACATCATTTTATAATCATCTGATACGTTTGATGAATACCAGTATGAAAGTGTTGTAGGGGAAGAATGTGATGTTGGTTCTTATATATCAATACCATGGACAATTGTAGGAGGAATCATGGGAATGGGATGTAGATATGTTGTATCAGTAGCCCAATACTTTTTTCACTGTATCGTTGAAAAGTTATGGAGTGTCGTTCAATGATGAGTTGATATATGATAGGGACATTGGAATATCCCAACCTTTTCTGCATATTCCTCGGACTCGAATACATGGAATCTTTTCTTAATATGTATTATTATTTGTTTGTGTTTTACATTGGTGTCTGTTTAGAAGAAAAATTGAAAATTTGGAATAAAAGGGGGTTAAGCACAGTTGGCGCATGGTTTCCCCAAATTGTGCGCCCCATCCCAATAAACCCTTCATTCCAAGAAAGTAGGGTATTTTCAAATTAAAACATTGTTTTCTAGACTATGAACCCAATTAGGGGTCCTGGTTAAACCCTAAAATTGAGGCACATATTTTAGATTTATGGTTAGGGAAACAGTGGGGCCCCTGCAAGAAAACCATGCATAGTAATTGATTAAGCATGAAAATTTGTTTTAAAGATTCTTGATCCTCAATTTTATTCCCAAATCAATCCCACATGACCTTATACAATCCAACCATATCTGGACCTCTTTGAATGAATTAAAATACATCCATTAATAATTTATTCATGATTCAATTCTTGGATCAAATATCCACATCTCTCTTGGTATGTGAATTATAACCCATTTCATTCCCATACAACCTCATTTCTTTCCTCATTCTATTGGATTGATGTTATCATATAGTTATATATATATAGAAATATATTTGATGAATCTAGACCTTGGTTTCAATTTATATATATATATGTAAGAGATATTATTTTGGAAATCCTAATTTAGAGGGTTTTTATTCGGATCTTGATCTGCATCCTTATGGTGCTAGGTTTTTGGGATTCTTTTGGGCCACCAGTTGTCAACAAATAAAGGTAGGTGGTCTGATCTTAAATTCCCATAGTCCTGATATTGATTAAATTTATGAATATTATATAATTTCTAAGGCTATTTGTAAAATTAGGTTCTTTATTATTTAATTAAATTGGGGGAATTAATTTCTGACAGATTTGGAAATTTGTGGAATTATATAATAAGTAATTAATAATTTTATTATAAAAAAATTCCAAAATAAATTGATATACTTAATGGTCGAATTAATTATGTATATTGACATTTATATTTGAGATAATTATTTTATGAATTAATTATATTCCATTGATATTATTATTTGAGATTAGTAATCATGGAATTGATTTTGGGATATTGATATCATGTATTGAAATAATTATTTGGTGAATTAATTATGATATATTGAGATTATGATTATGATTAATTCAAATGTAAATTAAATAATGGGTTTTTGAAATGTTTGTAATATTTTGATGTGGATAATTATGTGGTATTAAATAGTGAATGGTAACATTTTCATTCATCTTAGAATTATTAATGGTAACATTCTCATTAAATTATGTGGTATTAAATGGTGGATGTTAACATTATAAATTTGGAAAATTATTATGAATGGTAATATGATCATTTAGTTATGTGATATAAAATGGTTAATGGTAAAGTGGAATTTTTTCAATTTACTATTAATGGTAACATGATCGTTTAATTTTTTTTATATTCAACAGTGAATGGTAACATTAAAATTTGGCCATGTATAATGAAAGGTATAAAGTTCATTCAATTATGTAATATTAAATAGTAAATGGAAACATAGAAATTTTGCCATGTATTAGGAATCATAACCTGATCATTAAATTATATGATATCCCTTATGGATAGATCATACTTTAGTATGTTTTGAATTTGGTATTTTGGTACAGCTGTCCTTTAAAAAATAGTTTTTATGTTTTTTAAATCGAGAGTATTTGATAATGTTACCAACATACTCATTATACATAGTACTAGTTTTTTTATAAAAATGAATACACAATTATTGATTTGTTTTTTGTGAGACCCCATGGGGGGTTTGCTAATTTATCATACCAAAAATCTACTTGTGATACCAGATCAGTACCTAAATTTGCATTATTATTCTAGGATATTTCAAAGGGAATGACCCTATATTATATGGACGAATTGGGGATGGGGCATGGAAGAGAGAACCAAACAGGGTTCAAGACCCACATGGGATTATAAGGCATTTTTATTTTTTTCCTAATTTTTTTACACAAGACACTTAATTCAGCATGTAATATCTTTTATTTGGTTGTGGATTTTTGTTTCCAGTGTAGGTCGTCTTGTGATCTTGGTACCATTCTATTTATAATTATATATTATTCAAGAATTATTATTAATTTACATCTAGTATATCACTCTGATAAAGGAGGGTATAGTATCCCCCTTATGAATATTGACCCATACTACTAGTTGACAGCCTTTGGAATATGGGGGGAATGCAAGAGGTCATGTAGCAATCTAGATTTAGGTAATGGTGTGTGAAACCCAGGTCGGGATGTTACCCATTTAATCTTATTGAAGTGATCCTATATAGGTGACTATATTTCCATATATGATATCCAAGATCCATTTTTGGGATCTGGAATGATGGGAACCTATAATAGGGTAAATTTATAAATTATACCTCATAATATACAGTTTTGGGATCCATATAATCTTTTTTAGATATAAAATGGGGATGTTTCCGAGATAATGTCATGTGAATAAATACATTTTTACTCCTATACTAGGATAAATGTTCTCGTATTCCCTATATTTTGGACATATTGATGGTGGGGATATCCATTATATGAATTATAAAGGGAATCATTTTTTTATTTTAGAATATATTGTAAATAACATCCTATATGTAGGTCCAATACAGACACCCATATCATGACCTCTTCTATTTCACCATCCCTAAAACTTGTTGTCATAGTTATCTCAAGACTATATTTCTCTCATTGTCTTATGAATACTCCAAAATATAGATCACACTTTTTTCTTGATTGTTGCAGGTCATCATGAAACAATCATTGATATCAGTAATTTATATATTTTTCTCTAATTTGAAACTCAGTATTTTGATGATTTTAGTGGAACTATATTATTCCCTACTAACTAGTGGCATCTTTCATCTTATGGGGAATTTCCTCTAATATAATTAATCCACCAATTACATTATTATAGAACATGTATTTTTGAATGCCAGTTAGAGGTTATATTCAACATAGTTTTCAAATATAATATTAATAATTCTGATATTTTGGGTTTTTATTTACATTATTGTACCTATGTATTGATGAGTTATTTGATATTTTAAATTTTGAGCTACATTTATTTTGTTTTATTATTACCCCTTAGCTATATTATGATATCTTGTCCAAAAAATTTATGAAAATATCCCTATGATGGTGAAAATTATATGTAGTCTCGTCTTTCACATCAGGTTCATATATCCCATGCTATATATGAAATACTAATCTTATGGGTCAATCACAATGACATTAAACTATATGAACCGCCCCCATGGATCTTTTCATTAGTGTTATTGGGATTCCAATATCAAAATTATAAGCTCATCCATATTTCTAGGTAAAAATACTAATTGATGGTTAAATATAAAAGACTATAAAATTATGGAATTCGTGGTCATTTATATATAACCACAAAACCCATCTCTAAAATTCATAATAAAATAACCCTTAAAATACAAAATAAGAGATATATTACGATTTTCAATTTGATAAACCTTATTGGAAATCTTGATAACATAGAAATAATATACTTCCTATGTCATACCATTCCATGTTATTGGGAAAAAAGTATACTGTATTATAGAAAATGAAAATATGTTGTCATTATATCCAAATAGACATAGAAAAATCCAAGATATTTTCATTGGATCAACTATTCATGCTACAAATAAATGAATGTTCATGTCATAACTCATCACATAAAATGTGTCTTTAATTCATAGTGAAATAACCTTAAGGGATCACATATCCATCATGAAATCACTTCCCTATATAATCATACTTAATTCCTTAGGGTTCATAAATAAAGACAAACCATTCATCATTTTGGGTAAAATGTGCATCCAATTCGAACAAAATCTTTTGTGTGTTAATGATATTGGTTCATTTATAATTGGAACTAGTTATAAGAGGTATGTTTTTTCAATAGAGCATGGTTTTATATTATCTATACACCCTTATGTAATTTATGTCAACCCCATAATTTTAGTATGTTCAAAAGCCATCCAATTTTATAAATGTTTCATATAATTAAACACCTAATATGATTTAATGACTAATGACTTATTAAATAAATAATAAAAACATTTAAATGGATTAAATACCACCGATTTTACACATCCATGCTTCATATATCCACCAAATATATTTTTTATTTCTTAAAGAATAGTATATTGTTCTTTGGTAATCTCAAAATAAATAGATTCATACCATGCCATCATATTTCAACAATTATTACCAAGCGATAAACAAGGATATATCCAAATTATATATTCAATTTAACCATATTTTATACTATCACCATCGGGACCTTGGGAATTGAAACCTTGAGCATCGAGTAACCTCAACCCATGTCCCATGAATGACATGTTCACCACTTCACCTCCACACCTATGAAATAGAATAACTAGCCATCGAATAACCACATATTAGACCACTATCACCTAAGGTACCATTACTCCATTGGGATTCGGCCATTTGAAACCATACACACATCATACCCATTATCAATGAAATAAAATGAAATACTTTTTTGCCACACATTTTATACATTATTTTACAACCCATAACCAAATGACAAAATGGTCCAAAATCCAGGACCTGAAACGGTGTTACAGATCACTATGATAGTTTGTACTAATTTTAGGCCACAATTAAAAAAGGGTTATCACATTTAAATTACTAAATTGGATCTATCACCTTTCGATCAATGTTTTTTGACCATAAATATGAGATATATATTTGAGGAAAAAAATTATAAATTATATTAACATGTACATGATGTTGTCTACATTTTTTGAATTGAACCATACTATTTTCCTCATGCATGTGGATTTACTATATGGATAACCTATTTGGATAAAGATGTCTGACCTCATAATATTGTCTAGATGGGTCTTACATATATGAATAAAATACCAAATGAATGAAACATTACCCATATTAGGATAGAAACCCAAAAAGAATTTTAAGGGAATGAAATAATTTTTTTAACTCTCTGGAATTTTTCTTTTTAAAAAAATTGCATGACTGTGGAAGGAAAATTCCCATGATAATTCAAGATAAAAACCCAAATAGTGAAACGAAATAAAAAACTGAATGTCAAAATTTTATGATTCCCTTATATGAGTAATAGGAAAAATTGGTGGTGAACAGGAAGATACATGAAACATGTGGGGCTAACCAAATTATACAAGAAAAATATAATACATTTTATATAGGTACCTCCAACAACATGAAAAATTATAACATCATCATGTTTCTTACTAACATTAGAATGTCAGATTCTAGTGAAATGAAAGAAGATACAACATTAAGGGGATTGATCCATATTTTAGGTTATATTATGCATTAATAATCATTGGTTTCTAATCATAATCATGTTGAGTGTTGAAACACAATTTTTACAAAAAACATGTATAATTGTTTTGTTACGAACATCTATTATTGTTAAAAAAATTCTTTCAGTTCTGGTTTTCATAGTTTTTAATTTGTAGGATTAATTTATGAATTTGTTTTTTAATTGGAATTTAAATTAAATATTTAGTGTTATTTTATTGAACATTTAATAAATATTTTATCTTAAAAATCAAATAATATTATTTGGATTTCTATTTTGATGAATGTTTGTTCAGTGGTATTCAACTATGGTCATAAATATATCAAATAAATTTAATATAAATTTAAAATAAAATACTAATTTTAATATTAATTTTATTAATTTAATTGTGATGTAGTCCACCACATCTATTGACTCAATTTAAAATATATGGTCATGTAAATATCTTACCAAAACGCCATCATCTATATAATTGTCTAAAATCCATATATCAATAATCAAGAATATCCTAGTTCATCATACAATGAAAGAAGCAGCCTACCTCTCAAGGATAAGATATAGTGAAAAATAAAATAACTCTAAGAACTATTTGAGGGATTGTGGAATCCCTCAATATACTATCAGAATTTTAACTACATGAAGAAGAAATATGGTTGATCACAAGACACTATGTAAAGGATCAACCATTCCCTTAACACAACCATATTAATCGATCTTAAAACAATAATTTAATCCACCTACTATGAGAATGAGATCCACTTCATCAACTCCCACATAACCCAACACTCTCAAATGACCTCATGTAGCATGAATGGAAAATCATAAGATCATCCCCAATATAAACCACAACAATAAACCTCCACGAAATAAATATTCTTATCTTCATTATATAATACCATACCACACTACACCTCTAATAATATTCCATCTCTAAATCATATCAAAGAATCCAAATTTTATGAATTAACATCAATCCATCCATTTATATTTGATAAAAAATCAAATAATATAAATTAAATTGAAAGTATAAGAATTTATATAATGTTTTGTAAACAATATACATCATTGATTATCTATTCATCATGAAATGATGTAATTGGTCACACGATTCTTGAAGAAGATGATCTACTTGATGATCCATAAACTCTATATTTAAACCCCATCCAGGTCTTATTGATAGTAAGGATTTCAATTTTATTTAATGATGATTTTGAAATTTGATTCATAATTTTTTTCAAAAAACTTTTATAACTTGTATGACGAAGGAGGTCCTTTAGAATCCCCACCACTATGGCCATATGTCTCTAATGAGGTTTGATACAAGTTCTAGATAGAAAGAATAATTGTTTTATGGAATATCCAGTGGCTCTATAAGCCAACTCCAATCTATAAATAAGTATATACCCACTGATGAGGAATAAAAAAAACATCATTAGCACAAAGTATATAACCCATTCACTATATCTATTATCAATCTTTGTAAATATTCATATAATTACCTTCAATAATATAAAATATCCTTGACATTAATAAAATACATCATTTATATCGATGATACACAATGTATATCCACAACTATGATGTAGAAGTTATAACAGAGCACTCAAATATATAGTTGGATAAATCACAGAATATATGACCAACATGAATACATGATTATCTTCATATAAACCAAAAATATTCTCCATTTAACCAATAAATAATATACAATCATCCAATTAGTGAAAAATAATGATCAAATATATTCATATTATATAGGTAATGTCCGATAGGAAAAATGAAATAGTGTCTACTCCCATATATATAATAGGAAGATAAATATCAACTCCCAAAATTCATGATGATTTAACTAATTAAACATGCATCACATCTCTTTAATTTCTAATGTTATGATGTTGAGAAACATTCATATTCATTTACATCCATAATTTAGTGAATCAAATCATCCTCAATTATTCATTACAGCATACTAATGTATGGTATTTTACCAAAATAACCAAATTTAAAAAATTCAATCCCATAGGGGAATATAGTTCATGAGTCCCAGGATGTTATCTTGAGGTGGTTTTAATTTTAGTTTCAAAACAATCACATTTTAATTTTTTTGTTATAAGTAGAATTTCTTTTTGGATTTGATAAAAATTTATAATTCATAAAGAAAATAGACCTTAAATTTCAATAAAATTACAAGGATATAAATAAAAAATGTTATTAAATTTTAATGGTTTGGAATTTATAATTTAAATTGTTTATGTGTATATTAATAAAACACATTGACATTTCCTTCTTCATTATTGGAAATAAGTTACCATTTGAATTTATCTCATCGCACCAAAAAAACTATTGATGAAAACCTAGGAATGCATGAATTTAATATAAATAGCGGAATATTATTTCCAACTTCAATATAAGTTATTACTTTAATTTGATACCTCTATAAAATCAATCATAATTGAAAAAACTATTCTCTATGGAGATACCTGTTCAGGGAAAATTAAATACAGAAATATTTTACTATACTTTATATATTAAATGAAAATGATTATTCAAATTTTATGGAAATAAATTCAGGGAATAAAAAACTAATTTCTCTAAAACATTTATGTTCAATAAACATTCATAATAGATTATACACTAGTAACACAACTCAGAATAACGATTCTCTTAGTTTTCACCATCATCAACTACATGAGGCATAACCCCCACCAATTGAAAATCACCCATCTTATTTCTTCAATCATGAATTAACAAAATATTCCACAAGAAAACATTCCCACACATAACCATGCTCTATCAATATACCAAAAACTAGTTATAATAGGTGGATAAGGAAATACCAATAGGATGATATGAGGTAAATTTGTTTTCTATATTCTATCTATATGAATTTTTCCCAATTTTCTCTTCATTATAGGCTGAATAATAAATTTATTTGTTCTAGAGAGTGGTATTAAGATTAATTCATTGACAAACCTCAAAATTTAATTTCCTTACAACCATTTTAGAGTATTTCATAGCTTATATATTGATTAATTATTTTTCTATTTGAAAATACTATTCTACAACCTCCAATTTGAGTCATGAAAATACTAATTTAACAAGATAAATGTTACAGAAAATTAAAAATTCATGGGATTATTTTGTTTTTATAAACCCTCCAAATATAATCACCAATTTTTGATGTGTCTATATATATTTATTCCTTATTCAATTAGGCAGGGTATGTTTTTTAAATTAACTATTTTAAAAAAAATATTTATTGTGGACTAGGGAATTTTAAATAAACATTTATATGAGTTGAAAAAGTCATAGTCCATGAATGATGGAATAATATGAATAAATAATAACTCAATTGGGATCAATACATATATTTAAATGCACAATATATATATTTCATTAAAAATATTAATAATTCCTTAAATGTGATATTTTGAATATGAACTATATATTTTCCATTTAAAAAATATATTTCTCTCAAATTGGTATATTTTTGGGTATTATATAAATTAAAAAAAATTTAAAAAATATTTATATATTATCATATAGATATCCACACATTTAGAACATAGAATCCGAGATAAGTGAAAATGAAAATCAAATAAAGGAAAATTCAGAACACATACACATGATTTTGACCAATAAAATATCTCGAAACAAAATATATCATATTTCATTAAAAATTGTGCTATCCATTAATCTCATATAATATATTTCAACTTATTTTATATTTTTATTAATATAACATACTTACCTCATAGTATTTTCTATCATCCAAAAATATGGATTTTGATTAGAACTTTTCTAATCAAAACTCATGCATTAATCACCATAAAATTGAAAAATATATATATCTCCACCAAAAAAGAGATAATAAATTGTGATTTTAATCATTATATTCCTATTATATTTAGTGGATATAGTTTGGTTCGTTTTGAACGTCAAAAATTATGAGGTCGAAAAGTGATGGGTTGATTTTTTGGATGACAAAATATTGATGACTATATTTTTCTACTCATGTATTGTCTAATCCTTAGTCACATTATATTACAATAATATATAATCATAATTAAATATAACTTTAACATGTCAAAAAAGAATTATTAAAAATTAAAAATTACATTTTTCTTGAATCTTATTTTCATGAATGTGGAAAATAGCGACATCATTCTTCGTTTTTGATCTCCAAGTAGCCACCACTCCTTTATCTTTGAAATCTCTATATAGTCCAAAATTTAGTTAAATTGTTTTCTATCATATAAACAATATACAATTAGAATTTATTTTCTAACTAATAATGAATCAAGTTATTTATCACCCCAAAAATAAACTCTCCTACCCCACACACAAAATATTCGATAAATCCTGCAATTTCAATTCTATAGATTGTTGGAAAGAGAAAATTGGATTTTATTCTGATGGAATAACTAGTGGGACCTGCAATCTAAGATCTTATAAGAATCATATGTATATGGAAGGAATGAATAAAAAAGTTATCATAAAAATGGGTTTCCCAAAACTAAATTATTTCTACAATCATTTAAAACACAAGTTCCACAAATATCTTGTTTTTAGTGAAATAAACCATGTTTTGGTTAAAACATGAATGGGTTTTCTCTCTTTATAAAATAGATTAATGTGAAGAAAATGTTACGAAAAGTTTTTAAAAGACTCACTTTTATTAGATTTAAATGAAAAGAAATGTGTTATGTGTCATGTGATTCAGAATGTAGAGGCATTTTCATAAAATTTCCAATGATTTTAACATGACACAATGCCAATTTAATTATTAATTTATATTATTATTCATGGGTTAAATTCATTCACACATTAAAATTTATTTCAAAAATGATAATGAAAAGCATTTGAGAACAAATTCTTCAAAATACATAAAATGATGAATGAATAACAAAATTAAAAAAAATTAAAATAAATAAAATAATGAAACATTGAAAATATTGATCGACATAAAATAAAACTTTTAAATGAATTCACCCATAATTTGATTTTACCCAAAATGTTCCTCCGAAAATTTATTTTTATAAATTACCTAAATGTGAAAATGATTAATGTGAGGAAATTAAATTCCAAAAACTAAATATGTAATTAAAATTAATTGTGAAATAATGTCCCAAAATTTCATGAATTGTATTAGGATTCTTGAAGTAGAATATTATCCCTAAGATACTCATGAAAATTATATAAAAAAGATTCAACATATTCCCATCAAATGTGAATGGTTTCCATTTATCTATTTATTTAATCTAATTTTGAAAAACATACTAACAATTAAACAAACAAATCATTTGGATCGACATTTACATGGTAACAACTAAATTTTTGGAATAAAAAATTTACAATTTATCTCCTCCCATAAAGTGTCTATTATGAATAGTAAAATAATATAAGCCTTTTGTTTTTAAATTATATATCTTAGAAATTTAACAAGAATAAATGTTGATCTTATATATTTTTTGAAAGCATAATTTTATTTCATTTAATGTATAAAATATTTGTATTATATATGTTTTAACCACTTCAAAACCGTTGTGTTCAATGAAAATTAGTATTATAAATGTAGTATTATTGGCCTCGAGTACATAATCTTACATAAAAATTATATCATTTAAAATTGGGTTCATAATATATTCATGATTTTTTCATTTTAATATTTTACAACACATATAGTATCATTTATTTGCGGGTTATGGGGATAAGAGAACCTATGATTAACTATATATTACATCAATAGTGATTCCAGTAGAATATTCAATAAGTTGTCTCTTTATTAAATTGTAAAAATATATACATATGAACCTAGAAAATTGAATTCATATCATAAACATGGATTTAGTTTTTCCATCATCATGTATCATGGGAATTCAATCTACCCACTTGTAAACATAATCATTAAAAATAAAAATGTAAATAAATATAAAAAGATTTGGGAAAAGTTACCATGAACCCCAAACAATAGAAATCAATTAAATCACAAAAATAAATATTATCCTTGAGGTTTCTAATTATTTTTTTAAAAATTTCTATAGAAATTGGAAATTTTTACATGTTGTAAAAAATAAAAACATTCTTTAAAAATGGAGGTCCAATAAATACCAAAAGGATTCAATTTTTAGGGAGTGAATTATTTCCCAAAGTAACCTCTACAACAGAACAATTCAAAATATTTATGATATATGGAAATTGATAAATTTTAATGAATACCATTATCATATGATGACTACATAAACACCATATGTATATCTCATAAATAATGTAATTATTTGAATAACTTATGTTTTTGAAAAAAAAAATCTTGTTAAACATGAGCGATTATCATAAGAAGGCATAAAAATCACAATATCATCAAAAAATTATATTTTAATATTACAATTATACCACTCCTCATCTAGAAATGTATCATTAAATTGTGGAATGATCTTATGTCTTCCAATCAAAGAAAATGTTATACTACTCATATGAACCAAAAACCGTTCTCACATCCTTTCATATACTATATTTCATAAAAAAAATATAGTAAAAACAATAAACAAATAAAGTAGTGGGTTATCAAATCGTTTATTCATCTAAAATATGATCACATTATGGTTGGTAAAAATAAAAATCTTTTGAACCCATAAAATAACACAATTTTTTTTATAAATAAACAATAAAAACAATCATTTCAATGTCACTTTTTTGTGTATTTTTATTTTCTAGAACAAAATCTCTAAATTAATAATCCACCATAGGAGATTTATTTTCTAATGTTTGACTATATAAACTCTCAAGTGAAATTTATGATGCATCAATCTGGATTTCAATGGAAATTTCTATTATAGATGGTTGAATAATGGGTGGGTTTATAATTTAATGTTTCATTTCAAAAAAAGTCCTATTTAAAACATTCATCAAGGAAAATGTGATGTATTTTTGTAGAAATCATGTAATTTTAACTGAAACCATACTAAAATAATTTATCAATATCTTATAAAAATAAGAAAGGACAAGGATGAATCACACATATCTCACTATTATTAGATATACAAAATGATGAAATTATTTCATTTTAATATTGACCAACGTTATTTCTATCTATATACACAACATTAAAAAGAAAAATCATTTTATCAATAATGAAATGTAATTATTCATAATTGAGAATTATATTCCAATCAATTCATATATAAATAACATGATAAAATACATTAAATGAGTTTCAAATGAAAATACATAAAATGTTATTTTATATTAGAAAACATCCATTAATGTTTCAATAATTCTATTGAAAATTTTCGTCATATACCATTAATGGGTTTTAGGATAATTACATAAACTAAAATGTATGATACTATTTGAAGGGTTTCTAGGGGTCCTTATGAAATTATATTTTTCTTGATTATATTGTGAAATACCAATTTGGATATAACTATATAATATATAGAGTAAACTATAGTAGTTATTTATAACTATTATATCATGGGCTTGATAATGAAATTCAATGCGAAGTGGTATTTTATTTTCTAAATATTTAGTTTCCTATAATAAATGCACATTATCATTTTACTTGTAAGATAAAGAGGGACATGATCACAATATTTATTTCTTGAGATTATAAATCAACTAATTTTGGAAAAAAAATTTAGTGGACTCAATCATTTACTATATGTAAAGGGTATGATAATTTCATAATCCAAAATGTTCGTACATTCTTTATTAAAAACCTATACATTTGATGGATTTAATATCCACTCATATTTTCACACTGGTCAACCACTCTCTTCCAAATAATCGTAAGCTTGCACACTAATGTTCAGATCTAATTAAATTAATAGGAGTCTAAACTAGGGATTTCCTATTGGTTTTATAAACACTTACCAATAGGTTATCTTGTAATATTGATTGTTCTTTTGAAATTAAAAATGAAAATTTTAAATTATCACAAATGAAAGAAAATATTTGGATCCCCGGATGTGGTTTCAATACTAGATCTTTTGTTGTATTTTCAATGGCCAAAGAGCACTTCTCACCAGTTTTATTATTAAATTATGTTTCATATTTTTATAGTAATTAATCATGATGATCACATTAAATGTTCTTAAGATGTAGTACAGATATGAAAATTTTATATTCTCAAATAAAAATACTATTATATTCATGGGTTTTGATAAAGTTATCATCATAAATTGTGATAGTAATGTACTGATCGAATGTTATTTAATCCTTCACATAATCATTATTACATTTTATTTCACTCTCTTGTTTACTGGGAATGGTAACAAAACAAATTACATACTTAAAAACAATTTTTTTAGACCATAAATAGAAAAAACTTCAAATATTTCAATATAAAACCAACCAATCATGTTTACATGAGGAGATGAATGATATAAAAGTGGATGTTTCATTTACATAAATTTTTTGAAGTGAACTACATCTCCGAAAAATTATATTGAAAGTGTTCTGTTATGAACATTTATGGTTTTTATATTTTATATGATGGTATAACTTGAATTACATGTTCAATGGTATAAAACTAACCATATATTGTATCCCTGAAATAGAAATCCATCGGAAAAATCATATCTCTCAAATGGATGAGATCTTCCTAAATAACTCTTACAGGTATTAATAACCTTTAGTTAACAAATTTAATGAGGATTCTTGAGGGTTTTAGTTCTCAAACTAAAATATATGAGTAAATATAATGTGGAATAAATTTTATGGATTCTTCTAAATCACAAATCACATAGATAAATTTAAATTTCCCTATAGTTGAGGGAATGATAATTTTTTCTAGGTCATTACAATATGTTGGAAAATAATTATGAATAATAGAATAAACATTCCTCCTTTGGTTAAAATTTTCACCTCGTTTCAATTTCATCTTGTTGGTACACATATTGTTCAAAATAATTTAATTTAATTTGTTTAAATGAATTAATATAAGATATTTTCACTTAATCATTCATTAAATTCTCTTAAACATGCTCATAAAATGCTTTTTTAGAACTTTACATCATTGATGGATCAATTCTAGGTTATGAAAGATGTTGTGTGAATGACTTTTAGGATATTTTAAGAACTTATTTATTAATATATGGACTAATAATCCTCTCCCAATCCCTATTTATTAAATTGAACCAAATTTATTCTCTTTAATTTTTTGTTTTAATTCCACTTATATTCTGAATTTCATATATTTCCACTAATCGTGGGGTTCTCCTTAAAAGTGTGATTTTTTTGATTTTTTATTTTAGTTGATATTAAATGATGTTACACACCATATTTAAATTGGTTTAACTTTTTTATAAACCATATATATTGTATTCAATCGGTGTTGTGAAGGTAAACCTCCACTCAGATTATTTCACAAGATACAATGATTATATTCTAGCTAACCCATTTGAGTAAGCAAGGAATACCACTTATTATGTTTGTGTCTAATTTTTTCTTGTTGTTACATCATTTATAATTCAATCATACTCTTTAATATATTATTGGGATGAATATTATTAATGTATCCTTAAAAATTATATTTTTGGTATTACATTGCTTACTCAAATTGTATGAGTATTGTGAATGTTTGATCTTGAAATACCACATGTTATATTATTGTCTTTTGGTTTCCTATTTTTCTAGACCTGATTAAATATTGGGTTAGTTTTAAATAGCCTTTTTTGGTTTGATTAAATTTAATTTCTATGTAAACATTAATTAATTTCAAAATTGTATATTGAATTTGATAAAATTGGCAACTGGATTGTTCATTTGGGGAACAAATTCCACATTGTACATGCATCTTAAAATATACCTCATGTTCTTATGGGGATGTATGGCTATTTGAAAACTTCATCAAACACACTACGTATGTAATATAATTATATGGAATGAGAATCATGGTTTTTCAACACTACTAGTAGTGAATTCTTAGGCAGATTTCACTTAGAGAATACCTCTTTTCCAAAATTATTAGGCGTATCGGGACATGATTTCAGTAAACTTAAAAGAATATGTTTTATATTTATCAATTATATCCCCTATAATATAATTATAAATTAGTAACCTATTAGATATGTACAAACCATAATGTAATAAATTAATCAAGATATGGTCATTTATTTGATGTTGGGGGAAACTAAAGGTATATTCCTATAGATTGTCTAAGTACTCATATAGTTTTTCAACATGAATTTTCCTAATCCCAAAAATAATTATAATAATAGAGGATGTTCTAGAACAAGGGAAATTTTTTTAAAGGATAATATTCTTAATTTCATTCTAAAATATAGTCAATTTTGAATGTGAAAGGAAAATATTTTATTTTTAATGTCCTTTTAAATAAAATGTAAATGACCTAAATTTCATTTTATTATCTTCATCACCATGAGGGTTCATGTTGAAACAATGGTAGCTAAATTATGGAAGGTTATTATGTAGATCTTCACTATACAGTCTATCAAATTTACCTATTTGGATAATGAAACCAGATTATGTTTCAAACCTAGTTGGTGCATTAGGGTATTCCAAAGGATTTTCAGGATTTTATTCATATGATGAATTGAATTATTTCATTATTTTATTTTCACCCATTTGAATTTCAGGACCAAACATCTAGCTCATATGTTTGAAAGTGGATGACTTGAAACTATGGAAACATGGATTTCAAATAGCTCAAACCTAACAATTATATGTTTTATCAATTTCAGAATCAAATGGTTGAATATTTAGTGTATAATTTTAGGTCCAAAATTTTTGTTCAAAAACAACTCAACAAACAAACATGAAAACTATTCAAGATGAAGTAATGGGTTTTTATATGAAAACAGAAATAATTAAATTATTACTCATGATAATTGCAATAAATAATTTTTTGAATTTTCTCTCATGGATGTTATGATTTTATTTGCTGAACTATCACATATGTATTATTTTTTTATGAAAGTAAATTATAAGGACATGATTATGATTTATAATTATAAAAATAAATATTAATGAAAATTAACGATATATAAAAAAACCATGAATAAATTAAAATGTTTGGAAATGAAAATTTTAAAAATTAGATGTGTAATATATTAAACCTCATAAAAAATCCTCTCTTCATTGTTTAAAATGATTTCTCAAATGAATTTTAAAATTTCTACAAAGAGACCTCTAGATAAACACGATATTTTTAAATGATATCATATCAATACATCTACATTTTATTTCCAACTATTTATGTCATTCAATTAAATGATTTTTTAAAGGAATTAGCCCTAATAAAGATCACAATTCTCAATGACAAGACATCACTAAAGAAATGTACTATCAAAATTAGTTTTTTAAAATTGTATATTAGAAAATATTTTTAATTTATTTTGATAATGTATTAAATATATTTAATGGTCCAAATTCAATAAAAAATCAATGTTTATGAAAAAAATTAAAATAGATTACAAAATAAAATAAAAAATTAGAAAAAAAATGTTTGTTGGTAATCAATATCGACAGCCTTGTGGTTCTTATCCTACAATTCCATAAGATGAATCCATTTACATTATAATGGCATGAATGGATGGAATAATTGTAAAAATGTTTATCTCATCCTTCCCAAATATGTCTTGTTAAATCAACCACCCTTCAAATTATCTTGATATAGAAATATAATGATAAGGAATGGAAACAAATATATTGTCCACTCTCTCTCTGGCCTCAGTTGTCTCAATATTCTTAAATATCTTGACCAAATAATCACTAAGGATCTTCCAAAGAGATATTATTAAATTATTAACATTTATAACCTCCATATTTCACGACATTTTGAAACATTGAAAAAATTATGACTTCATATTAATTGATTTCCATTTTCTTTTTTAAAGAGATTATTCACCTTCCTCCACATTGACCCATGAAAGGATTTATCTAATGAGTGAATTTTTTCTTTGAATATAATTTTCATGCACTATATTCATTCATATATCCTCTATAGCTCGAATATTCTCATTTGGAGGAATGCATCTAGAGATATTACATATTTAATGTTGATGTGATATCACTTTCATCCAAAAAACATTCTAACAATGAAATATTTTTTTAAACCACAAGAAAAAAGAATAAATGATTAAAGCTGTTGTATAACACTTAATCCATGAATTTTGTAATCCAAAAAATGTATGAATTAAATTTGAAATTTTTTTAAATTTATATTCTCATTATATAGATGATATTCAAAGTTGTAACTTCTAAAATTGAGATTTTTTTATTTTTACCCAAAAACAGTCGTAAAATAAAAAAATAGTGAAATTCAGATCAATTTATAAAATTTGAGGAGGCTAATTCTCTGAAATAAAAATTAAATATAGATTAAATATTATATCTATTAATTCACCCAAACATAGAACTTGTACATCATGACAAATCAGCATCAAAATCAAATCATTGAATGTTCCAAACACACAGTCATGTGGTTCACCAATTTAACATCACAACACAAATAATATCTTGCCTCATAAAAAATTATTTCAAGTTCACTATTAATACCATTCAATACATTTCTCTTATTTTCTCATCTTATTAACATTATAGAGAAACCATATAATAATTTTCTATCAAATAAAAAATTTGGATTTTGAACATGGATGTTCTCATCCAAAATCATTGAAGAATTGGCCTAGGGTTAAAAAATTTATATATCATTTGGAAAAATGATTAAAGGAAATTTGATTATCATGACGATAATTTAGTGTAAAAAGTGCTTTTAGGTTGGTAGATTTTTAATATGAATGTTTTTTTAGTCATGATTAGGAGGGTTATGTTTTTTTGAAGAAACAAATCATGATTATAATTTTTAGTCATCTATGGTCTCCTCATCACTCCCATAAGAAGAAAGTTAGAATAAATAACCATTAAAAATAATTATTCCATCCCACATTATCAATATGTCATCATAAAAATAATGACATTTATATATATATTTTTTCTTTTAGAAAGATTTAGATGGGAACAACTTTCATTCTATAAGAGATCAAGATATGCATGGCCCAATTTTCCTTGAATTCTTCAGAAGGTAACATTAATCTGTAATGTATTTTTTTTTGTAGAAAAACTAATCTTAAGAATTTTAATTTCCACACGAAAAAAATTATGTATCACAACACAATTAAACATCCACCCACACACATAATTTGAACTAGATTAAGGATTTTAAATTCTACATTAGGATGTAAATGGAATGCCAGCATGAAATGTGAACATTTTGAATGGTTTCACATAGAAACTAGTAGTTCATTAGGATAACATGTACATGTTGTATGGAATAAAAATGATTATATTAAAAATTAGTCCTTTAAATCCTATTAATTTCTTTAATCATATAAAAAAAGTACCTCGACCGTTATTTTTTGATCAAATTAAACCTTGTTATGTTTATGAAATAATTCGTTGATGCTCACAAGAATTTCAGTGAAGGAGAAGAAGATGTAAAAAATTATTCAAAATCATCACAATATGGGTTTTTAAATTATACAAGATATTGATATTTGGAATGAGTTTCAAAAATCAGAGGAAATATCATGAAATTTCTATAGATGGAACTTGAAACAAATTCATTTTCATCATTTCACTATATTCAATTAGAAGGGTAAATTTTTTCACTAATTTAAAGGAATGTAAAAATGATAAAATTAATAATTTTAACTCACAGAATTCAAAGAACATAATATGATAATGTATGAAACCCAAAAATAAAAAATAAATATTGAATTATGATCACAACAAAATATAAAATTGAAATAATGATCAATATACTCAAATAAAAGCACTAAATATGCTATTATATCCAAAATATTCCTCAGAAGTCTATTATTTTGTGACTGTTTATAATTTTTGAATAGTTTCTTCATGGAAAATGGAATTCCAAAAGTTATATATATTATAAAATAGAAGTGACATGATAAGACATAACCCAACATCAATTATCATCATCTTCCTGAAGATGGATATACTCCCCTAGAGACACTTGAAAATTGATTTTAAATGGCATCAACCTATTCCCCCTGACATTGAATATATTCCCTCATATTGTTCATTTATATAGAGTAATACAAAATTAAAATATTAGTGAAAAAGACCGGGCCATAAGATTTGGAATAAAATTAACAGTGCAATTCTATCAATCTAGAATCATGATGTAACACATTATATCATTCATTGGGGTTTTAATGGAAAATCAAACAATAAATGAATTATATTTTCACTTTCCTGAATATCATAAAACAATAATCTTCATTAATTAATAGTTCCTCTTTCTCTTTCAGACAAAACATTAATTATTTACAAGAAGAAAACAAATTCATGGTTTTTGTTTTCACAATAAAAAATGTATTATGTACTAACTCCAATAGTGGGTGAAAAAAAATTTACATTGACTAATATAAATGGTTACATGGGAATAGGGGTTTGAAATGGTGTCTTACAGTTCCATTGTGCATCAACTAGTATAAAACATCAATCCTTTCTATTGGTACTAACATTTTTTTTGTAATTGGGTTGATTTCTCTATTTAAAAACACAACCATTCCATTTTTGTAGGGTTATAGGGAATGAGGACCCCCTGATTTACAATAAATGTCCCCCAATTATATTCCAATGACAAGTTAATGATGTGGGTCATTTGATTAGTTATCAAATACATTGGAAAACAAAATATATAAATCATATTGCTTTTAACAAAATGTGATGAATTTTTGGAATCATCAACTCTTGTGGGAATAACCTTTTCAACCTTGTACATATTATCAATAAAAATAATGATATAAATATATTAAAATTAGTTAGGAAAAGGTTCCCAGAAACCCATAACCATTTAATCAATAACATCTCAAATAAAATGTGGTTATTGAGGATTCTCATTCATTTTTAATATGTTTCAATGAAATTTGAAATATTTACATGTACTAAAAATTTGAGAATAATATAAAAATATAGTGTTCTAATAGAAAAAATAATAAAGAAATATTATATATGATATATTTTGTCAAATTTGTATTCCATAGATCATTTTGAGACAAAAAATTATGATAGATTGGAATTTAGATTTTGGAATTCATCTATTTATAATTTTATTGCTAACAATATACCACAAGTAAGGATCATAACATATGTAATTACTTGAATCACTCACTAGTTTAGAAATTAATTTATAGGAATACTGATGGGGAATATCTTTAGTATCCAAATAATTCCAAATAAAATCAATTCATGGTATTTCACTATTACAAGAATATAATTCCACATCAATAAATGATTCAATAATTGAGGTGATGGATCTAATTTTTCAATTAAAATTTGATTTTACCCTTCCCAAATGATAAGCAAAAATATTATAAATACTAATATTATCCATTATTTCAACTAAAAAATCAGGTATCAATAATTTATATCTCAAAATTATTTTTTTACATTAGTTTTTATTAATTTAAAATATAATCATAGAATGGTCTCTAGAAAAAATTACATTGGACCAAAGAATATAAAAAAGATATTTCTGTTAATAAATGTAAACAATAAACAATTATTTCCCCATTGTTATATTTTTTTATTAGGATGGATATAAATTACAATAGTTCTATGAATTTACATGATATGTATTATTTATATACATTGAATCAAAACTACCAAATAGAAAATTTAGATGCATCAGTCATTATTTCAAAGTAGAAGTTCCATTTGAGAGTTTTAAAAATGGTAGTGGTTTACATTATTTGATAAAAATATGTATAAACGTATTCACAACATTCATTAATGAAAAACGAGGTTTCTTTTTTGAGAAATATGTACAGTTAATGTTTAGAATTATTAAATACTCAATAAATTTTTTATAAAAACCAACCAGACCAAATAAGGATCTCACTAATATAAATATTTTTGGTTATTTAAATGAACAAATGATTTCAAAATTTGGCTATTAAATATTAATTCCATCTAAATCCCTTATATTACCTTGAAAAATCAACTTATCTAACATGGAATTGTAATTTGTGTAATTAAGGACATGATACTTATGAATGAATGTTTGAAGATAATGAGAGAAACAATATCAAAAAATTTTCAAATGAATTTACATAAACCATGAAATCCTCCATGTAAATTCCATCCATGTTCATATAAATTATGATAAAATTATCATTTACACATTTTTAATGTTACCTAGGAATTATTTAAATAGAAGGTCATTCTATTATAAGAAATGGTTTTAAAGGGGAACACAGATGCATTTTTCTCTAGATCATATGGTGTAAAATGAATTAGTAAATAAAAAGAGAATGGATACAGAGTAAAATAGTAGTTTCATATAACTATTATATCATGGAAATGATCCAGAAATGAAAATTGCGATGAGGTAATTACTTTTCATAATATTTGGTTTCCTTTAATCAATGATATTTCTCTATTTAGTTGGAATACTAATAGGTAAATACCTACCAAATTCATTCATTGATATTGTAATGACATTTATTTATGAACAAATAATAGGGGATTCTGATTTTCAATCATATATTAGAAATATATTTCCAACAACAAACATGGAGGTAAAATCCATATTAACAACCTCTAAATGTGTTGTGTTCAATCTACATTGAGATTGTCTAATCAGTTTGTAATTATTATTAAAAAACATTCTATTTGAGCACACTTAGGGAATGATCCATATAAAATCAGATAGATTCCATAAAATTTTTGTATTTAGGTTTTTGAGGAGTCCTATTAGTTGGAGCTCATATAATCTTGAAATCCATTTATAAATGATCAATGATAATAGTTTATTGTCACCAAAGAGAAATATATTTTTTGGATCTTTTGATGGAAAATTCAGTATAAATCTTGTACGTTTTTTCATTAATCAATGAATGATGATCGAATGTTTTATTGATCATTGATGTTTTAATTTTAAATTTATATTAATAGGATCTATTCAATGTCAAAGGATGAAATTTTATCTTAGTGAACTACTAGAATCATTATGGGTTTCAAGAAAGTATTCATTATATATTCCAAGATCAATGGACTCATTTAAAAATATTTAAACATTCTAATACAAATAAAAATATTTCTTTTCACACTCTTGTTGATATATAATAGTCACCAACAAAATTATATCTTTAAAAGGAGGATTTTGTTTTTCATCATAGGAAAAAGAAATAGGCATCATTATGGGAAATCAATTAATCATGGTTATTTGTGGGGGCGAATTACCCTCATCTAGGTGTTTTATATTCTAAAAGATATTGAAGTGTAAAAAACCCTGCCAAATTAATCTGAATGTGTTCCTTTATAAACACTAATGATTTATTTAATAGTTTTCAAAGATATTTCTCCAAGGATGGGATGTGTTTGGGTACTAAACTGAATATCTTCCATATATAATATATAAAAAATGATAAAAAAATTATTCTTATCACCAGAATCAGAACATCCACTATAATTCCATTGGTCATGGTAGTACATTAGTTGATAAGTATAATGATAATTCTAGATTCAATCAGTTTTCTAACATCAACAAATGAGTAAATAGAATGTGATATTCCATTAATAAAACCAATTATATCGTGAAATGATTTTAAGTATTTTAATTACCCTATTTATTAGGGAATTTTAATTTTTATTGTATCTTAACATTCTTATGAAATGAATGAGGAATCTGGGATGGAAAATTTCACCCTCTATTTATTTTTTCACATCCTTTAAATTTCATAAAGTGGGTACATATCTCATTAAAAAACATGGTATATATTAGCTTTTTTTTCAATGATTTGATCAAAGAAATGTTCACTTTTACATTGTTAAAATCTTCTAAAACATTATTAACTAACACTTTTTATGCACTTCACTTCACTAGTGGTTCACTCATTAGATATGTCAATGGTGGTTTACATGTTTCTAGTATATTTTCAGCACTAATTTCATAGTATCAATGACCAAGATTCCTCTTATGATGATTATTTAATCATTAAAAGACATTAATTATCCCAATATCATGTTTTAATTCATGATAAATTTTTAATTTACAACATTTTAATCAGTGGTTGAATTATTTTTAATGGAGTCAAAAATATTTTTGAGTTTCTATATTAGAATGTTATTTAATACTATTCATCTCTTATGTTCTAAAGAACTCCCAGTTTCATTACATTTATCTCTAAGATTTTCTTGGGGTTCTGAAGGTACATGTCAAGTCATGTGATTTCTCATATTACTGGGATTAGAGGCATGTTAAACCATTTGAGTCATCAAGATTGTTAGCATGTTCTATTATTGTTTTATGGTTTCTTATTGTTTCCTCCTTTATAATTCATAGACACTCTTTTTATTTTTATTATTCTGATCAAGAAAAATGATTCTTCTAGAATGATAGATGTATTAATAAAAACATTATTTAGAATTACTTGATTGAACATAGATTAAGCTTCAGGGTTGCACATGATTCAATATATTTAGTAGGAGTGGTTATTTCACCTCATATTGATATATATATTAGTTTTATGTAGTACTTTTGGTCATATTAAAAGAGATTTCCTAAAAAAACTGCATTACAATTCTAAAACAGGTATATAATATTTATGCATTGGTCAGTAATTTTTTTTGGAATAAAAATTATTCAATGGACATGAACATGAAATTTTTCTTTAGTTTTGGGAGGGGGTGGAGGGTTATTAGAGAATATTATCAACCTCACCATGGTGGTATCCTCATAATGATGATTCAAACTCTGGTGATTCATAGAACTAGTATTGGGGAATTCTTAAGTAGGTTCCACATGAATATGTCTGTTTTTCCAATTTGTTGAGAATTTCTGTACATGATTGTAATTAATGTCTAGAATATAATTGAATTTTTACCAAAAAAATTTCCCCCACCGATGCATCAAAAATCATGCAACTATTAGTTAAAACAATCATTAGTAAAAAAATCAATATTTGGTCCTTGATTTGATAGTGGGTGTAAATAAAATAATTTCTATTAAATCATTTTCAGCACTCAGGAAATGTTTCAAAATGGTGTTTTAAAATCCAATATCCTACTATCTAATTTCAGTCATTATAGAATATGAGAAATACTTTTCAAGTAGAATATTATTTATTTCAATTCAATATTTAATCAATGTTGAATCTTAATTGAAAAAATTTAATATTTTTTCTCCTTACAACAAAATTTTAAATGACCACAATTTAATTTAATCGGCATTAAGTACATGAGGGATCATTTTGAAATAATGATAACTGAATCCTTGGAGGTGATTTGGTGTCTCCACACTGTGAATTCCTTAAAATATTAGTAGTTATTAAATGAAACCATATTTAATTTCAATCTCCTCTGGTGCATCAAGATATTTCATAGGCTTTTCTTGGTTTTCATAAAATGATGAAAACAATTCTCCCAACGTTATAGTTTCATCTATTTGAATATTAGTTTTTTTGGCTCATACTAGTTTTCAATTAAAATACTCATAATAATGCACAATAAAAATTCTAATAGATTTATCCAATGTGTGGGATATTTTATATATTTTATAAGAAATAATAATAAATTCAGGGCATTTAATGGAAATGTTATAAATCCACTACAAAAAACTCCTAGACAAAAATGCCTATTGTAATAAGGTTTTTTTTATAAAAAACAATTCACTAAATTAATCCCCAATATAAATAACATATACTTTTCACTATATTGTCTCTTTAGAAGGATTCCAATTTTTTTTCAAAATATACATTTTAGCTCACTTTTTTTATATGTATATATATTTTATTTCATTAAAATCAATAATTTAGAACAAAATGTATACCAAAATTAATGAAAATTGAATATGATGAAAAAAAATTATATGAGATTTATATGGTTTTAAAATAGAATTGAAACAATATTTATGGTGAATCTAAATTCACAAAGAAATTTCCGTCTCCATTATTTAAACTTATATCCCAATTGATGTTCCCATACTCATCCAAAGACCTATGGATGAATACAGTATAATTGTGGATATAATATCTTTACATTAAAATGAATTTCCCCTCCTATATAAGTGAGTCAATTACATGAATGTAAGAAAGAGATACAACATAATATAAATTACCATAATCAATGTCAATACGTAGATGAATATATTTAGATAGTGAAACTTTTTATAACATATTTGGTTGAACAACCATCTTAATTATTATTAAAATAAATTATTCATGAAAAAAACAAATTTCATTATAAAATATTTTTTAAGGGAAAATCAAAATACATTAAAAATATATATAAACTAATATGATAATATTTTTCATACATCGACATCGAAAACCATTAGGTGTTTAGCCTCACAAAACTTGAGTAGCCACCATCATCCTAATTCCAGTATTAATAACCATAATCTTCATCAATATCTACATCTAATCCTTCCCCATAATCTCCCAATCCATAAACCACCTAAAAAATATGTGGTTATGAAAATTTTAGTGGGAGGATAGGTGGGAAATATTTTATCCAATTTCTACCTATCTGATATTGCCCCCAACTTATACTCATTACATATATAGCATCAAATAGTATTCTTATATAGGGATTTCATAAAAATAATTATCTATATATCCTCCTTGTTTCATTTACTTTCTATGTTTTTAGTAAGAATCACATCTATCTTTTTAAATTCATTAATTTATATTTGTAGATACCTTTTAACATCTACCACATTGAGTAATGCACAATCAAACATATAGTGATATTTTTCCCATGAAATTAAAAATTAACGCATTCATTTGATTTATATTTCATTTTAATTTTGAAATAACTTAATTTTTTGCTTTATCTATAGGTATACATCATTTAACAATTTTGGTTAAGTGCTTTCGTCCAAAACAATTTTCAACAATGAACTACTTATTTAGTGCTCAAGAAGCTCAAATAAACAATTGGACCTATTTATAAAGGTATTTTATATGAATACAGGATGAATATAAATAAATTATTAACTATTTTGGATCACTATTGAATAAATTATTAAAAAAATAAAATAACTAATAAAACTAGTTATCATGATAAAATTGATAAATTTTCACATTTAATCTCAAAACAACCCTAAAATACAAAATCAAAGCATTTCAACTCAGATTATTAAAACAATTGTTTTAAATTCTTTGAAATAAATATTGTAATTATATAAATATTATCTATATACCATAGAAAAATTTACATGGTATGATTCGCCAAATATATTATTAAATTCAATTATTTCATACCAATACTATTAGGATACAATATTATATTTAATGGGGGTATATGAGGAAATGAGTTCCCCTCCATAAGATTATTATTATCTTTATATTACATTGTATTTAATTTAATAAAATTATTTTCCTATTATTTTATGTGAAATTCATCCCTATCTTCATTATTTTAAATATGAGTTCTTTGATTTTTATTTGTATGTGAAATGTCAGTCTCAATGATCATGGATTACTGACATGAGGGTGTGAATTATTGGAAGAGTCCCCTTGATATCAAATAATCATTATGAATTCATCATGATTTCATTAGAACCTCAAATAATTCATTCCCCCATCTTACCATGAATCACTTTATGTATGATAGAATAGAGTAAGTCAGGGTGTGAATAACAAATGATTGGGGTTTGGTATGTTTTTTTACATATCTACAGTCATTTCATTTTAGTTATTTGAAACAATGGTGGAAATGAATTAATGGGTGTCTACAAGACTTGTAAATGTGATTAAACATAGTTGGGGATGTTCGTTTACAACTATTTTTGAGTTAACATTACGTTATATATCATAATTATAGATGAAAAATATATTTTATTACTAGAAAAATCATGGTTTTATCCCCTTTCCATGGAAAATTAATTTTTGGAAATTAACTACATCCTTTTATTTGTTTACACATATAACTAAAAGAATATCACATATTAATTTATTTAAATCATACTAAAAATGAAAATCTAAAAATATTACTAAGCGATAGGTAAAATTTAGGAACTAACCTGAACACCCTCCTTAGGAACAAACCTGGTCATCCATGTCATTTATTTTATTTTTTAATAAAATTTCAGTATCATTAGTCATGTGAAATGAACAAAATAATCATAGTTTCGTTGTTGGGGATATTTTTAGATGGATTAATTTTTTATTTGTAATATTTTATATTATTTAATACTTTCATAATATAATTGTAAATCAAATTTTTGATATTTTTTCACTATAATAAGACATTATATAATATTTTTAATAAAAAAATAACATATATGTTTATGAATATTTTCATGGTCCGTGTTATCATTAGAGGTATTTTTACATTTATGTTTATTATCAAAAATTATTATTTATAATAATAGATTTTCTAAAGAGGCTATGGTGGTCCAAATATATTTTGGGCTTCATTTGGAGCTCAAAATTATTAATTTTCAATGCATAGTAGAGGGGAATAGAAATTTCAGGCCATGACCATTAATCGTGAATATATATACTGTGTCTCATGATTTAAATAATGATGAATTTATTCTAAAAAAATCCTGAAAATCCTAGAATAAATTTCAAATTCCACACCCACATTTTGTTCAGTGTTTTCCATGCTTTTCACTTAAATCAGATGGGTTGTGTTTTTCTAGAGAGTGAATTATTCTTAGTTTTTAAAAAATTTTCATGCAATACCAATGAACAATTCGAGTTGTGTACACATGGACTCTATCTATATTATGGTCAAATAATGGTTTGTTAACCAATAAACCAGGCTGTGAACCCCTTCATAAAGTCATAACGTGAAATGTACAATGTTTTCAATGGGCCATTCATAAACATATATTTTACCCTATTAATATTTCATCAGGTGGTTGATGAAAGTTCTTGAAAATATGAAATTAGAATGTTATTAGTAGGTTTATAACGTCTATAAATATTTTTATAGTCATATTATAAGGTTGGATGAATTTTTGGATGTTCAAGAGAACACTGGTGGAAGGAAGGATGACCTCGAAAACTGAATATAACACAAACCATATGTCCCCATCATGTAATATGTACTCAATCTGAAATTATTTTACACGGTGTTTGGAAATTCATGATGTATCAGGCATAAATATAATTAATTTGTGATTCATAAATTTTTTAATTTATTTGAAGATAATTAACGGTGTTTAAAATTTTCACTCTCTGAACCTTGTCGGGAATTTTTCATAATGGGAAGTAATGGATAAAAACAATTCGTTAAATTTGATTCATTATCCTAGAGAACCCCAAGGCCTCAGTTGGAATCTCATCTCCCATTAACCTCTAATATAGGATTTGACATCTATTTTCTTGTCTTTGTTCTGATTTGAGATAGATCTATCTCAGTGGATTAATGGTGGTGAGTCCTTCAATCGTCCTACTTTTTATCCTAGTTTAAATCTTCATAAATAATTATAAATCCATGAAATATATTTTACCCTATTATAATATTTTCAATATGGATAACTTATTTACCACTTTACAAAATACGAAAGAGACCAATATTCAATGAGCGAGAACATACTAGCCTCAGGGAGGTTGCATCACGAATTTTGGTATTTTTATTTCTATGGAATGGGTGAATACTCAAATATAAAGTTATCATTTGTTGAAGAATAACCTATAATAATTAAATTTTTTGTTTTTTAATTTTATAAATATCATTATATTTTGATTGTAATGGTCCTGATGAATTGAATATGATTTTTTTTGTTTTAGGGGCTTGTAGAAGAGTAGGTGTTTCATCTTCGTGTAACTTAATTATTTTTAAATTAAAATATGACTATTTTGTTTGCATTGGAATGGGTGTTATTGGACTTGACTTCTTCGAGTTAGTTTATCTATTAATAGTGAGGTGAATGTTTCATTAGTTTAAGGTAGTGTCCTAAGATTTATATGTATGGGGTGATATAGATCATTGGTTTGTGGAGATGGGGAAATCTGGATGATGTCATAGACAATGTTATCTTGGATGGTGTTTACCAATAGATGATAGGGATGTGGTCGTACGATCATGATGTTCTAGATGAAATGTCGGAAGAAATGTTGGTGACTTCTACTCACTATTATGTTTCATGATTCCATTACAGTCATGTGCACAAAAGTATGAGTCCGTTTGGTTGTGTTTACTAAAATATTTTTGTGGGGCGACTAATGATTATAAATATTTAATGAAATTATTGATTATAACTCATGGAGGAGTTCCACAATATACAAAACCACGTGTGGTGTTGATAGATTATTGAGTGATGGTGTTGAGATAATCGATTGAGGGAAGAGGCTTGTGATTATAGATGAGGTTGATGTTCTTTCTTTTATGGAGGATGAATATTTCTATTCCATGAGATGTCGCCAGTTTAGTCTATAGTTGAATATATTATGCATAGGAGGATGAATATCCCATTTACATAGGTCTTCAAGATGTGGAGAAGACAATGATTTTTAATGAATTTATGAGTGTCATGTGACATATTTTTTGGTTACACCAATAGGGTGCTAGAAAATTATCTATATATGATATAGGTGGTATCAAATGGAATGATTTGTTTGGTATCATGTTTATGAATGGAACCAGATGTCTCTCCATGTATTAAATTATTTAGAGGATAATTTGTAATAAATCTATATGTCATATCAAATTAAAATACATCTTTCCATACATGTATTTAATGTAAATGCATATTTGGTGCTATAGAATTCATGGAGTTTAATCATTGGTCGATGTAGGAAAAACACATCCTTGGGGATTTTGACCATAAAATATGTATGGTTATTTATATTATGTGTGAGTTTGTACCATTGGAACACATTTGTGGTGGCCTACTAATTTTATGATCACACCCCACAAGGGAACATCAATATGAATGTAGGCATTATGGTTTTGAGAATAGGGAAGGGAAATTAACCTTAGCCTTTATGGACATATATATCCTTCATGGGATAGATGGTCGTGGCACATGTGGTTTCTCTAGATCAATTAGGTATTCAATTAATTTTTTACATATTTATACACATGGTTGGGCATGGGTAACCTAGTGATCTATTTTTATGGAAGGAATATTATTGTATTAATTTACAAATGGTATGATTCCATTGTGCTTGATTTTATTTATATTGTTTATTATGAATTCACTAAGATTAATTTTTTACTTTGGGCCTTATAGTCCATCTTCTACTATTTTATATAAATATAGACCACAATTATTAAATCTACTTGAGGGTATTGTGTCTAAACTAACATAAAACCAATTCTTCATTATTATTCATTAGTATTTTATGTTTTGATATGCACGCCCAAAGACTGATTTCCAACAATCATGGAGAAGTGGTAATGTGGCATAGTGGATAGAGATGCTTAAAATAGTATTATATATGTTTTATTTCATGTTTTCATTTTAATATTTATGTTAAGGAAGATTGTAATGTTGGATATAGTAATATTTGGGTAAAGAGATCATGTTTGGGTTACTACAACCCCATGAGAAGGGGAAATACCAGGTTTCTAGTGGTGGTAAATTGATGTTATGCTATTTGATTTTATAGTTGATTGATTTACACCTATAGTGGTATAATTTTTTGTGAGGTTATATGATTATGTGATGTAAACATTTTCCATGGTGTGGAATTGGATGAGTATTTCTAAATTATGTTGTCATCCAAGGGTAAAATAATGTGTTTTTATAATTTTCATTTCCATTAGGAACCTGGAATGCATTGATAGGGGTTTTGATTTTTAATGTGTTGACAATAGTCTATACAGTGTATGTATCTTATACATTTGGTTGTATTATACTCTACTATCCATGAATTATGATATTATTTATTAATATAATATGATAATAGACTCTATTTTGAATAGGCAAGGAGTTATGTGGTCGAATGATATGATACCCATAACTCTAATATGTGTAGGTAATGGGGTACAATGCAGAATTTCATGTGAAATTTTTGTACAAGTTGTGTGTATGTGTAGTGAAATTCAATTTCTATCACATAAATGTATATTCATGATATATATATATATATATATTACATTTATGGTTGTCTGACCATATTTTTTGACACCATCATCATTTAACATTGAATTTTTCCAATGAATTATCAGTAGGGTGGAAATGTGGAGAAACTTGAGAGTACAAGGGATGAGATTTGTGAGGTTTGGAATGAGACCCTCTGGGTTGGAATGATGATGATCTATAGGTAGTGGCACTGATGTAGAATGAGAAGTCACTTTTGATGGAATATTGGGGGACATTATTTGATGGGAAACTCTAGGTGAGCATGGTATGATTCATACAAGCTATTGATTAGGGATCTCATGGATCTGATTCGTTAAAAGAATATTTGACATTGAAATTATTATCTCATCACCCACCATTTTATCATGGTTTGGGTGGACTACTGGAAGGGAAGTACTTGATTCACTCTGTGTAGATTATATTTTACTATCTTGATACTACACTAGCTTGATGAGTGACGGTGTCTACCTACATGCTCAATACACAAGAAAATAAACTTGTGAGGCATACATTTGTAAGTTTAGTGGCATGGGGGTGTATCATGGAAGGATTTTCTATTTAGGGTCTTTTATAACATCTTCTTAGAGATGCAGAGAGTGCATAGAGCTACTGATTTCTTGATCCTAATGTATGAAGACTGATCTGTTATGGATTGTGATGGTATATTCATGGAAAAGTCCCAATATTACCAATATGTGGTGGGAGACAACATTTCTAGGTTGAATAAATTCAAAAATTGACTATAGTCCACCATTACAGGAAATGTAAATATCTTCAGTCCGATAAGGTTCTTAGAGGTGGTGAAACAAGTTGTAATAGAAGAGGTAAAATTTATAGACATTCTATATTTGAGCCTAAAGACAACGAAAGGTGACATTATAGGGGGGTAGAGGTTAAAAAATTCATGACAATGATGACTCCCAACAGGGGGTTAGACTACCAATTTAAGAAAGTGTATGAGTTTATGTTCTTTGATGTTGTTTTTCCAGTGTGTAGAGTTGGGGAATGTATGGAATTAGGTTTATCTGGGTCAAATGGAGTGATTAGGTTGTGTTAAGATGGAATAGTTGGAGAGTTTAAGAAATAAGCTTTATTAGATATATAGTAGTTAGAGATTTGTGTATAATTAGGGATTTGTGGTCAGATAGGGAGTGGTGCCAGAAGGTGGTAGCTGAGAATCAGTTGTATGTGGTTGTTGTGGTTGGGATAGTGATACCATGTACTATGGTTTGTGTCCTATGGTTGGTGATTCTCTACATGGAGGATAGGAATCAGACATTATGTCTATAGGTATACGGTTTGGATTTGTTAATGGAAAATAAGGTTGTCGAGTAATGATTGATTGAATAATGACATTAAAATTAAAGTATTATTTTTTGTTTTATAATATAATTTATTTGTGCAAATGGGTGTTCATATTAATAATTAACTAACCAGGCATTGGTTAGTGGGTATGCATCGAGGTTTTTTTCATATGAGGTGCATATGCATCAAGATTTTGATGGGAATGATTATGTATATATCATGTAGTCTTATTTTTTATAATCGGTAATGATACATTATTTCATGTCATCTAATGAGATATGGCACTTATGGGTCTCATCTACAAAAAAGGTACTAATGATCTTCTGATGAGATGCGGAACATGATGTGATTTATGTATGAAAAGGGTATAATTTTGATCAATATGAATTCAAGATTGTTGATGTTTCTTATGGGGATGCTTACATCTAGGGTTTGTCAGAGTAGCCACTATAATATTCAATTTTAGGTCTGTAATCGACTAGGTAGCTATATCCAATGGGTGGAGCACTTTGAGTAGAGTTTATATATGTTTCGTTGACCAGGTTTGACATGGGTAATATAAAGATATGGGTATTTTTGGCACCATCTTTTCATGAGACATCATAGATCAGGTACAATCTATTATAATGTAGAGATATAGTAATTTTCATGCTTTTTAACCTGTCATTTTTAATGTATTTTTGATCCTTATGAGTTATTCATCATTTCTAGATGGTTATTTCTATTGAACATGAAATTAAAATGATATTGTAAGGGTTTAAACATGAATAATTATGTATTCTATAAATTTTTTGAAATCTTAGAACCCTTCATTTATTTATTCAATAGCTAGAAGCATTTAGGGGTCTCATCAGGAGGGTTATCTCCCTTTACCCTTTCTACTATGCTTCAGCTTCCCTTCTTTCTCCAAGAACCTATTTGATCAATGTCTATCTAAAATATCACATAGTAAAATCTCATTTATCCCTATAACTTCATTTCATTATTAATTTCTCAATATATAATGCTAAATTAAGTTTAGATAATTTTCCCTATTTTTATAGATGTTTTCTAAAATATAAAATTTCTATCACTACATCTCATGTTTGAGACTACTTTTTGAAGAGACACTATCAACAATCATGAAGTTGGTGGTCCACATATTTCCCCAATATTTATATATTTTTTATTAGTATGTTATTAAATATAGAAATATTTATTTTTTCATAGATACCCATAGTAGATTTAATGGTTGTTTTTAATTTTTATAAATGTCTTTTGTTATTGTTGATTTTGATCATGTTTATTTTAAATTGAATTTCATTTGGTAAGGGTCTTATAACCAAGTGATAATTTTTTATTAAATTATATTTATTTATTTTATATTATGACATGATGGTTTTGGTCCCATGTGAATTTATGGTCATGTAAAATATTTCATTGGGTGATGTAGATCACAAGTACTGAGGCGAAATTATCTTCATGTAGAGGGCATGGCCTGAGGTGTGTGTGTCTGGGGTGATGTTGATAAGTAGAATTGTGGGAATGATGTCATGTAGGAAAGGGAAATGAAAATGTGGCTATATATTTCAATAAGTATCTTGATATAGAAATGTTGTTGTAGGGGAAAGAGGTGTTGCAATTAAATTATCCGAAAACAACGGAGATTGCCTCTCATCATTGTATACTGACATTGTAGTTGGAGTCCTGTGCACATTGATAAGAAACATTGATGTGGTGTTGACCTATTGTTTTGGGTGGATACATATGTAGATTATTATGATTATGGTATGGTGTTGATCATCAGTTATCGAGGATTTTCTCACCGTAGAAATGAATAGTTGACAGTGATAGACCATCACGTGAAGCATTGAGACCATCAGTTGTGGGATGATGCTCACTATTATAATTGAGGTTTATGGGCCATGATTGTTGGATAGTTGATTTTATCCCATATCAAGACATCATGGCATTGATCCGATGTTAGATTATATTATTCATGTGAGGGTATATACATCCATGACTTTGGAAATCAGGATGATGATCCAACTGTGAATTTTATAGGGATTCCCATGTGACATGTTCCATATTAGTTGTGCATGCCGATATAGTTTTGGTACAATCATGAAATATGACTAACTGAAAAGTAATTTTTTATTTATTTTCGAGGAAAGGCCTAGTACCATCGTTACATAGAGTGCCCATGGGGGCGGAAATAATGTAATCCAATTTAATCTTTTTTCTGAAAGATCTGGCACTCCTGCAAAAGAGACCACACGATGTGAAAGATGATTACTCGCTCTCCTAGGTGACTGATTCTTGCAAGGGTGTCCGCAACAGAATTGGTATCCCTCCTACTATAATAAGGATTTTTTCTGAAGAAATTCCTTGAAAAAAACATCTGATAATGTAAACAAGGTCCCATGGAATCTCATACCTTCCTTGTACCATCTTCACCAGAGTTTCAAAGTCTGGCTCAACTTCAACCACGATGAGGCCATGCTCCATGAAAACATGGTGTCTGGTAAGCAATGTCTGATCCTTCGCCCCCAGAGAAGAAACCGGGCCATATAAAAAGCTTAAATTCACCATAATATACAAAAATGAATTGCATATGACCCCTCCATATTTCATGGCTCAGTTATTAATTTAACCATCCACATTGAGTTTCAGCCTGCTGGAAGGTGGATACCAACCGACCCATCTGCCTCCCAAACCTCCAAGAGATATAGTTCTGTTGAGGATGTTGAAAATCAAGGCCGATTGCTTACATACATTATGTTGAGAGAGAAGATCATTGATAAGGGACCTTACCATTATAAAAAGAAATGATGTCGAAACACGAGAACCCAACCGCGTCTGATTCTTGGCCTCCCAAATTGTCTAACAGATGGAAGCATGGATGATGGCTGAGACATTACAATCCATGATCTTCCCATCCACACCCTAAAACCCTGAATTCATGAGGCATTGTATGGGAGACTGGTGTGTGTTAACCCTTTTCTTTGGGGATTATAATGAAAAGAGATCAACCGCCCAGTCACTCTGAACAAATAGGTGATCAGTGGATTCCCTCCTTGAGGTCGCACAACAGAAGCACTGAGATTTTAAGTGAACAACCATCCTCTGTTTGTTTTCATCCATAGGTAAATCCTTATTCATTATTCTCCAAATAAGAAAGATCATTTTGGTGGGTATCTCTTTATACCAACAATACCCAGCCCCCTCTTTTGAACTGACCCTTACATGTCTATTTCCTCGAAACACTCGGGTGCAAAAGCTTCCCAAACATGAACCCATGTAACAACAGCTATCCTCCTCTTCAACCAAGCTAATACTACCAAACACCACCTACTATTCCTCATTAAATATTGCCTTAATAATCGAAGGATGACTGATTGCTTCTTTGAAGGTTATTTTGGGTGCATGGAAATGCTGGAATCCGAGAATTGCCCCTGTCTAGTTATCTTCCCAAAAAATAATTCATCATCTATCTATAATCCACCATATCGAACCATAGAGCTCTTCCATGCTTCAAACATGCATCGTGCCAATCAGGATTGGCCTTCTCTATGTGTTCCTCCATCATTATGGTGATAACCATATCTACCCCTGAAGAAATAATCCCACAATGATTTCTCAGTTATGATGTCCCATGCAAGCCAGGCTTTCATTCCTTGCATGATTTCCATATTATCCCATAACCCTGTGACACCCTCCTCCCCTGGTCATGCCCTATGCTCCCATGATACCGAATGATAGTGACCATTCTTTTTGGTGTCCCACAAAAAAGCAAACATCACCTACTTCATCATTGCAATAGTGCTCTTCGGTGGTTAGATAATTCCCAGGATATGGAACAGAATGGAAGTGAGAATGTTGTTAACAAGCGTGACACGCCCACAAAAAGAATGTAATTTTTTTACAGTTCAGGATTCTTCTATGAATTCAATTCGTGATATATTCAAAAACCCATTTCATAACACATCCGGTGGAGAGTGGGAACCCAATATTGATCAAAGAGAGTTGTCTTCTCTTGTAACCCACTATATCATGAATAGTTATTTAGTGGTTTCTCGGGCACCAGATGAAGAGGAGGACATGACTCTTCCTTTCATTAATGTTCTGCCCACTCAGAAAGTAGTAAACTGAGAGGATACCCCTGATTTCGGTCAATGATCATCTTCTACCATTTGTAAAAATTAGAACGTCGTCAACATACATCATATGGGATATTGACTCCCTTAATTTCCATCCGAAGAATGGTTAAAGTTTACCATTCATCATGATTTTTGGAGATCTTGAGAAACAGAGTCCTATGACAAAATAAAGAGAGAAGGGGACAAGTTGTCACCATGAAGAACACCCCGCACTGATTCGAAGAAACCCAATCACATCCCTTAAATTGATATAGAAATCCATAGGGATGAATAGCAATGAAATCTATGTTCGGAAACCCATTCCTAGAATCCAAATTTACGCATCACTCAGATGATAAAACTTCTTAACAAATTTTAATATTATTTATCAATGTCCACTTAAAAGATGACATTAGACACTACCACCTTCTTGTTAATATCATTAACAAGTTCTCTAGAAATTCTGACCGCCATCTGGATGCTTCTCCACTTGATAAACCCTTATTGATTGCCTGAATCAAGCCTCAAAATAATCCCACCCATCCTTCATGCAACCATGCTGGCCCAGATTTTGTATGACACATTACAAATGAAAATTGTCCTAAATATCCCAATGGAAGTGGAGTCTTTAACCATCAGAATGAGTACCACACTGGATGAACTCCCTAATCTCTTTAATACACCACCCCTAAATAAATCCTATATTGCCTCCACCACCTACATTTTCACCACCTCCCATGCAACCATGTATAATTCACCAGGGAAACTGTTTGGGCCAAGTGTGCTTCTATGGGGCATAGCCAGAATTTAACCCTTAATCTCCTCCTCATCTAGAAAATCTAACATAGTCTCATTATCAGAGTTCCTCACCATCTTTGGAATCCCCTCATAGAATTCCTTCGTCTCATCATCTTCCTGATTATCCGCATATCATGTACCTCATGTCCTGGCCAAGATATTTTCAATGTGTTCTAAATCCAGGCGACCAACAGCCTCCACATCTGATGTGTTTACCCCATTTCCTACAAAAATTTGAATCTCACGCTACTCTTCTCCCTCAGGAAGGTATGGAAATAGGCATTGTTTCTATCTCCCTCTTTCAGCATACTTATGTGAGATATCCACATGTAAACTTTCTCAACTTCCAAGAGATTCTCCAAGAGAAAACCGCATTTATAATAATGCAATGTGAACTTGTATTCATCCCATGCAATTTTCAATTCCTCCTCGAGTTTCGCAAGGGATGCATGCACATTATACACTCTTGAATCATCTATTTTTTATGTGTAGCCACCTCAATAAAATTCTTTTTGAGCCTTTTATGCATGATTGTAAGAAAGTTTCAATCCCTTCTATCTACTTCACATCCCCATGAATTTCTAACCATTGACAGGAAATCACTATCCTGATTCAATTTAACAAATTAATGAAATGCCCCATGACCTAAAATGTCCCCATGGAATTTCACAAGCAGTAGAGCATGATCTGATAATGTGTAAGGGAGGTGTGTGATAGAAATATTCCCGAAGGAATCGAGGCCTTGCAGATTCGTAATGCACCTGTCAAGGAGGATCCATATTCGACTAGCTCCCTAGAGGATGTTGAACCATGTAAATCAGATTCCTTTGAAACCCAAGTCGAGAAGTCACACCAAATAGATAAAGTCCTTGATGTTTTGCATCCCCACAATATTACATGATACACCTCCTTTTCTCTATGAAGGGTCACTGGTCACATTGCAGTCTCCGCCCATATACCAGGGGAGAGAATTTTTCTGAACTGAACTCAGGAATTTCCATAGTTTAAATCTATTGGTAGTTTCATTACTGGCATACATAAATTAAAACATCATATATTCCTCTTCAAGGAAGATTTTGGTATGTGTGCATTGGGCCATAAGACTAAAAAGTTCTACCTTGACCGACTGTTTCCAGTATATCTAGATGAAAGGGTTTTCTGGAAAACCATGAATGCATGAATGAAATCCCATCATTTTTTAGTTTAGGCAGCTTGACAACTCCCTGTTTTGTCTCAATAATAGCGAGCACCGAAACCTTGTATTTCCCGGCTTCTATTGACAGGATGACACTCTTTGCTAAATCACCCTTCCCACTCACTTTACAAATAATCAGAGACACCATTAATGCTTGACACTCTTGCTACATAATGTATATTTTAAAGGCATGTTTTGGTAGTTCTTAAATTATTTTTACTTAAATGACTAGTTATTATTATTATTATTCACCATTGTTCTTCATAATGTACTTTCTTTATAGTTATATAAAAATGATTAATTAAAAAATTAATTATCAGGACTAAACCATAATGTTCATTAGACTCATTTTCATGGTTGGCAGTATACGACCTCAAATTGGACAACCAATCAAGGTGAATGTGACTAAATGAAAAATTGTTTTCATTCATTGTGACTAATAAACAATGTAGGGTTGTTTAGATTCATACTTTTTAGTTGAAGGAATTATTGAATAAGATGTTTCCCAATAAAGATTGTGAACTAACATGGACTATTTATCATAAAAATATTAATTGAAAAAATGAATTACTTAATATTGTGAAATGGAGTTGATTATTTCAATGAAATATTTCATTACTTATATATGTATTGATCTAATTTTAATAATTATTTTAATAAATGCCATGGAAATTTTCATTGTCCTGTATTGTATTTTCAATTTTTAATAATAGTGTCATAGACCTAGATCTCATGAAAGGCATGTACATCCTTGAGAGATACTTGGATTACGTAATTGGAATTTCATGGAAGGGATTAGAGGAAAAAAACTAATTAATTAATTTTATTTCCTTTTGAGATACCTCAGTTGGGATCAATCAATTTGTTTCTTTTGATTACTTGTCATTGATACAATTGATTTATATAAAATTTAAAAAACTGAATTCCTTGGATTATCTCATTGGATTCAACATGATGTAACAGACTACTATAGATTATCAATTTGGGATCCAATTAAGTCTTGAACTATGGAGTCCATAGACATGATCCTAGGGATTTATTAGACCATTTATGTTAGAATACTAAATATGTAATGATAGAGTAAACTTTTTACTAAGTAATAAATTCTTTGGGAAATGTGGTCCCCTCATATTATTATTAATTTTCTTGGATTTCTTTTTTATATGACTAAAGTCCCAAAAAATATATAAAATGAAAAATTATAAATTATACTAAGTATGTTTCCAAAGAATGTGGTATATTACGAGTATCCCCATAGATAACGTATAATAGTTGGTATTATTTTTATATACTGGTATTATTTATTATTACATGAATAATTTCTCATTTATATTCATTTTTTAGATAGTATTAGACACCATAGCTAGTGTTGTGATGAGATCAATTAAGACTCTATTTTGGAATCCATTTGGTTGCGTGATAGAAATTATGGATATATGTATGGATAACGGGAAGCACACACCTATAGTCATTAGAGGTCATTATGTTTTATAGTAGATATCAAATATAGTTCTTAGAATTATTTTGACATATTTTTATGTTCTTGTAGATACATTTTGTATATATATTACTATATTAATTAATGATTTATATTATACCTATTTTATTATTTTAAACAAACAAAATCATCAATACATGATAATATCTTCCATATTTCGTGGATTAATTTCATCTCAATTGTTTATTTATTGTATTTATTATCAATATTCAATTCAATTATATTTATTATTCACTAATTTATTAATCACTAATTAAGAACATATTGTCTCCCCATGAAACCATCATATAACATTTATTGTAATCAGTATCCACTATAATATTATATTGCACAATTGAGGCAATGTGGAATACTAGGTTATTCTAAATATGAGTAAACTGGTATCAACATATCAATAACTGGTAGCAAAGTGTCTTTTCATCCACTAGTTTCTTCATTAGTTGGTTTGGTAGATATGATAATATGATGTTTCAATGCTTTATAATAATACATTCAAAGTATTTTAGGACCAAAAGTTGGAGGAAAATAGATTATTCTAGGTAATGAGAGTTTTGATCTATATTTAACTGATTAAAAGTCATCATTCTTCTACAATTTGGTGAAAAAAATGAATTATGAAATTTGTTTTCATTATATTTTTTACCCATGGACCAATACTACTATGATACAATAACCATGCTTCATTATAGGAATTTAAGAATTTATATGGTTTTTATATTCGATGCAATGATTATTATATTCTATACATTTCCTATTGATTGAAAAGTGAGACATGGTTTTTGTGATTAAAATTGAACTAAAATTACATTTCAAAAAATGAAAAGTATAATAGGTAACATCAATTTTATAAAAAAATATATTCTTTTCATGTATATTTTTATGGTTGATCTTTGACTAAACAATTAAAAAATGGTAATGTGTTGTAATCTTCATTACATTAAGTTAAAAATTAACTGTTTAAGGTAAATCAATTCACGTTTTAATTTACATGTTCTGTATTTATAATTTGTGAGTTTAGATATATATAATAAATTCCACATGTTTTATTTGTTAGATTAGATGGCCAGAGGTAAAGTTTTGTTGTCGTTATTTGGAATTCTAATCATATCATATAACAGTTATAGCTCTAATGTTCGAATGGATTAGCATATTATATGAAATTTTTTAAAGGGAATTTATTAATGATTAACATTAACAAGAATTTTTTCCATTTAAGAGGGATGATAATTAGAATATTTATTATTACTTCCACTATATCTTAAATTTTAAACTATATATAACAAATCCTCTTTAGTGAATCTTAGATTAGTATAATAACCAAAACAAAGAATTACGTAATAAGGTTAGTACATCCATGGTAGTTTGACCTAATTCATATAGAGATATTATAAGATGAATATCATCTATTTTGTTATCATATTATGTTGCATGTTGTGGGTAATATAGATATATACCTCCATGATGGACTCATGTTGAGTTCACATAATAAGGGGATGACCATGCACTAGATGTGGAGGTACTAGAACCCCCTGCAATTTCACCAGCAGAACCTCATACAGTTCCACCTATAAACCAATACATGGAATAATAACTAAACCAAGATATGATTTTTTTTATTGAATTATTTTTATTGTTATCTAAATCATAAAAAAACATTATTATATTTTATGAGTTAATTTGAAGAGGAACAACCACAGACATTCCTAGGGAATGGTGCCCCTAGTTTTTTGTGTCGTGGCAAGAGAAGAATTATTTTATCTTCAACCTTTTGGAGACACGTATGAATAATTTGTACAATATCATTGATTATATACACATTGTATCTTCTTAGTATTAATGGGATGTTCAAAATCAATAAAATTAGCATCATTTATTGACATAGAGTGAAATTAAGACTAACTTTTATGATTAAATATACATAATGAACTTGATAAGATGTTCGTGCTAGGGACTGTATACATAAATACTACAGTCCTAAGACTATTTTTAAATATTGATCTTGTTTCCTCGAGAATTAGTGCATCCTAAATACTATTGAATGAAAAATAAATTATATGATAGGAAATTCTAATTATGGTCATAGTTATATTATTAGTTTTTAAGTTGTAATTTTCTGATTGACATCCATGTCCATAATTGTGAACCAGTTCCTTACACCTAAGTATAATGATCTGCTAAATTTAGATATATGTTTATATACTTTGGATTCATTTACCTATTATATACTTATAATTTATTTTATAATTCATCTGGTTTCAGTTTATTTATAAATAATATTGCAATCATTAATAAAAGGGGATCAGAAAAAAAATTTAGCAAATTTTGGGATTACAAATCGTTAATGTTATTCACGAGGTGAATTTCATGAGAAAAAAACTCATAAATATATATTCCATTTCTTGAAACTGATGTCAGCCTTGAATTCCAATCCAAATCAATAAACATTTAGAATGATATATATCATGTCAAATAATTTAAATATTAAACCATCAATGATTCAATCTATGAAATATGGATGAAATAGAGGATATACAAAATATGATGATCTTTAAATGGATCAAAGTTCACAACACCAATTCCATTTATGTATTTAATTCCTAGATAGTGAATTCACATAAATAACTCACATGAAATGAAACAATTAGAAATTTTGAGCCAGTTGGGATAATTAATTTTATCTCAAAAAAATACTGAAAATAGAGAGAGGGGGAGAGATGGATGACCATCTTATTTCCTTTCTAGTATCCTTCCAACTTCCTATTCAAACTATTTTTATATTTTTTATTCATTTTATCATAATAATTTGTTAATGGAAATATTTTTAATGACTGTGGAATTATATTTTTATTTTGTATGTTAATCCAAGGATTATGTTAAAATCCTTTTTCATTTCAAAAAAAATTACTTCATTACATCTTATTCCCTTATTCAATTCATTATTTTAATGATTCTAAATCAAATTAGTTGTATATTTACGTAGTCTGTATATATTGAATATTATTTCATTATTTTTTTTTCACTTTCATCCTTGTTTTATATCATTATTTTCTTAGGGGGATAATCAACTAGATTTTAGGGTCAAGAGTAGGTGTTTATTAATCCTAACATGTTTATAAATAAAAAAACAGGTAATCGTTTTTTTAGTAATAAGTTTAATGAAAAATTTTATATCTCATTATGATTCACAACCATGATCCACAAAATTTCAATAGAATGAATATGACCATGTTGGAATTGATAAAGATATAAATAATACCCAATACCTCATTATTCCATGACGAAAATCATTATTCATTTGAGATGTTGAAAACATATATACCAAAGAGTAGTAGTCAGCATCGGTAAATAAAATTTTATAGACTAAAAAAATTGTCTACTATTTCACCCTTTGTAGACTATGTCGTGGGACTATCCTAAGAAATATTTATTATTTCATTTTTCATAATCCCTGAAATCATCATCAATGAATCTATTTCAATTTATAATACCCAATAAACTTCGTCATTGAATACTATCCAAGGAGAGTCACATGAGGAATCCACCCACAGAGTTTTAATTGTTTGGTCACATGTATTCCAAATTATCCATACGGTTATAATACTACACTAGCAAAATGGAATGCCATAATAGTTACCGTTTTATTATATAATATAAATTCTAATCTCATACAGGACACTGAAGAATCAATGATGTTATTCAAGTCACTATAATATTGAAATTGGGCTGGGTAATAGATGTTTATTAGTAATTGTATCATTTAGCATGAAAATGAGATTATTTCACACACACAATTATCTTTATCCATTATTTCTATAACGTTGTCACACAGACTGGTAACGATGCCTTCTTTTTTGTCTATTTCATATACCAAAGCCTAATATATTTTTCAAGGAGCCTTGAATAAGGTCGGTCACTTCTTTATTTTTATCACGATATCAATATATATATATATGGAATTTTTTTCATTTAAATATGTTTGAATGAATAAAAATTGTTTCAATGAAAGATATAATTGTTCAATAAGTTTCACTAGAATAATATGAGGAGTGAGCATTGCTCTTGGAGTGCACCATCATGGTCAATATCTTTCCATCCATTTATTGTTATGGACCCAGCATCCTCCATCCTTTTATCTAAGCACAATCCTCTAAAATAAATATTTCATTAATTTACATGATCTTGAATATGAGATAATTTAGTGACTTTAGAGAATAAATCCACATGATTTTATTTTTTATGTTCTATAATATTGTGAGACATTTCATCATCATGGTGTATCTTAAGAAATGATTAGATTATGTATTTTCCCATTATCCATGGGTGGAATAAACCTAGGATAATCACAAAACCAATGCGCTTGTGTCCATTATGATATGGTCCAATAATGAAAAGAAATGTTGAAAAAATATAACCCACAATACGAACATAGATGTTCCAAAAATGTGGTCCATATTTTCACCCATACAAACAGAGATTGATATTTTGATTCATTGTAGTTCATTATCAAACTCACCCATACCCTTCTACATCACATAGATGGTGTGTGGACAATTCCATGAATGTTCTACCAATAGATCTGATGATCTGTACACACTATAGTGGATTGAACCACAGATGGAACTCTCATTCCCAAAACTCCAAATGTATGTAGTGAACTTTTGGATGAAAGTTCCCTTGATTACATATTATTGTTGATAGATAGGGTACACACTCTATGTGTAACACATCTGTTAAAATATAATACCAACCTTACAACCCAAGATAAATGTCTAACAATGAAGTTCATGAGTATATAAGGAACCTTCTCCACTACTTTCACCCCTTCCCCTATAATAGACATTCAATATAGTGAAATGTATAGATGCACATACCTATATCTGGACTATAAGGAATGAATAATGTGGGTTAAATTTAGGATTTCAATTACATTAATTTAAATCATTAAACCAATAAATTTAGAAACCCCTACAATACCACTATCAGTATTATCATCATAGATCGACTCAATAGACAAATAAACTAATCGTGGTTATACCTATATAGTTTTTTTCAAACACAACCACAAAATTAGATACCACCTGGGTACACACCACAAATTTTATATCCTAAACCTCAATAATAATTTCCTCATTATGATTTTACGCCAGGAGATATGTAATTTCCACCCCATCAATAGTTTCTCAAATTTTTTAAGTTGAATCTGTAACATTCTCAACTTCAAAAATAAAATCACGAAAATATTCTTACCATAAAATTTAAAATTTTTGATTAGAGGGTGAATATTAATGGGACTATGATGGTGATGAAGATGGATTGCTTCATAAATACTGAGTACCTAGTGGAAAAAAAATCAATCAGATTATATCTCTCTGATTATTAGTTGTGATTTCTAGTAATACCAAGACACATCAGATAAAAAATGCTAAATTTATGGTCCATAGTATTGGAAAAGAGCTACATTCTTATAAAGTGAACAACAGTGTGGAAAAACAATTAGATGAACTAAAAATATGTTCCATTATAATAAGAAAATAAGGTAGAAATAGAACAACATGGCTATCTATGAATATAATCTGGAATCATAAACAACAGAAAAAGATATTTTATAAGATCATCATCTAAAAGAAGATATTTATGTGTCACCCCACTATAAAAAACAATACCATTTTAGATGGAATGTGATAATTCTTGATTGGTGGAAAGTAAAAAATGTTTTTAAAGATATTAGATTAGATACACATTAATTTACCAATTAATGAGGACATTTCATATATGATTTTTATGAGAAATTTTTATTGAAGGTTATCTATATTTGGATGGAAATGGATGACTATGAACTCATATCATTTAATAATGATTGATCAGAAGTTGTTTAGTGGAATATACCACCAATGATGTCATACTCAGGTGGATTCTAAATTCCATGGATTATGGGAATGAAAAATTCTAATAATCCATGTGTGGCCATAGATTATGTATAAATTAAATAAATATGGTATTTTTTTAAAATAATATAAGTCTTTATCATTTCAATATGGTTAATGTTTTACATGAACTGGTTGACATCTCATTAATTTACCATTGTAGTCTTCTTGGGGGCATTAAATGGAGGCTTTTAAATTCATTTATCAATGTTTTTACATAAAATTGATATAGAGGATGAATGAGGTGTTTCCCAAAGTATAGGGATACAATTTTCCATTATTTATATGTTATTATTTGATATTAATAATTAATGGATGGGGTTTAGAGTTATTTATAAAGAAATAGTGTTTGATTTAATGAAATCCAATAGTGAATGTGGTGATTTATCTGATTAACATGCCATTTTTTTATCATTGAGGAATGATGATTACATGAATATTTATGATGACAAAGAGATATTATCTTTGGATGAGGATTTGGGAAAATATAAACAAGATATTTATTAAATTTATTCTCAAATGTGATTTATCATACCATTTTTCATTACATCATTCATAATGTCTATGTCTTTAGAATTTAATCCTCAATAAAACTACTTGAATTACTCAGTATTTGAAATCTAAAAATCATTTACAATTATAAATGTTTTAGATATGAAAAAAATATAGGGATAAAATATAATGGATTTCATCAAATTTATTTAAAAATCAATTTACTTGGGTGGAGATGATGTTAAAAGGATGACTTCCATGATTTTTATAGACAAAATCCTATTAGAGGAAGGTGATAAGAAAAACTGTTAACCTCAATGGAGACTCAACCCACACATAAAAGAATTATTAATTAATTAATTAATAAATATTATTTATTCTAGTATAATATATTCCATCTCTGACACCATTGAGGGAGTATGATACATGTACACTCCATTATTGGTGGGTTGATGGTAGTTTAAAACAATGGATTTTATTATATTCTAAATCAATCCATTACTAGTCAATGAGTATGTGTTAACCATAGAAATATGATCATGGTTATTCAATTGGAATATTAAACCCCATTCATGGATAATATTCTATAAATACTAGATGGAAATGAATTCTAAATTTTTCAAGATGCATATTATAGAGACACAAAAATTACAGTTGATCCTAATGATTTTTCAACATAAAATCACAAGTCTTTTCAAGAACTATCACTTATTGAAGGATGAAATTTGTAATTACCAAAGTGCATTGTATATTATAATGGTTCATATATAACATTTTCCATAAATCAAAATATGTTTTTTTAAAAATTTCATGGATTATTTCCCAATATATATATAATCTTTCAGTGTCTATATAAGAAATATAATGTTTGTTCTATAGTGCTATAATGTTTTTTCCAAGTATTGAACTGGAAAAAATTTAATATAACAGATTAAAGATTCATAAGACTCAATAAATCAAATATCAAAACATGACATGGATGTCGATCTGAAAAAGCTCAATGTAATTTAGGATATACTTGTACCCACAACTATGAAGAGAATATCGTGTCATTTGGGTCATGCAAAATTTTAACACTACTTCATCCAATATTTTTAAATAATATCCCATCTAATGAAAAAACTATTATATAAGTAAATACCATTCGATTTCACTAAATAGTGTTACAGTGAGTTAAATACTCTAAAATATTTCATGGGGGTTTATCCTATAAAAATTTCACCCAACATGGATAAGGATTTCAAATAGTCATGTGATGGATATTATTTCACCAGGAGTTCAGATTTAGGATTGTTGGATAGAAAAATATTCTACACTATATTATATTCATTGCATACCCTATGTGAAGTATAAATCAGTTTTACAACTTGAGAAATGGAGTTTTTGGTGGATGTATATTCATTTGATATGTTTCCCTCATACCCCATGCTTTCTGATGTTTTATTGTATATAGGTCACATATAATTGAATTACCTGTTATGAAAAAAGTATTCCAAATAATGACTAATATAGTGGATCATATTGTTAATAGTTTCAAATAGTTTTCAAATACTCAAAGGGAATTAATAATTTCATTGAGTACCACGTTTATAGATTATTATTTCTGAATTTTGAGGATGAAATGTTTTATATTTTGATTGTGATTTTCCTAATGAAACATAGTTAAATATAAATAAACATTAATGACCATGATTTCTGGATATTTTGAATTCTCGGGAAATATGATCTTAATACCCACAATTTTCAAATTAACTGATGAATAATTTTTGGTGAATTCTTAACACTATTACTAGGAAGCGGAAATTTTATTGAAATTTTGTTTTTATAAATTGATGCATCATCTAATCAAAGAGAATAATATAAAAAATAATATCTCAAATAGTTCCATGTCACCTTTTAGAGGACATAACTAGATTGAACACAATGTTTCTAATATCATATTGAAGGGAATATTCTCAACCATAGTCCATTAAAATGCAAGGTTAGATGTTTAGGGTTGTGGTCAATGATATTGGACAGGTACCAAGGGGAAACAAAAAAAATTCAGTGGAACAAAATCAATTATCTCAATATATTAATTGTACAATGAATTTATTTCATTAACACTACAATTAATTAATATTGAAATTATAACATCATGGTAAGAGTGGATTATACCTTATAGCGAGTAGAGGTGGAAGACACAACCCACAACATGGCCATTGTGGTTGTGAAGTTTTTTTTGAAAACAACTTCTCCAGATATTGATTTCCTTGATTACTCATTAGTGATTGGAGAAAAACATTCAAAAATACTACATTAAATTAATTCATGAAAACTATGGGTTTTTATATAACACTAAAACTCCATAACACCGAATATATAGAATTAATGTAGATGTGTATAATCGATGCATCTAAAAAATTAGAGAGATTATTCTGAATGCAAGTGTGAAATATTTGAGTCATAAATTTGATGAAGCGCATAGGGAATATTGCACATTATATAAATCAGTCAACCAAACTTCTCCATTTTTCCATGATTATGGAAATCATTGTCAACTACTATTGAAAATAGAGAATCTATTTAACTGTTAGATAAAAAATAAAACTTGGATGCTCAATAGTTTCTGAATTTTTTTACATAAAATGAATGAAACAATGTGATTAGAACCGATGATTGATAAGATGACTAAATTTATTAAGGGGAAATTGAAATATAATAACTAATGAGTATCTAGAAGAAAAATTATACTATGGAACACATATCTAATGTTAAATTCTCGGCTGAGGAAAATTTATTGTGAAAATGAAGTCCCACTAGTAATTTCCTCTAGAATTTGTAAATGATTTCTAGTAAGATAAAATTGAAATTTAATGAGATTAAGGACGATTGTTTGGGATTAATTGTCAAATATTGAAAAAAATTAGGAACCACATCCTATGTGGGGTGGTACATAATTAAAAGTCACATGATTTGATGAATTTATAGAAATCAAAGTTAAAAGATGTGATAACTAGGAGGATTTCAATAATAACATTGTTAGATTCTAGTGGATTTATTTTACTTTAGTATGGTTTGGTAACATTTGTTATGAATTACAGACTTGTGGAAAAAAATATAATCTAATGAAAAAATTACAAAATTTAAACATTACACAAAGTAAATATACTAGGGATTTGAAAATTTAATTCCCATATTTTACACATAATGAATATAAAATTACTTGAAATTCATTTTCTATAATTTTAATATATATGTATAAGACTCATAGTCTACCACCCATTCAATTCCTCTTTATCACATGCTACCACCCCTATCAAATATTGAATAATGAACTCCTTCCTTTGTTCATATTATTCTCGGTCCTATGTTGAGAATAAAAATGGTTTCCCTCCCATCCCAGATCATACCCTCTACTGTAATTTAGCAAACAATTATCATAAATCACATGACACAACATTAAGATTACCATTTACCAAAAAACCCAATGTTTTATTTATAAGTTCCACAAGTATGACCCTCATATTTTAAATTTGTCTCAAGTTCGTCAACTATTTCATCATCCAATGAGTTATAGTCAAATTTTAGCAAATTGATGTGCACTACACATTTCCCACCCCATCACCTCTATCTTCATCTTGATGAGCCTGTATTGTATGTCATTATGGCCTATCAGAAGGCTTAATTAAATTAGGGAAAAGAAGGCCATCTACATGACCTTTATCTATATGATAGAGTTTCATGTAGAGGTCCTTCAGCTTATTGGATGGATTAAACTATCAAAAATCACCATATTATCTGAGGATACATATATGGATATGTTCATTTAGTTCCTTGATGAATTTGAATTCAACATCACTGAAGTAAATTTTCATATTATTGGATGGACCGATGGACTAATGTTCAGGTAATTGAATATAATATTGGTTATATAAATAATTGATTTTCTCACTTTTTTTAACAATAATGAACTTTGGAATGATCTGAACATAAAATATAATCCATAGTTATGGACATTGATTTATTGAGGCCCCATGTTCTTTCATGACACAAGGATAGAAAAAACCCATATTCAGGGTTCCTTCTTATAGTATGCGATTCAGGAACTTCCTGATACATGGATAGGAAAAGTTGATGATCACGAGAGGATCAGAAATAAAGAGATTCTCATACCGAATGGCCTGAAGGCCTTCATTTTTATAGATTTTTGATAAACCCCCTTTCAAGGGATGAGGGGAAATCCATACATGTTCTGTAGGATCTAAGATTACAAGGCATGTAGCTTTAGGAGATTAAATTACCTAAAGGTCGTAGTGGATTCAACTAGACTATCTACAAGGAACTTACCCTCCCAAGCATCTGCATCATGATTGTAGCTCTCCACCATCGCATAGACATCTGGCTAGGATTCTCATGTAAGAAAAGGCTTGTCCTGATAGCGTAGCCATACCCTCTCATTCAAAAAAAATCCATTTGGCTCTACTCTGGTGAGTACACCTGCTTTGAATCCTCTTCTGGGGTGCTCCTTTTTTGTAGTGTGTTTGGGGCAACAGCATATGGCCCGAAGGCCTTCAGGTGTCCAGAAAGCCCTACTGACCAAAATTCATGGGTGGCCAAAAAGACATAAGGGCTCTAAGGCCAAACCGGTGGCCCAGGGTGAATATTTCCAGCTAATACAATAATGAATTGTACCTACTACAGTAAAAACTACAATGCGTGCTACAGTGCACACACAACGTAGAGTACAACTATAGTACCTGTAAAGTGTACAGTTCTTCTACAATACTTGCATAGTGTACATTACTAATACAGTGTCATTACAGTCTGCTAAAGTCCTGGAAACATGCCTCTACCTGGTATTAATCAAGGATCTTTTCGATGCACTTATGAATACCTCACCAACTGGGCTGAGGCTCATGTGTATTTCTCATATTCTCCACTTCCAGGAGAAGTCCTATTCTCAACATGACTAACTAGTTCACATACTACAATGAGGATCTTGAATGTGGGGATCATGGTAACATTTTAAGAGGGATTTTATCACATGTATCACTCATCCTCTTAGAATATTCAATACATATCATCTTATTTCCTCTCATCAAAAGATAGAGGATATTTACATCCAAATGGTCATCAATACATTTCTTGTTTAATGATATAGAGTAAATATGTGTGGTATCATTGGTAAAATTAGGAATCCAAAATGGACCCATGTCATCAGGCTCCAACCCCACCAAATTAATATCATGGGGAATTTACCTCTTGTAACCCTACCCCCATCTGTAGCTTCATCCACAAATCCACCACCCATCCCTGTAACTTCTACGACTACACCCATAAGATAATTTTCCAAAGACATATTGTCTATTCCAAAGTGTATTCAAGAGAAAAATATATATTTGAATTCATTTTACCATCCCTTTAACTATGATATCATAGTTCACCACCACTCCACAACCTTATCACTTATATATACCCACAACACCTATTACTGCAGACTTAGCCTTGACATCTATTCCCACTCAGTCATCCTTAGTCCCATTCCCCACCCATGTTGACCTTCCTATAGATCTGACATTCCATGCTTCCCCACACAATTTTTAGAATGAGAATTCCCTACATGTAATGTTTCATGCCTTAATATCATAATATATGGTTTTATTCATTAAGACATCTTCCATTATTTTGACCCCGATACATGTCGGAACCTCCAATACATATCTCATGATCGACCCATAATTGGTTATGGAAACACCATTTGTGGAATTTTATCCCCATACCCTCACCTATAATGTTTATATTGACTTGGAAGGGATGATTTATTCACCAACTATTCAGGGGCAGGGGTGATATCTAAAGCTGATACTAGAGATTGTGTCCCCGTTGTTTAGTCTTATCCTCATATACTATAACACCCCAAACATTTTCTTGTATGATTCTATTAATTTCATTCTATTCATAGACTATATTTTATTAATCATTTTGTTTCATTGATAAACACTTTGTTATTTAAGATATAATCCTATCTAATCCTTTTAAATTATATATTCAACTTTTGTGTTTTGAATTTTGTAAAATAGAAATTCATTGTTTCTATAAGGATTATATTTTGAGTCTGATAGAATTAACATAATTTTTAGTGAATAGAAATCTAACAATATGAATAGTAAAATCCTTTTATGAATAGTAATATGACTATTATAGAATGGTATTCATACCCATGATTGTATAAATAATTTTAGGTTCCTCAAAAAAGAAAATTAATATTTTAAGTGTTTATATTTTTTGATTAGATAATGATTTTCATTAAAAATTATATTTATCATATTTTGAAAATTAGTTCTCAAAAATGGTGGTCATTTTTGGATTCTAAATGTAAATATACGGTTAGGGTGAATTTTTGGGATTTTTCTGAAATACTTATATTTCTTATGAGTAGTGAAATAAAATAAATTACAATAAATGTTAAATACTTGATTTACATCATAATTGGTGATGCAAGGATGATGTAATCTCTATTGGATAAAACTAAAATTCCATTATTACAATTTCGGATCACGTGAATCATGACTATTCGTAGTCTTGAGTAAAAATATTAAAATATTTATATGTATATATATATAATCCCTCCTCCCCTCCACTATATAAACCACCCCTTAACCCCTCTTCCCCCCATACCACTGAAGCTTCAATACATTCCTAAATTATACAAAATACTATCCCAAATATCTATCCTTACTTTCATGTCCCTCTGGTCTCCCAAAAAGGAAAAAAATATTGTCCATTAGGAGATTCTCAAGGAGGAGTACTCAAGAGGTGAGACTCTCTTACTTTTTCATTCAGTTTCTTTTACAAGTTCTTTTATTTTGTTCTCTATTGTCACCTAACTTCAAAAAAAGAAATGATTATTCTAGAAACATAAATCTACTAGATTTAAATTATACTAATGGAATATTTCATAATCTTCTTTCATTTTTTACCCCTTTTGTAATATAAATGAAACACTGACTGGGATGTGTTAATTTATCACACTCAGGAAAGATGGGTTTCCAATTACCAAGACTATCTTCAAGAATGATCATGAAACCCTTTTAATAGTAGAACCAGATAATAATATATGTATTTTATCTTATTTAATGTTATAGAATCCTTACTCGCTCATAATATGAAATTATAATAAAAAGAAGTTCATTGTTCACAAAACCGCCAAACTAAATACATGCGTTTATCATTAACTTATCGAATGAGTCATCCTAATGGTATATAAACAAAATAATTATTAGATCATTCATATATCTTTAATGTCACTGATAACATATATTAATAGTTATGGTTTTTTAACCAAATTTTAGTGGAACTTCCATTCATGAATACATGTATATAGATCATGACATCCACGAGATAAAATGCTTCCAAAACAATATAATTAAACCTATTATACCCATAAAAAATGAAATTAATGAACATAATAAGGTTATAACACATAAATTACATGATTATGAGGTTATATAATTATTAATTAATGATTCTATATTTTATTATTCAGGTCGTTAAGAACAATGAAGAACACCTTCAAGCATAATGAAAGGTATCCTCTCTCCCACTTTTGTTCAAGAATTTCCCCTATGTTGTTCCCTTTTATTTTTAGTTTTTAATGATAGGTTTTGTTTTCTCACCTCCCCTATACACACCTAAAGATATATAAATAATGGGATACCCCTTTAAATCTAATTAATCTATCACAACAACAACCATTACTACACCTAAATGTTTGTAATGTGTTTTCTAATCTCACCTTAATTTCTGTGAGATTTCCATTTTCCGACAATTATTTCTTATATGTGATCTATGTGTACTCGAATTTTACATATAATAACATTATCAAATTTATATTCATGGTATTACATGATTCATTTGATGGTTATTATGTTTTTTACATATGATTTGACTGATTATATTGTGGGAAGGGACTTCATCTCAACTTCCATTTTGTAAAGACTTAATTTATATTGTGCACCTCATTATCAATATGTGGTGTACCTAAATACCATTTGATATCACTACTCATTTGAAATTATATTAATATTAAATATCAATATTATCATACCATATATATTTTTAATTTCCAAGCCGTATCGCTTTTTACAAACAGTGTTTATTTGGACTGCTGTTTTAACAGTGGAAATATTAATGAATTTATATTAACTAATATATACTGATATTGAAAAGCCTCATTTATATTTTATTAAATCAATTTATAAAGAATTTTTTGGACACTTGGTGATGGGTGGGGACCTCTATATCCCCTCAATGAATCGACAGGTATTACTAGACAATTAGTTAGTGAAAACCACTTCGAGTTTCCTTCCAAAATTCAAAAAAGTTTATACCCTCAAACATAAACTGTTCTGAATGTATAATTCTATAATGTGCTAGATACATGAATTATTATTAAATAAGAACTATTTTTATTCATTTTTAGTTATTACTATTCACGAGGTTTTCATTATGACAAATTCCGTGGAATCAGTTTCACTCTCAGTTTATTAATGGCGTGATTTTGTCATTTATTTACCATTCTTTATTGAATATGCCAGTTTGTATATTTTTTAGTAATTCAATAATGATTTTGATATTTTTAACCCTTTCTGACTATTTTTTCTCACCCGTATCATTTTCTTAAATTCAACATGAAATGAAGAGGAGATCATGTATTGAGTTTCTATGGATGGTGTTTTTTTAGTTTTTGCTATGTATAATATTTTGTTACCTTCCTCATTGTAATTTGAGTTTCATATATGTATCTAGATTCTTCAATACTACTAAACTAATCTTTCCTTCATTATTTCATTCAATTTATGAATTCCAATGTAATAATTAATTCATCGGCTCTGGTCAAGAGGGTTCAGGGTGTTACAGTCGGTATTAGAGGAAGTTTAGTAGGTAAAATTGAAACTAGATTTGAAAATGTATATCTAAGAACAAATATATAAGGTTGTATTTGTGGAAAAACATACAACAATGTCTTAGAATTTTGATAATGAATAGATTATATGGATATTTATAGCAAATAAATCCCTATCTATATACACACATGTAGAGGAAAATCTAGCATAGATGTATCTAGGAGTGAATGATATGACATGGAGTTTCAAGGTTGACCAAGGGTGTCTTGGTATTCTACAATCTACCCTGCTACACTATTGGTATTGAAACTCTTGGCAGATATGAATAGGATAATTCCAATTTTCATTCTAAGCCATTATGAAGGATTTTAATGAAAATGTTTCCATAGAGAAACAATGTTTATGAGATTAGATATGCATATAATTTCAATACATGTTAAGTACTTCTCAATTTTAGATTATAATTTATGATTCATAACTTGATATAGTGTATGCAATTATTTTGAAATGGTTCCTAATGGAATAAGGGGAATCTATAATCAAGGAAAATGTTGGGATTTCCCCCACTGATCAAGTCAATATGGTAAATGAAATAGAATATTAGATCATAACCATTTTGGGAACAATTAGTCATGTAGAGACAAAAAACCATGACACACATATTTAGGATCATTTCCTGAGGAAAAGACCCCATATTTTAGTGGGACTACTAATCCAGTGGAATCTGAGCAGTGGATCAAGTCCATTGAAATTATATTCATAACATTAAAATTAAATGAAAATGAGAAGTTAGTATTGGTAGAATATTTTCTAAAGGGGGATGTTTATAAATAGGGGGACCTTGATCCATGATACCACAGAGGAAGATATGACAAAAGATATTTAATGTAGTAATTTAAAGGAAATAATCTTCGACAAATATTTCCCAAGCGAGCAACGAACCGAAATGAAGATGAAATTACATGGATTAATGAAAATGGAATAATACAGTGTTTTAGAGTATGAAGATACATTAAGAAGATGATCTAGGTATTCCATAGATTATATACATGACTCTGAACACAAGATCGATCATTGATTTGAAGGTCTTAAGACATGACTTTGAAGGGAACTGACTTCACGTACATTTTCATCACATGATTAAATTATATCAAGTGCCATTAAAAAAGAGAATTAATTTTATTGATAAAATTTTTTCAAGGGATACCAATATAAGACTAAGTACACTGATATCCAAGTAAATGATGAAGCACCAAACAAGAAAAAAGGGTATTATGAGTTCCCATTATGAGAGAACTAAAAATATAATCATCCCATGAAATGCTTGAAAGGCCTCAGAGTCTTTTATATGTGTGGAGAAAAAGGCCATCAATATAATAAATGCATGGAGAGGAAGTAGGTCTATGATGTTAAATTTTGTAGTTGTTTATAGGGAGAACAAAATTCAAGTGAGTGTCATATGCACCAAAGAAACATTTATTAGAAAAGTCCATGGGAGAAAGTGAAAGCATTAGCAATCACAACCTCTGAGATTGATGTTACTAATGAATTTGTGACAGGTAATTTAATTATATCTCCAGACTTGGACAATTAATTATTTGATTATATATCATTGCATTAATTTATATCATCCCATTTTTTCAAGAAAATATTATACTTCCAATTTTATTTAATAAAGGAGTTTTGAGTCAAAACTCATAGTGGGTTTATCATTTCAATAAAGTCACGTCGATCAGTCCCCCTCATGACTCATAAACATTATTTAGTTTCTAACCTTATTGTCATATAAGTGATTTAAATTGATATAATTAGAAGTATGAATTAGCTATCAAATTATGATGTGAAGATCTATTGCAAAAATAATGAAGTAACATGTTTTGAAAATGGTGTTGAATCCTTTATATTTAGAGCAGAAACATCACCATCAGATTATTATCATGATCCACCCCCATATCCCACATGATTATAATTCTTCAAGAGGAATATAACGCAATATATATGTATGAGGAAATAAATCAAAAAAATATAAGCATCACATATAGTGAAAGAATACATCGATGTATTGTTTTAGGATGTACATAGAAATCCTCCAGAGTGGGAAGTTGATTTCTTTATATATTTATTTCATTGTGAAAGACCTATATCAAAGACTCCCTATATCATGACTACTATAGAATTAGTGTATCTAAAAAACAACAATAGAAATTGAGTGAAAAATAATTTATTCTTCATAGTTTTTCTCTATGGATAGACCATATCCTCTATGTAAAGAAGAAAGAAGGATCCATGAGTCTATGTACTAATTACATGGAAATAAATGCTATTATAATAAAGAATAAGTATACTCAACCAGAAATTGATGATTTATTTGATCAAATTCATGTAGCGCTATGCTTTTCTAATATTGAACTTCGATCAAGATATAATCTTCTATGTGTGAGGATAGAATATATTCCAAAGACATCATTTAGAACCAGGTATGGGCATTAGGAGTTTACAGTGATGTCTTTTGGACTGACTAATGTACCATCTATTTTCATGGATTTAATGAATATAGTATTGAAGGTATATTTTTATAACATTATTGTGGTATATATTATGATATTCTTGTATACTCCAAAAGAAATTAAGACCATGATTAACACTTTAGGATTATTCTAAAAAAATCAAAGATGAAATAAATTATATGGGATTTTTAGTAAGTGTGAATTCTAGCTTAAAATAGATTTCTTCCATGGAAACATTATCTTAATGGATGAAGTATCAGTTGATCTTGTAAAGTCAAATACTTTTCAATAATGGCCTACTCAAACGAACATAACTGAGGTACAAAGTTTTATTGGTTTAGTAGGTTATTATCAACATTTTCTTAGAACTTATCCCTTTTAGCCAATCCTCTCACCAAGCTCATATGTAAAGGTTATATGATTTTATGGATGAAAGAATGTAAAAAATTCATTGATGAATTTAATATAAGACTGGACAATGCTCTATTTTGGCTCTTCCATTTGGAAAAGATGGTTTTGTGATATACATTGATTCATCAATCAATAGACTGGGTTTTTTCCTTATAGATAATGATAATGTGATTTCCTATGCTTTTAAAAATCTAATAATTCATGATCAAAACTATCAAACTCATGATATTAAGTTAGTTGTGGTAATATTTTCACTAAATATTGGCATACATTACCTATATATAGAAAAATGTGAGATATATATAGATCATAAGATTTTGAAATATATCTTGTCATAGAATGAAGTAAATATGAGACAAAGGGGATGGATTGATCTACTTATGTATTATGATATCACAGTACACTACCACTCGAGGAATTAAAACAATGTAGAAGATGCGTTAAGTACGAATGATAATGGACTCATCACCGAAATGAGGATTGATAGTGATCCTATATTAATGAATCTATTAAAGATGGATATTGGAATTGTCATGAAAGGGGAAAAATATTTCCACTTTAAAATTATTTCTAAACAATATTTACTTAAGGTGATAAATTCTCTCAATCTAATGATGAGAATCTACATGAGGAAATTTCCGTTATTAATTATGGGAGATTGTCTGACATCGTGTATGGAGAAGGCGTTCTAAACATTTGGAAGAGGCTATGCGTTCAACCATTACCTGAGCTATAAAGGGAACTATTGGATGATGCTAATAGCTTATATTTTCTAATACACCTGAGTAGCATAATGATTCATAGAGATATGAATGAATATTTTTATTAGGATAATATGAAGGAGAATTCACTGACTATTGGTCAAGGAATCCAGTTAGTCAACAATTAAAGGATTAGAGACAACATCCTAGAGTGGTGATGCAACCTCTACTTATTCCTATGTGGAAGTGGGATGATGTTCTGATAGATTTTGATTCACTATACTAAGTTTTACAGCTATAAAAAGTTATAAAATATGGATAATTGTAAACTGTGTCAGAAAATCAGCACATTTCTTTGATATAAGAAATGATTTTCCACATTAGCACACTGAAATTCATTATATTAATTTTTTTAGACATCATCGTGCACCTCTATTGATTTTGTCCTATCCATATCCCATCTTTACCTCAAAATTCTTGAGAAGTGTCCAGAAGGGTTTGGATACAAATCTTATAAGAGTACTACTCATCCCCCCAAACAGATAGACAGACTTAAAAGAGTATTCAAACAATATCAGACATGTTGAGATCATGCTCTATTGAATTTAATGTTATGTGGGAACAATACATACCTAGGTGGAATTATTCTGTGACGTTAGTTTCTATTATAGTATTCAAATTGCTCAATATGAATCATTATATAAAATTATATGTCGAGCCCAAAATTATAGGGATGAAGTTGTTGTGTGGAAATTTAGAGGCACATAACTTGATGAAGAGACAATGGAAAATGTTAAGATAATTAAATCCCATATTAAATCAGATAAAAGTACGAATGAGAGATATGATTACAACTAGGGAAAGGATTTGGAATTCTAAATGGGACATCATGTCTTTTTGAGAGTATCACCATGGAACGTTGTGTTATGGTTTGGTATGAAAGGGAAACTAATCCCTAGATACATCAGAAAATTTAAAATTATAGAATGAATCAGAGATGTAGATTTCCATTTGTTAAGGCTTACAAATATATACAATGTTAATGGTGTGTTCCATGTGTAATTATTGAATAAATACATGCAAGACCCAACAAATGTGTTCACCTATGAGTAAATCGAATTAGAACCTAATTTTTCATACTAGGAAGAGCCTATCAGGATTCATGACACAAGAGAGCATGTATTGAGAAATAGAACAACTCGTCTCATAAATTTTATATAGAGAAACCATAATATGGAGGATTCATCATGGGAACATGAGGATGTTATGAAGAAGAACCAACCACATCTTTTTGGAGGGCTTTATACCTGACAAATTTTGAGGACAAAATTTCTGATGGAAGGAATAATATAACACCCAAAAACATTTTATGGAATGTTTCACTTAAATACATTTAATACATATCATATATTTAATAAAGCACTCAGTTTCATTGAAATAACACTTGGTAATTTATAATATAGTCATAAAATATCCTTTAAACATAAATTTTACACTTTTTTTGAATTTTGAAAAACAAAAATTCACTGTTGTGATCAGGATGATATTTATAGTCTTATATAATTAAAATAATTTTTGATGAATATTTAATTACCCATATGAATTGTAACCTAAACTTATTAATAGTCACTTAACCTTAATAATAGTACAATGAATCTTTTGAATGTTATTCATACCAATGAATTTTAATAAAATTTAGGAACCATACAAATTATTATGAATATTTAAGGTGTTTATATTTTCTGAATAAATAATTATTTTAATTTAAAATTAAATTTATCATTTATTTAAAATTATTTTTGAAATGTGGTTTGATATTTTGGATTCTACACATTTAAAAATGGTTAGTGTAAATATTTGGTAATTTTCTAAAAAACACTATTTTCTGATGATTGGTAAAATACAATAAATTCTGATAAATGCTAAATACATGGTTTAAATCATCATAAGTGATGTAAGGATGTGGTAAGACTGCATGGATCAAAATCACATTCCATTAGTACTATTTGGGATCACATTAATCATGACTATTCATAGACTTGAGAAAAAATATTAAAATAATGATTAAAATAATGTAAAATCCCTCATACCCTTCACTATAAAAACTACCCCTCACTCTATCTTCTTCCAACACCACACAAGATTAAATCCTTGCCTAAATTATTCCAAATTATATTCTCATTCCCACTCCCCATGTCCATGTCTCTATAGTCTCACCATAAATCAATAAACAATGGTTTTAAATAGATTCTCAAAGAGGTGTACTCAACAGGTAAACCCCTCTTCCTTTTTCTTTTAATTTCATTTACATGTTCCATTATTTTTTCTATCATCTCATCTCACGTAATCTAAATTCCATGTCAAATATAGTACCATAAATTTACTTGATAATCATTATAATAATGTAATTTATAATCTTCATTTCCATTTTTACCCTCTTACTGTACTATAAATGCAAACATTGTCCGAGATGTGTTATTTTTCCAAAATCAAGGAAGATGGGTTTTTAATTTCCATTACTATCATCATGACTAGTCAAGAAACCATTTCAATGTTTTAAACTGATAATAATATATATATATTTAATATTATTTAATCTTTTTTAATCCTTACACACTCATAATATGGAATAATATTTCAAAACATGTTCATTGGGAACAAAACCGCCATGCAAAATCCAAGTGTGTATCTTTAACATTTTGAATGAGTCAACCTCATGGAATATATCCCAAATAATTATATTAACATTAATACATCATTAATTTCAGTAATAATATATATTAACAATTCTACATGTTTAACCTCATTTCAAAAGAACTTCCATTCATGAATACAAGTATACAAATCTTGAAAACAACGGGAGAAAATGCATCCCAAACAATAAAATTGATCCTCTTAAACCCATAAAAAGGCCATTAATGGACCAAATAAGGTTAGAAAAATATCATTTTCATGTTTATTAGGTTCTGGAATTATTTATTAATCAATCTAAATCTTATTATTTAGGTCGTTAAGAATAATCAAGAACACCTTCACGCATATGTTAAGGGATCCTCTCTCCCACATTTATTCAAAATATTCTCCTATGTTGTCCACTTTTATTTATAATTATTAATGATAAGTAATGTTTTAACTCCTACATAATACATCCCTTATGATATATAGATATTGGGATACCCCTTTACCTCTCATTAATAAATCAAAAGAACACCTGTTACCATGCTAAAATGTGGCTAAGGTGTTTTCTCATCTCAATTTCATTTTTTTTATATTTTCATTGTTTTCTAATTATTTCATCTATGTGGTGTATGTGTACTAAAATTTTATATATAATATAATGAATATATTTATTTTCATGGTATTCAATTATTCATTTTATGTTAATTACATTTTGGTCATATGGTTCGACTGATTATATTGTGGTAGGTGACTTTGTGTCAACTTCAATTTCATTGTGACATACTTTTTATTTTCACCTAATAATCATTATGTGGTGTACCTACATCCAATTTAAGATCAATTTTAATTTGAAATTATATTTCTATTAAGTATTCATATTAACATAACATGTATTTTTTATTTTCTAAACTGTATACAATTTTACATATGGTATTTATTTGGAATGTTGTTTTAACTCTGAAAATATTGATGAATCCAAAGTCTCTACTCTATATAGATAGTGAAAAGGAATATTCCTCTTTAATTATATTAATTTATAATGATTTATTTGGACATGCAGAGTTGGGAGGGGCCCTTTATTTCCCCTCGATGCATCGATAGGTCTAATGTGAAAAGTGGTTGGGGAAAAACCCTTTGAGTTCGTTTCCCAAAACTAGACAAGTTTCTACCCACACAAATAAACTGTTCTTATGGTAGAGTGGTATCATGTTCTTGATAAATTACTTCCCACAAATAATAATTATTTTTATTAATTTTTAGTTATTATTATCGTTGAGTTTTTCATTATGATAAAATCTATGGATGTAGTTTAATTCTCAATTTATTAATCTCATATATTCTTCCTTTATTAACCATGCCATATTGATTATGAATTTTTTTTATGTTTCAGTTAATAACTATGCTTATGCTATTTTTAAACCTTATGTAGCATTTGATTTCACCCCTTTCATTTGTTTAAATTCAATAGGAAATGGAGAGGATATCACATATTGAGTTTTCGTGGATTTAGTTATTTATATTTTGTAAATTTATTATAATTTTTACCTTTCTTGTAGTAATTATATATATATATATATATATAGTTTTTTCAAGACTAATAAATTGATCGTTCCTTCTAGATTTCATTCCTTTTGATGATGCTAACGTAATAAGTAATGCACTGGCTCCGATCTAGAGGGTTCAATGTGTTACATATACCCCTATCTAATTATTTTATATCATTATTGTATTTTATATATTAGGTATTAAATGGATGGGATTAAATTTATTCCCTTGATTTAACCATTATTATTGGAGATCTGGATTCCATACATTAAATTTTTAATTTCAGTATTCAGTTTTATATTACTTTTGTTTCTACCTCTAACATGAATCCTTCTAAAATAGCTTTGAAATTGTTTCATTTTATTAATTTTAAAGTCATTATTGTTATTTATTGTTTATAAACCTAGATTACTGAATATTTTAATCATTTTTTGGGATATAGTGAGTTATAATGATATTTTATATTGAAATTTCATTCCACACATTTAAATAAATGATATTCCATGGAATTAGAATCTGGAAGTCATTTTTATTCCTACAAATAATATTATAATTATATATAAGCTGATAAAAATTTTTTAATACATTTTTATCGAAATTGATTTTGATTGAATTAATTCCCATTTTTAGTCAGTAAGGTGTTTTTTATGTTTTGTATTCCCAATTAAGAGATAATTCTCAAACTATATTGTCATTTTCGTTTCTATGCATATTTCCTGGGAAATAATGAGGGAATTTAAATCTATCAAACTATAAATTGTAATATTATCAAGTACATGACTATATAGAAACATTGTAAAATTGATTGATTCAATATTATTGGATCCATTTATCTTGAAACTGAAATCAACATTTTTAATTCACAACCACAATGATTCCACGAATGATATTACTTAGATTAAGCTATGATTCAAGCCTATTTTATACCATTATACCCTACCCTCTATAAAATTATTTTATTTTCATATGAATAAGATAAAGGGATCCATTATTATAGATAGATGTTGAAATAATTTTATGATGGATTTGTACTATGACTCGTTGACATGATCCATAGGAAGGGATCTATTTTTTGTGATTTACCATCCATGATTATCCAGTAAAAAATTTCATTAAAATAATAAATATTCTTTTTTATGAAGGTTAAAAATAATCAATAAACGTCTGATGAATCATATAATGGATCATATGTAGTTAGATGAAGGGTGTGGGATTTATTCTAGATAAGACATTCCATAAAAGTGAAAATAAAACAAGGTACATTCATTTGAAATTTATGACACATCCATGGAACCTCTCTATGAGTTTGGGAGTGTGGTGATTACAATTTAAATATGATATTTTTCATTTCATTATTCGTAATTTTCATATTTTATAAATATTTTTCTGACATCTTTTAATAGCCTTATTATTTTATCTGAAACTAAACCACCATAAGACACATAGTCATTTATAACTTATTATCAAATTCATATTGATAAATTATTTATTAATATCAAAATTGAAGAGATGTTATAACTGATGCAAGAATATGGATAAGATAATGTAATAATTGTTTGATCATAAATCTAGTGTCATTATACTTTTAGTGATGAGATGAAACTTATTACAAGTTCAATTGAAAAAAGGGTATAGCTTCTAAGGAGTGATAGATATATTATAATAAAACGATTAATGGATATAAATAAAGAATATAACCATATAGAATATCTGAATATATATATAGGGTTGATTTTGACGGACTTATATTTTTCACTAATATTTATTTTTATTGTATTGGTTTTAATGTATTCTTCCTCTTTATTTTTTTTTCTTTTATTATCCATATTGATATTATTTTTTCACGATGATAGTGAATTGTTTATGTGATTGGAAAATCTTATAATATGTATATATATATATGATATATATTTCCTCTATATATATATATAATATATTCAATTTTGCATCTATATTTTTTGAATTTCCAGAAATAAGAATCAATTCTCAAAAGGGGAATAGATGAAAATTCAGAAAACAATTAAATTTCACATCACACACCCAGCTCATGACAATAAGTTCTCAATAAAAACCCCTGTTGACTAGATGACCCTTTGTAGAAAAAGTTTATGACATAAAATCCAAATACACAATAATACACGAGTTGAATTATTTATATTACATTAAATATTAGATGTCTAAAACAATTAAAGAATGAAATAGTTAAATATGAATGATATTGGGTTGATCTAATTATAGTAGATAAGTTACTAGATTTTAGTTCATGATGTGATTTCCTTTTAAATTTCATCATTTTATTGATGGGTTAGTCAGTTAATGCGCTCTCAGGACATAAATCATTTTAACTACCAGATCCACTCAAGCTTATAAATATGTAAAAAATACTAATAAGAAAATAACAGTATAAAAATAACTAAATAATTATTTTTATTCACAATTCCTCCCAAATTCATTCTAATAATTGTTTTATACTATTAACCTTTATAATTTTCTTAATTAATTTTAGTTTCAAAATGTTTTAATTACTATGGCGTATTCAGTTAAATTTCAACTATTGTTCAAACGATCATCCCCAATTAAAATTGCATTTAAAACATAAATTAATGTTTTCTTTCTTATTATATTGATAATTTAATATTCTGATTGTTTTATAATTAATTTAGTGGTATATTTAAATAATCTAAATTGATAAAATATTTTTTGAGGAATTTTACTACATTCATCCTTGTTTTATACAAGTGTTAACATGATCTAATATAATAGTGTTTTGCGTTGATAGTGTGGTTACTTATAACATAATTAAACTTAAAATTTAATTTTTTTTAAACCATTAGATATAAATTATGTTAAAGAAAAATTTTATATTACATTCTATTACACAACCTTAATTTGAGGAATTGAAATTGAAGGACCCTAATATAGTTAATGTATATCATGATAGTTCCAACATTTTGTGATGATATCTACCGTGAATCACATACTTATTTATCTAGTTTGTTGACAACAACATGACCAATGAGTGATTTATTGCTTCGGTAGATCTAATTGGTAGAAAAAAAAACAAATTGGGGACATTTTTACTCATTTGATCCAAATTTTATAGTATTACCGCAAGCTAGAATTAGGATTATTTTTTTCTTTAACCCCAAATTTATCCATTATATCTAAATAATTCATATGTTAAAAAAACCACAATAGTCCTTGTTTACCAAACTATGAGGGTCACTATAAGAATCTTTATTCCTGGTTCTAATAATCATGTCAACAGCTTCCCAGAATTACCTATAGATTTGAATCCACAATGTCCTAGTTCTATTATATTTTTAGTTAGGATAGTTTTTGATAATATAAATTCTATTCTAATTGATGTATGCACAGAATCAATGATGATACATGGGTCTTTAAAATTATCAATGAGATCCTAAAGGTAAAACAAGGTGGTTCATCTTATTGGATATGTGTTTCAACATCATGTGGAAGGAAGAATATGATCGAGAAAGACTGTTATAGAATTAGTAGTCAGAGTAGATTCTTGTGCTATAATTGGTATTTAATTAGTGTAATATGATAGGATACATGAATCCATTATATTGAAGGGACTTATTATAGTTTCAATCTGCAATTACATAGGAAAATCACCATTAGTATTTATGGAAAATTCCACAAGTTGTACTAGCACGACCCTAGATGGCCCATAGGTGGTTTTTAATACCGTTTACATTGAAATTATTACAAGATATCAATTTTTGATGAACCAATCAATTTTTTAGTCCTGGTATAAGTTATAAATGCATGGTTTTAAAAATTTCTACACATATAGTAATTATAATATATTATTTATTTCATGTATATATATTACTTCTTATTATTTCCATGCTTATCATTCCTTTTAAAATTATTTAATTCTTTGGGAAATGAAAAAAAAGTGAGTTAGATAAAATGTATAGTAAGGGTAAAATATAAAAGAATCAATATTGAATGGTAAATATCTGAACAGACACACAATGTAATCAAAAAACCGAAAAGGGAGTGGATAAACAATATATTGAGGAAAATAACTAAAAAACATACCATTTATTTACAAGAAATATAAAAATCAATATAATAAGGTAATGAAATGAAAATACATTCCATTAACTCAATAAAACTAATAATTAATGTGAGCCCAAATATATTAGATAAGAAATAATCTTAGGTATAATAATTATAATAAATGAATTACTAATAATTTAATTTCATAATTATTGGAATCTTTCCTAGGAACATGATACTTTTATAGAGAAGATCTAGTTTCAATTAATTATAAATATATGTGTAGAACTCCATATGTTCTACTCGAAAAAAAAAACTAAGATGGGTGTTATCCAACTTATTTCATCTCATGGGAATTCTTATACATCGTTCAGCCTTCATATGCAGGTCCCCAACAAGTTGGGATTATATTGAACGGTCCCAAACCCATTTAATTACTTCCCAAATAAATACTCATTTATCTAATAATATATTTAGCTAAAAATGTGCTTGACTTATCAAATATATATATATTCAGTAAATGATACCATTTTATCAAAATTTTCTTAATAAATTATTTATATTTGAATGTAAACAACATAAGTTTGTATGATATGTAGTTTAGGCAATGAACATATCCATGATAAATGATTTGGATAATTTGTGTAAATTCAATATATAATTAATATAGAAAATAGAAAATAAATACACGACTAAAAATGAATCAAGGTAGACAATTTTAATAAAATAATTTGTCAAATGATTCATAATCCATCATGAAGAAGGATAAAAATGGAATCAATATCTCATATCACAATTGGAGTAAAAAATTCATTTTTGTTGATAATGAATGAAAATATTACAAAGAGATATTTAAGAAAATATTATTTACATTTAGAAATAAATTTTAACAATCCTATTAATTAATTATCACATTTAAAAAAATTCTTAAAAATTATCATTTAATCATGTGGCGTTAGTTGTGATGAAATGATAGTCGTTAAATGAAAAATTTTCATACAAGGTAAATGGGACATTCTGTTTGCATGGTAAAAAGGTTAGAAAAATCTGAAATATATAATAATAATAAATTGAATAAAAATTAGAAAAAAATCGGTTTTTAATAAATAATATTATAATAGTTATATATATATATATTTAAAATGAAAAATACCGACTTTCAAATAAACTGGGTTCTCCGACCAATGAGATAAATGACGATTGGATTTCATAAAAACTCATTAAAAACATTTTGAGAACCAAAGAGTGGAAAATAGTACCATTAGATGGACGATGTCATGAATAACTATGGGAGAATAATATTAATCGATTTATTAAACAATGTTCAAATGATTTACTCTAATACAAATTTATGTATAACAATATTGAATAAAATTATATTATTTAAACCCTAATATAGGCCATAACGTTGAAGTGAGAATTAATAAATGAATTTATTATATGTGTTAAGTATAAATCCACATTAAATAAGTTGAAATAAAATAATGTATATTCAAAAGTTATTACAGACATAATCATAAAACATTAACGACAATAATTATATTATATAACCCAATGAAATGGAATTGGGTTATGAAAATAATTACCACTAGGTAATTTTAAGTTCAAATACACACGGATGAAATAATTAAAATTGAAACTCAATATACCATGATTATAAAATAATTTCTGACATTATATATCTAAATAGACATTATATGCCCCCAAAAAATATTAATTTGGTGATTATGATATATTCCCCACAAAAGCTAAATTGATATAATGATACCTTACCTTGAATTTCTTTTGAAAAAATTAATTAAAATCATGTTAACTGATATAAAATTGTTAATTAATTATTCAAAATCACTCATTAATATTTATAATATGAAATATGATTTTTTTATAATATCTTATTACTCATTTGTTAGTAATCATTCACTATTTTTAATATTTTTTGTTTTAATTGACTGTTTTCTAAATAATATTTTTACCACTTAGTTTCTAAACCAATAATGGTTTCATAATATCCATTATTTAAGAAATTATGTAAATATAATATATATTGAGTGTGTATATATTTAAAATAAATCATAAAATTTGGATATTGGAAATTAATTTCTTAGTTAATGGAGATGGTAGGTCGTACGAATAAATGAATGGTAATTTCCTTTTTTTCTAATTTAGATGAATGAAAATTAAATGAAATATAGGTATATTAGAAAAATAGTAACATATTTATTTCGTATATTCAATATAATTTCATTAAAACTAAACTATATAAAATCATTTTATAGCATGAACCAACCAAATCACTTTGAGGAGACTGTAGTCCACAAATCGTGAAATAATGTAATCATATTCCCACAAAACGTAACGAATGAATGAATTATATATATAAAAATTAAAGAATAGTAAGTACATAATATTTATAATTTATATCATATAAAAAACTATGTACATCACAATTCCCATAACGAGAGGTGATAAATGAAATACAAACAATCAATATTTCATGAGGCAATAGTCTTTCATACACATGGATGGTAAGTATGTTACGCATTAGACGTTTGTCTATGTACGTGCCGGTAAAAATAGTTGACAAAAAATCTCAGTATATTGATGATACTGAAGTTATTATATAATAATGTAATAAGAATACTTTATTGGTTTGATAAATAAATTAAATTAATGTTATCGTTGAAGAATGTTAGCTCATTTTAGTGTAACTCCATTTGGATTATACCACTATATATCATCGGTTGGATTTATACCAATGTTGAGGGTTATAGGATGTGGGATGGAGTGTCTGGAGCATATTTTATTGTATTTTTGGTGACCCAAACTATTTTATTGGTGTGAATAAGTGGTAGGGGTTTTTTTATTTTCTTATGGAGGAGGATTGGCATTTTGGTATATTTATTAGAATATAATTCCACACACATTTTTCCCATGTAAATGTTGCTCCAAAAATAAATCCAATACATTGTAATGATTTGTATGGTATAAAGATGAATATATAATGTCTTTGTACTTGTTTATAGGTAATTATTTACAATGCGATTAAGGTTTTGACCCTTTTATGAAATGTTTTATCTTAATTATAATAAATAATTTTATTTAATCTCATTAATATGTTTGGTCAAAAAGTAATTTGACCTTCATAGAAACTATAAATTATGTAGAGTCAAAATTAAAAATCCATTTTTTCAAAATACAATCACAATACAACTAGATATTAAAACTAAATTTAATCAGGTGGATGAGACAATAAATCTTGTTAACAATGTTACAATGTTCAAATTTTTGATACGTTTTCTATCTAATTGTACAGTAAAATTGATTATAAATAACTAATTTGGATTAATCTATATACATTTGATCTATCTAAAATTAAAAACAATATGAAATATAAAATATCCATATAAATAAAATATATTCAAATACATTTTTGAAATTAAATTCTATATTTTTTGACAATTCATAAAAAAGAAACCTTTCAAAGAATTACCCAAAATACACCCAAAGATAATTTTTATACTAATAATTTAAATATAAATTTATTTAGACAAATAATTTAATTAAATGTTCCACAAAATCATTTAAAATATGTACTCTTTTTAAATGTGGTAGAAATATCATTAGAAACATATATGTTTTTATGCATAAAATTGGTTTTGTTATCATCTTATGCCAATAAAATCAATTGGATGAATATCCAAAATAATTATTTAATATATAACATATAGATTTATTTTATATCGTGCACTAAATTTAGTTATTTTATTCTATAAATACAAATATTCATTGAGGGAATAAAAATTAAAATATATCCTTCATATACAATTGGTTTAAATTATAGTTTCTAAATAATCGAATTTATCATTGCTTTTTATGAACTATATATTTTATTAATTTTTAATACTATTCATAAGAACTTATTTAATATCTATGTTATATTATATAAAATAATAATTTTAATAATATTCATTTTTTCTGTAAAAACCTTTATTTCAGGTAACGTAAGCCATCTATAAAACTCGTTTTGTGTGATGAAATATTACTCAACTTTGAATTAAAATCAATATATATAATCTATTAAATTATTATATGTTATGAAATATACCATATATTCTTGATAAGTTATATTACATTCCATGTTTGGGATTTCACATCATACACACTATAAAATATAAATTTCATACTTTAGAATTTTGGGCTATTATTTTCTCCGAGTCATAAATAAATCTCATCTTTTGAAATTAAAATTGATATTAGTAAAAGATTTTTGGATTATTTTTATGTTAAAATACCACATCATAAATGTTTTTTTTAAAATATCCACTTAATAAGTGGCAATGAGAAGTAAAAATGGTCACATGGAATGACATATAACTATGAATATATATTGGAGAACATTAGTTGATATAATAGTTACAGACTAATAGAGAAATAATAAATATATGTTTGGAGTGATTTAAATTACGAACCACTAACAAGGGATTTTTGAGTGTAATGATGAAGGGCTCAAATCCATAAATAATTGATGATTTATAAGACCATCAGTTCAAAAAAAAAAATTATTAGGATATTTTTTTCCATTTTCCTAGGGTTGAGTATTTTTTTTACTACAAAAGTATGTAATGAAATTTACCTACATGATATATTTATATAAATTATATTTGAACATTTTGTGGTTCTTCTGTCAATTTCCAATTCAGTTATTAAATAAAACATTTATATCCAAAAATTATCACTGATACATAATACACTATAATACACTTTTAAGGGATCTTAAGTCTCATTAAAAAGAGAAAAATCTTATAATTTGTCTCTAACAATTGTTCAATTCCAATATGGTTTATATATTACACTATAATCTTAAAAATTTATACTGTTAGTACATCACTAATATTTTATTTTCAATTTTCTAAAATAAAAAAAATGATATTTGAACCAGGAAATTGTGTAGGTCAATGGTTGATATTAATCCCTGGTCATTCAATGTTCATGGGATTATGTATCAAGACCTTTCTGAACATGATGGATTTTCACTCGGAATATTTTTTTTCCTTTTATAAAACATTATTAATATAGTTTATGAAATAAATATGTTGGGCATCCAAGAAATTTCTTCAATAAATAACCATAAAACAATGGTTTGAAATAAAACACCAATAAATAAAGACTTCATCCCTTTATTTATGTATAAGACATTCTATTATCTTGAGTTTATCCCTTTGAAGGGATAATTGACTTATGTAATGTCCAGATTCCATTAATTTATGTAAACTGAATATAAATAGATACAGAGGATGAGATTTTATCCTTCGATCGTACTCTCCATTTTCCTCATCAATAAATTTCCTTAAGTCCATATTTCAAACTCAAAAAATAATTTATATGTTTAATTGAGACACATTCTTAGGTGTCTTCATCAACATTACATACATGATTGAAATTGATCCTTCATTTTTATATATTCTCATCCACTTGATCTCTTAGATACCCCCACCATCATATTCATTGAGGAGTTTAGGTTTTGGTTAATCTACATATAATTAAACATATTTTAGGAAAAATTAATTGTCATAAAATTAAATCATTCACTATTATATACACCGAATCTATTTTCTAATTGTAACTACCTTTTTCTTCATGATCAATGTTAATATTACCGCTTCAGGTTCCAGACAGAGTCTAAAACTAGAGAGAATATCTTGAATAAAAATATTAATAGTGAGTAAATTTTATAATCATTTATATGATATATAAATCAGGACACCTTATTATCAAAATAAAACACCATAGGCTTGACCAAGGATTTTCATTTTCAACAAACTCAAATCCTTCATAAAGTATTTAAATGAAAATTTGAATTTTCTTAGCATAATCATATGAGTTTCAAACCAGGTTTAAAGTGATGATCCTGGATTTGTACTAGGTTATGATTAAGTCAGGCATAACATGTTCTATTTGATTTGTTTCCCCTAGGGACATATTTTCCCAAATAACATCCACTTTTGGATTCTATATAGGGATGTAATTATAGGATGACTCCCATAATATCAACTAAATAAAAATCCAAGGGTTTTCTTCTATACTTATCCTGAAATTGTATATTAGGTTTATATTCTCTAATATATGTATTCCAATATCTAGTTCCTTTTCTTTATACTAAAATGACCCTGATACCGATTGTAGTGACCTGAAAACAGATTTCCTAGAGCATGTTTCTACTACAATTACATTGGAATCTTTACAAGGACCAAATTCACAAATGATTAATTATTTTAGATGACATGGGAAATCGAAAAAATACATGAGTTCTACAAAAATAATTAATACTATAATTATAACATAAATTTTATCCTTCATGGACAATAGTATTCCAACATACCATATCCTTGCATATCATTCATAGAACTATTCTCAGAATCTTGGGTAAAGGAACAAACATAATAGAGATATCAAATTCTTAGTAAGAATAAAGTATAATAGAAGAAATAATGAATCATTCAGAAAAATAAATATGGAATGGTATATAAATAAAAAAAATTCCATGTTATCAATAAAATGAAATGGGAATGCCTAAAAAACGTGACAATGTAAATAAAAATGATCAGAAGCCATTTTATTTCTAGATAAGAAAAAATTAGTATGGAATTGAATTAAAATGAAAACACATGACATTAAATCAATAAACTAAGAATGTAATAGAATCTCTAGACAATGTAAAATGAATAATACAATGGATATTAATAATAAATTAATTGCCAATAATGGAAATTATTATTTATTAGACATCAGGTTTTCCATGAAGATCTTACATTTACCGCGAGGATCTATTCTTATGAAAAATTAAATCTATTGGTAAAATCCAATCTATTAGTATTTCAAGTAATCTAGAAGGATTTATTTATAACTGTATTTATCTAATGAGATTTCTAATACAATGGGGTACTTTTATTAACCATTCCCCAACTTATAGGGAATGCATAAAATGGTCTATAACCCCGAACATTCATGTATAAAAATAATAAATCATATATTGTATTATCTATTTAACTAAAAATGTGGCTTAACAAACATCTATATTTAGTAAGGAATACATATTAATAAATATTCCCCCATTATGTCAAATAACATTCAAATTATACACTCTATGTAAAAATGTTATTTTTAGGAATTAAATTGATCGATTAAACATTATATAAATAATTAGGTGAATCTCAATAATAAATTATCATAATATTACATTAGGACTAATAAGTTAATCAAGGTATTGAATTGAAATAATATCCATGGCTGATGGAATCATAAACCATCGAGAAAAATGAGAAGGATGGTATTAATACCACATATCATAAGTTGTGTAAAATAATGGTTTGTTGTCTTTAGCGAATGGTAAAATTTTTAAAAGATATTATAAAATGACATTCGAGAATAAAATTTACAATTAATTTTGAAAACAATATTGAAAATCATTTTCATTTAAAATAGAATTTCATTTTTTTAAAAGTATCATATTAAACATGTTGAGAATTATTGAATGAAAAATGGTGGTTAAATCCCTACATGTTGCTATAGTAAAGAGAGAATTACTTTTAAAGATAAAAATAGGATAGAAAATAAATAGTGCATTAGGTGAAAATGAGATTTATTTGAAAATATTTCTAAATAATAAAACTGAAAATATTTCCCTAAAATCAATTTTTAGAGTATACTATCATTTTTAAATACTTATTGGAATAATGTTTTTTAAGAATACAATTGATTATTCGACCAATGAAAAAAATGATGTCAGGTGTTCTTCACATTACATTATAAAACATTTTGAGTACTGTAGAGGGGTGAAACTATACTATTACATAAAAAATTTCCTAAATAACTAATGGAGAGATAAATTAATGGGATTCATGGTTAATTATAGAAATAATTTATTCTAATAGAAATTCCTGTCTAAATAATCCAAAATAAAATGATATTGTGATGTAAACACATAAGACAACACAATTTTAATGTGAGATTAAACAAATGAATAGATTATGTATTTCAAATATTAATACAAATGATACTAGTTTGAATTATACAACAGATAGGAAAAATTGATTACAAGCATAATCTAAGAATATTAATGGAATTGAGGGGGTAATATAACCCAATGAAAAAATTGGGTTTTGAGATTATTTACCACATGGTCATTTTAGGTTCAAATAACCATTAATGAATTATTTCAAATTTAAACTCATGATAACATGAATATAATATAATAAATGATATAATATATCAAAATTTGTTTGTAGATAAACCCCATGAATGAAGAATGTGGTTATTATGATGTATGCCTCATCAAAGTTAAAGTTAGACACAGACCTCATAACTTATATTTATATTGATATAAACATCCTCTAACCTCATTCATAATGGTTTTAAAAAAGTGACTAACTTTTTCTATATAGATATTAATATTCATTATATCACATATCACCTTCTTATAATATATTATACATGTTGTTTAGTAATCATTCAGTATTTTTACTATTTATGGTATTAATTTCCTATTCTCTCAACAATGTTTTATCATTTTACATTTTGTTCTTATCAAGGTTTAAAAATGTCTATAATGTAAGGCAATGAATAAATTGCATATATATTCATTATATATGTGTTTTTAATAAATTATAAAATATTGAGATAAAAATTTAAATGCACCCTTTATCGAGACGGTAGGTCATAGATACACATGAACGACACATTATTTTGTATTACATATTTAATGGATTAAAAATTAAATGATATAAATGTATATTATTACTCTGGTATCATATTTATCTCCTATACTTCACATAGATTTATTAAAACCATCCTTTAAATATACCAAATATATATTGAGTCTATCACATCATTTTAAGGAGATGATAGTCTACACATCCTTTAATAATGTTATCATATTACCACAAATTGAAAATAATTATTGTATATTTTCTATAAAAATTAAATAATAATTAATAAATTATAATAATAATATATATCATATACTAATAGTGTGTCCAACATAATTCCCACTTAGAGAGGCAGTTAAGGTAAAGTGAATAGTCCTCGTTTTGTTATGTGGTAGACCTTCATATATAGAAATAATATGTTTGTTACCTATTAGAGGGAAGTGTTTCTATGTGTTGGTAGAACCCATATAATAAATATTTATCATAATAGTTATGATTATTATGTTATTATATATTAATTGAATATAAATAAATAATTTTTTTAGAATGAAATAAAACAAAAGTAATCATTGAATAATGTTACCTCGTATTTGGGTATCTCCTTCAAATTTATATCAAATGAAATTCATGGTTCATTTTTTTCCCAAGGTGAGGATTCTAGATTTAGGGGAAGAATTTTGGGATCTTATATGATCTTATTATAGGTTATCCCAATGGATTGAGAGTTATGAATAAGTGGGAGGGTTGAATGCCTTATATAGTGAAGAAGTGGGATTCTTGTAAATTTTTTAAACTGGAATTCCACCCATGTTATTTCTAGGTATGTTTTGAAAAATAAGGAACAAAATTAGATGAATTGGATGATATGGTTTCTATATTAATTGAAATGACCTTCCGAAATCTGTCTTGATCATTTTGGTCATTATGCTTAAGGTTTATCCCTTTGTTAAGAAAATGATTATCTTAATCACTGTAATTAATTTTAATTATTTTCACTAACATTTTTTTGTGAAAACTAAGTAAAAAAATTAAATATATTATAAATAATTTTGATTAAATATTTAGTATCCAATTTTAGAATTTATAATTACATAAATAGAAAAAAAAATTAAACTTACCTTGGCAGATAGGACTATAAAATTGTTTTTGAATGTTAAAAATGTTTAAATGATAGATATATTATAATATAAAAATTTAAAGTGAAAATGATAGCATTTAACTAAATTGGAATAATTTATATAAAATTAGTCTATTTAAATTAAATGAAATTCATATAATCTAATCTTTTAAATAAATTATATTATAAAATAGTTTGAACAATTTTTTTTTTAATTTTATGTATTAATCAAAAATTGATTCATCTTAAAAATTACAAAAAATATCACTAGAAGATAATTTAAATGTTTTATTTTCCAAAATAAAGTTTATTTTTGACATATAATATTTATAAAATTTCCTTGATTTTTTTAAAAATAGGTTATAATTTAAAATGCTATAAAACTTTCACAATAAAACTAAAGGTTATTAAGCATAAAATTAGGGTTTTTCTTATTTTATGCCAATCAAATATACTCTATGATTAGAAAATATAGTTTATTAAATTTATGACATATATTTTATGATTAATTTATAAATTCTAATTAATTAAATTTATTAATCCAAAATTCTTTTGGGAGAAAAAATAGAAATCTATCCTTTATATTCAATTTTTTTTATTTTCTAATTTATTTATGGGAATTGAAATTACCATAGTCTATTTATAAACCATATATATATATTATTTTTAAAACTATTCAGAAATTCAAATTTATAATCTAGATTATATTATATTAAATAATAATGTTTTAATAATATATCATTGCTCGGTAAAACTAGGGTTTTCATGTAACAAAATATATCAAAGAAACTCATTGTTGTTTATGATGATGCATAACTCAATATTGTATGAATTGAATGTTATATAATATATTAAATTTATTTATCATATTAAATAAACAATAATTTCATGATAGGATATGTTTCTTTTACATTAAGTGTTGAATTTCATATAAACTATTGAATATAATGTTCTTAATTTAGAATTATGGGGTAGAACATTGGTGCCTAGTGGAATTTGGTTTTGACCAACCCCATGTTATGGAAAACAGCTAGAAACTCCTTAGTTGGTAGTGATATAGATTACAACTGTCCATATAGTGGAAGGTGGTGGATATGGATGAGGAATAAATAATTAAAGTATGAATTTTTATTAGATTAGAATATCTTATAATGGTATTGTTATAGGTCACAACTGAAGTTCATGTTAGCTAGATACAGTACATTCTACACATACGGATTAATGTATCAAGCCATCAAATGAGATATATGATATTAGGATCTTATACATTAGTATATTCTTTATATGGAATTTTCACTTCATTTTTTTTCATTTTAATTCATATAAAGTCATGTGATAATGACTGAGAAGGTTTTTAATATAATGTTTTTTGATACCCAATTATAAGTATTTCTATATATTTTATTCCTTTTAAAGGAGTATCTCTATATATTATAATTTACCATTTCCTATGGATCCTTTTAGTTTTACAAACCTGAGTATTGGATATGATTCATATGATTGACTAGCCAACCTTCTATAAAGTCTATATCAATTTTTATCACTAGTGGGTGATATTCATTTGAAATTAGATTAGTATAAGTATTTATGAGGAAGAATGGGAAATTTAGGAATATTAAGATGAATATGAGTATCATTGTCTGTGTAGACTGTATGTCAATATTTGTATCATTTTCTTGGTAATATATGTTTCGAACATTATTTTTTCCCATTGGTGGTGGACATATTTAGGGATGTTTTCCATAATAAATATTATATAATACCCAGTATTATATATGTGGATTAAAATAATTATATAGTTCTATATGTCGTTGAAGTGTCTATTACCCCATGCCCAATGGTTACTACAAATAACCCGAACTAAATAGGTAGTTTCCGGAGGCTGAAGATAAATGTATTATGTGACCCAGTACATATCATTTAGATTCACTAACTTTATTCATCAGAAATATGGATGTGTCTTCTAAATATGTGTTTATTATTAAAAGTTGAATCATATTGTTATTAACAATTGGTATTCACATGTATGCATTGGTGATATTTTTTTGGTCACTTATAAGGAGTTTTAATATTTATAATGAATTATTTGGGTTTGGATATCATTATAAATGTTTTTGTTCCTATAATATACGTTGTACATCTTTTCATATGAGATATTTCCTTTCTGAGTATTTGGAAATGTCATTTGGTATGACAAATATGCTATTTGTATTTATGACCTAAATGAATCAGGGTTTCCACCAGTACATGTATTCTTTTATAGTATTTTTCATGGATGAATTATTAGTTTACTATCAATATCAACATGATAATTATATACATCATGATATCATTTTGAGTACACTAAAATATATTAGGTTCTTTGTGATTCTCTAAAAATAAAACATTTGGATTTATAAATTTATCTTCATTGGTCACATTATATTGTAATCCATGGTATCGATGGATCCAAATAATGGTAGATATATTCTTTATATGGTTAATCCAATTCATTTTGTTGATATACATAGTTTAAATTTGTTTTTTGACCAATTATAGTTTATTAAAAATCGCATATACCTTGAAACACCTCAAATTTGATAGAAGAAGAAAGGAAGAAAATTTACCTGGTCATTTGATTGTAATAATTTTTTTTGGAGGATGAATGAAAGGATTGACTTATAATTTATCCTAAATAATCCAGAATCAATAAAAATATATTCAAAATATTTAAATTTATCATTGATCAGGATATGATTATTTTTGATGAAGCTGGATATGAGTCACAAAATACATGTATTATAATTTGATACTTCATGATCAGAATTACAAGATGCACGACCTCAACATAGAAGAATTGATTCATGAATTTAAATTATACAATCAATACATATTGGCAGAACCATTCATGTCATACACATATCAAAAAAGACACAAATAAATAATAAAACACCATGATTTTATCCATATAAAATCAATATGGGTTGAATACATCATGATCTTCTATTTTTGGCTTCCATACATTCCATGTATTGGATATGAAGTTTCTAATGCATTGAGATATATGAATCAAAAATAAGATTTCAAATAATCAAGTTGTTAATGAAATTTAATGGTTCAAATCTATAAAATGAATATAAAATTTCTTAATTTTCACACTCATAAATTTATAAGAAATTTCAACTCTAACTACTTCACTATTGGATCAAGTAACAATGTGAATTTTTTTATGTTAATGACTCAGTCTATAATGAATGTGTTTGAGGAATTATCACACCACCATGTCGTGATATTTATAAGAATGATATCATTAATTTTAATGGATGAATCTGGTTTAGTTCAGATTAATGATATTAATTAATTAGAGTGTTTTATACTTCAAAATGGAAAGTACATCTCAGACATTCAATGATGAACCATTAGATTCTCTACTATTTTTGGTGATTGAGAAATAAGATTTTGGATTAATGCTTTATAACTCCATGATCCACATATTAGAATTTAATAGTGGAAAACCAATGTCTTCCTACACATTTAAGGAAATTACGAAATTCAGATTAGAAATGTGATGATGGCTTAATATATTTCTTGATAGGCTTTCTACAGTCAACTCGAGGTACAGACAAACTCTGGGTAATCATGGATTGACTGAAGAAGACCACCCACAAATTTCCTATATAGGAGACCTTCTTAGTTTATGATGTTTTTAGACAATATGATTCAGATACTATAATCCTTGATGTGGTTTAGTGTACCATCGTATAATACAAGGATGTTTGTTTTAATTTCGGTTTCTAGTAGGGGATAAAATGGTTCTTGTCTTGATGGTACTTTTGAGTAAATAACACCTCCCTTAGAAAAATGGTGCGTATTTGAGAAAAATACAGATTCTAGTGGGTAATTATCTGAGCATCTTTCTTTTATTTTATAGGTTCTTAGGATAATGATTTTCCTCTTTCTTATTATTCATATAATAACTACATCCAATATTCTTCCCAAATAAATCCTTTTAGGAGATCTATGTTTGGTCGTCTCATTCAAATATCTATTTTTTAAGAGGAAGTAATAATAGTTTTATTCAATCCTCTTGTTATTCTGGTAACATTAAATCATTTATAATTTATAAGAAAATATATAGAAACATATTAGGCTGTAAAGATGTCATATGAAAGACATCATTTTAGGGATCTGTAATTTGAGGTGGGAGGTCAGGTTTTCTTGCAAGTTTCACCAATATTGGGACATTAATAGATTAGAAAGAGATTATTGAATTGGATATTATTTTCTTATATTTAAATATATTTTATACCTCCAGTCATTAGAAAAATAGATAGATCTATAAGATTGTTACCTTGAGATGCCCGACATAATCCTTATTTCTCAACACCTCTATTATTTTTTACCCATCTCATTGTAATTATTATTATTATGTGGATTTAGAAGAAAATATTTCCTTTTAGGAGTATCTAGTAAATATTTTTAATCCCATTACGATGGCTCTTCCAGGCTAGGAAATAGCTTTAGATTGAGTGGAATTAAATCACATACATATATTTCCTCATACAAGGTAATGTGAGTCTGATATATATTCAATTCCATGAGTTATTCATGGATATTACCCAAATACCCTCACAAGTGAAAACTGGTAAAAAAAATTCTATAGAGGGTAGGTTGTAAGATTATTATATTTCTTATTGGTTTGGAGACATTTATTCTTTTTCTCAACCAGTCTATTACCATACAGATTTTCATAAAGGGAGTAAAACATTCTCATGACCGTTCACGATTTGTTCATAGAATAGAGTTTAACATTTTAAAATAATTGGGAATGAGAATTATTAGTGCATTGTAAGTCATGATCCTAATTTTCAACCACATATACCATAAAGTGTGTCAGACAAGTTTTTTAACCATACAACATAGAGTGTATGGATGTGGAAAATGTACAATAAATTGTAGTGTCCACAGAAATTGTTTTCCAAGGAAGCTGCTATGACCATGCATGGTGTATTCCATAGGATACTGGGAAACTAAATTTTTTCACTTTTTATTCAAACTATGAACATTATCCATATGAGGGGTCTGAATAATTATAGTGGATTTTACATTGTAATCACATTTTTATTAAAATGTTGTCAAAAAATTTTGTTACCCAAACAATTTGTGAAATTGTTGTTTTACACCATAATCCATTAACTATTCTTCCTAGTAATTTTCTCCTTTAATTCACAATATCTCATATTATATGATCTCTACTCTTTATCTCTCCTATCCATTGAGCTATACCCTTTTACTGAGAATAATTTTGATCCTCAATAGTTTCTTTGGATAACTATGAGTAAGAAAATAATTTCTCCCTATTTTATTCTTTATTTTATTCACTCTCATGAATTTAATATCCATCGAATCATATATACAATATTTTAGGGGGGTTTTATGGATTCTCACTCTTCTCTCATTATATATGAAATCCTTTGTTGATACCATATGAAGATTCTACTACTATGTTAAACTAAGAAGACTATCATTTCCAAAAATAAATATTCATAAGGATTTTTCACTATTGTGCCACATTCTAGACATTCCATCTATTTACATAATAAAGAAATATTCCACAATATAATTGTAATACCATATATATGATGTCCTTGAACGCCTTCTTGTTCTTGGAGTTGTATTTCCTAAACCCCAAAAAACTACATGTGGTTGATTGGAATAAATTATAATATTTTTCATTCTCTTCTAGTGGAAATTTCATACTTCGGTGTGTTTATATTTCATCATTTTTGTGGAATACAGAAATGAGTACAATGAATTGTAGTGTGGATTTTGCAGTCACTTTTCCAATTTATCACATCAATATGGGATAAAAATTGAAAAAATTTATTTTTAATTTTACATGGATGTGTCTCAATTTATTCTTGACTATTTATATATAGAATGATAAAATTATAATATTAGAATAAATAAATGTAATGGTCATTAAAATTGTTATTTATTATTTTTATATTTAGATCGACTAGGTTCATGGATCCATATAGCTATAAGGTGTGTCCTTCTTTTGGAGATTCATGGATTTGTTACATGTATTTTCATATATAGGATCATAGAACGCAATTTGAGTCATTAATGTGACTTCCATGTGTGATAACATACCTAAGCTTAATCAATGTTTTGTATTTTAAATTTCATATCTTGATACTGTTGATTGAGCTTAAATTTTAGTTAATTTGAATTCATTGGATATACTGATTTGGTTATGATTAATGATATTGACCATAATTTAATTTATGATTGGGAACCATTCACATCTATAATTTAGGTTATCTAGGAATTTATCCAAGGTCTGGAGTAAAGTATTTTTGTGAAAATTTATAGGTGTAACCTTATATAGAAACATTCATGTTTCCAAACAATTTTTTTCAAAAATAGTATGGATTTTGTTTATATCATACTGCTGAGATGACATGAGATTTAGAGGCCAGGTGTTCCTAAAATTTATATTTGAAATATTATAAAAATATTGAATGTTATGTGTGCTATTTATTATGAAAGAAGTAGAATATCATTTGAATTATTGATCTGATTTTATATTTGTGGCCATGGTTGAGCCTAGAGGATGGGTTTTCTCATATTTGTGACAGAGTCTGCTCGACATCAATAGTAATGCTATACTTCCTTCAATGGAGAGTAATTAAATAAACATAATTAGATTTATTTAGTATGAGTATTAAAATAATAAAATGAATATTTCCTTATAAATATGTATCTACATAAAAATTAGTATTAGTTAGATAACTTTTTAATCCTATAGAATTCGTCATAGAGGAATATTGGATGAGATCAGAAAGAATGACACCATATAATATCTGTATTCAATATTGGCATGACAAGGGAAGGTGCGGGTCTCTCCAACTACAATGACGTAGATTAATTCTATGTTAGTGATTTTCTCAAAATGAGTTTCTATATTTTATTTTTTGGAATTCACCTCCATTTTCATTTCATACAAAGAAAGTGAATCAATCTACCAATAGATTGAATCAATTTTTGACAGTATTGACAGTGGTGTTTTATTCTAGTTGGATAATTTAGATTATATTTTTATATTATTAAGTATATTAATTCATTTTTCTAATGAAAATTGATCGAGGTGATCCCAATCATGGATGATATTTATTCATCTTTTAAGTGTTTCATAGTTTTATTACATCATTCCTCATTCATTCATCTCTAAAATTACTTTTTTCAAGTGGTAGAACATATAATGGATCATCTATTTTTTGGAACACGTTAATTAGCATAATATATTGATATCACATATGTTGTTTTAGATCAATGATGGAATTTATTTATGATGATAGTGATAATTGATTTTTTAAAACAGTGAGACACCTATTTGAGTGGGAAATATGATGGTTAAGTGGACCAATAGTGATTATTTACCCATGCATCTTAGTGGTCAAATTCAGGTATGTAGTGATGATGAGGTCCAATCATACCAAATATCTTATCTCCACGTGATATACATGATATAATAAAAATTTATAGGTACATGGGAGTAATTGGAAGAAGAACCCATAAAACGTTTGAAATAAAAAAGTATACATTATGTATTTTAGATTTAAAACTACATGGGACCCCTATAAAGAGATATTGATTCCAAAAGAAAAAAAATATCACATGGAATGTGGAAGTTATCACATGGTGTGTAGCATTTACATGGTTGATGACAATGCAACTCTCAGTGTACATAGACATTCCCAAGAGTATAAAGGCTTTTAAATTCCATGTACCCAGAAAATGGAATGGTCGAGCCATGTGAACATATTCTGAAATGTGTGCAAGGAGATAGTTAGGAGAACACAACCATCGAAATTCCTTGTAATCCAAATTCTACATGAACATAGTCAGGAGATGTGATTTCATAGAAGAAAATTATACCCAAGCTTCAACCCATATACAAGTAGTACAAGCCTTATACTTCTTCAAATATGGATTTGATACCATTTCCTCATCTTCTGGTAAATTATTCATTAGGGTATGTTCCCATGATCCATAACCTATGATTTTAGTATGGATTTTCATCCTATCAATAGGATGGTGATCCCCATTGAGGACCTTTGGCCCCAGATATAGTTATGGATTACCATTTCGTGTCCTAACGTGACATCCTATATCATCATTATTTATGAAGGTGGGTTTTTAATTACAACATCACTGAATCTAGGAAGGCATTGATCCAATTATTATGGGATAATACAAATTGGATTTTTCATATACATTAGGGACTAGGGTGTGATCTCTATTACATGTATCATTCGATTCTTTCTTCCATTTTTACTTATCAAGGACTTAAATGAAAACAATCAAATCATTAGGAGAAACCTTCAATTGAAATTCACTCATGGAGTGTGTTCTCCACGAAAAGGGTTATGTTCATCCTTCATGTAAGATTCATGGATGTAATTGTTGATAAGAATATACATTGATGATATATTTTTACTATGATTATTTTTGGATTAACACAATATATTCCATTAACATAAACCTACGGTGAGATGGTGGTTTATTCATGACATTAAATGATTAGTTATTTCATGGTGTCCTACTATGTATTGTAATAATCAACTCTATATGGGATTTTCTAGCAGAAGTGATGTATTATGATGGAGACCAAAATTTTTATGAAGTTATAAGGGGACTAGGATTAGGATGACCATAGTATGATTCATAGAATGAGGTGTGTTCCTATGGTATCATTGATAATTATCTTAACACTATTACAGGTTGGACTTGTTTTTCATTTCATTAGGGTGAGGATATATTTGGACAAAATTATTTCAAGTACTATTTTTCATTCTCTAGTTTTGGGATTATTGATATATGAATGAATGGTTATCATATATTTTACATTTAAAATATGGATGGTTATAATGATGTGTAATTATATATTATTACATTAGGTTATGACCTCCAATTTGTGTTATATTCTTATCCAAATTTGGTCATCATACCCATCCATATTGAAGGTGGGATTTGGTTAGTTACTCCATGAAACAATTGGGTGGGTCATGAATGAGTTGAATCAAAGGAGTCCATTATAGCATTGGACCATAGTCTTCTATATTGGTCTTGCAAAATGGTGTTAAGTGTTTTGATATTGGATTTCAGGCCCATGACTATTTTTGTTGTTGCAACCAACATATCAACAGAACATGATTCTAGAAACCTAATTGATGACTCAGTGCATATTAAAATTGGTTATAGTGAAAAAAATCGTACATGCATCATATAAAAATGAATTGTTGTTTCTAAATCCTTCTTGATTCCTCTCTATAGATATACCGTTTAACTATGGTACAACATTTCTATTTCTTGATTCCTATTTAAGGTTTTCCATCAATAATTCAACATTTGAATAATTAGGATTATCCACTCAATGATGATTCTTCTATACATGGACACGTCAAAAAGGTGTAGCCTTTAGGTGGTGAACCTTTATTGTGAAAATCCATTGAGTCATATAGTCTATCAATATATCTTGTGGATGAAGCGTGTTGACTAAGTGAAAATAATGAGTTCCATCCATAGAGATGCCCGATGTTAAAAGAAAATCCTAAATCACATGAAGATGAAGATTTCCATGAGGAAGTTACATGAAAACTCCATCTTTTCTAGACACTAGTAGACTAGGTCATTGTCCTCGTGAAAATCCTTATATTTGACTCTAAAATGTAATTTTGGGACATTGTTCCCCTACAATATGATGAGGTCACATTTGAGAGATCTTTATTTGAACACCGTTTAAAAGAGGTGTTTTCCTAAGCTGTGTTAATCTATTTTCACATTATGGATCTTGTACACCTTCAATAGGGAAGTATGAATACGATAAATCATTCATCATAGTTCACCAACCTTTCTCTATACTCAAAAGAATGGGATCCTTTAATTTAGAATCAAATGATTGATAAGGAAATACATAAGGACATATGATCCAACATGATTCCTATTTGAATTTATACCTATTCTAGGATTCAATAATTGGCTTTGATGGGGGAGGTTTTCTTGGATGAGATGAAATCGACATTTGTTTCTGATATTGGGATCACTATAGCTAAGTCTTAAACTGTGGGGAGCTCATGAATGACTTATATAAATGGAGGTGTGATACATGTCATGTGATACTATGAATGATGGTGTACAATTCATGTCTTATACGATGAATCTACTTAGACTATGGAGAGGTGGTGTTGGGGATATCTCTCCTGGGATTTTATGACCCATCAAATGGATAATAGAGGGATATTGGATGGACCACTTATAAAATTATAGTGACATGATCGATAATTTAACTGCCAATTTTTTTATAAATTAATTTTTCATCATTTTTTTGGAATACATAATACATTACCCAATCAAATTCCCAAACACTGTATTAGTTTTTTTCATTTGAAAACTTGGAAATATAAAAAACTTGTTCATAACACATATAATTATACTCCCACCTATATCATAATAACAAGATCCATTTTATACATATCATACATAATAAATTTCATTGTATCATTGGAAGAAATAAAATAATTTGGTGATATTTGATGCTTATTAATGGTAAATTGTTGTGACATAAATGAAAAACACGAACATAAGGGTATGAGAGTATAAGCATAACATCTATAGATCATATACTTCATATTAATTATCATATATATAAGTGAAGGTATAAATATTGGTAGTTAATATGACCTTAATCATAATGGAATCAAGGCCATAATTCATGAAATTTTCACCTATATATATGACATGGATTTTGTGCCCGATAGATAAACACATAATATCTTTCTATATATGTCTAGTTGAATTAATAGGGAATATCTTGGGGACTACATCAACCTTGCGGGACAAACTACATTCCCCTGTCACAGTCTTATACTTATAAGGGATTGGGTATCCCTATCTTCCCATAGTGGATCGGGTTTCCCCATCATCTAATATAGTATTTTTCTTATTGACTTGTATCACATAATTATCTTATAATATATTAATCATTACCCAATGCATTGGATCTTGATATAGGTTCCACCTGTCACATAATGAAAACAATACCTATGTATTCTCTAAGAACCTAACAAGTTAATCATATCATAACCCATAGAATTAAATGGGATTCAAAATCATCATTCAATTAAAACATAACCCATAAGAAAAAAGTAGGTTTCAAAAATATCATTATACCATTAAAAAATCCCTTGTTAGAAATAATAATAATGGTAACATTGAGTCATATCCACTGTAAAATATAAAAAACATCATATAATGACATCTTATATAGAATAATGAGATTGATCACAATAATATAACTTTTGATAAAAATATCATTTATGCTTTGAAAACTTTTTCACTTCATAAATTTCCAGAAAATTTTCAAAAAAATATTATATCAGAAAATAAAATTATAATATTGTAAGGTATTCTTTAAATGATAATGGAAAAATTGAAAAAGAAAAATTCATTTGTGCTATACATGTTAAAAAACATTCATTTCGAATATTTTTTTTCTGAAAACTCACAATGAGATTTTATAAGAAAATGATAAACATATTTTTTATACCATTTTTTAAAAATTTTATCCTGGGTAAAAATAAAATTAAATATTCACATGATAATACTAAAAACATATTTGAAAACAAATTTAGAATACATGGAAATGGGACAGAAATATTCATTAATGGAGACTTAAAAAACAACCCAGAATATTTCTGATATTGTAAAATAATCACCCATCAATTTATAATCAGTATATTGTATTCCTAATGAAATAAAAAATAAATAATATTTTAGAATACAATATCCTCTTATATTTGAATAAGTAATGTCATCCTTTTCAAGAATATACATCCCAAAAAATTTATACGTAGTGTATAAGACATGTGTCCCACAAAAATCAAAGTGAAACAGAAATCCATTAATACTATAGTAACTTTTGAATCATGGGATCCACGAATGAATAACATAAATTGAAACATAAAATATAATGAAATTTGGTATATCTATTTTTTAACATTTCATATGTCAGTATAAACACCACACCAAATAAACCAGTCATGAATGTGGAATGTATCTCACATATAACATCACTATACATATAACACATATGAATATCCCTAACCAAATACCAAATTTTTTTATTATTATATAAAATTTCTGATTTACAAAAAATTCCATGTAAATGTCACATTTCAGGTAATGCCCACATTGTTTTTCATACCTATTTTGAAATAGAATACATCGTTCATGGAGATGGTTGGTCATACGTACGAATAAACACTTCCTCCATATAATTGTTGTATGAAAAAAAATTAAATGAATTGAATTTTTAAAAATATATATATTATACTTATAGTAAAATTATTATATCATATATATCATATAATTTTAACAAACTCGTCTTTAATAAATTTTATTTGAATGATAGAATCTCATTCCTTTGAGGAGGCAGTAGTCCACACTTCCAATAACAATGTTAGCATACTTACAGAAAATGTAAATCAAGAATAAAAGTTTTATATATTAATAAAAAAAGCATAAATAAATCATAAATATCATTTATATCATATTGAAATATAATTACCATCCTAATTAGCAACCCTGATATGTAGTAATGGAAAAATTAACGTCATCAATTTTTGAGGTGGTTGTTCACCGTACACATCAACAATATGTTCATTAAATATTTGGTTGATGTGTGTGTCATTGTAGGATGGATAATTAATATAAAAAATTATATGAATATTTATAATATTTATATTATTACATAAACATGAAATAAAAATATTTTTTAGGATTTATAGAAGATAAAAAAACAAATATTCATTGATGAACATTTCCTCATTTTGGGTATCTCCTTTTGATTTTCAAAAAAGGAATTATTTGGCATGATTACATGAAATATCATAGAATCTATGATGAAGGGAGAAAAGTTATGTTGATATTTTTATTTGGATAATATGAATGTAATAGGTTTTGAATTGCGTATAGAAGAGAATGTGTGGTGCCCTTTTATAAGACAACAATGGGGTACTTTTAGAATTTATGAAAATATTAATTTATAACAAATGAAAACTAATTGAACATTACTTATAAAGTTAATTTTTTATAAGTTAGGGTATGATAAGGTTATAAGATCAAAAACCAATTTATAATAGACATGTTTTTTGTTCAATTTTAAACCATTTCATTTTAATTTTCCCATAGTTGTCCTGTTTTTATTTTAACTAAGGTAACCAATTTTTTAATATTAAAATGTATTAATTTTTATTTAGTTGGTATTAATAAAATAATAAATATATAATTTATATAATTCCAGAATGTATTATAATATCTTTATATTTTAAATTTTTTGGATTATTAACTAATTTATTAATATATATTTTTTAAAAAATTGTACATGTGTCAATTTTGAAACTATTCATCACATTGATATTAAGAACATAAATTGAATGATATAACATAAAAATTTTTATTAATACACTTAAAACAAGACATAGACACCTATAAATTTATTGTATCACCGTAAATATGTCAAATTATTTTTCAAATATTATTTCTAAAATAATTTAATTTACTGTTTCATAAATTGAATAAATTATGCAGCAACATTTTCTAATTATTAATTATAATTATGTATTGAATAATAATTAAAAAATATATATATTATTTAGATAAAATTTTTACATTTCATTATAATATATATAGTAGATCATATATTCTATTATCCCAATCTTAGTAATATAATTTATATTAAAAGTATGAGTGTGACATTTTATCAATCTTGTTGATTTGAATAATATTAAGTATATTTTAATGGACATGCTTCCATTAAATTATTAAATTTGATCGTTATGTGGTAATAGTCAAAGAAACTATTCCAATTGCATTTTATCATGTTTTGGAATAGTTTTTAAAAATAATAATATAATATTTACCATTAATTATTTGATTTACCATGATTCATGGTTATTAAAATTAGTAAAGTTATCATCCGTTTTGTCCAAAACTAAAATAGATATAATCAATATATTTAGAAATTATTATCGAAATACAGAATCCATTTATCATAATTCAAAAAAAATAATTGTATAAAATTTATTTAAAATTAAACCATTTAACAGAAATATAAAACATGTTTTTAATGTGAAAACATTCAATAGATTGAATTGTTTCTATATCAAAAATTAATGTGAAATTCTTTAAAATTACTCAAATTTGATTAATAGAACAAATTTTTTATCTTTGTATACTTTAAAAAAATAAAATATATAATTTAGAACTATAAAATTTTTCGAATTTTTTTTAAATTATTATTTAGTATTTTTACAAATAATCGAAGCATGAAACTTATCAGAAAAATACTAATAGTTTATCTAATGTAAATTTTGATAGCCGTTTAAATAAAATTAAAATATAATTGATAAAATTATTATTTTTTCAAAACATGTGTGACATCAAAAGAAGGAAAAACATATTGTTTTGAAAAATAGTTATTTTTTGGTGAAATATTAGATTTGTTCTTACATAATTTCATGAAACCCTATAATATGAATTTTAAAAAATAGATTGAAAATTATATATATATATATAGGTTATCAATATAATTCAAAAGGGGTGATTTATTATTTCATTGGTATAAATTAATCTTATGTTCAGTTAAATAGTTTTTTGAAAAATGATATCTTTTTTTCAATAGGGTTTTGTATATGTAAATCAATCATTCATAATAATGTTATTTCTCTTCATACATGAAATTAAAATGTCGATGTACAAAATATTATGTAAAAAAATTGAAATAACAAAATTATGTTTCATAAAAAATCATTGTTCCAAGTAATGAAACCTATGACAGTATTTTCTGTAGCATAAGTTTAACATGATGTGTCATAAAACCGAAGACATAAAAGAAATATAGTTTTTTGAAAAAAAAATGGCTGATAAAAACATGGTGAGTTACATTATAACCTTCATAATATTATATTCTCCCAGAGAAATTGTCATTATAATATAAACAAATATGGGTACTTCAACTTCATCATATCATTATGTAACCACATAGCTTCTCCAAATATCTAGTTTTCTACATGAAACAGTAACTAGGTTATTTGTCTTATTATGTTGAACTTTATCTCAATTATCAAAAATATCAATTGGTTTCTCGTATAAAGATGGATCTTTCACCTTTGGTATGCCCATTGAGTTTATTACATGTGCATATTTGTGTCTTTACTTCCTCAAAATAGATACATGGACCAAATAATGATGACGATATATATTTAGTGGAAGTGAAAAAATATTTGTACTTTTCATTTTGATAAATATTTTTAAATGAAAATCATATCCGTAGATATATAAATTGCTATTTAAATAGAAATGGTGGATTTTTTAGGATATATTTGTGGGAAACCCACATTATAACAATGAATAATAAAACATAAATTTTACCGGGAATGTAGAAATCATAATGGTTACCTAATGTAATTTAGGACTAGGTTTCCAAATACGATGACATAGGTGGAAAGCGAAAACACTAACATGTAATAGTAATTTAACTACCATGTTTCAATTAAGAGTGATAGAGAACCTGACCCAGAGAATTATAACAATCACAGATACATAAATAAGTGATGATATAAGGTACCATTTGATTAATCAAAAAGGAAGTTATTAGGATATCATATTTGGTTTTAAGATCATTTGAATAGAGTTTATGAATTTTCATGACAGGATATAATAACATGTTTTAAAGAAAACCACATACCTTATATCCAATTGATCAACTTCTAATTCATATATTATTCCAAGTAATAAAGGTGAATTTGTTATTTTATGATGTATTAGTAGATCATGTGTTGTCATGATTCCCTACCCACAACGTGTACACCTCCTAGACCAGTAATGTGAGAAGAGGGATAGTGACCCCCGAGTCCCGCTTCCAGTAGACACTGAGTTGGTGACTAGCACCGAGGGTATTTTAGACCCATAAATGGGAGGCATTACCCTATAAAATAACACATGAAGAAGAGTGGGATAATACAAACACAATAAAAATCCAACTCAGACAACAATATAAAAAAATACCTAGTACACGTATGTAATGTCATGAAAATCTACAAAAACTAAGAGTGGGAAATTACAGGTACCCAAAAGAATGTTAAAATAGCAGCAGCCATGAAGCCCTAATAGATCCTGCAACCTGAAGCTAGTAGAAACCAGCCTGATCTCCAACCTTCTCCAAGTGGCATGAAAAATATTTTATATCTAAATAGGGTGAGTATAAAATTATACTTCTATAGGATTTAACTTGGAGCCTCTCATACAAAATTCAAGAAAGTATGATAAAGCACAATGAACAACAAGTGAAACTAAATTTTCACCTAAATAAGGGTACTATGTTCCTGGCCTCGCAATGGATACTCTCACCAAGTATTGTATAAAAGAGTATATAATATAATAAAGAATATCAACGGTACCCTACTATTACTTCCCCGCTGGTTTTCCTCTTTTCCCCAAAATCACTCGTCCTATGAATCTCTCTCCAAAAGGCTTTCCCGCACACACCTAAGTGAAGCACCACAACATGCACATTGTGAAAAAAATACCCATGTTTATGTAGTGAAAGTAAACAGCTAGTCTTTGCTAGCCACCACAGATCACATAACATGGATCATACGTTGGGAATTATACCTCAAACCATTATATCCCATACATCGAGTAAGGATCCTCGAGCAATAACAGCCAATAAATGTTAAATCCATAGTAGTTAATAGGAAATGATATCCAGAATATATGTGTGTGAATAACCACGAGCCATTATAGCCCTCTACACACATATATGGGTAAAAATAACCAATGTTCCAACCATCACAAGTAACTACCATGTTAATAGATCATGGCCAACGGGGATAGTCAGCCATCCATCCTCCCAACATAATGTTGGGGAGAACAACCCCTAGTGCTCAGAATCCCTGGGTTGTCAGTTTCTCTAACTAACAGGGTTGAGTAGGGTATTCACACACAAAAAGTACAAATTATACTATAGCTCAAAACCACTATATGTTCATAACTTATTCTTAGAGTCAATTGTAGCTAATGTCACTCGGAATCTTGGATTCCAATTTTACGACTAGGTATCCTATATGGAACAACATTTTGAAGAGATTTATTACACTACTTCATGCCCTTTTTCATCTGTTGATCTTTAGGTCAATTAATTATCTTAATATTAATTAACCATTAATGATTTCCACATTATATTTCATTATCATCACACCCAAAGTCCACTGTTGCATTAAATTTCAACATCATCATTGCATCCCAACGAGCTCCACCCCCATGGTTTAAAATCATTTATTCATTCATTTATTAACATCATTACATTCCAATATTCCCAGGTATTCTATAAAAACATTCAATGCTACTAAACAAAAGGGGCTCAATATGGTGAGTAGGTGAACTACCCATCAAGTATTTACACCTATTGCAAGAGCATAGAACTATCCTCCCTTGAGAAGCTAAACACGAAATGCCTATGGCATACAACACACGTTTTCTTCCCTTTTCAGAAGTAGGGTAATCATGACAATCATTCATGAGGAGTGGGTAAATTAAAGAATAAAAAAACCCAATAAGAAACAATAAGTATCCAAACATTCACTTCAAAACGTATCATTATACAAGAATTCCTTCCCGACACCAACACATATAAACCAATGCATCTCACCACTACAGGCATCAATTAATACCACAACCAATAGGCCATCCTTCCCCCCACACATATCATAACATTCTTCTAGGCTGACATCACAACACAAGAATCATAAAAACAAACATCATATGAACTGGCCTATAATCCCTTAAGGAAGAAATAGGGTAACTCAGAACCCATTGAGGCCTTATCTAATATAAATAATCATTCACTTAATCCGTAAAGAAATTAATGATATATTATATTCAGGTTCCAACTATGGTAAACCTAAATAGCATGCTTACACAATTAATTAAGCATTATTTATGTATCTATTTTCATAACATCATATAACAACAAAAAGAACTAGATTAATTTACATGACTCAATATCTTTATCCAAACAATTATCAATTAATTCTAGATTTATGTTTGTTACAAATTTTCTTCAATAATTGAAAGATAAATGATGCAAACATAGATATCACACTACATAGAAAAACAAGAGAAAATAACATACGATCAATATCAATTTATTTATCCGATATAAATATTTATTATGTCAATTCATTTATGATCCAATGGCTAAAACATTCTAACTTGAAATTTTCAGGTAAAATAAAATAGTAGCTATGAATCCCTTACCTAAAACAGGTTTTGATTTTATTTATATGAGAACAAGACACACAATGGTTTATGATATCCTCTCCTCATGACAAATGCATGCACCCGTGAATACAGAGACACCACCACACTAGTTAACACACAAGAGAAGTATATTCGGAAAAGGGAGATAGCATTACATAAATGGGAATGGAGAAACATAATGATATGAACCCAAAAGAATTATTGTACATCATACCTTATATAAGAGATTGATCGATGCTGCTTGGTTGCCTGAAAAATAGAGGGTGCATTTGCTGTAAGAAGAAATTAAAGGGGAACCAATAGAAGGAGGAATGTTTTATCACACAACTCCAACATGAAGGAAATAAATATTTGAGAATATCACACTGGAGAACAAGGAGGAATAATAGGGGAGGAATATATCTCTTCCTATTTATGAGATTTCATAGAGCTGAGGTTTAAGATACGCATGATTTTCCATTAAAATTGGATCACATTAATCATGATAGTTTAACCATGTAAAGGAATCCCAAGTCTTAGAAAAATTAATATCAGAGTTATGAGATTTTAATCTTCCTTATATCCCTTAAAACAAGGACTTGAATGCACTTTATGTCCAAGAAAATGTTAAATCGGTGAAACTACAAAAATTTGGAAATTTGGTATCGGAAATATAAAATAGTTATGGAAACATTGTTCATGATCTATGATATCATTTCTTTGAAACCATGTCTATGAAACTACGTTTGTGACACCATTTCCATGACACCATTTCTGTCAGACCATTTCTGTGGCACCGTGACTGTGACACCATTTTTGACACACCGTTTCGTTCACACCATTTTGGTCATACTGTGTTTGTGACACTGTGACTGTAACACCATTTCTATGACACCATAACTGTGACACCGTTTCTGTGACAGTATTTCATTCAAACTGTTTCTGTGACATCGTGAATGTGACACAATTTCTGTGACATCGTGTCATTGTTCATAAAAATGTAAACATTATTCACTAAACTAGAAATTTAGAAATGTGGTGGGGATGAGTCACCTTGACTTCCCAGAACACCTCAACACAAGATTTCAGAAAATGAATAGACCAGAGATGTCTGGGTCAATACATCAGATTCCTCTCAAAACATTATCATGCTCGAGAATCCAAAACCACGAACAAAAGAAAAAAAGGGGTCTGAACAACCACTCCTCGAGATTCCTCTCAAAAGAGAGAATGCCATACTAATAAAAAAAATCCATCTTATAAACTCAAAAGGCCAATAACCACAAAGAGAACATCATTATTTGAAAAGATATAAACATCAAACAACTCTGGGTACTGACATCGTATCAGCGACTCCCATTCCCAAGTACCCTCCTGCACAACACTGTGTCACCACAAGAAACGAACCAAGGTGAAAGAACACTCACGAAACAGATTCTCCTTGCGGTCTTGGATTTCCACAGGTTGCTCCTCAAAGGCTGCATCATCATCAACATCGATCACTCACCAATTGATGACGTGAGAGTCATCATGAAGATAATTAAATTGCTGTGTCACATGAATAACATAGTGTATCCATCTCATCTATGGGGGAAATTTTTCTCGATACGCCACGTCTCCTACATAAGCCAACACCTTGAAAGGCCCAACAATATAGGGAGAATTCTTACTCCCACAAACATTCCTTCGTGGCCCGTGATGGGGAGTCACCTTTATAGACCTCTTAACATTAAACTTCAAAGGTCCCCTCCTTTGATCATCATGTGATTTCTGATGATCATTCACTATATTCATCCTCTCACGAATCAAATGAACTTTCTCTATCATACTCTACAGTAGTTATGGTCCAAGAATTGTTAAATATCTAACCTTATTCCAGAACAATGGATAATCACAGGGTTTTCCATTCAAATATTCAAATGGTGGTATATCGATGGTGGAGTGAAAACTATAGTTGAATGTGAACGCCACTAAGTGTAAGATCCTCATCCACGAACCTACAAAATCTAGGAAAAATGAGATTAACATTTCTTCTAGAGTCCGGATAGTCCTCTTTGTCTAATAGTCAATCTACGGAAGAAAAATAGTGCAAAGGAATAACTGAGAACCAAAAGCATGCTGGATTCCTCTCCACACCTTGGAGGTAAAATGAGGATCTCGATCGGAATTGATCATCATAGGGACTCCATTAAATCTCAACACCTCCTCCATATACTGCCTCACCAAAAATTCAACTATGATTGATTCCTTGATCCCCATGAAGTGGGATGATGTTTTCAAATTTCCACTACCAACCAAATATCATTACGTCCTCCTTGAGCTCGAGGTAAACTAGTAAAAAAGTCAATTGAGATGTCCTCCCACTCCCACTGAGGAATATCTAATGGATTAGGAAACCCACCAGGGACACGGTGCTCAGACTTCAACTTCTGGGAGGCCTACATCAAGATACAAGCTCTACTACAACATGTTTCATCCCACACCACCAAAAATTACTCATCAATCCTCAAGAGAAAATTTTCACACCAGGATTCACTATTAATGGTGAACAATGGAACTCTCTGAGAACCTTCTCACACATCGCCAAAGGAACGAAAAGCCTTCCATGATATGACACCCTATGTTTTCATCCTCAGACCAACCATTAGAGGCCTCACCATAAACATCTCAGTATCTCCTGATCTCTACCTATAAATCCCAAAACTAGACTCTTCCGCCTGATGTACCATAGATGACTGCACTATCATCTGAAAAACACATCATCTACCACCAAATTATCTCATATCGAGATGTAATGCTGAATCATCATCAATTACACTCATGGAATCACTAGATCCAACCAATGAATAACTAACTTACTTCTGTATTAGTGAATCTGCTAAAAAATTACCCTTCCCAGGTTTATACGATATATTGATGTCGTATTCCTATGATAACTCAATCCACTGATGTTGTGGAATGTTTATGTCATGCTGGGAGAGAACATACATCCGACTCTTATGATCGATGAAAACTAAATAGCACTATCCAATGAGTAAATATCTCCACAAAATTAGAGAAAAGGCCACTACTGCCAACTCATGATCATGGGTAGAATAGTTATGTTAATGGGGAAACATCTGTTGAGACCCATAGGAAATGTCTGATCTATGCTTCATCAAAACCCTGCTTAAACCTAGATGTGAAGAATCACATAAAACATAAAACTGAAATCCCTCTTCTGGAAGACAAGGAATTGGACAACTTACCAACATCCTCTTCAAATATCAAAAGCTACCTGACACTGATTAGTCCACATGAATTCCAAATCCTTCCCATTCAATGCCTCCAGAAAAGTCTCAACCCAAGAGAAATCAACTATGAAACTCATGTAGTAGCATATGAGACCAAGGAAACAGCACATGATTTCCAATGTCTTGGGGGATTCCCAATACCCAAATACATACATCATTAAGGGATACATTGCTACACTCTTCTTGGACACAACATGCCCCAGGAAACAACCTTCTCGAGCCCAAAACTCACATTTCAACCACTTCTTAAAGAGCTGATATTGATGAAGAACTCCCAAAACAGCGCGCAGATGATCTGCAAGCTCCTCCTCAGACATGGAGTACACAAAGATGTAGTCAATGAGAACCACCACAGACTTATCAAGGAACTCATATAACACAGTTTTCATTAATCACATGAACATTGCTGGAGCATTCGTCACACCAAATGACTTTACAAAAAATTCATATTTCACATGACGACAATCAAAAGAAGACATCAGGATATCCTCATCCTTCACACGCATTTGATGATATGTTGAATGCAATTATATCTTTGAGAACCCACTTGTACTCTTCATTTGATCTAATAAATCATCAATCACTGGAAGAGGATAACGATTCCTCACCATCACTTTGTTTATGTGAAGATAATCGATACACAACCACAAAATGTCATCAGCCTTCTTCACAAACAAAACTGGTGCACCCCATGGTGAAAAACTCGTCCAATAAAAAAAACAATGTAATAGACCATCAATCTATATATGTAGCTCTCGTAACACATAAGGGGCCATCCTATATGGTGACCCAGATATAGGAGACACTTCTGGTTGTTTCTCAATCTCAAAATCGATCTCTTATTGAGGGGGTAATGCTACATCCTCTTCTGGAAAGACATCAGTGTACTCTTCTATGTCCCTGGGAAAATCCAATTGCAATAGCTATGAATAAATCATCATCATCTCATACATCATGAGTGATAATGGAAAAACACCCCTCTGACCCATCTAATCTTCTCACTCACCAACAATCACAACTAGCTCTCCATCCTCATCAGAGAACACGACCTACCACCAAACGAAATCCATGATAGCATGCACTGAATATAATCAATCCATGTGGAGGATGAAATCATATGGTAGTACAATAAAAATAGGATATCTCCTCATGAGTGGTGATTCCCCGTTATTAGATAACATTCTCCACACACATCAAAGAAGTCAACATGATCTCCAACTAGCATAGACGACGCCAAGGGAACTGGACGCATCTCCACACCAAGTCCCAAAGCATAGAAAAGGGTAGGCGATATGAAGGATTATGTCACTCCTGAATCAAAAAAGGCATAAAACAAATTAGAAAACTAGTAATGGGTACCTCAAATGACGTTTGGATCACCTGGGGTAGGAAATGTTAAAGCATGAAGCTGACCGTGACCTCCTCCAAGACCTCCATGTCCCTGTTGACGACCACCACCACATCTACACTCTGCTCTCTGAAGATGTGGTGTGTCATGGGGATGTCATCTACCAGCCCCAATCTACCCTTTGCTGATCCAAAGCCAGTGCAACCTACTACTACTGCCTAGGCTGGAACTGACTCAACCGAGGAACCTAAAGTGAAACACCTGGTGAACGATGACTGCACTGAAAGTTCGGGCACTATCATTGCTAATGACCTCACCCTCCACAAGAAAATAAGTACAAGATCCCATGTAATGGGACTAAGATCCACTGACCCTTGATAAATGAGATGTTGAGGGCAGGGAACAACCCTCGACTGAACAGAAACACTTTTTCCCTAAAAACTGAGAATCCCAGACCACCTCTCTACTTCATGTGGAATCATGAAGAATCTCATCCTGGTGCGATGTGGTTCTAGCCAATGTCCTCTCAACAACATATGCCCTTGACAAACCTTATGATATGTCTTTAGTATAAATGGGGTGACCTGGTGCTGGATTTATGGATGAAAATCCTCTTCAAAATGCATCTCCCTAGCCTCCTCATCTAAAAACAGGTATAAAGCATATTATAAAAGGTTCCTAAAACAGATTCCAAACTTTCGCACACTTGATCTCACATGTTGAAGGGTAAGAATCTCTTGGCAACTAGAAGACTTCACCATCCATGATAAAAACTCAACTCTAAACTTGTTTTGGGACTCCTCCCATGATATCACCGAGTCCTCACAATCCTTGAGAAACAAGAACCACCACTACCTAACTTCTCTATGCAGCATCGTCACAACCAAAGACACCTAGTGCTCTTTCCAAGCACAGATCGAACTGAATCCTATTTCGTACACCTCCAACCAGTATTCTATGACTTTATATGAAATGGAGCCCCCATTCTTATGTAGACAATGATGCTGGATCCCTCAGAGTGTCCTCCTCCAAGTATCATCATCGTCAACTTCAACCCTGTTTCGATCTATTGTCCTAGCCTACTGGACGTCTTTTGAGAAAGCCTAATAAAGATTTCTCCCAAGGGCCATAACTACTAAATAAAAAATATTTAATGCTCCTATACCTTGAATGTGGAAGAATCGTCATTAATTAATTAATTTTTATCTTCTATTAATATTAGGATAACTTATCAAAAGATCAACCCTTTCAATCCCATGCACAAATAAGAATGATGCATGATCCTTTCCTAGGTATCTAGCATGGAACTAGTATCAACTTGTTTAGTAGCCATTATAAACATATATGTTCGTGCATCAGATCATATGATGCCCTAACATATTATGTATCATCCAATCTCCAGTGTTTAAACCACTTGTTAATCTTTACTAACACAGTTTCTTTTCCAACCCCTGAAATCTCACCTTTTCCAAACATCAAACTCCACCTATCCCTCAACATGACATTTGATACATCTCTTTCATAACCCCCACCCCAAAAGGTGTACCCCTCATGGGCCAAAAATGTTAGAAAAGAGATATTGACCCCTGAGTCTCGCTTACAATTTGCCACGGGTTGGTGACTAGCACCGAGGGTATAGTAAACCCACAAATGGGAGGCATTATCCTCTAAAAGAACACAATTAGAATAAAGATACAAGACAAACACCAATAAACTACAACTCAGACCACAATATAAAATACATCCCATATACACGTATGTAATTTCATGAGAAACTACAACACCTGAATGAGGGAAACTACAATTACCGAAAAGAATGTAAAAACTACAATAACCGCGAATCCCAAATATCTCATGCAATCCCAATCTAGTATAAATGATCCTGATCTCCAACCTATAACATATGACCTAAAAACATTTTATATAGTCATGGGGTGAGTATAAAAGTATACTTAGTATGATCTTCCCTGGCGCCTCTCATGAAAATTTAATGAAAGCATGATAATGAATAGTGAAGAACATGTGAAACCTACTCATCCCCTAAACATGTATACTATGTTCCCAACCTCACCATGGATACTCTCACCTTATATGGAATACAAGAGTACATAATAATATAATTAATATCAAAGGTACCCCGCTACTACATCCCCAATGGTTTGCGGCTTTTCCACAATGTCGCACGTCTAAAGAATCTCTCTCCAAAAAAGGATTTTTAGCAGACACCTGGGTGATGCACACAACATGAACCATGTGAAAAAAACATCCAAGTCTATTTAATCTAAGTTACCATGTAGTTTCCGGGAGCCCCCATAGCTCGCATAATGTGTATCTTATGTCAGACATTATACGTCATCCCATTACAGCCTATACACCGAGTAAGGGTCCTCATGCTTTCACATAATATACATGCTACAACTATAGTAGTTAATTGGAAACTATATCAAGAATATATGAAGGTAAATAAATACAACACAGTATATCACTCTACACACATATATGGGTAATAATATCCATTGTTCTGACCAGAAGAAGTAACTACAAAGGGAAGAGAATAGGGCCGAAGGGTGTAGTCATCCATCCATCCTCCTAAAAGAATGTTTTGGAAAACACCCCCAGGGCTTAGAATCCCCAATGTGTCAGTTTCCCTAACAAATGGGGTGGAGTATCATATAGAAACACTAAAAGTATAGAATATACTATAGATCATAAACACACTATGGGTATAACCTAGCCTTAGAGTCAATTGTAGAAAATGTTTCTTGGACTCCTGGCATCCACTTCTATGACTAGGTATCTTATAAGCACACAACGATTTAATGAACATTATTACGTCACTCCATTCCCTTTTTCAACTGTTGAGCTTTGCGTTAATTAATTCAATAGACATTAATTAACCATTATTGATTCCACATTATATTTTATTTGCATCACTCTTAATGTTCATTGTTCCTTTAAATTGAAACCTCACCATTACGTCACAACCAGCTCCAAACCCATGGGTTAACATCATTTATTCAATAATTTATTGACAACATTAATTTCCCATGTATTCATGAATTCAAGAAAATCATTCTCTGTTACTAAACACAAGGGGCTCAATATAGTGAGTAGGTGAACAACTCGTCGAGTATTTTCATCTTATAGCAAGAGCGTAGACCCATACACCCTTGTGAAGCTAAACATGGAATTATTATGGAATACCCCACACCTCTTTGACACTTTTTGGAAGGATTTTAATCAAGACTAGCTACATAGAGTAGCGGTGAAGTTAAAAAAGATAAAAAACTAAAAAGAAACAAAAAGCATCAAAATATTCACATCCAACTCATTTCATCATCCCATGGGTCCTTTACGACACCCACATGTATAAAACAATGCAAGCTGCCACTTGAGGAATCAACTGTTGAAACTACCAATATTCCTTCCCCCCCACAAATCACAATTACATTCATGGCTTACATCACAACACAAGCAGTAGGAAAACAAACATCATATCAACCTGGGCTCTTTTCCCTAAAGCTAGAAAAAGGGTAACATAGAACCCTATGATGCATTATCTATTATCAAATAATCAATCATTTAATGCATCAAAAAACAAATGATTTATTATCTGCAGTTTCTGACTACAAGAAACCTAAAAAATAATCTAACACAATTAATTAAACATACTTGCTGTATCAATTTTATTAACATCAAATTGCGACTAGACTAACCGAATTCCTTTACATGACTTTTTATGTTTAACAAAACAATTATCAACTAATTCCATCTTTATGTTCTTTAATAATTTACATTATGAACAAATATCTAAAAAAAGAAAACTTAGATATCACCCTATCTAAAAAAATAAGTTGAAATAACATATGATAAATATTAATTTATTTATCTGGTTAAAATATTTGTTATGTTAATTCCATTGTGATAAAGTTGATAAAAAATTGCTAGATGTTCATTTTCACATAAAGGAATGGAAAATCAATAATTCCCAGACCTAACATGGTTCTTGATGGTCATTATACGAGAACGATCCACACAACGTGTTACGATATCCTCACCCTGTGATAACTGTATCCACCTGAGGATGCAGAGAGACCAGCACACCACTTGACACCCATAAAATTTCCATTAGTATCATGTAGGTAGAATTCCATAAAAGGTAATGGAGAAACATAAGGAGATGAGCCCAAAATAACACTGGTCGATCATAACTTTTATCGAAGATTGATCGATAATGCTTTGTTGTACCAATAAAAGATGGTACACCTGAAGAAAGAAGAAATTCAAGGTAATCCAACCCAATGAGGAATGTTTGATCACACTACTCCCATAGTAAGGAAATAAAGGTTTGAGAATCTCAATCTAGAGAACAATTAAGATGAACAAGAAAGAAAGATATCTTGTCCCATTAGAAGATTTAACAGAGTAGATGTTTAAGATACGAGGGATTTTCCATTAAATGTGGATCACATAAAACATCTTTTATTGACCAAGTAAAGGCATCATGAGAATTACAAAAATTATTATCTGTGTTATGGGCTTTTAATCGGCCTTAAATCCCTTAAAACCGGGCCTTTATTGAGTTTTACGCCAAAGACATGTAAATTTGGATATGGAAATATGAAATAGTTCTCGAAACAATCTTCATTAGCTATGGCACAATTTGTGTGACACTGTTTCTGTGACACAATGTCTGTGACACCGTGTCTTTTACACCATGACTTTGACACCATGACTATGACACTATTTCTATGACACCATTTTCGTGACACCATTTCCGTGACACCAATTTTGTGACATGGTGATTTTGACATAGTGACTGACACTATTTCTATCACACCGTTTCAATCACACCATTTCTATGACATTGTGTCTATAGCACCATTTTTATCACACCATTTCAGTCACACCATGACTATGACACCATTTATGTGACACCATGACTGTGACACCGTTTTTGTGACACGATGACACTTTTCCTAAAACAAAAAACACTTCCCACATAACAATAAATTTGGAAAATTGTTGTGGGTGACTCACCTTGACAACCCATAACACAAAAAACACGATAATTCATAAATGTAATGGGCTAGGGATGTCTGGTCCATTACATGGAATCCAAAAAGATACTAATTATTATATCTATCTATATATATTGTATTAAAAATTAATTCAATGTTATCTAATATTCTTAAATCTTATTATGGGTAGACAATACATTAATATCTAAAACCTCATTAAATTATTAATAAATTTAATAAATGGTTATCATGTATCCCTTCTGAATGATTAAAGCCCAAATTTCTAAATTAAGGTCACTAATATTCTAAAAACTAGCTTTACATTAATAACCCTTATAACACAGAGTAGATCCAATTTTACACATTCGAAACATGAAAATACAATCAACATTTACTCTCTTGAAACAAGTTAATTACATTAAACAATTTTTTTTAAAAAAATGCCTTCATTTTTAATACAAATATTATTGTACAAATTCCATAATTGTAGAAAGGTCATAATGTTTATCTAAGATAACATAAGAAACTTTTACAACAAATCCATAATCAAATATAAGGTAATAAGTTCCAAGATTTTTTTTTTCTAATCTCTAACATGACTTTATGAAAACATTTTTATCTAATCATGATGAACATAGTGAGGGTTATATTTCCCTTAATCATCAATTTTTCAAAATTATCACCTTACGACATCATTAACTTTTTGTGGTTTCCAATACTATTAATCATATTATCTTAAATCCTTATAGAAACTCAACAACAAAAAAATAAAAGGATTCATCTTTATTCCATACATCTATAAATGAATATATACAACATTATTATTTTATTCCATTAGAGAAAAACCCAATAATTCTATGACTTCATTATCATGTTTCTCATAACCAATAGTGATTGAATGAGATTTCCCATATTTATATGTATTTAAGTTGTTTATAACGTCAATATTTGTTGTTAACTCTTTTATTTTGGCATTGATTATAACAGTTCCTATTTACATTGCACTTGAATCATTGGTGTGAGGGAGGTGCATTCGGTGTAGGTTTTCTTCCATTTGAATCATTAGACAATATTTTCTCTTATGTTTGGATATAAATTTCATGATTTTCTTCCCTTGTAAACATAAAATAATTATTACACTCTATAATAAAATTAACTCTATGTTTATTTCCACACATAGTTCAAAATGTAAGTCTCATCATCTTATCTCCATGGTAATTATATTTTCTGTTGAACTCGGTCATACTATTTATGTTAAACAATGAGATTGGAGCATAACCCCATCTTCTATGTAAAAATTTATTGCAATATTCACAATCTCTTCATATATACGAAATTCCATGGTGGAAAATTCTCTTCATATAATTGGATTCAATCCACTGAATAACCTGTGAATATTACATTCTATATTGCTGAAAATATTAATGTTGCATCACGCATGTATTTTGAAATTCTCCTCATCTATGTTGAGGTATTCATCATGACATATTTTTACACAGTAAACTCCATTTATATTTTCATACAAAGAACACTTGGAATTTATTCATTGAAGAATATATTCTTCAACTCATCCCAATACATGGATTCAATTTAACCATTCATCTTCCTATTATTGATTAGATTCCACAAATGATCTACTTCACCAACTAAATATTATACAACTGAAATGAATTTATTATGTTTCGATCAATGAATGAATTAAAATATGTTTTAGTGGTACTAATCCACTATTCAATATTTATTTGCTAGAGGAACCAATAAAAGAAAAAGGTTGATTCCTCATAAAGGAGTGAAGATAAATTTTCTCCCTCCACTACTAATTTCGAATTCTTACATGATTCATGCCTTGTTTGAGAATAGTGATATGATTTTAAATTCAAATTCACATAATATTCATTTTATAAAGAGTATAATCATTAAATATCATATCACATTCATCATTAATATGGTTCCTTCATGTCTGATCCATTGACTAAAACAAGAATGCATAGTGTGAGTAACACTAATTGTAATAGAATAACCACAAAATCAAGGAAAATTACATATAATACTAAAATCTATGACACCCTATGTCTAATCCTATGTTTTTTATTATTATAATAAAACACTATGATTATATAATATATAAAGATTTATCATTTGATACATCCCTATAGATATCATTAGAAATATCTCTAGGGATCTCACACAAGAATATCATCTTAGTTATAAAGGATGAAACAAAATCCACTGATACCATCTATAATGAACCTATATTTTCATAAATTAACATCTCATAATCTTAGTGGAATACTGAATACATCACACTCAAAAATCTCAATGATAAAATCAGATTAATGCCTCGGGAAAAAGGGAAACATGAGAAATATTTTCAAAACACATTTTCTTTTTATCCTACCTAATAATTACTAACTATGAGCCATTTTGAAATTTCATACATAATTATTTTCTTGATATAATAGGGAAAAAAGACAAAAAAGGGGATATCATATGCTTAGTTAGGGTATATAAGGGAGATACGTAATCATAACATGCTCCTAAGGGTATGATAACATAAATATAACATTTGAATATCATATTCATCATATTAATGATACTATACATGATACATGGAATAATAAATAGAATTTAATGAATAAAGATTAATAATTGAATTGAATAAATAACTTAATATATCATAACATTGAAAGAAGACATGGATTTTCTACCGGACACTTAAACCTGTAAAATAATTCTCTATAAGGCAAGGAACATTTCTAGCACATAATAGGGTAATTTTTAGGGAGTACACCAACTATTAATGAAACACTACCATCCCTAGTAATAATAAATTCTTTGTTAGGGATTTTGTTTCCCCATTGTCACATTTTCGATCATGTTTCCCCACCATCCCATAGTTGATCATGCTTGTTGAGTAGTTTCCCATCTATATCTCATGAGGTATAAATATTTATCAAATGCATTGGAGAGAGATATAGGTCCCACCCGTTACATAATGAGGTTAATATGAATATATCCCATGATAACATAATTCATTTATCCTATTAGAACCCATGTAATTAAATTTGTATGATAAAAAATATTCAATCATAACATTACCCATAGAAAAGAAATAGGTTTCATAAATATCATCACATAATAAACACATTCCATTCATAGAGAGAATTTGAGGTTTTATATTTAATAATATTTCTATTAAAACATATGTGTCATAAAATAATGTTATCATAGATAGAAAATAAAATTTGGGAGATCACATGAATATGTTAGGAAAATATAATTTATTCTATGAGAATATTTTCATTTCATTAAAAGCAATGCAAGTTTAGATGAAAAATTTTATTTGAATATAAATTTGAAATATTATAAGTTAGGATATCAATAATTATAGTTTCATATAGGAGGAAAATTATATTCATTCCATATATTTGAAAATCATCCCTTTCATTCATTTTTGTATGAAAATCATAAAGAGCCTTGTTTAGAAAATGAAAAAAAATTCATTTCAAATCAGTTTGTAAAATTTATAACATGGTGAGAAATAAATATAAATATTCATAGGATAATAGTAAAAAAATTAAAAACATAGAAAAGGATGATAAATATTCCACAATTGAGAGTTGAAATAAAATAATCTCCAAAATCCATTCGATTGTGAAATAAACACTTATCACATTATAATTTGTAGAATGGTTTACCCCATGAATAAAATAAATTTATATAGATTTTTTAATAAAATAATATTATTAACTATACTCATAAAAGACATTCATGGGTAGTATATATACACCAAAAAAATTATGTAATTTATAAGGCTTGTGTCTTAGTGAAATAAAAGTTAGGCAAAAATCCCAAACTACTTGAGTATCTTTTGAACCATGAGATCTATAAAATAATACCATCAATTTCTATACATAATATTATTAAATAATTTAATCTCGTTATAGAATATGTCATATGTCAGCATATACACACCATAAAAATCTTGTGTTGAATATGGTATGTAACTTTTAGATATAAAATATGAGATGAAATCCCCTTACCTTATGTCTTGACTATCTTTGTATTAATTCAAATAAAAATTATAATAAATATATGATTATTTTAAATCAAAGAATCAAATATAATAATAATAATCATGAAATATATATTATATTCTTATTCCTTAATGTTAACCATTTATTTAGAATTCCACATTAATGTTATGTTTTAGGTAATATCTATTTTGTTTATTTAATATTTTGTTAATTGTTATTCTTGATACACATTGAAAAATAATGATTTCATTATTCCAATAATTCAAAAAATTATATAAAGATAACATATATTCATTATATAGATAAGTATAAAAATTTATAAATTATACTAATATGAAATTGAATTAACTGTTCATTGAGATAGTAGGTTGTACGTGCACATGAATATTGTTTTTGTTATATTATTGTATTACAAGAAATAAATATAATGATATATATATATATATATATATTATCAATACGTAGAATTATTACTTCAAATATATCGTATTATTTGAGTAATACCATCGTTAATATATATATTATGTAAATTGTGATCAAATCACGACGATTTGAAGAGGTTATATTCCCCATGTCCTCAAAAAAAGATATCATATTAACATAAAATGTGTTTGGATAAATTATTTCATATATAATAATTAAATAATCATTAACACATTATAAATAACATATATATATAATTAAAAAATATTTTACATCATAATTCCCTTCCATGATATTTGGTAATGGAAAATTGTACAACATCAGATTTTGAGGTTGTAGTTAATCATGGACCAGAATTGTTTGTTTCATGACCATTTTATTGAAGTGTGTGTGATTGTAGGTTGAACACCTTATATAACAACGTATTAGTATATTGAAAATTCTAATTTTATCATATAGACATATAATAAAAATAATTTAATATTATTAATGAATAAATGAACAAATAAGTTTCATTGTTGAACATTACATATTTTTTATAATGTCATTATGATTTGAAAAAAAGGGAGTGTTTTGGTTTGATATAGGAAAAAATAATGGAATTAAGTATTAGGATAAGTATGTTGGGAGCATTTTTTGGTGGTTTTGGATGACCCGAATGTGTTATTAAATGTTTCGAGAATATATGGATGGGTTCCATTTTATATTTTTTTAGAAGGAACACTTTTTAAATTTCCCAAATGATTCGCTTATGTTAAATTTAATATCACTCAAAATTTCTCCAATAGGACTTTGATTCGATGAGTTGATATTATCAAATTGTAATATCATAAATTATATAATACATACATGTTTTATTATTATTATATAACTTGTTACTTTGGTTAACCATTAGTTATCCTACTAGAATTTTAACTATGGTAACAAATGTTTTCAATATTAAAAGGATATAAGTTGTACTAATGTGATGTTAATTAAATAATATTTAAATAAATAATTACATTTTAAAACTTATTATAATTTATATGTTTGTTTAAGAAAATTATTGATTATTAAATAATTCAACAAAATATTATATTCATAAAATATCTCATGTTTCAATACTGACATTATTCCTAACATTGAATTTTTAAAAATAAATACCACAGATTAAATTTTATCTAATTTTTTTTAATACACCTCTAAAAATTCCCATTAAAAGATTATTTTTTTCACCTTAATTATTTCAATTATATTTTTTATAAATTATTAAATATCATTTAATTTATTTATTCAATAATTGAATAATTACTACATTTTCATTTTGTTAAAATTAATGATAGTTATTCTTCACTAAAAATAAAAAATAAATTTCCATGATATAGATAAACATTTTATATTTATTAATAATATAAATTTTGAGTCATATGTTTTATTAATGCCCATATTAAAATTATTATACTTACTAAAATTAATTGAGTGACATTTCTTCCCTCTCTTTTATTTTAATAATATTTAAGTTACTTTAATGATAAATTGTCTATTAATATAATAGAAGTAAATATTTACTTGTTAATGATAAAATTAATTTAATCCATGAACATTTTTTAACTATAATTTTGGTTTTATAATATTTGCAGTATCATTTTTACCATTAGTAACCGGATTTATCCTTAACTATAGAAAAAAATATTAATAATATCACTAGTCATATTTTATAAAATATACAGGGCCCTAATTATGAAAATTTGACCATATTATATATAATATTTAATCATTTTACCACAATTCAAAACACATAATTGCATAAAATTATTTTAAAATTAAATCCATTGACTAAATAAGAAAAACTAGTTTTGAAAGAGAAAATTTCAAAAATATTTCATTGTTCTTATATGAGAATTAAATTTATAATTTAATCAAATGACCTATATTAAAAAAACTAATAATTTTTTTTACTATTTATACATTTAATATATTCATATATAAATCTTTACACTATAAATTATTTTGATGAAAATCAATGTTCAAGTAAAGTTCCATATTTTTCATTATTCATCAAAACATGATAATTATTAGAAAAATGGCCAAAAATGAACCAAATTAAAAAATATACCATTATTTAATATAATATTATTATATTTTGAAATATAATTAATAAAAATTCTAAAAAATGATAGATTATGAGGGGAATCAAAAGGCATAAAAGTAATTTTTTGGAAAAGTGTTTTTTATGTGTAGAATTGGACTTGTTCATATATTAATTTGAAAAATTCTATAGGATGAATGATAAAAATTATATTGAATATTATATATATATATATAATTCAATAATATTATTTAACAAGCATTATTGTTTTATTTTAATGTTTTTGATTACCCGTTAACACATTTAAATATTATTTCAGAAAAATATGTACTTTTTTACTTCCATTGGTTATCACATGTGTAAATAATAATTTTATAATTATGTTAATTAGAAAAATAAAAAAAATATAATGACTAGGTTAAAATTTTCTAATTTTAAATATTTAAATTAATAAACTGATATTCTATAGAAACTCAGTGTTTCTTGTAACACCATCTTGGTTGGTCGTGTCTGTTGAAAAATATTAACATGGTGTGACTTATAACACATGAAATCAAAGAAATTTAATTTATTCAGAAACAAGGGTTCATAAAAACTATGGGAGAATCTAGGAATTTCAATCGAGTGATGAATGTTGAAATTGAGCTGGAAGAGAAACTACAGTTGTCTGATGTTTGGATATTTTTTCACCATCACCCCAAGAGGTCCAATAGAGGCTCAGGTATCTAGGGACATTTGTGAGGGAAGCTATAGAAGGTTGGGGATTATAAACCAGTTAATACAGGGATGATATTATGTATAATATATTATTTGTATATTTTTTTCTATACTGATAGACACATGTGAGAGTCATTCCATTATTTCCACTTATCTGGTTCGAGAACTATAGATTATTATAGATCCTTTATCTCAACTCTTTATTCTGGTGAGTCCTATTAGTGGTGAAACAATGATTATAAACCCCTAAAACTAGTGTTACCAAACACTTGGTGGTGATAGTATCATTTGGTACCCATTTTTAGCATCGATGAGGACATAAATTTTCATCTTAGATTCCGATTGGTTATCTATAGTTTATTCCCAAAAAAGGTTGTTTAAGGTGGAAGTGGTGGTGTGTCCCATGTGATGGGATGAGATTTACTTTATGGATGAAAAGGAAACCCTTGAATAAAATAATCGACTCATTCATAGAATGGAGAATGATAACAATCAACAATAGGATAACATTGTCTTTCATGTAGTGAATTCTTTGAGTTTTCAGTTTCTTATAGTGTTGGTGGAGTATAAAGATGAATTTCATGAGGAAATTCTATGATTACCTCAAAATGTAGATTTTTAATTATACATTTAACTACACTATATAATATACCTGATATCCACACCAGTATATTTGATGGCTCCAAAATAGAATTATGATATAAGGGTTCATTTAAAGGATAAGCATACTAAGGTCTTTGTTTTATGTAACATCACACCATGGGAAGCCACTGTGTTGTTCACCAGGATGAAATTTGGGATCAAAAGGTTGTGTGTATATTATCATCACATAAACTAGGATATCATCTATTACAATTATTAACTACCGAAGAATTAGGACCACTTCGATCTATTGTGATGGGAAAGATGGTTCTCATAGATTAACCTCAGATTAGGCTATCACCACTTTTGATTATGATGTGGGCATATACCATCTAAGGCCTTTTAATGTTGTTTCCATCATTATTAGTACAAGGGTATTCCCTTTGGATTGATGATATCCATTTTAGTATTCATGATATTCATTAAAATTATAATTCATACATTATTAGTCTAGTTCACAGTAGTCTTCGTTGACCTTATAGTAGTATACTCGATGTATGAGGTGGAGAATTCGAGTTTGTCGAGGATAGTTCTAGATGTAATCATGTAGAAGAAAATTTCTATGATTCTTTCATTGAAAAATGTATTTATTCCAAGGATCCATTTATTAGGGCGTGGTATCTCAAGAAATTTCAAAGAAGTTAACCTGGAAAAGTCTGAGGTAGTTTCATCATGGGATCCAACAAATAACATGATGGTGGTGTCAAGATTACATTTGAGTGAAGTCCACTATAACATATTCATACATGATTTATCAAGTTTTTTAGTTCCCTTGACATCATTATCCGAAAAGGTTAATTCTTTTTTTTAAATAATGGTCATAGTAAGGTTATCAATAGTTTGGTAAGAGATTGAAAAGAACTCCCCACATTAGATTTCAAGAGGTGGGGTGGCGAGTATGTAGTGTAATGTGATGCATTAGAGAAAAACGGTTGTAGTGTTCTTGTGATGATGGCGATTGTTATTGTCTATTTTCATATTAGTTGATTGCACATGAGTATAACTCTATTACTGAATATTTGTTTCATGTAGTGGATATATTCACACTGAGGATGTGGAAACACTAAATGATGGGTGCGTGATTTATCATCTTTTGTGAAAATGATATTCTCTACTATATCATATATCAAAAGAACCTATGTTGTGATAGAGGCAACGGCTTCAATTTATATAGTATTATGATTCTATAGTTGATATAACGATAGGAAGGGTATTCTAGTAGTATATAATATCATCATGAGATCTAGTTCACTGTTACTAAGAGTGGAATCAGATTAATTTGATTATTATAGTTATAAATTTTGGAGGGGGTGTCTTACCTCTATCCTATTGTTTTTTATACATCCACATGTATAGTGAGTCCACGAGGAATTGATTTGTGATACATAATGTGAGTCCCCACATACTAATATATATATTGTACATCCTCCTCATGGATTTTTTGAAGGTGGGGAGGATGTTGTTTTTTTTCGAATGATGCATGATTATAATAACAAAATTACGGGAGGAGTTTCTAATGGAGTTTCATAAATCAACATTGGAAATACATCATGTTGGGGAGAATATGTTCTAGAATATATTATGTTAGTTATGTTGTCCATGGAAAAAGAAGGTAGTTATAGAGTGTTTCTCCCGATGCCTTACCTCTCAGAAAGCGAATGCTGAGAACCATGTTCATTTGGGATAACCTCAACCCCTTATTGTTATATAGTGGATGTAATGTGGGATATTCTAAGACATTAGTAATGGGTTACAACATAAAACATGGGGACTCCATACCATATTGTTCATCAGAAGAAGACTCACGACAAGGGCCCACTTCTTAGGTACTCGAGATAAGAGTTATGATGAAAACGTGGGAGACATTTATGTTTAAAAAATATAATTTACTATGTATTGTTCCCTCATTATTAATTTTTATTTTAAATTATCCAATCAAATATCTTTTATGGAAAGGATTTTAGGGGACCTTGAGAACTCATTTACATTTCAGTGTTATATTCCTCCCAAATATAGACATATAGAATATGAAGAATATTTTGGTCATAGAGGAAATGATGCGATCTTTCATGTTATAAATTGTTTTTTGTTTGGAGGATCAATTACCATCTGTGGAGATTTTACATATCAACAAATACCATACCACCATCCATATTGAAAAATTTAAGGTCGTGTTCATGCATCTCGGGAGGCCACCACTATGCTATAAATACCCAAGAGAGTCAGAACATATAGGTTCATAATTTTTGATTGATAATATATGAAAAGTTTATGGTCATCAAAGAGTAAATGAGGAATATGAAGAGCCACCATATTGCTTATTTTGGCTGTCAAAAGAGGCCTTTAGAGTTAGATATGGGGGACCATGTGTTCCAATGGGTCTTACCTCTACATGGTTTGCAAATATTTTTATATTGAATTATTATATCTACGAGACTCGTTAAAAACATCCATATACATCGTAGAGATGGTTTGGTGACAGAACTCATAACATTATTTTCAAATTTTTATGTGTAATATGATGTCTTTCTAGTGTCATAAGTGAGGAGTAACATGCATGACATGATTCATGTTATCAACTAGGGATACATGGTAATTGAGGATGGGGATAAATTTTCTTTATGCCTGATAAAGATTAGGGAATGTAATGAGAATATCTTTAATAGGTAATCAATTCCAATATTTTTTGTCTAATGGTGCCCTAAGAATGTAGTATGGAGTTTCATTGAGAGGGGGACCAAGAAGTGCGCTCAATTTCACATATATTTCAGTATCCTTTTTTCCAATATTGGATGTGAAGCAAAAATGTAGGGAAACTTTAAGCAGTATAATATTCAATATATTATTTTAAAATATTCTATGTATTTTTTTAGGATATTTGCTGAAACAACATGTTATTTCAAGGCTAGTTGTTCCCAAAACCAATATTTTAATGTTTTTAGATATATTTAAAATCTCACTTGTCATTTTTCCAAAAATTAATTCAAAACATCTAAAAATAATCATAAATAAAACATTTTATACCATTTTTGAGTTAAGAGTGTGGTTTTTACCCTTGGTGTAATAAAATCTACCCTGGCATCAGGAGTTGATACTGAGCACCTTCATGGTCGAGTAATTTAATAAATGTATTTATTTCAATAAAATGTAAAATATAAAATTTAATTACAAATATGTTTCTATGATAATATTTCATGGTTTTTATAAAATTAATAAAAATCATGGGGTGATTTTGAAGAAAAATTTGAGATGAGATCCTGGAAAACAATATTGATTTTCATCATAATAAATGGTCGATGAACAAATATAAAGTATAGATCTCACCCATAAAATTTATATGAAATCATTACTCATCAGTAATCGATCCACCATGAGTTATATGATTTATATTCTTTTGATTTAACCCTATATTATTTTCCTATTCTAAATTCAAATCAATCAACCAATGGATTGATTCACCGATCGAACATATTGTAGGTGCAGTTTTCATCCAAGTGGGAATATAGATTAATGGGATAAATTTTATATTTAATTTGTGATATTAATTCATCATTAAATTTATAACTAATTTTAATAATCCCAAACTTTATCTTAATATCACTCCTATTTTGTGTGCCACTATTTTTCTATAACCATTATCCATTTTCTTCCCGAACTTTTTTTTATGGTGGATTGAAAAAAATTGGATAATCAATCCTTTTAAATCTTTTTTATGGTAAATTGGACTAATATTGAATATCCAGGATCAGATCGATGGAGTTATATTCACATTTGATGATGGTTATTATCTATTGAGGATAGACTTCAGACCTCAAGATTGAGTGTGTCATGTGATGGGGACAGGGACCAATGGTGACCATTTTCCAATGTGTTTATGTAGTGTATTCTGTAAAGAAGAGACAAAAAGGACCAGTTGAGAAATAAATATGATCTCCATGAGTGAAAAGTGGAATAATTGGAGGCTATTAAATCACATATTTATATAGATAAATATACCATTGGTTCTATGAAAACTAAAAATACATGAAATATATTTCAATATTACAAATCACATGAGATCCTATATAATGTGGTAGGGATTCCAAGGGAATGATAAATATAAAAATCATGTCAAAACTTTCATGAAATGTATGAAATTTAATTATAAGTTCAGTGTATAACAAGGAGGGTTCATGAAAAGGATAATGTGTATATTGGAATTTACATGCCATGTACTACAAATCAAACCTATTTATGAGTACACGGGAATTGACACATTATGTACTCAGACATGGGCATGGATAGACCTAGTTTATATACAAAGAGTATTGTAATTGTACATAGACAAGATTACATGGGATTTTATATAATGTGTACTCATACAGGGTTAGTGAATCGTGCACGGTCTGTGATATAGGGGTATGAACCAATGCTGAAGGGAAAAATTTTGTACTATTATTAAATGGTGCCTACACCATCAATGGTGTATTAGAGACACTTTTTTACTCATCATTTATATTTTTCATTAGAAAATGATACCTAGGTCCATTCCATGAGGATTTAGTATATAGTTACGTCCTATTCATAGGATAGTGATATTCTATACATAAATTGATTGCTACAAAGAGTTGTGGAAACCATTCATAAAAAATTAATTGAGATCACCTATCATCATCATTTCCCTAGATGGGGGTTTTGGTATTGTCGTGACCTACTCAACAAAGGCATTGATTTCTTATATAGCGGGTAAATACAGATTGAGTTTTTGGTATATCCCATTCTCATTGGTGTGATCCCCATTATGTGTATCATTATATTCAAACTTCCTTCATTTAACACTATTCTTGATAATGAATGATCATGTTATCTCATTGATTTTCCATATTCTATTAGAATAATATATTGTGTTAACCTAGAGGATTTCTATGTGAAACCATCAATTAGTAATCCTTGTCTAGTATTCTTGATGTGATTTTAATTATAGAATATGTTTCTTCTCTGAGTATATCTAGATTTCATAAATATAATTTTTTGACATATAACAATGAAGATATGATTATTTATTCTAGATTGTATATTCTTAGTGCTTTTGGGGTTTCCTACTAGGGTTGTAATATTTATCCATTCATTGGATTCTATCACATAATATTTTTCTTATAAATATTATTGAATATTTGGCAGTGTCATAGGGGAACAAGGACTAGGTGGAACATAGAGATCCAGATAGATCGAGATGTTCTATGATATTTCAATTTACTACAGTCCTCACTAACATTATAGGATGAACATATTTTATCTTTCATTGGGGGTAGTCTTATATATGAAAATTTTTCATTTCAGTACTATTTTTAATACAATGATGGTTGGATTTTATATGTATTCATTCATGTTTATTAGTTTTTTTTTATTTTAGAATCGTATGTGCATGGAGAAATGTACCTATGTACAACTACATTATGATAAGGCCTACCATTTTTGTAAAAGTCATAATAAACATGGGTCTCCATCCTCTATCCTATAGAATATGGAATTGGGTTATTAGAAAACTGTAACTTATTGTGATGGGTCTTTGCATTATATGATAATAAACTTTTTTGTAAACTTTGTAATAATAAAAAATATGCTTATAAAAATTTTATATGTATTTTATGAAACTGTCTTGATATTTATTGTGGAATCTATGAACCTTGTAACTAAATGATTATTTTTTTTATTATTGAAATGTATAACCTTATATTATCATTTATTTCTATGTTTGTATTCCCATTTTTCATAGGTAAATTTTGATCAAATGTGTGGATATTTAATGATGGTGAAATGGTCATTATAGAATTAAAGTTACACAATTTTTTTAATGAAAATTTAAACATAATTTGAGGTGAATTGGTTATTGATAAAAATAATATCTTAGGGAGGGAACTACAAGTATAATTTTATATGTAATTATAAAAATTATTAAAAAGGTAAAATAAGATATCATAATGTCGTTCGAAGTCATTAGGCCATGGTTGTGTGTGTGAATAAATTCCACTCTATATATCAAATAATTTAATTTCTTAATAGATGATTGGTAAAAATTTCCATTAATTATCAAATTGAAAAAGGTGAAATCCTACAGCTAAGGGGAATACATAACCCATATGAATTAAGTGAATATTTACTTATAAAAATATCATTTGAGTTGGATCATGGATGTGAATGATGGAAAATTGGTTTACTGATTTTAGGAATAAGTGATAAATAGATTTCAAACTTTTTCCAATTTTATTTCTATGTGAACATATCAAGATAAATAATATAAATAAAAAAAATTATTTAATTTAATTTAATGAATAGGATTAAATACAATACTAAATAATGATGTATTTTTTATTTGTAATGAAATAGAATATTCTTTGTCTCTATTAATTTTGGTTTTGAGAACAATGGTTGTTAATAATTTTATTTCATTGTTATATTTTAAAAATTTAGTCCAATGAACAATTAATTTTTTAAAAATGATATTGAATAATTATTCCATTGATATTGTTGAATAGAAAATTAGTTGAACAATTTCATTGTATGATTAAAATGAATTATAAAATCATGTACTGGATCATGGGATATTTATAATAGTTAATTGATGTTAGCGAATTTGAAATATGGTCTTATTAAAAATAACATGTTAATATTGATATAGAACTCCGTGTTATAATTATTTACTACATTTTTGGAATTATATATTTTCTAATTATTGAATATTGAATTCTGGTTTTTGTAACATATTGAATCTAAAAATATATTTTGAGATGTTTTAGTAGTGAAATTAAAAATATGTAAAATGTTATCTAATATAATTTGAATGTAATTATAATGGTGGATTAAAATATTAAAAATATTCATTTGGATTCCTACCATGTTAAAATTTAAGGGTTGTCACAAATATTTCCCTATATTTACATAATACAGAAGTAGGAGATGAATGAATAGAATATTATAAAAAATAAGTAATATAATTATTTTAATATATGCTCATATGTATGCTAAATGTTTTGTAGTTAATTAAATTTATTATGTTATTTAATAAGGGTATAAAATTTAAATACATTAATTTTAATTAATTTTTAACTAATTTTTTTGATATATTTTATTGACCATACATATTTATGGGATATTACAATATTAACATATTATAATTTCATATTCTTATAGGTTGAATTTATTTAAATGTAATTTAAATATTAAAATGATTAGTTAAAGTAAATTTAAACTATAATTTAAATGAATATTTTATAAACCTCTTCTATTTTATATAATGTGATGTCAACCTCTACATGAAATGCATCATTGTCAATAATACATCCATATGGATGTCCTCATTAAACTTCATTTTCTACATAATAGACTATAATCCCTTACGTAAAAAATGAAATTCCCCTAATTCAAAAAACTATAACAAATATAACCAATAATAGGCGGAGAACTATTTTTTAAAAATCAACATGTATTGAGACCCCTTTGAGTGACCATGAAATCCTTCAAACTATGACGACAAAGAGTCCCAGCACAAAAACTAGTTTGTTTGAACCTGAAATTCCCCAAAATGTAGTAAAAGTTAGATTCAATCTGCCACAATTTTTGAACTTTCCATTATTATTTAAAAAAACATTTATGAGAATGAGAACCACTACAACCACACCCACACATCCCTACATTCTCAACTCACCACATGTACAACAAGTGACATCATGAGTGATAATGTCAAACAAAACTAAACAAAAATGGCATCCTCTAATTGATCCTCATGGTCATATCAAGTAGTACCAGATGATACCACTCCTATAATTATATTTTCACTCTAATGTAGACCTTATCCAATAATATGGACAAATATATACTGACTGGAACTTTGTGGTGCATGAACCAATGTAGGAAAACTATGAATCCCGGGAATCTTTGAATAGTCTACTATCACAGGTCAGAACTGATCATTTTAAATTATAGAATCTATGTAAGAAGAAATTATATATAAAATCATTTTATAAGAAGATGAATTTTGACCCAGGATACATTTTTCCTATTTGTTCATTGACTGAGGCTTTTAGATGATATTGATTTCAATATTATGTGATGTATCCAATAATATACATTTTCTTGTTATTTCCTTATGAATATTTGAATATTATAGACGGAGTGATTTGATATTCTATAGTTAAATGGGAGTGAGGTTGTAGATGGATGGGTGCATAGTGCTTTATATTATCACTCTATGATGATTTGATTCCCTAGTTTCTCGTAAAGAAAATTCTAGTGTTGTGACCAATAAAAACCCAATGCTATGTCATAACTAAAAATTATTATTACTAAACCATAGAACCAACATCCACACATATATTGAGGCACTGTATATTATCATTTACTATCCTAAAAAATCCCAAAATATATTTGAGATTCAGAGAAAATCGACATTAAAAATATATAGAAGATTGAGAAGATCCCTATCTCACACACGATGGCCATCTAGGCTCTCTACAATATACAAATTAATATGACTGTGCATCTATATCCATAATAGAATCACTAAGAAGATCACCTAAAACTAGAAATTTCTCCAGAAAACCCAATAATACAGTTCTAATATTGATGAATTTCAGAATGGTTCTTGACAAATTTAAATTTTTCAAGTGTATGAGAAAGGGAACAAATAGAGTAATGGGGAAGGATAAGAAAAATATATAAAAAAAATTAAAGCACCACTATTCCTCGATCCTGATAATGTTAAAAAATAATCACATCTCTTCAATTCCATACATAGTCCTTCAAAAATGAATTAAACATTCCATCCATCCCCGATTCATTGGGGAGTATTATACATTATTCTTATAAAAGGAATAACATTCTTGATCATTGGATGATTCACTCCGCATGGTAACAAGAATTGATTCCATACATAAGGTGTTTCCTAGATATATATAAGAGCATCAGTGAATTTGTGGAAAATAATTATATTACGAGGGATTGTTCTCACATTTCCCCGACATTATATTTTATTTTATATAATTTTTATGTTCTAATGTAATGTGTAATTTTTTTAATATATTCCTTAATTCTTTATTTATCTTCTCCCTTCCCTCTATGAATGTGGTCTGTCAGACAATATTATAATATAGTGTGGACAGAAAATTGTTAATTTCTTAGGGAGGTCCAAAAATTCATGCTTATTAATTTTGACTTCTTATGCATTTCATTAAAACATCTAAAAATTCATTCTATCACCCTCAATATATTTCACATCGTATATGATGGAATATATGGATTCATGGAATAATCAACAAATGATCGAGTTAGTTGGAGTTTTGTGAATTGTATTTTTTCATTTCATAATAATTATATGATTCCTTATATGTGGCTAAATTCTTTGTGACACAGATGTTTTTGAAACATTATTACTCCTATAAATATATGTAAAGGAAGTTGATTCATTGATTTTATTGAATTTATTGTAAATTTGATTTCGAAAAAAGATATAGAGAATTATTTTTATTATATTTTGATCCTTGAGATAATCCATTTTCATTCTATCATTTGATTATGATTATTACTCTTTCATTAATTCTTCAAACACAAATAAAATTGAAAAAAAAATCATGTCCTTTAAACAATGGTAGAAAGAGACATTAAAAATATTAATATATAGTTGATAATATTATTATACATTCTAATTGTGTAATGAACCTAGTGATAAAATTGATCTATTATTTGTATTAATATTTTTGTGATTCTTTCCCACTACAACAATGTGATCAATCAGTAATCCCTCCCACATTTATGATTCGATAAAAGCTAACTTATTGTGATGGTACATATGATGATTTATCATACCTACCTATACTCATCCGTGGAAAAATATTTCAGAGGAAATAATCATCTATATCTAAGTGACATAACTATAGTGTATAGTCATTATACACATAATATTATATACAACCATCCTAGAGCCATATATGATCCAAAATCCTTGTTGAATCACCCTTTGACTCATGTATATAAATATCATGATAGACCCAACCCATACTTACTCAATGTTCACATGGATTCGTTATTATTGATGTTACAAAAAAATCTCAGAAATCATCATGTATCAATGAATGATATGACTTAGATTGTATCCACTTTTTTAAAATATTCATTTCTCTCATTAAAATGAGAATAAAAGGAATAACCAAAAAACGTTGTCTCCATTCAGTAAAAAGATAAAATAGGATGAAAAAATGATCATTATAGGTTATACTTCACAATTAAATGAATCTAATTAATTGATCTATCAGACTCATCAATGGGGAATTATAATTTATTTGGCTCTATTGCCTTAGCCTCCTTGACTATGAGTAACCATTCTTATATGATAGAATTATATTCTTCTATTCTCTAAGAATCGTCAAATTTACAATAGTTATCCACCATCCATTCTGGTAAATCAATTACCTATTATTTATGAGGCACAAAAATATAGTTTCCATATTAGATAGGTGATGTTACCTTGATTTACTTAATAATTGAGAGACTTCTCATGGATTTCTATGCTTCTAATATGAACAGAATATACTGGTGGATCTAGCATGATCTAGAATTATTAAGACAAAATATATAGGTCTCACATAAATTTAATTTCAATGAGGACAACATGGATATTACGGTAGTTGAATCCTTTATTCCATAGGATAGTCAAGATGTGGTCGAGTTAGTATGACCTCCTTATGATATATTTTATGATACATTGGAACAAGATTCCATATATCGCTCAATGTGGGATATTGTATGTTATATTGAATGTCTATAGATTCCAGGTATAACTTAGAGTATCTTATAGAGATTGGTTTTTATCATGTAATAGGTTCCTTTAGATAAAACATAATAATAATCTCATCTAATATCAATTACATTAAAATAGTCTCAATTTCTAAATACCATTATAGTTGGAACATGTTGATGGGGTCTTCTTTTATTGGAACATCCTCTTGTGATTGAGGTGGTAGAGATAATATAATAGGTAATTATAAAAATTGATTCATATTGAATAATATATATTGGGTTATAGAAATTTACAATCATCCCTAGAATAATAGTGTTTTAAAAAAAACTTCCTCTTCCTCTAATGAGTTTGCATATATCTCGTAGTGTGTTCTCCCTAATTTCATGGATCTGGAGTTTTAGTCATTGATACCACATTATTAGATTTTACCAAAAGAGTATCCTCACCCCTATTATTTCTATTTTAGTTGTGGAATCCTAAATTCATTGAACATTTACTTATATCCCAATTTTATGGGATAGAATTCACTTCTACTATGATCTTTAGGGATTCATTTTTTGTACACAAAATGATGGTTGAGAAGGCATAATTGTTTAATTTCTAGCAAATTGACACATAATTATAATGTGGATTAACATTAATAGTGTCCTAATTGTTAATAATGACTTATATGTTATATATATATAGTTATATATAACATTAGATGTTAATGTTGAAATCAGCATGTTATTCCTAGGAATTTGATGAAAATGGAGTACAAAGAACATATACATACCAAGATACTTTTCAAAACCAACGAATTTATTCAAAGTGATGTGAATGTAACTTTTAAAAAATATTTCATGCATTATATTTAATAATTCATGAAGATATATAAACCTTGTCATTAAATTGAGAGTTAAAACATCATTATGATCTATTATTTGGGTTCTCAATTATCATACCTTATACATCATCCCTTCAATTTTTTATGACGGTTAAAACATGCACTATCAATAACCATCATCTATAATTGATAAAATTGGTATAGATGGATTTAAAATTTTACCATTACCATACAATAAAATGTCAGTAAGTTTCCTTCCATGTCAGGACCTCTCAAATAAATCCAAATTTTGATCATATTATGATGAAAGTATTTTTTATATGGGGAATATATTTAAATTGTAGTTTAATTTGGAATTTTTCTTCTATCAGATGTCTGGATATTGTTGTCCAATGTTATGTCTCATAAATGTTGTATTATCTCCTACTAAGGGGTATCTAGTCTATCATATAGCATGGGTGAAACACGTCCAAGAATATGGATAGGGGAATATTTTCTAAAGATATAGAAATCCCCTTTTCCACAGTTGACATCATCTCCCCAAGGATTAGACAAATAGATAACATCTGTTGGGGTTTCGCCAATGGTCTATTGGGGTGATAGATGGAGAACACACATTCTCCAAATCCTATTTATGAAAATGAAAATTAAATATAGTTATCAGGGGCACTAAACTCTTATACAACATTCTTAATGTGGTATCATTGACTTATGTTCTCAGGGTTATGAAATTCATTTCACCCATCATCTAATTTTTTATTTTTGAATCCATCATCATTTAAAAAATTTACCATGGGTAGATAACAAATGAACTTTGGATATATATTTTTTGTAAAATAATATATTCAAAAGGTAGATAATATATTGACATGGGATAAGAGGTATGGACTAGCTTTAAATATAAGTTAATGTCATTAAATATTCATAATGGGGAAGAGGGAGGTCCCAATGAATGGATTCACATATGTGAATGGCGTTAAATGATGTATGTTAATTTATAAAAAATATGGTATTCTTAAAGATATAGATGTTATAAAGGATAAATAGGTAGTTCATTTCCTTGTCTGATGGAGGATAAAGTTGCAGAATTTTTTATGATCCTTAGTATTTCATCTTCAGTTGGAGTGATTATACATTTTCATTATATTTTCCACATAATATCCAAATAGTGTTTTCAATTATCATCATTATGAAAAATCCAGTAGGCCTATGGTTGATATTAGATAGAAGGAACATATACTTACCTTATATAACAATTTTATAAGACTTTAGGATGAAACTTTTTTTCCTTTATCAGAGTGATAATATGGTAACATTCCCATCACTAATTACATATGTGGAATTTAGATAATGATAATATATTGGTATTATAATACATTTCTTGTATGTCTTATGAATTTTTACTATTAAATTATACAAATAGAGAAAAATTGATTTTGTGGGTTACCATTAACAACCATTGCCTTTACACCATTATATGAATCTATATTTAGTTGTTTTTCTCTAGACATGATAATTTATTTTGATACACATTAATTTATGTGAAAGAAAATATGGTGTGTAGGTATTTAAATGACATTAATATTGATATATTATACAATTATAAATTATTTAATGTATATGTTATATAATCATGGTTCTTATTCACCACTACCTTCATATATGATCATATAAATGAGAGAATATCTACTGGGGGAAATTGAACTATGAGGGATGAATCTATTGATAAAAGGGAGTGGAACCTAATAAATTATTTGCAATTCATTCCATACATGTTATTTTTATCCCATAAACATGTTTTCTGATAATAGCATTAACTATTCCATAATACATGCCCTCAATAATAATCCACTAGTATGAAAAATTCATATATCAATATCTTAAATATTAACCAGTGTTATAATACCATGTTCACACATAATTAATGTTATCACATAATTTGATACAATAAATAATAATTAGATAAAATTATTATATGAGAGGGGAATCTATTTTCATTCAAATTTAGAACCATGAATCGATGTAATGGAATTTAAATTTACAATTAAATGTAAATATTCATGTCCTTAAACCCTAGTCATTTCACACAAATATTGTTGCCTAGGATGTCCAATATCTTTTTCTCACATACCACTATACCCTATTATCATTCCACACAGAATATCATCAACCAAAATTTTGTGCTCATGATAGGTGTCATGGGACCATACATGAAGCACTAAACTATGATATTTATTCTTAATAAATATACCCCATGGAAACTATTTAGTATACTTTTAGGAGATGATTAATGGACCCATTTATTATTAATAAATATACCCCATGGAAACTATTTATTATAAATTTATGAGATGATTAATGGACCCATATATATATATGATCCTAGGTATTCCTTTCCTACATTATTTATATCCTTAATCAAATACCATAGGGGGAATTCATATGATTTTGGTAATTTATCTATCCAATGGTTTAACAGGTGAAAACCATTTCCAAAACACATAACACATAGTTTTATATAATATGATGTTGTTCCCCACATGGAAGTAGCATAATATTTAACCAGACATCCTTATAACCTAGAGAGAACAAAACTATGGAAACACCTTTGTTGTTCAATTCCCTAAATTTACACCTCATCCAATATCCCCACCAGGGAGACACCGCAACCATGTTTCCTTTTGGGAAATAACTTTTTCTACACTAAAATTAGGTCACATATGAAGCCAAAAAATATGATGAATGACTATAATTGAAATGAAAATGTTCAAAATAATGAAAGTTAATAACATGATGATATTAAAGAAGTAATGTAAAACCTCATGGATCACATGTAATTTCATTGTTTATGACCATTTGTGGAGGAATTCCAATTTTATTTCATTGGGTGTATTATATCCCTAAAATAGTGTCAATGAGATAAATCTTACCACAAGACATAACAAACCACAAAATGTTAGGAATTTATTCTGTGTGGTCCTTTTAGGGAATTCAGAGCAAGTTAATTAACAAACTTGTGGAGTCATCCTTTAAAGAACCCAACCTAGAAAATATATTACTATATTAAGTAAAACTATGAAAGGAATTACGAATGACATTGTTTCACATAAGGGATTCATATAAAATCATTTAATCATTCCAAAAACACCCTCAATATATTTATTATCACTATGGACACATGATTCCTAAATGTGTTAACCTATTTTGGGAGAAAAATTACATGATGTAACCTATACATACTTCATTTCATGTCTAGATATTTAGAAAAAAAAACATGAAGGGTAAATTAAAAAAGAATAAATGTATTATATGAGATGATTTAAATTTTATTTCTTGGAATAAATACCTCAAAATATGATAGGTAATTTGAGGATACCAATGATGATGAAGGAAAACTACCTCACATAGTATGACCTATATGTCCAATCATATGAAGGAGAAAGTTTCAAGGAATAATACATGGGTGATATACACATGGATAATAGCCTATGGAGTAAGTCCTTGTAAGGTCATCCAATGAAATTTACCTCATAGTAGTTGTGGATCCCAATCCACCACATGAGGCCCTCTAACAAGGGTAGTTCATCAGTTCAACATGAGGGAGGATTTTTTCAGCGTTACCACATTTGTGTGAGGGGAGGTAGTATTTGAGAATAAAATTCATCTAAATTTTCCCTATCATCCATGAAAATAAATATATCCATTATTAAACACAACCACCTATGATAAAATTATATAAAGGAAAATATTAATTGCCACGATGATGCCACCATACATACCAGATTAGGTATCTCTATAACTTCGTAGTTATAATGTACATAGACATTAAAACACATTTTCAAAATACATAAATCATTTACAAAATTGATGTTAAATGACCATATTAGCTAAGTTCCTTTGGATATTTTGAACAACATGTTCTAACATAGTGAACAATAATCAATTTTTCCAAAAAAGTTCTTGACCATTAGTAAATCTATGTAGAAACCTTCTATCCTAGCCTAGGGAAGGAAACATGAAAGTGGTGTGCTCATATTCTTTTTAAATGTAAACAATGGATATAGGTATGCATAAACATGATAATAGGGTTATTAGACCACGATAAAAACATTATAATATCATAACCTTCCTATCAAATATAATACACATAAATTATGAAATATATGTAATATGTTCAAAATAAAATATTAATAAAGAAATAATGAACATAATCCATGAAATCATATCATAGGAATAAAACTTGGAATGATAGCATATATAAACATATGATATAATTCCTTATCTCTCAAGAAGAATTTTTAGAACTTATCAAGGTACATCATTATAATTTCACCGAAGGGGAAGAAAACACAACCATCCCTACTCAAAGTTTATTCCATGTATGGTATTGAGATTCCCATAGATCCAATTGTGAATCAGGTCCCCCATATTCCCAGAGTGGATCATGTTTCCTTAGATTCTGTCTTTATGGTTACTACTCATACTAGGTAGGGAACACATCCATACCCAGTAAAATTCCACTCCATAAATGGGACTGGGTTTCCCCATAATCTCATAGTGTTTCAATCCAATTAATTTTCTTCCCATAATTATATCATGAAATATAAATCTTTACCCAATGTACTGGAGAGAAAATAGGTCATACTTCCTACATAATGAAATCATAAATTCATGTTCCACAAAAAAAATCATATTATGAACCTTGAAAATAGATTTGTTCTATATACATCTTATAATAATCCATGAAATGAAATTCATATCAATAAAATTTCATCACATAAAAACATAACAAAAATATATAGGATTCAAGAATTATTTAGTCGAAGAATAACCTATTTGATGATGTAGGTTTCAAAGGCATATAATGCCTGAAAGATAAATCAGGGGTCATTAGAATCATTTCATCAAAACATAGATAAAACAAAAAATAAAATTAATGGAACCTTTAGATAAATTATTATAATAGAATGAGTAATATCAACATAGGTCTTATTAGATGGAAAATAACAGGGAATGATATTTGGAAAACATTTTTTTAAGAAAAATATCATTTCATCTTTAAAGAATAGTTTTCAAAACAGAAAACCTATTTAAAAAATCATTTAAAAGATACCTAAAAAAGATATAAATTAATATTTTAGAACATTATAAAAACCATTTTCTTCTAAAACTTATAAATATATATATAAAGTAGTTTTTAATCCATTAATTTGAAAATAAAATCAAATCTTATAAATAAATTTGAAAAAACTTTTCAAACCCATTTTTCCATGAAAAAATATAAAAGAAGCATAATTTTTTTTATAAAAAATATATCTTAAAAAATATAAATGAAGAATGAAAGTCATTTAGAATATGTTCCCCTTAAAAAAGTATAAAATAAAATTGATATCATTTAAAATCCATTTTTAGGATAGCTTAAAAAAAGAACCTTAACAAAATTTTGAAATCATTTTCACTTGAAAAAATATAATATAATCCTTATAATCTATGAAGTAACTTTTAATCAAATAAAATATTTTAAATAAAATTTTCGTTAAAAAATTGTTGAAAACATTTAAAATAAACATTGAAAACTATATAACATTTATGAAAAAAGATATTCCATTAATACAATTATAAAATGATATAATATGGTTAATAATAATAGTAAATATCCCTTACAATTATTTAAAATGGTGTAACATCTTTAGAAATTTCATTGAACATTGTAGAAATAAATTGAAATATTTTTTAATTTTTTTAGAAATCATAGGTTTGAAAGAAAACTAATTTTTTTCTAAAAGGAAAAAAGCTAGAATTTTCATATAAAATTCTTACATATCATCAGTAATAAATTTAAATAAATGGTACTATTACATGAAGGTTTAATTTTAAACTAATAAAATGATATGTCAGGAGTTTTATTAATATTTGGATGATAAGATTTCATCAAATTAATCATAATCATAAACAATCTCCAAAGGCATTGAGTTTATTTCCAAAAACTCCTAAAACATGGTAAATTTGATCCATATATTACATGTAAGAAAAAGAAATTAAATTTCACCTAAAATATACATAAAAAGATGATATTAATGATATAAAATATCAATTTACTTTTATACACATCATATAAAATTTTAGATCTATTATATGTCATGTGTCTTAAAGAAGGCAATGGAAGAAAATATTTCATTTCTTATTTGGTATAACTTGAAACACATACCGCATGAATGAAATATTTGAAAATGGATATATATGTATCCATTAATTTATTTATAATTTTAAAATATTAAATTCATGGTTAGTAAATAAACCACTCCAAATAATAGAGTGGTTTACATGTCATGTATCTAAATGATATAAAAAGTGATATGAAATCCCTTTACCTTATTACATGACACTCGTAGTAGTACTAAAAACATAATATATAACACAAAAAATGTTATTATAGAAATTTTAAAGAAATATATTATTATATCTGATAAATTTTTTTTATTATAACATTATATTACATACTTATTAAGAATTCCATGTTATGCTTTGGCTTCTGGAAATATCCACCTTTTTCCAGATGTGTCTTAATTAGATATATTTTTTGGTAATCATACATGTATCATGAAATATATATTTTAACCAATTATATAAATATTATTAATTTAAATTATATTTTTATTTCTAATAATCTTTTGAATATGGTCATATGAAATGGAATACATATTTCATAGAGAGAGTACGAGGTACATATGTGTGAACATTGTTTCCGTTATATTGTTTTTTTTTCAAAGGTGGGGCTAGGCCCCAAAATATTATATTAAAAGAAGATCAAAGGAGAACACCGAAAGTCAACATGTAGGATAATACATCAAGTTCCCTGTCCCGGTGAACCAATCTTTTTCCTTACCTTGTCAGCAATTAATCTTTCTTTCTCTCTCCATTCGTTCCATGTTTTGGCACTGATATGCCTTCGACCTCTTCCTCTCGTATAGTGGCTTTCAAGCTCCTTGGCTTGCTGTAGCAATGATTCTACATCTTCATCCGAGCTGTCAGCTTGCACCTCCTCCTTCATCTTCAAGGCCTCCTTTCCTACACTTTTTTGACTTCTAGTTCTGACTTGTTGCCAAGTACCTTCAGCATCTCCATCTTTTTGGTGGCTTTTCCTTGGTTTATCTGTTTTCTGTTCTGTCTCCTGCACATCCAGTGTAGAGATAAGAGATGATTCTTTCAAGGTGTTACTCACCTTCCCCGCTGGAGTGGCCGAGGTGTTTTCCACCACTTCATTAGCCGGAGTGATTGAGTCTTCAACAGCCACTACAACAGGTTCATAAATTGATGGAGCCAGAGAAAGAGAAGCAGAAACAACCTTTTCAGAAAATCCAGGTGAAGCAGTAGCTTCACAGTTTTTAAAACACCCACTCAAGTCAGAAGGTGTCTGCTGAATTTCCAGCAGTTTTTGTGGGTGCAAAGTCGTGGTTTCCACCTCTTTCCGAGGGGGATCAACAATTACAGCCTCTAACTGGCCTGCAGCACTACAAGGAAAATTGGAATTTCTCACATGCTCATGAGGAGAGATCTGCCTATCATCCTTGCCAGGTGAGGGAAACGTGGGTGATGAAGCCCCAATATCCCCCTCAACTCCAGGAGGAACAGCCACAGTGGGATCAGAAGTTGGATACAAAGGCATTTTTCCAGCTTTTTTATCAGCACAAGAATGTGTGTCAGAGGAGGAAGAAACTACTTTCACCAAAAAAGAATCATCTTGAACCTTGGGCAGGGGGGTCTGGGAAACAGTGAGCCCCACCTTTGCCGGAACCTGAGTGAGGTCCTTGGCAATATGGGTCTCACAATTCTCCCCGTGCTCAACAATATCAGCCCAAGACCGAGTGCCATGCTGTCCAGTGATCAACTGAGATTGATCATGTACAAAAGATGGATCCACAATATGATCTGCTGTGTTATCTGCCAAAGTATTATGCATAGCAATAGGCGGAGGTGAAACAACCTTCTTTTGATTATTGTCAAGATCACATTGGACATAAGGAACAGACATCGTCTGAGCAGTATTAACAGAAATCAGGACATCCCCATTAAGACCAGCAGTCTGTGTAGTTAAACCAGAAATACTGGTCTTCTGGTGATGTGATTTTTTGAAGCAGGAATGCATATCATGCCCACGTTTAGCACAGGAAGCGCAAACAATTGATCTTCTACAATTTGAAGACTCATGACCTATAGTCTTACAGTCTGAACAAAACTTGGGGAGGTTTTCATATTTGATTTTCAGTTCCAATTCATCAACATCAGTAGAGAGAAAGACCTTATCAATTAGTGTAGAACAAAGATCAATTTCAACTAAAAACCTGGCATAGTGTCCATACCTGGCAGCTTCCGTTTCCTTGTCCAATTTGATTGGAACTCCCATTGCTAGAGCAATATCATATAGAATGCGAGGGTGCCAAAGGATCCAATTTAAACCAAATACCTTCACCCAAGTCTGAACTGTCGTATTTCCTATTTCTAGTGGGTTAAAGCTTCTGTCCCATTCTCGGATATGCAAGGCTCCAGGCTTGAAGGAGATAGAGCCGTGACCCCAGGCATGCATCTTATGGTCTTCGGATGGAAATAAGATGTGGTAAAACCCTTTCCCTAAGGAGATGCATTTCCAGGAATCGAAACCCCAGACTTCCGTCAAGCGTTGTATCAGAAGTTCAAGCTTCCATGGCGTAGAGCCTTTCGGCAAGATGAGTCTGGCAATGATAGAGTGTGCACCCATCTCCAGTCTTTCCGATATAGCATCCATATCAGCTTTGACGTGAGCTACTGTGCCTTTCCTACGAATACCAGCATTCGAAGCTTTGAAGGAAGTAAAGTTGCGGTTATGAGAACTGACCTCATTCCTATTCGAATCCGAAGATTTTCGATTCACGAGCGCTGATGCTGCCTGGAGTTTATGAGAATCGAAACGCCCTTGTGCGAGAAATTCCGCCATTGATGTTGAAGACGGAGGATGCAAACCCTAATCGACATATCGAAAAGCCAGGGTGTGTTCCGCGCTGCTCGCCATCCCGTACTCCCTCCCTTTCCGTTATATTGTCATATTGATAGATATAATGAAATTAAAATATATGTATATATATATATATATAATAAAATTTATGTCAATTATAATGTAATATATATAATATATGGTAACTAATAACATTCTTAATACATTCAGTGTAGTTAGTGAACGAATCACATTGCTTTGAGGGAGCGATAGTCCACATTTCCTCAAACAAAATTTTCGTATATAAACACAGTGGAATGTATAATGATATATATTATAAAAAAGACAAAAAAATGTAATAAATTTCAAATATATCATTTTTAAATAGATTTTCCATAATATTCCCCACCATTAAAGCCGATAAAGGAAAAACGAACAATCAACATTTCATGGGGCACCAGTTTGTCATACACATAAATAGTATATTTACAACACATTAGATAAAAGTGAATATAAAATTAGGATTGACCATAAGAATAATAACATATCAGTATATTTAGGATATTATTTATTATAATAATTCAATAGGATGAGTTGAGGTGGTGGATAAAGAAAATAAATGAAATGAGGTTCAGTGATGGTGTTATATCTTAATCAGTTAAATCATTTTGGTTTGCACCAATGGGCATTCATGAAAGGTTTTATACCAGAAGAGGGGATTTAAATAGTGATGTATTTTCATGGGGATTTCTATTGGGATTATCTTGGCCAAACATTGGTGGTTTGAGTTCTGTTAAATTGAGAGAGATGTGGTGTCCTTTTATTGGGAAGGGTAATGACACACTTGACATTTTTGAAAACAAGTTTTGTAAAACCATATTTTTAGCTAAAAATCATATAAAATAAACAAAAATAAACAATGATAATGTTTATTGATTAAATATTGACATATAATGTGTGTTTAAAATGTTGATATGTCATTTGGGCCCATATTTTGAAGGTTTATTCCCTTATACGGCTTAATTTTACCTTAATCATCATAAATAATTTTAACAGCATTACCATATATTTACTATAAAAAAATTAAATTATTATAATTTATAATTTATTCTTATTCAAAATATAGATTCGATTTTTTCAAATTCCAATAACAGAAGTGGTAAGAATTAATTTTAATTTAATCTCAGAGGCGTCACAATGCTCCGAGATTTTTCATGTGAAACCGATCTAATTTTTGTTAAGTATTAATTTCAAATTGAAATTGTAAATTGTTTCCAATGGTGTTAATTGGTTTAATTTATGAATACTATATATATTTATACTTTAAATTATAATTAAAATATAATTAAACAAAATTAAAGAATTAGATGAAAATGTTATTTTTAATTAAAAATAAGTATTTTTCATTATTATTTAAAACATGAAACTTCATAGAACAATTCAAATTTTCAAAATAAGCTAATTTTTATGTGTTTATTTAAAATATTAAGATTACTGGAATATTTATTTCTATAAAATATAAAAAAAATTGATTAATATAGGTCAACAATTATATTGTCGTAAAAATACAATTCTAAAAATATTTATTTTTATTCGAAATATTGTGTTTTTTATTAACTTGTTGTCATCCAAAATATTGAATTAGAATAAAAATATTTGATTTAATATATAAAATTTATATTTCATTATTATCATTCATCAATAGTAATTAATTAAATTTATTAGTATCAAATTCTAATGTTATCTTAAAAGTAGTTTCCATAAGAATCATTACCTCTATATTTAATTAGTTATTATTTTCATTTCTAATTATCTCATATACATTGTCTTAATCCACATATTTTTATAAGTTAGTTAACTAAGTTAATAAATTACAACATAACACATGTGGTATATCTTATTATATTAACTTCTACTAAATTAAATAATATATTATTATCTGTTAAAACTTATTCTTTCATGTTACACAACCCATTGAGGAATGTCAGTCTTACATGAAAAGTAATCTAAACTCTATGTAATGTATAGGTAAAGCTACCATTTTTTTGTGTATAGTTTATAATAAAATTGGTAATACAAATAACTCAATATCAACATATATATTTATTATATATATATATATAATTCTAGTGTTGCGTTAAATGAAAAATATAAAAAATATTAAATAAATTCATAATAATATTCCATAAAATCATGAGGTTTTATAAACGAACACTACTGTTATATAAGGTTGTCTTGTATTCCCACTATTTAAGTATTCTCTTGTGGTTTTCCTCTGAGACTGATAATATCCTCACGGTATCCGGATCTTATATTACCTTAATTAGTAGGTCCTCAGTAATAAGGTCATCAAGTTGATATGTCATGTTTTATATAATTATTTTTAAAAATCATACATAGAATGTGAATTTACAAATGATTTTTAATCATATTATCACATTTCCAGATGAACTTTATTGGAACATTAATGTTTTTAAATTTCTACATATTCACTCATTTGGTGTATAGTTTGTTGAAACCATGTGTACACTGTGTAAATATTTTTATTCTCTAGTGGAGAATAATTTACTAGTTTTTTAGATAGTTACTCTATCCTTGATTCATTCCCATGAATTTTTACAGAGTGCTATGTTATAAAAACTATGTTAGATCTTGTTTTATCCAATTATGTTGCCAAACCAAAATGTTGTACCTAAAGGTTTATAATTTTGGAATTAGTTTAAATTTCTCCTCTAAAATTTTCCTATATGACACCACCTATTTCAAGACATTATTTCATACATATATATAATATCTTAATGGAATAATATAAAATATATTTAAAATATACACAGCTGGGGAATGTGATGGTTTACTTTATTTTTAAGCTAGATAAAAAACTCTCTTATTTTTTAAAATATGATCAATATATACCATAAACATCTTCTCATTTACTAGTCATCATTTACATAACCTAGTTTTAAGAATTATTCGTATCATAGGAAAATGAAACATATGAATGGTACAGATCAGATGATTAGTTAGGGTAATCATGGATAATATCAATTGATGATCACATGATAGAATAAGATAAACACAAGTGTATGATATTATAATATAATTGATAAATTTCATTCAAATTCAATCATGTATCATTGATTTGAACCATGGATTAAAATATTGTAGATTAAAAAAAATGAACTATAAAATTAATAATTCATCATAAATCAATAATTGACCTTTAGTATAAGTCATATATTCATGTAACTATCAACATTTTAGAAATCACTATATATTTCATTGTTAACATATGAGATAATCAAATCAAAATAGACCATGCATCAAAACATATTTCCCATTTTAAAATTGATCAATAATCATCACCTATTCACAAAACATGAACACATAAATTATCAATTTTCCCATATATGATCAATGACATCATTTATTTTCATGTTGATTATTTTCCATATATTTTCCCTATAATTATCTATTAATTTATAAATTATTACCCCATACATTGGAGAGAGATACATGACTCCCTCATCACATAAAAAAAATGATTTTTTCAACAACGTAATTAAAAATTCTTCATATTATAACCATATAATATTCATGGGTCTGATAAACCACTCATCATAGAGTAACCCATAAAAATTAAATTGTCTTTATAATCATCTCATAAATTTATCTCAAAATATTCCATGGAAAAGAAACAGGTTTCATAAAAATATCTTCATTGTTATCATAAACAATTATGAAAAAACATATGGATTGTATCCTTGGATAATATCTCTATTAATGATTATGTATAATTATAGGACATCATATTATATGTAAAATTATCTTAAATGATTAATTAGATAATTTCATGTTTAAAATAAAAAATTTCACATTAAAAATAAACATTAGTAAAATTAAATGATAAAAAAACATGATGAAATATTTTTTAATGAAAAATATACTTGATACATATAATTTATGATATAAAACATTTATTTTAATAGGAGTTATAAAATAACATTCCTGATATACAAGATAAAATAACAATTTTTTCACATTTTTAATAAAATGAAAAATCACCCCATTAAGAGATCCACAAGATTATTCATTTTAATAGATTTTGTAAAAGCATATAAATAGGTTTACTATAATTTATGATATGAAAACAATAAAATGGTTCGATACATATTCTAAATTATTTCCTTTTTATCTTGTGAATATGATTTTATTATTAAAAAATTTCATATCTAGTTCACTATTTCTGTTTTTTCAGGAATGATGACACACATGGTTAGAAAAAATAGTCTAATAGTTTGATTGTGGAGAGTGGGGTTGAATGAATATAAAATCATTCTCATTTGTTTTGTTATTAATGACTTTCATTCATAGAAACTCCTAATGGTTCCCACATCCTAAATATTAAAAAAAATTCCAATGGATGGTGGTTAATTCAGGTTACAAACCCAGTGGCACATATGAACTCACATTGTTTGAGAGGATGAGAGGTATCACTCATAAAACCATATTGGTGGAATTATTTCCTACTCTAGGAATATCATATTGATTTATGATATGGTTGATAACCACTTTCTAATAATGATAGAGGACAAATTACCCTGTCTAAATGATCTAGTATTGAATCTGTCCATCTAAAAATGGAGGTATATTAATGCGTCCATATGTATGTATCTGAGGTACTTCATGTAACACTGCAAAATGATTACGGGTAAAATGGATAAATGATATAAATCATGCCAACATGGTGCACCTTCCTTTTTTAAGAGCCAGTTTGATTATAAAACCATAGTTAAGTTGTGCCTGGTCTGAAGTGCTGATCAGGATGGGTGACCCTCTAGAATTTTTCTTAGGGTGTGTGTGATTGAGGAAAAAGCACACTAGAAAGGACATGTGTTGGAATGTAGGGACGTTCATTAGACATATGACCCATTTGGGCATGTGGGTGGGCCTTAGGTTGAGGGCCTCATGTCTTCATGTAAACTTGTGGTACCTGGTGGCACTGGACCCAACAACCATGTTAAGGTGGTGTGTTGGTTATTTCATTAGGACCGAGTTGTTACAATTAGTATTTGTGCTTGTACCCATCATTATGTGTAGTGAACTTCCTGCATTGATATTTAGGGAACACAATAATGATGTGGTGCTATATTGGGGGGGGGGGTGAATATAATACCCTAGAATGACAATGGGTTAAATGACTAAATGTTATGACTCGTGTCAACAAGAACAAGATTATATTTCAGAAGCATGTCTAATTAGAACACCTCCTATAATCATGCTTGTCCTGGAGTGCTGTGCTAGATGGGTGACCTTATGGGATGTTTCCCTGGTTGTGTGTTACTCAGGACAAAGCACACTGTAAAGGACATGTGTGGGGATATAGTGAAATTACTTAGTTAGATGACTAGTTAGGGCATGTGGGTGGGACCTAGGGTGTGGACCACATGTCTTCTAGAAAATTGGAGGTACCAGGTGGGAAACGACCCGATGACCACATTATGGTTGGGTGTATGTGATGTCACTCGGTCCCAATTGTTATACTTCATCAATTACCCTTTAATGGGATCCTAAATTTTTTATTTTCATATAAAAATGAAATCTAGGGTTTACTATCATCCTGGAGGTGATTACTATTTTTAGTATGTAATTTCTCCCTTATGAGGTGTCCTATGTATCCTTCATATAACAAGATTTTAAACCATTATAATTTTTTGAACACATGTTTTTAAAAAATCAAGAATAAATGACATATATGAGAACACCTAGGAATCAAATATTCACGTTGGGCCTCATGGATGAATCCTATGTATCATAATTATGATAGTACATAGATTCATTATAATATTATCACTCCCTTAGGACATTCCATGAGGTATATGCCATTATATGAAAATAGTAATATCATTTCACTGATCGGGGCATAAAAACTAAGGTTTCTATGGCTGGTTCACATCCACAATGATTTGTATGTGTAATAATTGATAGAATTTAATTAGTGTATCTCTATATATATGTGAAAATTATTCCCTAGGACAACTATTAAGATATTTTATTTGGATCTCAGGCATTAGTAATGATTTATACATGTCTAAGTCATAGAAGAAACTAGTACCCGCCCGTGAATTTGCACGGTGATAAAACAAAATTCTTAGTTCATGAATTCTCACAACGATATAGTTCACTGGTTATATGAAGGCAATACAATATTATGGAAAAACAAAAGAAACTGGGAAAGTAGTTAACTGTATAATGTGTAGTAATTAGAAACTAGAATTAGGTGGACATAATTTGTTGAAAAGAACAACAGTTTCATAAAAATTGTGAAAAGAACATGTTAAGAATATCTGTATAATCTATTAATAGTATAGATTATAGAAGAAATAAAAATTTAAAATAAATGTTGAAAATAACTGCTTAATGCTATATTTTCAATTAACATGAAATTACATGATGAAATATCAATATATTTGATTAGCCTTTTAGTTTTAGCTATCCTTCAATCTGAGTTTCAGTTCAATGGAATATATTGTTGTAGTAGGGGAGTCTGGAAACATTCTTATATATCTTCATAAGCACGACTTGTTGGTTTAATGGTGTTTATTTATAAAGAACAATTTTTAAATTTGGAAGGATATTGCACTTATATATGAAAGAGAAATAAAAATACATTAGTGTTGGTAATAATAAAAAAATGAAACTAAGCAGATGATTAATGGGAATACATAATGAAAAACCCAATCAATAGTTGGTGCTAATTATTTAATCTTCATTTATGTAGATGTTTTTTTTGGTAGATCATTTTATACAGCCTGATAGAAAGAAGGTAATGTTGAAATAAATCTACATCATCATATTCATCCAGTGACAATAATCTAAAGATGTAATAACAATTATAATGATTAATAAATAGTAATGAAAATTAAAATTAGAAAATTGATTCGAAAAATGAAATAGATTAAATTGGTCATTCTGGAATTGTAATGTATACAGAACATAGCATATAAATAACTGTTTCCCTATGTCATCACTATACAATATAATAGACTGTTAGAATTCAAATATTGTGTTGCAATATAAATGACTAATATGGTTTTAAGGACCATAGATCACTAAAGAAAAATGGGTTTTTTAAATGAAATAATGTAATACCGAAATAAAAAACTTCAATAAATTTAAACCTATTTCATAATTTCACAATTTAACAAACATTTACCACTAAAACATTTCCTTGAAATAGAAATGAATATTTTGGTATTGAATAGTATACTAATAAATCATTGTAGTCACTTGCTTCATTTATCATCATTACAGCGTGTAACAAATAGTTATCTATCAATGTTAATAATGAACATGAATTTTCAGTACTACATTGTTGTTGTAGAAGAAAACATTACTAAAAATATTAACTCCTTGTTGATATTTTCCATCTTTGGCATGTCCATGTGACTACGATGACTTGATGTTCCTGGGGTGACTCAAGAAATCAATAGATTATGTTGAATCACTTCATCATTTTCAAAATCATGCTGTATGATTTTTTTCATAGACAAAATAGTTAGAAGAATATATAGGATACATACTATGGAATGTGTAATAATTGAAGCACATATCATATAATTAATAGTAGACCGGTGAAATTGAAAATAATATTTCCTTGGAATATGTAACGAATAGAAAACCCCCATAATATTAATTAATGTAATTAGAATTTTTTTGATTTGAGTATCTGCAACTGTGCAGGTAAACGAAACGCGACATCATCATAATTTAAAAATGATAAAAACTGAACCATTTCTCAATATAAAAACATGATCAACTGAAAAGAACAATAATAATTTTTCTAGGAACAATAAGAATGTAGTACAGCAATGAAAAAATGCAAGATGCAATAGACCACATGTATAGGCTAAAAAATGCTTGAACAAATATGGGAAAAACATAAAAATTTACCATCCTCATATTCAAATGCTGGTTGAATAGTGGATTCATATATCTTGCCTCAAATGTGAAACCACAATTCAAAAAAACCCACTTTGGTTCTACTGAATAATGAAATCTCTTGTAAACCGTCTTCGATTCAACTAAACCCAAACACAATCACAGTACTCAAACTGGCAGTGGCAGTAGAAAACAAACAGCAGAAGCTATGTATTCCTCTCGAAGCTACGATATTGAGGTTTTACACTTCTAACCCTAGCATGTACATCACCAGGTTTGGTCTTCCGGAACTAATCTTCCCAACCTAATCTAAAGGCCAAAAATAATTGGTAGACATCCATTTGGGAACATGAAATTATCCAACACGATGACCAGGCCGTATTGGTGTTTATCCGAGCTCAACCTAAAAATTGAAATTCACATCCAAAGAGAGTAAATTCACATGATCCAATGCTCTAAAAAATAATTTAGTCATTATCTATATAATGAAATATAATTTAAATCGAATAAAACAAATCCTTGCTCCAAAAAAAACACATGAGCAGTGTAATTTGAGGAACCAAAACATCATACCGCAACTGAATCTCACCCATACCATGAAAATCCATAAAACCCTCTATCGATGAACAACTTCATAGACAATCCATGAATTACTTTTTAATAATGAAACTCATTAGAATGATGTGAGAACATTGATGTTGCAGAATCGGGATCTGTAGATATATAGGTGAATAAATAGTAAAACATTATTGTTTTATGTAGTTCTTTTGAAACTTTACTTTAATGGGGATACAAAATGAATAATATATCTATGTTGTTTGATTGAAACTACTTAGTACATTATAATTAACTAAACAGAATAATTTTTAAGAAAATTCATATTTTACATGAGTTGGGATGTTTAAAATTTCAATGTTACTTGAAACTATATATGAAAATGACTATTGATGATTTTGTAAATGAAACTAGGACAATGCAGAAGAAAAATAAATTGTTGGGTATGTGGGTGGTGTTGATCTTATAATTTCACATTGATAACATATAATTCAAATAATTAATTAAGAATATCATGAATCCATCCAATCCATTATCAATTGATCGCAGAAAGAAATCATGTGAACTATATAATGGTACCATGAAAATAATACATGTCGTTGACTTATTGCCACATTTTCTTTGTAGAAATCTATATATAATAGGTCATAGTAAGATCATTCTATATGTACCATTCATGTTATGACATAAAATTTCATAATGAATTAACTGAAAATAAATTATAGAAAAAGTTGCTGTGAATTATTACATACAATTTATACTACATAATGTGTCTATTAAGAGGGATTGACCATCAGACATCACCATTTTAGGAGTTTTTGTAGTGGAATCCAATGTAATATGGTAGGAGATCACCATCTACAATTAGAAATAGGGATGGGACATGCACCTGATTCCCACACACCATGCCACACAAATGCCTCATGAACATGAAAAATTCGAGCCTATACAATGTTATGAAATTTTCAAAATCTGAAATTAATTTTTAGGTATAAATCATGTATTATAAATCCATATATAACTTACATGTGATAATGATCACATGCATATTTCTTCTAATAAGTCTCCAATTGGATGGTATTTCACCTATTTCTTGTTAAGTACAAGAATATGTATAATAAAGACTTCAAACCCACTGGTAAAATGGTAAATCCAATCCTCTTAGAACTGAATTCCAAAAACTTAGTTAACAACAAAGCACAAAATAATAAAAAGCAGTAATTTCACAAATATCTCACACTGATATTACTGAAATCTGTTAAATTTGACATTGTGCTGAAAATATGTATCAATATCAATAATATTCTTAGCCAATTGAATGATTTGGGCCTAAAACATTTTTATATGTAACAGCATCCTATTACCAACTTTTTTAATAGAAATTGGATTTTTAAACTTTATAATATATGTATTGTCCCAAAAATGTAATACAGCTCCTCCTTGGTTAAAGCCAAATAATTCATCAACCAATTGACACAAATTCAGGTTCTATGATAAATAGAGTTTTAATGGACTGATTCTATTCAATAGAATAGTAACTATTGGGGGTTCATTCAAATATAAGTAAATTTCAGATTAAAAAGATCAGTAAAAGAAAGAGACAAGAGGGTACCTCAAGGATTTCAGTGGAAGAATTGGCAACCAACTGTTTCTTTGATTCAACAACAATTTTAGAAAATATTCAACTTCACGCCCAATTTTAAGTAAGGAGGTGGATCTAATGATCATTTCAGAACATATTTCATGACCACCATCCATGGATGCAACCTGTGGGAGAGAAATATCAATATCAATGCACTCAATCTAGCTTCGAAAAAATATTCAGTCAACAGTATAATCAGGGCCCAATGGGTAATCCCGGACACCACCTTTCTATCTAGTAGCAATGTTTGTCATGAAAATAAGTTATGCGCATGTTCCCCAAGACTATTCCTGGACTCCACATTTCTGTGTATTAGCATTCTTTTTTTAAATTGTCAAATTGGTAAATAAAATCATTATATTCATAATTATGAGTATTGTTAAAGTAATATATCATGGAAATCCAAACAACAAGTTGACTAAAGTATGTAACTGAAGAGGATTATAAAAAAATGCAATTATCAGTAAACAAAATATGCATGATAGAAACATGATAACGTTTGTATTGAATGATAAAATTTTGGCTTACCAAATGTTGTTCATGATATGATGTATAGGAGGAAGTTTTCTATGCTGGTAAAAAAATGCAAATGCTGAATGATTCATCAACTGGAAGAAGCTAAATACCATCATATAAATAATAGTACAATTACTAAATAAGTAGTTTTTTAATGAAAATAATAATATAATAAGGAGTATGATTAAATAAAATGTATATATAAATATTTAAGAGTAGGAAAAAAATAGTATAATAACCCGTTTTAAGGAATATTATGTAAAAAATGTATAAGAAAATTATATACATAAATAGTATAATTAGCTGTTTGAATGAAACAAATATTGAGGAATGTATGCAAGTACCTTTGCTTCCACTCACATGGAGAGGATGTATTGAATATACAAATGGTTTGAATATTGCAATTAGAGTAATAGTATACCCAGGTTCATGAAATTTCTACATACAGAATAAATAATTAAATATGAAGATATTAAATTATATGCAATGGGGTAATCATTAAATGAATACCTTCTCGTATGTTGCTACTATGTTCATGGGAACTTCATAGGAACATCAATAGACATCTCTGGTCAGGGGACACAGTGAGTACATCATTGTTTTGTAGCTCCACTTTTATTTCATGTAGTGGTCGAAGATTTCCCCAAATCAGTCGCTTAAACTGTAGTTCTGTATATTTGAACATTTCAAAAAAATTAGAAAAACATTCAGCCATGAAATTGTAGAAATGGTTTTGTATTATGATATGAACTGCAAGTTTTAGCATATTGTGATAGATCAGTGGAATCCAATCTTAATTTAAAAGCATCATCTACAACCTGGGAAGATATATGACTATATATACATCATAACATCGGGTATCCTCAAACAATATAGTTAGAAATATTAATTTAAGTATTAATTACAATAAAATAAATTAATGTAGCAAAAATTATCGATATTATATTCATAAGTTGATTGAATCATTAAGCTTAAAATCAATTTTGAATTTACATTCAAAAAGAGAAACTGATGATTTTTAATGTTTCACAGTTTCCTATTTGAAGTTGCAACTGGTTCATCCTATGAAAAATTCAATGTGAATTTTTCAACCACAAACATCTTTATATGATTTCATAACATTTTTCAAATCCACTGGGAGAAAAATTCTTTGGGTGATAGAACAAAATCTCCAACTGCAGCATTCACAAGTATATCTTGTTTTCCAAAATGTTTAATAGTTATACAATGATTCCTAGCATCTTCCTGAAGGAGAAAAATACACCTAAAAGAAACAGCCTACAAATTTATCTTAAAAACATAAATCTATTAATGTTTTATGCATGTCCTTCATCCAAGGAAGATGTATTTGTATCTACGTGAATTATAATAGCTTAGAAAAATTATCTATCATCCAATCTAAGATAACTATTTAAATCATAGAACTATCATCTAGAAAGGATTTAAGAAATGTATAGTCTCCTTATAAAATTTTGAATAGTCATCATTTCCAACCAATTGATATGATTTCCACATGTGATATAAAGTCACTTTTCCTAGCATGAAAATATGAAAATTTGATATGTAGTTTTAGAAAGAGGATATGCGAGATCTTTCTTATTTAATTAGATTATAGTTTCATATCTGTTAGTAGTTGGGAGTGAGTTCTACTAAAATAAATTAAAATATAAAAATTATAATAAAATATGACTATATTAATACATATCGAAAATTGACATGTAAAGAAATCATTCTAAGTAAGTAATGATAATTAGAAGTATAACACATATAGCCACTAGTAACTGGTTCAACTTTTTCATGGGCTACAATAACCTTCCACAATGACCAGCAACAATAACATGATTCCTCACTAAATAATAGATTCATTCAAATCTTGATGACAGTATAAAAACAAGTCAAATATACCGACAATGAGGCTTTCACCAATGATCCAAAAATACCTGAAAATATAATAAAATATATGTTATAAAATGAAAAATGTAAAATAATGGAACGAATAAAAGACATGAAATTTTCAATGTTAAATATTTTAATTAAAAATTTTATATACATAAAAAACTCATATTCCACATAAAAAATTAAACTGAATCAGATGATTGTAGTTTACAACGTACATGAACTATTTTTCCACAATGGTGACTGAAGAAGGATGGTGTTAAGAATTGGGAATCCTTACATAATAGATTGACATACGATTCAGAAAAATAATTGAATAAACTAATAAATCAATGATTAACAACATGATGGAAATTTAAAATGAATAAAGGAATGGAAATGGATAGGTTGCAGTTACTGTGTCGACCTTATTCTTTATCACATCTCTCAATCTGCTATCAAGACACTTCTCTAGCTACATTAGGTGGCACCAATCAATCCAAAAAAGATCCTCCCCTCATTTTTATATGATATCTACTTCCTGGGAATTTCCATTCAGAAATTTAGTCACACCACATTTAGATTTGGAGATATAGTAAGGGTTGGAATATATGATTTCCAATATACTTATTTAATTATGTATTACAATAGCAGTGGGATATGACTCTAAATTAAATGGATTGCAACAACCTGATTACATGAAACTCAAGAGTGGGTTGTTCCAGTTAGTCTAGGTTCTTTGATTATAAAGCATGACATTAAAGTATCTATCTCAAGATTCATGGAATCAAAAATATAAATAATATTAAAAGGATACAAAAAAATAAGAATCGCATATCACCATTTGCTATATTCCAACTCAAATAACATAATCAATTACCAGATTTGAAAAATTAGGATAAAACTAATGGCCTGATTTTGAAAACATAAATAATAGAAAATATCATGTAAAAACTTACAGTAGATAATATGGTGGATGAAAAGAGATGAAGATCATAGTAGATTTAAAACATGATTCAAAAACTGATCATAACATTTTCTAAACAGGTTTCAAAAACAAAAATAATGCCTGAAAACATGATCATCAATATCCTTCTAAAAGGAATCAATCAAGGAACAAAAAAACATAATGAATGCTTGCCAATCAAAACTTCTCCATACCTTCCAGAATACATTGAGTCCTTTAGCCAGAATATTTAGTCATTGTCTATGTCTCACCTCATAAAAACATAAATATTGCATGTCACATACCTGAGTAAGTAGCATAAGTGAAAAAATATAAGATTGAATTAATAGGAAATGATATCAGGAGAATTACATTGAATTTCTATTATCATTTCATTCAAAATCTAGAGGTGGTAAAAATAATCCTAAATTAAAGAAGACATGTAAGCACAATGGGAATCATTAAAATTATCATGCAACGTACAAAAAATTTACAAATCATGTATAACATAGAATTTTGTCGAAAATTCATGAAAATAAAATGACCCACCACTCCAATCTATTGTCTGAAATTAAGCACATACCTTTCCCATGATTCCTAGTTTGGAAAATCCCATTAATCAAAATGATGTAGCTATAATCTCCTGGTGGTATTCTATAACTTTTCATTTCATCAAAAACAATTATGCATGAGATAGTTCAGTTATGAGACAAACCATAAATAACTACTTCAAAATATAGTTTCTGCCGAATGGAAGAATAAATTATTGGAGGTAGATAATAAATTGGACATACATATGTTTAAAATTCATAAATTTAAATCATAGACATGAATGGAAGATCAAATTACTGTTTGTGGAACAACCCGTCCCAATTTCTTAAAAAACAAGAAAATAAGAACAAGAATTAAATGGTGTAAAAGAGTGCTGTAAAATCTGGTATTGAATGCAGATGTATAAAATGTCAGATAGTAGTTCACCATTGTTAATGGAGTAACTGTACTTGAAATATAGTAGCTTATTTCTAGGAAGTCAATAGAGACAGTGAGTAAAAACAACTGAGTTAAATGTTAATAATATATGAAAAATCAATTAATATGTAGACCAAATCAATGTATAAGGAGTTACCAGTTGAAATATATTGGAAGGGATAGTGCGGTGTGATTTCCTAAAAAAATTGTATGTCCCTAAGAATCATATGATATTATGTATACCGGCGTAGCTTGAGGAGCTACCCGAATCTGTATTTTGCAGAGATAGATCTGTATTGCACCTTCCAACACTGTCGTGACTGAAATTGAATATCCGAAGAGGTGAAGTCAGTGTCTCAAAAATTGGTGTCGGCGGTAGATTTCGGTGAACGATCTTGTGAATATGTAGGACGATGACGAAGAAAAAATGATGTATCATTTTGAACCGGTGAATCGTAAGAGAAAAGTCATGACGGGGAGGAGTTCCATAGATGTGAAGACGATGTAGCTCAAAAGAGACGGTATGCAGGAGGAGATGAGTAGAATGGAAGGATTCATGCAATGATTCTAGTTTACTGATTGGAGATCTCTCGAAATCATAACAGTTGCTAGAGCAGCAGGTATAGAAAGCTATCCAAATGGAAGGAGTCGTGTGGGGAGAAATGATTGAGGAGGTAGCACGTGATGGGGCTGGGGTATAATCGGGAATGGCAGTGTATTTTGGGTGACGTGGTTTAGTGTGGAGGTGACATTTCAGCTTAGAGGAACCCAACATTAGTAGAAATAGTATATTAGAGTCACGGTAGTATAGTTTCATTCATGATCCACTGTTCAATTAGGATGAATTATAATCTCATGAAAGATATTGGTTCATGATGGTTGGATTATTGGAGACATGGGGGACTTACACCAAGGTGGATTCCCATTTAATGTCAACCCTTAATAATTCATCATTTGTATACTAATTATTAATTAAATCATAGTTATTATAGTACAATTTGATTGGGGATTACACACTATGGTTTCTATTTTATATTTAGAGCCTTATAAATGAGTCCTACATGTCTTAGATACAACAGAAATCTGAGATATCATAGTTTAATTTGATATGGAATTATTCCAATTGGTGTACTATATATACGATTTGAAATAAGGTTTCTTGTATAAGGAAGTCGGTATGATGTTACATAATTGTATTCATGACATTTATGATTGTCTTATTGATCGGTTTGATGATTTATGGCCATGCTGTTTTTCATTGTGGTCATGTATAAAAAATACCATGATTCAATTGACTTTTCCCAAGTACTTATTATAATATGAATTACATGTATCGATGTAATCACATGACTAGAGATGACATGCTCAAAGGGTTTCTTATGACATGGATGTATTATCCAAGGGACATCACTAGACGTGGATTTACTATCCTAGTTGTTTTCCCAAACTGTATAAGTATATCTCAACATGTCTAAAGAAACATCTCATCTCAGCGTATATTTCCAAAGTGTGTTGGTGGACCTAGATGAATTTTACCAGTGAAAACATATTACCAATTTGACATTTTGTAGTGTCTCAAAATAACATGGGTGACATTCCAAGAAGCCACCAAAAAATTGATGGAAATCCAAGCCGTCAATGTGCGACATTTGTTCATGACTGTTGGGTATGTTGGTACTTATATAACATGTTTGATAAACACAATATGAACCAAAGGGGATGTTGAGGGACAATCATTGGACATGATAGACAAGTCTAGTTGTTTTTACATGATATTTATGGGTCCTGCAAAGAACAATAAAATAAAAAAAATCAATCTTTTCATAAGTATCTGATAATTTTTAGTATTTTATTCTATGTTTTATAGGATATGTTCCTTTGGTTTCCATTATTATATTTTTTAGGATTCTTGTTGTCACGACCCGACCTCGGGGCCCGTGCCGTGACTACCCCAAGCCCGCCTTCCATAGTCCAGGGGCTGGCGACTAGCACCAAGGCGTAAAATCCCGGTAAATAGGGAAGGCATTGCCTTTATAAGTAACAACCACCACAGAGTCAGCAAGCGGAAAGTAACTACAAGTGCAGAAAAGTAAAGGGGGCCGGAATACAAGCCCAACTGAAAGTACAACTGAAAGGAAAAGAACAGCAACTGATGAAAAGACGGCGGCCTCGTGTCGTCCACTGGTAATCCCACTTGAAGGGTGGGTACAGATAGCCTCCAGCCTCCAAGGATCGCGTAGCCTCCGGATCAAGATCAAATGGATTTAATTAATTTAAATCCGTTGATATCGAATTATAAAAAGGGGAGAATTAGAAGATTCGATTATCACCTTTAACCGCTGATCCTAGGTCCGCCGCGGAAGAAGAGGCGCCGTAGAAGAAGAAGGAGATGGTCGCAGAAAAGTTCGTTGACGTCGCGTATCGTGCGTCGTCGAATTCTGGTTCCGGCGTTCTTCGCGTTCTTCGCGTTCTTCGCGTTCTTCGCGGGGAGAGTGGAGGTTTAGAGGATCTCGCACAACAGGAGGATCCTCCAAAATAGGCAAGTTTGTCTATTTTATTATTTTGCCAACAAACGCAAAACGCGTAAGTAACGACCCATTAAATTCGTTGAATTAATTCAACGAATGAAACAGCCCATTTAATTCACGAAATAAACCGCCCAATTAAATTGTCTGTTAAGAAATTAAAGAAAACGCGTCGGTTGACTTTTCAGTTACTTTGACGGGTTTTCGCGGGTGCGTTACTTAGCGAAAGAAACGGCGGGGCTCGTGCGGGCCCTGCCTCACAAATATCCTACCAAGAGGGTAGGATATTTCCGGATAGCACCCTATCCGTTTTAACTCAGTTCAAGTGGCTTCCAAGCAGCTTAAGTGAAATAAAATAAAGTTGTCGCACAAATTTTATTTTATTTCTGACTTAAAGCCCCAAAATTTAAAAACCACGTCTGAGCAAACGCAACTCCGGAAGAGGCATTTCTAAGCAAATACCGGCGCTGCGATTTCATCGGTGCCCTCAGAATTCGATTTCGGGCACCGGTTCAAAAGATAGAAAAATCCCGCTCGTCCGTTCACTGAACGTACCCGAGCCAAACTTCGGAAATTGATTCCGGGCACACCGGGCCTCGGAATCAGGTGCCGTCTGAAGCTTCGCTCTTGTAAAATTCCAAAGAAAATTAAGAAAAAAAATTCCTTGAAATTTGCGGGTCTTTACATTACTCCCACCACAGGGCTTTACGTCCCCGTAAAGATACATAAAAAACTAGGGGAACAAATGGGGGTACTGAGCACACATCTGAGCCTCCCGCTCCCAAGTGCTCTCCTGGAGGTTCCCGTGCTTCCATCTGACGCGCACAAGAGGAATCGACCGCCCACGTAGGACCCGCTCCTGTCGATCCTCGATCTCCACTGGGACCTCCGCAAAAGTCGACCCATCGTCCACGTCCAGCTCCCCAAAGTCGATGATGTGCGTCGGGTCGTGCACGTATCTCCTCAGCTGAGACACGTGAAAGACGTCGTGCACCTGGTGCAATTGAGGTGGTAGAGCCAGGCGATAAGCCACCTCTCCTATCCTGCTGAGGACCTGGAGAGGCCCGATGAAGCGTGGAGACAACTTGCCGCCTCGGCCAAATCTCCGTAAGCCACGTCGAGGTGAGACACGCAAAAAGACGTGGTCGCCATCCTCGAACTCAAGTGGCCTCCGCCTCCTGTCAGCATATGACTTCTGCCGGCTCTGAGCAGTCCTCATCCTCTCCTGGATGATCTGGACCTTCTCTGTCGTGGCTCGGACCATCTCTGGTCCCACGAGTGCTGACTCCCCAGGGTCTGTCCAGTACAAAGGTGATCTGCAGGGTCTGCCGTACAACGCCTCGTATGGTGCCATCCCGATGGTGGAGTGGTAGCTGTTGTTGTACGCGAACTCCACCAAGGGTAGGTGGTCCTCCCAGCTGCGACCAAAGTCGAGAACACATGCACGGAGCATGTCCTCAAGTGTCTGTATGGTCCTCTCCGTCTGACCATCCGTCTGAGGGTGGAAGGCTGTGCTCAGATGGAGCCGCGTCCCGAACGCCTCCTGCAACCCCTTCCAAAGCCGGTAAGTGAAACGAGCATCTCGATCGAAGACGATAGACGATGGCACACCGTGAAGCTGTACGATCTCCTGGACGTAAAGACGTCCCAAGCTCTCCACTGAGCCCTGCTCTCTGATGGGTAAGAAGTGTGCCGACTTGGTGAGTCGGTCGACAATCACCCAAATGGAGTCGTGACCTCTGGAAGTGCGTGGAAGTCCAGTCACGAAGTCCATAGATATGCCATCCCACTTCCACTCCGGGACCTCCAAGGGCTGTACCAAGCCTGCTGGTACCTGATGCTCTGCCATCACCTACTGGCAGGTGAGGCATCGTGAAACGAACTCTACCACAGCTTTCTTCATGCTCGGCCACCAGTGCTGTCGTCTGAGATCCTGGTACATCTTCGCCACTCCGGGATGCACCGCCAAGGGAGAAGTGTGAAACTCTCTCAGCACCTCCTCTCGTAAAGCGACTGGTACGAAGGTACGTCCTCTGAAAACGATGTCGTGCTCTGCTCCAAGGGAGAAACCATCAGGCGCCTGACCTGAGGATATCAGTGCACGCCGGGTCTCACAGTCAGCGTCCCCATGCTGAGCCTCTCTGACCCGCTGTAGAAGTGGAGGAGAGACTGTGAGAGACTGAAGAAAGGCTGCTCCGTCTCTATCCACGAAGGATATCTGTAAGGAGGCTAGCTACTCCGTCGCCTCCTCAAGTAGCTGAATGCCCGTCCTCCTGCTGAGGGCATCGGCTACCACGTTCCCCTTCCCAGGAGTATAGACTATCTCAAAGTCATAGTCCTGGAGGAACTCAAGCCATCTCCGTTGTCTCAGGTTCAGGTCCTTCTGAGAGAAGATATACCTGAGACTCTGGTGGTCAGAAAAGACTGTGAAGCGCTCGCCCATCAGATAGTGCCGCCAAGTCTTCAGAGCGAAGACCACTGCTTCTAACTCCAGGTCATGAGTGGCGTAGTTCTGCTCATGCGGCCTCAACTGACGTGATCCGTAGGCGATCACGACCCGCTCCTGCATCAGGACGCATCCGAGTCCAGTCCCTGACGCATCGCAGTAAACTACGTAACCAACTCCCTCCTCAGGCAACCTCAAGATAGGTGCGCTGGTCAACCTCTGCCTCAGCTCCTGGAAGCTTTGCTGACATCTGTCTGACCACACGAAGGGTTTCCCCTTCTTCGTCAACGCTGAGAGTGGTGCCGCAACTCTGGAGAAGTCTGGCACGAATCTCCGATAGTATCCGGCTAGGCCCAAGAAGCTCCGCACCTCCGTCACGCTCCTGGGTGGCTCCCAAGCTAGCACTGCCTCGATCTTCGCGGGATCCACTGCAACTCCCACCTCAGAGATGACGTGCCCCAAGAAGTGGACCTCACGTAACCAGAACTGGCACTTTGAGAGCTTGCCATAAAGCTGGTGCTGTCGGAGCGTGTCTAGCACAACTCGCAGGTGGTAGGCATGCACCTCCTTAGTCGTCGAGTATACCAAAATGTCGTCAATGAAGACCACGACAAATCGGTCGAGGTATGACTGGAAGATCCTGTTCATGAGGCTCATGAACACTGCTGGAGCATTGGTTACGCCGAACGGCATAACCAAGAACTCATAATGGCCATACCGACACCTGAAGGCCGTCTTCTGCACGTCCTCGTCTCGAACTCTGAGCTGATGATAGCCTGACCGGAGGTTTATCTTCGAGAACCACCGCGCTCCCTTGAGCTGATCGAAGAGGTCATCAATCCGTGGCAGTGGATACTTGTTCCTCACTGTCACCTGGTTCAGGCGACGATAGTCGACACACAGTCGCAAGCTCCCGTCCGCCTTCTTGGCGAACAAAATTGGGGAAGCCCAGGGTGAAACACTGGGTCGGATAAACCCCTTGCTCTGCAAGTCCTCCAACTGTACCCGCAGCTCCCGAAGCTCGGCGGGGGCCATCCGATATGCTGGAGTATATATCGGGGTTGTCCCGGGGTACAAGTCGATGTAAAAGTCTACCTCTCTACGAGGAGGTAGCCCTGGAACGTCGTCAGGAAAGACGTCCACGTACTGGTCCACCACTGCAGGAAAAGCAGGACTCCGCACATCCACATCTCCTAGGATGAGGCTAGCCAACTGATGAGAGATGGGCTGCACTCTCCTCCGCGGAAGTCCATCCTGTGCTGCAAAGGTTCCCTTCTCGCCGGTGAAGGTAAACCTGCTCCCGTCGGTGCGAACACATCGCACCTTGCGCCTAAAATAGTCGATCTGGGCATGAACCGTGGATAGCCAATCCATGCCCAAGATGACATCGTAAGGCCTCGACGCCGCTACAAGGAGATCCCAGCCGAAGCTCTCGCCTCCTAGAGTAAGCTCACACTGCCGGCACCAGTGCGTAATCGTCGAGTCTGCTCCCGTAGGAGTCTCTAGCCGTAAGGATCGAGCCAACGGCTCAATCGGAATCTCCGAGCTCCGAACAAGGGCAGAGGCTATGAAAGAGTGACTCGCTCCTGTGTCTATAAGTACTGCAGCAAGGGTGGAATTGACACAGATCGTACCTCGAATCATCTCGGGCATGTCGGGGTCGTAGGCCTCCACTGCCTGGAGCTGGGCCTGCCCCTGCCCGCCAGCTCCCTGTGGTCGAGGTGGCCCTCCTGGTGGTGTGGGGGTAGAGACTGGAAGCGTCGCCCACCACCCGCTGCTCGGCCAGCTCCTCTGCCTCGTCCGCCTCCTCCCTGCGGACCACCACGGTCGACCCTCTGCCTCTGCCTGGGTGGCCCCTCCACCGACTGCTGCTCCTCTGATCGGCGAGTCGGGCAGTCACGAGCCATGTGACCCTGCCCGCCGCAGGAGTAGCACAGCCTGCCTCTCGGAAGGCTGGCACTCCGCTGTGTGCCCCGCACTGCTGAGCCGGTGTCCTGAGGCCGTCTGCGTGGGGGTCTGGTCTGCCTGGACCCGAGAGTCATCCATCGGCTACCTGCTGCTGAAGACTCAGCTACCTGCCGTCCTGCGCTAGGTCTCGCTGTTGAAGAAGGCTCTGCCAGGAAGCTCTCGATCAGGAGGGCTCTCTCCAGCACTCCCGCCTGGGTCAGAATGCTGAGGGAGATCAGCGACGCCCGAATCTCCTGTCGCAAGCCCTGCTCGAAGGTCCGAGCCCGGAAGAAGGGGTCCTGTACCATGTCGGTCGAGTAGCGAGATAGGTCAGTGAACCTCGCCGCGTACTGAGCGACCGTCATGCTGCCCTGGCGCAGCTGGAGAAGCTCCTGGATGCGCACCGCTCGGAGGGTGGCCGGGACGAACTTAGAGCGGAAGAGGCTCTCGAAGTCCGTCCAGAGCAGGGATGCCTCATCGTGAACCTGGAGCATCAAGATCCACCATCGTCCTGCCGCCGCCTGCAGGAGGCTCGCCGCGGGAATCACCATGAGATCTGCTGGTGTCCTCACTAGCCTAAAGATCCGTACCACCGCCTCTAGCCAGTCCTCGGCGGCCTGGGGGTCCGCCTCACCGCGAAACCTGGGTGGTCGCTGGCTCTGAAACTCATGCAGTGCCCTGAGGCGACGTGCATCGTCAGCGTCTGGTACTGGTAGCATCGGTGGCTCGGCGGGTAAAGCTACCATCGGTGCCACTGCTGACAAAGGGCCCTGCACCGAGGCCTCGTCGCTCGGTAGGCTGCCGTCGCGCCCTACACTCGGAACCCTAGCTGGCTGTCGTCACGGGGCCATCCTGAAAAGGAGAACAAGAGAACCACAGTCAGAACAGTATACCTGGTGAGCTGGCACAAGTAATCACAAGGAAAACCTGAGACTTTCATGAAGCAGATCAGTATACCCGGTGAGCTGACACAAGTAATCACGAAGAAAACTTGAAACACACACGCAATCAATGTTTTCATACATTAAGTCAGAAATCAGGAGTCAGGGTCCTGGTGTACGGATACGTCGGCCGCCGCACCAACACTGGGCTCCCTGAACTGATAACCACACTCAATACACTAAACACTATTGCTTCATATAGAAAGAAAAGACGATCAGAGTCTGCGGTAGAACCGACCACCTCTGATACCAATTTGTCACGACCCGACCTCAGGGCCCGTGCCGTGACTACCCCATGCCCGCCTTCCATAGGCCAGGGGCTGGAGACTAGCACCAAGGCGTAAAATCCCGGTAAAAAGGGAAGGCATTGCCTTTATAAGTAACAACCACCACAGAGTCAGCAAGCGGAAAGTAACTACAAGTGCAGAAAAGTAAAGGGGGCCGGAATACAAGCCCAACTGAAAGTACAACTGAAAGGAAAAGAACAGGAACTGAAGAAAAGACGGCGGCCTCGTGTCGTCCACTGGAAATCCCACCTGAAGGGTGGGTACAGATAGCCTCCAGGCTCCTCGGGTCCCAAGTCCGCTCCGAGCACGTCCCGCCCAGTGGTCCACCTCCAGGTACCGTCCTGCTCCACGCCCCAACCGAGATCAGCGCTGTCCGTCATCTGCATCCAACACAACAAGGTGCGGGCATAGCCCGTGCAGGGGTGAGTATAAGCTACTTAGTAAGGACCCCGAGACCCCCGAAGGTCTCCCGAAATCCACAAAGGATATAGCACAAAAGAAAGATGCAATCACGAAGTAACATCTGACTCGACTTAGGTATATGCCCATACATATACCCAAGTCCCCAATTCTAGCTCTGCTCACGAGCTCAAGAACAAATCAATCCACGCAGGAAAGCAAGACTCAAATCCACAAGGAGAGTAAACAGTAAATCCACAAAGGATAGTTCAACACAAACCACAAAGGAGAGTAACATAAGATTCAGCTCAACCAGGTATACTTTTTCAGATGACGTCAAAGATGATCACTGATCCATCTAAGTCGTCGGACCCACGAAGGATCGATAGGTACTAACCCCCGCAAATGACCCACACAGGATCGGGCTCACACAGAACCTGTAGGCAGTGGCTCACACAGAACCGGTAGTAAGGACCCACATAGGATCGGGCTCACACAGAACCTGTAGCACTGATCCACGTAGGATCGCTGAGTGCAGTAGTCGACGCAGTCCACTGAGGATCTCTGCACAGTCGTCGCCGCAGTCCACGAAGGATCTCTGCTCTGCCGTCGTCGCAGTCCACTGAGGATCTCTGCTCTGCCGTCGTCGCAGTCCACAGAGGATCTCTGCTCTATCGTCGAAGTCACAGCCAGCGCTAGGGTTCCCGCACATAGCGAGCTCGTTTAGGAGGGTCTGCTCCACGAGCCGAGAGGCTGATACATCAACTGACACGTAGTCCGAAGTTGATGTATCCAAACGTTCTGTATCGACAACAGGATCTCAACGCAACAGACGGCGCGTCAATCGGACGCCCGGTCTGAGAGTTATTGGCATTTTCGTCCTAGGGGCCCGGTTGGTTTTTAGGGCAAAACCAACCCGACCGTACTCCGTCTGTATCCGATCCTCGGGCGGAGTATTCCAAAAGTTCCGTCTCACTTAGAGAAAACTACCACAGCTGACGGTACGTCGATCGGACGTCCGTAGCTCAAGTTATGAGCGTTTCCGCTCCGAGGGCCCGGTTGGTTTCGTGTACGAACCAACCCGGCCGAACCCAAAGTCTTCCAAAACCTTGATTATAATATAGCGAAACGACCGTATCGATCCAAGGATCGCGTAGCCGCTGACGGTTTGTCAATCGGAGGTCTCAGGCCCAAGATATGGGCAAAAGACCGAAGAAGGCCCGAAAACGGGGGTTCTGGGCCCGGGGCGACCCGGCCCGAACCACCCCTGGGTCGGCCGAACCGGGTCGACCTGAACCGGGTCGGCCCGACCCGGCCCGGCCGACCGGACCGGCCGGCTCGGCTTCGGCCACGCGGCTGATGGGGCGCCGCGGGTTTGACCCGCGGCTTAGGTGGAACGCGGCCCTGCGGGGGGCCGCCTGTCACGCGGACGAGGCCGGGCCGCCGCGTCCCTCCCCGGTTCCGCGTGGTCGTGGAACCGGCCGCCGCCGCCGCGGCTTCAGCCGGGGCGGATCTCCTCCACGACGACGCGCCGGGCGCCGCCGCCTCCGGCCGCCGCCGCCGCCGCGCCGGCGCCCCGCGCCGCCGCCGCCTTTCGAGGGCCGCCGGAGTTGCTCCGGTGGCCCGTTTTGCCTCCTGTCTGCGCCGTTGCTCCTCCCAGGGGCCGATCTTCACTGCGGGATCAACGGATCGCCCTTGCCGCACGGATCGTCGTCGTCCGCCAAATCCTCACAACAAAAGATCGGCGGAGGGTTGCCGGGTCTTGTTCGTTAGATCCGCACCCTCCGCGTTAGTCATAAACAACGAGAGGAAAAGAAAATAATCAACAACAATTTTAATTAAATTAAAATTGTTCGGAGATCAGGTTCTTTATTTTAAAAGAATAAACACGGGGAATAAAATACTCCAACAACCCTTACCTTGTCGTCATCGGACGTGAGGTCGTCGCGGAATCGCTCGTCGCGGAAGGAGGGGATCGTCGCGTCGTTGCGGAGGAGACGTTCGTCGCACCGCGGGAAAAACGTCGCGCTGACGATCTCCGGATCAAGATCAAATGTATTTAATTAATTTAAATCCGTTGATATCGAATTAGAAAAAGGGGAGAATTAGAAGATTCGATTCTCACCTTTAACCGCTGATCCTAGGTCCGCCGCGGAAGAAGAGGCGCCGTAGAAGAAGAAGGAGATGGTCGCGGAAAAGTTCGTTGACGTCGCGGATCGTGCGTCGTTGAATTCCGGTTCTGGCGTTCTTCGCGTTCTTCACGTTCTTCGCGTTCTTCGCGTTCTTTGCGGGGAGAGTGGAGGTTTAGAGGATCTCGCACAACAGGAGGATCCTCCAAAATAGACAAGTTTGTCTATTTTATTATTTTTCCAACAAACACAAAACGCGTAAGTAACGACCCATTAAATTCGTTGAATTAATTCAACGAATGAAACAGCCCATTTAATTCACGAAATAAACCGCCCAATTAAATGGTCTGTTAAGAAATTAAAGAAAACGTGTCGGTTGACTTTTCAGTTACTTTGACGGGTTTTCGCGGGTGCGTTACTTAGCGAAAGAAACGGCGGGGCTCGTGCGGGCCCTGCCTCACAAATATCCTACCAAGAGGGTAGGATATTTCCGGATATCACCCTATCCGCTTTAACTCAGTTCAAGTGGCTTCCAAGCAGCTTAAGTGAAATAAAATAAAGTTGTCGCACAAATTTTATTTTATTTCTGACTTAAAGCCCCAAAATTTAAAAACCACGTCTGAGGAAACACAACTCCGGAAGAGGCGTTTCTAAGCAAATACCGGCGCTGCGATTTCATCGGTGCCCTCATAATTCGATTCCAGGCACCGGTTCAAAAGATAGAAAAAACCCGCTCGTCCGTTCACTGAACGTACCCGAGCCAAACTTCGGAAATTGATTCCTGGCACGCCGGGCCTCGGAATCAGGTGCCGTCTGAAGCTGCGCTCTTGTAAAATTCCAAAGAAAATTAAGAAAAAAATTTCCTTGAAATTTGCGGGTCTTTTCACTTGTTATATAGTGTACATGTGGGACCTACATCGTGTAGTCTGGCTGACATGCCCGAAGTCCTTCACATTATATATATAGAGATCATGAAATGAAATTATGCATACAAAATGATCCTTTTTTTATTCCTTGTATTTTACCTGGATGATGACATTTTCAATCGCAAGAATGGAAACTATTAGAAATCCACTCCTAATCTCTAATTAATTATGGATGATGGATTGTTTTTTGTGGCATGTGGATGATATTTAGTCATTGATTTACCAATTATATGCTTCCATGTATGGTGTGCATATCACATATTTGGAATAATGTAAGTGGAGGGATTTGGTGTCACAAACATTACATAATCTTTCTAAGGTTCATCCATGGAACTTCATAATGATAGAAACTACTGCAATCTCCCTTCTTCCACCAATTTATTGGAGATAGGTCAACTAAATAGATGTTAATAATTATTTGAACATTTCAAGGAACTTTCACAAGGTCAGAATGATAAGAGATGGAGACCTCTCTAGATACAGATGCATATGTAAAGGATCTCCCATGTTTAATGACTTCTTTTATAGGGTATTCCACAATATGAAGACATATTTCATATAGGGATTACATGGGATCTTGATGAAATTTCCAGGGGTATTGTGATATCATTCCATCATTTTGAGTGGTGACTCACTAGATCAATGGTTATCACTCAGAGAATATGACCCCTTTTATGTGATGGTCAGTGTATCCTCAATCTGCAAAAGCGTCTTCATTTTCCCTTTTTCTTTCCTTCATTATATATAATGTTATAGGGATCTCACAAAGTTGAACAAGTCTTATTGAATAAAATAAATCCATTTTCCAATTATGTGTTACATGATTCCTAACATATCATACATTGATGTTCGATTATTGTCATACATAACCCATGTACTAGTCGATAGGGATGAATGGGATGCATAAAATCAATGGGAAATTCATGAGATCCTTCTCATGATAAAGGTTACATGCCAGCTACATCTTGTGTGATAAGGTGTTCATGTCAAAGAGGATATTGCGAGGTATTTTTTCCTATTTTAGTGTAATTCATAAAGATCAATGATAACATAAGCTCTCTACATTATGTATATTTTCATCTATTATTTTACATGGATTATGGTTAATTCTTATGTATATACATGTTGAAAAGTCATATGGAATGGATGAACTTGTTTGATAGACTCCACTTGAGTAGCAAGTGTCTTGGATGCCATCAAAAGAACAAGGAGGCTTGTCAAAGGGAAAATTTGTGATCTCTAGTAGATCATGCTCTATGCATGACCGGTTCCCATGTCTTTTTGTAGTTTCTGAGAAAACTTGTTCTTTGTGTTTTTATTTGATCCTCTTGATTTTGGAAAATATATATTCATTTGTTTTTAAAAGTAATAACAACCATAAATCAATTATTTCATTAAATTTTTATTTTCCAATTCACATTTTATGGGTGTAAAAATATACCCAATTAGTAGAGATGCCCTTATGGACATGTCCCCACTTCATAAGAATGTAAACGGTCACTAATCTCATTATGGATTATAACAATCAATGACTTCGGTGTCATTTTATCTTCTGGATGAATGTTGATATTTCATGGAAATCCAAGTAAATTGCGTGACAAAATAGGATCATTGACTATCGATACTAAATTTCTAGATCTATTTTTATATTCTTCCATTACAAGATACCTTCAAAATACCATATGTGAAATATAATCATGAGACTTATCCAATTATCTATTTCAAGAAATCCTAGGTCATGAGATCTTCTTTTCCACAACACATTCTAGGATAAATCACAAATTAAATCTCTATAATTCAAAGAAATTTTGCAGAATTCAATGGATTTATGGTTATACCTTTAGGTTTGTTAGGATTTTATTGTTAGATCTTAGGATCTATTGACAACTATGTTTATAGTGTAACCTCTTCAATGTCCCATGATCCAGAATCATATAAAGGGTCATCTGGTTGTGGGATGCCTTATTTTTATGAAATCCATCGTATCCCAATTTTATATGTAGTTCATAGGTCCTTGTATCAAGATATTCTATCATGAATTCCCTTATAGTTCATTAAAATAAAATTATTCAATAAGGATCATGAAACATTTTTATGAGATTTTGTTTTCATTTGCCTAATATATTCCATTAACATTCCTTCGGATAAATTCAATCTCCAGTCTTATTATGCATATATATTGACGTCATGTGTTAATAACCATTTATAAGAACCTTGATACAGTTCATATTTTCACACCAAAATTATGAATATTCCTCTATCATTAGTATATAAAATATATCCATCGTCATAGTATATTATCCTATATGGATTCAACATGCTCGAGGAAAATGTCATTCCTTTCAAACAGAAATATTCCATCATTTAGGGTGAAAAATTAAAATGATTTTATTTTGTTGAGTATTATTAATGATGGAAATATTGTATCAAATTATTTCTTTGAATTGTATTGTGTAGTGGATAACTCTAATATTGTCCTACACATATGTGATTTAATCAACATGGACATTCCTCAATGATATTTGAGAATAAATTCTCTACCATGAACTACACTAGTCAATACAAGAGAAATAAATGGGACAAGATTTATGTTGGAATTTTTAAAAAAAAATTGGAATAGAGACTCTAGGATAGATAGAGTTTTTAAATAATTTTAGACAAGCTACATTGTCCATATATTTTTGAGGATATATTGATTTCTCAGTTCATCTTCTATCATTATTCATATCATCTTAGATAACTAACTGGACATTTATTCCCAAGTACTTATTCATTCAATTTGTTCAAAATTAATTTAGTAATCTTAATTTGGGATATCTATAGACTAGGTTAGATACACCCCACTTTGGTAAATGTACAATGATTTATTTCTTAGTGTCTATATTAGAGATGAACCACAAAACCCCAATTATAATAATGTATATATTAAAATTGATGAAATAAATTTTGTGGAAGGATTTGAATAAACACTCACTCATATACCTTAATTAATTTATCAACATTAATCTGTACCATATAAGTGCATGGTTGACACCTATACGTAATCACGATATCCCTTCTTAGTAGGTCCCTCAAAACACTATCTCATATTTGGAAATATTGTAAGCTATAAATTTATAAAAAATGGCGCATGTAGGTTCAGATGTTTATATCCATGTACTTTTTACGAGAAGGTTTCATTGAAATGTTTTTTAAGGACTTGTTTTTTTAGAAAGGCAAGTGCACTTATGAATAAGATTTAACAAATTGGTGATGACTGTTCCTTATGGAAATGGATGACCTATTAATCATTCTATGCCAAATCATAAATTACATTACCAAATATTAGGAATTATTCTAGATGAAATAATCCGTTATAGAATGTTTGTTCCTTTCTCATTTTTATTTTTTTGGGTAGGAGATCATTTACACAAATATGAATACCACATCACTATTATGATCCATGTTTCATTGTTTCTCCTACGGATACTGAAAATTTATGGGGTAGATGAAATGTCTTTAGGAAAAGATGGTGTGACTAACATGTGGATCCCAGTCTGATGAATTCATATTCATTCATAATCCTTCACCAACCAGACAAACCGTTGTTATTGGTGGAATCTCTCTTGATGTATTTTCAGAAAAGATCTCACTTTAGTATGGGTTTCTCATAGACAATATGGATGATTTTTTATTTAGAGAGCTCTATAACCATTACTGTTTTCTTATTAATTGATCAATATCCCAATGGATTCCCCAACCCATTTCCTATCATGGGGGAATAATGAAATCATAGTAATATCCTCCCATATTGGTTGATAATGGAACTCAATATTACAAATTCTATGATTATCCTTCTTCCTATTAGAACCCCTATCATTTATTTAATGATTATTGCCATCAATAGGTAGAAATCAAATTTGGTTGTGTTATAAAAATCTATTATTTCATGTTGATAGATTATATACATCACTTAACCCTTTTTCCCTTGAAACAATATTGTTGATTCATGATTCAGAAACATATTTGATGAAGCATCCTCATCCTAGAGATAAACAACCCAATTTTGGGTAATAATTCATAAAATAAGTTTTTACTTCAACATTATAAGTATATTATTCATTTGTTGAGCATTTGAAATTATACAACAGATCATGCTGATGCAGAATGAGTTTTTTCTAGTCAGAGGGTCGTACATGATATTCATGGGACTCCCCATCGTGAACTGACAAGTGATATTGTGATGGTGTTCGAATATAACCATCATATCATATCTGAGTTTCATGACTAAAATGATGTGTTGAAATCATAGATAGTGACCCATTAGGATATCATATCTCAAATAATGTCCAACCTTTTGGTGCAATAATCCTAAAAAATATTGATAATAGTGTTCTACATGTTTCTACACATACTGATAAAAATTATATGTTTGCGGCTATAGAAGAAGAGATACATGCATCACATTGGTCCTTGATCGATTCATTTCATCAGACTATTTCTACTTTTTATAACTCATTTGGTAAAATATAATATTAAATTAATGGTCAATGGTTTTTTGTTTTTATTCAATAATTAGGGAGGCTCTAAAAAATGACATACTTCCATTTTCATTCAACAAATGAACATATCATCTGATGTTTATATATCATTTTACAGTTTCCATTCATTCTGAATGTGAATTTTATATTTTTTGATAGAATGATGCAAGAATTCATAACGATACCCATATTTTCTACAATATAAAGTATTCATGAATTTATGAATTTGAATGTTTGAATCAGAACAAATTTTCCTTGAGGAATTCATATTAATTACCACCAAAATGATATTCCTTATTGATATACCAACTCCTATTTTATTCATATTACATGATTCAATTTGATAATTTGGATAAAATGCTGGTTATAGAGGGGGAATTATCTATATTTTTCTTATGTCAGGGGATGTAGTGGGAATAGATTGATTCTAAGAAAGGCCATATTGTGGGCCACAAAATATTTGTGTCTATTTATTTGATATGGCCTTAATTATCTCTATATCTTCATATAGGAAATTTAGTAGTATGTATGAAATCATTTTTTTCATATGAAACCCACTTATGGGTTTTTTGCCCTAATAGATTTTTTTCCTTTAATAATCATGAAAACAAAATCATTATTTTATTTTTATGGAATTCATTCATAGACAATATTTAACAAATAGTTTTATTTAATTTTTACAAGGAACTTCTACAAATACAGATTATGTTTATTTATCTCAATCTAAATATTTATGTATTATAGGGTCTTTTAGCATAGCCCATCTGTTGTTGTAGTTTAGGGTCTATTAGATTATAAATTTTTGTTTTTGTAATTTAGGGTCCCTAAGCATTAACCACATTGTCTTGTTGTGTATAGTCTTTTAGCTCTGGCCTAATATTGTTTTTTGTTAGGTTATTCTAGCATATGCCTTCAATATTTTCAATTTCGTATCATTTTTCATTAAAATTAAATTATTTTATATTATGATCATTTATCTTCAAAATAGAGATACCATATAGTTTAAAGTCTTGCAGTTGGGAATTCATTGATGAAAATAGAATATAGGTTATACATGAATGGGAGTATCAAAAATAGCCCGAAGTTTTGAGTTCATCCATGATGTTTTTAGAGATAAAAAATACCATAATTCTTTTTGTACATGGAGGAGATACCTTTAGTTACTAAGAAAATGACCTTATGCATCATGAGCATTGTTAAACAGGGGTTTCCTCACTCATTTCCCTCAGTTAAGAAAGATAATTGTGGTGGTATTAGTGGCTCGTAAAAATATTAGGGATATTGAATCCTCCATGATCATTTGAATATGGTTTTTGTAAATCAGGTCCACCATATCATGAATCGAGGAATCATGGAAAAGGGTATACATATCAGTGATGACCTAAAAGTTCAAGTGTTTCTGAGTTCCACCATATAGTTACTAGGGAACATAAGGATTATATCATCATTTTGACAAGGAGGTTATGCGTCTACATAGTAGGTAAGAGGCATTATAAATGATACTATAGGGATTATAAGTAATGTTGATTTTAGGGAATCCACACAATTTTTAATGGGCCATGGATGGCTGCTAAATATTTAAACATCTGAATGATGAAGATGCTGAAACAGAGAAATATTTCCATGATGGGTTTGGGAACCATAAGGCAGTTTAGATTTTTTTATTGGTAAACTTGGTCCCCATGCTATGTGGTTTTCACAAATGTAGTGTGGGAATTCATATTATTTGTAAATGAGGTATCAAATTCCTACTTTTATAAATGGTACAATACATGGTGACGTAACATAGAGTATGTAGAATACACTTGAATAGTCCGGTTATTTTTATTTTAATTCCTGATCAATTTTTCTTGCCGAATGGAAATTATATGGGACAATAATGATGGGGTGTAATATAAAACCCTTAGGTACAAATTCATGCTATGATGATGTCATATTCACAAGGATAAGAAATCCCCACATATTGGAAACAATGTACCTAGCTGTAAGGTTTAACCCCTTATGCATCAATATGAAGGACAAAAAGGGAGTCATAAATTTTTTTCTAAGGTCCATGAAAGGTTTAAAGTGACCCAAGCCACTCAAATCATGAGGTGTGATTTAGAGATAATGTACTAATCAATATGGTTTTTTGAACCATAATTGTTGTCTCTCCCCTTTGTGAACATTTGTTCATAGTGAGTTGACATGAAAGATCATTAATCTAACATTTAAATTTATAACGGGTTCCATAAATCTATCCTTAAATTTTATTAGTATTACTATATAATCCTAATGTTTTTTATTATCCCTTTATTTAAATCCAAACTAATTACCAAAATCTAGAGAGGAATGGTTCTTTTAACAAAATATTTGACTCTTAATCATCCATCCCTTTGATTGTTTTCCACCTGGCATGTTATTTGTATCCTTCCATACAAATTTACGGTATTTTGATTTAGTACATAAATAGTTAGAATTTAAGGGTGTACATATTTTACCATAGTGTTGATAACCTATGTTATTGATTTAAAAGGACATGATATGTGGGGAATGTTACACAATATCTTGATGCAGGATATATCGGGTCATGAGTAATCTTACTTTTATATGAGTAGTAGTGAAAAGGTTGTAAATCAGTGGTGGTGTTTCTCAGGTCAAGGGAAATGATATGAATAAATCATAATATAGAGGCCCAGAACACACAAGGGAATATGTTATTTCTATGGGTATGTTAGGATGAAGAGTACCATAAAACCCTATATATTGGGCCTATATGACTTTTCAAGAAAGTTATAGGTCCTTATCTATTAGTAGAACATTTAAAAATACAGATATCATATCCATTCTAAGGTCTAATAAATGATTGTAGATACATGATGCACTCAATAAATAAAGTGTGATTTATGGGAAGAGGGTCCTGAAAGATGCTGAAGTACACCATAGTCGTGTTGACCGACATAAGGATTTTGTTTTACATTGACAAGGGATGATGATTTTTGATGTCCTGTAAAATTAAATTTCATGATGTTATTATCGGTTGGTTATGATGTCTTAATGTCATGATACTAATACATTTTTACCAATGTATATTGTCATGAGGTAAGGATGTATTCCATTACTTTTAGTATAACATCCATCAGTAAAGACATGGAAACATAGGTGAATGTTGTGTATGATATCCATTGGGCAATTTTTTACTATTTTGTGGTATTTAGATACATGTAATGTATTTTACCCAGGCATCGTCTTAGTGGTTTATACTTATATGTCAAAGCCTTACGTGAGAAGATCAATAATTTCTTCTAGAAATCCATAAATATATCTGACTCTTAAGAAGGAAAAATGTTCTTGAATGACACTACATTTTCTTATGATGTTGAATATACTTCTTTTTTTATGAAGATAGGATTCAAATAGATATGATATTCATAGAATAAATCTATCATATATGCATTTAGTGGTCATCATTCCTTGTGTTGTGGATGAACCGATGATTGGGGATCTAGGAATTAATTTCTATCATTGAATTTCAAGAATCATTACTTATATAGTTCTAGCATGAATGTTCTTTGAGTAGGCCTGACTTGTATTCTGGGATGAGAGAATATTTTTTTATCACCGCTATAACCAAAACATTGGAGATCTGAGCATCGCTGTGTATGATGTGATGACATGTGTCAATCCTATGGATTTTCATGAATGGAAACACTCAATTAATCTATAACCCATACATAGATGTGGATATTTTTCTCTCTGATTGTTGTAGATAGAGGCGAGATTGGAGTTCTGGGTTTCTCAATGTATCCAGAGATGATTGGAATCAAGTCGCATGTAGTTTATATGAAACCATGTAGATTTATATCATGAATATAAGGTGTAGTCTCCTTGATGTGAAAAGGTAATATTTTTACTGGGCCAGTGAATGAGGTTCTTGGCATCCCTATGTATCCAACAATGGTTGGAATCGAGAAAAACAATTTTCATGAATGGGAAACCCTCAATGGTGGTCTTTACCATTTTAATAGGGGTAATACCCCCAATGATTTCTTTAGTTTGGGCCAATACAGAGATATATTATTTCCTATATATCCTATGATAATAATAATCCATCCAAATGTAGTTATTTAACTGATTTATAGTTGTAAACCAATACTAATGATAGTTGTCCTATTAAGTGAGGTCCCTGAAAATACACCTTTTTGTTTTATAAAATAGATATAAACCATGAATTTTAACATCATGCAGTAATGAATCGCGATTTTACTTTTACATTCATTCACCATAGACTTGGATAGCCCGATAATAATATGATATTTCTCTATCTCATGGGAAATACTTTACTAAATAATCAATACCTTACATGATATATGATCAGTGTCTGAAGAAAAGGAATGAAAAACAGTTTTACCACCTTTTAGATATAGGTAATGAATGATGAGTCAATTTGTAATTTCCGATGGTGGAGACGTGATGTAGAATATTAGAATTGAAACATATGGAATAATAATGAGAATACGAATATTAGGTATCTTTAGAAAAAAATTAATTTTATTATCATACCATGATGAAATAAGTAGTGCATTTTTTACATCACATTATAAAGAAGAAGGTTACTTGATAAGAAATAAGAGTAACGTTATAGTGGTCCTAATAATAGTGGTTTGGGAATCACTTCATATCCATTGATGGAAGGAATCAATACAAATGTAATTATTGGATAAAGAGATTTCCTATTCGGATATGACACTCACACGAGGATGTGAAAACATATTTTTTATTTCACAAAGATATAGATTGTGTGTGGTGAATTTTAAGCCCGATTATTCTTCCAGCATAGATTAATGTTATACGGTGAGGAATTCCACCATGTAGTTCAACATCAGTTGGTATAGATGTGATCCATGTAGTTTAATTCCATGTTTTTAGGTATAATTCTATTAATATTAGGATCCTATTGATAAAACATATTTTCCTCGATAAACAGCAGGCATCCAAAATCTGGAAAATTCTTGATGGATGATATGTGATGTATCTATAAAAAAATTTCATGTTTTGGGGTGAATGGATTGTTCCCCATCCATTATGTCCAGTTAGTGATCACTATTGTGATAGACATTAACTATGATATACGCCCCTTTCTATTTGGACTCGTGAATTTGTGGACTCATTCTTGGTATCATTTGAATTATGAGAGCCAATAAAATTTTACCATGACTGAAATAATAGAGGTGAATAGTTTTATTCAATATCGAGTAATCCGATATGATGGTCATCAAGGTTTTTCATTTTAAGAACCCATTTATCATCAACCATTTTATATTGAACAACAATATTTTACGATTTCTAATCAATTAAGTGGTATACAAAGTTCTCGATTTAAATCGTGGACAACTAGACTTCAATAAATAACATTTCACATATTCGATATTCTAATGAAAAAAGAGCTTCTTGTATATCATTATGCATGGTGGTATGACAGTCCCAAAAAAGGTAGGACCTTATTTGGAAATGATTCTTCATCCTTATTCACCATATTCTATATTATATTCAATGTAGTCTTATTTAAGGTACATATATGACCATTTTCTATTTCTATATAGAGGTATGAATGATTGGACTTGATGTTTTACTATTGGTAAAATTTCTTCAACTCTATAGAATAACAATATTATGTGAAGGAATCCTAACATCGTGATAATATATTATGTCATGATGTTGATTATATTATTCATACTAACATTCTCCTGGTTTATTTCCACATTGCATTTTGAAATGAATTCATTTATAATAACTATACACGTAAACTTATTATTCATTGATGGGTGATATCACCCCGTATCATTATTGACCCTTACATAAAACGTTTATGATTAACTTAGCTATAGGTTAGAACTATGGGGCTTAATGGATAATTATCTCAAAATCGTATATTCATGATATTTTATGGTAAATTCCACCAATTTCCATATCATGGTTTTCTAGTTGTAACGTGTCCTTCTAATTTTGTGGGAGATCCCCATCTGAGAATTATAAGAACCGTAAGATATAAAATATACATCTTACATGACAATAAGAATCAATTTTTATACTATTAATATAAGGATGATTCCATCTATGCCCCATTTGTATAGGCATTATTAATCATTTATACCATCCTTAAGGATAATGTTCACTACATTGCAATAAAACTATTACCATTGGGTTTTTTATGATGGTAGGATCTCATTTTAATGATTTTAAATTATTAGATCCACACATATAGGGTTGGATATTAGTTTATCGTGCTCTATTAATGTTACTAACTGATATATTTCTTTAATGTCACATGAGATGATAAGTGATAACATTAATCAATGAATGATGTGTACAATTTCTTCATTCTGATCATTTTTATCTTTGATAGTGGCTGAATTAGTGAATTTGTTAGTGTAATCATTGTGTGATTAGTGTACATGTTTCGAAGTAGGTTAAAAAGGTAATCACCCATCATTCTTGTAGAATTACCAGATATAGAGGATAATTAATACCTTTTGTTGTATATAAACCATTTAAATACATACTAGGTTCAGATCCCCATTCATTTTTAGGTATGATATTTTTAGTAATTGGTCTTATTCAAATCTAGAAATGAAGGCATGGTATTCACCCTCATCATTTGTACAACCATCTGATAGTGAGAATGTGTTGGGAAAATTCTCATCTGTTGGAGGAACAAAATTAAATACATAATCCAACCTATTTTACTTTAATATTTTCCAGACTTTTAATTATAGGTTTTTCGGATGGTCCATCAAAAAACATCTCACCTATTCGAGGAGGGTCATATGCATATAAAACCTCCTCATCGGGAAGTTTAGTGACCAATGTGAACAGTCCACAGTGGTATGTTTCTCCAGGAAATCAACTACGACATGTGGATTCAATGAATTCTATGACATGATCTACATGTGATATAGTTGCAGAATGATAGCCCATCTGGCCAAACACTCAACCAATAAATGAAAAATATTTATTTACTTTAGCATTTCAATACAAGAGACCTTGTTGACATCATTGTGTGCAATTAATTCTTCAACAATTTCACTACAAAATGAGTTCCATGAAGTTCTCCACATCATTAGAATGATGGATCCTTGTTTCAAGAATCATTTGACTGAGGTGTTGATGACTTCTCTCATTCCCCACATCCACTACAAGAAAACAGAATATTTGCGACAGGCGATTTGCGACGGAGTCCCGTCACAAAAGGTCTTTTGCAACGGGGCTCCGTCGCAAATCACCCGTAGCCGAAAACGGCGTCGCAAATAGGTGTTTTTGCGGCGGTTACGTCGCAAAAAGAGTATTTGCGGTGTTATTTTTCTGACGTCGCAAAGGATTTTTCGTTTATAAATAAAAAAGGTATATGTGACGGGTCGTCACAGATATATTAGTTGCGACGGGTCAGAATCCTGTCGCAAATGCGAAATTTTAAAAATACATGCGACAAACGTATTTGCAACAGACCGTCGCAGAAAGGATTTCCCGACGGGTATTCGTACCGTCACAAATGGTACAGTAAAAAAGTATTTACTACGGGAAATCCCGTCACAAATGTTCCCCTCGCAAATATTAAATAAAATAAAATAAAAATTAATTATTACAAATCGTATAATATTATATAAAAATAAAAATAATAATAATAATATAAAAAAATTATATTATTATAATAAAAATAAAAAAATATATAAAATATAATTATGAAATATTAATATAAAATAATAATAATATGGATATAAATAATATAATATAATATAATAATACTAATATTAATAATATAAAAATATTAATATAATATTATTATTATTAAAGTATCTATATAATAATAATATTTATATTAATAATATATATAAATTATAGTATTATAATATTAATAATAAAAAATATATATTATATAATTATGAAATATTAATATCAAAAAATAATAATAATAGTACTAATATTATTAATATAAAAAATTAATATAATAATATTATTATTAAAATAAACATACATATTTATGAAAAAATAATATTAATAATATTAATATTAATAAAATTATACTATTATAAACTTCTCAATATTAACAATAAATATAAAATATTAAAAGTAATATTACTAAAATAAGCAGACATTAAAAATAATACTAATATGTAATAAAATATTAAAAAAAATAACAAATTAAATCACGTAGTATTTGTACCAATATGAAATAAGAATTGTAAATAGTTTATATGACAATAAACTACGAACTCAAATGTTTATTACATCTAAAAAAATCACTGGGGGGTGGATAATCTGGAGGACCTGGAGGAGGTGGTGGAGAAAAATCCATCCCTAAACTATGAGTCAGATGACTCATATACTCCATATACTACAGATGTTTCTCCTTATATGGACGTCTCTCCTCATCCTGCTGCTGACGCATCTTCTCCTGCCATCGACGCATCTCCTCATCGTGCTTCTGATGCATCTTCTCCTACCCCTAACACAAATCCTCTATAAGCTGACTCTGAGCATGCAGTTGCTCCTGATATTGTGAGGCAGAAGATGATGTCTACCCATGAGCTCCACTCGAGCTAGACGTCGACATTGTAGCAGTACCATATTAAGTTGCATGAGTCAAATGAGATTTTATACCAACTACTCCTCCCTTTTCAAAGCCATATTGGGTCGCCTGCATCCATGTCGTCTCATCAAAATGGTGGGCACTAGTCTGATCACCCGTCTCGTCTTGACTCTCAGCCTGTGTCTGAGAGGTCGCGACCTCATATGACTCCTTAAGATTCAACTAGAAATTAAAATAATGAATAGACTATATGCATTTAATTTTCATACTGAAAAGAAAACAATACTGACCACAATCTGATGCAGGCGGTCACCTCTAATCTCTCTAGTGGCCAGGTCAGTGTACATCCTCCGTTAAACGCTGTATGCCGAAATACCGGGCTGCTCGGTATCCTATATGAATATAAAATTAACTGTTTATATTTAATGTTGTATATAATATTAAAAAATAGTACCTACCAGATGCTCTCTATGCACACTGAATGTACGACTACCGGCTCGATTCGTCACCTCTTGTCTCCCCCGATTCTGTCGACCCAATGTGGTCTCCTCTGAAACCCACCACCCAACCAGTGTGTATATAATGAATCCAAAATGTGGGATGAAATGTACTCTGGTCGGTGGGCTCTACAGTACTCATAAATTCTGTCACTCCAGCTTTCTTCACAGCCGTCTTTCTCAAATTATGCAAAAACTGACAGAAACGGTCATGCATAGACACCACCCATGCTGCGTGGATAGTGGCACGCATGCCCTCGTCGATGGGATACAATAAACCCTAATATAAACTTATTAATGAATTAAATTTCAAAATAACTAATATTTAATTACATACCTGCCAATGATCGAACATGGCGGTCTGCACATCTGCGGGAATATGATCCCATGTGAGCCAGGGATGAGAAAAATAATTGCGCAAGATAGCGCTCCCCTATCAAATAGCTATATGAGTAAAACTGTGGAAAATGAACAAATAATCAAAAAATTAGAATACTAAAAAATTATAATGAATGATAACTAAAATACACAGGTTACCATACTACCGCATGTGCACATCGAATCCAAGAGGAGGACATCGCTCCAGGATAGTATCTGGAATCATCAGTCTGGCAAGACCACACCCCCTCCGAGTTCTCCCTGTAGTGCCAATAGCCTGAGGGTCAGATGACTCAAAAACCTCATCATCCATAGGTATATCAGCGTCCATCAACTGACGATACATTTCCGAGTCGATCTGAAACATGAAATGATTGTTATTAGCAAACAGTTGAAAATAACTATTATGTATAGATATATATTTGTTATGATTGTAACCATCATTTTATTGTGTCAATGTTCATCTTCATCATCATCTTCATAGTTTTCAATTTCAATGTCTCCATCTTACTCATCAATATCATAAATTTCCATATTAGTTTCACTTTCATCATCTCTTGTCATTTCAAATTCAGTGGTAACATCATTGACAACATCGTCACCATCGTCCCTTAACTGTGGGGTGTCATCCTCAATATTCATGTCTCTTTGTGAAAAAGATGTGTTTTGAGGAGTGTACTGAAAATTTTCATTTCCTTGCACTTCAGTGGAACCACATTCAGTTTGAGTAAACTGATTTTCTCAAGATTTAACTTTTATTATACTCCACCAATCATCCATCTCTTTTTCAGTAGCACAGTATTTTGCATAATAAATTTGATGTGCCTGATGAGCAAATAAAAATGGTTCATTTCCTACAGGATGACTTTTATGTATAATATCAACAATTCCATGAGTCAAATGAATACGCAAGCCTCTCTTAGAATCCATCCATTGACATTTAAACATTGTTACATAATTCGTTCCCAAATAAAGCAGTTCAATAATTTCTTCAAGCATGCCAAAAAAGTTAACTTCAAAATCTATATGATGTGATCCCATCAATCAAACACAACTATTAATTGTTTTCTTCAATTCCCCATATGCACATTTATGAAAGCAATAACCATTCACCACATATGCATTATAAGATTTAACCATTTTGGATGGTGGGCTACTCAATATATGCAATCGACTATCAATCTTATCAGCATGTACGGATACCTGAAAATTTGTAAAACATTTATCACTATTACTAGTAATAAATTTATTTAATATGTAAAACCAAAAAATAATTTATGTTACCAGTTTTTGAAATGAGTAGGAAATTTTTTTTACCGACATTCTTCTAACCAGCTGATGTAATTTGTGGAAATTGTTTCTTGATATGATCATCATATAATCTACAAATACAATATGATTAATTTAATGTAACATAATCTAAAGAATAATGGATAAGAGCACTCACTGTACAATTGGTGACATTTCATAACATTTGAGTAGAACATATGTATGAGTTCTATGATGTTCATCATCTGAATGAAATCTATCATGAACTCCACAAAAGCCAAGTTTGGGCTAATTGACAACTGATAATTGATTTTTCATACCATCATCAACATTCCCCTCATTCTGGACCATGCGGTTAAATTTTGAGGGATATTCAGATTAAAAATAATGAGAGCATAATACAACAATTTTTTCTTGAAAATAAGCTTTAGCAATTGTGCCTTCAACTGATGCTTTGTCACAGACTTTTTTCTTCCATTTCTTCATGCATCTCTCAAATGGGAACATCAATCGAAACAGAATCGGACCTCCACATTTTGCTTCATGTGGAAAATGTAATATCAAATTTTCCATCGAGTCAAAGAAAGCCGGAAGGATGATTTTTTCCAATTTTCATATAATTACAACAATAACTTCTTCCAGTTTTCTTAGTGTATCGTAGTCTATTGTTGCCGCACACATGTCTCGGAAAAAATATGATATATCTATTATCGTATCCCAAATATTAGAATTAAACAAACCTCTTAATACAATAGGCATAAGTCATTCCATTATAACATGACAGTCATGACTTTTAATCCAGTAATATGACCATTTTTAACGCATCTTCACAAGTTGGAAGCATAGCCTTTTGAAAGACTCAAATCTGCAATCCACTGAAAAAATAATAAGTGACTCGCATTGGTCAGTGTATAAGCTGATTTTGGATTCATTAATCTCTGTGATCTGACATTTTCAAAGAATTCAAGTTCTGGTCGCCTGCAAATTTGGGCAAGATCTAATCGTACCTTTACATTATCCTTGGTTTTACCCAGTGTATCCAAAACTGTATGAAATAAATTATTGAAAATTTTCTTCTCAATATGCATGAAATCCAACATGTGTCGGACAAACAAATCAGACCAATATGGTAGATTCCAAAAAATACTCTGTTTTTTTCAATTGTGTTCTTTCCCAAAGCCATGAATTTTCTTGTTGGTTTATTGTCGGTCCTAAAGTAATGGAAGGTAATGAAAATACAACTGATTGTAACTCTGTACCTGAGATCATTTTTGGAGGTTCATCTCTTTCAATTCTTCCTTTTCTGAAATGAGATTTATTGCTCCGAAAAGGATGTTCGATTGGAAGAAATCTGTAATGACAGTCAAAATAGCAAGGTTTTTTTACATTCACGAGCATAAATGCTTTGTTGTCTCCCATACCGTAAGGACATGATTTTGGACCATGTGTACTATGGCCAAATAACATACCATATTCTGGGAAGTCAATAATCTTTCACATCAAAGCAGCTTTCAATACAAAATTCTATTTCGCAGTAGCATCATATGTACCAACACCATGACTCCACAATAAATTTAACTCATCAATCAATGGTTTCAAATAAATATCAATATTCTTTTTCAGATGTCCTGGGATTAATAATTTCAAAAAGATATAAGGATATTTCATCAACATCTATGGAGGAAAATTGTATGGAGATATAAAGACAGGACAACATGAATACTGGCTACTAAAAGCTCCAAATGGACAAAAACCTTCAGTAGAAAGACCCAATCGCACGTTCATGGATTCTAAAGCATAAGACAGATGCACTTGATCAAAATGTTTCCATGAATCACCGTCAGATGGATGAATCAATCTTTTACCATTTGAAATATTCATTTTTTACCATGACATCATTGTCGCTTTGTTCTGAGACATAAATAAACGCTGCAACCTGGGTGTAAGTGAGAAATATCTCAACTGTTTTATAGGAATCAATCCAAACATCCCTGATTGAGCTGCTTTGTACCTCGATTGTCCACATGTGGGACCACTATCCGACAACTCATTTTCACTAGAATATAAGATGAAATCGTTTGAACATGCATGGATCTTCAGATAACTAAGGCCCAGATTATGAACGAGTCTCTTTCTCTCATAATAATTAGGAGGCAACACATTTATTTCAGGTAATAGTTCTTTAACCCAAAAAAATATCTGATCAAAATAGTTATTTGACATTCCATTATCTTATTTAATAGCCATAAATTTTTCAACTGCTCTTAATTTTCTAATCTTTTAACCAGGATATATTGCATCCTCAACAGACCTTAACAACTCAGCAAATTCCGATGGTGCCAACTCGGGAGGTAAAACAACATAATCCTAGATTTCTGTTTGTTGAACAGATTACCCTGCAAAATCATGTACTAAATTCTGAAACCGTGATGGATTCGAAATCAAATTATTATTATCTTCTCTCGAACTGAGTTCACCGTGTTGATACCAAAACATATAATCTAATTGAAAACCATAACGCAAGAGATGTTTCCCAACGATGTCAAATGTCTCAAACATTCTCAGAGCACATTTTTTACAAAGACACTTAATTTTCCCTTATGAAACAAATTATGGGTTTGATGATGTAAATGATAAGAAAGTTTCAACACCATCAACATATGCATGATTTAAACTAGAACCGTTTGGATTTCTGTGCTGATTTATGCAAGTACGATCATTTAATAATGATTGATGTTTATTTCCTTGTTCCATATTCATATATATGTTTCTACGAAATTTAAAACCATTAATGTTGTTAAATAATTTGATATAAGAAAAAAAATATCCTAAAAAAAGAAGATACATAATTACAGTTATTTATTAGTAATTACCAATAATTATAGGCGACACTGCTAGTTTTTAATCATCCCCACTAATTATTATTAATTTAGCAATACATATCAATACATGGAAAAATGAAATATGCTTGAATAATGAAATAAAATTTTGTAATCATCGTTGTGGAGATTATATTACTAATTATTCTAATTTGTCTGATGGATCAACTCATTTTAACTTTCTCCCAGCTGAAATCAACATGAAAAACTTTCTATGACATACGTTAGAGCACATTTTTTCATACTGATTTTAGTGGGAGAAAGTAGCAAAGATATGAGATGTTGAACAAAAGGTAGCCATCAATCCGGTGGAAATTATGCCAAATTATAACCATGTACATGAATTTATTTGATTTTTAATTAATTATTAGTAATTATTACTATTTATTACAAATCTCAATATTTCCAACAGATTTTTCTCTATTCTTAACATGTTCAAATCATAGAGTCGTCAATTTTAAGGTCGTGCCCAATAAAAAGTTTGCGTCAACCGTGTCCAGTTTAAAATCTTTAATTGTCCATACATGGTTGATCATCTCGCAAGTAGTGTTGGAATAGGACGACACAAGTAATGAGAAAGACATGAATTGGGTTTTCCTATTGAAACGCTACTTGTGAGGTGATCAACCATGCAAGAAAAATTATAGAGTTTACACTGAAGACGGTTGAAGCAATCTTTTTATTAGGCATGACCTGAAAATTGGCGACCATTTAAGATTTGAACTTTTAAGAATAAAGTAAAACTTGTTGAAAATATTGATAATTGTAATATTTTATACATTTTTTAGAATTTTAATAATATTAATATTTTTTTATAAATACTAAACATATAATAATAAAATAATCATATTATAAGTATTATTTAACTATTAATATTAGAGTAATATAATATTTTATATTATGTGACTATTTATGTTACTATTTATGTTACTAATTATATTACTAATAATGTTACTAATTAGAAATGTAAAGATATGCATATAGGTTGGGTGGTTAGTCAATCAATGAATAGAAAAAAAACATAATTGACTGCTCATCTACCACCATTTTCTTTTCATTTGTGTGTTGAGGTTGACAGGAAACTTCTCCCTCCACATGTAATATGTGCTTTTACTCTCAAAATTATAAACCTCCTCCCCTCTATATTGGCGAGGAGGTTGATAATTTTGGCAGTATAAGAAGATATTACATGTGGAGGCAGAATTTTCCTGTCAATCCACAACACACAAATGAAAAGAAAATTGAGGTAGATGAGCGGTCAATCACGCTTGCTAATTTTCCTAATTGTTTCCTAATTATGTAATTATTTCCTAATTATTTTAATTGTTTCCTAATTATTATAATTATTTTCTAACTATTATAATTGTTTCCTAATTATTATAATGGTTTCCTAATTATTATAATTGTTTTCTAATTATTATAATAGTTTCCTAATTGTTATAATTGTTTCCTAATTATTATAATTGTTTCCTAATTATTATAATTGTTTCCTAATTATTATAATTGTCTCTTAATTGTTATATTTGATTCCTAATTATTATAATTGTTTCCTAATTCTTATAATTTTTTCCTAATTATTATAATTGTTTCTAAATTATTATAAATATTTCTTAATTATTATAATTGTTTCATAATTATTATAATTGTTTTCTAATTATTATAATTGTTTCCTATTTATTATAATTGTTTCCTAATTATTATAATTGTTTCCTAATTATTATAATTGTTTCCTAATTAAATCTAATTGTTTCCTAATAAAATCTAATTGTTTCCTAATTAAACTTAATTGTTTCCTAATTAAGTCTAATTGTTTCCTAATTAAATCTAATAGTTTCCTAATTAAATCTAAGTGTTTCCTAATTAAATCTAATCGTTTCCTAATTAAATATTATCAATTCTTAATTAAATCTAATTGTTTCCTAATTAAATCTAATCGTTTCCTAATTAAATCTAATCGTTTCTTAATTAAATATAATCATTTCCTAATTATTATAATCGCTTCCTAATTATTATAATCATTTCAGAATTATTAAAATCATTTCCTAATTATTATAATCGTTTCATAATTAAATCTAATTGGTTCCTAATTAAAACTAATTGTTTCCTAATTAAATCTAATTTTTTCCTAATTAAATCTAATTGTTTCATAATTCCTAATTATTATAATTGTTTCCAAATTAAATCTAATTGTTTAATAATTAAATATAATTTTTTCCTAATTAAATCTAATTTTTTCCTAATTAAATCAAATTGTTTTCTAATTAAATATAATTTTTTCCTATTTATTTTAATTGTTTCCTAATTATTTATAATCAATTAAATCTAATTATTTCCAAATTATTTGATAATTATTTTAATTAAATCTAATTAAATCTAATTATTTCTTAATTATTTGATAATTATATATTTATTTCTAATCATTACCAAAACATCCATCGGGAGTGTCGAACCAAGAGTGCAGCAAGACCCGTTGTCGTGTACCAGGTTACCCCGAGTCAAGCTCGAAATACCTTGTCAAAGTTTTCACTCCTAGGTACATTTGTGCCAGAGCCGCCTCTACTTGTTCGTATCCAAACACGGATTATTTGGTACAACCACATAAACTAATTATACTATATAGCTAAACATTCTATTCAAAAAATAAAATTAACAATTAAAAATATAATTAACAATTAAAAATAAAATTAACAATTAAAAATAATTTAACAATAAAAACATATAAATACCTTTTAAATAACTTGTGCCTACTAACTCTTTCCTTCCTCTTCTCGAAAGAAAAAAGTACGACAAAAAAAAATTTCTACTGAGAACTAAAAATTAGAGAGAGAGAAGAATAGAGATCTGAATGTTATGGAAAAAACGGATGGGGTGTATATATAAGTTAGATTATTTGCGACGATCGTATTTGCGATGTTATCTCGTCGCAATACCTAGTATTTGCGACGGGATACCTTCTCAAATGCCTTCGACCGCATTAAATACGGGCGGCGGGTAAAAGGACTTTTACGACGGGGCCATCGCAAATAGCCAGCATTAGCGACATCCGGATATCCCCGTCGCAAATTTATATTTATCGCCGCTGGTATTAGCGATGGGGCCCGTCGCAAATACCTTTTCCCGTATTAATTACGGACGACGGGTAAAAGGGTTGTTGTGACGGGCACGTCATAAATTTCACACCATTAGCGACAGGCGGATATCCTCTTTGTAAATTATTATTTACCACCGCCGGTATTTGTGACGGGTGGATATCCCCATCGCAAATTCTTATTTACCACCGCCGGTATTTGCGACGGGGCCTGTCACAAATACCACCCATTGGATTCTGTTTTGTGATGGGTAAATAGTCCCATCGCGAAAAAGTATTTACCACCGCTGGGTAGTTGCGACGGGTTGAAGGTGATCGTCGCAAATATGCTTTACAGCGGACGGTATTGGTGACGGGGCCCATCGCAAATAACACCTGGTGAATATTTTTTTGCGACGGTGAAATTTCCCCACCGCAAATACTATTTACCCCCACTGGGGACTTGTGACGAGTAGCCTTCTACCCATCTCAAATAGGCTTCCCGCATTTTGGCGTGCAAACCGCGCCATTGCAATTGCGACGAGACCATTACTTCCGTCGCAAATAAACTTTTCATCGGATTTTTTGCGGCGAGAATAAGGCCCATCGCAAATACCCCGTCACAATAATCGTTTTTTCCTGTAGTGATCATTCTTCTCTTCAAGATGCAATCCAATAGATCATCTAATGGTGGTCAGGTATATGATAAGTTCATTTCATCCAATAAGAATCATTAAGATTAGTGAGTGGAAAATGTACTATTTGAGTGTATCAAAGGCTTCACGAGAGTCCTCATCCCATTAATGGATAATTATCTTTTTTATTAGATTTTTGAAGTGGTGAGACTATTTATCCATGTTATATTGGAAACACCGAATGTAGATTACGGTCTCTTGGATTCTACAATGATCATTGAGATTTAAAGGGGATAAAATTGGAATAATTGCAAAAGTGTTATTTAGATCGAACTCAGTGTCACGGTTGGTTGCATCTAATTCAATGGATCATCCTAATGTTACATTAGAAGCATATATCAGTGAATTATTTTTTACACCATGCTACCTCAACATAACAAAGACAGTTTGAAGGATTGTGAATTGAACACATTTCTATCCGGATTTCCCCAAAATTTAATCAACGTATAATTTGGATATTAATCCCAAAAGGGATTAATTATATTATGAATGGTTCATTGATATGTGACTCCAGTATTATTTAACCCAAAGGGTAATACATGATAGAAACAGATCCCATGGGGTTCTTTAAAGGATGTGTCTTCCTCGAATTTAGGGGCCATATTTATCATGTTGTACCTTGAGTACCCATCCATAAAGGAAAGGGTTTGGGATCGAATAGTTGCATCGATCATGAGATTTGTGATTAGGAATGGGAAATCATCATTCATTCAGTGTTAGTTATGGTCATTAAAATTTTTAGAGACCATAGTTTTCCAATTATATTTTTTGATAGGGATGATGTTGTCATGCCATCATGTGTATTTATGCTCTCTGAAAAAGTTGCATTTGGTGCATTTTTCCTGTCAATATTCTATATTAATAGAAGGGGTTGGGTGGATCATCTTTGTTTCCTACTTTAATCATCCATTGTAATTGGGAATGCTAAAATGTTGGGTAGAACCATCTAAATTTAGTCCTATCATGTAATTATAATTCCATGATAAACATATTGAAGTTTATTTAAAAATAAAATGTAAATTTCGTGAATCTGGATATGCATAGAGGCACTACTCAATAAAGTACTCTTGTATTCTTTTATTCCAACATTTACTTACTTGATCACATCAAGGATTGTAGAGTTTCCTTCCTAAAATATGACAGGGGAGATGCTAATATCTACCTATTATTTTTTTCCTATGAGTCTTTAGAGGAATTCTTAGATGGTGTAGTAAATTATATGGAATCTATATCACAATTAGGATATGATCGACCATTAGAAGAGACATTATCATCCTTTCCCTCTATATGTGTTGGGAAGTGAATATGGATCTAAAAATATTCTTTCACACCATCACCGGGGCAAGGTGATCTTGGACATATGTGATTAATTCTATTCCCACAATAATATTTTGGGGAATCATAAAATCACTATTGAGAAACTAAAAGTATTCTCAAGGGTGATCCTAAAGTAATTGGGGGCTAAAAACAACATATTTTAATTCAATATTGGTTGCTTCTATTAACTATTATCGAAAACTACCTTACAATATATTGCTTCGAAAGTCTCAAAGAGAAGATGTACCAATCTTTTATGCCGACCTTCCCATCGATGGGGTACTTGAATCATTGATGGAATTTTGAAGGTTCCACCACCTAGAAAAAGATCATCTTCTTCCATGAATCACATTAAATGTGTTGTCATTAAGTATACCTTGAACTGAAGGTTATAAATGAGATCCCAAAACCTAGTTATGAGAATTTTCCCCCAATGAGGTATTTTCTTACTCTTATCAAACCCTTTAATGGTCATATTTTTGTGAGATAACTCCTTTTTTAAATATCATATTAATCAATAAATATAAATCACTATGACTACGATCCGATAACAAATATCATTTGGATCAATTTGGATGAACAATCATTCAATTCTTGCAGAAATATATAGCATTTTGAGGATTCTCATAATGGCCTATTAGTTATCCCACTTTATAAATATGTTGGTGGCAAAGAATTCATATGGAATTGTCTCCACTTTTTTATCAGCATCCTCACTAACTTCTATATCATAAAAATTTTGGCTCTAGAGGTTTTTGATAACTGTCTTCATATGTTCTTATGTAATTTGGAGTGTATTAAGGAACGTAAGATTGTCTGGGACAACTGAAAACATATTCATAATGTATTACATTTTTTCCATATGATTTCTCTTACCAACATGGTATTTCTCATTATTATGTGGTTCTAGAGACGTAAAATTTTAGGTACATGGTCCTGGTACTTCTGTATAGAACGACAAAACATCCACTGATAGTGTCATAGGTCGTTCCAACAATCCCAGTGTCCTGTGATTATCTATTAATCATACCCATTCCAGGAGGTCATTTAAAATAATTGGTATGGTGATATTTATAAGGCCCCATCTTTAAACCTTACTTCATCTTGAGTTATTACAAGATTACACATTGAGTATCTTTTAGGGTTTAGAGTTTTAGAGAATTAGATCATAAAACTTGCATTACATTCCACATATAAACAATGTGGTTACATAAAGATTGTATTCTCCATTCCCATCAATGGAAACATATTTAAAATAAATCATGGATTCTTTCTCGACACTTCCTTGACACTATCATCATATCATGTACCTTTCCCTTGACCTGTGAAAAACATTTCAAAAAACTTGGGATGAGCATAAAAAGCTCAGTAAGGGATATAAAAATATGGAAAAGAAACAAGGGTACATATATACATAAGAATGAGATCATACTTTACCCATAAAACATAAGAACTTTAATATACCTCATCAAATCATGAATAAATCATTGAAATCATAAGACAGAAAGGTAACTTGAGGCATTCATAACATTCTTACGTAGGGAGTAACCCTCTTGGTTACATTTGGAATACCCATCACAGTATATTCCATAAAACTCTTCGGAGAAACCTTAATGTTTCACTCCTTCACGTTACCCAATGCATTGGAGCTATATCGGGCTCAGCCACCCTTAGTTTATCACAGAACCACCCATCTTCACAATAATGCCCAAGAACCTCAACATAATCGTATCACATAAAAATGCGTAAAGGAAACATAACATTTCAACCTTTCAATCACAAGATATCAATACAACACATTTATATAAAAACATTATGAAAACCATTTTCAATAACAAAATAAAAGAAAAGTAAAACATGGAATTTAATTTTTCTTTTAAAAAAAAGGTATAGCTTGTAGAGGAATCCGAAACTCAAATAACGGTCATGACGGCGGAGAAGTCATTGTCGCCGCATACGTACGACAAAAACATTCCCTTTTGTCATTTAGTAAACGCTTTGTATAAAAAATATTCCTTTTGAATAAACATAAAAGTCAAAGGGGTTTATACACTGTATAAAAGAAGGTTGAGTATAAAAAAAATATGCCTCAATGAAAGGAGATTGAGACGAAGTCCCATACATCGGGTCCGACTTGACTCGATCATTCTTTAATGTCCTGAATAATAAACTTGAGTTAATTTCGACTTGTTTAAGAACCTTTTTCAAGTTCATTATTCCTTTTATATCACTTATTGCTATGTCATGAACACTATGTAAGTTAATAACGGTCGTTTTAACGATCATTGGTACTTGAGTAAAAAATAATCCCTTTATAATTACATGTTTTTCATGTATCCATTATATCCAGAATTATAATCATGATGTATATATCATATATATCCAGTATATACATTCATTTATAATATTACATAATCATTTAGAGGTATGAAATGAAACGCACCGTTCATGGAGACGGTAAGTCGTACGTACGCATGAACGCTACTTTCATTTCTATTTCGTATTTTATAGAATGAAATCATAATTATATAAAAGTATATTATAATTAAAGTATAATATAATATATAATATCATAGCTCCATCCTTTATACATCCCACATATGGTATTTAACGAATCAAATCACATTGAGGGGGCGGTAGTCCGCACTTCCTTAAATGAAGATATCGCGTTTACCCACAATGGAAACCACAAAGGTATGCCCAAAATGAAAAATACAGAAGCTTAAGTAAAACATAAACATATTATATATCATATATAAATATATTTTCATCTTAATGGCCACCTTTGAAGGTGTTAAAATAATGTTGAACAATCATCGTTTCGGGAGGCATAAATTCACCAACCACGGAAACTGTATGTTCATTAACCATTAGATGTAGGTATGTGTAAGTGTAGCTCTAATACTTCTTATAAAAACATCATTGTATATTTAATATACTGGAGTTGTTACAAAAGAAATTAATAAAAAGGGTTTAGGGGGTTGGAGAAGCAAAATAAAAAAAACAGACTCAAGGGAAGACTTTACCTTAAAATCGGGTAACTCCCTTTGGTTTGAGCCTAAAGGCTTCCTTGGGAAGACTTATTCCCAAAGTGAGTCTTCAAGGAGTAATATAGGGAAGTGGAGAGACAAAAGGAGCAGGGGTTGGCCAAGCCAAATTCTTTGGGAGTGTGGGTAAGGAGGTAGAGGTGGGAGCCTTTTATAAGAGGAGAGGAGGGGCACTCTTGGAAAGTAAAGACATATTACTTTATTTGAAAATTATTTTCTTATTTAAATGGTCCCACATTTATATAATTAAAGGATAAGGTGATATGGGTTAGAAATCCACCCATCAAATAGGTTTTGGACATGTGTAGGTCTTATATTTTACATTATCATTCCATTTTATTTAAATCGTTAAATAATGAGGTCATCGCTGCATCATCATGATGTCATAAATACATTAATTATTTAAAGTCAAAAAATTATAAAAAAGATACTATGATGTAGTAAATTACATTATCTTTCCAATGACTATTTATAATCAAACATATGATCTTTATAACCCCATGTAAAAATTGTTTTCGTAAAACATATTATGTTTGTGTCATTTTACTTTTACATTAAATAAAAAGTTATTTATGTCATTTCCCAACCAATGTGGCTCCATGGGGTCCCCAATTTGACCAATGGATTTTCTTGGTCGGCCATGACACATCCAATAAGGTTAGGACATGTGTCTAGGTCATTTGATATTATTAAATCATTATTTTTACCTTAAACTACACTAATTACCACTAATCGCGATTAAAAACATAATAAGTTACTATTCACCAAAAAATTATTTTAATCTCATTAGAAAAAATTTTAATTCTTAATGACAACCATATTTTTCGGATTTTTGAAATTCAAAATACATAAGTGGTAAAATTTCAATTAAACGAAAAATTAGTTTTTATAAGTACCACTTAGTGGTTTCACTATTCATCAAAAATTGATGTTTTTCAGAAAAATACCAAAAATTCACCCTAAGATATATTTGATATTCTGAATTAAAAAATGAAGTATATTTTACAAAATTCAAAACATGTAAGTCACATTAATTAATTTAATAATTAATTTCCGCTGTCATGACAAATAGCGTGTTTTTATGAAACAATAACTATCAAAAGATTGACACCAGTTTAAGTCCAATTTCAAAGTGAAATTGATTCCAATGACCACCATTGGATTAAATGGTAAAAATATATTCTACTTTAACTTCAAAACCAATTCAAAATATAATCTAATCATATAAATAAATTAGATTAAAAAGCAGTTTCGATGTAAAATGCAGTATTTTTTAACTATTCATTAAAAAATGAACATTGTTAGAAAAATACCAAAAATTCACACAAGATAAATTTTGATGTCCCAATCATAAAGAATAATTTTATTTTTGACAAACATAGTTTATAAAACTGTCAAAAGATAGATTCAAAAATGGTTTGCCATCAAAAGGCAGTAAAACAATCTTTTAAAAATATTATTGTATTCCATGCTTAAGATTGGATTTATTTTTATTTTATGCCTCTAAAACACTATCTAATTCATTAATAGACATAGATAAAAATATAGATTATTCATTACTAACGTGGGATGTTATATCCTTCCCCCCTTTAGAAAATTGTGTCCCCGCAATTTATTTACTTATCGAATAAATGGGGGTACTTATCCCTCATTGAATTTTGAGATTCCCATGTTGCCTCTTCAATCATGTGGTTTTTCCAAAAAACCATTACCTGGTGAATCACCTTATTCCGTAAAACTTGCTCCCTGTGGTCAAGAATCTGGACCGGTTGTTCCTCATAAGATAGGTTCTCTTCCAGCAGAACTACCTCTGGAATCAAAACATGAGATGGATCTGGCATGTACTTCCTTAACATTGAAACGTGAAAAACATTGTGTACCTGAGATAAACTCGGAGGTAAAGCCACTCGGTAAGAAACTGATCCAACTCTCTCCAGAATTTCATATGGTCCAATGAACCTTGGACTCAGCTTTCCTTTCTTACCAAATCGTATCACACTTTTCCAGGGTGATACTTTGAGAAAAACATGATCACCTACCTCAAAAGATAGATCCTTCTTCCTATTGTCTGCATAACTCTTCCGCCTGCTCTGAGCTGTTCTCATATGCTTCTGAATCAGCTAAACTTTTTCTACCATGTGTTCTACCAATTCTAGTCCCATCAACATCCTTTCACCCACTTCATCCCAGAAAGCTGGAGTTCGACACCGCTTCCCATATAATGCCTGAAATGGTGCCATCTGTATAATGGAATGAAAACATTTATTATATGAAAATTCAACCAAAGAAAGGTGTTGGTCCCAACTTCCCTGATAATCCATAGAGCAAGAATGTAGCATATCCTCCAAGGTCTGAATTGTTCGTTCTGACTGACCATCTGATTGAGGATGAAAAGCTGTACTAAAATTTATTTCAGTATCCAGCGACTTCTGAAGGCCTTTCCAAAAGTTAGAAGTGAACCTAGGATCATGATCGGATACAATGGAGAGGGGAACTCCATGTAACCTGACTATCTATTTAAGATACAAACGGGAAAGTTGATCAAGAGAGAAAGTATCTCGTATAGCAAGGAAATGAGCAGATTTGGTCAAGCGATCAACAATAAACCAGATTGCATTATTACCTCGAGATGTCCTCGGTAATCCCACAACAAAGTCCATGGATATATTCTCCCATTTCCACTTTGGCACTGGTAAAGGCTGAAGCATCCCTTTCGGTAACTGCCGCTCTGCTTTAACCTGTTGACAAGTCAAACACTTCATAGTAAAATCAGTAATATCTATTTTCATTCTATCCCACCAGTAATACTCCTGAAGATCTCTATACATCTTAGTACTTCTGGATGAACTGAAAACTGAGAACTATCAGCTTCACATAACAAATATCTCTTAAACTGTGAATCACAAGGCACACACAATCCCTTCCCAGATCTCAAAATGCCATCATTATCAATGTTGAATTCGGGCAACTTACCTTCCTGAACCAACTCTACCTTTTTCTGCAACTCACTATCTTGCTTATGTGATTTCTTGATTCTATCTTATAGAGATGATCTCACTGATACCTGAAACAAAACAGAAGAACTTCCTACACCAACAACTTCTATGCCAAAGATCACCAAATCCTTAACCAAAGTATCACGTTCCAAACACAATATTGCTAATGAAGCAATACATTTTCGACTCAAAGCATCATCCACTTTATTTGATTTTCACGGATGGTAATGAATTGTACAATCATAATCCTTGATTAGTTCTAGCCATCTCCTTTTTCTCGTGTTCAATTCTTTCTGAGTGAATATATACTTTAAAATTTTGTGATCAGTATATATATCACAGTTTACTCCATACAAATGATGCCTCCAAAATTTTAAAGCAAAAACAACAGTAGCTAATTCCAAATCATGTGTAGGGTAAATTACCTCATGAGTTTTCAACTGTTGTGAAGCATAATAAATTACATGATCATTCTGCATTAGGACGCAACCAAGTACTTTCAATGAAGCATCACTGTAGATAACAAACTCACCATTCCTGGAAGGTAGTCCCAAAACTGGAGCATTCACCAATCTTCTATTCAATTCCTGAAAACAATCATCATATTCTTTTTTCCAGATAAACTTAACACCCTTCCGAGTTATCTTAGTCATTGGACTAGATAACCGTGAGAAATTTCTAACAAACCTTCGGTAATAGCCTTCCAAACCAAGGAAGCTACGAATCTAGGTTACATTTGTGGGTCTTGGCCATTCTTCCACAACTTTTGTTTTTGCAGGATCAACAGTTATTCCATATTTAGATACAATATGACCAAGGAAAGAAATTTGTTGCAACCAAAACTCACACTTACTGAATTTTCCATACAGTTTCTTTTCTATTAAGGTTTGCAAGATAACCCTTAAATGTCTTTCATTCTCCTATTTACTTTTAGAAAACACCAAAATATCATCAATGAAAACCACAACAAACTTATCCAAGAACTCATGGAAAATTCTATTCATTAAGTCCATGAATACAGCAGGTGCATTGGTTATCCCAAAAGGCATTGCAAAAAATTCATAATGGCCATATCTTGTACGGAACGTGGTCTTTGGAATATCTGCCTCCTTTACCTTCAGCTGATGGTACCCCGATCTCAAGTCAATCTTTGAAAAAAACGGAGCTCCCTGGAGCTGATCAAACGAATCATCGATATGAGGCAAAGGGTATTTGTTCTTAACAGTGATATTATTCAAGGACCGATAATCAATGAAAAGTCTAATAGAACCATCTTTCTGTTTAACAAATAAAACAGGAGCACCCCATGGTGATGTGCTAGGTCGAATGAAACCTTTCTCTAATAAATCTTGCAATTGCTCCTTCAACTCTAAAAGTTCAATTTGTGCCATTCGATAAGGGTGTTTTGAAATTGGCTTAGCATCAGGAACTAAGTCAACAGTAAACTCAATTTCCCGATCTGGTATTATTCCAGGAAACTCATCAGGAAAAACATCAAGAAACTCATTTACCACTGGCACATCATTAATCTGAACAGTTCCATTATTTTCAATGATGTGTGCAAGGTAACATTCATTTCCATCTTTTACAAGATTTTTGGCCTCATGATAAGTTATCAATAGTAAGGGTTCATTCTTGTACACAAATTGAAAGTCTTTCTGAAAAGAAACTTCTTTAGCTCTATAGTCAATATTAGCATGGTAAATAGAGAGCCAATCCATAACCAGGATAACATCAAACTCTACTGTAGGTAGAACAATAAGGTTTGCAAGTAGGTTCTTTCCACAGATAAGGGTAGGAAGATTCTTATAAATTCTTGTTGCCTCAAAATTTCCCCCAGGTGTTTTTACCACAAGTTCAGGAGTCAATTCTTGAGATGGTATTCCCATTTTACTAGAAAAGGTTTCAGAGATGAATGAATGTGTAGACCCCGAATCAAACAACACAATGGCATAATCTGAAAAAACAAAGTACCTGATACAACTTCATTTGATGGCCCGACATCTGCTGAAGTAGTTGCAAATGATTTCACCACCACTTTATGATTGTAGTCTAACTTCTTCCCATCACTAAAGCTCTTTGTCGGAAACTCGTTTGCATAGTGACCCATCTCATTGCACTTATAACATTTCACTAACTGTAAATCAAATTTGGTCTTACCATCACCCTGATCTTTTTCAGTGCAATCACGAGCCTTATGGCCCATCTTACCACATCGGTAGCACTTTACATAATTCAGAAGACATTCCCCCGCATGCATTTTTCCACATTTATCGCAAACTGGAAACTTAGTTTTCTTACCATCAGACTTTTTTGAAGAATTCTTACTTTTCTCCTGCCACCTCGGCCTCTTCTTCTGCTGGTTCTTATAGAACACTTGGTCATCAGAAAACACCATTTCCACCTTCTCAGCACATCAAACAAGATTTTCATAACTTTTAAACTCACGAGATGCTAATGGCCTTCAATATTTTGGCTTTAATCCTGAGTAAAAACGATTTATTTTACTATCAAGGTCTCGGATAAAATTTGGGGCATACCTTGCCAATCGAGTGAACCTTTCTTCATAGGCAGCCCCTGAGTCTTCCTCTTGACTCAATTCCAACAATTGATTTTCCATCCTAAGTCGAACATCCTTAGGAAAATACTTCTCAAGAAACATACCTTTGAATTCTTCCCAGTCGAGAGCATCAATCTCATCAGCGTCCCTGATATTTTTAACCATCGACCACCACTGATCTGCCTCACCCTCTAGACGGTAAATAACAAGACTAACCTTTTGATTGTCTGAACACCCCATGACATCGAAAATCTTCTCCAGTGCTTTAATCGACCCTTCAGCTAACACAGGTTCAGATGATCCTCTGAATGATGGGGGATGTTGCCTCATGGAATGTTCCACCACTGACATGTTCTTCTGCGGTTGATCTGTCTGATCTCGTGCATGGATACCACAACCATTTATAGCCTGAGTCAGATGTGCCATCACTGCAACAAACTGTTCAGTTCCAATTCTGACCATCTCAGGATGTTGATACGGAAGGTTATTTCCTTCTGTATGCCTTCCTGGCACTGCTTCCCTATTTCCTCTGCAGAAAACCATTCTGTACAAACATTTCTTAGATGAAGAAACATGGTAATCTTCAAATGCTATATCATTTCAAAAAAAATATTTTTGGATAATCATTTAATAAAATTCTAACTCCTAAAGTTATCTAAACTGACCTTTAATACCAACTATAAGGCCCCAGCCTTAAACCATACTTAATGTTGAGTTATTACAAGATTACACATTGAGGATCTTTTCGGGTTTAGAGTTTTAGAGAATTAGATCATAAAACTTACATTACATTCCACATATAAACAAAGTGGTTACATAAAGATAGTATTATTCATTCCCATAAATGGAAACATATTTAAAATAAAACATGGATTCTTTCTGGACACTTCCTTGACACTATCATCATATCATGTACCTTTCCCTTGACCTGTGAAAAACATTTCAAAAAACTTGGGATGAGCATAAAAAGCTCAGTAAGGGATATAAAAATATGGAATGGAAACATGGGTACAGATATACATAAGAATGAGATCATACATTACCCATAAAACAGAATCACTTTAACATACCTTATCAAATCATGAATAAATCATAGAAATCATAAGACATAAAGGTAACTTGAGTCATTCATAACATTCTTATGTAGGGAGTAACCCTCTTGGTTACATTTGGAAAACTCATCACTGTATATTCCATAAATCTCTTCGGAGAAACCTTAAAATTTCACTCCTTCGTGTTACCCAATGCATTGGAGAGCTATATCGGGATCACCTACCCTTAGTTTAACACGGAACCACCCGTCTTCACAATAATTCCCAAGAACCTCAAAATAATCGTATCACATAAAACATGCATAAAGGAAACATAATATTTACACCATTCAATCACAAGATATCAATACAAAACATTGATGTAAAAAAATTTTGAAAACCATTTTCAATACCAAAATAAAAGAAAACTAAAACATGGTATTTATTTTTTTCTTTAAAAAAAATGTATGGCTTGTGGAGGAAGCCGAATCTCAAATAACGGTCACGATGGCGGAGAAGTCGTTGTCGCCGTATACGTATGAAAAAAACATACCCTTTTGTCATTTAGTAAACGCTTCATATAAAAAAAGATTCCTTTTGAATAAACATAAAAGTCAAAGGGGTTTATACACTGTATAATAGAAGGTTGAGTATAAAACAAAATATGCCTCAATGAAAAGAGATTGAGACGAAGTCCCATACCTCAGGTCCGACTTGACTCGATCGTTATTTAATGTTCTGAATAATAAACTTGAGTTAATTTCTACTTGTTTAAGAACCTTTTTCATGTTCATTATTCCTTTTATATCACTTATTGCCATGTCATGAACACTATGTAATTATTTATGTTAATAACGGTCATTTTAACGATCATTTGTAATTGAGTCAAAAATAAGCCCTTTATAATTACATGTTGTTCATGTATCCATTATATCCAGAATTATAATCAGGATGTATATATCATATCTATCCAGTATATACATGCATTTATAATATTACATAATCATTTAGAAGTAAGAAATTAAATGCACCGTTCATGGAGACGGTAAGTCATACGTACGCATGAACGCTACTTTTATTTCTATTTCGTATTTTATAGAATGGAATAATAATTATATAAAGGCATATTATAATGATAGTATAATATCATATATAATATCAAATCTCCATCCTTTATACGTCCCACATATGTTATTTAACGAATCAAATCACTTTGAGGGGGGCGGTAGTCCGCACTTCCTTAAATAAAGATATCGCGTTTACCCATAATGGAAACCATAAAGGTATTCCCAAAATGAAAAATACAGAATCTTAAGGAAAACATAAACATATTATATATCATATATAAATATATTTTCATCTTAATGGCTACCTTTTAAGGTGTTAAAAGAATGTTGAACAATCATCGTTTCGGGAGGCATACATTCACCATCCACAGAAACTGTATGTTCGTTAACCATTACATGTATGTGTGTGTTTTTTTAGCTCTAATAATTCTTATAACAACATCCTAGTATATTTAAGATACTCGAGTTGTTACAATATAAATTAATAAAAAGGGTTTAGGGGGTTGGAGAAGCAAAATAAAACAAACGGACTCAAATGAAGACTTTGCCTTAAAATCGGGTAACTCCCTTTGGTTTGAGCTCAAAGGCTACCTAGAGAAGACTTCTGCCCAAAGTAAGGCTTCAAGGAGTAAGATAGGGAAGTGTAGAGACAAAATGAGCAGGGTTTGGCCGAGCCAAATGCTTTGGGAGTGTGGGTAAGGAGGTAGAGGTGGGGGCCTTTTATAAGAGGAGAGGAAGGGCACTCATGGAAAGTAAAGAAATATTACATTATTTGAAAATGAGTTTCGGATTTAAATGGTCCCAAATTGATATAATTCGAGGATAAGGTGATAAGTGTTCGAAATACACACATCCAATAGGTTTTCGACATGTGTAGGTCTTATATTTTACATTATCATTACATTTTATTTAAATTGTTAAATAATGAGGTCATCGCAGCATCATCAAGATGTCTTAAATAATTTAATTATTTAAAGTCTAAAAATTATAAAAAAATACTATTAAGTATGAAAACATTTTATATTTCCAATGACTATTTATAATAAAAAATCTGATCTTTATAACCCCATGTAAATTTTTTTTTTCGTAAAACATATTATGTTTGTGTCATTTTTACTTTTACATTAAATAAAAAGTTATTTATGTCATTTCCCATCCAAAGTGGCTCCATGGGGTCCCCAAGTTGACCCATAGATTTTCTTGGTCGGCCATGACACATCCAATAAGGTTAGGACATTTTTCTAGGTCATTTTATATTATTAAATCATTAATTTTACCTTAAACTACACTAATTACCACTAATCACGATTAAAAACTTAATAAGTTACTATTCACCAAAAAATTATTTTAATCTCATTGAACCACATTTTAATTCTTAATGACAACCATTTATGTCAGATTTTTGAACTTAAAAACACAGAAGTGGTAAAATTTCATTATAACGAAAAATCAGTTTTTATAAGTACCACTTAGTGATTTCACTATTCATCAAAAATTGATGTTTTTCAGAAAAATACCAAAAATTAACCCTAAGATATATTTGATATTCTCAATTAAAAAATGAAGTATATTTTACAAACTTCAAAACATGTAAGTCACATTAATTAATTTAATAATTAATTCCCGCTGTCATGACAAATAGCATGTTTTTATGAAACAATAAGTATCAAAAGATTGACACCAGTTTAAGTCCAATTTCAAAGTGAAATTGATTCCAATGACCACCATTGTATTAAATGGTAAAAATATATTCTAATTTCACTTAAAAACCAATTCAAATTATAATCTAATCATATAAATAAATTAGATTAAAAAGCAGTTTTGATTTAAAATGCAGTATTTTTTCACTATTCATTAAAAAATGAACATTGTCAGAAAAATACCAAAAATTCACACAAGGTAAATTTTGATGTCCCAATCATAAATAATAAGTTTATTTTGACAAACATAGTTTATAAAATTATCAAAATATAGATTCAAGAATGGTTTTCCATCAAAAGTCATTAAAACAATCTTTTAAAAATATTAGTGTATTCCATGCTTAAGATTGGATTTATTTTCATTTTAAGCCTCTAAAACACAATCCAATTCATTAATAGACATAGATAAAAATATCTATTATTCATTAATTCCTTGGGATGTTTCAATATTACTGAAGACGTATGAGGAAACTTCATGTATTTGTAAATAGAATGGGTGTGATTTAATATGGGTTTCAATTTTATATATGTACCCAATGGGGAGGTTTCTAAAATATCATAGTGGACAATGACCACATTGAACCCTATACCCATATCCCATTTTCCTTCATCTTATGTGTCCTGTTTCTATTATCAGTAAATCATACATGAATACATATTCATCATTAGAGAAGGGTCCAACCATGTATATTGAATTAATAGAACCAAATATGATCTTTTCATCAAATGAGGGATCTATTTGGTGGGAAGGTTTCCCTAATTTGGATGTTTTATGAATGAATTATTTAAGAGTTAGAGCTTTTTCCAAAGTTTAATACGACTCTTCTAATTATTTCTCTACCTATGCCTAATTTACATGTACAAATTTAGGAGGCTCATTTGATTTCAACTCATTATGTGAAGGATCTGTTATGTGTAAGTGATGATGCGATCTCATAGAAACATGATTTTTGTCAAAATTAATTTGAGTAATTAATATATCATATATCATACAATGTAGAGTCATATATTGTTTAGTAACCTTATCATTTGGATGGGGAAACGTTTATGATATTCACCATTGAATCATATTTATCTGACATCACCTTTCTAGAATAGACCATGCTTTGGAAGATGTTTATGAGGATTATGATATCATCAATGTTGTGACATATAATTATATTGAATGTGATATATTTAGATTTATTATAGTGGTTGACCAGATTGGGTAACCTAGGCCTGGATTCCTTATCAAATTATAGTTCATGGCAGCATGGATGTCACCGATGTCTCCCTTCTTTTGAAGACAAATGTTTTATTCATACGTTACTCAAATAACATGAGACCCTGATCTATATTTACATATAGAAAAGAATGATTTATTTTTTCACTCAATTAGAGGGGATGGGTGGTTTGAGAGCTTTCTATGTGATTGAATGGAAATTTTCCCTGTTTTGATGGTAACAGTGTATTTTCTTTCATACAGAGCCTTTTACTATTTGCTATGGGAATACATATAGACATAGATAGGGTATTCTAAACAATTTCATTAAAATGTTTTGATGTTTATATAAACTCAATGAATCCCCATGATATTTCATATGTTTCATAGGTGTCTACAAGTCATTCAAAATATTTTTAGCAGAGAGATCGATAAATTTATTGTATGAGATAGGGATGTAAAGAGAGTAGGTTAATCCATTTCATCTAACTTTGAAGTAATTCATCCTCATGTATTTTTTTATAGTTACTCATGTAACTTTTTTTCTCATTAGTGTGTAGTTAAATGGTAATGTAATTAATGATGACAGTATTACCATCCTATAAATGATCATACTTGAAGAACGTTTATCCAAATAATGGTTGTCCCAATCAGAGTCATCTTAATCGCCTCACCTTGGTAAGGTACTTATAATATTGAGGGGTAATCAATGTACCACATTGGGAGATGATGTGCATTGGATGGATTTTATGGGCCATCCATGTTGTCGAAGGTGGAGAAGGTGGGATTACAGATATTAGGTGTGGGGATAGAGTCGTCCAACAATTAGAGATATGGATTATTCTTAGACTACACTATTTCACATCACTATTCTATGAATTCAAATAGAGTATCATGATACTCAATGTTATTGATTATTTCCAATGTTACGTCTTCTTAATATGCCTCTTGTCAGTAAGGACTATGAGGTGTTTGATTAGGTGGAACAATTTTGATTTCCATCGATTATAAAATCATGATTAGAATTAATGATATCTTGGATGAGGGATATGATATAGTTGTAATTTAGGAATGTTTTGATCAACATTTAGTCACTAATTTATGTAGGTTAACTACTGATATCCAAATCTGGTCATCTACTCAGATACATTTCTTGTAGTAGAGTCATCAATTTCCAGATGTATGAGTGAAGGTATTTTTTCCCTTCTTGAAGATGATATGTAGTTGGAATGTTTCCCATGAAATCCTCCTTTATTGATTGAAATATTTTATCTCATTCTCATATTGTTCCAACTAATCCTACATGGAAGAAATTTTAGGTCATTTGGTTGGTGAATAGGGTATGACCACTACATTCTCTTTATCCCTAGTGGTGTTCATCTTTTGAGGGGGAAAATCAATGTTCATAGGACCCATGTTTGGATACATCATTGGGTTTGTGTCTCTAAAGCCTTACTGAGTGCATTTAGATCCTCCTCTTTTGGACTATTTTAAATATCATATCCTACATCATTTCCATCTTGATCTATATTTTCTATTTTTTATTGTTAATAAATTCTAATATGTATATCGAAAAATGGTATGTTTCCCATCACTCTCAACTCAATATGATTATTTTTCATTTCCTACATTAGTGTTGTTTGTTTAACCCTTGGCCATATTGGAAAAAAATTTCATATTTCCTTGATAGTTTTTGATTGATATCAATGTACATTCATCATATATTGGTTAATGAATGCTACCCTGAGAGATTTTACATTCTTGTTTTATTAATGTTCCCCAAATACGAAAATACATTCTATGGTGGGAGGAATATATGGGATGTCAACCTCAGATATTTACTTGAAAACATGTATAATAATTATTCCATCTATAGAGAATATGATGTTTAAAATTTATTTATACCTATATGCTGGGGAATATTCGAGGACACATATAGAAATTTTTGATCCCTTTTTTTGATGATTCAGTGATTTCAATTGAGTATTTATTCAATCTATTAATTGACTTTGAGATATAAATACCCTCATCCCAACGAGATGGGGTTTACCTTGAACTGTTGTTGACTTCCCCAGGACCTTATCAAGGAATGATGAACCTAGTGATGTTTATTGAGAAAAAAATCCACCAATAATAGTGGTATGTGGTTTGATTCCAGATATAATCGATATATCCAGATACCTAATAGATATTTACATATTTAAGGTTGTATTTAGTGGAAGATATTTCCCATGACCGATGGGATGGGTTCCCTCTTATATTGAATCAATGTATGTTTGTAATGGGACTTATTTTATATGTTAGAATTCTTCTCTTGTATGAGGTGGGTATAATGGTATCCCATTAATGTGTTTCATTTTCTAATTTAATTTTTTGGGGTGATAGATACTTCATATTCAATGTCTAGAATAAATTCACATTGTAGCCAAGGGCTATATTCGAAGATGTATCAGCTATATTATCACCCAGTTTGTGATTTAGTGTAAATATTTATATGAGGGAATTCTTTAGTAGTGACTAAATATATCATATGATAACTAGTTCCAAGATTTTTCTATAGGAAATTACATTACAAGATGATGTAATTGGGGAGTTAGTTATTCTATGGGTTTGGTGATGTGCAATGCTCCAGACATTACAATAGTCAAATATGGATGCTTGAAATGGTATTCGTGACTAGTTTCCAATGTTTATTCATATAATAGTGGAATGAAGGTTGTAGATTTGAACTCTTATTTTCCAATTTTATGTCCCAGACTATTGAGATGGTAGCATGATCTAGTTGGCAATGGGGTATCTTGATGGTCAGATGGTTACCATAATATCATAGATATGAGATATTTATATCCTTGATTTTTTAATGTTCCCAGTTAGTGTAATTGAATCACTAAAAGATGATTGGTTAAATTAGTTATACATTTTCTTTTAAATTTCATCGAAATTTAGTCAACCTTCCCCGCTAAATAAAAATTATATTACCTACTAAAAAATACAACACGCATCACATGACAAAACAAATGTATAAGGTTCACTATTTAATACAAATATCTCGGTCCTTGGAATGGATTGGAGAGAATCCAATACCTTACAATAAACATTAAAAAATCCATGTATTAAATCTAGTAGGATATTTCCTTTAACTCATGTGCCACTTTGAAGGCATTCAAAAAGTGTGTGTTCACCCTCATAGCAAAATGATTATAAAACAAATTTTTCGTAACATTTTATGTTACTAGTTATTCTTTTCAATTACAAAAATGTGTTAAATAGAAATAATCATTATCAATTCAATACCTAAATGATGGTATAAACCTAATGAAATTTTTTATAGAATCCAATACAATTACCCAGTCTGATATGACAACGTCAATTTTTATATCATATATGTAAATCTAATATACCCCTCCATTCTTCAAATCTAATTTCCCAATCGGATAGAAATAAATATTTCATATATGATTTAAATAATTTAGAAAAATTACTTCTTCGTCAGTATACAAATCACAATACAAAAATACCAAATCTGATTATCTATCCATATCAGAACACCATATGAATATAAAGTAATGTAAATTATGGTAACCATCTAAATATGATAAATGATTAATTTGATGATCACCTGAATGATGATGAAATATTGTATATACTCTTATGACTTCTTCGCTGTCAAAACATATTTAAAAAAATATCAATATTGATAACTCTTTCTCTTTATATTAAAATCACTTCTTCCTCTTCTACATTAAACAATTCCTTTGTCGTCAGAAAAATTTGATGTACTTTTATCCTTTTATAGATGAACCTCAAGAGGTCTTCCCGAGAATCTTAAATTCTTTCCCACTAAAATAAACTCATCCACATCTAAATTTTCCTAAAATATTGTGTGTAATTATGATTTGGTAAAATATTATAAATGTTTCTCAACTCTTATAAAAAATACATTTTTTAAAAAAATTCTATTTTCAATATCTAGTCTGGATCTGATTCCCAAATCATATATTCTAAATTATTTGGCTTTATTCAATTTAGTTTCTATATTCTGATTATTGAATCAGATTTTGGAATAAATTACTCACTTTGATAGCATTTCCACACATGTCATCCATAATTTCACTTCAAAACACTTTTACATATTCACATATTCTCTTGACCCATTTGAAATACACAAAAATTCAACTTAGATACATTGTCACTTGGCCCAATTGATACAATCAAAACTATTCAACCATTTTGAAATGATTTAATATCTTTTTTAATTGACGATTTTCATTCTTTTTCATTAATCGGTCACATGAAAATCCTTCTATAAATACAATGGAATATCATTCAACATGATAATTATTGAAACAAATCTACTACTAAAGAATCTAATGATATTGTAAATACGTTAGAAAAGTTTTAGCAGATTCTACTTCTTCATTCATAAAAACTCATCATGTATCATGAAATCATTCAAGGCTTTGAGTTAATGTAAGATCATATTTAGAATTTTCATATTTTCAAGGAATATATTGAATATTTACGTTCCTTTATCCATAACATTATCTCCTTCATATCCATAATCTGATTTTCCAAAATCCAATCTGTCAAAATACAATTTTCATGAATCCTATTGGTCTGAAGACAACTTAAAAAACTATTATCTCTTTTCTATATTGGTTTGATTATTTTTGATACAATTGAAAAAATATATGTAACTTCCACTATAATTGATCAATATTGTATCATATGTTTCACAACATTACTTATGATTTATGTGAACTCCAAGATCAGTAAAGCATATTCACATTTATTTTTATCACATTCCTAATGACTTTGAATCTTTATCAATATGATTAATTTTTCCATAGAAGATCCATAGTTAATTTAATGACTATTTACTTCAATCAAGATGCATTATCTATAAGATAGATCTTCTCATTCCTAACCCATTATGAAACTGATGAACTTTTCATTTAGTTACTCCATAATATGATTGGAATTATTGAGTATTTTATGTCTGATGCTCTAAATTCAATGGGCAGTATGAAATCTTATAAATACAAAGAGAGTAGTTTATTTCTTTATTATAACACTTCTCTAAATAATCTTATGCTTCTTTGAGCTGAATCATAATAGGAAACACAAATCATTGACAAAAACCCATTTTTTCCAAAAGTTGTTATTATGATAACCTATTTATTTCTACTTACTCATCTCTTTTTCATCCTCCCGAGAATAATGAAAATTATTTTCTATTATGACTTCAAAAAATAGTTAATGTAGTTAATTCAAAAAACCTAGTTAAATTCACAACATCCCAAAACTCCCACATTTAAAATTCTATATTATGATTGACTTATGAAAAAATTCAATTCTCAGCCTTGACAACACTAACCAAAGGTATGATTAAAGAGGGGAAAAAGGAAAACCATAACATTTATGAGAATGTTATTAGACACCCATGATCTACCAAAATTATTAAAATGACTTATTTTTTATGGTTTTTATAAAAATTTACACAACTAGTTCTGATGATGGAACATAATCTAGTTTTAATTAATTATTCACAACATTCTATTTGATTAAATGATATTGGATTTCAATATTTTTTCAATTAAAATTATGAATACAATTTCGGGTGAGATTTGTTGAGCTTTTATTGTGACAAACCAACAGCATGGGTGAATTCACTTAATCATGTTAATTATTCAATTGAGTTATCATCCACATAAGTTGAATAGTGTCTTACCTAGCACCAAAATACTCAGCATCGGTCATAATGGGAGTTACTGAATTATATTTCATCTAATGGAAAATAACACCATTATTTCCTAGAGAGATTACTCAACCAAATGTGGATTTTCTATCATAAACCTTTCTTACCCAATTAGAATCTAAACACCCAAACAATTAAATTATGTTTGAGTTTCGATTCCTAATTCTAAATTCAATAATTTTGTTGATGTATCAGTGAATTATTTTTCCATCAAGTAATCATGATTATTTAGAATTACTATAAAGTCATTCATATAATGTATCAAACTAAAAAATTTCAGGTCTTGAGGTGATCAAATACAACAACCTTCAAATCATATTTTGAAATTAATCTTGATCAACTTTTTTTGCTTCTCTATATTTGGACAACATTATTCCAACTAAAATTGTTCTGGAAATAGGTTTTGTGTTTTTCATGATGATCATATTAACATGTACCTTAGTATAATTTTATGTTGAATGAAATATGTATTTCTTCATTTTTTTGTATTTGTTACCAAAGAATGTATTTCATTTACCCCAGTATGTACTTTTCAAAAACCATCATAATTTCCCTAGAAAACATTTCAATCATCTTTCATCATTCCAACCAAAGGTAATATCATCAATGTAAACAATTAAATTGTTGGAATACTCTTGATATTCGATGAATTAGAAATTAATTTTCAGACATCCATTCTTGAAATTCATTTTCCATATGAAATTGTATAATTTCGAATACCATGCCTTTGGAGCCTATTTTATCACAGTCAAGTATTTCTTCAATCTACACACATAAATTTCATGTCTTTGAACAAAAAATAGACAAGGATGTTCAAATTAATCTTCCTTGTCAAGATAACCATTCAAGAATATAGATTGTACATCCATTGGAAAAATATTGTTGCCTCATCGTGAAACAATATCATGAAAGATTCTAATTTCATCTAGTCTTGACACTATATCAACGATATCATAAAATTAAATTACATTAGTTTGTTAATATAGCTTTCCCACTACTATTGATTTTTTTTCTTATTATCCCTCCATGATCATTTATCTTGTTCTAGAAAACACACATTTTCCAATAATTTTTTTTCCTGTCATCGGTATGAGTTCCAATATATTATTCTTATTTTATATATTCCAATTATTCATTAATGGAATTCATCAATTATATAAACTGATAATATTAATTCACACCATTCTCCTCCATTGTAGAATACAATGTATTTTGTGTAATATAATTTTTTTCTTCTTGTTTTAATATTATGATGTTGATCACTAATTATATTATGATATTACACTTTTTTCCCATCCAAAAATGATATTATATAGTATATTACTTTCCACTAGAAATTTTTTAGTATGATTATTATTCTTGAATAGGATTACAATAATCTCTATCCTTATCTGAATTGGTTTCTTAAACTTGCAGAACATTCTTTTTTGGCTTGGCATGTTTTTATTTCACACTTCTATCAATTACAATCACATCAACATAATAAATAAAACTTTTTTGAAGTATCTATATCTTGTTCCTTTTGAATAATAGCAATGAATGATTCCATATTCATTATTCTATTCAAACATTGCATTGTTTCCACATTTATTCGTTATGATTAATGGTCTCTAAAAAAACATTTTTTTTCATGCATGGAGTTATCCCATAAAAAGTTCAGATGGATCATATCTAATTTATTATTGTACAATCAATGGTTCAAGATATAGAAATATTTACTCACCACCTACCACTAAAAGTAATGGGACTGACAATGCTCATGTATTAGGGTTATTCTCATTTCCACCAAAACATATATTCATTCATTCAGCAACCCCATTTTTTTGGAATTTTATGTGGAACTATAGTCATGGATAATTCCATTCTTCTCAATTTAATAATCAAATTCTTCACTTCTATATTAAACTATATTTTCTATTCTCAACATTTAGTCATTATACACATAATCCTTCTATTGTTTCTTTATAAAACTTTTAACGTTTTTCTAATATTCTGATTTGTGTATCATATACATAACACACGTAATGCGAGTAAAATAATCAATGAATTTAATGAATTATTATATCAATTTCACAGTTTTTTATCATTTCCCGCACAAATATCAAAATAAGATAGTCCCAAGGGTTGTCTTGAATAAATTTCAACATTCTTAGGCATTACATTTTTAATCATCCATTTCTCAAAAATAGTGAAACAAAAACATATTCTTCATATCTATCAATCAATTTCTTGGAAATTGTTTAAATTAGATAACATTCTCATGTTTATCTTCGCCAAGCTTCTTTACCGATTATTCCATAATTTATTCTCCTATACCAAACTCCAGTTACAAGATTATAGTGTTTCACCAACATGAAACAAATTTCTTTTCATACATTAGCCCTTTATGACAATCATTCGATCTTATTACATTTTGACAAGTATCAAATTTCATTATTTGAATAATTTGATACCCACATCTTGGAATTGGGAAGCAGTTATAAAATTATGCACCTTCCCATCAACATACAGTGTTTTCTTGGAATTTATCATTTCTTTTGTAATTATGGTTGATCCAACAACATTTATTTTCATCGAATCAACCATTCCAAATTTCAATGTTCATTATAAATAATAGATCACAATAATCATAAATTTCTAATATTCTATCATATGAGAAGAACACCCAACATTAATGTTGTATAGCCTTTTTCCTCTTGTAAAATTCAATATATTTTCAAAAATAATACCTTTTTATTATTTTATATATTTTTTCACATTATGGATCTTAGAATCATTGAATTGTTTTTACGGTAACAAAAAATACCTCGTTTTTTAATGTGTCTAGGTTCTTCTCATCTTCTAAACATAGATTATAGTGGTTTCTAAAAAATTTCAACATTCACTCCAACATTTTTATGTTTCTCCAAAACATCATTCTCCAAATTATTTCTTTGCAGAGATTTTATCGCCCGTGTCCTTTTGTATTCATACACTATGTTAAAATATAATTATCTTTGGTTGAATAAAAAAATATTTTCTGTATGTATGAGTCCACCACAATTCAATAAATATCCATATATAGAGTATTTTACTCAAAAATGTCCATATTGATTGGAATTGTGAATATTTTTTTCATAAATGTTTTTATATCTCTTTTATAAGCCCATAATTTTTATCTAAACAATCAGTGTCTTCTTTTATATTATGCATTTTTGGAACCATAATTATTTGAAACCTTTCTAGATTCATAATTTTTCAAAAAAAAAATTAGTCGGATGGTTCTATGAGAATTCTAAATTCATAAAATTGTTGTTTTTGATTACATTCACACATTTTCCAATATTATTCATTTCAAAAACAATTCAAAATTACATCTAAAATTTTTATGGTATCTTTGTTTTATCCTTCTCATGTTTTTCCTTTTTATAAATATCACCAACATTATAAATAGAGTTTTCAGAACATGTATTTCTCTATTCACATTTTAAATTATTTTTTATATAAGTTCTAGATCTTTTTATTTTTCATATATATTCACTTCCGAGTGATCATTAAAATCGTGTTCTTCCTCAAGATATTTTTTCAAATCATGAAATTCTTTTTACAGTTTCACTATGTCATCTACAAAATATTATTTATTTTCTTGATGAAGGGCATTAATCTTACATCATTTTTTTTATTTTCGTGTATTCCAATATTTCTCATGAATTCTATAAATATTTATTTAAAATAAAATTCAAGTGAAGTTTATTCCACATTATATCATCTACTTATGAATTCTTCATTATTCACGATTAAAATAAATGTAATTTAAATACTATAATCATCATATTTTTTGATTCTACATCACAGACTTATTCTTCTCCATCTTTTCACAAGATACTTATTCGTTTGGATTTAATTAATTTTATTTCATTCCATAAAGAATTCAATTTTCCAATGTCTCCTTGTTTCTTCAATGATCATCTTGGATATATTTATTCTTTAACATTATCCTTTTATTTCAATATTCTAGGAAAATTATTCACAATCAGACTAACACCTACACATTCAAAACATTTCATAGTATGTTTCCCTTTATAATTAATAATACCTTTGTTTACATTCATAGAAAGAATGATAATAATTAATTAATAATTTTATGTACCAAATTTTTAGAACTAGATTCACCAACATCATCTTAAATAGGTATCTACATTGACATTTCATTTTTAGAATCCTTGAAAAACATTTATTTGTAAAATTTTCTTTTCATTTTCATAAATTTCCCTATTCTCATTTAATTGGTCATGAGAGTGCTATGAAAATCATCATGGCACAATGTTTTATTATATATATCTTCAATTTATGAAACTTTAGCATCAAAATTTTCATAGAGGAATCACAATAACTTTTCAAAAACAATTGAATCATCTATATTTTCCCTCAAAAATATGAGTGTACATGTATTGTCATTTACCATGGTACTGATGTCCCTAACCGATTCTTACTAACCCATCATCAATTCTTCAAACTACAATGTCCATATTTGATGTTTTCCCCTAATTTAATTTGTATATACTTCACATATGATTTTATATTTAACCTTATACCATTATATATGGTAACACCATTATCCCTTAGAGATAACACTTAGAATGTTATTATAATATACCATTATTGGCCCTTCCGTCATTGTCGAGGTTCTTATCATCGATAGATTTCAGTTATACTTTATCAGAAATTGAATAAAACCCAACTTTTTTAGCATTGAGAAAACATACATGATATATATAAGATAAATAAAAATTATATCATTAAAGATATGATAAATTGTTCCATCAAATAGTGGAATGCCCTTACTAAAAACATAATTAATATTATCCATCATAAAGGAATCAGTGAAGGAAACCATTGGATATGATAACAATTTTAGGTGGACATTCAGTGTAATTATATCAGTGAGAGGGGGTGAATTGCTTATATATTTTCTTTTTCGTATATTCTCAATTGTAATTATTTTTTTTCAGATTATTAAATATTTTATTTCATGTTAAAAATAATTCAAACAGACATATAGATAAACATAAGTACTTCCAAGGTTCACTATTCAATATTAATAGCTAAGTCCTTCATATGGTTTGGGAAAAATACAATACCAACCAAAACACCAAAAAATTCATGTATTACAACAAGTAGGGTATTAAAAATCACTTGTGTATAACATTAAATACATTCCAAATGATTTTGTGAACCCTCTTTGATAAAAAAGTGTTAATCAATGTTTTTGATACAACACCTATAAACTATTCATATATTAAATTCCAAAAATGTATTCAATTTGAATAAAATTATTCAATTTAATATCTATATGAAGGTAATAAACTCATCTTCTATGTTATAGAATCCAATACAATTACCTAGTATTATATGTCCACTCTTATTTTTAAATCCAATCATCCAATCTGATCTTCCCACTCCGATAAAAAAATATATTTCCCAATCTAGTAAAAATAAATCTATGAGAATAAGAAAAAAAAATTTTAACACTTCCTTCTTCCTAGGTCCAAAAATCCCAATATAAAAATCCCAGATCCAATTATACAACCAAAACATATTGACAGTCGAATAAAATGAATCAGAGAATATGGTAACAAACTGAATATGATGAATTATTAATACCATGATCATTTGAATTATGATTCAATCATCACTATTATCTTATGAATACATATAAGTAAAAATTTCATTATAAAAAGGATGAATACATACAACACTTTCTCTATCATAAAATTTGAAAATCTCTCTATTCTGTAGTGAATAGTAAATACTTTTCCAGAAAAGTGAAATGTACGATTTTCCTTTTATAGGTGACCCTGAAGTGGTTTATGTGGGTGAATTCAAAAGTATTTCCCACTCAGAAAAAATCACCAAAATATCAATTTACACTAAAATATTTTCTGTATTTATTAAATGTTCAACACTTCTAGATAATTTTAAACTCTTCTAAAAATTCTTTCTCTTCTTCATAGAAAATTATTTTTAATTTCCCATCAGGATATGATTCGTTGAACATATTTTCTCTATATGATTTTCTCAATTATATCCTAATATTCTATTCCGATTGACGAATCTGATTTCGGAATACAATATTCCCTTTTATAACAAATCCATATATCTACTTCATATTTTATTTTCATAAAACATATACTTCATAACTTGTTCTTTTAACCCAATTGAAATACAAAATAATTGAACTCAAATACAATTTATCATTACCCAAATAAAACCTATAATGTAAATCAACCTTTTTTAAATAGTTAAATACATTATTGATAGCATTATTTTATTTTCATTCCATTCATCAGTCTCTTGCAACTAAAATTCATAATATGATGTCATGTAAAATATGATAAATATATTATTTTTATTCTAAATACTATAACACTTTATAAATATTCAAAAAAAAATTCTCTAGTGAATATGATGAAGTACTAAATATGTTATACAAGCTTCATCGTATTCAACTTATTTTTCATACATCTGTAGATTCTATCATAACCTCCTTCATGAATTTTAAATTACTAAGGATCATCTTTAGCATCATTTTCATTTTATTGGAAATTATTGAAACATTTCATTCTATTATCTATAAAAAAAATTCCTTATTATCTAAAATCTGATTGTCTAGAATATAATCAGTTAAAATATTATTATCATTAATCTGATTCGTCTGAATATGATTTATAACTCCTTTTTCAATCATTTATATATAGATATATCTATTATTGATACAATTGACAACATCTCTTTCACTCCCCTTTCTTTTATAAAACATGCATCATATGATTCAATTATTTACTTTTGATTATTGTTAACTCCAAGATCACCAAAGCATCGTCATGTTTATATGTATCATAGTCATGATGAATATGATTCTAAATCAATGTGATTATATATTCCATGTTAGATGAGGAGATAATTTGATAACCATTTACTTCATCAATGATTTATTCACCATTCCATGAACATTATCATTTGGGATCCTATGTGAATCTGATGAACCTTTCCCATCAACATCTCATGAATATGATGGACCTCCATGAGTATTGTGACTCAAATTCATTGAATCTCATATTCAGTTTGAATTTCTTCCAAATACAATGGGAGGTGATTTTTATTTTCTACTCTAACTTCATTGGAAAATATTATGATTCTTTGAAAACAAAAGAAAACACATTAATACAAAGACCTTCCTCATCTGCATGGTCCAAAAAAATTAATGATAGTTTTCCGAATAATTTTTATAAGATAATGAATGAACTCAATAACTATATCATCAAGGATCTGATAGTCAGAATAGGAAATGTTATATAACATTTTTAGGAGGTTTTTTCAAGCTATCTCTATCCATATATCAATGTTTGATTCCTCTAAATCATATATACATGCCTTCATATGGTCAGACCATAGATGGTACATCAATGGGAAGCCTTTTCAGTGGAATGGATTCAAATTGGATAGTAATGGGGAACTATATGAGGTTGACCCTAATGTTTAGAGTATCTCACAGTTTCATTGAATCAATGTTTTGATAACATATCTATATATAAGGGAGTGATAAATGGAATGATTTTCAAGTCTGAGAGAGATGTCAGAATAGAGAGGTTGACCACAAATAATTTTAGGAGAAGTGTGCATGAACTGAATATCTAAACTGACATAAGTATGACTGTCGTGGTAATGAGAACATTTTTCATTGGTTAATAAGAAAAGGGAAACGTGTTTTGTAGATAATGTGTCTCAAAAAAACACAAAAAAATATCATTGAGAATATAATACATAGGATCCTCATTCTATGTCATGAATAGAATATGCGATACATTCTTTTTGGAATCTTCTTGTATATGGAGATTCTATAAAAATGTTTTTTGAATATACGGATAACCATGTTGTGTTAATGGAGTATGTGATATATTATATGAATCTGATGGAGCATGTTGATTTAGTTCTTCATTAACAACAGGAATATGAACCTACCTATGGTTGGATAAAGAAATATTCTAATAAACCCAATATTATGAATGAATATGATCACGTTTCAAATATTAATTCCCATAGAAATATACCAACATACATTTTTAAAGAGAGATAGAATATTATCCTCTATCCTTTTTTCCTCTAAAGGATGCTGATGTAGTCCTTCATTGGTGGAAGTAGGGATATGAAACTGGATTTTTTAATATGGAAGAATATTCTAATTTTTGTCACTAAAAGAAATACGAGCTTGAACTGAAGAAAGAAAATTTTCAAATTGTAATCCTCTATCAGAACAAGGATATGAGAATAATTTTATTCTTTTCAGGTATTTCACCACTCTTTTTGATAAGAATATGATAATTTCATAATCCATATGATGATCTCACATAGTGATACCCAGTAACAATGGGAAAAAGATCTCATTGATGAGCCTATAGAGTATCCCTACAATAATTTTTTGATAGGAATTTAATCATATCATGAGTAATGTTCCACCTAATGTGGATATCTCTATTTAGAATATGAATTTAATCCTAGTATGATTCCTTTCCAGTTACAAGAATAAATTGAAAAATATCATGGATGTGAGTATGAATGTGTTATTTCCCTTTTGTAACAAATTAATTGCACTAATCGGAGTGTTGAGCTTCCATGGTTAAAGGGAAATAAATTTGGGCCAATCTCTATATCTATACCAGTGTATGAATATGGATGTGGTTTTCATCTCCTACTTTTATGTTGTACTGTCAGATTAGCCATGTTTTTATAGTAATGTAATTATTCAAATTTTCTATCTCCACTATATAATGGTAGATATGTTCTATTGAAATTTGGATTTCAACTCACTGTTTTCCTCCTTTTTCTATCATAATACAATGATGTTCTTTATGCATAGTGGTATGTATATGTTGTTCCCAATAATTTCTACAAACATATAATAATATACGGGATCAAATAGACTAAAAATTTGAGACTTCTCAATTGAATCTTGAAGAATATACTGGTGGGATTCATCAATGAAGTGGTCGATGATCCCACTATTGAAAGTTCCCACTTCCATAACTATGTATATGCCTTGTTTCAAAAGAAACGATGTCAATTAGGGTTTTAGAACTAATGGCACATAAGAAATAACACTATTTGAGAGGATGGGAGGTCAATATAATCAAAATATTTTGGGGGAAATTGTTTCTTAATATTTATTTTTCTTATAAATTTCAGATATATTCGAGAATCTCTTCTGAATCCAGATATGATATTAGTTACACTACAAAATTATGCAGTTTTGAATCTCTCTATTTGAAAAAGGGAGTTCAATTAATGAGTTCATCTATCTGTATCCAATTTTATTCATCATCTTCTGATTAATGGTTTTATTCTTATATATTTAATCCATATAACATGAAATCTTGATATCACTTTTATCCAGGGAAGTGATTAATATTTCAAGGAAGGGATTTGGATGTTATGAGAAATCCTATATATATAGCTTATAACTGGAATCAAAACCCAAAACATTCATTGATCCCATAATTTTTAGAAAAACATTCAATGATAATATATGAGATAACGTATGACCTATTAATCGATCTCAATTCTCCTTTTTATGCTTTCGGATTAGGAAGAATGATAAGAATTTGAGATATCTTGGGTCTTGATGGTTGGAGTGTCAGATAAATGGGGGACTTGAAATAATGTGGATTCCCATTTTATCTTGTTCCATTGGATGGAATCCTACATTTCATGGATCTAATATTAATTAGAGTTCTCATAGATCAATTTTCATATGGGCTTACACACTAAGTTGGACCTTTAGAGCTCATGCCTCATTGAAGAATCCATATTTTCCTTGTTGTAGTAATAATTGGTGTTTTTATTGTTAAATTTTATGATGGATTACAAAATGTGGTGGTGCATATATATATATATATATTGAATTGGATTATCATGTCTAGGGTTTTACACTCGATGAGGCCCAGTTGGATTCTTGACATCATTGACAGTCTTCATGATATGTTTTAGGATGTCTGGGAATGAATTTTTTTCAAGGGTAGAATGTCCAAAGAAAATCATTTGATTCAGTTTACTTTTCTGAAGGATATCATATAATATAAATTGAAGGTTTGGAGGCCTTTTCATGACCATTATATGACCAAATAGTGTCGTAGGTCATGGTTGACTTAACCAGAGTACACCAAATGACTTTTCTTTGTTATCCTAGTTATATTATTAACATGTTTATGGATGTCTTGACATGTCTGAAGAAAAATATCATGATCCAGGCTAAAATTTCTAGAGGGTTTCACTATACCTATATTATATTTCTTGGTGACATAGTGACACCTATCTAATGTGTCTTATTGTCGCTGAATAACTTTTTTGATCTTCAAGGATTTATTCATAACATTTTAACTGAAATCCTAGTGAAGTACCAAGACTTGTGATACATTCATAGAGTGTTTCATGAAACATTCTTGACATTTAAAAAGGACAAAACATTACATAATTGGCATGTTGAGGTAATGATATATGAAATTAATGATATATATCTTTGTTGTCAAAAGATTTGGAATGTTTGTGTATAGTGAAAGAAGATATGTGAATCCATATTCTCATAATCCTCCCATATTTTGTAGTTATTTGTTACAACCTCCATTTCAAATGTGCATCAGGTTTTCCTAGTATTATTTTAATTTAAGTTTCTTATGATCCAATCGATGTGGGAGTATGCCATTTATAATCTGTATTACATTCCCAAATTCCATCACATGATTTATAGAGTCATCCATAGAAGTTCCAATAAATGATGTGTGATCATTACTGTCATCACCCAAATTCAACATGGAAGAAAACATGTGTGATGCAATGAATGGAAACTCTATGAAATCCTCTCTTGTGCTCACATGCATGATGAACCATAGGTTGGTTTATTTTGTGGTGGGGGGTGGGGAATTGTTGGACCCACTATAATAGTTTTATGACTCATTTTATGGAATCTATCTCATTGCTTTGGTCTAGTATCAGTGCTGGTTTTTTTTGTCTTACACTACACATGAATTTTCTTTGGGTCATCCATGCCAACACCTAATGAAAGTGGCCATGAAAATGTCCCATCATCATTGTGTTTATCTAACATATCCAAATAAAATTGATGTTTCATGACCATGTTTAAATTTCAATGGTCATTCACTAGGTATGTATGGAATGTATATGGGTCTTCTTGATATTAGGATTCTTGATGGAAGGATCTCACATAATTGAAGATAACTTGTCAATGGTCTTCAATGAGAGAATAAATGATTTCCAAGAGGGATTTTTTAGGATCACGCTGATGAGACTAGGGGTCTATCATGGTCATGATCACATGTTTAAAGGTTGTTCACATGATCAATTATGGTATCCTGTGGAAAATAACCACCTTATCATGATCTAAAAATATCCTTCTTTTCTAGAATTACACATATTTTCTATTTTTATAACACATTATTTTTAAAGGGGTGGGTATATCATGATGTTGTATGACTGTTATCAAAGAAAATAACTCCTTTTTCCACTAATTATTTAATTGATACATAATTGGTCTTGTAGTGATGATAATTTATTTTAATGGATAACATATATTTTTGTCTCTGGATTGAAAGGGGAAGTTCATAATCGAATGTGTATAACCATGTTCCTCAATATAATAAAGGTGAAAAGATAGTTGAATCTTGCACAGTAATGTAGACACTTCTCCAAGTATATCGGGAGGTCTTGTAAAATGTATGGTTGTGTAGAATGAGGATTAAAAATGAAAATGGTTCCAAAAAGTTTAAAATATTCTACCCTTAATTTACAAGGTTTTGGATGACTATTTTTTTGTGCTAGTAGACTAGTCATGTGGGTAAAAAGATCTTGTCTAGAAGCCCCTGCTGGATCAGCAAGTTTCATGGATGACTTATCTAGATGAATGGGGGTAATTTAAGGGGATGAACATGATCTCTTATAGATCATATCACATTGATGACTCATTCACTATAAATTCTGAATGTCATTCTATTGTGTTTCCTTTGTACATTTATGTGATCCGGAAAATTTTAAACATCATCTCTTCATTTGTGTTGTGGAAGACACAATACCCACAGTTCAGGTACTTATTCAGTTATATATTGGGATATTCTCATTTTGAGGGAATAATAAATTGATAGAAAATATCATTATCAATTATTATAGATCAATGTAAACCTTATTTAAAACATTTTTAAGATACATAGACTTAGAACAAAAAGGCATTATGAACGAAGAGATAAATAATGTTTGTATTTCTTTAAAAAATTTGTTTGGACTCTATATTACATAAAGAGAGGAAAATGAATGTAAGAAGATTATTTTCAAAAATTAAATCTAGGATAAGATAATTCATATGTTTATTTAGGGTAATATCCTAATATTTAATCACTGGATGATATTCATAAATTATTTAGATAAACATTGTTATTGTAACATTAATATGTTACCACATTAGTATCTATTGAATCATAAGACCCATGAATGAAATAAAATTAAATGGATATATATATATCCTGTAATATCGAATTCAATAATCATTAAATACATTTATCAGATGTACATACACCACATCAATGTAACAAGTTTGGTATTAACTTGTTATCCATAGAGATAATGTTGAGAAGAAAATCCATTTTATTTCAATCATTTGAATGAAACTCAACATTAAATAATAAAATAAAATAAAATTTAAATAAAATATATAATTTGATAACTGATATTTCATATTTCATTTAAATGGGTAGTACAAGTAGAAAAAAATAGAATGGTGGTGAATATGGAATATTTCATCTAGAAATAATAGAGAGGCTAAAATCCAATACATTATGTATCAACTTCAATTATACATGTTCAATACTCATACATAATAAATTAATTATTATTATAAATATTTTAAAAACCAATAATAATCTAGGTCCTATAATATTTGTTTTACTTATGACCTTTTTCCCATTTTTAACAATTCCTTGTCAAAATAATGTTCTAGGTAATAACAGATTCGTTTTAATATATGTTTTTGTTTGATAATTTTTTTTTTCTATTTAAAATTATAATGGTTTCATTATCTCAATTATGTTTTACATAATATATATATATATATATTAAATATATATGTATTTCGACTAATCCATTAATATTGGATATAGAGAGTTAGTAACACTGACCAGGGAGAATGTGGACCTTATATATGTATGAATGTTATTTTTATATTCACAATGGATGAAAAGAATGAAATTTAAATACAAAATTATATTTAAAATATAATTTTTCATTCATATATATATGAAAATATATTAACTAAACCTATTTTTATTACCATTATTATAATTTTTACATGATGTAAGAACCACATTAAATTGTGAGGCAAAACAATGCTCTGCACAGAAGCATCGTTATCATATTTCCACAAAATTGAAAATATGAACTTTTATATGATATTATAATTAACTAATTATATATAACCTAAATATCATATAGATATGTAAAACAGATAAATATATCTTTTCAGGAGACTTTATCATAGAAAACAAATTATATTGGTTCTTATGGTGGTAATCTACTATCTGCATTTTGAACGGTTTCAATTCCCACTTAATAGAATAATATATTGATATTAGTAAATAAATAACGACAAAAAATATATTTATATTCTATATACATATGATTTTAAAATTTAATGTTCTGTAAATGACTAATTTTTGTTAGAGTATAATTAAAAATAAATAGTTAAGGGAAGAAAATTACCTTTGCATAGAAACACATCCTCTGGATCTCTTATTTTGGAACCCATCATTGGAAATTTGGAATTCAAAAATCTATATAAAATGGATAATAATTTATTTATGGTATTTTTAATTTTCTTTGGAAAAATAATTATTGTGTATGATGAATTGGGGGGAGGATGTCACCTTTTATAATTCTGGGGGAGAAGTATTGTTGTAAATATTAAAAATTATTCAAAAATGATATATCATTATCTATCCATGTTCATCCAAAATTGATGAAATTTTTTTATAGATTAAATGTTTTTTTGAAACCTAGAAAAAAAAAATTCTTTTAAAAAATCTTCTCCTATAGCCACTACATTTAACATAATTTAGTATTTTCATTTTCACCATTGTAACTAGTATATATTTTTACCTTTGTAATTTTTCAATTATGAATAAAATTAACATGGGTCTTATTATATATATTACTCTAAATTATTCTAAATATGAATTAATATTTATGGTATAATTATTCATTGTGTTTTGAAAACTAATCATAACATGTGCACCTATAACAGACAAACCCCAAATTTTAAAATAACAGAAGTAATGTTTCTTTATTTTTTTACTTATGATGATGAAAAAATAAATAGGTAAATATTATAAAATATATATTATTTTTAATCCAATTATGGAATCAATTTTATAAAATTAGCATCATATAACTGTAAGAATTTAATTTAAATTGGAACATGAAGACATGATGAAAATGAGGTCTTCCATTAAAGAAATTCTTTCAAGTATAACAAATTTAAAATCTATATTCAAAATGAATTTTTTTCTCAATGAATAAAATTGGTATAAAAAATATATATATATAATTATTTATCTTTTAAAATATAATATAATATGGAACTTTTAAATTTTAAAAATAAAAATGTCTTTTTTTATAAAAAAATTATATTTTTTAAATTAATCTAAAAAATTTAATAAATGTAGAAAATAAATGATTGAAGTGATAATTATTTTTAGCAAAATTATATATAACAGGATAAATATTATTTTAAAATAAAATTATAAGTTTGGAGAAAATAGTTTTTCATATAATTGCACATAATGTGACGAAACCGCTTCGTAGAATAAATTCATTTATTAAACAAAATATTGTATTTATTATTATCTCATTGTTATGAAAAATATTAGATAAATGATTTAACATATAATTATATATATAATATGTTAATTTCAATAAAATTATTCAACTATACATATTTTTTTAATTTATTTATATAAAGTCAATAAATTCACATAAAATATTTTTTAAAGAAAAAAACATTTCTTTTATTTTCAAGTAATGATATTTTTTAACATACAATAAAATGATGGTAAAATATTTTAAACATTTTAAAAAAATAGAATTTTCGTAATTTAATTTTTTGTTCATGCTATACTATATAATAGCTAGGTTATAATGGTTATGGATTAAATAATAATGTCAATAGTAATTTTAGTGCACTAAATCATGCTATAGCATGCAATAGAAGATATCAATGAAATACATTTAATTTTAAGAAAATATTAAATATAATATTAATGTTTTACACCTATCTACCATTATAGAAGTATTTATCTATGGGGTGACCTTTAGAAAATGTGTGAGACATTTTCAAATAAATTAGGTTGTTTTCCTTGTGAATTTATCATTAAATTTAAGAACACCACATTAATGTATTTTGATCCTTTTTTATAAAAAATTCTATAAATATATATATTCTTAAAATAAGTGGATGAATAATGTTTCCCAATATATCACATTTAAATTTAATGGATTTATCATAGTGGGAGAATTCCAAAAAAATATTTTAAATTAACTCATCATGCCATATTTTATAGAGTAAGCTATGGGTATTAAAAAGTGTTTCAGTGAATATGATGTGGTATTGGCCTAAAAAAATTGCTAGATTATGTAACAAAACATCATATATATATATATATTTCTTTATATATTTATATTTTTTTACACCCATATACATGTGTATCTATATATATATAAACAAATTTACATGAGGATTCTACATGTCTTTAACATGATATGTGTCTTTGCGTATATTTATATATATTTATATATATATATTATAATGAGTTAGAATATATGGATAAAAAATTATTGATACAATTTACTCATTAACATTAAAGCTCTCTTTAGTTTTCTAAATGAATTGAAAGAAGTTATATTTTACTATGTTGTCAAAAATATACTTAAAAGGCTCATTTGAAATATTTAATTTTTTAGATATTCTATAATGATAATTTTTTTACTTTTTTGTTACGTTACTTGATTAAAATGTTTACCCTTGTTATAAGAAGTTTAAAATGTTTTTTAATGAATGTATCAGGGTTGAATTGGTAATGTATATGTCATTTCTGGATAAAGGAAAAAAAGAACACCAAGAAACCCTTACTACCTAAGTGGGTTGATAATGACAATAATGTAATAAAATTTCATCATCCTAAAACTATTAATAAATTACTACACTAAATAAGTTTTTTGATGATTGTGTTGATTTTTTACTAGTGGGAACTTTTTTTCCTCTTCATCATATTATTCATGGGAGCAGTTACATAGGGTTTGATCCCAGAGAGTATGTGGATAATTGGGCAAAACCATAGGGATGATGGGAGTGCCAATATTATTAGATTGTTTATTTAAATAATTCTTCATATATAATTGATTTTTTTAGAAATTGTGGAAATGGAAATGAATATTTTGTTAAAGATGCATAAATAAGAATTTTTTGAATGAAATATTTTTTTGAAAATAATTTGAATAATTTCGTTTTTTCCAAATAAAAAATATAATTATACGAACATTTATAATTTAAATTTAACTATAATGTAATGGGTACTTTATTTATTTATTATTCATGGGTTATAGAACATATTTAATTCTTACAGGGCCCTTCAGTTCATGCCAATTGAAAATTTTGGGTTCTTATTTTTCCCTTTAGTTCTCAGGGATATTGTTTCATAGTAGTTGGTTGCTGATTTATAATTTATCATTGAGGTATATTATTTGTATTGATTATTTTTTTATTTTGATTCTCACTAATTCTATATAGTATTTTTTTTAGTTTTAGTGGTAGGATGATATAGAAATCAGTTGGAGGATGAAAGGGAATCGGAAAAAAAATTATTGTATTATTTGAATGGGAGTAAAACCATGGGTGAGTGAGGTATTTAGATGATTAATTTTCTTACATAATTTAAATTCTATGTTTCCTGGATAGAAATTTATATGTATAGTGTATTATTATAATGTGAGGAAGACCATATGAGTGGGATAAAATTGGGTGTTTAATTTTTTTACTCCATTTATATTCTCTTTTTTGTTTTTATTATTATTATATTTTTTAATTTAAAAGGATTTTTGACTAAAAAAAGAGGGGTGATTAATTTTATTGTTTCATTAAACACTAGTTATTTTGTAATATTATTATTACTTGGTTCAATTTGATGTATGTATCTATTTTCCAGCCAATGGGTATTAATAATGCCACTATGTTCTTTATACAGATAAGATTAGGTGTTTAATAGAGGGATGTGTCATGATAGTTTGAATCTATTTTTTTCAAATAACCCTTTATAATTTTTTAGTGAGGTTAGATTATATTAATGACCCTCATAGATCGTGAGGTAAGTTATAGGTGGGTGACTGAATAGTACTTCTTGTGAAGAAACTAGAGTGACAATAGTATTCATGGATTTGATTTTTTATTCTGATTTTTTATTTTTCTTACTCCCTATATTGTATGGTTAATTTATATGATGTATTAAACTGTGATTGTTTCATTATATTTTCATAAAAAAATTAAGTGTTTTTGGTGATATGGGAGTGGAATTTTTTGTATTTATTGTGCATTCATTACCAAGAAAACAATGTGAATATCAAATGTATAATTTTGTATAATTCCTCAGGGTAATTTTATGATTTTTCCTATTACAATAATACATGCATCGAATTAATTCAATAAAAATAGATCTTTTAGGATTTTGTATCACCCTTTGATCAAATTTATTTACAATTTTGGGGTATTGTCCTTTAATCAATATTTAAAGAGTCTTATCAATGGATGTGTAATTATAAATTGTGTTATTATTTGTTTTAAAAATAATAAAAACAACAATTTTTTTTAAAAAGAAATAATATTGATTTGATGAATAAAATGAGTAAATTTACATAGAAATAAATTTTGAATTTCAAAAAATGAATCCCAACTGTAATTTTAGTTACATTTAAACTATATAAGTGAGAAAATGATTTCATAAAACGTATGTTTTGAAATTTATCTTTAATATTGTTTTGGAAATTGTGAATTTTAATTTTTGAGGTTAAATTTTATAATTTTGATGTTTATGTTCAAAATAAAATGATTAAAATTTTCAAAGATAAATAAAAAGAAATCATTATGTTTCATATTATTCAAGAAAATAATTCAAAATTATAGACTTTTATATATAACTGTATATGAATACATGGTCATTCTAAAGAAAATTATAATATTTTGCTTTATATCCAATGATATGAAGCCATAATTATGTGTTCATGTTATTTTATTGAAATATTTTGGTGTCTTTAAAATAAAAAATATTATATATTGATAATGTGGGATAATTAATGTAATATATTATTTTAATTATGAATTAAAATAAAGGTTCATTTTGGGATTTTGGTGAAAAATCATAAAAGGGGAAATGTTTTTTTAGGGTTCACTTGTTTTAATGAAAAATGTTTTAAATTTTTATATAAAAATTTGATAGATTTTATAATATTAGTTATAAATAAAAATTTTATTAATTAGGAGATTCATATGATGGTGCATTTATTTATTAATTTTTTTTATTCAATTCCTTTTTAGAATATGAATTTTTTAAGCTCATTCCCTACATTACATTATTTAGGTTTCTTAGAATAGACCAGATTAAGTTGTTCTGTCCCATCCTTATATGGAATCATAATTATATTTTCCAGATAATTATTTACATAAGGATGGTAATGAATCTCTCTTTTGGTAGTTAATATTTATGATCCTATAGTGGGAGGTCTAAATTTGGTGTAACCCTATGACTATTCCCATTTTCTTCATCTATGATATTGGTCATCCTGGTGAAATATATTGTCTTTATGGTGCTTGATACTTCTTTTTTTTTTGATAATATTCATATTACAAAGTGATTTTGTCGATGTATTGGTGTACTAACATTGTGGGTATTATTTCGGTAATGAGTTTTTGATTATTTGGGTAATTAGTATAAGTACTATATATAATTTATTTGATAGGTTTCAATAGAAGTTGTTTCATTATAATAAATTTTATAGTATTTTCTCTATTGACCCAATTGAGACCTCCTATTATTATTTTAAGAATATTTTATTTAGGGTAATTAATGTCCAAAATTTTCTTCCTCCAACAATCATTCATTAGTTATCATGGACTGAGAGGTTTTTTGATCCTCGTCCCATTGAGAAAATGTTTTAATTATTTTATTTCTATAATTTTTTCTAGAACATATGACTCATCAGTTCATTATAAACTTTACATCATTTCTAAAATCAATAATAAGTGTTATCATTGATTATATGTCCTTCTGGGGATTCAAATTTGATTGGAAGACAACAACTAAGGGATCATTTATGGGATCATAATTCTTTGACCATTTTGTGGAGTCATTTAATGGTTATTGGAGAAACATTTTTAATTTTGACTGCAAAAAATCAAGCCAAATTAAATAGTGTTGACCAAATGTATTTATCATCACATTCCGTTTTCCCAATTTTTAACATCATCTTTTGATTGTGATTTGGTGCTTTATTAAATTAATTATTTATGATTATCTTGAAAATTATATTTAATTTTTAGAGTTCATTATTATTATTGGTAATTAATGTAAATGGAAAACTATAGGGTGTCATACGTTTATGTTATGGATTTTTTCATCTTTATAAAAAATAAATAAAGTCGGTCATGTTTTTCTCAATGAGAATCATTATTTCAATGGTTAGTCCCCACAGCAACATGAATCATGCTCACCATGAAAGGATTTATTGGGGAAAAAGAATTTTGGTGGGTATATTTTTTACAACTCAACAATGAATATTCATATTTTTATATTGTTATAATTAATTTAAAATATTACATCATATTTCACGATGAACGAACGTGAAATTATAATTTTTTTAAATTTATGCATAAGTGATTGGTGGGAGAACTATTATTTAAAACTATTAAATCACCATGAAAATGTGTCTGTCCTATAGAAGATTCCTGTAACCTTTTTGGTTCCCTATTATTCTAACCATGCAATCCAGTTGAGAAGGATCCCCGAATCCCTAGTACGACTCACATGTTTTGTGCATGGGTTGACAAATATTCTAACCAAACCATATTATATGACTAATTCATTACAATTTTTAGATATTACCAAATTTACCCAACCTATTATTAAATATATCACACATACAACCCTCCAAACATCTCTCACACAATAATATTTATAGGGAGGCCACATGTCGCTCCTTCCATTCATCCACAATTGTCCTCTTTATTGATATGTAGTTTTTTTGGGCTTTCATGTCTTGATATCTCAGTATGGCCTACCCCTCATTCATATTCCCTACTCCACTCATTTTTTTCTCCCTCTTTCACTAGGTACTAATATCGTCGAAATTATAATTGTAAATTCAGTGTTTTTTTAGTTTTATTTGTTCATATAGCTCATGGGGATAACTATGAAACATGTTCAAGTATGTTTCATCTATTATGACTATTGTAAAACCCTTTCCAACATTATTATGGATTTTTGAGATTGGAATCCCATTTAATTTATTATTATATTTAATAAACATTCATTCTCTTATTTTAAAATGTAATTATGATATGGAATACTGTTAATAATTATGTTCAATGAATTTTTTAACGGAAAATGATGTTTTTATATATATTCCCCTTGAATTTAATGGTTTTGTTCTAGTGAATGCTTGTTAATTTTTATAGAATAATTTTTCATTCATTATTTGATAAAAAACCCAAAGGGCATTGTAAAATTATTTTTTAATGAAACGTGTGATGTTTTTAAATTCTAAATTAATAATATAATAAATTAATTTAATATATATATATATATATCATTAGTTCCAAAGAGATATATATATATATGCATCTATATATTTACATGATTTTTTGCTCGTGGTAATAATGTAACATGTGGATTTTTATCTCTTAAAACAGTATGTGTGAGTGTGTGTGTATTTATTAGTGTGAATGTGTGTTATCATATATATGTAAAATAAAAATGGGCACATTATTCATTAATCCTAATAGATGACCCATTTTTTGGAATTAATTTTAAAAATGATAAAATTTAGTCTATTTTATAAAATAAATTTTCACGGATTATATATGAATTTTTAAATAAAGATGTTTCAAAATTATTATCTTGATATTCATTAGTATGTCACTTTGATACAATATAATTTTTATCTTCCTATGAAATAGTAATGTGTTCTCTAGAATACAGTGATCATAGATGAATTGGAAATGAAAATTTGATTTGTTATGATGGGAAAAAATATATCATATAGAAACTTTTGGTACATTGGTTGGTATACTAGGAAATTATTTATAGAAATGTAATGTACAATACATATTGTGAATATGATAAAAAATATAAAAAAATTGAAATGATTATATTGAATGGTTAATATAGGATTCATTTTTACAACTGTTATATATTCTCATTCATGAGAACAATAAATTGTGTTTTGAACACTCATAGTATGAGGATGTTAGGGTAATACCATAGTGACCTTGGTATTCCCATTGAAATTGATCCAATTATTTTATTTTTTTCAATTATTGTCTAGATATATAAATTTTATAATTTTTGTTAAGTTAAATTATTATTTTATTTTGAATGAAATGAACTCATTGTTTTAAAATAATATTGTATTTCAAAAGAATTAAAATATTTAGTTGGTTTCAAATAATAAAATAGAATCAATCTTATTGCTACAATTGTATTTTAATATGAAATGTAGTGGATCCCTTATTTAATTATTATAGACAGTGTGTTATTTACATAGAAATTCTACTCGTCCATTAATGAATTTCCTATCTAATATTTCAGTATCTATTTTAGCAATTGTTATATCTTGTCACTTGTTTAGTAGACGTTGTATAGTGACATATAAATTCATAAAAAACTATTCAAATTGTTATATTTTTTATATTTTATATTCAGTCATCATCCATGTTGGGATTTTCTTCATTTTATAGATTTATGTCTATGATATTTACATAGTGTTAGGATAGAAATGGAGGTAGACTCTGATTTCATTGCAGGTGAGAAAGACTAGGGATGAGGGATGGATTTTTTTAAAAAAATTACTATTTTCTTATTAGATTTTCCTAATTTATTCATTAATTTTTTATTTTGAATTTATTCCAAAAGTATGGAAAATTCATTCCCATTTTTTCATTGTCATTATAATAAATATATCTAGGTAAATCAGTCGTAGTTATTCTCATTGATTCATGGTACTGATTATATACCCATATGGATCATGAAGGCCACATTATAAATGTTGTGGTTTAGTTCGAGCATCCAATTGATGGATGGATTAGGATGGTCCCTATAATTTTCTGAACCAATCTCATTATTTGGGATCCTAGTTGATTCCTGATTCTAATCAATGATACTTGTTTTATTGGCCACCTTTTTGGAGTAAGTCCTGAAATTTGAATTAGTGATATATTTCTTCTCCAACTATTAATCCATGATCTAAATGGGCCTACAGCTATGTTATATGAACTATTATCATCCAATAGTGTATCGCCAATTTGTAATCCCCATCCCATCTTCATGGTCCCTGGCCATCCCTTGAATCCTCTATAATGGTACATACTACCTCGATCTTTTTATGGGCCATGATTGATTGTTCATTATATCTTTATTCTAAAATTGTGAAATTATCATGTGGGTTTATTGATTACTATTTAGATTTTATTATAAAAAATTAGGTATCACTAAATCATATATTTACACCACTTTTGTGGAACACATTCTCTATATAAGATGACATTAAAATATATGTCTAATGACCTACTCGTATTATTGAAAATATATTGAAAACATACTTTAGACAAGACACAAAACCAAACAAAAAATTCTAGTAATATTTAAATAAAAACTGTTATTCAAGATTCATGTGATTTAATTCTAATTTCAACATGATATATTGGATGAATGATAGAGTTTTTCATCCATTATTCAAAACATTCAACATTTCAGTAGGTTATACTTATGAAAAAATCATTCCCCCACCCAAAGAGCCATATTACCTCATGAAAATAAAAATATATTAAGAATTTTGGATATATTACCTTGGATCCACATGACTATTAGAATATATAATCCCACATATATAGGTATTGTGATGGTTATTCGTGTTACTATATTTTACTCCATAGAGGATTAGAATCTAGTAGTTTTCTTCGATTATGATAGAGCGGGGGAAACTGTAATCATTAACATGAATATGTGTTTATTGTAGTATTGTGTATGTCCAATATAATGTATTGATATGTCTATGGTTTTGATGACAATTAAACTGGATGTTACATATGAGGTTATTCTGGTTACTATAATGTGCTGAATTATATTTTTGGATTATCATGATTCTAGAAGGATAGTACAACATGATTTTCTAGAAGATAGTTTTTATGAAAGGTATGTGAGACCAAATGTTAAAATTTTACATACTATTTAATATCTCTTTAATCCTTGGATAAATATATATATTTTTTATATCATGGTGTATATATATTTATATTAATAGGTGTTTTTTCTAAGACTTATGAGGAATGTATAAAACATAAAAAATATTGTATCCATTTTCTTTTATTATTGACCTTATTGTGAGGTGATATGTCAAATTCTTCTTCCTATTAGAAGACAGTATTAGGGTACAAAAAGTTATATAATTTTTAATATCTATTATATGGTGGTACATAGTAATATTAGATGATATAGAGTAGAATACTACTATTGGATATAAATTTATTTGTGAACATATGATTAAGAACACGGTGAATGTTAACGTTATTTTACTAAAATAACATCCCTTAAACTGGTATCATAGAATGTTTTAACAAACCTAAAAAATAATATAACATTTATTACATACCTCATTATCATATTGATTTTAATTTTATAAACATTCATAAAAAATTAGAAAAAAGATTAAATATTTTTTGAAAATGTTAGTTACAAGGAATCAACTATGTATTCTAGGAAATATAGATAAAATCCAATTTTATCGAGAAGTAAATAAAATATATATTTTTTGGATACAATTCAAAAAATCTAGGGAATATATAATTGTTAAATATATATAGAAATTTGTTATACTTATGGAGTATGATGTTGTCATAAAAATGACATTCCACATTTGGGAGAAAAAGACCAAAACAATGTTGAATGAATCCGTGAAACACATTAACGAAAAATGTATTTCCTTAAACCAATGGCCCTTAATGAGTAATTTTGTATTGCATTGATATATAAAGAATATATATTGGCATATCATAAGATAAACATCAAAATGTTACATAACTATCTGAAACATGGGAATTTTTTTTAATATATGATATTTAGGCCTTATTACAACATTGAAATTTATAACAATAATAGGGTATAATGTTTAAGATCATTGTTAGTTCATATGGAATGATTTATATATTTTTTATATTCAGTAAATTTTTTTTCCTCAATAAGGAATTTTGGAGAAGATATTTCAATGTATATTATTATACTACACAAAATACTAATAAAAGGGGATACCAAACTAATAGGAGGAATCATTGAAAATATAATTATTTTTTGGGAGAAGTGTAATGACTATAATATAATAGAGTAATTAATATAATTGATTTATGTGTGGTTATATTTAATGGAAATATAAGAATTACAATAATGAATATAAATAGTGTCTTCAAAAATTTCATGTTCTGTGTGTTCTATATATATCATCGGAGGTATTCTTCTCACTCTATAAAATCTTACAGACTCATGGGGTTTGAATCTGGTGTAACATTAAATAAAATGAAAATTATGAGGTTCCTGATGAACTATATATTAGAAATTTTCAAGAAAGTTCTTCTACTAAATGAATAAGGATTTGAAAATGTATGAAAGGAAATGTATGATCATATAGAATCATAATAAATGTATTAATTAGATAAAGAGATTAAAAACATACCCATTATTAAGAGGAATCTAATTCCAGTGGCCATGTTATATGGTCAATAAATTTTTAGACTATTAAATAATGGATTTTGAATTGGTGATAGTATGAGACAAATGTTTAATGTATCATTTATGTTGTATTACTCTAAATTTAGATAGAAGTACAATAAATCGAATATCTTCCTCTGAAAAACCAAATGTCTGAAATTAAAGGCTTGGTCATATTAGAGAGATGTAAATGATGTTCTGAGAAGAAATGGAAATTTTGAGTATTAATTTCATAACTATGAGATGTTATGTGAGTTTTTTTATTGGATATAAAATCCAGAGTTCCTTTTACTTGAATTGATATAATTAAAATTCCTAATAACCATTACTAGTTAATCAGATAGTATGGGGTCATTATTCAATACAATTTAATTGAAGACCATGGCAATTTTTAAAATTTATTAAATACATAATTGAAAAAGGTAATATTTTATTTTCATAAAAATTAATATAAATCATTTATTAATTTTCAATAGTCGAATTACATGGTGGAGTAAGAATGTGATTAAAATTTAAAAGACCATGATATGGTTTTGGTGTAGAAAAAATGTAATGTTTTTGGAAATTATTTTATATGAATAAGAATACACTCATGTGAACTGATCTCATAACTCCAAAAAGAAATAGATTAGGAAATGGGATGAACATAAACATGATACACAAGGTTACATTCCTAGGGTTGATAATTTTAATACACTAAAATATATGGGGATAAAATTTCACATGTTATAGTATCTACTCACCAAAACATCCACCCTCTATTGTGTGAAAATGTTTATTATAAGAGAATTTGTCTCATATGTTTCTGAAGGTGTCTCACCCAAACAAAAAAAATTTAATTTCTTATAAAATTGTTGATTTAATGGAAAGATATAATATATAGTACATAACTAAATCATTTTTTTCATATATGATAAGAAAATCAAGAGTTTGGATACCAAATATGGAATATTAATTTACATAAGATCATTATATACTGACATATATTCAATAATGGTATGATTCTTTGGAAATATAATAATTTAGTTGAATATGAATTTCATGAAGTGAGATCAACAAATAGTGTTATAGTCTATCTAGATGAAATATATAGAATTTCAAAAAAACCATGATTCCAATGGTCAGTATGAATTAATAAAAAGAATCAATGAATGTTGTTATAGAATTGAAATGATATGATTATGAATATAAGATTTATTTAATAGAATTAACGTTATTGGATGGTTTATAAGAAGTTACATTATAATTAATTGATGTTTAATTGAGATCAATGTTTAATTTGGGAATAATTTTTTATGTTATTTTATTATTTAAGGGGCATAGGGTCAATATAAATATATTACATCAAATAGATTTTATGGAACCCGAATATTCAAAATTAGTAGAAAATAATAGTTACTTGATCTTGAGGGAGTAATACATGGTGGGTGAATTGAATTTATTGATTTTTAAAAGAATAAGGGATCTTGATAAACATTTATGATTCATGCGATAACTAGATAGTAAATGAATATACAATTTGATTGAAGAATATAATTTAAGTACAAGCTATAAAAAAAGTCATTTCTGAATGGAATCCAATATAAGGAATGAATAAATTATATATAAATATTCTCCATAATTTTAAGAATGATAAAACTCAAAAATTGATGACTATTGATACGTAAAAATATATACGGATTGAGTATAAGGTTTTGGGAAAACAATTTGGGAGACATAGAGAATGAGATGTTCATAAATAATCATAAAGAGTTTGAATATCATTTTAAGGGGACTTATTTTTATGTTGAAAATAAAACATTGTGACTTTGATTAGAAATATCCCAAAAGGAATCATAATTTTGTGGATCATATTGATAAAGAAAATTTCATGAAGAAAAACTCCATTATACATAATTATTGTATTTTGTGATATAATTATCATATGTTTTCCTCATAATATAATTTTATGAGACAATAATTAGTTTTTATAATTATAATAGATTCTAGAGTAATTTTATCAGTTATATAAAATATTTAAAATTAATGACCTTTCATGTGACAAATAAATGTTAGGGATGGATATTGAATATGATGAAAAATATGATTCACTAGTACTATCCCAAATAAAAATATTCTCAAAATCAATAATAACTTTTTTATTACAAGATGAAAATATAAGATATTTAAACTAATTGACAAAATTAACTTACCAATGGAATAATAAATCTCAACAGAACATTTTGTTCTATTCTGGTGAAAAGGCCACATTTTTTAGATATATGAATCTTAATTTGTATGATGATTTTTATTTTAGCTAAAATTACTTTTAATATGGGATTTTTAAGTTCTTTTTTATAACCATATAAAAGAAGAATATGTATGTTTTTCAGTGGGTCATATGATACATAATGGTATTGGAATATAGATTAGTTTTCTTTCAAAAGATGATATATCCCAAGGTTTCGATGATGGATTTTCTTCTTATTTATTTATAAAATTTGAAAGTCAAGAATGATTTTTTATTTACAATTGGTGAAATAATGATTAAAAATATGTATTGAATATATTTTTTGGATACATAGTTAATGATATAAGTTGAATATGTAATAGATATAAATTCCCAAGAATTATTTATCTAATAAAATTGACAACTGAAGGACCATGAAAAAAATTGGGAAGAAAAGTATTCTATGATAATTTCATTCATACATTACATTAATATAAAATTCCACAAATGAATATAAACACTAACATGAAAATAAATTTATTTTGAAATATTTTAAAGTAAATATTCTATAGATACATATAATTAATTGTAATCAAAATTTTTTATACATGTTCAAGGACAAGTTGCTCTAACTGAATCTAAGCCAACATTATTCCTAAGTGGGGCCAAAATATGAAAACATTGGACTATTAACACCATACATGCATTATTTAGTAGATTATGTGGATATAACATATTTTGAATAAAAATTAAGATATTATTGGGGATGTGGATATTATTAATGTTAACATATGATTATCAATAAAAGTTAAGACAATTAAATTATTGTGTGGTATTGTCAGAGCCAAAAAACATTTAATTTTCATCATGATTATGTGTTCATATGGTGTATACATAATAAAAATTATTTGAACACAATGTAATTTAGTTCTTTTATCAGTCAACTAGATGTGATGGTTGAGGTGGTTATTCCTCTAATAGAGATGTAATGTCAACATATTATTGACTATTATTCTTAGATGGTTGTGTAACCTGTTTTAATTTTTTTTTCAAATTTAAAAGGGAGATGGGTCTGAAAATAATGAAATTTATTACATTGTATATTATTTTTAATATTTGGAAAATCAACTTAAATAGTTATTATCTTTTTTTCATTTGAAAATGAACGAGTTTTCATTGTTTTGCTAAGGGGTGTAGGATAGAAGTATTTACTACATAATCATGTGTGTCAATAAACTTCTTTTATTGATATTAGTAGAATTTTTATAGTTTGAATATAATTAATCATATATGTAGTTATTTGGGAGAATCATGTTTCATATGTCAAGGATTCATTCCTATTTTTAAAATTACCAGTTTTATATTTTCAAAAGCACAAAAATACCAATATATTTCAATTATTTGTGAACATAGTTTCATAAGTCTATTTATTCAACATGTTTCTATATAATATTCCATCCTAAATATATACCATTGCTTCATATTATGTATGAAACAAACCAAATATCATTTTTCCATAATACCTTTAATTTCAAAATTAACAAAAAAATTATTTATAGGCATCCATTTCATAGATTTTTTTTAATATGACCTTAAACATATTGGAATTGATCATTATCACACAACCATAAATGGTATGACATGAAAAAATGTGTGGTAGTTTACTGTGTTGGGTATTATTCCCTTCATTAGGATACATATAAAGCCACACATAGAGAGTTTTTCCCAAATTCACAAAAAACAATTACTTCCCAGATTACAATTAACTGTAGTGTAACAAAATATATTTCCTTTAATGTGTAACAACAAAAATTTATTTTAAAAAATGTGTATGATAATAATTGGGAAACCCTAATAAAAAAATACATACAAAATTTTTAATGATTCAGATGTATAATAAGAAAGAGGTGGGTAGAGAGTCACAATCTATGGATTTTGGATGGATTCATGATAATTACATAAAATTCTAATGAGTTTCAGATTTTGAAACAATTTCCCCCAAAAGGGTGACACGATCTCATCCTCTCATCCACTCGACCAACACACATTCCAATGTGTCACTATTATAAATACCTTCAATATCCTTCCTTTGGAATGTGGGAATACAATTACATTCCTAGTATATATAATATATGGGGGATACATCAAATGTTTTAATAATTTGATAAAATTATGATCTCGACGTGAATATAAGTTACAAAAATAATTGAGTTATCTTATACCCATGATAGTGATTGATATACCATTCAACCTTACATGGGAAGCATAACTAATGGTTATACTATTATATTTTTTCTTTTCATCAAAGTGATCAATAAAAATGATCCCAATTAACTAAAATTTTATAAAACCATCCATGAGATAAGAAAATTTCACTTCTTCTTAAAATGGTGTTGAACCTATGGCTAAGAGAATTTTATGTACCATTCAAAATATCCTATAAAACCCCACAATCATCCTCATATGATAATTCTAACAAAATAGTACAATCCCCATCCATTAGTATATGTTATAAGTAATCGTTATCTCAATCCATATAGACCAGAAAAATAATAGATAAATACAACATCAATGATAATGAAAACTCTAACAACATCAATCTTCCTCAATAGAACGTCCATAGAGTGAGAAAATAGTATCCACAATTATCTTACTGAGATAATAGAGGAAATTGCCTTCAAAATTCCCAGAATCAAATATAAAACTTAGAGGGATGCATCAGACTATCGCTACCACTAACTGTTCATGGGATAACTCTTCAGTGGCCTACTAATGGAGCCTATATAAGGCCACGACTTGGATCATTAAGGACCAGATTCCTAAATGACCTTAATTATAAAAATATACTCTACGGGATAGGGAAGAAAGGGAAATTCTTTATTTCCCTAAATTGATTCCATCAACACAATATAATGAAAATCAATTAGTTGACTAATTTTAATATTGTAACAGTTGGAGATTCTAAATATAATTTTATCCTTTCAAATATAATTTGGTTGAAAACAATATCTATTTGAACATAGTACCATAATTAATCATTAATCATGATATAATTTTCATAAAATTGTATTTTAATTAAAATTCTTAAATAGAGGTAACTGCATTATGAAATAATTGTGCAAATAACGTAGGGAATAATTTAAAATCTCATTAGTAAATAACTAATTAGTTTAATATATTCTTAACAATTATTTTTCAATAATAACAATTTTATGTGATTTATTTTATGAAACTAAATATATTATCGGTAAAATATATTTTTGATATAGATAAAATATTGACAAAATTAAAATATATATTATTCAAAAATAAGAAATAAAATTTCATATATGAATGTATAGTTTTTTGAAAAAATTATTCATTATATAAATATGAATTTATTTAATCTTCTGAAATTTATATTTTAAAATTTCAATTTATAAAAATTTACTTCAATTATAGATTTATAATAAAAATATTATATTATGATGATGTTTAAAAGTTTTCTAAATTTTCATATTTAGGTGATCATTGATAAATAGTATTCCAGTAAAAACTAAAAATATTATAAATTTGTCCTTAAATAATTTCGGAATATATGTGTGAGAAACCGTTTAATTAATAGAATATTTATTTTATAATTAACCATATACATTTGAAAATTACTATGTTGAATATCTAAAACATAGGAAATAATTTTTTATGGGATATTTAATATATACATAATTTTTTTATTTTAATTTAATATTATTTTTAAAATTTATTTAATTATTTAATTATAATCCAAATAAATTTTTCATCATTTCATTATATAATAAAAATTCATGAAAATCATTGAAAATTATTATTTTATTTTAATCAAATATCTAAGCATAAAAATAAAAATTAAACAACAGTGTTTACATGTTATGTGTGCTAATCTTTTAATTTATTTGAAAACATTATATATATATATAAATTTAATAATTAAATTAAATTTATGAAATCATTTGGTTTAAATTATTTAAAATGTCCCATATTATTTTTTCATACAATTAAATTACATATATAAAAGTTAGTTATCATGGTAAAAATGAAAATCCTAAATTTGATATATCTAACTGAAAAACTATAAAAACCAGGTAAAATGCATGTGTCAAAATGAGTAGTTGTGCTATTATCTACATTACCCCATCCTCCAATCCATTATTATTCCCCTTATCTTCACATTAAACTTGTATAATGTTATATCTTTATTTAAAAATTTTATATTTCAAATATTGAATTCATTTCATAAAATAATTTATCACACCGACATAATTTATCTAGAAAATAATAAGCCTCTACAATAAAAATCCTCTTTCTTATTCCCTCGTACACTCTCCCACAACTTCATAGAATATTATGTCTTTATAAAAAAATATTTTATTTCATATAGTGTTGCCCATGGGAGATCATCCCTAAGGGAGATGTAATGATCTCAATTAGGATCTCATAAATCAATTCATTTTAGATCACATGAAAACAATTATATCGTTCAATGTGTGATAATGTAATTGTTAATTATATTACTAAATTTTATTATTCACGTAAAATATCCATTATATACCACCAATCAAAACATTATGAAAATTATGATTCCCTCATGCAAACTTGTAGATTACCGCCTCCATGAACTATTGGACTAATTTTTCAATATCTCATTATATACATTGTTATAAAAATTTATTTAATATATTTATTACATGTTTATAAAATTATTCTGAATCTAATATTAAAATTACTCCATATCTTCCTACCATATTGTGGAAAAATAATGGTCAACTCATATGTACCTGAAGAGTACTACCTATACACTAGTGAAGTATTTCATATTCATCTAGTTTTTATTATTTATAATTATGTCATAAAATATTATTCACTAAATTAAAACAATATAAATAATTTCATTATTATTCTATAATAAAAATATAATTCCAAAATAATATCATACATAACCATACTCACCCCTACATTATATGTAGTTTTTAGGTCGGATAAAGAACCTACGTGGAAAATAATATTTATAACTATCATGTATGAAGGAGAAAGCGTGTCTATATACTTAATAACACCTTAGTGAAAAATAATCATTCATTTATTCCAGTAATATTATAGTAATTTTTAGGTTGTTGGTATTGTACCAACTTTTTTTGGTAAAAATATCATCAACTTCATCATCCAAAATAATTACTAAAATACATATATGAAAATATTATAACATTATAAATCCTTATGAAACCTATATTATAGACTATATAATTACTTTAGATTTAACTCTTAATATATTGAAAATAATCAACCCCGTAATTATAAACTATTACTAAATAAACAATGGAAGCTATTAAGCGTAGATGATGAGGATAAATTAAAACATAAAAATATATTTAAAACAAATTATCACACATTATTTATATATAAGTTTGTAAAAATATATAATATATTGATATAGTATTTTATGATATTTATTTTTATTATATCATATTTTGGATCACATTCAACAAAATAGTCCTAATATTTAGGGTTTTTTAGTTAATCTTATAACTCTTAGATATGTGTTATAATTTTTGAACCATGTTTCCGTCTATATGTTTTACATTGTAATTAATAAAGATGAAATTTATTTACTATATATAAAATTAAATTCATGATATATTATAATCCTAATCATGCTATTTTAAATAATTAACATCCTATTTCGGTTTTACGCAAGAACTATTTATAAGGAACTGGCCTAAAAATTACATAACAAAGGAATTTCAATGTCATCACTCATCCCTCAAAGCCCATGCCATGAGTACCCCAATCCCACCTTCCATAGGCCATGGGATGGGGACTAGCACATGAAAGATATATATCAAAAATGTAAAGCATTTCCATTAAACCTATACCCACATAAACTAGGTATACTACATAAAGAAAACCACAAAATAATGAAAGTAATACAACCACCCTAAAGTATAAATACTGAGATTTAAGTGTGAAAACTTGAAGTAAAGGGTCCCCAATACATTCCCAAATGAAAGGAAGGTACAACAAAAGAAATAAAATCTAAGGACGTTGTCTGCCAAGGATCCTTCCTAAAGGGTTGGTACAGCTCTCTATCAGACGTCACCATAGAACACCATGCATATCAATCCACCTCTGAGCACCGCCTAGTTTTGGCTCCCCAATTTTCATGTCTAGGATGTTTTTCATCTACACAAGACACAAATTATGTGGGAAAGGACCATGCAGTGTGTATAAAACAATACTCAGTAGGGACCCCGAGACCCTTGAAGTTCTTTTTGTAATGCAAGAGAGATAGAACCATAAAAAATACGATAGAAGTAATACCACCATAAGAAATCACACACACATAGTTCAAACTAAAATATGCAACTCACATCAGATATAGCATAAGTACATAAGTACGAATGAATAGTCATAAAGTTGGATCCACTTATTCTATCAAGAGGCTTTGTGACGGTCCACCTAGGGTCATTAGGTGTTGACTCACACAGATTCGCTAAGTGTGGACCCACACAAGATTTCTAGGTGTTGACTTGCATAGTATTTCTAGGTGTTGACCAACACATGACCTCTAGCTGAAGACCCACACATGACTGATAGGTGCTGACCCACAAAGGAACACTATTCATTCTTCATGTCACAATCAATCAATGAATTTCAGCACTTAGCATGCTTGAGTTATGAAGGATCCACTACTCAAGCCATTGGTCATATCTCAACAACCACTATGTCCCACTATGAAGTAATACAAATGACTATCTTGTCGTAAGGGTTACAATGCAATAGAGGGCACGTCGATCTGATGTTCAGCCTCTAAGTTATGGTATTTTTAGTAAAAAAGTGTCCGATTAAATTTGAGTCTGGTCCAACTTGTTCATACACCAACAACATCCACAACTCATGTGGAGTATATAATATGGACTTCTCCATCGAAAGGGTCATAACACCACTAACATCATCTCAATCTAATGAGTGGATTACATTATACATTCATTTTAGTAAATATGGGGTCAGTTGTATCTGGGCCCGGTTCAACTCGGTCAGACTGACATGACCACCCCGGACAGGGGTTCCCCAAATACCCCAGTTCAATTAGAGGGACTTGATCTGACCTGGTTCTAGTCAGGGTTGTTCTTGTCCCGCCTAGACAGTCTGCCCAACAAAACAGGCCTCTCTGGGCTCGGCCCGATTTGGCAAAGGGTTGAACCAGCTTGGTCACATGGGGACTCGGGCTCATCTAACCCAACCCAAAGGGTGCAGGTATAGCCTGCCAACACGGCTATGGCCCTATAAGTGTGGGTCAATCTCACTAAGAGTGGGACCAGCTTCAAGGGCAGCTGGAAGGAGCCATCTAGCGAGAAAGTAACAGTCATGGCACCTCCTACCCTCGATGGGCCCATGGATGTGGGCCCTCCCCCCACTGTGATCAATGGAAAGTGCCTCTAAAGCCCCCCTTAGGGTCCAGACACGGGTCTTCCATCCATGTGGCACCCATCATAGAATATCATCACCGTCGTGGACATCTGGCCATGAATTATTTCAGCCAAAGCGCACTGATGGGAACACCACCACCCACCTCCCACGGATTTCCCTACATAGGTGGTGCATCCAATAGGCCACCAGATCACTCCATTAGTCTGTTTTTAGAGACATCGATGCTAAAAGCCTCTGTAGGTAACCACCATCACCATGATGCCATCGAATTCACCTTGTAACAAGTTGATCTATTGACATCAAAGAACCCACCATGAATTAATATTGATGTGGGACCATCCATGTTCATTTCAGCTCGTTCCCTCTATGTTAATGTTTAATAAGTGGGAGAAACTTGATGATAACCACACAACATTAATGCTCTAAATCAAACCCCTACACAATATCCACCCACAAAAACAAGTGATTCGCTAATAAACCCATTATTCGGTTGATACATATTCAACATTAATTTTCAATAATTAGTATCCAATCATCAAATTCTATTAATGCATAAACACCTAACTCATTGAAATTTGATGCTGATATGTTCGTCCTCAATGTCTCAAGGTCTTGACGTCGCTTCTATCTCTGTTCTTCAAGAAACGTCAAAGATTATAATTTCAAGATAAAATTTTTCATTATTCATTGGGGAGCAATTTCAATGGATGTTTTAGAGGATTCTTGCTGATTAATTCTCATCCCACAGACACATCAACTTATTAAAAGGAAAATATGTCATAATGTTTTAGTAATGCTATAACATTGTGTTGTTACATTATTTCATTTATGATACTATTTAATTGTTACACTCCCATTATTTCATCGTTATAATGTCTGATATATACCATTAATTAGCCTCATTAATGTTCCCCATCATGGCCTAATCATTACACTGTTTCATCACCGTCTTCCACTCAATGTTGAGAAAAGAAAAGAAATAAATCTTTTTAATTATTTTATTATTTTTCATGAATAGTATGAAAAAATAACATTTCCACTCGTCCCTTATCAATCAATGATAACTCATTTCAAGGTGAATAATTAAATTCTTACTTCAACAGTTCCCAAATATTTCAAATCCAAGAACCATTCTATATTATTGAAAAACTAGCTCGAATGTTTACTAAACATAACATAAAAATGATCAAAATTATGATCTGGGATCTACGGGAATCAGATTCACATGTCATCCGAGTGTGTGGTCTCATAATAATTCCATATAACAAAAAAATACACTGAATTTCTATGACATTACATTCTCCCCACCTAAGGTCATTACATCCCAAAAATCACCACAAAACTATTCAAATAGATAGGGGAATTAATCATGAATCTAAGCCTCCCTATGCCATTTTCTTTCCTATATAATCTCATGCTTCCACCTAACATGCACTAGAGGAATTGACTTCCCTGGTATGAACCACTCTTGTTGATCCTCTATCTCTACTGAGAACTCCACAAACTTCTCTCCATCATCAATGTTCAGCTCGCCCCAGTAGATGGACTTCGAGGGATTTTTCACATATCTCCTCAGGTGTGACATGTGGAAACCATTATGTACCCGAAACCTCTATGGGGGAAGAGTAAGGTGGTACACCACCTACCCAAATCTGCATGGGATCTGAAAATTCCTGATTATCCACAGATATATCTTACCACCATAGTCAAATCTCCATAATTCTCATCGAGGTGAGACCTCAAGAAATACACGATTACCCTTCTCAAACTCTCAGGGTCTACATCTTTTGTCAGCATATGTATTATTCCTGCTCTGTGTAGTTCTCATATGATCTGGAATGATATTCAAATTCTTATTTGTAGCCAGTACTTACTTCAAACCCATGATTGTCGACTCCCCTGGGCCTTTTCAGCAAATGAAAGATATGCAAGTCCACCCATTAAATGCCTCAAATGGTCCCATGCAAAAGGGTGAGTGATAGAATTTGTTGTATGAAAACTGCACCTATGGTAGTTAGTCCCCCAAAATATGAAAAAAGTCTAAGACACAATAATGAATCATGTTCTCCAAGGTCTGTATGGTCGACTCCATCGGACCATCCATCAGGGGATGAAAATCTTTTCTCAAACGTAGCTGAGTCCCAAATGCCTGCTACAACCCCTTCCACAACCGTGATGTAATGCATGTATCACTTAATGATATGATCGTCGAAGTCACCACATGGTTCTACAATATCTCTAGAACATAGAGGTGTCCAAATCCCTCTATCATTCCCAACTTTTAGATGGCTAAGAAGTGAGCTGATAGGGTGAGTCAGTCAATAATCACCGAAATGGAATCCTATACCCTTGATGTCTGTTGTAAACCAATTAAAAATTCCATCGATATACCATCCAATTTTCACTTCGGTAAATTGAGTGGTTGGGCCAAGCCTGCTCAAACCTAATGCCTTCCATTCACTTGAAGAAAAGTGAGGCATATTGAGACAAACTTGGCCATTTCTTTATTCATCCATGGTCAAAAGAATAGAAGTAGGAGGACCTAGAACTTTTTTTCAATAGTATGATGTACTATTAAATGGGAAAAATAATCCTCCATCAACCACTCCTGCTACAAATTCACGGGTACAAAGGAGTGTCCTCTAAAAAAGATCATTTCCTCCCCACCTATCAAAAATCATTCAGAAGAATTTCTTGAAGATATTTGAGCACTTCGGGCCTAATAGTCAACATCAACGTGTTGTGCCTCCCTAAATTGCCATATGACTGGAGTTTTGATAGTCATATACTGATGGTAAATTTCTCCATCAATTTCCACGAAAGATATCTGCATCACGGATAGCTGCACTGCCACCTCACTAACCAGCTGCAAAAGATAACACATACTGACTGTGTTTACCACAACATTCCCCTTCCTATTATTAAAGACTATATAAAAGTCATAGTACATGAGTAACTCCATCCATCACCATTGTATCATGTTCTGATCCTCTTGTGAGAAGATAAACCTGAGAATCTTGTGATTAGAGTTGAAGTTAAACTGTTCACTGATCAATTCATGTCGGAACATCTTCAAGGAGAATACCACTACTGAAAACTACAAGATAGGGGCATGTAGTTTTTATCATTATCCCTCAACTTCCAAGAACCATAGGTGATCAATGCTCTCTCATGCATCAAGATACAACTCAATATGGCCCTTGATACATCACATAATACCACATACCAAACATCCTCTTCTGGTAGTCTCAGTATGGGGGAACTCGTCATTCTCTTCCTCTACTCCTGTGAAATGAATTGGAATCTTTTTGTCCATAAGAATGGTTTTATATTCTTCATCATAGATGAAAAAGTTGTTTCTACTCCGAAAAAGTCAGGTAGAAATATATTGTAGTACCCAGTCAACCCCATAAAACTCCACACCCCAGTAATGCTTTGGGGTGGCTCCCAAGAAATAACTACCACTATCTTCATTGGATAAAATGCATATTCATCCTATTAGATGAATTATCTAAAAATGTGGACCTCCCAAATCCATAAATATCACTTCAAGAGTTTACCATAAATTTAGTTCTCTCAGAGTGTATCTAGGATTATCCGTAAGTGAATATCTTCCTCGACCTCTGATAGAGAGTACACATTGATGTCATCAATGAAGACCACGTCTAACTAGTAAAGGTAGGGTAGGTGGGCACTGTTCATGAGTCCCATGAACACTGATGAGTTATTTTTTATACCAAATGGCATCACCAGGATCTCACAGTGGCCATAATAGCGCCTGATGGTTGTCTTCGGTATATCCTCATCCTATACCTGATGCTAGTGACAACCTAATCAAAAGTCTATCTTCAAAAAACAATCTCACTCCCTTTATCTTGTCAAAGAGGTCACTAATCATTGGAAGTGAAAACTTTTTATTCCTGATCTCCTGGTTAAGGTTAATGAAATCCACACCCAACTACAATATCTTTTCTAACATCATGGAAGAATCATCGTGGCCACCAAAAGAAAAACTATGGACCCCAATAACCATTTCTCATGCATGTACTCCAGATGTAACCAAAACTCATGGAGCTCTACCAGAGCCATCTGATATGTAGTTGAATATATCAGTGTAATCAATGGGTATATTTCAATGTAGAAGTCTACCACTCTGTGAGGATGTATTCCCGTTAAATATTATAAAAGGACATCCTCATAATCATCCACCACTATAGGAAATCTCGGACTCCATTTGTCTACTGTATCAAGGGTGACGCTAGCCAACATGAGAGTAATCAGCTACACCCTCCTCTAAAAAGTAAATCATATGCTGAAAATGTTCCCTTATCACTGGTGAAGGAAACATTGGTCCCATCCTCATGGACACATTTCATGTTACACTAAAAACAGTTTCTCTGAGAATTGACATGGGATAACTAGTCCATACACAAGATGCTGGTTTATGGCCTTGACGCTACTACTGGGAAATCCCAACTGAATAAAACTCCTCCTAGAGTATTCTCACACTACCAGCACTACTGTGCTATCATCGAATCCCTACTCGTAGGAGTATCTATCATTATGTATCGAGAAAATTCCTCTACCAGAATATTGGATATCTAAATGGAATCCATGGAAAATAAAGAGTGGCATGATTATGTGTTTGTGTGAACTGCGACTAGGGTGGAGAATATAGGTATCCTACCTAGGATAATCTATGGAATGTCATGGACATAGGCCTCCATCAACAAACGCATTCCTCTTCATTCTCCACCTTCTCCTAAAAATAATGGTGGACCTATTGGGGGTGGTTTTAGTAGTTCCCTAGACCATCATCCACCACCTTCCACTAAGCCCAATCCACTACCACATCTGCTACCCTATAGACCTCCTTGATCAAACCTCTGTCACTGTCTTGGTGGATCCTCGACCACCTACTGGTCACCCCTATGGGGTGTCAGACTGTCTCAAGCCACATGTCTCTATCCTCCATAAGAGTAACAAACTCTTGCCCTGATATGACCTCTTATACCTTGAGAGCTATGCACCTCTGACCCCACATCCTGGGGTCATTCTTTATATGGTCTGGCCCATTTAGGCCATTGTGTTTTTTGCCTACTGCCTACTTCTAATGACTCGGCCACATATTTTTCTAGTCGTGGATCTCACTGTTGGTGCCTTCTTGGCTAGGAATATATCCACTAGTTGTGCCCACTCTAGCAATCCATCCTACTTCGGGATGCTGAGATAATTCATCGATGCCCCAATATTTTTTCAGAGTCCCTACTCAAATGTTTGGGCCCTAAATAATGGGTCACATACCATATCGGTAGTGTTTTGTGGAAGTCATTAAACCTTACAGAGTACTGGGCCACATTCAGGCTGCCCTAATGCAGGTGTAGTAACTCATGAATACACACTCAGTATAGTGCCATTGGTTTGAACTCCACCCAGATGAGTCCCTTGAAGTCTGAACAAACAAGGGACTCCTCCTCATGTGTTTGGAGCATCCTGCTCCACCACCAAAATATTCTTCAGAAGAAATACTAGCGACTATAACAACCATAAGGTCTGTATGTGTCTCTACTAGGAAAAAATCCCGAGTAACTGCCTCTAACCAATCCAAAACTTCCTGAGGATCTATCTCACCTTGGAACCTCAGCGTCCACAATATCAAGAACTCGTGCATTATTCTCATTTGGCGTGCACTCTCCGCTGGTGAGGATGGTGGAAACTGCTACTCTCTAGGTGGTGGTGCACCTGGTACACCACCCTATGGTGCTATTAATGTATGTGGTCCCTGTCACGATGCCTCGTCGATCGATGTACCATCATCGTGATCTCTCATTGGAATCCAAGATTGTTGTATTCATAGTGGAATCCTATAGAGAAATTTATCTTCCACTATTCATAAGGTATACCTGGTGAGATGACTCCAAATATATCTAGAGAATAACATTTCCAAAAAAACATGAAACCAGATTATTCATGTATCTACTTTGAAAATAGAATCCAGAGTCATGGTGTAATGATATGTAAGCCTCCTCACTAACAAATGACTCCCTATACTGAATTTTGATCTAAAGACACTTAACCCTATTTTATTCATTGAAAATACTAACTCTTATCTCTTCTGGTAAAACCCACCTCCCTGTGATAACCCATTTTCACGACCTGTCCCCCGGGGCCAATGATATGAATACTCAAAGGCATCCTTCCATAGACCAGGGGCTTGTGAGTAGCACCGAAAAGGCATATCCCAAAAGGGGAAGGCATTACATTTAAACTTATACACACATAGACAGGGAATATCGCACACATGAAACCAAAAATAAAAGAAAGTCGTAAAACCAGCACGATGTATCGATTCTGAGAGCAATGTGTGTAAAGAAAAATTATATGAGATGGAATACAAGACCAACTAAAAGGAAGGTATAAAAAAATAAATTCAGGCTCTGGAGGTCGTCTGCAGAGTATCCTACCTAAAGAGTAGTTAGAACTCTCTGTCATATGTCATCGCAGCACACAACATCTATCGATTAATATCTGAGCACTTTATAGTCTTGGCCACTTGAGGTCCCTGTCAAAGTTTGTTTCCATATTAACCAGACACAACAGGTGCGGGCGCTTCTCGTGCATGGGTGAGTATAACAATACTCAGTATGGACCTAGAGACCCCCAATGGTCTCTCAGTAACCCATGTAGGAAAACTCCACAAAGAAAAATTCCACAAACATAATAAAATGATGAAATATCTCAAACACATAGTACAATGTAAAAAATGAATATCCAACATGATAAAACTTATTTAGTGAAGCAAGGAAGATTAGTGGTAAATCATGATAATCTTATTCTATCGAGAAACTATACTTATGATCCACAGAGGATCTCTTGGTGATGACCCACATGTGTATGCTAGGGGATGACCCACATAGTATCACAAGGTACAAACTCCCACAAGATAACAAGGTGTTGAGCCACACAAGATCGCTAGGTTATGACCCAGACATGATTTTTATTCATTCTTCACGTCACAACCAACCACTAGATTCCCACAATTAGGGCACATGAGTTCCAAAGGATATGATTCTCATGAAATTGGCCATATCATAACCACCATGAATTCACACATATAAGTAACTCAATGTACTGTCTTATCATAATGGTTCCAACACAATTAACGGCATGTCAATCAAATGTCCAGTCAGTAAGTTATGGACATTAATGTAAAATAAGTCTTATTGGATTCAAGTCTGATCCGAACCAACCATAATAAATCTTCTTCCAAAACTCCAGTGGAATATATCATAAGGACTGCCCCATCCCAAGGGTCCCAGCACCACTGACAGTGTGTGAATCAGATGTACATTTTACAAGATACTTGTGTTTTAGTATACAGGGGGCCAATTATGCTTGGGCCTGGTCCAACCCGGTCCGACTGCACTGAGCAACCCGAAACAGGGGTCCCCATATAACTCTGTTCAATTAGACAGACATGACCAGACCCAGTTCGAGTCATGGTCAGTCTGGTCTAGCCTAACTAGTGGGCTAGACAAAACGGGCCTCGCTATACCCATTCAAGTTTGGCCGAGGGTCCAGACTGCTGGGTAAACGTGTGACCCAATCTTTTCCGGCCCGGCCCAAAGGGCACGAGTCTGTACTTCGAGCATTGGTCCAGCCCACTGGTGTAGGAATGGCCCGATGGTGCAGAACCGATATGCTGGGCCATGTGTATGTCCCGCTGGGCCGTGTTTCCGGACCACCAACCTAAGGTCCGACCACAAGGGAAGCTGGTGGTACAATGTCTAGATGGTACAAGGTAGTCACGCCATTTCTGGGCCACACTGGCCCCATAGATGCGGGCCCTCCTCTAGCCGCGTTCGATGGACTTCGGCTCACCAGCTTCCTGGATGCTGGTAGAACCTCTATGTGGCACCTAGGGCCACGTGTCATCATAGTCGAGACCATTTGGACACTGTTTTTGTTATCACCACGGGCTGTCGGTGCACTAGTGGTGCCTTCAACATGCCACCATAGTCACTCTAGTGGTCCGTTTTTTAAGATTTCTATGCCTACACACTCTATAGGTCGACACCATCACATTGAAGCCATCAAATTCTCCATACTGACACGTTGACCGATCGACCTCAAAGAATGCACTATGAACGACAATGGAAGAGCGATTGGGACTTGTTCAGGGATGGCCACACCCTCCGCAATATATTTTTATCATAGGGATAAACATGATTATAACCACATAGCTTGAAACACCCAAATCAAACCCCACACAATATCCACCCAGATGAACATGCAATTTTTATATCAACCCCTTATTTAGTTGATCAACATTTGTCTAATTATTATGAATAAGGAATAAATCATCAAATAATTATAATTCATAAACACCTACGTCAATAACGTTCGATGCTGAAGCATTCCTCCTTTATGTTTCATGATGATGATGTCTGTTCCAGTTCCATTCTCTGAGGCACGTCAAAGATGATTAAGTCTCGCCAAAGTTCATCATTCTTTGTTAGGGAAGTAGTTCATTGGAGGATCATCCGAGGATGCACTCCATTTAATATTCATCCCACTAACACTTCAACCAATTAGAAGGAAAATGTGTTGCCTCATTTCAGTTCTACTATGATGTCACTTCATTACACTGTTTCATTTTTGGAATAGCTTCGCTATGAAACATCCTTTATTGCATCGTTACTCTGCATGATATGGGCCAATAATGAGCCTCATTAATGAACCCAATTCCCGCTCATCACTGCATCATAGCGTTGATGTGCTACACTCAATGGTGAAAAAAGAAATAAAATTATTTCATTATATTATATTATTATTTTTCTCAAAATGTTTTAAAAAAAAATTCTCTTCTACCCTTTCCGGCCAATGTTAAGTCATTTTATAGGTGAATCCTGAGCTTCCAAATTGAACGTTTCCCTCAGAATTCTAATACTAGTGTTTTTTCCAAAGATAGAAAAATAGGCTTGCATGTTTACTACACGTACCTTAAATAAAGTTAAAAATTTCATTCTAGGATCTTTGGGCCTCAAAATCACGTTCTGTCAGAGGTTGAATTCTCAAAATTATTCAATGTAAAACAAATTACATGGAATTTATGAGACAATACATTCAACTATATTTCACTTCTTTCAAATCCCAATGATATATTCATTATAGAGTTTTAGAATGTTAGGACTAAACTATTATATATCAACCCACAACATTCAATGTGTGTACCATAAAAATAATATACATTTCTTTTATAAAATAAATTTATTACACAAAACAACAATATGATTTCATTTAAAAAACATCGTACCATTTAACCTGACTTCCTTATTTCAATAACACAACCTTATCACCTATGAAAAACATTTAAAATTTGGGATGAGCATAAAAATCACAGTAAGGGATAAAAAAAGAAGGAATGAAACCATTATTCCATGGAAAGTCATAATAATATTAAATAATTTCTAAAAATACATATTTATCACCCATATATACATATTTTAGAATAATGAGATTTAAATGAAACATTACTGAACATATATATATTACGGTAATTTTATCATGGGGAATTACTCACTTTTAACAACTATAGTTCCCTTATCATTCGTATCCCTCACGACTACCTTACATTGTGACCCTCATTGCAACCTTTCAGTGTAACCATCATAGTTACACACGGAATAACCATACATCCGACCTCCAAAATAAACATACCCAATGAATTGGAGAGAGATATCAGACACAAACTTCATCATAATAAATTCTTATGAACAAAAACATAATAAAAAAACAAGAATAATTTCACAAAAACATTTCTTTCTAATTTCATAAAATTGAATTTTAAAATGGGAATTTTGATTGAATGTCTTTTAAAAATATCCTACAACTTATGGGAGAAATAAATAAAATAAAATAAATATGTATATAAACTGTAAATAAAAATAATAAAACATAATATAAGAAAATAATAATAACAAAAATAATATAAAATTCACATAATAAAAAATGTATATGGTTAATTCCGGGAATTGAAATTTGCTTAAGAATTCCCTTACATCTTTTTCTTCCTACTTAAAACATGTTTAAACCACTTGTATAATGTTTAAAGGGTGTTATTAATATTTTAGTGATGCATAATCTGGTTTATAATGCCTTATATGATCATTTTATAAAATCATTTCACTAATTTACAAAAAATAGTTTGTTACTTCCATTTTTTTTGGTGCGTTCATTACACGATTTCCATGGTAAGTTAATAATATATGTTCTTGTTGATTGAAATTGAAGACTAGAAGAAGAAAAAATGATTTTAATATGTTTACAAATTATTAAATGATTCCATAAGTCATTTTATATACAAGGTATGATGACTAATCAATCAATAATTCATCAGTGATAATTTTTTAGATCATTTTGGTGGTTCTTCAATAATCACAAACACATTTAACAATATAACTTTATTAATATGCATATAATTTAAATATATATCATATAGAATATAATATAATAAAAATTAAAATCATTCTAAACCATTAAATTTTTCTATTACTATATTTGTGGAATGTAATTGAAATTGAAGGCACTTCATCCACATTGATGGAAAAGTGGCACCTTACTGATATTGTTTTTATTTTTAGTATAAGAGGAAGAGGAGAAAAAGAATGATGATGAGGTTATCATAAACATGACAACAATATAGAATACATATAATATTGTATTTTAATTCCTCTTGGATAATTTTAGGTGATGATATTATATGAAAAGAAAATAACTGAAAACACAAGAAAATGAAAGAGGATCTTTAACTCTAGATTTCTTCTCCATAAAATCCATCTTATGGCATTTGGTTTTGGCATATTTGTGAAACCAATGGGTCAGGATTTGGGGAAATTCATTTTGAAAAGGATTTGGATGATTTTATATAATTCTAAAATCCTAAGAGATATGAGAGGAAGTAGGGCGGGGGGAGGGGGTTATTTATTATGAAAGTGAGGGAATTATTAATTAATTTCAATGGACACTACATTAATGGTATTTGAAAAACAATGGGTGTGATAAAGGTTTTTTCCAATGATATTAGCCAATTGGGATACCTAATTTCATATTATTATGCTCAATAGTTGACCAAAATGATTACACTATTATTACGTCATTATGATACCATAAAACATCACAGAACGTAAAACTGTATTTTTACTATTCATAAAAAATTCAACAATATCAAAAAAAATACCTTAACCATTTTTTAACCTGTAGAATTCAAAAATAAACACCATTTTAGGGAAAAATGTTTTTAAATATAATTAGGCTAATTTTAAAATAAAAATTAAATTTATTTGAATAATAACAATTTTAAAACTATAACTCAATTTTTTCAACCATGAAAAATTAATCAATATCTCATTATCTTATAACCATAAAAAATAATAATAATATCATGTACTATTAATAAGGGAAATATCACTATTCATAATGTTATGTAACTATTCACATGAAAAACATTTTGGTTCTATCAGACTCCAAATAACATACTGATCACACTATAGATGCATGTATTTCAAAATTCAAATAATATAAGTGGCCAAATTATGTTTAATGGATAGTTTATGACAGTATACAAAATAAAAACATTCATTATGTATATTCATAGTGTCTCATGAATTTAAATTTATTTTTAAAACTTTGGTGTGTCTTATTCTCCCCACCTTCTAGAAATTTTGTCCTCAAATTCCTTAAAATTTTACTTATTAAACATGTGAGGGTGAGTTTCCCACATAGAATTTTAATAAATCAATTGTTGCTTATCCAACCATGTGGTTTCTATAAATATCCATTACAGGGAGGATTACCTTATTCTGAAAAACTTTTTCTATTTGATCATTAATATGAAATGGTCTCTCTTCATTAGAATTATTTTCCTCTAGCTGATATTCTCTGTGCTCAAAACATGATATTAATCTATCAAATTATTTATTTACATAAAAACATTAAATGAATTGTATACATGAGATAAAATCATAGTCAAATCTACTCAATAGTAAAATGTTCCAACCCTATACATGAATTTATAAGGTCTAATGAATAGTGGTCTTAGCTTCCCTATAATAATAAAATTCACAAATCATTTCCATGGTGAAATATAAGAAAAACATAATCACATACCTCAATAGAGAAGTTTTCCATCGTATTATATTCACAAATTTTTTCTCTACTCTCTACTATAATCATGTGTTGTTGGATCATCTTTACTTTCTCTACCACATCCTCTACTAATTGGGGTCCCATCAACTATTTTTCCCCAACATCATCCCAAAATTATTGACTGACATACCACTACCAATATAATTACTCAAAAGGATCCATATGTATACCGGAATGAAAATTATTATTATAAGAAATTTTAACAATAGAAATAAGTCGAACCCAAATTCCTTAGTAAGACATTGAACACGCTTGAAGCATATCCTCCAAACTCTGAGTTGTCCTTTTTGGTTTCCCATATAATTGAGGTTGAAATGTTATACAGAAATTTCATTCTAATATGAATGATGTTTGATGGACTTTACATATGATAGAAGTGAGCCTTGGATCCTGATCAGATATAGTGGAACATGTAACTCTATGTAACCTGACAATATTTTTAGGTACAATTGAGAATGCTAATCCAAAGATATAATATCCTGAATATGACTAAATTAAGTAGATTTAATTAGTTGATCTACAATAACCCAAATTGTAGTGTTATGTCTATAATTCATTTGTAGTCCTACAACAATGTCCATCGATATATTTTTTCCCATTTATACTCTAGAACTGCTAAAGGTTTTAGTATCCCCTTCAGTTACTACCACTCTTCGTTGTCTTATTGTCATGAAAACCATGTCATGGTTAACTCTGAAAAATTAATTTAAATTCTATCCCACTATTAATAATCCCGAACATCCCTTTATATCTATATGTATCTTGGATTAACTGAAAACGGATAACTGTGATCTTTTCAAATCAATTCGTTCTTCATAAGGGAAAGAAAAGGGAAAAAAAATCTATTTCCAAATCATTAATCTTAATCATTATCAACGTTATATTCTATAAAATTACCCAGTTTAACCAATTCTAAATTGTTCTATATCTCTGAGCCAGGATTCTGCACTTTCTTAATTTTGTCTAACAAAGATGGGTGCACTGAATCCAAAAAAATGGAGGAATTTCACACACAAAAAATATCTAGGAAAAAATTCCTCAAATTATTTATAAAAGGGTTGGGATCCACCTATAACATAGTTAATGATGAATTATGTTTTCGACACATGGAATCTTGCACCTTTTTTTCTTTTTGAGGATGTTAATTGATCGTGAAATCATAATATTTTATCAATTCAATAAATCTTCCCAAAATCATGTTTTATTTATTTTCAGTGATTTTATACATTATACTTTTTTTGTTAAAAGATATTTCACATTAATATCTTTATAAATGATTCATATAAATTTTAAAACTGCACACCACAATTAATATTTCTAAATCATGTGTTGGATAATTAAACTCATGAAATTTTTTATTGTATTGAATCATAAGAAATTACATAATCATTCTGCATCATAACACAACTATGTCCCCTTATTTAATCATCCTTGTAGATGACAAACACACCATTTCTAGAGGGTAGGACTAGTAATATGGAATTTTAAATATTCTATTCAATTCATGTAGTCAATCATCACATTCATTTGTCTGGATGAATTTAACTACATTCTGAGTTAACATAGTCAGTGGACTAGATAATTGTGATATTTTTTCAACAAAACATTGGTAATAGCCTTTAAAACTAATAAAACTAAAAATTATTGTTATATTTGTTGGAATTAGATATTTTTTAACAAAATTCATTTTAGAATAATCAATATTTATTCCATATTTAGAAATAATGTGACGAAGGAATGATATTTTTTGCAACCTAATTTCACACATTTTAATTTTTTATATAGTTTCATTCCAATTATATTTTGAAAAACAACCTTTAGATTAGTTTCATGCCCCCCATTAATTCAAAAATATACCAGAATTTTCTCAAGAAAGACAACCACATTAATTTCTAATAAATCATGAAATACTTTATTCATAAGATTCATGAATACATAAGGTGATTTATTTAACACATATGGCATAAAAAATCATAATGTCTATATCGAGTTAGAAAATCTGTTTTTTGAATTTCATCCTCCTTAATCAATACCTGATGGTACCCAAATCTCAAGACATTCTTTTAAAAATATTGAAATCCTAGGAGCTAATCAAATAAGTAATATATGTGTGGAAAATGATACTTATTTTTAACAGTAATGTTATTCAAAGCTGTATAATAAATTCAAAGTCTCATGGAACTATCATTATGTTTTTCAAAGATAACAAAATCTCCACATGGTGAATTCCTTGGAAGAATAAAGCCTTTATCAAGCACCTCCTGTAACTTATTTTTCAAAAAAAGAGGTTTCATTTGATATAATAGATAAAGTGTAATAGAAATTTTACTAGAATCATGTACTAATTCAATTGTGATATAATCTTTTTGTTCATGTATAACATAGGGTTACTCATCATGAAAAAAGTCCAACTCTTCACATACCACTGACATATAATTAAAATAAATAGTTCCCTTGCATTCAACAATATGAGCAAGATAAGATTCATTTATATCTTTCAATAGTTTCTCAGATTCTTAATATGTTATCAATTGTATCGGTTTGTTCACTTATACAAATAGATACTATTTCTAAAAAAACATCTTTATCTATTTAATCAAACATATTATGAACAACAGAAATAAAATTCATACCCATAATGACATCATACTCTATTAAGTGAAAAAAATGGTTTAAGTTAATGTATTTCAGCAGATAATGATTGAATTATTCTTAAAATTCATTTAATTATTTACAATTTCCTTCTGGTGTTTAAACAATAAGTTCTAGTCTCATTTTTCGAGGTGATATTTTCAATTTACAAGACAATTTCTCAGAAATAATGGAATGTGTAGACCCAGTATCAAAAAATTATTTTGAATCATATGTGTAAGTGAAAAACGTACAAAATATCTCTTTATTGGATTTCCCGATATCTCCTAACGTCATCACAAAGGATCTCACTACACATTTCTTCTAATATTCTTGCGTCTTTCTATCACTCAGATCTTTTTATGTGTTGCAAATTTCAGAATGACTCACCTCACCACATTTGAAACACACTATTGTTTTCTTATCAGTATTAACCTTGGGATCATTTTCAATATAATCTCCATCCAAATTTTCAAACATCATACATTGAAACATTACCTAGTTTTAGTAAGGAATCTAGAGGTTGGTTTTTACCACACTTTTCACAATCTAGAAACAAGACTTTATTACTATTATATTTCATTGATTGATATATACACATCGCTCACCATCAGGACCTCTTATTATTTTTTTCTCAATTTACATGCGATCAATAGAGAACTAAATTTCTATCCTATACCCATATAATTAATGTTTCTCATATCGTTTTAATTCATTGGAGGCTAATGCCATTCGATGTCATTGATTCAATCCAGAATAAAAATAACATATTTTCATATCAAGATCCTGAATAATATTTGGATCATACCTTTCTATTTTGGTGATGTTTTCTTCATTATAAGCTTGTGAATATATTTAAATTTTCCTCATTTCAAGAAATTGTATCTCCATCCAATGTTGAACCACCTTTGGAAAATGTTATTCATGGAAAAGATCTTTAAATTCATCCCACTCCACGACATCAATCTCATATATTTTCTTGACATTATTGACCATTAACCCCCATTGATCAGCATCTACATAAAAATGATATATGGAAATATAAAAGTATTTATTATCTAAACATTCCATAATATCAAATGTCTTATCAAGGGAGTTAATCCATCCTTCTGCAACTATAAGGATAAAATATCCACTGAAATCAAGAGGGTGTTTCCGCATAAAATGATCTACTATCATCATGATCCTTTTTGTTCACCCAAGTTATTATTTTTCACAGAATCCACCACTATTTATTACCTTCTCTAGCAAATATATTACAATAAAAAACATTTCGATTCCAATTCCAACAATTCTATGTCACAAATTCAGAATTATTTTATCCTCTTGGTTTTATAAATCTTCAGTTTCCCTATTTTTTATATGGAAAACCATTCTGAACTGTAATATCATAGATGAAAAAAATGTTATTCATTAAATGCCAAATCATTTCAAAAAAATGATATAAATAATTTATTTAATTCTATTAACATAATATTAACCCTAAATATTTTTAAAACCATGTTCTTATACCAAATATAAGGACATGGCCATAAACATTACATAAACTACTAAATTGATCTTGATTTAACATCATTATAATCCCAAATATATTTTTGGTTTTGAGTTTTAGAATGTTAGGAAAAAAACCAACATATCATCCCACAATAATATAATGTGTGTACTTTTGAAACAATATCCATTTTATCCAAAATGAAAAATTTATAACACAAAACAACAATATGATTTATTTAACAAAACATCATAACATTTAACAAAACTTCCTTATTTCTTTTACATAGACTTCTAACCAGAGAAAACATTTAAAATTTTAGATGAAATATAAATTCTCATTAAGGAATATTAAAAAAATTAAATATAACATTAGTCTATGAAAACCTATTTTCACATGCTATCATTTTTACAAATACATACTTCTCACTCATATATACTTACTTTGTAAAACATAATATTTCAATAAAACCATAATGAAAATATATAAATCCATTTGTATATATTGGAGAATTACATACATATATTTTGACCATCGTAGCTACCTTATGATTTTTAACCCCCATGATTACCTTATAATGTAATCTTCACAGCTACCATGCGATGTTACCATCACAATTACACGTGGAGTAACCATACAATAGACCTACACCTAACACATACCCAATTATTTGAAGGGAGATATAGGTCCAAAAATTCATCCTGAACAGTTACCATGAAACAATATATATTCATAAAACATTAATAATATCATAAAAAATATTCGTTTGAATTTTGTAAAATATAATTTTGAAAAATGAATTTAGAATAAATGTGCTTTACAAATATCATATAATTGATATGAGAAATTAATAGAATGAATGTAATATGTGTATACAATCTAAATATAGAAAATATTACATTATATAATCAAATATTAATTAAATATGTAATCTTAATACCACATAATGAATATTGTAGAAGGTTAACCTAAGGAATGAAAATTTGGTTAAGAATTACCTATCCTCATGCATGTCTTACATAAAACTTGTTTAAACCACTTGTATCATGGTTAAAAGGGTGTTATTAATAACATAAAAAATAATTATCACGTTTATAACACATTATATGATCATTTTATAATATCATTAGACCCATTTGCATATAATTTTTAGTTACATACATTGATTTAGGTGTGTGCTTTACATGACTTCTATGATTCATCGTAAAGGATTTTCTTCTTGAATAGAATTGAAACTACAGATGTGGAACCAAATGGTGGTAATATTTATCCATAATATTAAATGTTTCCATAAATAATTTATTTATATTTTATGAGGATGAATAAATATATAATTCATTAGTGATATTTGTTTACATCTTTTATGTGGTTCTTCGATAATCATGAGCATGTTTCATGATATACCATTAATATTATGCATATAAGATAATTAAAAACATAAGATATATCATATAATAAAATTTACAATTTATTTCCACCATTAAAATGTTTTTACTTCCATATATGTCAGAAATAATTGAAATTTAAGACAAATCATCCAAAATGTCGGTAGATCAACCCAGATGATGTTTTTTAAGAATAAAAGGAAGACGATAGAAAGAATGATGATTAATTTATCCATAAAAAAGATAAAAATATCATATATATGTAGCACTATAGAATCATGGATATGTGGAGGTGAATAGAGTATATGAAAATAAAAGAATTGAAAATAAAACACAAGAAATAGATACATGATCTTTACCTCTTGATCTCTTGTCATTGACATCCTTCTTAAGGCCTTCAGTTTGGTCCATTTGGCGAGACCAGTTTGTATTAGACGTGAGGAAGAGCCTTGGGAAGGGGATTCGGTATAATTAGGATAATTATCAATGTTTTAGAGGTGTGATAGGTTTAGTGGGGTGAGGTTTGTATTTATAGTGAATGTGATGTAATTATAAATTAATTTCGACGGACACCATATTAGTGGTATTTTAAAAACCATTGGATTTCCAATGGGGTTTTCCCATGGTATTATGCCCATGTAAAACTCAAATAATAATTTAATCCTCAAGAGGCTACCAAAATTAATACATCCTTATTAAATCATTATGATGTCATTAAACTCCCAAAAACATAAAACTGGTTTTTACTATTCACTGAAAATATAACAGTCTAAAAAAATACAAAAAACACCCTAAACCTTTTTCAACATATAGAATATAAAAATTAACAACATTTTTTTGAAATTAATTCTTGAAATTTTATTAATTTAATATTTATATAACATCAAAATTTATTTGAAAAATAAAAAATCTAAAACTCTAACTCATTTTCTTCCGCATTGAAAATTTAATAACGATCTTGTTAAATAATTACCATAAAATACTAATAATAAAATGATTTCATATTTATAAAAGATATATTATTAATCTTATTTCAATTCATAGGGGTATGCTAAAATTTATCAACAACCAATTTGGTTCTATCAGGCTCAAATAACATACTGATTACAACAATAGAGGTTCATATTTTTAAAATTCAAATCATAGAAGAGGAAAAATAATGTTTAATAGTTATTTTATAACTATATACATAAAAAAAGATTCATTTTGTATGGATTCAGTGTTTTATGAATTTAAATTTATTTTTAAACCCTTGGGTTTTTATAGTATCATTTTTTTATACTCTATTGAAAAGGTTTTCTAGTTCTTGAATTCTGATGCCTGCAACAATTTTTTTCAGCTCACATTAATTATTAGAGGTATAAGAAATATAAACCAACTTTTTATTCATATTAATTGTATATAACTAGATATATATAGAATAAAAATAATTTGATATAAAAAACCATAAAAGTTATTGAAAAAAACACCATTCTTTTAGTTATTGTGTTGCTTCATCATATTTTCCTTTCATATAATGCATTTTATGTTAATAAATTACATTTTCTTATATGTTATCTTCATATCTGGAGAAAGTTTATTTTAAAATAAAACATCAATCATGAATTAATCAAAATATTATAATATTTTAATATTTTAATCAATGATTCCAATATGTCCCAAGTCTGATATTTTCATTATGTATCATTGTTTTCTATTATATCCAATACTATATTATTAGTAATTTAAAATAAGTTTCATTAAATTTATTTGATATTTAAAATTCTAAATACGACATTACTTAATGAATATTTTTCACTATATTTATAATGCGTTGTTGAGTAAATGTATTTTGAAAATATTTAAAAGGATTCCCCTTTCATTTTAATATTTTTATATTTTACTCCATGTTCATTATTGAAAACATTATATCTGCTTCAATGATCCATTCCTGATATTTCATTTAATGTAAAATAAAAAAGATTCATGTTACCTATTTCAGCATTAATTTTTTTGTTCCTCAAATGTTTTTATGGCATTGTAAAATGTAGTTTATAAATGAACGTTTAACATTGATATTAAATTTTACATTTTATTTTATAAGGGTTTTACCAAAATTGGAGTTATGATTCCTCTATTACCTTTTATGTCATAGCATAATTGTTAATATTAAGATTAAATTAAAATGTAATGAATTATTAAAATTATTGATCTTATTTAATGTGATAATGTTTAATGTTTTCATCTATGTAGGGTGCCATTATCTATATCAATATCACCTAAGTTCATCTACAAAACTTGGGATATAAATTTGAAATACAATGTAATTAATTTTTTATCATGGATTCAGATTATATAATAAAATATATTGACTGAAAAAATTATTTACATAACCATTTAACCATTACTATATATGGTTTTATTTTTAGGTATTCATACAAATAGAGATATTCTAAATCTTTATGGGGGAAATACTAAAACATCATTTTCTTTTTAATTTAATTTCAGAAATTGTTTATTACATAGAAATATTTCTTACAAATTTTATAAGATTTTAATTCACTTGTATGATGAATCCGTTTGACTAATGTAGTGATGGAATGTCCCTAGAGGTTCCCCTCGATTCATTTATAAGTCTTCTGAGGTAATATTATTTTTGTTGTTGGTGTATACAAGACCATTTATTTAGATATATTTTCAATTGTTTTTATAGTCAAAAGATTCCATGGAATAGGGGCTACATGATTTATATTGTGTTTGACTAAAAAATTTATTAGTAGGACATTATGAATTACCTTGTTATGAAACTACTTATTAATTTCCATGTGATTAATTATATTTTTATGTAATTCGTGGATTTATTTCATGGTCTTGTGATCACATAGATAGAATTAGTCTATTAACATTTATATTATTAAATATTATTTATTCCATGATTATTATATGATAGCTTCTAGTAGATGATTCTATTATTGTTGGATTTATAACACCCTTATTATGTTTATATTTCCTTAGGTTATGTTGAAAATTATTACCCATGATATGACTATAAAAAATGAATTTAAGAAAAAAAATTAGGGAATTTTAATAATTATTATGTTTTATGTAGTTCATTATTTTACATGGAAGATATATAAGTAATGGTAAAAAATGATATATTTTAATCATTCTTCTCATTTAACTAAACAATATACCTAAAAGGTCATGAGAATGTATATAAGACATATTTTGGAAAAATCATATAATTGGTGGATAGTTACATCCATGTCATCAATGTAGTTATCAGAAATGATTTTAAAAATTTTATTGATTAGGGTGTTTTTGGTAAAATTTAATTTGTGGGCTTCTAATTTCATCATTTCCTGATATGTCATAGTTTATCATAATTAGAAACGTATATTTAACCCTTTATATTGATATAGTAAATATTGAAAAAAAAATTTGGATGAGAGATGTTTAATAAAAACTAATTGTCTATGTATAAATATAATGGAAAATCCTAAAATTGTAAAAAAAAAATATTATTCTTCTAATAAAAATTAAATCCCGCTATGGATAATATATAGTGGATATAAATATAATCATTTGACCATATGGATACTCTCCCTGATAAATCATGTTGATATTCATATTGACAATCACATTATGCACAATGGGTGGTCATAATACAATGCCCGAAGAATGAAACCCTCATGGGATATACTTTGGAAATTCAGACACATATTATGATCCATTGTGTTGGATTTGAATACAATTGTGTTAGATAACCTAATAAGAAGATAATGATTGAATATGGTAGTTACATAGAGAGACTTATTACACTAATGAAGTGTGACATTGTAAAATAGAATTTATCCATGTTAGAAATTAATTTTTTAAAGGGGGATACATCATATGATTGAGTTATCATATTCATATTATAGCTTAATATGATTTTATAGGGCATTTACATAATAATTTCTGTTTTAGTATTTTTTTTTGGGTGTTAGAATAATGATAATTAAGTTATAAAATATCAATATATATAATCCTACTTGTCACATCATTAATAAAAATATTAATATTTGTAATAATTTATTCAAACAAAATATATTCCATACATAAGACTGTTAATTGTTAAAATACTAGTTTCCAAGTGTTTCCCATGATAGTGAGGTGGTTTTATTTGATGAAATTAATTTTTATAGATACCCAATTATATATTATTTGGAATTGATATTTAAAATTATTGGGGATATTAGGTAGAATATAACTCCCAGTGATTTTAAATTATATTTTCTTCTGAAAATTTATTTTTGTATAGATTTCATCCCTATATGAAAAATCCAATATAAACCACAATCATTATATAAAAATTTCTATATACTATTTAATTGGAATTCAAAATTATGTGAACCAATTAATGTAACATATATAAAAAATAAATGCCACATTTAATGTTAAGGCACTACATGAAATCAATCATAATATCTATATAACATATAAGATCAAATTTTTTATAAATAATATTTATCAATATTTAATTATTCATGTGAATTAAGTTATGAGAAAAATATTCATGGATTAAATTCATTGTATATAAAAATAATATATCATTACCACATCAATTATATATTTAAATATGATATGAATAAGAAAATATAATTATTTAAACTGCTAATTTTCTATAAATACATTTTTTATTATATTTTACTCTTTTTAATAAAGACATAATTTATAACATTTATGAATTTTAATTTGTAAAAGATAACACAATTTTTTTATTTAAAAAAAATCTAATCTCGATTAATGTGTGGTACTTTTATAAAATTGTGGTCTATAAATAATTGTGAAATTGTAGTTATTTTTTCAAAACTATAAATTTTAATAGTTTATCAATGTACAAAAACATCGTATAATTTTATAAAACATTTAAATTGATTAGATATGTATTTATGTTCTTAATATTTAATTTTTTAAAAATGTTTTTGTATTTTAGATAAAAATTAACATCTTTAGGATATAATTAATATTTTGAATTCAATTTAAATTTTTCTGTCCATATTATATATATATATATATATATTATTTTAGTCAAAATCAATTTATTATTTATATTAATGATAATTAAAATTTATTTTTTTCATTATAAAATAACATATGTCATTAAAATAAACTATATTGATTATTTTATATAGAAAATATTTTTATGAAAAAAAAATACAATTTTCCACAAAATAGATTTTACAAGATATGGGTTTAATATTAAAAATAATTATTAATTGACAATGATATTTAAATTAGAAAAAAAATAAATTCATATTTGGAATAATTTGGTGAAATGTATTTAACAAGTATCCATTTAATTTTAGTAATAAAAAAAATAATTAGCTAAATATTAGTTACATTAATAAAAACATCAAATAAAAAAACTCAAATATCTAATAGAAACTTTTACTAAAACATGCTTAAACCACATATTTGAATTAATTTTTTGGGTATTATGGACCTTAAATATTCTACCTCACCATTATTTTCCATTTTCTTTCCTCACACCATGACAAAGACATTCAAACATTATATAAAATTTAAAAAATTAAAATAATTCCATTCACCTAACATGTAAAATAGATCTCACCTCGAACACATTAATAGAATAATTATGAAAGACTATATAAAATTAATTTTAATATGTCATTATTTTTATACCCATGATTATTATTATTTTTAATTTATAATGTACCTAGATTAGGACACATAATGTTTGACCAATGGGACTATATAGAAATGGAGAGGTTATTTTCCTGACTGATCTCTCTTACATTACTACAGATTCTATACCCTCAAACATATCTTATGAATGAGATTATTATAGAATAGGTTTTTCTAAAATTATAAATTTTAATTATATTAATATATGTTTTTTTATACATATTTCAAAAAATATCAGAAAAATTGAGACTTCATCATGCGTATTCGTAGACCATATCCACCATGAACGTCCTTCATTGTTTTTTATCATCGTAATAATAGAATTCTTATAAATAACTATTTAATTTTTTAATGTTATATATATAATATAATTATTATTCATATATTATAAAACATTAATCCTAAACCATATGTTTAAATAAAATTATCGAGTCACTTGTGCAAGTATACAAACTATCACCACTACGAATATGATGAATTCCATTCATTTTCTTTTCTTTAATTTTTTTGTAATTTTTTTTCTATAATAATAATGTAAACCATAAATTTTTTTATAATATCATAATTATTATTAAATTAATATATCATTCTTGACGTAATCATTTTCATGACCATAGTCACCCATGGAGTCAAACAATTTCTTATCAGGTTGATTTTACAACCTATAAGAAAAATGATAAAATCAACATCATGGCTGGATATATTAAAATAACAAATACTACTATGTGAGATTAGTGATAAAAAAATTATAATTTCTTATCATGTAATTTTTATATAAATATTTATATTATTTATATTTTACCATGAAGTAATTGAGTAATTTTTTTGGGACGATGTTCATCAATACTTTAATTATCATTAATCATAAAAATTTACATATAAAAAAATTATAACCAATTACTGATAGATAAAAAATATATTATGCTACATATTATGAACTCATAATGATAAAATTAAAATCTGTACACATGAATCGACACCTCCATTATGGAACCCGTACAAAACAAAAAATTTATCCTAATAACATTAAATGATGTAAATTGAATATTACTAACATATATATTTTTAAAATGATAATAAATAGTGGTTATAAAATATTATAGTTATGAAAAATGTTTTAAAATAGTATATGATGATAAATTTTTTATACAAGGGGTCATGGCGTGATTTATTAAGCTATATTAAAGGTATGGTTTTCTTGAATTGAATATTTACTCTTTGGGACTTGTTATATTTTGTGAACTATGATTCCTTTTGTATGGTGTCTTTTGGTTACATCCATGAAATGTAATTTAGTATATTTATCTTGTAATTACAGGGATATAAAAAAATCCATTATGTATCTATTATTAAATCATCCTTCGATTCTAGCATTCCCCGAGTAATAAGGGATTTTAATTTGGAATTTTTCCTTAAATGTGTTATGATAATAATTTTTGAAATTTATTCTCATATGTGGGTTATGTTAGGACCTATTATATTATTATAAATAAATTTTTAGCTTTTTGTGATTTAATAATTATCACATAAACCTAATTTAAAATTTTACATAATCTATGTATTTTGATGACTATAAGCAAATTATGATACAACTGTATTTCATTGTGAAATTAGCAATATTCACAAGTTATTTATTTTTAGTATCTTACAAACATCCGAACTGTTTTCCTTTATCAAAATTATTAGGAAATTTATACTATTTTAAACTACATTTCATGATACCTTTTCCAGGGATTTTGATTCATGTTATACAAAATAAAAATAAATTATTATTATAAAAAACATTATTATATGATTTAAAATGATTCATATTGGACATTCCAATAATTTTTTTGGAGTATAAACCAGTAATATTTATTATATATTAATTAATATTCCTACCAAAGAAAAAAATATTTAAAATATACTTCAATGATGAATCTCATTCTCATAACTGTATTACATAGGACAAAATAATTCACATATGTAATATGTATTCTCATGTTCAACTAAAAAAATGTTCGAATGTAAAAGAAATGTTTTCCTATTATTATTTTTGAATTGAATAAATTTTATTTATATTTGTCACTAAATTTCTCGTTACCAGTTTCTAAATGGATAATTTATCCCTCTATTTTTCAGTATGGACTAAGAAAAGATAATTTAAAAATAAATAATACTATTTCCCTTTGAAATTAATTTTTGTATCATTATCACTACCTTTCCTTTGGAAAAGATATTATGTATTTTTCAACGATAAATTATTAGAATTCCAGTGAATTTTTTTTTCAAAATGGGTTTCATATAAACTCATAGATGATTACTTTTGAAATTGACACATAAGTTCTTATATTTATAGAAATGTTTAATTTTTATAAAATAACTCTTATCATTTCACTTAAATTAGACTATATTTATTATATAGTTTTACAATAGATTATAATTATGTCTTATGTAATACCTTATATATCCTCCCCCATTAATTTATCTGGGTGATTAAAATCATTATATTAAAATTAATAATTCATAATACATTATATTTTGGTATTTTTCTTTGCATTCTTATTAGCTGGAATATGTTAATATATAGAGATGGTGGATGGTGAATTTTGGTATGATAGAGAAATTTTTTTTTCTTCTCATCTTGTTTTATTTAAAGAAAACTCTCATCTTTATCATTCTCACAAAAATTAATGAAAAAATATTAAATAATGAAAGTGACCTAAAAATTTTACATGCTTCACCCTCACATGGATATATACAAGGAGCATAAAATGGAAATGTTCTGATGTACAAATATACTAAATGGTAACTCCTTTTTACAATGTTTGGAGTGAGAATAATGTCCCTTCTAGTTTATAACCATTCACTACATGAAAACACTCTACAATATTAAATGGATATTTCTCACCGCTTCTTCAAAAGATCATATTTTTATTTCTTGAATAAATATGCTTTACACGTCATTTAGTGTAACATTAAGTTCTAATAACATCCTATTGGTGAATACACCATTACCTAATTACTACTAGGAAACACAAATATTTTGTGATTCCATGGGGTGTCTTTCACACAACATTGTAGAATTCTGTGAAAAAATTATTATTATAACCCAACTCTATTATCATGTGAATTCATTTTTGCGTAAATCCCTATACATGCAACTCATTTTTCATGAAAAACATTCACAATTAAATGAAAAATATTTCACTATGGTTCGATCTACTGAAATTAGGGGGTACCCACCAAGTTATAGACCCAGCCAACCATGCACAATAAATCCTTTGTCATGTTTCAATTCATGTAAAAGATTTACCACAAGAATATAAAACCATAATGATGTCGCAATTAGAGAATTAATTAATTTCACTTTGACCACATAATCATTATTCCACTAGCGCATGTAACTCATCATTTGGCACACAAACTCATCTTTCGTGAAAATGGAATTCATCATGCAGTTTTTTCATTGGACATATTTTGATGAGGTGATCTAAAAAAATTCCATGTTTGAAACATTCTAAACCACCTACAATATTTCATACATATTTAATTATTAAAAAAACATATATTCTCCATTATCTAATTTTTACCCCTATAAATTTCTCAATATTTTAGAAATAGTGCCAACTTGTATACTATATTTCAATACAATCTCTAGAATGACAATTACATTCTCTTTGAAAATTGTCATAATATTTTGTCAAAAAAAATATATATGGAACTCCAAAACTGATCATGGAAGCCTAATTTGTCAAAAAAGTATAGTCAAGGTGGTTCTTATAGGACTCAAGATTGATAAAAAATCATTAAATCATTCTTAAAATTTAATTTATGCTAACTATTATTAAGCAGAAAAGTAAATTTTCATCTCTGAGTGAAAAAGGGACATCAACCGAGCATCCATATATAGTTGAGGATGCATGATTTCATGAAAATTAAGGGACCTAAGAATCCAAAAATTGTGAGTGGATCCCTTTCAACAAGTGTGTGAAAATGAAGATAAAGATGATGATTTTATCCACCAGTAGTGGTCCTAAGGAAGAGACTAAGGAATTAACCTTGGGAATATAGTGAGAAGACCCTAAACCTTGTAAATGCAGTGAGTCAGGTCATAGAAAATCTATACCAAACCATGTAATTGTATGTGATATTTAGTGGATTTGGTACATCGACACTTCACCATTGTATTATCCTAAGACATCTCCTAGTGAGGCAGGCCCAATTAAAAATCATTGTGTTCTATGCATGATTTAATTTCAGTTCATATATTTTTACATGAGAATTTGTGATGTGTGTTATGTTTAACAAGGAAAAAAGATCTGATGGGGCAGTTGTTTTAATCTTTCATACCCCAAATCACCCACTCTAAGGGTATTGGACCTAGCGAACCTCATAATTGGTATCATAGTGAAAGGTAAAAAGTTAGTGGTTCTCAATTAGTAGAAGAAATTATAATGGTAAATCACAATGTAATTACAAATTTCATGGAATGAATTTTCAATTATGTAATAATAAGATGAATCAATACTTCAAATAATTTGGAATTTGTTTTACAAAGGAATTAATGCATGGATTATCAGTTGGTATCAATTTTATTGCTTTATATGAAGATAATATAAAATAATTAGATGTCAATTAAAAGAGGATCAATACATTAGGGGTGGCCCTATAAAATTCAATTTTAACTTAGGTGATTTCATGTTATAAAGAACATTTTATGAGGGAAAAGCTACTAAAAATATATAAATAAGTTTGGAAGGTCATAGAGGAAAAGCTGCAGGTTTTGTGGAACATGTACGAAAATCGATTAATGAACCCAAATGAATCTGTTGATGTAATCTTTTAAAGGGTGAATTTGGAAGTGGAAAACATGTATTGTATTATAGAATTAATTGTAGATATAAATATTTTTATGAATATATTGAGAAAACACCCATGTCATTTTATTAAAAAATATTCATTTTTAGAAGATGAAGATTTAAAGGATCTCACATTTGATAACATGCATAATACCATTATTGCATATGAAATGATAAATGATGATAATGATCCTACGGAAAGGGGAAATTCAATAAAGATGAATTCATGTCCCTTATTAATATCTCTACCAAATAGAGTCATTAGGAATATAGTTGGGACGATGTCATGTCATTCCTCTCTTAAAATCTATATAAAGGAAGAGGAATGTTCAATGGTAAAAATCTAGTTGTATTCTTCCGAAGTCTAAAGATTGGAAATTTTGAAGTAATGTGTCCTAAGATGATTGAATAATAGGATGAAGAAAATTATTATATTACAAAAATGAAGTATTTGTCAAATGTAAAAGGTATGATAAATTTTAAAAGTACATTCTACAAAATGAATAATTTTTATCAAAAAAATATGACTGTCCAGAAGAATATGAGGTTGAAGAGTTGGAAGAATATAATGATCAAGAAGTATATGCTTTTTCCGTAGTTGTTGAAAATTACATAAAAAAAGAATAATGTGACAATGAAGATGGATAATTTTAAGGTATTGTTGACCTTAATGCCTAATTATAAGCTACTCTTGAAGAGATAGATGTTTCGGGAGCCAAAATAATGAATGATAACAATGTTTGTGAGGATTATCAACTCTATATATAGTAGAAAGAATAAGATAAGTCTATTATAAATTAAGATATTGGAAAACTGAACTCTTAAACTCCAGAAAGTTGAGTAAAATATTGTTGAGTACAATCTCAAAATTTATCAACCAAAAAGAGAGATCGATAGTTCGAATGATACTGGAAATGAATGAATCAATTGTATTGAGGAAATTAAAGATGAATTCATGGGTCCATGACTAAGTGTTAATCATCATGAAAAGAAGATGACATAAGGTACAATATTTGGACTATAGATCATATAGAAAAAAATATGATAAATTTTGAAAATAATTGTTTAGCAGATCAAATGAAATTTACAAATTAAAATAAAAAGGATGGAATGTGGTTTGAACGAAAATAGAAATGAATAGTGGTTGATATTTGACCATATGAACCTACTCCATTTTGATTATTGATTTGGGTATGAAGTATAATTGGATGATTCAGAGAACACAAGGGATAAAGAGTTTTGCAATATTACCAGACAAAAATGTAACCCACATAAGTTGTTATTATTTTGGAATTACAGGGCATGAATTTTTTTTTGTTCTAATAGGAAGATATGTCATATGGAATTGGACCAACAAAAGAATTCATATAAGGCTCTATTTTCCACGTGAACATATAATGGTCACTGTTTTAGGGATGGAGTATTCTAACACATAGAAAGATATTACTCATCTACTATACAAAGAAATGTGTCAAAGAAGGCTGATGTTTGTTATAATAATCGGAATAATATATCTCAAATTAACTGGAAATGAAGAATAGATTTGAAGATCTACAAGATGACGATGTTCCATCATATTCTAATGAATGTCAAGAGTATAAATCCATACCTTATATAAAATTAGAAACATGGGAAAAAATATATGAGCAAGCATTGATCTCAAAAATTGCATTCAAGGCATCATATCGCCTTGGGGTTTGGATCATTGATAGTGGATTCACCCCCCATATGAAAGGAAATAAGGATTTGGTGACTGGAATTATGTACAATAAAAATTATATAGTATTATTTGCAAATGTCGATAGGTGAAAAATTATTGGCTCTAGGAAGGAAATGTTTGCAGTTAAAACCTGAGATTTCTAGATTTATTGGTTGTTGAAGGTCATAATGACAAATTATTTACACAATTTAAATTGTCTGACTTAGTATATGCCTTATGCCATTCAAAGAAACTATGTGTCATTATGGAAAAAGATGGTGTTGTTTTATTAAAAGGAAATCATACATAATTTAATATTTATATAGTGATTGGAGAAGATGATATGTACTTTCTATCCTTGAAGAAAAAAATAATATGTGGTATAAAATTCTAGGCCACCAAATCCAAATTTCCTTAGAATATCTGGTGAAATATGATGCTTGTCTAGGTCTCCTTAGGTTACTATGAGATTGTACACACACTTGTGATGTCTACCAACTAGGGAGGATTATTCGAATTTCATATAAGGATAAAGAAAAAATGTGAAGAATATTTATTATGTGGGTTCATATTGATGTTTTTAGACCAATTTCACCAATATATTTAGATGAGAGGAGAAACTATGTTTTCTTCATTGATCATTATAGAAAAATATATTTGGAATCAATCATTACCCACCATCCAAAGGTGTACAATTTCATTATATGGTATTGATGGGAAGATGAAACGATGCTAGGTCATATAATATGAATGTTCCAAACATATAATGGAATAGATTCCAAAAATATCCAAGTGGGGAATTATTTGGATAAACATGGGAATATTCTTCATGTTTTAGTTGTATGAATCCCACATCACAACGGAGTAGTTGAGAGGAGAATTCATATTTTCCATAACATGGATATGAAAATCCTAATAGAGAAAGAACATTAAGAGAAATTTTGGAAAGAATTAGGGACAACAAAATTCTAAACATCAAGTAGAGGGTTACTATAACCGAATGTAGAAATTACCCTATATGAGGAATGGTACAAAATGAACCCGTCATTGAATTACTTTTGAATAATTTAAAGATAGTTTTTAATACTCAACAAGGAGAAACACATGATGTTTTAATCCAATGGTTATTAAAGAATATATCTTGAGTACTCAAAGATATTCCAAGAATATAAATTCTTCAAAAAGAGGATAAGAAATATTGGTGAAAGACACGAAGTAACCATAATAGATAATATATAGAACCTTTAGTAAATACATGATGAGTCTATGGAGGAAAATACTGATGAAATGAGCAGAACTGGGGATGATCTAGTTCTAGAGGGTGATTCAGAAGAGGTCTCAGATAATGATAAATATGAGTAAAATTCAGTATCTACCCAAATACATAGAAAAAGTTCTGAAATTGATAGAAAGAACATAATTTGTGATCAAACATCTTTTGTGCTAAAAAATATGATGAAGACTCTTAGAAAATCGTCACAACCATCACAAGTACATCATAAATGTTTTTATGAATCTGTTGGTGATAAGAATTTGGTCCAGGATATGAAGGAATATCATGAGTAAATAGAGAAAAATCAGACATGAGATGTTTTTTTGAGGAAAACAGATGAGAATGCGGTAAAAAAATGGTTCTTTCCCAAAAAACAAATGAATATGTTGTTGCGATTTGAAACAAATTAAGACTACTATGAAAAGTGGTCTCCTAGGTAGTGGGTATCGATGTTGAAGACAGAATTTCACATATTGCAAGGCTATATGAAATCAGATTAATCATTGCAATAGTATTGCATAAAATGATATAAGTGTTTAGATGGATGTCAAGTCAGAATTTATAAATGGGGTTTTGGAATAATATTTTTATAATGAGATTCAATATGGTTTTCTCATTCAGGTATATGAGAATATATTTTTTTCGGCTGAAGAATGAATTATGTGGTTTGATGTAAGAACCAAGAGCGTGATATTAAAGGCTAGAGTAGTTTCTGAAAAATAGTTTTTTAGCATGGTGGCATTGATTACAATAAATATTTAAACCGTGATACCAATCAATGTATAACGATACTAGTATATTTTGATGAAATAATCTTTGGATGATCAGATGAATCGTAATGTAGACAATTTTATGTATTAATGAAATGTGAGTTTGAAATGTCAATGATCGATGAACTAACATTTTCTAGGGTTTATAGGTAACATAAGTGATGAATTCAACAATAATTTATCAATATAAATATTCTATATATGTTTTGATAAGATTTTAAATAGATAATTACAAGGATTTGATGACTCTGGAGGTTACCCAGATAAATCAGTCTTGGGATGATGATAGAAAATTGGTGAATGTGATAGAATACATGAGGATCATTAGTAGTTTGAATTAATTAAAATCTACACAAATAGATATTGTTTTTCGACGTATTAAGAATAACGTTATCAAATTAATCCCAAGGAAACACACATTATTAAAATAAATAAATAATTCTGTATATCAAAGGGAACATTGAATTTTAGTTATATTTAAATAAAAAATATCAACAAGAGTTATTAGTATATAGATTTTTATTTTGGGACAGATTAGTAAATGATTGAAAATATATGTCACAATGTGTGTTCTATCAGAGTGGATTGTGTATTTATTTTCTATGTAAGAAACTTTTCAAATACCAAAATCCATTTTGATAATTCATGTGCAAATAATCATTGAAAACATCTGGTCCAACACTCAAGGATAAATAATAGTGAAATATAGTATCATTTTATTAAGAAGAATGTGGAACAAGGGATATTCAAATAGGAATACATTCTTACCGAATAAACGGTTCAAGACATTCTAGAAAACGCTATGGGTGTTTTGTAAACCCACATCACCTGAAAAAGTATTGACGTGGGTCCCCCTCACCACAAGGTTTGGTGTGTTTCTCCTTTATATGAAAATTGGTTAATTTACCTTATTGCAGACATAATGGAATTGCCTTCATGTTTTTCGAAAAGGGACAGAAATTGTAGTTGATAAACGGTTGAAAATGTATTCAAAAATACATGGTGAGAAGATGTTAAGTGAATAAGAGATATAGGGGGGTTGAATATGTTAGGGTGAATAGTGATGTAGTGGGAGTATTAGATATGATGATGGTAGATGTAATAGATCAATCGATACATATCATGATATATTAGGATTTAGATGAATGAATCAGGGTGGCGTCGGAATAGAATGAACTAATTTATCTAGGATATTTTTATTATAATCTTCTTTCTGACACTAAGCATAATTCATATGGGATTAGATTATGTGTTGATTAAATCTTTTAATATTTTCTATATCAGAATAAGTGAATTATTGAATAATTTGGAAGAATATTTAATGATATATTAAATTAAGAATGTTTTGTCAACAAACATAATGGGGGAGATAGTTGAGTAAATATCCCTCATGGTATCTTATTGGTATGTTTTGGGTGTGATTGTCTTTGTTGACAAATCCAGATGAATAATAATGAGTATTTTAGGTGTTTACTAATGCATGGTCTTGGGGAAATCATTAAAGATATAAATATTGTGAATTATATCTTGAGGAAACTCCTACCATAATTTATTCCCTCATTTAAGTATTGGAATATAATCATTCAAACGAATTGACATTGGATAACATATATAGTACCCTTGTTCCATATGAAATGTGAAATGATGATAAACATTCATCAAAATGGGGAAATTAAATTAATTTGAATTCATGGAGTTAATGAATCTCTATATTGATGATAGTTTGAATGATGTCATGTTATTCATTTCATAAAATAGGGAAAGAGGAAGAGGAATGTTCAATGTTAAACATCTAGTTTTATTTTTATAATTTTGAAAGATGGAACATTTTGCAGTAATGTGTCCTAAATTTTTTGAAGATGATGATGAAGACAATGATTCAATACACAAATGAAGACTTCATCATATGTGAAAGGTATGATAAGTTATAAATTAATGTTCTTGAAAAATATTAATTTCATATCGAAATAATTTGAATGTACAGATGAATATAAGGTAGAAGAGTATGAGGACAGAATGGATCAGAAAAATGATGATTTGGTGGTGGTTTCCAGAAATTAAAAAACAAAATAATCATGTGACAATGAAGAAGAAGATCTTGAAGGAAGAGTTGATATTTAGAATGAATTATATTTTTCTCTGGAAGATGTAGATATTTAGAATGACAAAAAAAATATTTCTAACAAAGTGGTTCATGATGATCTAATAAATATGAATCATCAAAAAGAAGATAAGTCTGAGATTAATGAATAAATTGAAAAATAGAAACCACCAACTCTAGGATGCTCTGAAAAGGTAGTTGTTTACCTTCTCAATATTTTTGAACTGAAAATGTAGATTTATTATTTGATGGAAATCAGAATTAAAAAATGAAACATATCAAATAAATTGAAGTGGATGAAATCAAACTATGAAAGAGTGTTATATATTATAAAAAACTATTGACTCTATGTACGATATCAGGAAAGCAGATCATATAGTCAACATAGATGATAAAAGTTGAACATAGTTGTCTAGAAGAATAAAAGAATATATCAAATAAAAAATCAAAGGATGACATAGAGTTTGATAGAAAATAAAGAGTAGTAATGATTGATGTCAGAACACAAGAACGCAGTACAAGATTGAAGATTGATATTGGTACAATGCAGAATCAAAAGATTAAGATAACCCATGAGATGAACAGTGGTGTATTATTACCACACAAGAATTTATCCCACATAAGGTGCTATTTTTATGGAATGATGGGAAATTCAAAAATATGTTTTTTCCAAAGCACTGAATAATCATAGGAAATAGGAAAAACATAGGTAGTCATATAGAGCTCATTTTTTGTGGTCATTGTATGATTGTCATTGTTCATGCGTAATGGATTTGGACACATTGACTGTTATTTTTCATCAACAATATATAGGAATGTGTTGAAGAACACTATAGTTGGTAATAATAAGCATAAATATGTATCATCAAATGAACTAAAAATGAAAAATCTACTTGTATCTCTACAATATGATGTTATTAATTCATATTTCATAGAATATCATGAGTATCAATTCATACAATGTATGAATTCATAAATATGTATCAAAAGGAAAAGATACAAGCCTGCTTTAGTTTTAGAAATTGATTTCAAGGAATCATATTTTACTGGGATATGGATCATTTATATTAGATGAACCTCCTATACGATAGGAAACAAGGATCTTGTGGCAGGAATAAGGTACGATAAATAAGGTATTGTATTATTTTAAAATGAAGAAGGGATGAAATTTATTACCTATGGGATTGCAATGTTTGGGGGAAAAGATATGAGACATATGGATTTATTTGTTACTGAAGGTCATAGTAACAAAATATTAAGTGTACTTTAATTGTCCACTCAATACATGCCATTATCATTTTAGAGAAACTACGGGTCATTAAGGAAAATGATGGTGATGTTGTATTGCAAAAAAAGAAAAAAAATTAATCATTATATTTGGAGTTGATAAGAAGATATGTTTTTTAATTCCAAATAATATGAAAATATGTTGTGGCCTATATGTCATGTCCACCTGAGCCAAACAACCATGGATGAATTCTTGAAATATGATGCTCCTATATATGTCACTAGGTTATTACGTGATTGTACCCACATATGTGATTCCTACCAATAAGGGATTATAATTCGAATGATATATAATGAAAAATAGAAAAGGTCAACATGATTTCATGAGTTGGTTCATATTGATGTGGGAAGAAAAATATCAATAAGGGATCCTGATGGTAGGAGATACAATGTTCTCTTCATTAATGATTATAGTTTAATGGAATGTGTATCAATAATTACCCATGATTCTGAGGTGTACAGTTGCATTAAAAGGTATCTTTGGGGAGTGAAAAAGATACAAGATCAAAAAATGAAAATAATACAAATAAATAATAGAATAGTGTTTACAAATAACTATTTTGAGGATTATGTTGAATAAAATTGAATATGGATTCAAGTTTAAGTGGTATGAACCTCACAATGTTATGTAGTTGTTGGGATTAGAAATCATATTTTCAATGATATGGCTAGAACAATGCACATTTAGAATGGCCTTACAGATAAATTTTGGAAAAAATTAGTGATGACAGCAATATACACTTAAAAATTAGTGTTAATGTGTTTGAAAGAAGAAAAAGCTCCATATGAGCTGTGGTATAGATAGAATCCAACATTGAAATAATTTTGAATCATCAGAATTAATTGCTTCATTCTAAATAAATAGAAACATATGATATGTCAATGTTGTGGAGATGAAGGAATATTTCATGGGTTCTCAATGAAGAAATGAATATAAATGCATCAGCTATAGGCTAGGAAATATGGCTAAAATACATGATGTAACCATAGGTGAAAATGACCACAGCCTTTATAAAATACTAGATCAGTATGATGAGGATAATGGTGATGAATTGAGCATATCATGGGATGATCAAATTCTAATGTCTGATTTAGAAGAAGTTATGGGTGATGAAAAATATGAGCACAATTCAGTATCTACACAAAGACAGAAGAGAAGATCAGAAATTGATAGACAGAACATAATTTTGATCAGACTACTCTAGTTCATACAAAGGATTTTGGAGTCTCTATAGAAATAATCATACCTATCAGATATAGAACATAAATTTTTAATGAACTAGCTGGTGATAAGAACAATGTTCAGGCTACGAAGGAAAGCATGACCAAATTCAGACAAATCTGACATGGGAGATTGTTTCATTTAAAATAGAAAAGAATGTCATCAGAAAAAAGGGTCTTTCACAAAAAAAATTCTATGTCGATGTTTTAGTGATTCAAAACTAATCAATACTTCGGTGAAAATTGTACTCCATAAATAAGGTATCAATGTTCATCAATCATTTTCACGAGTTACAAGTCTATAAACAATCTGATTATTCTTGGCTATAATAATGCAAAGAAAGATGAAAGTGTTCTATATGGAAGATTTTTTATCATTTTTATATAGGTTTCTAGAAGAAGAAATTTATATTGAGAAGACATATGGTATTCTCTTTCATGCATATGAGAATATATTTTTTCAGTTGAAGAAATATTTATATGATTTAAAACAAGAACCAAGTTCATCTAATTCACGTCATGATAAATTTCGTAAAAATAATTATTTCAGTATGGTGGAGTGGATTAAAATTGATATTCCAACCATGATAGTAATATAAGGATTATGGTGTTGTTATATGTCAATGAAATAATCATTGTAGGATCAGATGAAGCGCAATGAAGAAAGTTCATTGAATCCATGAAAAGTGAGTTCGAAATGTCAATGATCGGAGAACTGTCATTTTTTACTGGGATTATAGGTAACCCAAGGAAGGATTTGAACAATCAATTGTCAATATAAATATTACAAGGAAGTTTTTGAAATTATATTAATATAAATTATAATTATAAGGAGATGAAAACTCAGGTGGCCACTCTGATGAAATTGTTTCAAGATAATGAATGTAAATTTTTCAATTTTAAAAATTATAGGTACATAATTGGAAGTCAGTTGTAATTAATAGTGACAAGATTAGATAATTTATTCCCATATGTTATGTGTTAAAATATCAATGTAATATTAAGGAAATCCACATTCTTGTAGTATAAAAGAATACATCATTATATTAAGGGCTCTGTAGATTTCAGTTTAACCTATAATGATAAATATCAACAATTATTATTGGTATATAGAGATGAATATCAGACTGGATCAACATATAATAGATAATATATGTCAAGAGGTGAATTGAGTCTTAGTTTATTGTTTATTTATTTACTAATAATGAAACGTGGTTGAATTTCATTGGTCACTGAGTAATTTGAGTATATTATGACCACTCAAGTATGCACATTGATATTGTTGATGAAACAAAAAATTGTGGGGTTAAAGTGAAGACTACAATAGGAATAAATTATGCTAATTCATGTGCTATAAATCATACAAAAAACCCATTCATTCAATAAAGGAGAAATAAAAATAAAATAATGTATTTTTTCATCCAGGAGAAGGTGGAACCAGGGCTTCTGAATTTGGAATATAAGCCTACAAAACAATAGGTTATGGACATTCTGACAATGGCTTTATCCAATGTTGAGTTTTAAATGCATCAACTGGCTTTGGGAGTTTAGTCGATTCCCAGAACATGAAAAATTGTGGATATGGGTCCCAATATCCAAAAGGTATAGTTTTATTTAATGTTCTAATTTTTTCTTTTATATTATTAAAGACATAATGGAATGTCCTTTGGATTCATTGAAAATGGGAGATAAATTGTAGTTATTAAATGGGAGAAAATTTCTTCCTAAATACATGGGGAGAATCTATCATGGGATGAAATGAAATATGGTGAGATTAATCATGTAGGTGGATTAGTGACATATGGGGAGTATTAAATATGATTATTTTAGACATTATCGATCAAAGGATACATATCACGACAGTTGACATTTGTGATGAATGAAGAATAGTGTTGTTAGAAGAGAATGAACTAATTCATTGAAGAACATTTAATTATTCTCTTATTTCTCATGCTGACATTGGATCATGTGAGATTATTGTATGTTTTTATTAAATCATTATTTCATTTTTTTTGATGAATATAATTTTTGATAATGATGGAAGAATCCTTAATGAGAAGTCAAATTATGAATGTGTTGTTAAAAACCCCAAAGGGGGAGTTTTTTGGGTAATACTACCTCAAGGTTTCTTATCTATATTTTTTAGGTGTGATTGTTTTTATAGAAAAATATATATGACAACACATTAGTATGATTGGTGTATTTTAAAGCATGTGTTTAGAATTAATATGGTGGTTTGCAGAACATCAATGGGTATCATCGAAGAAAGGGAACTATGTATGGGAACGTTTTAAAGGGAGAAAATGGTTTGCTATAAATTCATTTGGTACATGGACATATTGTGGTATGTGAGATGGATCTTCAATTGAATAAATGACATGGTTATTTTAGAAGTTGTGGTGTGCATCATTTGAGAAAACGTGATGGTGATTTGGGATGCTGAGAAGGATGAGAGGTGCTATGCAGACCGTATAGGGAAGAACAATTCGCAGCAAGAGACAAAATACGTGGTGAAGTTGGTACCACAATGATGATTTGGGTAATAATGGATTAGAATATTTATTTTATCTAATTTTCTATTATGGAGCAGTAATCCCATCATTGTGGATAATGACTACCCTTATAAAAAATCATCACTCTGGAAATTCAGTGAAATCTGAATGATGTTCGTGAGGGATAATTCCATGAAGGGTGAAGTAGTTCACACTGTGTAAATTATGGAATATGATTTCTTTTGTGGAACTATATCTTGAATGATGGAACAAAATGTATAATAAAGGTGGCCTCTAGAGTAAGAAATCGCATGAAGAAGCAAAGTTAGTATGGAGAAGTGATACACAGAGGTGGTTTATGGAATCAGTATATGAGGGTGGTACCTAGAAACGCAAATGGAGGTTTTCTGCAAGAGAAGTAGTCTGTAAAGAAGAAGTGGTATGTAAAATTAGAGGCAATTCGTCATGGAGGTGATCCCCATATCATAGCCACTATGTAGTTCCCTAAATAGAAATGGTGATTTGTGGAGCACTCAAGGATGCTTGAAAAATATTTAGAATAGTTTGAAAAAGTAATTTCCATGAACTAACTGTTTGTTGAAAATTGAATATCGTCTACTTTTGAAAAGGGGACTTATATAGATAATCCATATATAGTTTAATAATTTTGACTTCAGGAAAATGAAGGGACTTAAATGTCTATATGTTTTTAGTGTATCCCTTCCTAGTGCCTTGAGCGAAAGAAGATAAAGACAATTATCTTTCCCATCAGTAGTGATCCATAGGAGGAGACAGTAGGCCTTACCTACTAAAGAATGCCACTTTCAATTCTATTTCATATTAAAGGAATTAAACATAAATTATACGTATGTATATTATAATTATTTAACAATATAATACTTATATATGTTACATAAGATTATTAATTCCATCCTTTGTATATTTCAAGTATTCAATTAACGAGTAATATCAATTTCATGGGGTGTTAGTCTATATTTCCTCAAATAAAATTATTGTATTTACACCTTATGGAAAGCATAAATGAATTTTGTAAACAATATTTAATGAATCATAAAGACAATAAAAATATAATATATATAATATATAAATATTGTTCCATCAAAATGGATACTATGATAGGTGGTACAATAAAATTAAATAATCAATGTTTCGTGAGGTAGTACCACGCCGTACTAAGAAAAAATATGTTCTATATCCACAAGATGGATGTATGTGTATGTTTATGTCAAACCATTAACATAAAAATATCATAGTATTTTTAGAACACTGTTGTAGTTATAAAATAATGAAATGAATAGGAGTTAAAGGGTTGGTGAAATAAAATATATGATTGGAGTTTGGGAGAAGACATTTTTTATTAATTAGATAATTCCTTTTGATTTAAACCAAAAGGCATTATTGAATTGATTAATGAAGATGTAAACCCTTCTAAGAGGAACGTATGGATGTTGGGAGATTGTTTGAGTAGAATCTGGATGAGCCAATGGTTTTGAGATGTGTGACTATGTGGGGGAATGTATATGACTAAAAATAAGCATAAACATTTAGGGCAATGTATACGACTAAAAAATAAGCCTCTTAAAAAACATTAGCATAATATGGAAAGGGTAAATCAAATAATGACATTTAATTATTCACATGGATATTTCACTAGTAGAATAATAACTTGTATTGTAAATTGCTAATTTTAAAATGATGGATTGCATAATGTCGGACATCATAACCACAGTGTCAAGGCCATGTATGGAGACTACCAATAAGATTTTTTCCAGGCCTGTGAAAAGACATTAGTTTGTCTAATAAGACCTACCGGTGCATTGAGGAGCCATAGCTGGATCCACCCGTCGTATACTAATATCAATTCCATAATCAAATGAAAATTTTGAAACATAACATAAACATTCATATTAAAACTGGCATATGAAATGTATGTACTCTAACCATAAACCATTATTTGAATAACAATAGAAAATCCCTAGTCCAACATATGAAATAAACAATAATAAAATATGGAATATTTTTTCTTAAAAAATTGACTTCAAATATGTGTAAAATCAAACAATGGAAGTATAGATAGTAGAAATAAAAACTATTTGAGAAAAATATCTCTTTCTTCTTTGAAGACATTTAAAAGTCACATAATTATAAAAGAATTAATTCTATTTGATAATATTCTTATAATATTGTAAGGGAAGCTTAAAATGTGTTATAACGTTGGAAAATATCTGCACCCGTCGTATAAGTAAAAAAACATTCTTTCCTTAATTTTTCAAAAAGGTCATAAAGTACCTTGTTTGGAATGTGACAGAAAGATTCCTTTGAAAAAATATAATAAAACGTTTAAAAAGGGTATAAATTAATTTTACACATATTAATCTAAATAGTAAAAATGTACTGACTTAAATTTTTATGAAACACATATGTGGATGATAAAGAAGTCCTAGTAGATTCTCACATACAACCATCCTCAGATAATAAATAGATTTTAAAATTTACCCCTACCGTGCACTTCTCATGGTAGAGTGTAGTTTTCCCATTTGTATAATAATTAAGTAATTGTTAAAAAATTATACAAAAATCCACAAACATAAATGTGATATAATACATGATCTTCTAATATTTTTTTATTAATAATATTTCAGTAGGATCATTGTTTTTACTATTAACTAATTCATTTTCCATTATACGTTTTGTTATCTATGTTAAGTTGATATGGATATGATGTATTTAACTCATACCATAATGATATTAATTTCATAAAAATGGATTGTAATCATAAAATAAATATAATTCCTTAATGGTTATGATGGGGAATGAAATCTCATCGTGTTGTGTAGAAGGTAAGTCGTACGTATGAACAAGCGACAATATCATTCTATTTGTGATAAAATAGTATACAATTGGATGGTATATTATATATACAAAATCATTAATAGATTATATTGATTATTGTCATCAATTATTCTCATTTTTATACACATCAAATTAATGAAGTGATGAATAAGTAACAACAACACGACATAGAGATGGTAAGAAGTATATACGCATGTATGGTGACATTGTCATTCATATGATTGATAGAATAATGAATATTCTTATACCATATTTATTAAAACAATACAATGTGTAGAAGTTACTTGAGTTATTATTTTAGTATGTAATACACAAAGAGATAGGATGTGGAAGAAGAAATGAACGTGAAAGAGACGATGAAATAATTACATATTCTTCGGGTTCTTTCTTTTGATTTGAATATAAGGGCTCCATAAGATGGATTTCTAATAAAATAAAGGCATCTAGGTTTATGTTAGTATAGTTGGGAGAATATTCGAGTAGGTTTTGGCTGATCCCAAAGCCTTTAGAGGAGTGAAATTATGATAATAGGAAATTCCCTTTTATAAGAGAGCTGAGGGTCACTTTAGGAAAAGGAAGAAATAATAGTTTTTAATAAAAGAATTTTCTGTTTCAAATTTCTCCAAAGGGATTCGTTTAAAGGATAAGGTGGGTATGGGTAAAAATCACCTCAAAAAATAGTTTTAAGAAATTTTTATGTTACTATATTGACCATATCATTATGATTTAATTATTAGTTAATGTGTTTATGTTTTACCATGTCTTCTTGTATTTTTATATTAAATGGTTACAAAACACACAATTAAATGCCAAGATAACCACAAGTAGTTCATTAATGAAATATATATTATTATATAAGTCCTTTGGCCATTAAATCAATTTTTAGGAATATTATATCATTTAATAATATATAATTTTTTTGAAAACTCATTTATATCAATTTTATCACTATTTAGTATTGGGTTTTTGTGAAAGTCAATAAAACTCTATTATTTAAAAATAATAAATTAAATAATCCATAACATGTAATATTCCCCTACAAAATTCACGAATGGAATCAAAAGGCTAAAATTAAATTTATTTTGATATTTATAATATCAATTAATTTAATCTTTTATTAATAATGTAATTACCTTATCAAAATTGTGTCATAATTAAATATAATTATTTAATGTCTAAAAATTATAAATAAAATACTATGAAGATGGAAATATTTTTATCTTTCTAATGAATATTTATTGTCAAATTTATAATCATAATTTCTCAATATTAAAAATGGATTATTTATTAAACCTTGAATTTTACACTTTTATTCATCATTATATAAAATAATAATAAATGTCCTAATCTAATCCACGTAGATCAAATAGGAGCATAGTTTTGTCCTAATGATTATTTTGGTCCAAATAAACTTATCCAATATAATTTGTACTTCTTTTGGGGTAATTATAATATCATTTTTACCATTGATTATCATGTTTACTTTTAACAGTTGTAAATAAAATTCAAAAGATACAATTCACCAAAAATTATTTTCATCATATTAAGCCATATTTTACTTACCGATGTCAACCATGTAACTAGGATTTTTTAAATTTAATTAACAGAAGTGGTTAAATTATATATCATGCAAATTTTTAAAAATGTATAAAAGGTTGGTTAACGAAAATAAAAAGATCAATGGAATTTTATATATCTAATTTTATTATAATATGAATTCACTGAATTAAATTTGACTAATATAGGTATTATGTGACTAATTTGACTTTAAAGTAAATTTAAATTAAAAATAATTATTTAAATAAAAATGTTTTTAAACAATAGCATTCTTTTTTTCATTATTCATCATAATCTGAATGTTTTTCGAAAAATACCAAAAATTTACCCTTTGATAATTTTGATATTCTGAATCCCAAAATGATGTCCAGTTTAAAAATTAAATTTATAAAATTTGAAAAAGAGTGGATTAATATTCATAATTGATTTTTAAATGGCTAGATTTTTTGGTCGTGGTGTGTTTGAACTATATGTTGAATTCAATTCAAGCTATTGCTGTATTCAAAGAGAAGCATACCATGGAAAATTGTAGTGTTATATTCTCCATTCCTTCAAATAATTTCTTCCTCAAAATTTCTATAATATTAATGCATAAAAATATTTGTATTGTTCTTCATCATATGATCCTGAGGTTCCTAAAATACCACTTCTATGTTATGGTTTCTCTATAGAACATTCACCAGATTAGTCATCCAGTTTCTCAACACATGTTCTCTGGTATCCAGAATCTTGATAGGCTCATCAAAATTAGACAAATTGGGTTCCAGTTCTATTTCCATGTAGGCAAGTACATGTGTTGGATAATGAATGTATTTTCTCAATAGTGATATGTGGAACATGTCATGAATTTTGGAGTTACATGGCGGAATTTCCAAATGGTAATCTACAACACCAATTTGATAGTGAATTTCGAATGGTTTGATGAGCCTGTGACTTAATTTTACCTTCTTACTGAATCTTATAACACCCTTAGAAGGAGATACATTCAAAAAAACATGATCACCTACTTCAAATTCCCTATTCGTACTCAGTTATCAGTATATCTTTTTTTTGGGGTTGAGCTACATTGATGTTGGTTATGGATAATAATCAACTTTTTAATTGTTTCCACAACAAGTTCTGTGCCTACGAGTTTTATTTCACCAACATCATCTCAACAAGTTGGTGTGTGACATATCTTTCCATATAATGCTTCATATGGTGCCATATGAATTCTATAATAGAAGCTATTATTATAGAAAATTTATACTAGAGATAAAATAATGAGCCCACATACATTGGATCTCATGTGAGAAAGATCTCATCATGTATTTTAAGTATTTTATAGTCAGTACTAATTGTTAATCAGATTGAAGTCGGTAGGTAGTTCTTAAAAAAATTACCATCTATGGATTTCTGAAGACTTTTCCAGAATCATGAAGTAAAACAAGGATCATGACCTGAAATATTTGATAGGGGTACACCATGAAGACTTACAACTTCATTAATATAAATTATCGCTAAACGTTCAAGGGTTAAATCATATCTTATAGCATGAAAATGTACTTACTTGGTAAAAAGATCATCAATTACCCATATTGCATCGTTCCTTCTAGGATCCTTTGGTAGCCCCGTGACAAAGTCCATCCTAATATCATCCAATTTACACTTAGGTATGGGAAGAGGTTTCATAACTCCTCCAGGTTGTTTTCTTCCAGCCTTCACCTGTGGATAATCCATACATCTTGACACAAAATTAGCAATCTCCCACTTTATGTAGTCCCACCAAAAATGTTCTATCAAAACTATGTTAATATTTGTTCTACCAGGGTGTATAGAAAAATTGCACCTATGAGGATCATCCAATAGTTCTATTTTCAGATCAGGTATATTTGGATCACAATGTACCTTCCCAAATTTCAAGATACCATCTTCATATATGAATACAATAAATATCCCATCATTGATAGAATTAATTTTCTTTTGAAAATCCTCATCATCATTATAATAACTTTATATATTATCTAGTAATTATTGATTTGCAACCATTTTAAAAAGTATTGATGTTTCACCTTCAAAGAATATTCCCAAATCCATCATTACTAGATCCATGAACATAAGATCCCTTTAAACTCTTATATTGTTCAAAACTCCACGATACTTTAATCTCAAAGATTCTGACTCCATATTTTACATCCCAGGGAGGTAGTTTATAGTGAAATCATAATCCTTGAGTAGTTTTAGTCATCTCCTTTTCTTCCTGGGGAGTTATTTCTATGATAAAATATTATTCAAACTCTTGTGATCAAAATATATCTCAAATTGTTTACCATCAAGATATTGTCTCCATATCATGAGATAAAATATAATAGCAGCTAACTCAAAATCATGTGTAGTAAAGTTTTTTCCAGGATTTTTTTTTACCATGATGCATAGGTAATTAGTATATCATTCTGCATAAGAAAACAACCATGTCATGTCATTGAAGCATCACTACAAATAACAACCCATTATCCCCCGATAGTAGAGTTAATATAAAATAACGTACTAATATTTTCATTAATTCTTCAAAAAATGATTCACACTCTTTTTTCTAATAAAATTTAACCCCTTCACATGTTTGTTTGTTTAATGGGTAAACTAGTTGGGAAAAATTGTGGATGATGCACTGATAATAACATTCTAAACCAATAAAAATGTATACAACAATTATACTTGTCAGTTATGGACATTCATGAATTTCTCTATTCATAGAAGGATCAATAGAGATTTCATACTTAGAGACAATATGTCCATGAAAAAAAATATCTTGAATCCATAATTCAAACTTGACAAACATCCCATATAATTCATTTCACTTAAGAGTCTTTAGAATATTACGCAATTTAATTTCATGATCTTTGTAACTTTTGGAGTATACCATGATATCATCAATAAATTCCACTACAAAGTCATCCAGATATTCCTTGAAAAAACTATTCATTAGATCCATGAAAATATACGGTGCATTAGTCAGTCTAAAAGGATTTATTGTAAACTCATAATACCCATACCAGGTTTGAAATTCATTCTTTTGAATGTTTTCATTCTTCACGAATAACTAATGATATCCAGATCTGTGGTCAATCATCGAAAAATATTGTGCTCTATGGATTTGATAGAATAAATCATCAATGTGAGGTAGGGGAAACTAGTTCATTATTATTAAAGCATCAATGTTTTTGTAGTAATTTCAAAACCTAATAGATCCATCATTCTTCATTAAAAAATGAACAGGGGATCCCCATGGAGAAATACTAAAGAGGATTAATGTTTTTTTTACTTGATACCTATAGTTTTTTATTTAGTTCCACTACTTCTAAAGTGTCCATTCTTTAAGGTGTCACCGATATTGGCCTTGAACTAAGAATTTAGTCAATGGAATACTCAATTTCCCATTCTGGAGGATTTCCAGGTAAATACTATAGAAAAACATCAACATATTCTTGAAAAATATGTACATCCACTATTTGAACATTATTTTCTCCACCCATAAAAATTTAACTCCCTTACTCCCCAATAATGGAATTTAGAAGAACTATTCTGGGTGGATCTATATATGAATTATATGGTGACAATTTTACTCTAATGATAATGTATTCCTTGTCATCATAGAAAAAATTAACACCCTTCTTATTATAATAAATTTGTGCGTCATGGTATGAAAGACAATCCATACCGAGGATTATTTCAAATTCAATCATGGGTATGAATATTATATTAGAAGAAAAATCATGTTTATAATCCCCAATGGTAACTCATTGAAAAAACCTTGATTCATTGATACATCCCTTAAGATTTCATACTAAAAACTCTATTGCTAATTCAAATTTGAAATATCTAATTTTCCTAGAAAACTACAATGATATGGAATATTGCAATGATCCAGAGAAAATAAATAATTTCTTAATTTTGAGGAAATAATTAAAGTACCTGACACTACATCATTCAGATCATCCACCATAGCATTAGATATCACATAAGCTTAGCCTTGATCACTTGGCCTTTTATGAGGTATGTTTCCTCGACTCTTTGGTCATTCATTTTTATAATTCCCAATTTATCTACAACTGTAGCATTCAACAATGATATCCTCTTTCCTCCCCCAAAAATCATGTTCTTGGTGCCCTTTTTCACCACCCTTGTAACAAAGTCCCCTTCCCTTTGGACATGTACCAGGATGTTTCTTACCACATTTACTATAGGATGAAAATTCAATTTTTCGCTTCTTATCCTTATTTCCATTACTAGATTGTTCAGTAGATCTCTTCTTCTCTTTGTATTCATTAAATTCGTCTTACTTAGATAATTATTTTTCTATCTAGATAGAAATTGAGACTACATCTTCGTATGAAGAGGACTGTGAGAAAAATTCTCGATAATGAAATGGTTTTAAACCATCAACTAATCGTTCAATCTTAATACTGGGGATATGTATGTAATTTAAAACATGAATTGAAATCATTGTAATTATTTCCTCTTAGTTTGTGACATTCTCATCCTCCTTTTCCCTCAAACTCATTAATTTCTATTGCATATCCACTCTGTGTTCACAAGGAAAGTATTTTTCTATGAAAATATATTTAAACTCCCTCCACAAAATATTTCATTCTTATTCATCCTACTTTGTGTTTTTAATTAATGACCACCATTTATATGCACCTCATGTGTGCTAATAAACATCCATAACAACTTTTTCCATTTCTCTACTCCCCAAATCATGAAATATTTTCTCTAAAGAACAAATACATTGCTCAGCTACAAATGGATTTACATTCCAATTGAATTTTTGTGGTTGTTTCCTGGTGAATTGGTCTAAAATTGATCTTCCACAATTTGAATCATAGTGTTTCATACAGGTAAAGTTATTATTCATACCAGGAGTGAGTTGTCCTAGTATGGTTATATGCTATTTAGCACCAGTTCAACTATAATTATCATGAGTAGGAGGGAAATTTCTACATGAATTATGTGTGTTGATATGGTTTTTTCTCATTCCACTATGAGCCATTTCTAAATAATTTCATACACTAGATTTGTTTATGAATTGAAATACATAATTCCAATCTAGTAAAATACCTATCATAAATTTAATAGTTTATGGATATAATCCAAAACCATAAAAATATTTTCTTTTAGGAAGTATTTACTCAAAAATCCTTTATAATGGTTTGTAAGGAAAATGTTATTTATCTGATTAATATCCCTCGGAAGTTTTGTAACATATAGTGAAACAAGGCCCATTTTTGTGAAACAATTCTCATTAGAGTCTATCTCAAAGTGGTGATTTTGGGTTTTACCCCTACACACATATGTGCTAGAGCCAATTCTACCCAATTGTATCCATAAATAGATGCATTGATCATAAAATTCAAAAACTTTTATACCTTACCAAAATTCTAGGATGTTCTTCTAAACAAATCCTCAAAGATTATCTTTGTGTAATGTTATATAGTCAGAATTTTTATAAATCTATTTTCCAGGTATTGTAATAAACATATATTGATACCAACTATAATTCCCTGATCATATTTAACCAATATTAGAGCATTATTACATAACATTAGGAAGGTCAAAAGTGATCAATTCTTGAGAGACCTATTAGTTTCGTAGAATTTTATGTACTAGATACATAAATATGTTTTTCATTACATTATTAAATTAAAAAACATCGTTTCAACTTTAAACACTATTATATTTCAAATCCTATCCTTATAGGTCGATCATAATATACTTATTCACGTCCTAGGAAAATAAATCCTACGAAAAGGGTGACCTCATATGCTCAGTAAGGATAACAATATTATGAAAACTATCAGAAATAAGCATAACCATTTAAGGCAAGTTATAAAACTAAAACACAATACATTTAAACATAAACATTAGAATAATATGGAAAATTTAAATCAAATATTTCCATTTACCTATTCACATGTATATTCAATTAGTATAATAATCACTTGTAATATCAATAAATAATTACACAATGAGGGAATGCATAATTCTGGATATCATAAACACATAGTCAAGGCCTCGTGCCAGGACTACCAATACGATTTTGTCAAGGACTTGTGCAAAGACACTAGTTTGTCTCATTAGACCTATATATGCATTAAGGAGTTATGGAGAGATTCACCCGTAAATTACTATGTACAATGCAATCATTATATAAAAACACTGAAACATAACATACATATTCGTATTAAAACTAGAATATGAAATTTCAATACATTAACCATAAACCATGAATGGAATAAAAATAGCACATCCATAGTATAACATATCAAAATAACTTCAATACAATATGGAAGTTTGTATCATAATGACTCAACTTCGAATAATTGTAAAATCAAACAAAGGATGTTGAAATAAATTAAATCAATATTATTTATGGGATATATCTCTTTCTATATTCAAGTAATTTAAAAGTCACATAATTATTAAAAAAAATTTATTCACAATATTTTTATAATCGTGTAAGGGAAGCGTCGACGATGTTATAATGGCAGTAAATAGATGCACCCGTTGTATAACGTAAGAAACATTCATTCGTTAATTTTTCAAAATGGTCAACAAGTACTTAGTTTGGAAGGTAACAAAAAGATTCATTTCAAGCCATTTTATAAAAATTCAAACAAAAGTATATATTATTATTAACCATATTATAGTAAATAGTAAAGCTATTTTGAAATACATTTTTAAGAAACAAGTATGTGGATGATAATGAGTTCCCTTTAGATACATACATACAATCAACCTTGGATAATAAAGAGATACTAAAATTAACCCTTACCATGCAATTTTATTTAGTCTAGGGTAAGTTAAAATCCAATATAATGTTTAAATAATTATTATTAAATTATAAAAGAATATAAATACATAATTATGCTATCATACATGATCCTATAATATTTCTTTGTTTAAAATATTTTAGTTGTATCATTTTTTGGGTGTTAAATAATTCGTTTTCCTTTATTTGTTTTGTTACGTGAGAAATTTTTATTATGGATAGGATTTATTATATTAATATCCAGAATGATATTATGTTTTTACCCATTATTTTTAACAACCAAATGAAATTATTCTTGAATACTTACAAAGGGGAATGAAGTGTCATCACCTCTCGTAGACGTTAATCCAAATGTAGTCACAAAAAAAATATCATTCTATTAGTGGTGAAATTTTACAAAATTTGATGGTATATTATATATACGTAATCATTAAAATTTTCTATTTATTATTTACATCAATTATACTCATTATTATACCCATCCAAATAATGAAGTGTTGAATAAAAAACTACACCACGAAGTGGAGATGATAATTCATACGTACGCATGTATGGTGACATTTTCATTCAAATGGTGGATTGAATAATGAATATAGTGGTACTATATTAATACAAAATCACAGTATATAGATGTTTCTGGAGTTATTATTTTAGTATGGAATCAATAAAGAGAGAGTAATTGGAAAAAAAGAACATGAAAGAGGTGATAAAATAATACCACTTCTTAGGGTTCTTCTGTTTGATTTGAACAAAATATCTCCACATATTGGATTTATGATCAAAGTAAGACCTCTAGGTTGAAGTGATGATAGATTGGAGGATATTTACCCATGATTTGGCTGATCTAAAAGGCTTTGTAGGTGTGAAATTAAGATAAATGGAAGTACCCTTTTATAAGACAGGTGAGGGTCACATTTGGAAATGTTTGAAATATTATTTTATTATATAATCATGTCGAGTTTCTAATGGCTCCAAATGGATTTATTTCTAGAATAATGTGGGGATAGGTAAAAATATTCACAAGCAATAGGTTTTAGACATGTTTAGGTCATCGAAATAACCTTATATTTTTGATATAATTTTTCATTAAATAGTTTTTCTTTTACTATATCTTTTGGTATTTTAATATTACATGGTTACCAAACTTACTATTGAATATCAAGAGAACCTATAGTGGTTAATTAATGACATATATATCAATTTATTTATCCTTTTGATGTGCCTAATATTTTTAGGAATGTTATATCATTTAATATTATTGTATTTATTTTTAAAACCCATTTATGTCAATTTTGACACTATTATGTATTTTGTTTTTCTAAAAGTCAACAAAACATGATTACATAGTTAAAAAATACATTAAATTATCCCTAACATGTCATATTCACCTAGAAAGTTTTTTGATTTAATCAATATTCTAAATTTATATTTAATTTTATATTTATAATATCCATAATTATAATCTTTTATTAATAATTTAATTACTACATCATCATCGGGTCATAAATAAATTTAATTTTTTAATGTCTAAAAATTATAAATAAAATAGAATGTTGTATGGAATATTTTTTTTATTTTTAATTAATATTTTTATTCGAATTTATCTTAGAGATAACCCAATAGTGAAAATGCTTTTATAATAAAACATTGAATTTTACACTTTTAACTCTTCTTTAAATAAAATAATGATAAATTCCCTAATATAATCTAAGTAGATCAAATAGGATATTATTTTTACCTAAAGATTACTTTGGTCAAAATAAACTTATACAATATAATTAGGACATGTGTTGAGAAATTACAATATCATTTTTACCTTTAGTTACCCTCATTAATTATAACTTGGAAACTAAAAATCAAAATATATTGTTTAAAAAAACTTATATTGATCCTATTAGACATTATTTTACTTAATTATGACATCTGTGTCTCTCAGATATTTTAAATTCAACTCACAATGTGGTAAAATTACATTTTATGCAAATTTGCAAATGTGCCATAAAGGTGGGTAAAAGACGGTAAAAAGTTCAATAAAATTTTATATATCTAATATTATTATAAAATGACATCAATGAATTAAATTGTAATAGTATATGTATTATGTGTCTATTTTTTACTTTAAAAAAATTTAAATTAAAAATAATTATTTAAATAAAAATCTGGTTCTAAACAATAACACAATGGTTGTCACTATTCATCAAAAAATTTAAGTTTATAAAAAATACCACAAAATTCCCCCAAAGAAAATTTTGATATTACGAATCCAAAAATGATGTCCATTTTAAAAATTAATTATAAATATTCCCAAAATGTTGGTATTAATATTCATAACTGATTTTTAAAATGCTAGTCTGATTTGTTGTGGGGTGCTAGAACCCTATGTAGTGTACATCACATGGTATTGCATTATTCAAAGAGAAGTGTATTGTGGATGCTTGGGGTGTTACATGACTCTATCGAAAAAAATTCAATTAATCGTCCCCAAAATGTCAATTTCATCTAAAAAGTAGTGTATTTCATAAAAATGTTTAAATTACATTTATTTTAATTTTTATAATATCATTCATTTGAATCATTCCTTAATTTGGTAATCAATACAACATCATTGTTTTATAAATAAATTTATTTATTTAATGTCTAAAAAGTATTAAAAAATACCATGACATAGGAAATCATTTTAGATTTATAATAACTATTTATCCAAAGATATCATTTATGTAAACCAAATAAATTTTTTTTAGTTAAGAGATTAATATTTAGATTATATTTCCCTTTTCATTAAAATAAATTTTCTAAAAGGTCCTTATCACACCCTAGTGGATCCATGTGGTCCTAAAATAAACCAAATGATGCCCATTATTGTATATATTTCAACAAATAGGACTAAGCATCATGTTTCAATAGTTTTATATAATTATAATATTATTTCATAGGCTTATTTAGCAGATTTACCCTTTAACCATGGTAAATAAAAATTGTTACTGAATTACTGTTCATAATGTTGATAAATAAAAGTTAATTATATACAAAATTTTGAAATTATGAATCCAAATAAGGAGACCATTTTTACAAATTCTACACACTGTTTTGATAGAATTTAATGTAAAATTCATTTCTATTGTCCAAACAAGAAAGTGAGTTTTTAAGAAGTAAATACTATCAAAATATTGAAAAGTGTTCATGTCCAATTTAAATATGAAGTTACTTAAAATGATAAAAATTGGATAAAATGATAAAAATATAATCCAATTATAATTTAAAAGAAATCATATTGACAATATAATTATATAAATATATTATTTGAAAATTCAGTTTTTAAAATAATTGTCATTTTTTTTATCTATTAAAAAAATAGATTTTATCAGAAAAATACAAAAAATTCAACAAACGTAAATTTTGAAATCTTATATCTAATTAATAACATTACTTTATCAATTAAAACAAATAAAAGTGAAGAAACTTATTTTTATTAATGGTTCTCCATCAGAAGGCTGTAAATTTAAATTTCAAAAATGTTAGAGCATTTTATGCATAAAATTTGATTCATTATCATTTTATTCATCTAAAATTCATTAGATAAATTTAAAAACATTTACAAAAAATCTAAAATCATAATTTAGTTATTTATATTCATTCCCACTAATAAAATTACTAGGAGTTAACTAAAATTTAGAAAATAGTATTTTAGTTTTATTATTTTTCGTTATAACTCAATGGTGTGTGCAATGTAAGATTTTAGAGAAACCCATTATTTAATGTCTGATAGGCTATCATATATAGTTTCTCCATTAAACTAGAATTAATATTAAATTCAAAAATATTAATAGATATGGAAATGTATTATACAATAAATAAATGGGATTTTTCATCATTCACCCTTTTGGAAATTACACCCTCCCAATTTTAAAACTGGAATCCAAAATATCATTCAAAATCCCAAATGAGAAATAGTCAATAAAACTATAACTAACAAAATGATGGGAACAATGGTCACCTAAGATAAAACATACTATGATTACTTGTAGGAAAATATGTGTATGAACGAAAAACTACCCATATTGTTCTGATGGAGAGTGATAGAAAACATGAAAAATAGAATGTTAACTACTGGAACACCATTAACATGTGATGGGTTAAAAAAATTTAGGATTTCCCAATAGGAAAAGAAGGTGGAAAACGTTTTTTTAATATCTTTATCATATTGTTGAGTAAATTAATTATGAGTTTGACTACGTACAAAAAAAACATTCTTACTTATCCAATAGTGATTCATCCTCTAATAATTAACCAATAAAAAATCATATATTCTAAAAGTGATGAGTATTCTAGATTACTTGGTAACACCAAATGCACTAGAATCAATTACTAAAGAATAAGGTAATCCATGAAATATTAACTATATATTTCTCTTGTATTTAGAAATTTACCAAAACCAAACTGGTTAGTACATGATCAGATGATCCCCAAATGAATAATCCTTTTTAAAAATAATTACAACTCATAAACTCCAAAATTCAAAAACTAATACCAAAAGTTCAAAAAAGACTATTTTGTAATCAATTACCATTAAAATACATAGAAATAATCTAAAATTATTTTGAAACCCAAAATTTATAAGGATTTTATAATATATTCTTCCATGATAAATATTAAAATTTATCTCCAAATAACATCAACTACTCTTAATGTCTCATACATAATAATAATTAACATAATCACATGTTATCCAGGATAGGTTAATCATTTCCATAAATAAAAAAAATCCTTATATTCCCATCATCAAAACATATATTCATCCAAAATTAAATTCAAACATTACTCCTCAAATGAAATCCCATAGTATTCTATTTTCCTTAGGTATATAGAGTTTCGAAAAGGGTGAATGTCTTCCAAATTTACATTTCTCACATAATCACCAAATCATATTAATATATTAATGATATCCATTGAATAAAATATTAGTACCTAAAAGAAACATATTCGCAATACATAACATCATTTCTCTAGAAATAATAAGTCCTTCTAACCAGGGACATCATGTAGGACTATGGGTGGTGATAAAATCTCAGTTGCACTTCAGTTGTGGGTTCAATCCCCAGGACATTGTACGATGCAAGGGGTTGTCACGCTGTCTGGATGTTGTACATTTTAAAAAACTATATAATTTTATATCATTCCCAAAGATTAATATCTCATATTTACCTCAATATTAAATATCATATAAATTTTATCCATTACATTATAGTTCTATCCACTAAAGAAAATTTAATTCTTCCTTGAAATATATTTCCACATAACAAACTATAGGGTTACACATACCAAAAAAATACTTCCAATGTAATCGCATAATCAAATGTACATTAATTTATATAAATATTTAATCGTCTAACAATCTACCATAAATCCTGAATTTTTTATATTTAGACTTCTTAATAATTCATTACTCTTACAAATAACATAACTAGGAATTAAATCTTATTCCTTAATACTTCATTATGAAAAATAAAAAAACAAGAATCATGTCCAATGATTAAATAATTTCAAAACATGAGAAAATAAATAATCCTTACCATTTATATTTCATTTTCAGTTCCCTCATCATCGATTATAATAGCGGTAATTATTTTTAAATATATGTTTTTAGGGTCATGCTGATACGATTCCTAGACCTTCTTCTTCAGACATCTATTTTTTTAATGACCATACTCCCAAAATTAAAAACATTAAATTCATGACTCAGAAATAACAGCTTTTCATTTCATAGAGTTCATAGAATGTGTTTTTTTGGTAGAATATTTATTTATGATCAAAATTTCCATAACTATAACATGTTCTCATCTATTTAAATGATTTTCATAGGTGTTTCTGTCCATATACTTGAGACATTGGGTTTTGAATATGCATACCATTTTGATTATTAACTAAACATGCAAAGGGATGTGTTTCTCACATATATTATTCCTTAGTGAAATATGAAAAGTTCAAGTGGTCATCAATGACTCCAAATAGTTGGTCAAGAATAACCACAACAGTTATTATTACAACTCCCATTTCATTCAGTTTCTTATTAAAAAAACCGCCACAATTTCCTTCACATTCATTGTTATTTTGGCTCATGTTAGATCCATTAATTTACTAATACCAAAAAGTGCTAGTGTGAGTGTATCAATATAATCATCCTATAATATCATTTGAGGATGGTAAATACTAAGATATACTAATTCATGTTATCTCAAGCTAATCCAATTTATCTAAAATAACTATGCGTCTATCTAATATTCTAACCACTTTAGTTGTATAAAACATTTCACTTATTATTAAATAACACCATAAAATCTAATGTTTATTGAAACCACAATATGATACCAACTATAAGGCCCAATACTTAAACATTGAATAATATTTAGTTTTGTTCCAGAATTCACATTTTTTACATTGAGAATATTTTTCGGTTTATAACAGTAGAGAATTATGCCATAACTATTACATTATAACTCAAATATTAAATATTATACACTTCTACGATATCCAAAAAAAATAATGAAATAAAACAGGACTTCTTTTGGTGATAAAATTTTTGTTGAATTCTTCCTTTCTCTTACATTCCTTATACCAATTTAAAATCATTTCACAAAATTTAGATGATCATAAAAATCGTGGTAAAGGATATAAAATATTGAAATAAAACATTAGTCCTTGAATATATACCAATCAATGAAATCATTATTTTTACTCAGAAAACAAAATCTCATTATCATACCTAATGAAATCATAAAATTAATGAATTACACATAGAAATCATAATTCATAATTGCAACTTTTGGAATTCATAAAATACTTACATTGTAGCATTTATATCTAAAAAGTGAGTAAACTATCATGGTTATGTTAGGAATACCCATCACAATATATTCCCAAAATCTCTTAGGAGAAACCTTAACGTTTACCTCATTTACGATACTTAATGCAATGGAGAGATATCACGGGCTTACCCGCCCACATTTTATAATAGAATCACCTAGGTACCTAAAAAATACCCAATACAAATAACATATAAAAACATAACAATAATCTTAATGGAAAAATAACATTTCCACATTGCAATAATAAGAAAAAATTTCAATATATTAATATAATCAATCCATTCTCAAAACAATTTTCAATACCAAAATACCAATATAAGGAATATGATACATATGTTTCTTTTTAAAAAAATTACAGATTGTATAAAAAGCTAGATATAAAATATTTCTCGTAAGAGAAAAATATCCACTGTAACATTGTACGTTGAAATGGTACATTCCCTTTTTTTCATTTAGTAATATACATTGAAGAAAAAGATTCCATTCGAAAAAAATTGAATTAAATTAAATGATAAACGTTATAATTATACATCGTATAAAATAATGTCATATAAAAATAAAAATATGCATCAATGAAAGGATATTGAGACAAAATACCTTATAAAGATCATGTTATTGGATTAAGGAAAAATAAATTACCCAAATATCTATGACAAATATAAGTACACCAAATATATGTGTATATTCAGTGTAAAAAAAATTAGAGGTCTTTCCAAAATATTCTTGGAAAAACCAAACCATTGACTTGGATATTTAACTCAATGGATAAATATTAGGTTATGATTTCCCTGACATTGAGTTTTTATTTCCCTTACCATGTTAAAACAATTAGTTAAATATTTGAGTTCATTTCAGATGTTTAGTCGATGTTCAGTACTTGGTTAAAATTATAATTGTTTTGATGTAAATTATCCATGTGTTGATAATTCCATTATCTATAGAATGATATTTTTTATTTAAATAACATATATATCAAATATATATGTATTTATAAGAGTCCATAATATATATAGATATGAAATTAAATGCACCATTCATGGAGACGGTAGCCCTTATGTACGCATAAACACTACTTTCATTTCTTTTATATGTTAAATGAATGAAACATAAATTAAAAATATATATATTATAATTCTAGGACAATTAAAATGTTATATATGTTATATATGTTACATAATTTCATTAACTCTATCTTTTTACACAGTCCAGGAATGGAATGTACGGGTCATATCACTTTGATGGGTGGTAGTCCACATTTTCTCAAATGAAATTATAGTATTTTTATATCGATGAAATCATAAAGGTATGATGTAAATAGAATTTAAAAAATCATTTTGACAATAAAAATATAATATATATCATATATAAATATTGTACAACTATAATGTCAACAATTCTTGGTGGTATGATAAAATTGAACAATCTTCATTTCGTGAGAAAGTCGCTCACCGTACACAGAAATAGTATATTCTATATCCATTAGAAGGAGGTGTGTGTTGTTATATGTAAAACCCTTATAAGAAAATATATAATAGTATATTTATGATATGGGTGTTCTTATAGAAGAATGTAATGATGATTGGGTAGAGAAATGTAGAATGAAAATATTTCAAAGGATCTTGAGAGAAGAGGTTACCTCTAAATAATAAATATTTTTTTATTTGAGCCAAAATGTATTCTTAAATTTCCTACAACCCAAGGTAAGAATTATATTAGAAAGGTAGGGTTATTTAAGATTATTTGAGTATAATTTGGTCATGGAAAGTGGCTAGAATGGTTTGAGTAAGTTGGTAGAGTTGGTGACCTTTTATAAGAAGGAGGCGGGGCACGTTAGGAATGTCAGGAAATATTTTTTTATTATAAATTTATTGTTGACTTACAAAAGTTTAAACGTGATATTTTAATAGTATAAGATGTATATGGGTCATAATCCTCTCTAACAATACGTTGTATGAAATTTTAGGTCACAAAACTCTCCTTATCTTTTAACTTTAACAATTACTTAAAAACATTAACTCTTATGATGTCTTCTTGTATTATCATAATATATGGTTACTATAGTTACTCTAAAATGTCAATCCAACAATAATTGTATCATTAATGTTATATGAAACATTATATAAGTATTTTTTAAAAATCACAAATTTTTAGAACTATTATATCATTCAATAAAACGTTTTATTTTCAGAACTAATTTTTATCCATTTTGACACTATTTATTAATTTTTTTTTTTTGAATTAATAACAACATTATTTCTTTTCAAAAATGAATAATAATATAAATAATAAGTACATGTTGTCCATAAATTTATTGGATTACATTACAATGTTTAAATTGAATTTATTTTAATATTTATTACATCATTTCTTTGAATCTTTCCTTAATACGGTAATCACTGCATCATCATTGTGTCATAACTATATTTGTTTCTTTAATGTATAAAAATTATAAATAAAATATCATGATGTAGAAAACCTTATTATAAATATATTTAATATTTATATTCATAGTGATCATTTATAAAAATCAAATTAAAATTGTTTTTATTAGGAGATACTTGACTATGTTATATTTCCCTTTTCATTAAAATAAATATCATAAAACATCATTATCACACCCAATTGGCTCAATGGGGTCCTAAAATCAAACCCAAGATACCCATGGACGTCTATATCACATCCAATATTTCTAGGAAATGTTTTAGGGTAGTTTATTTTATTTTAATATTTTTTTATCCTTATATACCTGACATTAACTTTTAACCACGTAAAATAATATTAATTACAGAAGATTCTATTCATAATGTCCAAAAATAAAAGGTACCTGTTTACTCAATTTTTAAATTCTGAATCAAAATACTGAATCATTTTTTCTAAAATTCATGAAATTGAATTCGCAGAAATTAATTTTATATTAATTCACCATGTCCAAACCATAATGAATATTTTTAATAAATAAAACCAATCAAAAGATAGACAACTGTTCATGTCCAATTTTACTGTTAAATTACTTCCAATAAATAAAATTGTATAAAATGATAAAAAAATAATACAATTACACATTAAAAAAAATTATATGGAAAACATATATATATATATATATTATATGAAAATGAATTTTCGAATTATGATGCAATTATTTTCACTATTGAAAAAATAAGGATTTTACCATAAAATTTAAAAAAATCAAATGAACTAAATATTGATGTACGATTTATAAATAATATATTTTTTTGAAATATATCCAAAAAATGTGATGAAACAGTTTTTAAAAAGGGTTATCCATCAGATGGTGGTAAAACAGTCTTTTCTAAATATTAGATCATTTTATGATAATAATAAACTTATTTCTAATTTTAAGCCTCTAAAACTCATTGGAAAAATGTAAAATCAAATAAAAAATATGTAATATCATAATATAGTTAATTATTTTTATTACTGCAAATATGAAATGGCTAGGTAATAACAACCATTTAAAAAATTAATATCATTTTCGTTTAATTATTATTCGTATAACTTAGTGTTGTATGAAACATAAGATTTCGGAGAAACTCGATGTTTCTATTGGAGTACGCTATCATAAATATAGTCCCTTTTAAACTAAAATTAATATTAAATTAAAAAATATTTATAGATATGGAAATTTATTCTTCTATAAATACCATGGATATTACACCCTATTAAGAATGTTTCAATATATTCACTATGATTTATTCCCAGATCCACATATTTGTTCAATAGAAAATACAATTATAATTCTATGCAATCTGAATCACATTCGTAGAAATAATGTTCATTTTCCCATATATAATGATTAGTCTTAAATGATATAACTTTTATATATATTTCATTGGATAAGACCCCATATAATGCATTGATTCCTCCAGTGTTAGATTTTAATTCCCTTCTATTAGATTACAAAAAACACCACTATCCACACTATCCACAATTCCAGGTTTTTGTATTATATATACATTCATATATATGGATCATAAAATGTGATACATCTAATTATTTCATAATTGAAAATTATTTTCATCGAAGGTCCAAATTCCATTATGATTAACAACCTCCATCAATGAAACACTAAAATTAATTTTTTACTCTAATAGTATTTTTTTCCCATAATTAATGTAAATACCCTAATAGGGTGTGTGGATTAGGGATTGGGAGATTAAACTAACTGCCCTTTTCGATCATATTTCATTTTAAAACAAATTCTCTTTTCTCTCTCTCCCATATCAATATATGAACAGAAATTAAAGCGTGCATAAGAATAAATAATTTCACACGGTTAATCCTCATAGGGATGGGTCTAAGAGAATACAATAGAAATTTTATGATGCACTTAATCTAGTAAAGTTTTCTTCTATTTATTATTTTTGGATCAGACTACCTCTCCCACTTTGTTTTCAACCTATCATAATATGAAAGTTCACTACTCTCTTAAAAAAGTGTATCAACATATTCATCATAAGATCATCATTTTTTATTGAATAATAACGTTTTATTCCTCATTTAGTGTATTATTACATTTCAAATTCATCCCCCATATGAGAACCCCTTTTCCACAGAATGACTGGGAAATATCAATCATTTATGATTATTTTGGGTTTCCTATACATATCATTATAGACTTGATTGAAACATTTATTCTGTAAACCAAAATCATTTTATGAGAAACACCTTTTAAGGGAAACACTCTTTATATGAAACTCATTTTTCATTCAACTACTATGTGATTAAGTTCCCAATATGTATCGAAGGATTGATCTTCTAAAATGAAGGGGTAACCTTATATTTATAGACCCCACCAAACCAATTCACAAGATCATTTCCATCCTTCATTTTCACATGTAAACTTTTCCTTGAGTATGTAATACAATATTTGATATATCCTTGAGAATTTAAATTTCATTCAAGTGGATCAAATCATCAATATTTCACTATCACATAAAAATATCCTTTTTCCAGACTAACTCATCTTTCTCGGAAATGAAAATAATTTGGGTTATTATTTCTAATTTCATATATTGATTTGGTGATCCAAAAATGTGTCTTTCATTGAATATTCCAACCAACCGTCAATAATCTGCTCAGCATAAATTTTAAAAATAATTATCTATTCTATAATTTTGGAATCTATAAACTTTGAAAAAACTAGGAAATAGATCCACATGGAATAAGATATTATTTTCTGCCTCTTAAGAGTCTATTCATTTCTCTTATTTATTTTCCTATATAGATTCTCAAAAATCTATCTATAACTCCACAAATAATCATGGGATACTATTTTATCATCAAACACAATCACCAGAAAACACTATGATGTTCTCTAGAGTTATTTTCCCCGATATTTCTTCCTATGATGGTTTATATATATATATATATATGCACATCCTTCAACTTTTTTGTTTTAATCATGGGTTATATCATAAGAAGACAATACACCCTATTTATCAATATGATTTCTAATAATATAATATGACTAATTGGTGGATAAAATTATTGGATGAGACATATACATATTACCCAATATGATGTCAGTTTGTGGGGGGGGGGTACATACAAAGCTATTGATGTGTTGATTTATCAAATAATGAAACTATTTAATTTCAATTTCAACAATGATTTTTATTAATTACAAATGAACTTTGGATATGTATTGTATATTTTATTCATTATTTATAATGATTAATTTGTTTTAGTTAATTAGTGATGGGTGGGGATTTAAATAGACCAATGGTGTATCTTTTGGTATAATTAGAAAAATATTTAGGAATTTGGTTTATTCATTACTATTTATTTCTATGCCTATCATATGGTATTGAATAAAAGATAATTTGATCAAATATGTACATAAAAACATGTAATATATGATTAAGAGGAATTTATAATTCTATAATTATCATTTCTTCCATGAAATATTATTTATTACATGTTTATTTTGTAACATATTTTAATACACCGTTTCCTATAATGAGACATTGAGATCACCCTTATTATAATTTCATTTCCATGGGATAGAAAAATATTTATTACCCTTGATATATCTTGTATAATGACATGTCTCAAAAATTCAGTGGATATAATGATTTACTTATTAATAATGTGGAAAAAATATCAATTTAGTGAAAGTGACATGACTTCTATTAATCAAATATGTTTCTTTATTCCTTAAAAATGGAATACTAGAAGTTCATGATGATGTATGTGAACATTAATTTTATATTAATTTCTTAATTGGGGTATTATTATGTCAGGTTCATCATCATTGTTTTCAGTGCATGGTTTAGATATCCTTGGATGATTAGATGTCCTAACAGTTAAAAATACCTTCATTCGTTGATATGATATCGTAGAGAATAACTAAAAATTTATACATAAAAAAGAATGTTAATTTTTTTAATATTTTATATTTTATAATTTCTGGGAATTAGTGTGTCCTAACGTTAATGGAAACCCAATGATTAGGTGAAATATCCCAGTTCCGGAAGCCACCCAGAGGCGCCCCGTACCAGGTTGGTCACATGGCCTCAAGCCCATTTCCCCGAATGCTAGAGGCTTCCTACTAGCAGTGAGGGAATTAGGTGTGATGATGTGGAAAATATTCCCTCATTGGTAGAGTACATAGTGGAAGAAAACAACACACAATAGCGGACGAAGTAAATATCCAACAACATAAAACAGTGGAAAATTGATAAATAAACAATTGGATCATAAATATATTTAAATGGTTCATGACACATATATGTCTTGTAAAGGAGCCAAACAAGTAAAAATGAGGAATACAGTACTATACCAATGTACAAAAGACAAATATATGAGAAAATCCGTAGCATCGCAAGCCTCGTCTTGGTCTCATACTCTCTAGCTCCAATGGAATCAAGTACCTGAAGTCGAATGGAACATTCTCTTCTCTATCCCTGCATCAATATAATCTGTTTGGGCCCAAAAGCATGGCCCAAACAAGGTGTGAGACTAAATCCCGGTATGTAACCACCCAAAGAACTCCGACTAACAGTTCCTGGAGTATATGGTAGGTAAAATTACCGAAAGAAATAAGAAAGGAAGCTCTAAGCAGTAATCAATCCACTGTTTAAGAATTCAAAACACCATACAGCATGCAACAAAAAAATAGATAACCCAAAAGGTAACCCTATGGGAAGTACCAACAGCCAATGCCCTCTGGTCCTACCTATCAAGTACAATCAACCCTCTGAGAAGCACACATAGTCTCACCCCTTTGGTTTAGCTAATGTATAGTCTCTCTTAGGAAGCAGTCACCATCAATTACCCCAGTGTCTCGTATCGTACTAAAGGCACATTGGGGAAGAACATAACGTCAATAATACATGTGGCCCACATAGAGGATGTACAGACAGTCTAAGGAAGCACTCAACATCAATTCCCCATGATGTCTCTCATCATATAATTATAAAGACACTCTGGAGAAGCCCTCAACATCAATTCTCCATATAGCCTATACCCCAGGTTCTCACAACCCTATGTAATTCATACATGTGTAGTAGCATGTAATGGACCACATTAAACTAAATAAAAACTTTTCTAGCATTCTAAAACATAATAGAATAACAGAAGAACGTGCACACCATCCTATAATACTAGTCATGGATAGCTAACAACATCCTAACAAGAAAACAAGACCCAAAGGTTAAAAAAATGAAAAACATGCATGGGAAATACGTCCAAAGAACAAAAATTTACCCTATTCACAATCATTAAACATCTAATCAAGAATACCAGTATATTAGAGAAGTAATAGGGATAAAATGGTAAATGCGCAATACCCCATTCAAGGGTATTTGGAGAAATTGCACATATAACTCCAAGACATCCCACATAATGGCACAAACCACCTACCTTGGAGTTAGGAGATCATTATAGATGATCCTTGGATCTTGAATCTTTTTAGAACACCATAGTTCTACGAAAATGTCTAAAACGCTCAACCCACATTAACTAGGAAAAGAAGAGAAAACATGAAACGAGGTTCCATCCAAAGATAGAACTCACAAATGAAATTCCAACGCAACTGAATGTGTTCGATTCAAAGAATGGAGGGAGGCTCTTGTGTTCGTCGAACATACGCAGCCATACGGGTTCTCTCGGATGAAGGCGACCTAAGAGAAGTCGATTCTAGAGATTAGATGCAACCCCGACGAATTTACTGAAAAAAAATGAAAGCACATAGTGTGTAATTTTGAAGTACATGGTGTGTACTCTCCTTTTTCGTACTCCTCTTTAAGAATACTCCAAGTCACTCCCACATGACCCTTTGTGTGGCTACTACATGGCCATCACACAGCCTACTGCAACAAGGAACTACACGGCGTGTAAACATAAAGTATATGGCGTGTACTTAGAAAATTTCTAGAATTTCCTATTTTTTTCAAAAACTACCAGAAAACATAAAAAATACATGAAAAGAATGTTCGGGTTCTTACAAACTTACCCCCTAAAAGAAATTTTTCCCAAATCTCCATAGTGTAGTGTAGAAGAAGAAACCCCTAACAATTCTGACCACTAAGCTCGTACATCGGCCTCCCTCTGCCAAGTCTCGTTCTGTACTCGCCCATACTGCCACAACACTCATACCAAGGGAACAGACTAGCCACAGAGAACCTCTATACTGCGGTCCACAATAAGAATAGGATTCTTCTCAAATGATGCATCCACTTAGAGCTCAACCTCCTCGGGATGAAAGACATGAGATGTGTCTGAAAAGTAATTTCGAAGATGAGAAATGTGGAAGGCATCTTTCATTTCTCGGTACCTCTGAGGTAACTACAATCGATAGGAAACCTACCCCACCCTCTCCAGCACCACAAATGGCCTGACATACCTTTGTGAAAGCTTAACCTATCTCCTAACATTCTTGTGTCCCAACATTGGTGTGACAGGAAGGAAACCCTGATCCCCGACCTCGAACATCAGATGTCTTCTCCACTGATCAGTATAATACATCTATTATGACATTGTAATAGCCACCCTCTTCTGAATCTACTCTATCAGCTATGTGGTCTCCTGAACAAGATGAGGTCCTAGCAAAGCTACCTCTCTAGCCTCTAGCCAACATAAAGGTGATCAGCATGGCCTACCATACAGAGCATTATACGGTGTTATCTGAATAGTTTCTTGAAAACTATTATGTAGTTAAACTCCACATGAGGTATATGATTCTTCCATGAACATCCCAAATCCAGAATGCATGCTCGAAGCATGTCCTCAAGCACTTGAATCGTATGCTCGGACTGGCCATCCGTCTAGGGATGGCATGTTGTACTCAAAATTACATGTGTTCCCAAAGATTTCTGACACCCCTACCAAACCCGATAAATAAAATGGGAATTCTTGTCTGAAAAAATTGAGTTTTTAACTCCATGGAGACATACAATCTCCAGGATGTACAACCGCCCCATCTCATCAACAATGATGGTATCCTTGATCAGCAAGAAGTGAGCTTCCTTCATGAGGCAGTCAATGACAACCAAAACTGCATCATTCCCTCAAGGCAATCTCGTAAAAGCGGTCAAGAAGTCCCTCCCAACGTCATTCCACTTCCACTCGAGAATGGGTAAATACCGCAAAAACCCTATTGGTCACTCATGCTCTGCCTTCACCTACTGATAGGTGTGACACCTCATGAAGAAACATACAATGTCCCTCTTCATACCTGACCACCAATACTGATAGTGTAGATCATGATACATCTTGGTGACACCAGGATGAACTGCCCATGATGTGTTGAGGTAACAACTATTGAAGATAGAAAAGTTTTCCCCTACCTTTTTTACACCTCCAAAAGAATCGTAGAGAATAGATCCATAAGCTGCCACTCACTAATGGCATCATGAATTGCATGTCTCTCAGTCCTCTTACTCAACGCATCATCCACCACGTTACCTTGCCCTGGTGTGTAGGCAAGCTCAACGTCAAAATACTAAAGGAACTCAACCTACCTTCGCTGTCTCAATTTCAGATAACGCTGAGTAAATATCTACTTGAGACTTTTGTGGTGGATGAAAACCACAAAATGCTCTCCCAAAAGATAGTGTCTCGAATCGCATAAGGAATGAACAACATCATCCAACTCCAGATCGTGCGTTGGGTAATTCCTCTCATGTGGCCTCAACTACTTAGACTCGTACACTACGACTCCATCTCCCTATATAAGGACTTCTCCTAGCCCGATACCTAATGATTCACAATACAAAATATAGCTCTTGCTGAGCTCTTCAAAACCTAGTATCAGGGATGAATTCAACCACCCTTTAAACTCCTGATAGGGTTACTCACAAGGATCTAACCATATGAACACCGCACCCTTCTTAGTCAGGCTCATCAGTGGTCGTTCTAAGCATGAAAAGGCATTATGAAACATATGTAGTATCTAGCATGCCCTATAAAACTATGCACATGAAAGACGTTCTCTGGATGGTCCCAAGAAACTACCATTATCACTTTCTCTTGGCCTAATGATACTCTTGCCTCTGGGATAACAAGACCTAAGAAGTGAATCTGGTCCATCCAAAACTAGAATTTTGAGATCTTAGAATATAACTAAGGCTCCATTAGTGTACTCAAAATGATCTCAAGATTGTAATCCTGGTCATGTCGAGTGTGATAGTACACGAAGATATCATCCATGAAAACAACCACAAAGGAATCCAAGTATAGTTGGAACACTTGGTTCATCAGTGCCATGAAAACTACAGGTGCGTTCGTTCTACCAAACAAAATAACCACCTAATTGTATACACCATACCGGCTCTGGATGGTTGTAATTCCTCCGAACCCATGAGTCTCAGGTCCCGCTCTGCTCACCTGGACATCCCATTCTCCCTTATGAAGAAAGGATCCTCCCTCTGGTGATCTGAAACTCACCCTACGATAATAGAAATTGACAACTGCCAGGAAAGGAAAAAACCAGTCTATTCTGATAATGACATCTTAGTCTTCCATCTCTTGGACATAGAGTTCCCATAGAATGTGACATCCACCAACCTATAGAGGGAATCTACAATGATATATACTAGCTGTTCTAGTTCCCAAACAAGTGTCTAGCGTCAAAATATCAGCAGAATAAACGATGCAGATTCCAAGGCTCTCCACACTAGGAACATATAAAATTCTATGGGAAGCCCATGTATCAAAAAGATTATAAGCTAAAACTGAGGCTATTAAGATATTACCTCTAGTAGTAGAAGGTCTCAGATCCATCTTCAGACAGGTCCACTGCACTGTATGTGTCTGGAATATACTACGAACCTGTGACCATGCATGACCACTCTGAACTGATCCACCATATTGTCGTTGAAAACCGGGCGACTGACTACCATGCCCACGACCTCCACCTCAGCTCGAACGGATGGAAGAACTCCAGATCCAAGACTAGTGAGAAACTGGTGAAGCGGCTCCAGAACAAGGAGTCATAGAAGAACCCCTGTCACCAACTACTGGTGAGAAGAACTGTCAAAAGTGCTGAATGTTTCCCATCTTGCTTCAAGATCGGTACTCCACCGGGTCCCTTGGGAAATGTGGCCTCATATGCCCACTTCTCCCACACTGTTAGAACACCACATGGCTACCGGAAGATACATTCCTCCTAAATTGAAGGTATTTATGAACCTTATAAAACCTTCATGAAACTGTGCATCAGAACCTGTGTCTAGAATGATGGCTGGTTCCAAGACTAGCAAAGTAGAGGAAGTCTCGGTGGCATGACTCTCCATGTTCAGACACACACCTTAAGTTAAGATTAATAGGTACTGAGACATGGATGTGAACTAAGGAAACAAGAGAAATAAATAACTCATGTTTTACAAAACATGACTGCACAACATGTTCATTTCCTATTTGGCGTGTTCTCTGAAGTCATTTACATGGGAATGTACTCCTACATAACTGGTCGTGTAACACCCCAAACACATGGCATGTTGTCTTAACACAGGGCGTGTACATGAATCCTCTTCCCCTGCCCGAGTCCTTCTACGTGGTTAAGCCACACTACTCTCCTAAGACAAGAATACATGGCATGTACAAGATAGAAACAACGTGTTCTAGACAAGCTTCACATGGCCCGTGTTGTTAGTGACACAACCTGACACATGGCTCCACCTAAAAAGCGTGTTCTAGACAGGCACGTCATGTTTTTGATAGGATAACACTGACTTGTGTAGTTCATGACACACCCGTGTACCTGGGTCAGAATACACGGCGTATTTTGATAGCACACAACATGTATTAGACATGACACGGCCATCCTGGGTGGTTAGTGACACATGTGGTCATGTGGTCGACATGATACGATGTATAGGGAAGATACACAATGTTTTCACTCCAGATTCTTCCCACCTCGTGTCTCTGTCCACACGGCCTACGACATTGTCAGAGACTATATAGAATATACATAGAGTACACTGAGTATACTTAGGAAAAAATTATTCATCCCAAAGAGAAGAACACATGGAATTTACATAACATTACACGACATGTATTCTGGGATTTTCCAACCAGTAAGCCTTAGAAACCACTCTGGAACCCATAAAAACACCGAACCAAATTTTAAAAGTCCGAAATTCCAATCCATGAGGGCCTATACTCCCTACGAATCATAGATTTCCATCTTATGCACATCATAACATATAAAACAAGGAAATGTTCATTCATATTTTGGTCCATGATGGCCCATAACACCTCAAGAAAAAAAAATTGGCGTTCATTCAAGCAAAAATATACACAAACAATACCTTATCAAACAGCAGGTATTTTTATCATGGAAACTAACACAACAACATTCATATTTTACACATCATTTATCACAATAACATGTGAATCACTAATGCCTCCTAGGTGGAATGGAAACAATGCATGACATGTGATTTTTAGAAAGTGCCTATATGATGAATGTGATGGCATACCCTCATCTCATCAGGATGCAACATAAATAGAACCTGAGTAATGTCAACAATTACTGCACAATAAATGTGATTCACCCAATGATGAAAATCAAATCAACTATAAAATTTCAAAACCATAAAAATTGCAATAAAAATGTAGATTGGCTTTTCCTTGTACACAGGTTAGCTACTCCTAGGCACAACTTATTACCATGATTCAATTCTTTCATATCCCTAGCTGAGGGATCCAAACATTAATTGAAGAGAAAATAATCCTCTGATACCACCTTGTAATGTCCCGGTTCTAGAAGCCACCCAGAGGCGCCTCGTACCCGGTTGGTCACATGGCCTCATGCGCATTTCCCCGAATGATAGAGGCTGTCGAATAGCAGCAAAGACCTTAGGTGTGATGGTGGGAAATCTCTACCCCCATTGACAGAGTACAAAATGGAAGTATAAAACACACAATAGTGGAATAAGTAAATATACAACAACAGTAAGCATCAGAAGATTGATAAATAAACAACTGGAGCATTAATATATATAAATGATGCATGATACATATATGTCTTGGAAAGCATCCAAACAAGTAACAATATTTAATACAATACTAATCCAAAGTACAAAAGAAAAATATATGAGAAACTCCTCAGCATCGCAAGCCTCATATTAGTCCCATTCTCTCCAGCTCCAATGCAATCATGTACGTAGAGTCGGAGGGAATTTTCCCTTTTCTATACCTGCAACAATAGAATTTATTTGGGACAATAAGCATGGCCCAAATAAGGTGTGAGACTAAATACTAGTAGTAAACCACTCGAAGATCTGTTCCTAACATTCAGTGAGTATATGGCAGGTAAAAGTACAGAATGCAATAAACAAGGAAACACTAAGCAGTAAACAATCCATCATTTAAGCATTGAAAACAACAAACAACATGCAACAGTAAAATAGATAACACAATAGGTAACCCTCTGGGATGCACCCATAGTCAATCACCTTTGGTGCTAAATTTCAGGTACAAGCAACCCTATGGGCAGCACCGATAGTCTTACCCCTCTAGTTCAGCTAATGTATAGACTCTCTGAGGATGCACTCACCATCAATTCCCCCTATAGTCTCATATCTTACTAAAGGGGCTCTAGGGAAGAACTCAATGTCAATTCCCACTGTAGCCCACATCGAGGAACTACAGACACTCCGGGAAGCACTCAACGTCAATTCCCTCTTGTGTTCTCACATTTTATAATTATAAAGACACTCTGGAGTGGCCCTCATTGTCAATTCACCCTATGGTCAATACACCAGGTTCTCATCGCCCTGTGTATGTCAAGAAATTGTAGCAGTGTGTAATTTCCCATGTAAACCTCATGAACTACTTGGCTATCATTCTACAGCACAATAGCATAATATATGAATAGACACACCATCCTATAATACTAGGCATGGATAGAAAACAATAGCCTAACAGGAATACAAGACCCAGAGGTCAAAATAGGCAAAACATGCAAGTGCAATACATCCAAATCACAAAAATTAACCCTATTCACAATCAATAAATAGATTCTCAGTCATACCAGCATAGCAGAGAAGCAATAGGGCTAAAAAGGTAAACGTGCAATACCCCATTCATGGAGAAATTGCACATATAACTCAACGACATTCTACATAAAGCCCCAAACCACCTACCTCGGGGTTAGGAGATCAATATAATTGATCCTAGAATCATGAATCTCCTTATAATATCACAGATCTAGGAAATCGTCTAAAACATTCAACCCACAATAACATAGAAAATAATATAAAACATGAAACAAGGTTCCATCTGAAGAAAGAAATTCCCACTATGATTCCAATGCAACCGACGGTGATCAATTGGTAGGATGGATAGAGGCTCAGGGGTTCGTTGATGATCCACAGACATAAAGGTTCTCTCGAAAAAAGATGACCTAAAATAAGTCGATTATGGCGATTAGACGCGACCCCAATGCGTTTAATGAAATAAAAGAAAGTACAATGTGTGTACTTTTTAAGTACATGATGTGTAATTAACTCTTTCATACTTCTCTTTAAGCAGCCTCCAATCCACTCCCACATGGCCGTGTGTGTGGCTATTACATGGGCAACACATGGACGGCTGTGACAAAAAAGTACACGATGTTTACTCATAATGTACACGGCATGTACTAGGAAAATTTCCAGAATTTCATGTTTTTCTCAAAAACGACCAGAAAAGGAAAAACATACCTGAGAAGAAGGTCTGGGTTCTTACATTATGTTTATTTATAGGAAAACATATTTAAATTAATATTAAATATATATTTTGTGATTCTCCTAGAATTTATATCCCTATCTCGATACAAGAAAATAGATGAGGTAAAGGAACAGATGATCCTGGGGGTTTTCACCACAAAAAAGGTAGGTCTCATATCAAAATTATTTTAACTAAGGTGACAAGTTATGGGACAAAGAGAGTAGACCTATGTAGACATTGCTAAGGGTTGTTCATTGGAAATTCCCAAGATCTTTCTAAACAATTATGTTGGATTTGTATATAATTTTGTTATAGAACCTAATATGAAAAAAACAATTGATAACCTAGTTTAAAGAGTAATGTTATATGATGAAATATGTGTGGAATTAATTATGTGAATCTATCAAAGGTTTATGTTACGTTGTCCCATTAGAAAACATCAAATTTTTTTGTCTTCATATTCCTACTATAATTTATTATGTTCTTATTGGATATTATATAATGTATTTCTTATAATTTTTTTGGACTCAATATCCTAAAAATGAATAAGTAAAATCTATTTATATATAAATCATTAAATTGTATCAACCAACATAAAGATATCATAATTGTTATTTTTCATCTAAAAAATAAAACATACCCATGGTATTATTAATATTTAATACCAAGTCTCTTTATCTCAACTATGATAGTGAGTTTGATGTATTAGTAGAAATATTACCTTTCTAATACCCGATATTATATTGATAGTACATAGAAATTAATGTTGTTAGAGGAAAATATATTTATGTGTGGAGAACGAATATAACACGCAGATAATTTTAATTATATTTTTGTAAAATGAAATTTTTTATATGGGTTCCTTTGTAAACAACAAAGAACCAAAAAACCAAACAAATTTAAATATTAATTATAATATAGAAATTTAATGTTGTGTTATAATGATATGTGATAAAATTCATGAAATATATTTAAATATAAATGAAATGGTCTATTTCAATAGTAATTTTCATATGGAAGTCTATAATCATTGAAATGTAGTTTATAAGATCAAAATATTATAAAAATGTATTTTGTAAAATTATTTTTTAACATTAATTATTAATATAATTATATTTTGGAATATATATATATATATATTAAATATATATGAAGAAATATTTAAAAATAAAATGATTCAAAATAGGAGTGAGAAATATAAAATTTTTAATGGTTATTTTCATATGAATACAATTTTCATTTTAATTTAAAATATTATCTAAAAATGAAATCCTAAAAATTATAAAATTTAATTTTTTTCTCAAAAATAACATTAATTTTTTATATAAAAAATTATCATTAAATAAATAATTTACAATTTTATGAAATAATTAATTTTTAGGTGAATAATGATAAATATATTATTTATGAAATCAATAATATTTTTGGAATTTTTTACATAAAAATGGCTAGGAATGTTTTAAACCCTTTAACTCATAATATATTTATTTAACATATAGAACTATATGATATAAAAATTGAATATATATAATAAAAAACATTACATTATTATTTTATAACATAATTATTATTTTCAAACATCAAATTCCTTATTTCATATCAATTCATTAAATATGATTTTGGTAAATGTTTGTTTTTAGTGGACTAAAGAATAAATTTTATTTGTATCATTATAAAATATTTTATTTCAGGAAAATTAGTGGAATCGATAATTTTTTCATAATAATAATTTTAATCATAAACAGATAAATTGTATAAAATGTTTTTTTCTAAAATATTTTTAGTAATATAAAAATTAATTACATATAAAAATATATTTTTCTGATAAAAAGTATTTTTATATTTGGAATCATTAGATTAAAATTACAAAATATTTTATTTTTTAGTTATATTATTTAAGATTAAATTTACCTGAAAATAAACTGTTCACCATTAAAAGTAGAAAATGTTAAAAGGAAATATCGGAGGGTTAAATACTTCAAAACATATTCAATACATAACTGAAAATGAATTGTTAAAGGAATTAATAAAATAACTAAAATCCCACTCAATTATTTTAAACTCTTCCTTCACAATATGTTTAAAAATAATAATCACTTTTAATTAGAATTTAATATATAAATATGGTATTCCATTCAATTATTAACAAAATCAACTCAAACAGATATCTCTTATAATTATATAGTATTTGATGAAACCAATATATTACATAGTATCTCCTCCAATAATTTTTTATCTCTTATAAGATTTTTTTTCTCTCCAAAGTCGTACTATAGGGATCTTTATGCTGTTATAAATGTGGGAAATTTCAAAGGGAGAGGTAAAGACATCATCCTGCATACATGCATAAACCCACCTCTATTAAACACGTACTTATTCATTAATCATTTCCTTAAATGTATGATTCTACATGTATATATAATTTAATAATATAATAAATATTATATTATTAATATTCATAAGTTATAAACTTTTACATATCATCAACTATTTTTACTAAAATAATAATGGCATTTGTCATTATGTGCATACTACCACCCCTATGAACGCGACATGTTTTGTTTTCATCTAATATTTTATTTTTTAAAAAAATATAATAAATTATAATTCATAATTTTATATTTAGAAAAATAATATCATTATGAATCTATAATGAAAAAATAATTCATATAAAATCACTTCATTAACAATACTCACCCATATATTATCACTTCTTCTAGTCTGAGACAAGTGAAAAACATAAATGGAGAATGTTAAAAATCTCATTCATGGATGACTATAGAGTTTATCCTACACTGAATTAGTGGTATTTATTATAAATTATTTGTAAATAATAAGTGTTTATGATCCTATTTGAGTAAGTATCGTGCTTAAAAAAGGATTCACATCTATCACATATCATTAAATATTATCTTTGAAGATGTTTTGTTTGAATATTGATCAATAATATTTATGTGACATGATAAAGTATAAATAATATTTTAAGACAAGGATAATGATGAATTATATAGATAGAGTAACTTCATTTTATTTGAAATTACATTATATCGATATAATTTACCAATAGTTTTGATTAGTGTTTAGTAAAAAAATCATCCATCCCTGAGAAATAATACTCGTCAGCTCCATCAATCTTATAGGAGAAAATATATCAACATGAGAAATATAAAAAAATGTATAATACTAATTTGAATATGGGAATAAATTATTCATGGGTAGTAATGATTATTAAAATGTGCAATGTAATAGGTGAATGGATCACATGAGTTTGTGAGTACTATGGGAGGGTGTGAGTGTCTGTGTTTTCTTTGGTGGACTCAGTTACATTCATCAAATGATTAATGGAATTCAGATTATTTTTAATTATTGTTTGGGAATAAGTTTATTCAATGTGGGGTAACAGAATAGTGGGATCTATTCACACTCTGTTGAATGACACAAAAAAAGTCATGAGAATTCATCAAATTGATCTATGTCATACGCTCCTTCCCATGTTATAATCTTCAAGATACAACATGGAAGGGTTTTATTTACAAATAACCATGAAACCTACCACTTTTTTAAATAAAAAAATACCAAATTAGAAGATATAGAACCAATATTAAAAAAAACATCCTTACCATGATGACCAAACAACATAAAATTGTGATGTGACTTCATGAGTCAGATTTTACCGTAAATTCAAGATGAAAACCATAGAAGGGTACTTATTAAAATAACCATTATTTCAGTATATAGTTATAATATTGAAAATAGAAAGAATTTGAAGTAAAGAAAAGAAAGATATTCTGCCACACATTTAATAAGAACTAACCAAATTATTGATTCATAAGGGCATGTTCAAGATGAAATGTCCACATGAAGGTGAACCTAACCGTTGTCCATAATAAATATACTATAAAATGAAAATATGAATTGACTAATGATGAATAAATCTATGAGTAATATACTTGTCTAAAAATATTTTCAAATATCATATGATTCATTTATATCTCTACAAGAAAAAGGAAAAATCAGTAATGGATGAAAGAAGTGATGAATGGTTTTTTAAAATTTTTAATTGGGATAAATGTTTTGGAATAAATTCCTATTTGAATACAAGGTATATTAATACATATTTATATTTTTTTATATTCATATATTTATGAATTATTCATTTATAAATATATTGTTTCATTTATTTATTTATTATAGATGAATGTTGATACTAAAGGAATTGAAAATATATATCATCATCAACCGTGATATTAGATGATTTGTGAAGTAGCAAGAAATATTTGATGGATTGTAAAATGATATAAGTAGATTTTCCATTATTGTAGTAATTATTATTCATGAGTCCATGATGAAAAGTATAGCGAAAAATTCATGCAAATCATGTGGGTTTCAATGGGTGATTTTGAAGAATAAACATGGCACATATTGTATGATCATGAAGTAAAAATAATTTTTCATAAAAGTAGTTTTAGGATAATATGATGAGGCATCGATTCATGGATCAAGTCGTAGTTAGTGAACATAAGGATCCATGATATTTTAATTGTGGATTATCATTTTAATTCATATACAGTATTTACATTGAATATTGAATACCAATAAAATTAACAATGATGAATTAATAATCTGAATTTGAATGGATTTATAATATATATATATATATATATATATATATATATTAAGCCATTGATTTTTATGTGTTCCACATTGATTCATGAATAATAATTTTGTTTTCAAAATAAATGATATATGACTCTATTCTATCCATTTCACATATGTTTTGAGTATATTCTAAGATGAATAGTTATATTTTAAAATATTATTCACAAAAAAAGGAGTTGTGAATTCATAATAAATTAATAGAGTGTCGTACAGTTCAATATCATTGGATAAAGAGAATTCGAGATATAATTTTTCAATTTTGTATGTGGAATATGTACCTAACTATTTTCATAGATCTACTATCAATATAAAAATAATATATGTTCATTTAATAATAATTTGAATGAATATATATAATAATAATAGGATGAGAAAAATTATATCACTCTGATTTATAATAAATGTATAATATAGTGGTGGGAATTTTTTATGATTCAACAAACATGAATCTGTAGAGTAATTTCATGACATACTATTTAAGGATTAAAAAATTACTATATAAGAATAATTTTATCTGTACTCAAGGTTTATATGATAATTTCCCTCCCCCAATGAAATATAGGTTACAAAAAATCATAGTCCGGATTATTATCGTGATGATCATCTGTTAAAAATATTTCATTATACCATCCAATGTGATTAAGACAGAATTCATGGTATCACCAAGGATTATACATTATTGTTGAAAGGTGAGCCTTTTTAATCTTCTATCAAAAGTTTGTGTGTACTACAAAACCAAGTAAGGTTGTCATAATACTATTTTAAATTTCCTATATTTATCTAATGGAAAAATGATAAAAATATTGAATTGTAATAAAAAGGTACGAATACTGAATACCCCTTATTATTGTTGATAATATCACACGTGGTGTTATCAATTGTTGTAAATGGTAAGGTTTGCCTCTCTTAGAACCAATGTATAATGTGTGGTATCTTATTATGGTCAATTATTCTTTCAAAAATAATAATATATTGAAATTTTGTGGTGAATTATATATATATATGATTAGATTTTTGTTTCATTAAAGGAATTTTGTAACATGATCTACATGAAGAAATGGTGTTTGAAGAGGTTGTGCCTCTCTCTAATCAATGATGTTGAATATAATTCGATATCTCATTATAAAATACATGAAAGATATTTTTTTGATTATTTTATTTCAAATTAATAATATAGAAATACATATACCCTCTTTTTTAAATTAATACTAATTATCATGTGATCATGAGTTATGTGGAATTATTTTAAAAATTTATCAAAAGAAGAAGAAAAAATTTTAGTAGATCGTATATTATTATATTCCCCTAATATATCATTTTTTATATTTAATGAAATTATATATTAGTTTCCCCATGAAATATATATATTTGATTATGGGATTCAATAATGAATGAAAATATAAATAATTGGTGTTAACCGAGTATATATTTTTATTAATTGTCTGATGTTTTTTCTTATTCTAAAATGTCCATATTTGGAAATAAAAATGTACAATATATTCAAGATATACTTATGATGTTTTTATCAAATTATGAAAAAGTTATTACATCTAGATTTTGTCCATTCGAGGGTTCCACTAAAAAACATCCATTATTTATTAATAAGATCATTTCATCAGCTAATCATTTCTCTAATAATATTATGATGAAAATATACTATATCTACATCTTTATAATGACTTTTATAAAAAATATTACCTAAATAATTCATTTTTAAATACAAAATATATATTATTTTGGTTTTATATAAATGTGAAATAATGTTCCACCATGTCTATTTTAGATAAAAGAACATGTGATGGGCTTAGATCCACATGAATATACCAAATTGTTTTGGAGAATACCCTGTAACAATATTATCATTTTGCTGGACATTCGGGATAGTATAAAGTAAATAGTAGAAGATCATGTTTTTTGGGTAAATTTTGGTGATCCACAATATGTTGGGATTGTAAATTAGATTGATGGAATAGTCCTATAATTGTTATAATTTAATGGAATTCCATGAATATGGTTATAAATAATGATAAATATAAGAAAAAATTATAGGACATAAGATTTTATTTATATAATCAATATTTTTGGATCTGGATGATTATATTGATATTTGAAAATGTGGTGTAAAATGTATGTTACATATGCATATATAAAAAATCAAATCTTGATAAGAAAATAAGACCACTGAGGATTACGAATAATGAATAATCATGCTTACTAACAACACATAATGATGCTATTACTCCAAATAAAATACCACTTTGAAGGTATCAAATTAGATAGGTATGAGAGCATTGGATAATAAATTCAATGAAATTAAGACTCAAAACATTTACAGGAAGTGAAAATTGAGTGTCACATTTAAATGGTATTATGTGAAGTAGAAACCTCCAAAGATTCCACATGGAGGTTTCATGAAGGCCTCCAATGTCCACAATAATAGTGTAGATGTTTGGTTAGAATATATATCGAATGAGCTAAATCTAGATAGGTCAAAAGAAAAATATAGCTCTAAATAAGGGGAAGAAATTACACATGACAAATTATAATTTCATTATATATTGTCATCAAATGTAAACCATTGTGTTGAATAAGTTTGATGTGTGAGGTATAACATTGATAAAAAAAATTCTAAAGATTTATTTAAAATATTACACGAATATTATTGTTCTTAACTAAGATTAATGTATCACTAGGTAATATAACATCTATATTAGGTCATGAGATGATAAAATTCACATTAAAATAAATTCATTAATTTAATAGATCTAAAAAATCTAACAATAAGTTAATAAGGATGAATAAATGTGTATTTAGGTAGATTAGAGGAAATGGACCATCATGATCGGGGAAATTGTCGAAATATTACTATTCTCATTGAGATGAAAACAAGATCTCCCCTATTACCTTACATATTTGATTTCATTTATTTTCACTTAAAATGTAATGAATTGATGTTGATGCATGGTCACTAGGGGATAACCCACAATGTATTGATGGAAACCATTATTGGACAACCTAGTTGATGGTTTCACCATACAATATTGATCAATAATTTCATATTCTAAAAAATTAAATAAATGTTCATATATAATGAATTTGATGTTCATAATATTATTACAAGATAACATTTTGATAATGTAGTAGTTGTTTTGAACATCATAAAGAATGATTAGAAATATGGATTTTGTTGTATTGTCTACATAAAATGTCATTTAATTCATATTCATGGAGGGATCATCCATTGAATTATCCAATGGATTGCCACATTGAGTGTTAGTCATTGGAATAATGTTCAAGAAGTTCGCAAAATCATTATTACCACTAAATATGATCATTATAGAAATTTAATGAAGGAAAATAATAGACTATGTATTACTTCTTTAAATATCATTATTGATAAATTAAAAAATGTAAATAAAATGATAAAAAAACTATAAATAAATAACATTAGATAATAGAATGTTGGATGAGGAACTTTGGATCTTAATACTTATATTTTCAATAGAAATAATTTGAATATTTTGGACAAGATACTAAAAGAGATTAAATATGATATTTAAGCTATATTTTTATATATATTTGAATATTTAATTTTAAAAAACCATAAAATTAACTCATTCATCGAATGAAAATATGATTATTTGTTCCCATTTCATTTTGAATCATTTAATATTATTATTTTTTCAGTTTCACTCTAAATAAAAACCACTTATTTTCTACACTGAGCATGAATCACATTGATATATTGTGAAATGATTGATGAATAATTTCATAGGAATCCTTTGATAACCATTTAATTTTTTTAGTATCTATTATTAATAATGTTGTGTGATGTTAAATAAATTATTCATCATAATGTGGGAGAAAAATTCCAAACATATTTTCATATCATTTAATTGCGGATTTTGAAAATCAAATAACAAGTGCAAGAATGCTGAAGTGACATACTATGAGTTTTGTTTTTTCAAGTACATTTCAATATTATGAGATGATAAATCTTATTGGAGAAAATTGAATCCCAAGATATTGTTTCATGAATATCATATATCATGGAAGATTATGGTTGAAGAAATATCAATGATTGTTAAATAAGTACTATTTATGATGCATGAAAATATTTGAAGAATATTTTATGATAGTGACGAATATTTAATGTGGTGGGATTATATTCAATGTGAAATTAAACTATATTGAATTTTATTATTATGTATTGTTTATAAAATGTAGTACAAAATCGTTCCAATACTGATTATGTCAATAGACCATCTCAACTACACATATAGATGAAAATATAAAAAACCTTGGAGTTATCCCATATATAAATCCTAATGAATCAATGTGGAATAGAACATACATGTGAAGGAATTAGTATAAATTGGTTTTTTTCAGAAGTATCATAATGAACATGTGGTATCACACACTGTGGGAGGTTGTTTGTGTGTTCCTAAGTGGATACCATTACTCACAATGAGTGGATAATGGATCAAGATTTAATATTAATATATTATTTCATTAAATGGTACTTGTTGTAGGATAATGATTTTTTATGATCAATTAGACCACTAATTAATGACACACAAATAAGCTACACATTTTGATCAGATTTATTTGTGTCATTTTATCTATACCATGTTTTCTTCTTCATCTTACCGTGTGCCAGGATATTCTTGAGTGCAATCACTGTTAGAAAATGATTGTGTCAATATTAACATAACTCATGAAAAATCATGAAATAATCTAATAAAAAATTGAATAAAAACCATGATTATCCTAATTTAAAAAAAGTGAACATATCCAATGAAAAGGAAAATATTGAACATTTTAGATATTGATAAAAAATGAGTATGAGTTTTTGTGACTGTGAGTTCCCTTAATTGTGGATATATATACCTCAATAACAAAGTTAAGCAACCATATGTAGATGAATAAAATCTATATTATGGTTGAACTATTTATATGAAGGTGAACCAACCATATATTGGAGTAAAACCGAGCACATGAAGGTGTTCCTACCAAATTGTCAATATGAATATATAGTGTAATGATAACTAAAATTTAACGAATGATGAATATTTTGATAAAATTTATTGTTTTCCTATATTCATTATATATCATGAAATAATTCATCATGATCCCAGATAAAAATTAAGGTGATGCTCAGAACTAAAAAATATTAAATATAAGATGTTTGAAAATCATTATATAAGATTTAATTATGTTAATATCAGTAAACTCAAATATAATGGATAAAAACATACATTCATATTTAGATTTCGAATTGAATGAAGAATAACTTGTGTTATTTTTTATTAATAAGTATATTCTTGGTGAGAGGAACATTGTTGAAAATATTTATAACAACCCGAGATTTTATGAGATATATTCCATTTAATTTCATTTAATTCTGCTATTGTACACTATACCAAGATTATCTTGTACTATACACAACAACGTATTAGCTTAACGTATATGCAAAAATATTCATGGCTCATGATACACACAATTTCAAGTTCATTTTGTGGATATTATTCTATGCAACATTAAGTATATATTTTGTTTAATTTATAAATGAAATATGTTTTTATTATTTTATATTCTACACCAAAGGAATATTTCACTACACACATCCATGACTTGGCTTTCATTACATGCAATCACGAACTTCCTCGATAGCATGTGTAGTACGCAATACCGGATTTAACTAAACAACGATATGTTATTAAAATATTATATAAACTAAACGTTATAAATCGTATTACCTACTTTTGGAAATTTTATAAATTTTATCTTTCAAAATGGACTTCATTCTTGGATTCAGAATATCGAAATTAGCCTAGGGTGAATTTTTGGAATTTGACTGAAAACAATCAATTTTTGATGAATAGTGAAAACAATGAGTTATTGGTTAAAACTGACTTTTTATTTAAATAATAATTTATATTATTAAAATTTATTTTAGGTCAAAATAGATACATAATACCTTTATAAGTTCAATTTAATTAATTGGAGTCATTTTATAATAATTGTAGATATGTAAAAATTTTATTGAACTTTTTACCTTCTATTACCCATCTCCTAGGAGAATTTGCTAATTTATATAAAAAATAATTTTACCTCTTCAGTGAGTGGAAAATAAAAAATCCAAGAAGCACATTTGATATTAGTTTGTTAAATATGTTTCAATAAGATAAAAATAATGTTTGGTGAATATTATCTTTTTACTTTTTTTAACATAGTTAAAAGTAAATAGGGTAATAAGGGGTACAAATGATATTATTATTACCCTAACACATTTTCTAATTCTATTTGATATGTTTAATTCAACCAAAAACAAATTTAGGAATAAAATATTACCCTTTAGGTCCACATTGATTAGATTAGCACATTTATTAATATTTTATTTAAAGAAGATTAAAAATAGTTAAAATCAATGTTTATTAACTAAAACATTTTTTATATAGGGTTATACATAAGTTAAATTCGACTATAAATATTAATTAGAAATAAAAAAATATTTCCTACATAATGGTATTTTATTTATATCTTTTAGACAATAAATTATTCGATTTATTTATGACACAATGATGGTTCATTAATTACCTTATTAATGAAATATTAACATAATTGATATAATAATTACTCAAATAAATGAAATTTGAGAATTTTTATGAATAAAAATATTTTTATTGGTTAATATAACATATTAGGGTTGGTTAGATGAATTGTTTTCGATGTAATAATTCTTTTAATAATTTAGAAAAAACAATATACCAAATAGTGTCAAAATTGACATAAAAGTGTTTTTAAAGAATATTTTATATTATTAATTTATTTAATGGTCCTAAATATCTAAGGTTCTAAAAAAATTCTTATATAATGATATATATGACATTAATGAACCAATTGGGGTTCTATTGGATGATTATTGTAAGTTTCTTAACCATGTAGTGTAAGAATACAAGAAGACACGGTAAAAGATAAATTATTTAACTTAGAGTTAAATCTAAATGATAAGGTTACAATTGTAACCTAAACTTGTATAAAACCTATTGTGCCCCTCACCCCCTCTTATAAAAGGGAACACACATTCACTATAATTCACAAATTAAAAGCCATTTGGCTCAGAAAACCCCTACCAAAATACCCTTTCAACTGTCCTCCCTTAATCCTAGAGGCCTTACTTTAGTCATAAAGACAATCTACCGAGCCCTTTTGATCAAATCAAAAGGATTAACCCGAAGAAGATGTAAATATGTCACCACCTATGTCAAGTTCCTTTCTTCTTCCACTTCGTCTGTCATTGTTGTTTCCATTATAATGTAATAAATCCCATATATTATATTCACTGTGATTTTATTATAAAAATTGTACAACCATATCAGTTATTTTATCCATCCTCTAAATGAAAAAGTCACCACACGTGCGTACGTACGGCTTACCGTCTCCACGTCGTGGTGTAGTTTGTTATTCAAACATTTCATCATTTGGATGGGTATAATAATGAGTATAAATGATATAAATAATAAATATAACATTATTATGATTCTGTATATATGATATAACATCCAATTAAATATGAATTTAATATCAAAATAAAGATATTGTCCCTCGGGCGTACGAATGGACTACTGTCTCCATGATGCGATGAGATTCATTCTCCATGTTATCCATCCATGAATGATTATAAAGAATATATAATAAGTAATAATAAAACATATGACATCATAATGCTACTGGATTTATATATATATATATATATTTCATTTACATCCATTTAATTTAATAAGGAAACCAAAATAGCATTAATGGGTACGTACGGTCTACCGTCTCCATGAAAGGTGTATTTCGTTCCATTTATTGATCTATTATATATATTTATATTATGAATATATATTATATATAAATCATTTTTTACATTTTGGAATTATTTTATCATGATATAAGTAATCATATGAAAAATTACATGTCAAAACACGTATGAATAATTAAAGGATTTTACCCAAAATGATGCATTAACATAGACTTGACAAATGAACTGGTAATATAAAGTCATAAGTGAATAATATTTGATATCATAAATATTATTATGGTTATGTTATAGGTTAATATTTTGTATAAATGCAATTTACACGTGTCTCAATCACATATGGAATAAATTGGACATAAGGTAAGGGATAATTTTGAAATCTCATTTTCATACGAGATTGATTATACGTAAGTATTTACATGGATTATATTTTTCATCCATGTAAATAAATATGTTTTTCATAAAGTGTTAAATATTCTTTTATGTATGTTTAACGTCATGTTTACCCCTATTTGACATTTACATTGTGTTATGGATGGAATCTTTCTTTTGTTTACCATACGAGGAAATTTTTTGACTTTTTTGGTAAAAGTACTAGGACAATGTTTTTTAACTTATATGGTATGGACATATTTTTGCGGTTTCATAAATCCTTTTCATCATAAAGATTAATCTACACAATTTCATGATTATTTTAAATAAAATAAATTTCTTTTAAAATAGCGTGGCATTTTTTGAAAATAAATTGATTTTGAAGAAGAAAGGATATTCTCCTGAATAATTCTTTTCAAGTGTTTTTTCAAAACTATTTTCCATATAAGATGACATTATTTAGCTTGTTTATGTTTCAATTATAATGTATATATTATTTACATGGTTTTATTATGAAGAATTGATATCTATTTTTTTATATGGATTATGTCACGATGATAGGAGGTCTACGAAACCCATTTTATTCTTTGGGTTATGATGTATGATGTATGATTGTTTTTGTGGCACACGTAAGAATGATATCAATATGAGATGTGTGGGACCTATATGTCCATAATATTCATTGGGTAATGATTTTTATCTCACTATATAAACATGGTTGGAACGAAAAGATAATCTGGTTCAGTGATACAGGACTGGAATGAGGAGTGAACTCGATTCAGTAAGGGACTGTGTCCACTGTGATAGTCTTGGCACCAATGTTTTGCCTAATATGGAAATCATATAATGAGATTAATGGTTTTCCACAATTATATGTTTTAGTTTATCATGATTAGTGTTCTATTATGATCTTTGACTTATGTAATTCCATGATTTATGTCATTGATCATGATTTTGATGTTTTATGTTCATGTTTTTACATCAAATGCTTGTGAATTGTTTTTTATGTTCTCCATGTTTACCTTTACTAGGAATTTGAGCTCACCCTTTTTATGTTTTATTTTCCCCATGATATAAAGAAATATTTTTGGTAAGGTAACCATAGAGGTTGATCTTTATGGGGGATGTTGAAGATCATTCAACTTTATTAGGAGATTACGTTCCGACCTTCTGAAGACAATAAAATAATACGATCTTTGGGAGTATGTGTTTTTCATGTATTAAGTATTCCAAAAAACTAATGTAATGTCTATGTATTTCAAGCTTTCGGTCTTTACAGTTTTTATCATAGTGAAGGTTTTGTTAACATTTTGAAACTAGGATCTGAAAAAAAACATTAGTGAGATCCTAAGAGATATTTCTAAGATATGTATAGGGATGTTCCTAAGGTTATGTATAAGTATAGGACATAGTCCTAGAATTATGATAACTATCATGAATAACCTAGGATTAAACCTATGATGTTAGAGATTGAAATTACTCCCCTTGATTATGTTGTTTTCCTAGAATGATTTGTTCCTCTCACACTATTCTTTTTGGGTTTTATAAAATGGATGGAAACCAGAAGATTCATGTTAATGGAAAATATGATGGACAATGGAATTATATTCGTAATGATCAAGAAAATGAAATGGGATTTGGAAGGCGAAACAACGTTATTATGCTTAATAAGAAATATTCTAATATGATCAATAATCTCAACTTTCGTAAGTTTCCTGACTCAGTTAATAAGAGAAAGGAGTTTAATTATGATCATAGAGGAATGAAAGTTCAATTTCCATCATTTAAATCATGTAGGAAGATACATCAAGGAAAATGCTTCAAAGGAACTAGAAGATGCTTTGGATGTGGAAAAGAAGGACCCAAATTCTGTAATTGAAAAGGAAAAGGTTCAGTTAACACCATGGACAAGGGAAATGGTATTTATAAGACATCAACAATGGTTAAATGCTTTAAATGTGTAATATACAGGAATTATGCAATCCAATGCCCTAAGGTAAAATCTAATGAAGAGAATCCGCATGGTCGTATGAATAGTTTTTATGTTGATGATGATGATGAGACTACAAATGAAATATGAGATGAAAGAAGTGTTGAGGAATAAAATGATGAAGCTCAGTCAATGTTTTAATAATGTATTGGAATGATTGTATATTTATCATGAGTAATGTTGTCTAGTTAATTTAATAGTAATATTGAATAAAGAATCATCTAAGGATTGTTACACTATTTTTTTCCTAAAGTATTTGGAATTATATGATGAATGGTACTGGAAAAAACAAGAAGGTTTATTCAGATATTTTTCAAAAGTAGATGATATTCGCATAATAAAGGGATAAAGATAAAATAATATGTCGGATATTAACTCCTGAAAAGTAATTTTAATTCAAAATCAAAAATAGAGAGCACACAACCAAAGTCATCAAGGAAGGAGAAAATAATAGTGACTAAGAGCATCACTTCTGACAGTGAATTTGCAATCATCGGGTAGATATCTCAAGCTAGTGTAGGTAATCAGTCTCTCTCCTGATGTTCCCTTACTAGCTAACAATTCATTCACGTAATTCCCTTCACGCCAAGTGTGCTTGATATAAATATTATGGAAGGTAAGTGTTTTACAGTACCAGACCATATAAACCATCTCCCAGGGGACGACCCCATTACCTTGAAAAAATTTGACCATCATAGCAGAATATGTCTCTAATTAAGGGATGGGGATATGGAACTACCTACATAAGGAAAAATATGCGACCAATGCTTTAGCTTCCGCATCCAATGAATTCCTGACACCAATGTTGGATATAAATCCCATAATCATGGAACCCCAATTTTGATGAGCCAGCCCACCCCCGATCATTTCTACATTCAAGAAAGATCCATTCACATTCAATTTTTGCCCTATACATGGAGGTACCCATCACACTCATCAGACCTGGATGAGTTGGATGGAATCCAAACCCGAGAAAAGAACACGGATAAATATCTTAAAGTCATAGACTGCCCTATATTTTTAATAAGTGCCCCCAACTCTATCACAAGCAGTTTCACCTGCAACTGTAAATAATATCCTGATATCATGGATTCATGCCTGACATTGTTCCTAGAATCCCATAGATCCCAACAAGCAGACGAAAAACCCATCTCGCAGATCTAAACCTCTATCCCCAAATTCCCCGACCCCTGGAAGCAGCTTGAAATCTCCTCCTTCATGGGAACAAAGGAGACTTGGAGATTGAATACCTATTCCAAGAAAGACCAGATTTCATTGGACCAATCACCATGGAAGAAGTGGTGGTCCGATGTTTCCACATGCTTGGTAGATGACCTTTCTAGTAGTCGTTTTCTGTATACTATGAGATGGGACATAAGTATTTCTAATAAGCCTAAATGTTGGAATGTATTAAGTTGAACATCATACAGTATTGATTAAGGCTATAATTTTTTTTTGATTTTATTTCTGGAATGTTATATTAGTGTAGTTTAAGAAAAGGGACAACCTATAGAATGGGAGACAACCTGTCATGTCAGACAAGGAAGCGGGAATCAAACCCATAACCAAAGCGCGACATGCCATTATCGCCTACCACTAGCCTACAAGAAGTCCCTGGTTAGTAGAAACTTGTTTTAATTTATTAAGTGGTTTGATAGTTGGAGTCTAAGTATATTTTTGAAATTATACAATTAACCTCATCATAGATGGAATGATGTATATTTAATATCTTTTTCTAACCGTTTGTTTGAGACAGATGGGATGACCTTTCATTCAACCACATGATCTGCTATCATTTCAAGGAGGAAATATTCATCTTCATTTCATTAAATAAAAGATGGAGTGTAAATTTTTCATGGAATGGCCAATGATTATATTACATTAAAATCAAGTAAGTATTTCTCCTTGTGAAAAAATTTATCAACATTAGAGAAATGATCTTAAAAACAAAAAACATTTTCCTAGTAACCTCATATTAGATGAATCATATGGTACCTTAGATAATCAAAAATTTATTGCTTTGTGATTTTTGGATTTTTCGTAGCCATGTTCTCTACCACTCTCCTTTAGAACGTGATGGTTAAATTTCTCTTCCATATCCATATTTCCACCAATGTTCTCCTATATGGAAACACAATGATGAGTTAATTTGGGTAACCGTTATATTTCATACTTCACATATTAAAATTATGTTTTAGTATTCATTTTTTAGATGTGGGTTTCTATGAATGAAACATTCATGTAGTAAATGATTTATAACCCCAATGAATTTCTAGGGAGAAATTCATTTTAAGGGGGGTAGAATGTAACACCCTAAGATTTTATGAGATGTATTCTTTTTAATTGCATTAATTTCTTCTGTTTTACACTACACCGTGATTTGCTTTTACTATACGCAACACATTAATATCTTGTAGTATACGCAACACCATATTAGCTTGCAGTATACGCAACACTATTCTTGGCTCGTGTTACACACAATTTCAAGTTTTTTAGTGGAAATTATTCTATAGCAAATTAAGTATAGATTTTGTTTAATGTATAAATGAAATAAGTTTTTATTATGATACATGAAACACCAATGGGAGCTTTCACTACACATAGCCCTGACTTGGTTTGCATTACACGCAATCACGACCTTACTCGATAGCGTGTTTAGTATGAAATACTGGGTTTCACTAAACAACAATATGTTATTAAAATATTATATAAACTAGCCGTTATGAATAGTAATACCGAATTTTTTTAATTTTTTTAATATTATATTTCAAAATGGTCATCATTTTTGGATTCGGAATATCCAAATTAGCCTAGGTTGGTTTTTTGGTATTTTTCTGAAAACTTTCATTTTTTGATGAATAGTGAAAACACAGAGTTATTGCTTTAAACCGATATTTTATTTAAATAATAATTTATTTTATTTAAATTTTTTAGGTCAAATGATATACATAATACCTTTATAATTTCAATTTAATTCATTGGAGTCATTTTATAATAATAATAGATATATAAAAATATTTTCAAACTTTTTTCCGTATTTTACCCACCTCCCAGGAGAAATTGAAAATTTAAATAAAACATAATCTTACCATTTATGTGATTGGAATTTTAAAAATCAGAGACATATGATTTATATCAGTATGTAAAATTTGGTTCAATGAGATAAAAATAATTTTTGGTTAGTAAATTTTTACTTTTATTTACCACTGTTAAAAGTAAATAAGGTAATTAGGGGTAAAAATGATATTATTATTACCCTAACACATGTCATAAATCTATCAGATAAGTGTAATTCGACCAAAAAAACCATATAAATAATATATGACCCTTTAAGTTCATATGGTTTAGATTAGCACAATTATTATTATTTTATTTAAAGAAGAGTAAAAATAGTTAAAATCTAAGTTTAATAACTAAAACATTTTTAATATAGGATTATACATAATATAAATTGGACTATAAATATTAATTAGAAATATAAAAATATTTCCTACATAATGGTATTTTATTTATATTTTTTAGACATTAAATAATTCAATATATTCATGAAACAATATTGATGCAGTAATTACCTTATTAATGAAACATTAAAATATTTAATATTATAAATACCAAAATAAATGTAATTTGCGACTTTTTATGAATTAAAATAATTTTATAGGTTAATATAACATATTAGGAATGGTTTTATGAATTATTTTTCTAAGTAATAATGTGTTATGAATTTAAAAAAAGCAAAATACCAAATATTGTCAAAATTGACATAAAAGAGTTTTTAAAACAAATATTATATTATTAATTGATACGATGGTCTTAAAAATATATGTATTGTCCAAATAACTTTTATAATAATATTTATGACATTAATTAACCTATTGGGGTTGTATTGGTAGTTTATAGTATGTTTATTAACCATATAGTGTAAGAATACAAGAAGACATGGAAAAAAATAAATTATTTAACTTAGAGTTAAATCTAAATGATATGGTCCAAATGGTAACCTAAACATGTCTAATGCCTATTGGTTAAACTTATTTCGACCCATAACCACCCTATACTCTAATAAAGTCACTTTCGAGCCATTATAAACTGAATATTAATTTTTTATAAAATAATATTTTATGTTTTTCCTAAGGTTCCCCTCACCCCTCTTATAAAAGGGCACTCCCACTTCTCTCTAATTCACACCTTCAAATCCATTTGTATCGGACAAAACCTGCCCAAATACCCTTTAAACTGTCCTACCTTCATCCTAAATGCCTTTATTTAGTTAGAAAGACACCCTACAGAGCACTTCTGATCAAATGAAAAGGAAGAACCCAAAAAAGAGGAAAATATCTCACCACCTATTTCAGGTTCTTTTCTTCTTCCACTTCATTCTTATTTGTTGCTTCCATTATCAAATAATAAATAAAGTATCTTATATATATTGTGATGATATTATAAAACATTTATAACTATATAGGTTATTTTATCCATCCTTTCAATGAAAAAGTCACCACATGTGCTTATATACTGCTTACCGTCTCCACGTCGTGGTGTAGTCTGTTATTCAAACATTTCATCATTTGGATGGGTATAATAATGCGTATAAATGATATAAATAATGATTATTAAATTATTATGATTCTTTATATATGATATACCATCAAATTATGTATGTTTTGTTTATCAAAATAATGATATTGTCGCTCGTGCGTATGTACAGACAAAGGTCACCAAGTTGCGATGAGATTCATTCTCCATGTTAACCATACAAGAATGATTACAAGGTATATATAATAAGTAATAATGAAACATATGACATAATAATTCTACTGGATATATATATATATATATATGTTCCATTTACTTCCATTCAATTTAATAAGGAAAATAAAACAGCGTTAATGTGTATGTACGATCTACCTTCTCCATGAATTGTGTATTTCATTCCATTTCCCGATAAATTATGTATATTTATATTATGAATATAAATTATATATAAATCATGTTTTACATTCTGGATGTAATTAATAAGCATCTAAGTAATCATATTAATAATTACATGTTAAAACATGTACAACAAATGAAATGATTTTACCCAAAACCATGCACTAACAAGGAATTGACAAATGAACGGGTAATATAAAGACATAAGTGAATAATATAGGATATCATAACTATTATTATGGTTATTTCACAAGTTAATAATATTTCTAAACCCACTATATTGGAGTCTTGGACACATATGAATAAAATTGGACATAAGGTAAGGGATAATGTTGCAATCCCATTTTTATCCGAGATTGATTGTAAGTTATTATTTACTAGGGTTATATTTTTTATCCATGTCCAGAAAAATGTTTTTAATAAAGTGTTTAATATTCTTCCATATATTTTGAAAGTCATTTTTACCCCTATTTGACTTTTACATTGTGTTATGGAAGTAATCTTTCTTTTTTTACCATATGAGGAACATTTTGACTTTTCCGGCAAAAGTACGAGGTGAATGTTTTTTTAAACTTATAAAGCATGAATAGATTATTACAGTTTCATAATGCCTTTTATTCATTAATCTTAATCTACATGATTTCATTATTATTTTTAATAAAATCCATTTCTTTTAAAATTGTGTGGCATTTTGTGAAAATAAAATGATGTTGAAGAAGATAGGATATTTTCCTCAAGAATTCATTTCAAGTGTTTTATCAAAACTATTTTCCATATAAGATGACATTATTTAGCATTTTTATGTTTCAAGTTTAATGTCTCTATTATTTACATGGCTTTATTTTTTTATGATGAATTGATATCCATTTTTTTATATGGATTATGTCTCGATGAGATGATGTCTATGAAACCCATTTTATTCTTTTGTTTATGATGTCTGATTTATGATTGTTTTGTGGCACACATAAGAATGATTTCAATATGAGATGGGTGGGACTTAAATCTCCCTCCAATGAATTGGGTACATATTTATATCTCATGGGTTATACATGTATGGAACGTCATGTTAATCAGGTTCAATGATAAAGGACGGGAACGAGGAGTGAACTCGATTTAGTAAGGGACTTTGTCCACTATGATGGTATTGGAAGAAATGATTTGGCTACTATGGAAACCATATCATGTGATTAATGGTTTAACATAATTACATGTTTTATTTTATCATTATTTATGTTCCATTATGATCTATGACTTATGTACTGCCAATCTTTTTGTCACTGCTCAAGATTTTTATGGTTTATGTTCTTGTTTTTATGTTCAAATGTTTATGGATTGTTTTTTATGTTCTCCATGTTTTCCCATAATGAGCATTTGTGCTCACCCTTTTTATGTTTTCTTTTCCACAAGATATAAAAAAATATTTTAGGTAAGAAAACCAAAGAGGATGATCTTTGTGGGAGATGTTGATGATCTTTCATCATGATTAAGAGATTATGTTCTGAGTATCCAAAGACAATATGCTAATACGGTCTTTGGGAGTCTATTTTTTGTCATGTATTAAGTATTCCGAAAAATTAATGTAATGTCTATTTACATCATTATTTGGGTATACAATATTTATCCTGATAAATTGTGATATATGATATTAAATGAAGAATCAAGTAGAATTTTCAAGATTATATTATGAAGAAAAATGTAGTTTAATGGTAATTTTAATTATCTTTGATTATTATATTCAAATAATTTCAATTACAATTGAATAAAAATGATAATTGGTTGAATTTATATTTTTTATGAATATCTATGCCTTTCACCACACCATCATTTAGTTTCATATAATTTGGATATGAGTAGTTTTATGAGAAGAGGAAGAGGCATGTAACTGTATATATATTCATAAAAAAAGATGTTCAAGGTCAAATTTATTTTGATTACCGATATACATGTGATTTAGAATAAATTATACATGTTTTATATTGAATACCAAAATGAAAATGATTGAGGAATGAAGAAACTCACTCAATATGTAGTTATTATTTTCATATATATATATAATTCATTGAATTTAAATGTGTGAGTATGTGATAAAAATTATAGAAATAATGATATTGTATTATAATTAATATAAAACAACTATAAATTGATAATTATAAATATAATATTAGTCAAAGACAATAATATGAGAATAATAAAAATCTATTCTGCATTAATGAATAATATGAGATGATGAGTGGAGAAGAGAATGTGGTGTTTGGTATAATTATTTCAAATGATGAATTTAAGGAAGGAGAATCATTTCATTTTGTTTAAATGAATAACATGTAGAATTTTTTTTACTATTGTTCTGATATTTGAAGATGGTGATATGGTTCTTTAGTGATTATATTAACGTAACTATAGAATAAAAGTAATGACGATAAAAATTGAAGAAATTAATTTTTAATTAACATAATTCACATCTACTCAATTATTATCTGGATTTCATAATAAAATTGATGATGTTAAAGAATGTCTAACAATATATTATAAAGATAAATAATGGAGAAATTGTTGGACGTGGACATTACTAGACCAAGGACCCATAATTGTTTTTGGTCCACCATGTTGAGTGAAGGGCACAACACTAATTGTTCATGATAACTTTTAGGCTGATCTAATGTAATGTATATTTTTTATAGTTTTATGTGTGATAACATATTATTTTTGAGCTACATTAAGGAATAACCATTTTTATTTGATTCTAAAAAATTTAAATACCATTTTCACCTTTAATTTGTTCAACAAAAATTGGAGGATAGTGAAAATAATATAATCAGTATCCTAACATGTAATCTATGTACTAGGATATAAATATTTTATTGGAATGAAAAAATTCAAAACAATGATACTCCCTCTCCATTATTTGAATTCATATCTTGAGTGGACATATTACAGTGAAACAAAACTATCAGTGTTATTAGATATTAATTAAAAAATAATGAATTTTATTTATTTATTGATTTTTTATATTAATAATAAACATATTGTTACTCTACAAAAAGGTAAATCAATAATAATAACTGAAAAAAATCTTCTCACCAAATTCATTATCCTGAATCTTAGATAAAATATATAGTATATTCTGTCAAAGCAATATAAATCACTATAAAACTGTATTTAACTATTTTACAGTACCTATATTTTTCTATAATTCATGAAATTTGAATTCATAATGAAAATATACACTTAAATTATGAAACTAGAATAAAAATAAATAATAAAATCTAATAACATCTTATGATGAAATAATTAAAATAACTATTTTTTATTCAATGATAAAAAATAGGTTTATATATTGTCATATATAGAAAAATATTTTTGACTTATTTGATTAGAAATTTTTTATTTTGAGGTTGGAGAATGTTTGACTATGAATTATTAAATTTAAGGGTTTCTTTGTTTTAATTATATATATTTTAGACATATTATTTATTGTGAACCATTTTTCCTTGTGTGTTGTGTATTCTAGATTTAATACCTCTTAATTTAGATCAATATATTTCTCATAAAATTTAGTAAATGTAAAATAGTCGTCATATTCTATTTTAAGTCAGCATTTGAATCTAGTGTTACATATATATTATAGGTTTTAAATCAGTATTAATTTATAAAGTTATTATTTCTCCAAATAGCTATTATTATTATAAGTATAGTATTTTCATCCATGTGAATCTATTATTATTAATTTATTTCCCTTTTTATGGATTTATATTTCTATCACATGAACCCCATTTAAAATGTTTAATACTTCATGATTTATGACATTTTTATGGCATTTCTCTCTCATATTATATTTCTAAAAATAATTTTTTATCCACATGTTTATAGTTATGGTGTTTTTATAATAATATATGGGTACATTTCATTTTTTAAATAAATTATATGTATTTTAAAATGAATATCATGTTATATTCTCATACATTTTCATTATAGGTGGTACCAAATTCATAATGGAAAATAATAACCCAAATCAACTTTCCCTGAGCTAGAAAATATATTTGTTATAATTTCTTTTCATAACGAGGTTATTTAAAATATGCATATTTTTTGGAAGTATGGGAAATTTTATAATCTAGTCCAAACCTTTCAGTTTACCTTATTTTGTATTTGTAAATACGCCATTGATGTTTCTAGATTGTTTCATTTTTTTGGGTCCTCAAGATTTGGATTTTTAAAAATTTTGTAATGGGGAAGGATATGTGAAATGTTATGACTATCTAAAAACCCTCAACCTTACCACCTTGTAAGTGAATAACAATGTTTTATAATCAATTCATAATTGGTCACACAAACATTCAGAGCATAATATAAACTATAGAGGATCCATGCACAATTTTTTCATGGTCTCTCTAACTATCCACCAAATCTATGTGGGGTGTGGCATATGGGATAATACATAATGAATGTTTTTTACATGGTTTGACTAAAAATGATAATGTACCATGTACGGAACTTTTGTATGGGTATTTATTGTAGTGTAGTAGGTATACATTTAGATATCCAAAAATACCAAAGCATGAAATGAATTTGACGTCACAAATTGCCATTTTTCCTTACCTTAATTAACCATTATTCATCAACATCTCCAACCTCAAACAATGAAAAAAATCATATTTGTGAGAGCACTCAAATTATATGCCTAGTCATTTAAATATTTCATCAACCAATGATTTGATTGTGAAACCACTTATTACATTAGATTTACCTATGTGACCTTATAACACACCTTTCATACATTCATTATTTTCATTAACTTACTGGTTATTATTTACATGTTAGCTTCTAAACACTAATTTCATTGGATTTCATGTTTCATTATTTTCCTAATTTACCACCAAAATATAAGGAAAATACTATATGAGGACTCGAAAACAATTTTTATGTTTTTGGTTCAATAATTTTCATTAAATCATGAGGTGATTGTAAATTTTTATATTTTAAAACACACTAGACCTTTCATGAAATACCCAAAAAAATTATCATTTCATTATATTTATATAAAAACAATGTTTTGAAAATTCAAAGAAATATTTTTATTTCATTGGGGGACAATGATCTCAACATGGACTAATCAGTCAGTTTTTTACAATTACATGACACCAACTATCATTCATACTTTATATATAAAACACACCTCATGTGTCATTAGACTGTAACATGTTAAAGATATCAAAAAATGTTTAAAATAAAATGAGATATGATATGTGTATTAACAATGTCCCTTTTACCAATTATAAGTTAGATTCCAAAATGTATAAATTGAATTGAAACATAGAATTTATACATATATTTTCCTTTAATAATTAACATGTTATTCATGATTATGATAATGGGAAATAACCATAATAATTGGGTGACCTACCTGAAGTAAGTCATTATTACCAATGTGTAACATCATAACCATACTTGTAGGATTTTTTCTGATTCATTGATGTGACCAAAAAATTTCACAATATCCTTGAACTGTATCAATTTAATAGATATGAAAATTCCTCAATATAATTTGTATTATTCATGTAGAAACATTAAAAATTATAATATCTTGCATTATCATCATTGATTCGTCTTGAAGTTCATATACACATATCATCATGAATTATTTTCTTGGGGAATAGCTATGTATACACCTACTATACCATGGGTGAGTATTGTGAACTTGAATAGGATAAAATTACCATGGTCCTTGGGTTATCAGGCTACTAATGGCCTGATATCCTTGATATCCATAATAATACACAATCAGTTTTTTTACCTCATTCATATTCATATAATAATTTTTATCATTCATATTATATGAACTACCACAACTTATACACATGTAGTTGATCGAATAGGTCTTGAATTTTTATATAATCGGATCATATATGTCAATTCTATATGATTTAAAATATCATAACCACATACATTATTTGTATTGTCATAAAATGTTTGGCTCAAAACAATTCCTATACTACATTTTTTCTCTTGGAAGTGTTCATTTATATAGTTTGGGATAAAATGATGAACCATTATATAGATTACTGATTTTTTATTGTAATATATTATTTAGATTAGATGGTCATGGTTGTTTATGGGATTCAATAAGGATATCATTTTCTATATTGTGATATTTTTCCTGTATTTGATGTACTATTGTATGCCTCCCTTTAGGTCCACCTATATATTTTTATATATTAGATCATGAGAAAATCATCATCTATTCATAATATATATTAATTCCATTTTTTAATAATATCTAGATGATTTATTTATACTATGATATTTTATTATATCAATGAAATTATCATATAATTACCATCATGTTTGTTATCCCATGAGTCATGTTCTTCAAGATCCTATACAAAAATTCTGAATATTTTTTATTATAAAATAGTAACTAAAAACATATAATCAAAGATATATTCTTATATTAATGGTCTATGTTGTGGAGGAAAATGGCCACTCTTATAAATTTTCAAAGATAAAATACTGAAAAAATGGAAATGAAATGACTTTTATCACAATAGATTCATATTAAAAAAAATACTATAAAACATTTGTATGGTGATGAAAACATTCTTAAATAGAAATGGGTGACAATAATATCCATGTAAAGGTATTCCATAAATCTAGTAATTTTTATAAAAATAATTTTTTTAATATAAATTTTTCCAATATACATTTGTAAATTAATTTTATAAAACCCCATTGAAAATAATTATATTTTTTAAAAAATAATATTGAAAACATTGTTTTTAAGAAAATACCTTTTTAAATACTTTTAGAAAACATTTAATGTTATTATAATTTTTGTAAAAATCAATTTCAAAACTCTTTTAACAATATATATACTTTTAAAATCATATAATACTTTTATCATACATAGACATATGAATCTATTTTAATAATTATTATAAAACAAATATATCTGAAATCATTGTAATTCCATTGAGAAATATTTTTTCATTCGAAAAAATTGTAACACATATAATATTACCTATGCTTTTGAAAATATTTGTAACAAAATTGAAAATACACATGATTTAGAAAATTATATAATTATTTAAAAAAGACTTATGAATTTGAAAATGATATACTTATTTTAAAAATAATTACTCTTTGATAATGATCTAAAATAATCCTATGATTTTTCTAAAAAATATTATCTATTATTTTGAAAAACAAACCATGGATCCACCTGTATAATTGATGGATTTCTAGGACTATAACCATTATTGTGGAATGGATTCCCTTCTCACATCCATATCCTCCTTAAAATTCCCAAGTTCCAAATTTTATAAAAGCATTCTAATATTTCAATTATATATATATATATTCAATGGATTTTTTTTTAAAAACATAACACTGAATTACTACATATACATAGTTATATATATATTTATATGAAATTTCATAGGAAATTAATTTCATGGTTTTATACCACCAACAGTCATGATAATTTCCTTTTGAGTTCCTCCATGGGATGTTAATGAAGGAATGGATGACACCCATGTATTTAAAATTTCATTAGTAAACTGTTGAAAGAAACATTATAAAAGAGAAAAAAATATGTTAAACATTATCAATTAAAAAAAATATTTGAATAATGTTATCTTATTCACTTTTTGATAAATCAAAAAATTGATTTCATACATAATATATTGGTGTGACGGGATGTATCCTCCACATATAAAATAAAAGGTAATATAAAATTAAAAATAACATAAAATAATAAATTATAAAAATATATAATATATTATTTCATAAAACGATCATAAACCACCAAAAAGTTAAATATTACAGAAAAAATGATAAATGAATAATATTTAAAATAAATATTTCATATATGAATAATTTGAAAATTATCAACATTTGTCATAAATCATAAAAAAATAAGTATTTGAAATCATATCATGAAATATATATTATATTTTCTACTTATATATATATATATATGTATTTATATATTCATACACTATAATTATAAATACAAATATTCCTTGAGATTAATTTATTAAATATATAAGTAAAAATGGGGCAATAAAATATATGATTTAATGAATCCAATTACATGAATTTCAGTTTAAAAAATAAATAAGGTTGAATATTTTCGAAATATTATATATATTTTATAGGATTGAAGAATTTATAATTAAAAAATAAAATATATATATATATATAAATTTGATTCCCTTACTAGATGAAAATTGTAGTCGAAGGGGATAAAACACCGTATACATATAGGCATAAGATCATGGGAAAATAATGTTATATATGGAAAGTGAATGACATGTTATGGGGCTCATTGTCATTAATGGGGGTCCTAAATTTGATTTAAGAAGTATATATATATACAAATACATATAGGTTTTATTTTGAATGTGGGAGAAAAATGATGGTGTATACACAATTCAATAATGAACATCAACCTCCCTCGAAGTGTTAGACTTAATAAAGCATGATTCCTCTTATTTTTGGGTATTATAAAGAAATGTATTTATTTTAAAATTCTATATATATATATATATATATCTTCATGTTTTATATTTGCATCTCAATTGTATTCAAAAGGAGTACAACACTATAAGTATGTCAATCCTACTATCAGTTTCTTGCACTGGATGGTCGAGAATGAGAGGAAAACTTGAATGTGAATGGCATTGGTGATGGTGCTATGTATAACTTGTGTACTTTTTTGGGATAAGCAGGGTTCAAAATATTGGATTGTTCTTATTTTGTGGTCGAATATAACTTAGAAGGAAGATCAAACAATCATGATATGCTGATCAAATGATATTATTATAAACATCATTATAAATGGTGAACAATAACCATGTTTTGAAATCCTACCTAGAATGATTATACAATTCATAAAATGAATATAATTGAATAACTATTGAGTATAATCAAGAAGCATGTAATGGGATGTCATCATGATGGCCTTTTGCACCGGCATGTAGGCATCTAGCCTAACCAATGAAAAATTTGAGCATTAGTACGCCTTTGCTATAGACAGTTGGGTATTGGTCTAAACTATTCATCCATGCTAGGTGACCCATATACTCTGCGACTACCCATGTAGGGATTGGGATGGCCTCTCCATGTGGAAAACCCACTTAAGCCCCACACTGTGTTTAATGGTCCCCAAATCTCTTAGATGGTTGCCACTTTATTTACACATTATAAGAATTATATAAATGAAATTAAAATAAATAATACGATTGTTTTAAATTTAAATAATACCATCATTATAATTTTAAATGCATTATGTGTCTATTTAATATTTACAAATTATTGAATTTGACTTTAATTTTATTCTTGTACCATTAATTTTCAACACAATATTATTTCAAATTGATAAAATTATAACACAATAATCAATATAAGCCTTTAGAAGTAAGGGTTTTTTAATTTTTATATTATTACTAAAATAAGTAATTTTATTTTCATTTTTCATAACAATATAAAAAATAATTAAAACTCTTAATTATTAAAAATATAGCAATATAATGTTATTTAATTAGATATAATATAATAAAACCGCAAAAGTTGAAGAAATATGAATAAATATTATTTTACAATTATATATATTATAAATTAATTTTTGTTAAAAATATTTATAGTTTAAAATATTAAATTCAAATTAAATATCCTTTTAAATAATTTAATAATTATCCATTTTGTGATATAAAAATAAAATAAATTTTTTAAATATAATTAATGGTCTTATTAACATAGTAATAAACATAATATATATTAATATATGTTTATTAGATGAATATAATTACTAATATAATTATATATTTCAAAATAGAATAATTATTTCATTTTATATTTATAAAACAATTAATAATAAAAAATTTAATTTTATGTTATATTATAATTTTGTATGATTTAATTATAAAATAAATCACTTAATAATCATTTAATAAAATTAAAAAAATAGTTATTTCATTATACACCCCTATAATAGAATTTCACTAATGAAATTCATATTTCATACTTAAGAAATTTAAAAAATTAAAATTTCAGAACCTAAAAAACAGAATTAAAATATTTATCTTTTCATAACGGTCACAAATTTTTATATGTTATCAAACGTAGACTTCTATATAATATATTATTCTTCAATCATATTTGGTTTAAAATTTATGTTTTACAAAACTATTATAATACAAACATAAAAAATTTTAAAAAAATATTTTGTAATCTCTAGTGTTATCTAAAGAGTTCCTTTCTTATCAACTATGTGGACCCAATGCTGGTGCTTCTGGATCCTTTATAAAAAAATTCTTATGTTTTTTTATAAATATATCAAAATATTTATATTCATATAAATGTTGGGATCTTTTTCTGATCTAGGATTTGGAGTTACATGACCAAACATAAAAATTATCAACGTTAATAAAATTAATAAAAATGTTGTGATAAGACTTTCCTTGTGCGATATCCCCATTGATTCAATTATTCATGAAGATTTTGAATTTTCTAAAAAACTATTTTAAAAAACATAGGGGGAGACTAATTTCCAATATAACAGTTTTTAAAAATCTAATGATTTTTTTTCAAAAATACAATTAATAAAATATAGCTTTGGAAAATATATTTATAATAATTATTTTAAAAATACATATAATATCAAAAAAACATTTAGAGAAAACATTTCCATATATATTACCTTTAAATATCACTTTTCTAATTCAATTTAAAGTACTTATAATTTGGAATCATCATTTCGAAGAAATGTTTTCAAAATATACTGGTTATTTTAAAACACATTTGAAAACCGATCAAATAATTATTTTAAAAGTACATATGAATTTTAAATATTATAAAACATATAAAAATGCTTACACTTTTTATAAGACTTTAATTCATTTTAAATTTCTTATTATTTTGAAATAATTATTAAACTATATTAAAAATTATTACACTTTTGTAAATATTGTAATATATCTTAAATTACACAATATTTTGAAAACATTATAATAATTTTTAAAATATGTATAAATTTAAAAATTTATAATTTTTTTTATGATATATAAACATTAGAAAAATATATAACAATTTTGAGTATACTTATAATGTGAAATTGATTATAAAAAATCATGTTGTTTTAAGAAAATATTATGTGATATTTATAAAACATAACTGTGGGGACACTTGAGACATTAAAGGCTGCATATGCCTTACTATATCAATGTTCCAAATCTTATAAAAACTATTTCAGTATGACTTTATATATATATATATATTCTATAGATGTTATTTTGTTAAAAAATAACTATGAATTATTAAATATAAATAGTTGTACATATATAAAATAACATTAATAAGAAATCACTTTTGGGACTTTATAAATCCAAAAATCATGAATATTATCCATTACATTCATGCATATGATGTTTTTAAGGAATTATTAACACCCATGTATTTATAATTTCCTTAAATATCTCATAAAAATCTTTTTATGAAAGTAGAAATAAATGTAAAACTTTATGAATTAAAATACATCATTGAATAAAGGTATTGGATACCCAATTTTTAATTAAAATATTATTTTATGTGTAAATTAATAACATGATTATATATAATATTTGGACATAAAATATTATTAATTATAATATTAGTATCAGCATAAAATAAGACATCAAAATATATAATTATTTTTGTTTTACAAAATGATCATAAGAAGAATAAAGTATGTAATACAAAAATTCAGAACATGATTTCAAATGATGAAATTATTGTTTAATGAGTGTATATATATGTATATATATACACACACAATTAGTGTAAACAACCTAATAAATATAGAATATTTTCCTTAAAACATATAATATAAAAGGGATTTAAAATATATGAATTAAAGTATCAATTATCATGAATTTATGTTTGAATAATAAATAAACTAGAATACAATCAAAATATATAGTATATAAGTATATCCTTTAAGAATATAAAATTTCTTCTTTAAAATAATATATATATATATATATAACCTTACATAATAAAAACGGGAACCAAAGAGGTGGAAGCACCTTCTTCCTGTGAGTGTTTGTACCTAGGGGAATGGTTCAAAAATATAGGATGATCTTGGATTAGGATTGTTTTAATTTTCATTAGTGGGTGTCCTATATGACATATAATAATATATATATATATATATATATATAAACATATATATGGTCTAGTTTTAAGGTGGGAAAAATTATGTACACAAAATTCCTCAACAAATAGAATCTTGTAATGAGGTTTTGGACCCAGTAAAGCTCGAATCTATTTTATGCGGGAAAGTTGAGTCAATGAATTCATTTAAGATCCATATATATATATATATATATATATTATTTTCCTAATAAGGAAAATTGAAATGAGTAGAACACTTTGAGTAGGTCGATCCAACTATTATTTTTATACATAAGAAGGTGGAGAAGTGAATGACATTAAGAATGAAAATGATGAGGGAGATGACACTCATAATGACTAAAATATAATGTTGAAGAAGTCAATGTCATAAAGGATGATTTATCTAGTCACGAGGAGGAATAAGACATGGGGGTATGATCAAATGTAATTGGTTATTTGATCCAATATTCATGTAATAACATATGTTATAAATGCTATAATCTAACCTTGTTTTGTGATCCCACAAAGAATCATTGATCTGTTGATAACATTAATATTACATATGTTTTGCCTATGTTTGGAAAAATTCATCTATGGGGGTTTTATCATGAAAACCTTATACATGGGCATGCACAATTCTAGCCTAACCTATTCATCAAATTGGACACAAGCCACCAATGTTATACATAGCCGGGCATTGTCTATAAATATGTATCCATCTTTGGAGACCCATATACTCAGCCACTGCTAAGTATTGGATATGTTTCACCTTAACACATGTTCAACTAACATGGGACCACTATGGGTTGAGGTTTCATCTAGTACTATAAAGGTTAGGATAGATTTCTTTACAAAATGTAAGAATTATGTTAATTAAAATAAAGAAAAAAATATAATTATTTTATATTTAAACAATTCTATCTTCAATCATTTAACTGATTTACGATGTTATTCATCATTTAATAATTAATAATTATCAATATTATCTTTTTCATGTAACATTAATTCTATGTCTAACATTATTTCTACTTGATTCATTTAAATAAAGGAATAATCAATCATTTTAAAATAAAAGTTTATTAATTTTTATATTTTTAGTCAATTAAGTCACATTTTTCATTGGTCAAAAAAATTAAAAATTAATTAATGTCCTTAAATATGTCAATTCTACAAATAATGAGTTATTTAATTATTAGTTATACATTATAACAATTTATGTATGAAAAGGATAAATAAATAAACTTTTACAATAATATAAAACATCAATGTATTAATATTAAAAAATAGATTTAGATTAAAATTGGAAATTCGTATAAAAACATTTAAATAATTTAAGAATGTCAAATATATTTTTAATAAAGTAACATATATTATTAGGAACTTTATTAGATGTCTTAATTACATATTAATAAACATAATGTATATGTAATAATATTAAAAGTCAAAAAATATTAATATAGTTATATCATACATAATAAAATGTTGTCAACCTTTTCAAAATTATAAACAAAACAAAATTAGAATAATGAAACATTTATAATTCAATTAAATTATATTTTCTTTAGTTTTAAATATATAAAAATAAATTAATAATAATGTATTAAATTCATTAAAGTCATTTGTTGTGATAGTTTTTCACGATTATAAATTAGGTATCATCTCCCCACCATTATAACATATGTCCTCCCAACTAGTGACCACCCTATGGAATAGTTTGAGTCATTCTTGGGGAGTTGTAGAAAACCTATTTTGTTTATTTATTAGTGAACTGAGATCAAGAAATCAAAATGTTAAATCAACATGGGTTCTATTCATTTTATTTATTTTTCAATATTTTAATATATGATATTATAAGTGTTTAGAATTTTGTAATGACCATTTACTTGGAGTAGCTATCCCATGAGCATTGAAAGAAATACATGTTTCCAAGAATGGTTTATTTCTTGTTTTATCCTCTCGGAAGAGTAAATATATCATTGCGGGGTGATACACATGCTTACTATTGTGGTCTTTAAATTATTTTAACATTATTCTAGTATGGAAAGTGTCAATTATTACATGAATCATTTTAGGCACATATAAATTTATATAACATGAATATTCCATTCTATGATCAGTTTATTATTTTTTGTATATCATATGTTACATGGTATATATACATGTAATTATAAAATTTTCTTTTATAGGAAAAATAAGAAAAAAAATCTTTAAATAATGATTATTTGTACAGAAATGGTGTTTTGTTAAATAATAAGATGTGGGGACCATAACTAACCTATTATGGTTATATTTAAATTAAATATATTATATAATTTGAAAGAATCATAAATTGGTTTCAATTAAATGAATACTAATTATAATTTAAAATGCCATTTTTGATATGAATTTTGACTGTAATTCCATGTAATTGAATCCTCATATATTGACCTATTACTTCTTAATATCAGATGTAAGGGTCCCGCTAAAGCTACATGATGTGTCAATTGTAACATATTAATTAATAAATTTAGAAAAAGTGAATTGTGACTCATCTAACCGAAACATTATTTTAAAATAATAATCATATATTGATGTACTATATATCATTAAATGGGGATTCCAATAACAAATTAAAAATAGTTTCCCTCTATACTGTAGAATTAAAACTCTATATTATAAAAACAATTTAATTTTTATTTTGAATCATACTAATAACCTGAGAATTAATATTTTCCATTTTTTTAGTGTGTTCGATGTATTGAGAACCTATGTCATCATGTTTTCTTAATAAAATATGTTTTTAATTATATTGTTATGTTTACATGTCTATAATATGAATTATAGATATTTTCCTCCATGACCACTGCTATGAGAACAATACAAAGATGGAGAAAGGAATTCTCATAAAAAGGTTAGATCATACCAAACAATAGTGACACTAGTGGGATCTCCTCTAGTCTCTCCATCAATATAAATAATGGGAAATAACACTCATTAAAAAGAGGATTACATTATTTCGCTACTGTCTTTAGAGGGTTCTCCATTTCCTTCAAAATCTATAATAGAGATTATGATGGAGTTACAACAATGTGAACCTCGTAAATGTTTAGGGTATTTTGTCCTCGTGATATTGAGTAATGGATAAATAAATAATATAAATCTGTGAGCATTTGGTGATGTATTTGGAATTGGTGGTGAATATCATAACTTATAAGATTCACAAATCCAACAAGAGTTTATAAAATTTTCTTAATTAGAAAAAATTGGTACTTGGTCATGGTTTGGATGAATTTCCAGACTAGTTTCAATGATTTAATTTTCTCAAATTAAATTATAGATGATAAAGATAAGGTGTTCATGAATAATCATCATGGATTATTCACATTGTTTAACTAGTCATTATCAATTCATAACATCTCTTTTTGGTGATGAGATATCTAAGGTAATTCAGTTTGACGATGGGGTTATGTATTCTATAATATATTAGATGAATGAATAATGATTTAATATATTTCTATTATTTAAAACCAAAGCCTTACATCAATAAATAACATATATAAAAAAATTATGAAGAAGGCTAATGTATCATCTAGGATAGATAATGCATCAGGTAGTGGAAGGAAGCATTTCTATGAGATTAATCTAGATAAAATAAGTTGTTAGATTGTATAAACTAGAAGTTATGTTGCATTCAATTAGTGTGGAATGATGTTCTAAATTAATTCTTGTGAAATAGTGACCCAAAATAGTTTCCACCCCAACAAGGAATTTTCCATCAAAATATATTCCAATAGACCATTAAAAAGGCCCCCAATGGTATATGATTGAAATTATCTCCATAATATGGAGAGGGAGTAGTGGATATATTCCTAGATTGAAACTAGTGTAATACCATACATTTAGGTAAAGGATGGGGATGAAACTATAGAATACTGACTTATTATGTGTTATATTCGCATTGTGGACCTATGCATGAATTTTATGATATTTTGTTGGGTCATTTGTCTTTCTAGTTACATGAAATGTAACCTTGGATTGAGGAGATGAGCATCAGATCATCTACAATGTGTGGGATGATCTAAGCACACAGAAAATTTGTATCTTCTTTTTTGTTGATAGATGTTCATTACATTTATTCATATTATTAATAATAATGTAACTTAATGGGATCTAAATTGAGTAATTTTTTGGGTATTGACTCATGATACACACTTGGATGAATATCTATACAACATTCATCAATTCACAGCTTATCAGCTCATAATCAGCATTAATGTAAACTGTCATTTTTGTTTCCTCAATTAGAAACATCAGGGTTCAAAATTTAATAATACTGAGGATATTTTGGGGTTAAATTTCTTGAATATTTAGAATATAACACATCAAAAACATAAAAATTATAGTGATCCACATTAAATTATTCTTCCTGGTTAATGAAATGTTACTATTAATGCATATCATATCCTAGGGATATAAATTAATGAAATTCATGAACATAAATTCCTCAAATGAAAATAAAAAATGGTGTTATATTTATTATGACATGGGGAATATCAAGAAGGAATGAACATATAAACCAGAAGAATATCATTATAGAATGAAAATTAATCCTAATAAGAAATTGTATCTAAAAAATTTATACATTCATAAAAATTCACCATAGTTTATCATTAGGGTAATATAATCCAAAATGAATAGGATATACATAATGGTATCATAAAAAATGTTATCCCCAATGAGTAATTTTTTACCCACAATATTGGATCAATATCAGTTTTCACCCTTCTTATATGAATATTAATGTGTACCACATATATCATTGTAAAACATATCATTAATAACCAAAGGATAATAATGAATGAGTTTTATATAATTTTGTTGAGTACATATCCTCAAAATTAATTGAATATTACATAAATTTTATACCATGTAGTTGGATAATTATTTTCATATATGTAAGTACCATAATAATTAAATTATTTATACATCTAGTTTAAAACCCATCGAAATAGAAGTTGTATTGGTGTGAATGATATTGTAATTTATCATGTTAAATAGAGAAAATCGAGGAATTAATTAGGTAGAATGATGGTATACAAAATTTATTATAGGGATGGAATATTTAAAGGGAGAAAAGGTATCCCATATGTAATATAGTTGTGATTATTTTATGGGATGATAAAAATTTAATGAATATTTATAATATATTAATGTTAGAAGACACACGTAATGTATGAACATGAATGAAATGGAAGAAGAGGATAAATAATTTACTGTGACTATTTTATTTCTGAAATATATGGATGGACCAAAGCTCCATGAGGTAACCAAATAGCACAACATGGTATTAAAAATGATAAAAATATAAGTTTTCTAAATTTGGAATCAAGAGGGATGGATAATGAGTGGTATTTATTATTGAGGCATGGTGGGTTTTAATTGATAAAATATTTTTTATTTTATTATAATAGCTCACCAGTTGTGGTTACTAAAAATTACATTCATTTTTATAGATTATTAGTTACTTATGGAGTCTATTTGGTTATTCACGACCTTACAAAAATCACACCAACATTCCATTGAACATAATAAATAGACAGAATCGAAAAAAATATTTTATAAATTTAATTTTTATTTCATTTCATTAATGGATAATTTGATAATCTAAAAATATTATACCTATATATTAAATAAACATTTAATTGAATAATAATTTAGTTAATTTATTAATTATAATGAAATTATAATAAATTCTTTAAATCATAGGGATCTCCCAATGATAATTGTTTAGTTTTTCTAAAAAAATTAACATTGTTAAAAAAAATCGCCATAATCTAAATTTAAATTTATATGTCAAAAATAAATTTTAATTTTTTGTAATGTTTTTCAATGTATGATAATTTTAAATTTTATATAAAATACATTATTTATTATAATTTATCAAGTTTATAGAAAAATAAACATTATGAGCATTATAAAAAATAATTATGACAAAGTAAAAATATATTTTAATTTTTAATAGTTTTTATTATATTATTAATGGAAAATAGATTTTATTTAAAAAAACTATATTTAACACAAAACATATTTATATATAAAACCTTTATAGTCTCTAAAAATAACAATATTTTTATTTTATCATTGAATAATCTGGATGATCATATCAATACCTCCATGTAACCAAATATAATAATAATAATATTTTTTATATACTATTATTATTAATTACAATCGTCCATGTGAGTGGAATAACAAAAATTAATATGATCATATTTCCATATGAATACACTTTTATTATCAATATTAATCATTCACATTGATTCATTATTGGTTCAACAACAATTCCAAAAAGAATATGATATTAATAACTATATATTACTCAATTATAGTGATTTGGTGGGTGTCCTGATTCAAGGGGATTGAAGATACCCATTTTATTATTTTCCCTTTTATGTATCATTAAATTTTCATCCCATTGTAACATTTTGTATGATATTTGTTGTTTTTTAGATTAAATTTTACGTACTAAAATAATGAAATAAAGTACTCTCGATTTCTCGTATGTGCTTTTTATCCCATTGCTATCCATAGTTTTACCAGTTAACTTAATCCCATAATGTTTAACATTCTTATGAACATTAAATTAAATTATATGAAATTATATTTTAAATATTAATTATAATTTATTTGAATGAGATTGAAGGATTAATAATCATGTAATTTTTTTGGTCATTGTTGTGATTATTGTTTCTTATTGGATCTTTTATTCATTATAATGATGAGATTTCCCATAATTCTCAAAATGGGGAAGTTATTATTATATAATTACCATATTGACTATGATCACTCGATGGGGTCTCTAATCTAGATCGAGATAGATGTAGATTAAACTATTGAGCATGTACAAAGAGCGGAACTATTATATATTCCCACATATATGATGGATCCTACCAAGATTCAAAAACTCAAAAGACAGTTCCACAATCTAGAAGCCATGATTTTGATAGGACCTTGTAATTTTCCTTACGATTCATCAATGATTTTCTATGAGAAGGTGGATGGGACCATTAGTATTTGATTTTATAACATATAGTTATTTAACCATAACGTTGAGTACCAATATCAACTTTCTCAAACAGAAAATATCATTAAATAGTTTTGAGAATCATGGGACTAATCATCGATTTATTTATTATTAGGATTAAATCATGTTTTACATAAGACATAAGATATATCAAATATTAAATTATAATGAAGGAAGGTCTTTAATTGATATATTGTTATTCTATTTTGTCTAACCAATGAACTAATCATCTTAATGGCATTGATTAATAAGTTATTCAACCCATGCCTGTATTTTTCTATTTGTATTTTTTTAAGGAAATCATTGTGAACTCATACACATGACACGATCTCTATAAACAACCTCATATACTACAGAGTGAATTATGATAACATGTATTATATTCCAATATCACCAAATTCCACTTATAGGTAGATAATAATACCTTCATGGATCATAATATATATACAAAGGGGTATCTATATATCTAAATAAATATAAATATTTTGTTTTCTAGGAGAAACCCAAGGTCCTATCTGATATATCGTGTGTCTTTGGGTTATCTGTTTAATTTATTTGTTCCATAAAAAACTTTTAACAACTTTTATAACAAAATATATTATTAATGAAGAATGGTGTAATGTTTATAGGGTCTGAATCTAGTGATAATTTCCTTTAGTAGTTTATAGTAAGGTTGAATGCAACACCAATCATGATTATACCTAATCCCCAAAGTGGATATATAATTTATTTTAATTCATCATGTATTGATTTGGGAGATAATTTAATGATGGGTGACATAGTTTTTGTTCATGGACCTCAATGTTGAGGACCTCAGAATAGAAATTACCTGATGTAAGGCATTGATTTGGAAGGTGTTGGTCATAACAAACATTGATGGAGATATTAACTAGGGTATAATAATTCAATATATATATATATATTATAAATTATTCAAATATATTTACAATAAATTTGACCTCAACCTTCTATAGTATGAACATGTCAAATATTTTTAAAATTTTTAATTTTTATTCATTTATATTATAAATATTTGTAATGTAGTTTTAGTTGATATATGATAGAATTATCAGAAATAATTTGTTCACGAATTATGTAGTGAAGGAATGTAGATGAAAATACTTATTAAAATGACAATGGATGTTCAGTATTTACACAAAAATTATTTTCATTAAATATGGAACAATGATCCCAAATCAAATACATCATGTTCATAAGAGGAAAAATTATATCCCCAACAGATTATCCTAGAGGGAATGTGTTACAGTAAGGAATAACATCCCGTTTGGTTTTTTAGTGAAGTTGAGATCAAGAATATCAATATATAAACTTGTGTACCTATATACAAGACCAAGGAACTGATTTGAGAAACACATGCTTCAAAATAAGTATAAAATTATAAAATTTAGATATATTAATACCTAAACAACCAATATTTGTGTCCTAACATGATGAATTAGATATATGGTCTTTTAATTTGGTGTTCTACTAGTCATGAGGTGATTGTTGAAAATCAATAAACTACTGGTATTGTATTTATGATACCAATTTTTTAGTTGAAATGGGTTGCATTCACTATAGATTTCAAGATGGGATTAACTAAATCAACTCAAGTAAGTGATTTAGTGTTGGTGTCCAAGTACATGTTGATGAATGCCAGCCACTTATTAAATATTAGGGAATTCATTTCATTGTAATAAATCAGGTAAATTTATCATCAAGTGATTATGTGACTTTATGGTGGTGTACACAACATATTATCTGACTTAAATTCTCAGCTTACTTATTTGTTCTGTATGGGTTTACAAAAGGTTCAATATTCGTATATACTTATGCATAATTCTTACCACCCTCAAAATGGTGACTAATTTGAGAGTACTATATAGGTACATCATAAAATAATGCATTAATGTGTCCCTTCTTTTATTGTCTTCTGGGAGTAGTAATTTCACTAATCTCAGTTTTCATATAATATATTTTTCATGGTCTACCAAATGGATCCTTACTAGGAGCTCCATGATAGGACATGTAAATAACCTCAATGAATGTTAGTGAAAGAGATGTCTATTATAATGGGGCATCATCCCATTCAGATGTAATTGAATTTTTACTGTTGATTACAAAATTTAATGATATAGATTTGTATGTTTAGAAGTGTTATAATAATAATCATCACCATCAGACAATAGTTTGAGATGGGATATCTAGTATTCTGGGGAATCATAATTAGATTAGTTCATCAATTAATTTAGAAAAAGAAAAGTCATCACCTATATTTAACGGTACTTTAGGTATATTATAGAGAGTAATGCGAGTATCATACTAGAGATATCTACATTGATGGTACATAGAAATACACAAGGTCTTTCTTGTCTATATCTTTCAAAAAAATCATTCTAATCCATATCATGATTTTCATCCTATGGTTGATGTGTTTGTGGAAGATGTTTATTTTCATGAGTATCTAGTTTATATCATTGATCATAGAATAATGTTTCATTTTGGTAGGACTGTTTATCTAGTTTGTGTACAACAAAAGAATTAATTTTTATAACATGATACCTATGAATGATATTCAGATATATGTTCTTAGTGGATGGATTTATTCATGTATAATACTCATGAAAACATAGAAGGGGAACATAGGGATGATTTATTTTAAATTTGGAAGCTTCTAAGAACCCAATTTTTTATTGATGTATAGATACAATATATTATAGTCTAAAAAATTCAATTTTCCTCATTGGATCATCCTGAATAGTTAATGGATGGTTTATAGGAATTTTTTCTTGGATCATTGTCTGAAGGTATTTTGTTTAAAAGAATATATAGATTGAATAGTTAGTACAAGATACACATATCATCAATTTAAATATTTATAGGAAGAGAACAATAATCCAAATAATTAACCAAGGGATGAAAACCCATTAAAAAAAAACATAATAAAGAACAATCGAACCGCACATAGTTTGTAAATAGTATTTCTAGTCATGTTCCTTTATGGTATGAGGTATGGGATTTATAAGAGTTCTAAATTAAATATTTTTTCATGGTTATTGAAATGTCACAATGGAACCATGTCAGTGAATTTTACATGGAGATTTTTGACATATGGTTAGGTCCTGGATATAAAACCCATTCCACCAAAATTGATCGCATATTTAAAATAATGAAATTAACATTTTACAATTCTTTCTATTAACCATTATTTCATCATTTAAATCCCTAAAATTAATACTATCTCCACACATGTTTGGAACCTTTTCATATACTCCTTTCATTTGATAGATCTCATTCTCCTTTTAATAGATTCAAATTATTTCACTTTTATTCGACCCACAAGGTAATTTCATCATTCACCATGATTTTTTTATATGTTATTTAACATCTCAGTTGATATTAATATACATGATTATATTCATTCTTCTTAGTGTGATTTTAGGGATTCCAAATTTTCTATATTTATAAACTAAAAATGATTTTATTTTATTAGAATATTCTAATTCTATTTTATGGTATGTATTCTTCTAAATTTTCAAAATAACTAGGTGATTATAAATCACATCATTGTGTATCATGCCATAATTTCCATGGGTTTCTTATAAAAATATTAATCCCTTCAGATTACTATCTTATCATGATTTTAGACAATATATGAGAAAGCTTTATATTATTTGGATGATTTTCACCTATAATGAAACCACAACCTTTAGTTTTTATAATTACTTCTCCTTGAAAATCATGCATTCATTTTATCAAAATCACGTATCAAGTGTTATTAGGGATATAAATATTAATGTAATTGATGAAATTAATTAAATAAAATTATTTTTTTAAAGTGGATTAACAAACCCATGTTATCACTTGTACATTATATAACTAATTGAATAAATTAAATGTATTCATGGAATTGATGATTTTATATACCTTTGGTAATTTAAATATAATGCTTGATTTTGTTTAGGAACATGAATCAAAATAATAATGTGGCCTTACCTGAGTAAGACTTGTTTTCTAGATATTGAATACCATGAGAGATCGGATTGAATATTTGATAAAATATTGATGTCACTTCTATGTGGGTGAGTATATTTAGAAAAATTAAATGTATATGATACCTTAATTTATTTTTTAAAACCCACAAATTCACCTTCAATCATCGGAACAAAGAATTCATATGATTATATCTTTGAATTTGTATTGATGTACTTAGACATGGTCATACTCCTACTATATAAATGGGTTATAGTAATATCTATAGCGATTCTGACATTTATGAGATCCTAGAAAATAAAGAGGTTTCCATGACTATGATATTTATGTTCTTGTTATACTAATTGTTTAATACTCCTGATGTATTACGTAAATGAACAATCATGATTCTTATATGGTTAAAATTCATATAAATTTTTTTATTATTTACATACTGATCACTATAATAAATTATACATATATACAAGATAATATTGGTTTTAATTTTTTGAAGAGTCACATAATACATGTTTATAACACAGACTATTACATCTTATATTCATAGGGATAATTCATAATAGACACAGTTAGTGGTAGACAATATTAATTTACTCCCACCGTGATCATGATTCCATTTGGTACCCAGGTGTACTTCATGGATGTAGATTGGGATTTTTGGGATCACCCATACAAAAAAATCATGAATTATTATAGGTTTTGATCAACAGAGTATATATCTATGATAGTGCTCTAGAGGATATGGATATCACTTTACTTATTTTTTGATTCCAATATTATATGAGGTAATATTATATCCTTTCCTCAATGTTTTCCAGTTTCATTTAATTATCATTTTAAGATATCATTATCTATTGATAATATTTGTAACACCCCGATCTTTCATGATACGCTTCTCTTTCAATAATGCTATAGCTTGCATTGTACGCAAGTTCGAGATTCTAACACACCACGACTAATCAAAGTAGCCATTATGAATAGTAATACCCACTTTTTAAAATTAAATAAATTATATATTTCAAAATGGACTTCATTTTTGTATTCGGAATATCGAAATTATCCTAAGATGAATTTTCTGTAATTTTCTGAGAACTTCCAATTTTCTATGAATAGTTTAAAATACTTAAAAATAACGTTTAAAAAAAAAATAACTTATAGTGATTAATTATAGAATTTATTGGTTTTAAACTATAATTAGAATATATTTTTACCATTTTATCTAATGGTGTTCATTAGAATTAATTTTACTTTGAAATTGGACATAAACAATTGTCAATCTTTTGATATATAATGTTTCTTAAAAACACGCTATTTGTTGTGACAGTGGGAACTAATTATAAAATTAATTAATGCAACTTATATGTTTTTAATTTTGTAAAATATACATCATTTTTGAATTTGGAATATCAATTATAGCTTAGGGTGAAATTTTGGCATTGTTCTGAAAAACATCAATTTTTAATGAATTGTGAAACCACTAAGTGGTAGTTAAAAAAATGATTATTCGTTAAAATGAAACATTACCACTTCTGTGATTTGATTTTAAAAAATCTGACATTCATTGTTGTCATTATGAAGTAAAATGTGTTTCAATGGGATTAAAATAATTTTTTGATGAATTGTAACTTTTAAGTTTAATTAATCATGATTAAAGGTAATTAGTGATATTTAAGGTAAAAATGATATTATAAAAACATGAAAATACCTTTACTCTTGTCCTACCCCTATTGGATGTTTCATGGCCGGCCAAGACAATCCATGGGTCAACATGGGGACCCCATGGAGCCACTTTGGTAGGAAAATGACATCAAAAACATTTTATTTAATGTAAAAAATAAAAATGTCACAAACATGAGTTGTTTTACTAACACAATTTTTAAATGGGATTATACAAGTCATATTTTTGACTATAAAAATTCATTAGAAAGATAAAAAGATTTACTAAATCATGATAGTTTATTCATAATTTTTAAACATTAAATAAATTAAATTATTTATGACACTATGATGATGCAGCGATTACCTCATTAATTAACAATTTAAATAAAATGAAATGATAATGTAAAATCTAAGACTTAAACTTGTCAAAAACCTATTGGCTGAGTTTATTTCGAACCCTTATCACCTTAAACTTGAAATATATAATTTTGGGACCTTTAGAATCCGAAAAAAACATTTCATAATAAAGTAACATTTCAATCATTCCAAGAGTGCCCCTCCTCTCCTCTTATAAAAGGCCCCCACCACTACCACATTATTCACACCATCAAGCCATTTGGCTCAGCCACAATCTGCCCAAATACTCTCCCAACATCCATATCTTACTCCTAGAAGCCTCACTTTGGGCATAAGTCTTTCAAAGGAAGCATTTGGCTCAAATCAAAAAGAGTTACCGATTTTAAGGTAATGTCTTCTGTATGTTGTTTTGTTTTATTTTGCTTCTCCAACCCCATAAACTATTTTTATTAATTTCTTTTGTAACAAAACCAGTATCCTCAATATACTAGGATATTTTTATAAGAATTATTCGAGATACACTTACACACACCTACATCTAATGGTTAATGAACATACTGCTTCTGTGGATGGCGGATTTCTGCTGTACGAAACGATGGTTGTTCAACATTCATATAACACCTTCAAAGGTGGCCATTATGATGTCACTATATTTATATATTATATGTTATATGTTTATGTTTTACATAAGCTTCTGTATTTTTCATTTATTGCGTACTTTTATGTTTTCCATTATGGTTAAATGCGATATTTTCATTTTAGGAAGTGCGGACTACTGCCCCCTCAAGGTGATTTGAATCGTTAATACCATATGTGGGATGTATAAAGGATAGAGTAAATGGTATTATAAATTATATTATACTGAAATTATATTATAACTTTATATAATTATAACTTTATTCCATTAAATACGAAATAGAAATGAAAGTAGCGTTCATGCGTACGTACGGCTTACCGTCTCCATGAACGGTGCATTTCATTTCTTACCTCTAAATGTTATGTAATATTATAAATGAATGTATATACTGGATATACATGATTTATATAATATATAAATCATGAATATAATTATGGATATAATGGATATATTACCACATGAACAAAGTCTAATTATAAGAAGTTTATTTGTGACTCAAGAAATTCAAAACGACCGTTATTAACTTAAATAATTACATAGTGTTCATAACATGGTAATAAGTTATATAAAAGAAATAATTAACTTTAAAAAGGATCTTAAGAAAGTAGATATTAACTCTATTTTATTATTCCGGAGGTTAAAGAATGGTCGAGTGAATTCGGACACGAGGTAAGGGAACTTCTTAACCCAATTTCTATTCTTTGGGTTAATCTCCTACTTTCAAATTATGTCATGATATTATTATATCCTATCTTGTATTTTTAATTTTATTATGTTTAAATATAGTTAATACACATAATATATCTATTTTATTTAAAAAAATGATCTTTGTAAGAGGTATATTTTGTTTTATACACAAATTTCTTTTATACAGTGTATAAACCCCATTTGACTTTTACGTTTATTCAAAAGGAATATTTTTATGAGAAGCATTTTTCTAAAAGAAAAAAAGGAATGTTTTTCTTGTTGTACGTATGCTTCGACAATGACTTCTCCACTGCCGTCACCATTATTTGAGTTCTGGCTTCCTCCACAAGCCATAACTTTTTTTTAAATGAAAAATAAATACCATGTTTTAATTTTCTTTTCTTTTGGTATTGAAAATGGTTATGGATATTGCATGTGATTATTTGACTAGTAGAATATCCATGTGAGTAAGTAAATGGAATTATTTAATTTTATTTTTACCATATTATACTGAAGTTCAAGTTTAAAAAGGATTTTTTTAGTTATACAATTCCTTAAATGTTAATGTTTATTTATGAAGCTTCCGCAATATTGTTATCCTTACTGAGCACCTGAGCTCACACCTTTCAATGTTTTAATATTTTCCAGGATGTGAAGAAGTATTTTAATAATGAACTGTAGGGATAGTCAGAAGAGGACATGAGTCTGGACTATGGAGACTTTGTTATTGTATTTTTTTCATTTTATGATGTAATGTAACATTTATAAATGTATCTAGTGTTTCCAATTCTATTGAACTAATCGGTCTTTCGAGACATGATCTTTTGTGATCATGCCAATGTTACGCAATGATGCACTGACTCTGGGTAACTTGGGTCGGGGCGTTACAGTTGGTGTCAGAGGCAGTTTAGTACTAACCTTGGAAGCTAGATTTAGATAAACTCTGATTAGAGAACCTAACCCAATGATAGACTTTGAAGATTAGAATAGAATAACTTCTTAGAATTTTGGTATTATAGTGATTTTGTGAGTTTTCCGAGAAATACAACCCTGTCTAGATATGAGTAGGTAGAGGCGGCTCGAGCACAGATGTACCGAGGGGTAAAACCCGAAAGCACCGCTTTGAGGTAGACTTGAACGGGAACTGATGCACGACAATGGGCCTTGCTGCACTCTTCGTTACGACACTCCCGGGGGATATGCTTAGGATAATTCTCATTTTCTTTAAAAACCACTATGAAGGGTTATGAGTATATACTTCTCAAAGAAAACATTTTTATGATTATGTATTATATCCATAAATAGTTCAATTTATGTTAAGTATTTTATAAGTATGGAATTATGTATTTTGATTCATAAACTAATCTAGTTAATGCCATTGTTTATAAATGGCACCTAGTGGAAGGAATGGAAACTGTATCAATGCACGCACTCCGTGTAGGGATTTCCCTCCTGCTCAATATAATTATTATGGAGCTGGAGATACAACTGGTGCTGATCAACTTATCACTATACTGGGACAACTCACTCAGGTTATGAATAATAACCTTACTCATATGGAGCACCCTGATCCGCAACGTGGAGGATCAATGTTAGACCGCTTCATTAGGTAGAAACCAATAACATTTAATGGGTGTACAAATCCATTATTAGCTGAGCAATGGATAAACTCCTTAGAGAAAATATTCGACGCCTTGGGGAGTAGTGAAAGGGAGAAGGTTATCATGGAAGTTTACCGCCTCACTAGAGATTCCGATCAATGGTGGTCGTTGATTCAAAATACAAAGGAAGATGAAGAAGTATCAAGTATGGAATGGAGGGAGTTCAAATATCTTTTCATATAAAAATACTTTTCTCGTGACCATCGAGCAGATATGGAAAGTCAATTTCTGAGTCTGAGGCAGAAGGAGGATGAGAATGTCGCAAAGTATGAGGCTAACATTACAAGATTAGCGAGGCATGATACAGATTATATACGTAACCCAAGAAGTAATATTTATTGTTTCTTTGATGGGTTAAAACCATTTCTCCTCCGAGCATTAGTCTCACAAACCTTCTCGTCATACGAAGATATTGTGTTGTGTGCTATCAAGACGGAAAAGGAATTATCTAAATTTTATGACAATAAAGTAAAGCAAGAGAAGAAGAGAACGGTGGAGCAAGAGACAGATAAAGGGAAAAAGGGAAAGTAGGATTTTCCATTATGTGATAATTGTTGGAAAAATCACCCCGGTACATGCCTAAAACAAATGGGAGTTTATTATAAATGTGGAGAAAAAGGTCATCAAGCTCGTGATTGCAATGGAAAGGAAGAGGCTATCAATGTTGAATGCTACAATTGTATGGAAATGAGGAATTATGAAAATGAATGTACTAAGAGTCAGGGAAAATTACCTCAGAAAAGGCCAAGGGATCAAGGACAATCTTATGATGTTACTACAGTTGAAGTGGAATAATTAATGTATTGGTGCTTTTGGACTCAAAGATTATATTCTGGTTATAAGGATAATGTGATATATATATAAGTATTGTACTGTAGTGCATGTTGTTTTCCTTAAGTATTTAATATGATTAAGGTAATCATATTTTTAGTATGTGATAATAAGAGAAACATTAATTTGTTTGGGAAATCTGATGAATTGATTTTGGAATTAAGAGACCTTTTAGAGAAAGTCTGGACAGAGGTATTTTGGATAACTATAAAGGTTGGGATGGATTAAATTTAACTTTTAATAGTATTGTTTAAGGTTAAAACAGTTCTGAATATTATTTTTGGAATATTATAATACTATAGTTTTAGGAAAAGGACAACCTGCAGGGTGGGGCATTACCCGTCGAGTCGGACAAAGCTATAGGAATCGAACCCACAACCATAGTGTGATAGCCCTTTATTACCTACCACTAGCCTACAGGAGGTCCCTGGTTTTTACAAAATAGTTTTACTAATCTAAATGGTATGTGTTAATATCTGGAACCTTATACAATTATGATAAATAGAATATTTTTGAGTTCTATTACCTTTTAGATTGAAAGATGGGTATGTGGTAAAAATTTATTATAGAATGAAAGTCTACATAACAAGTATGTATATTCCCTTACATTCTTAGTAAATCTCTTAAATAAATTCCTCAACATTATAAAAGGTAAATTAAAACAAGAATGTTGCTGGTTAACTTTTCCAACTGGGGATTCAATGAGTGTTTAACCAATCACAATTTTGTGATTTTCATATGGTTAACTTTCTCGTAATCTAGTTTTCTACAACTCTTTATCAGACCTTGATGGTTATTTTCTTCCATATACATATTTTCATTGAATCCTTGTATGGGCTATCTTGGGTGACCTTTGTACTTCTCTTTATTTATTCTAAAGTTATATTTTTATTAACCTTATTTCCGATGTGGGTTTTCCACAAAGGTATTTTCTATTTTCAACCTTTTATTTTCAATTAAAAAATTCAAATTGCTAGGACCCAATTTATTAAAGGAGGGGATAATGTAACACACCGAGCATTCACTATACGCTTCTCTTTGAATAATGTAATTGCTTGCATTGTACGCAAGTTCGAGATTCTAACACTCCATGACTAATCAAAGTAGCCATTATGAATAGTAATAGCAAATTTTTAAAATTATATAAATTTTATATTTCAAAATGGACTTCATTTTTGTATTCTGAATATTGAAATTATCCTAAGTTGAATTTTTGGTAATTTTCTGAAAACATCTAATTTTCTATTAATAGTAAAAAATACTTAAAAACAAAGTTTTTAATAAAAAAAATTTATAGTGATAAATTATACTATTTAGTGGTTTTAAACTATAATTAGAATATATTTTTACCATTTTATCCAATGGTTTTCATTAGAATTAATTTCACATTGAAATTGGACATAAACAATTGTCAATCTCTTGATATATATTGTTTCTTATAAACACGCTATTTGTTGTGGCAGTGGGAATTAATTATAAAATTAAATAATGCAACTTATATGTTTGTAATTTTCTAAAATAGACATCATTTTTGAATTCGGAATATCAATTATAGCTTTAGGTGAAATTTTGGCATTGTTCTGAAAAACTTCAATTTTTTATGAATGGTGAAACCACTAAGTGGTAGTTAAAAAACTAATTTCTCATTTAAATGAAGCATTACCACTTCTGTGATTTGATTTTCAAAAATCCGACATTCATGATTGTCATTAAAAAGTAAAATGTGGTTCAATGGGATTAAAATAATTTTTTGGTGAATAGTAACTTTTAAGTTTAATTAATCATGATTAAAGGAAATTAGTGATATTTATGGTAAAAATGATATTTTAAAAATATAAAAATTCCTTTACACTTGTCCTACCCCTATTGGATGTGTCATGGCCGACCAAGAATATCCATTGGTCAACCTGGGGACCCCATGGAGCCACTTTGGTAGGAAAATGACATTAAAAACATTTAATTTATTGTTAAAATAAAAATGTCACAAACATGAGTTGTTTTACTAAAACAATTTTTAAGTGGGGTTATACAAGTCATATTTTTGACTATAAATATTCATTAGAAATATAAAACTATTTCCTACATCATGATAATTTTTTCATAATTTTTAGACATTAAATAAATTAAATTATTTATGACACCATGATGATGTAGTGATTACCTCATTAATTAACGATTTAAATAAAATGAAAAGATAATGTAAAATATAAGACATAAACTAGTCAAAAATCTATTGGATTAGTATATTTCGAAACCTTATCACCTTACCCTCGAAATATATAACTGTGGGACCTTTAGAATCCGAAAAAGATTTTCATAATAAAGTGACATTTCAATCTTTCCAAAAGTGCCCCTCCTCTCCTCTTACAAAAGGCCCCCACCACTACCACCTTATTCACACCTTCAAGACATTTGTCTCGGCCAAACTATGCCCAAATACTCTCACAACTTCCATCACTTACTCCTAGAAGCCTCACTTTGGGAAGAAGTCTTCCAATGGAAGCCTTTGGCTCAAATCAAAAAGAGTTACCTGATTTTAAGGTAATGTCTTCTCTTATGTGGTTTTGTATTATTTTGCTTCTCCAACCCCCTAAACACTTTTTATTAATTTCTTTTGTAACAACACTAGTATCCCCAATATACTAGGATGTTTTTATAAGAATTATTCGAGATACATATACACACAGCTACATCTAATGGTTAAAGAACATACTGTTTATGTGGATGGTGAATTTCTGCCTCATGAAACGATGACTATTCAACACTCATATAACACCTTCAAAGGTGGCCATTAAGATGACACTATATTTATATATGATATATAATATGTTTATGTTTTACTTAAGATTCGGTATTTTTCATTTATTGCATACCTTTATGGTTTCCATTATGGGTAAACGCAATATTTTCATTTTAGGAAGTGCGGACTACCGCCCCCTCAATGTGATTTGAATCGTTAATACCATATATGGGATGCATAAAGGATGGAGTAAATGTTATTATAAAATATATTATACTGAAATTATAGTAGAAATTTATATAATTAAAACTTCTTTCCATTAAATACGAAATAGAAATGAAAGTAGCGTTCATGCATACGTACGGCTTACAGTCTCCATGGACGATGCATTTCATTTCTTACCTCTAAATGTTATGTAATATTATAAATGATTGTATATATTGGATATAAATGATGTATATGATATATAAATCATTAATATAATTATCGATATAATGGATATGTTACCACATGAACAAATTGTAATTATAAGAAGTTTGTTTTTGACTCAAGATCGTCAAAATGACTGTTATTAACTTAAATAATTACATAGTGTTCATAACATGGTAATAAGTTATATAAAAGAAATGATGAACATTAAAAAGGATCTTAAGTAAGTAGAGATTAACTCTAGTTTATTATTGAGGAGGTTAAATAATGGTAGAGTGAATTCATACACAAGGTAAAGGAACTTCTTAACCCAATTTCTATTCTTTGGGTTAATCTCCTACTTTCAAATTATGTCTTGATATTATTATATCCTATCTTGTATTTGTAATTTCATTATGTTAACTTATAGTGAATACACATAATATATCTATTTTATTTTAAAAAATGATCTTTTTAAGAGGCATATTTTGTTTTATACACAAATTTCTTTTATACGGTGTATAAACCCTTTTGAATTTTATGTTTATTAAAAGGGAATCTTTTTATACGAAGCATTTTAGTAAAAGACAAAAAGGAATGTTTTTCTTGTAGTACGTATGCGACGACAATGACTTCATTGCTGCCGTAACCATTATTTGAGTTTTGGCTTCCTCTACAAGCCATAATTTTTTTTAAATGAAAAATTAATACCATGTTTTAATTATCTTTTATTTTGGTATTGAAAATGGTTATTGATATTGCATGTGATTATTCTACCAGTAGAATATCCATGTGAGTAAGTAAATGACAATATTTAATTTTATTTTTGCCATATTATGCTGATGTTCATGTTTAAAAAGGCTTTTGTTTTAGTTATACATTTCCTTAAATGTTAATGTTTATTTATGAAAGCTTCTGCAATATTGTTATCCTTACTAAGCATTTGAGCTCACCCCTTTCAATGTTTTAATATTTTCCAGGATGTGAAGAAGTATTTTAGGAATGACCTACAGGGATAGTCAGAAGAGGATATGAGTGTGGACTATAGAGAATTTGTTATTGTAGTTTTTCAGTTTATGATGTAATGTAACCTTTATGAATGTATCTAGTGTTTCCAAGGCTACTAAACTAATCGGTCTTTCGAGACTTGATCATTTGTGATCATGTCAATGTTACACAAAAATTCACCGACTCTGGGTAACTGGGGTCAGGGCGTTACAATACTATTTTCTATCCATGACTATTTATAGTTTTAGTATTATTTTCTAGCACTTTTAAAAAATATTGTTTTCATATATTTACATTATACATAACAATGTGTTTCATTTAGATAATGAGGGTGTACCCTCCCAAACACTCCACTATAAATCATTTATTTTAGTGGTAAACCCTTGGAATGTATGGAGGTGTGAAATATGAAATGTATTTCAAATAATGAAATAAATGAGCCCCATTTATTTCATTCATCCACTAAAAAATTGTATTATATTTTAAATACTCTTCATTTATAGGGAAAATGAGTTCTTAATTCAAACCCCCTTACATGATTACTATCTTACTCATAAAAGTATAACATTATAACCAATTATTCTCATATTTCACATGTATACTCATTGTATATTATATCTATATTTTATATTATAGATAATTTTCTCCTATAATTATTCAGAAATCCAAATATTAATTAATTTTTTATGGTCTTCCAAATTTTATTAACCCTATTTCTAAATGAAAACGATTCACTCTATATACTAGTTGTTTTTCTATAATTTTATTTTTATAATTTCAAAACGGATTTCCATTTCAATTTTTTATACATATACACCATTATTCATTTATTATTAAACAAAATTATGTTATTTTAAAGGTGAAATTATTATGATTCCTTGTAATGTAGATCTTTAAAATTATATTTAAGGGACATTTTCAAATATATCTTTTTAATGTGACTCATATAGAGGACCTACGTTTCATACATAATTAGTTAATCTTTTTAAGAGAAATAACATATAGATGTTTAAATCATCCTATATATAATTATACTATATGTAATGAGGATCATTCATTAGATAATAATTTGATGGAATGGAATTAATTAATTTTAGTTGTTTTAACAAACATCACAATCATATATCATTTTATTCAATAAAATATTAATATATTGGTAAATATATTTTTTTAAATTTATCATATAAATATTAAAATTTTATTTAACCATAATAATGGTCTTATTACTGACCTTCAAGCTGGTAAGTGAAACTGAAAACTCATCGTCCACGAAAGCGGTGAATCGACACAGCAAAGACGATGTGTTAATTATTATTTGAAAGGATTAGAGAAATGATTTCATGATTGATATTTATTAAAAAAATCATAATTAAATTTGATACTGATGTTTTTATTCCACATTGTATTGGGATGTAATGACATGATAAGATAATAAAATAAATTATATGAGAAAAAAAGGGGAATTTACTTCTGAAGTATTTTCTCCATGAGAACCATCTTTAAGAACTTGTATTTGACATTTATTGAGACCATAAGTGCCCAATATTGTGTAATAAAATTGTGTATAGAAATATTTAAAATAAATAAATGATAAAATGTTTATAATTTCTGAGTATAAGAGGTTGTGATAGTGGTATTTATATGGTAGGAGAGGTGTATTTTATGATTATTTAGTTCATTTGTTGATAATTTTTCCCCAAGATTATAAATATTGATGACTTCTATCACTAAATATTATAAATAGAGATGTAATATTAAAGATAATGGTTATTAGATCATAATTGACTAATCATTTACTGAAAAATTCAATTATTTGATAAATATCATAATTTATATTATTACACTGTTCAGAATATATTAAACTATTTTATATAAATCCAAAAAAAATCCATAAATGTCGTTCAACATGTAAAATAAAAAATTCAACCCCCTTAAATGAAAATTGTTATGTATTTTTGAGATATATAATATTTAATTAAAATCATCAGATATTTGAAAAACAATGTTCTTATTTTTATAAATTTTTTAAAAAACATTGAAATATAACTTAATTTTTCATGAAATTAAAAAACAATTATAATTACAAAGTACTTATTTATAAAACAATTTCATGAAAATATATTTTCTCTTTAAACATTATGTAATTTATCAAATACTAATTAATAATATACGTTTATAAAAACACAGACACATAATTTATCATTTTAAAAACAAGAATATACTTTTACCATGATATAATTATATATTATTTTCATCTACAAGATACCTAAATTTTATTTATAAAATCATAATTTAGGGTACTATTCTAGGATCTAGATTATTATTCATAATTTTTTATAATGATTCAAATGGTCAAGATAAAATTCCATCTATGTAGGATCCTTAATTTATATAAATATATAATTTTACATTCTTTATTTATGAGAATTATTTTTCATTAGGATATATATGTGATTTACCTATTTTAGAAAATAATTATAAGAAAGTAATTTACATTGATAATATTATATTTCATTACATTGTTCCACCAGTTCAAAATTTCTCCATAATGATATGATTTTACATTCAAATATAAAAATTGAAGAGGTTAGTTATATTTTGTTGCTTCCTCGAGTTCCCATGACTTTTATTCATACTTATGATTCCTCATAACAACTTGACTAGGTGTCATGTTTTCTTGTCATAGGAATTTTTCTCTATGGCCCATGATATTATCTGAATTATATTTATATGATAGTTCTATATCAAATTACATCACCTCTTGATTTATTACATGTATGTGGTCTAGTATGTACTTCATTAGGTGCCGTACATAGAGAAGAACATGAACCATTATTAGGGGAATTGAAAGACCATATGTCATTTCTCCAATGTGACGAATGATCTATAATGGGACAATATACCTTGGGAAAAGAATCCATTTCATTATAAATTTCATGACTGTCTTCCATAGTGATATTTTACGGAATATTTTGTCATGAACATCAAACTCAATGTATCGTTGATTGTTATCAACATAACCTTTTTTCGGACTCTAACAATATATTATATTATGTTTGTGTCTCAAACCTTCTCTATCATATCTCGTAATAGATCATGGACTAGTATATTTCATTCACTAACATCCTCCCAATATTTTATAGGTGGATTCATGTGAATACAAATGTAAAAACTACTTTTGAAATAGTCCTCAACCAATAGTAGATGTTGATCCCATCAACATTTTAATTCCATTGAAATAGATATCTATATTTCCATGAGAATTTGAATAGTCAAGTCATATTGTACATAATTTTGGGGGTGATAGACCATGTTTAAATTCAGTTTAGTACTCAAATCATGTAGAATAATTCTCCATAATTATGATGTGAACCTTGTTTCTCTTTTATAAATGATCAAAAGTGGAACCTCATGAATCCTCATCACTTACATAATAAATGTTATAGAATTTAATTATGTAATAAATAATCTGAAATAAAAATGATTCTGTAAATCAGGGTGAGTAAATCTACCAAAATCCATATCCCATAGTTTCCTTTGGTAATTTTTTGTAGACCAGTGAAAATGTATATAGTTTTGTTCTCCAATTTATGCTTAGGTATAGGAAATTGATTCATAATGTAATTGGATATTTTTATTTCTTTATTAACTTGATAACACACCAAAGACAATGAGATATAATCCACAGTACCCTTATTGAATTTTTCCCACCAAAAATATTCTCGATGGTCATGGGACATTTTGGTACATCCCTGATGGATGGAGAAGGAAGATCAATGTGAATTTTTCAATAGCTCCTTATTTATCAATAGTGATGAAAGAAAAAATTCCTTGTTCCAAACTGACACACATCATCATCATAGATGTGGAGCTCAATTATTTTTCCATCTATTACTACATTCACATTATATTGATATTCTCAATCATTCATTTTCGCCACTTAGATTGTCTCGTATATAGTTGGTTTTGAAATAATTTTTGCAATATATGATTTATTCCTTAGCATTATGATTTCCAAATAAATAATTTTTATATCCATAAATATATTTTCCTTTTCAATGAGCATCATTGATAGTGTAGTTAGTTTTTTTATTAGGAGTACCTCTACTACCTTTTTCTCCTTTCCCGGATGGGAACGAATAGAGAAAACATGGTCAATTATTATATACAATAATATTTCATGATTAATGTTGAGTATATTCTCTAGGAATATATAATTTAAACAATTTTGATAAATTTATATATCAAGAATTTCCCCATAGAGATTTTTCTTCCAAATATAGAGAATTATGATCGTAATTAGTTACTCCATATCATGCATCGGGTTGTTCTAATAATATATCTTCAACTTGTGTGAGTTCATATATATTACATAATAATTTTACATTATTACATAACAAATTAATTTATTTTGAAAATCAATCTATATCACAAAAGCTCTCCAATTGTTGTAAGTCTAGTTACCGGTTTTGTGATTATATCCATCTATATATCCTTGATTTTTTCCTCGTATTATTCTATCCAAACATTCATTACCCCATTCCATGCCATAATAGATTTATATCTAGTCAATCGTGGAAAAAATATCAAAAAAAACCGTTACTAACCATCTTATTTGTGATAATGGTGGATTTCATTGACACTTCTGGATCTTGGACATTCCTCAATTTCCATTTTTTGGATGGGAACATAGAAATTTCCATACATATATTCAGATGTCCCAATAATGTGACATTATACATCAAAAAGTAACTATTATTTTTCATTGAGTATAATTTATCCTTCTTAAATTACTCTGGAAGAATCCATGTATGTTTTAATACTAATCATTTTCCATGTATTAGTTGGATAATAAAATCAATAAAAAATACCAAAAAAATTATTGTGTTAAAAAAATACTCTATTCATTTGTCCATAAAAAATTAAAGGGTATTATTATGTCTAATGTTAATCCCTAGAAGGTCATAATACCCATATATTTACTAGAAAATATACATCTAAAAATGTCCACTCGTAACCATTAGTTTATGACATCCATATTGATTATCCGCCTTTGATATGTATCAATTTCCATCTACATGATCAAACCGGTCATCGATCCTTTGAAGTGGATACATGTTCATTATATTGATTTTGTTATGAACTTTATAATTGATATAATTAATAATTTATCCAATATTTTTATTTACAAATAGCATGGGTGCACTCCAATGTGATGCACTAAGGTATATGACTTCTTTGTCCAAATGTTTTGGCTGCTGGTTAATTAGCTCCTCAAATTTAATTGGGACTATATTGTAGAGGAATTTTGAGATTGGGGTTGCTCTTTTTATGAGTTCTGTTTAGAAATATACATCATGATTTGGTGAATTTCAATGAAAAAATCTTGAAATACAATAATGTATTGCCTAAAAAATGGAAATTATTTGAGGTTGATACTGTCCTTTGACATAACCATTTGAATTAGGTATTCTCTTTATAGGGAATCAACACCGACACCATTGACGGATTTTTAAAAGAACATTAATGATATTCCATTCATTTTTAGAGTATAATGGGATGGATTGTAATTTGATTTAATATTTACTTCTCCCAAACATTGATATCCATTCAATATTACAAGTTCCAATACATTCCTCTTATAGAATTGAATTCCATCAAGAGAACTATTTTAAAATAAATTGAAATAATCTTCCAATGTAATCCAATAAGAAAATAGCCCAAGACAAGTGTTTCAATGATTTCACTACTAAAAATTTAATAGATATCTCTACTTTAATGTATTGGGTATTTGATTAAATAATTGATGAAAAAAACAAATGATAAAATGAATGATTATATCCAAAATCAAATAATTATTTTTCCATTATCGAATGAAGAAGAAGTGCAGCTTGTATGACTTCAATTTAATTCTACACATAATAAGTAGATATAACATAATTATTTTGTTGATTCTTTCACCTTGGTGGATACAAATGTTTACTATCCACAGGTATTCTTTATTTAGTGCACTATAATGTATAGTTAAATTCCTCTCTATTGTTAATGGATTACACCATGGGTGGTTCTCTATGTTCCACCATCATATTAGACAACAACATACTGAATATTAGATATTCATGATCTTTGTGGTCTAATTTTCTACAATTGAAGAATTTATATGTCCCTTTGAAGAAATTCCCATGATGTTTCTTCCCACATTTTAGATACATTGAGTGGTGTATCCTCTATCCACCATTTTCGTTTGACCATCCAATATGAAAAACCATTCTTATCTTCTAATATCAATTATCCTGGGACCAATATTCAAGCACTATACCTAAATTGAGTGTACATTTGACCACTTATTTGTATCTCTATTTATCTCAGATTGCGAGCGCATTTACAGAGATTAGTCTTAATCCAATGAAAATTGTATATATTTTTCTATAATAATTTACAACAAAACATTAGGGATGTTTTCCACTCAATTTGATGTTTTATTTATATTACATGAATGGTTCAATATACTTTTTCATCAACTATATGAATTCACAATCCATTTATTTTCTAAATAGATATAGGAAAATACATATTATGAAATATTTTATTAATGTATTCCCACTCCATCTCTTCTACTTGATCCTTAGATATGGAGTTAAAAAAAATTCTAACCATTTATTGGACTATAAATATAATTTATAGAAAAATATATTCACATTTTCTACCTCATATAAAGGGAATACATAAATTATATTATACATTGAGATAATATTCAATTCCACAACAAGTGGATCAAAATATTTAATAATTGTTGGTGGTAACTTCAATATAAACTTTAAAATTGATAGTTTATCCCACTTAGGTGAAGGAAAAAGATACATACTTTTATGATATTGTACATAGCTATATATATCTTTGTAAGCATGATAATGAAATTCAAAACTCCACCACTCAATGTAATAGGGGTGTCATTCAAAAAATTGTTACACTATTCCTCCCATGAGTTATCAGCCTAGTTTCACCGAGTTCCCTCCATTTTTAAAAAAATAATAGGTTTAAAAAATTTATTTCAACTAATAATGAATAATTTTTTCATTTACATAATTAACGATAGAGGTATATTTTATAAGTTCTCTTTATTAATCATTTTTATAAACAGTAATTTATATACATTGTATTATCTTGAGGGATTTCACCAATATTGTATAATAATAATACCCAAATTTACTATTCATTCATCTAAAAGAAATCATATAGACCCTACTTTTATTATATAATAATTAAATCATTTAAATAATAAAATTACTAATTGAGTTTCAAAAACATGAACCTAAGGTTTAGTATATTTTAAATATAAGGCACATACATAAAAATAACAATAGTAAAACATAGAAAATTTATTAATATATTATTATTTATTTTATTTAATCTCATATTTAAATTAATACACGTAGTCACCAATGGATATACATCATGGAATGGGGATAGGTAAAATCCAATTGAAAGTATAAATTAGTTAAATAATCGATATAAAATTGGTGAGAATTCTCATTATTATCAAAAAAACATGAATAAGATCATCATCATAATCATTAATGGAAGCATTAGATAAGGGTGTGGAATGTGGTAATACATAATAAAGAAACATCATGTCTTAGTGGTCCAATACAACATATAATTGTGGAAAAATGTAGTACATTGTTTACATATAAAATTTGTGCATAATCACAACATCACTTGTTATGAACAAATATTGAATCATGTTCACACATAATACACATTACATCATGATATACATCAGATTATATAATTAATTATAGGTATATATAATTCTACTCCCACCTATCATGTTATTACATTTACATAATCATGAATGTTACATAGATCATATTACAATCATAGTCATAAAATAACACAAGGAAAATGAATGGATTTCAAGAGAATTTCAAAATTAATAAATCCCTAAATAGATTTTGGTTTTCCCAAATTATTAAGAGAAAAATATATTTTGTATAATAATAATTACACGACATTGAATTATAAATAATCTCAATAGTTGTAAAGATGTGAATTATAAAAAAGTGTTTATTTAGAAAATCATTTTTTTAATAAAAACAATTGGGAACCATGTATATCCCTGAATAAATAAATGTCAATAAAAATTGAATTATATGTAGGGAACATTAATGTAATATCAGCACTAAAATTTGGAATGAAAGAGGTATAACCCAAATAATCTATATTGGGTATGATAATTCCAATTTCTTATAAAAAAATTCCATTACACTTATAATTAAAATCCTTGATAATAAAATTATATTAATTAATTTCATAATTAAGAAACAATATTAAGTGTATTTAAATTAAAATAAATTTATTAATTTAATTTATGACCATTTTCATGAGTTATAAATTTTAACATTGTTATTTTGGGAGTGTTCGTTTTCATGATTAAGAGTCGATTACATTGAGTATAAATGTTGGAGGTCTTTTAAAATTGAAATGAATTCTCCAAAAGTGAAATAAAATAGTTTTAATAATCTTATATATGATTAAATGTTCTCATATAACATTTTATTATATTATAGAATGATGATTCATTCGATAAAACATTGACGCAAATATTTTAATTTATTTTTTTATTTTTTTATAACCATCACTAGATATTATAATTTTATTCAATATCATGTTTATATATTGGTTTAAATACATGATAAAAGATATAATATGTAAATTAATATCTAATTAAATCATAATAATGGTTTTATGACATTCATTGAATGCATCAATGGAAAATGAAATCTCATCGTCCATGAAAGTGTTGAATGGACATATCTGAGATGATGTTTTCCTTTTTGGATAAATGAATTTGATAAAATAGTATACTATCAATGTTCTATGAAAAAAATAGTATATATATGATACTATTTTATCATTAATCATTGGATTTGGAGATAAGGATAGGTTATGGAAAAAAATAATAAGAGAATGTATGTTGATTTTACCCCATGAATATTGTGTCTCTACGAACCTACTTATAGAACATGGGTTTTTATTTTTGTAGAGACTAAAAGCATGAGAATGTGGGGTAGGGGATTTGAAATTTAATCAAGTAAAATTTAGGAAATATACAAGAATTATAGGCTGTGATAATAATAAGTGGTGTGGGGTGGTATTTATATAGGAGCAAAAGGGTGTTTTTTACTCATTTGAATATTTTTTGGCACAATACTATGAATAGTGATTATTCAAAATACTAAATATAGTAAACCATGAGATGGTGTTCTAGATAATTGTTCTCATACCATAAATTAATTATCCCTGAAAAAAAATCTTTTATTCTTTAAATACCATTAATTACTATATGTCATAATTCAGTAAGAAAATATTGATTAAAAAAATCCAAAAAATTCACCGTAATCATTTTTTGACATGAGTAATTCATAAAATGGACTTATTTTTTGAAAAAAAGGTCTCTAAATAATAATAATTTCATTTTCAATATAATAACAATTTTTTTCCAAGATTACTAATTTAAATATTATTACTGCATTTATGAAACTTGAAAAAGTTATCCTAGTTCTCATAAAATTAATTTATATTTATAATAAAAAAAATTATTTAGGTGTATATTTTATAAAAGTAAACATTTGTTAAATGTATATATTATTTATAAAATTTTATAAAATCATTTATGTTTCACCAAAGTACGAACTCTAAATTTATAATTTCAAAACCTATATTTTCTAATATGAATGAAGAATAGCTAGAAACTATAGATCGTGATATTTTATTGAATGTTCAATAATCATTTCACTAGCATTAATGGAGAAATGATGGTTCATACATAGTTTTATTCCATCATCTAGAAAATACAACTATATATTTTCCATACATTCTTGATAAACTGAAGATATTTTGAATCTCTTGATGAAAATTCACACTCTTCTAAACAATAGTATTACTAGACCCATATTCATCAATATTAAGACCCTTAAATTCAAAATCTAGTGAATTATAATTAGGTTCAGATATAACTTATACCGAATAAAATTGACTACCTTCAAAACACCATTACTACTCCAGTACTCTGGTTATTGGGTTTTAACAGCAAGCTCACTAATAACATTGTGAACCTGAGTCTACTACATGAATGAAACTGAACCTCCTCTTGTGAGTCTAGATCGCCAACAAGTAGAAATATTTTTGATAAAATCATAGGATATTTCAACAATAGTACATTAATTGTCCAGTTTTGTCTTCATTCGATGAATAAAATCCATAAATCAACTAGAGTGCATTCATAGGGAACCCTAAGGTGGACCTAAATCTTATAGAGAAAAATAATTACAATCCTACATAACATTTGGTGACCTTTGGTGTGGAATTAACTATCAAGGTGATTGGCCTGATTGTTAGCCTCTTTTAGAATTCCATTCAGGACACAAATGCTACAAACAATCAACCTATAATAGTTTTCTTTTCAATTTGAAACTGATTTTCCATCATTAGATTAGCCTAGTTGATATTCAAAGAAAACACGTACTTTAATCACATCATTGAGAGTACAACGAAAAAAATTATTAATGATAACATCACTAAGGTTATGCTCCACCAAATCCCTTGTGAAGTTCTTGAACCTGGCATTTTCAATCTCTATTTGAAGATAAATATGCACAAAAATTGAAGAAGAAATGTGATATAGGATTTTCATATGCTATTAAATTACTTATTACTCATTTATTATTTGTCAAAAATAAAATATTTCTAAATTTCACCATGGGTAGAAATGTTGTGGTTAACTATAATTTCAATGGTATAGATAATATGTTAGTTTATATATTGTTATATATAATATTTTATTTTGTTTTGTAATTTTGACTAGAAAACATTATGATAACCAAGGGAATATTTCTGTATAGGAATGAAATAACAAAAAATTTATAAGGTCCAGAATTGGAGGTTAACTAACAGATTATATATATATATTCACTATGTAAAATGGATTTTCATATGGAACCATGACACATACAATTGATCACCCCTAAAATCCTAGTTGAGTATTTACTCAATCTTAAATTTGGTGCATAATGAGTGTTATTATGACTATACACATAGATGGACACTATTGGGGGACATTAGTTATAAATTCAAGTTATTTTTAAAAAATATTATGTGTTATTTGAGTATCTAATGGTTTGATAACCTAATCAAAAAAACAGTAATGGAAATCCAAGGTTAAATAGGGAAACCTTTATGTTGAACAACCTTTTATATAGATAAACTGAATGTATTATTTATTTAAATAATGGTGTCATTGGATAATACATTAGGGGATTAGGTTATAGTATTTGCGTGATCATTTAATTTTTTTTAATTATTTCCTATCAAAACCATTTTCATTTTAGTATTTGGATAGAATCTGGATCATAGAAGAAGGATTTAATTTCCATGTATCTAGATACTGTTATGTCCTATCATCTAAATATGGAAGCATAATTTCTATTTGTTTATGTGAAAAATTGAAAAAAAAATACTGGTTTAATAAAATGTAAATGATGAGTATATTTCACTTACAAAAGATAGTGTGGTTGATATATTTTAAAATTTATATCATCAGTTTACACTTAGATATTTTATTAGAGTGTTATAATTTAAATTAAAATAAAATGGTTTCATTATTGGGGATAAACAATATCTCCTTATTATAAAAATAAGTTTTCCATTGAAACCTCATATGTTTGATAACATTCTTTATATGCAACACCAAACTAATATAAACCATTAAATATAACATTAAATTCAAAAAATATTTATTTAATTGAAGGTATAAATAGAGGTAAACACATTTTAATATATATTTAGATATTAAAAATGTTAAATATTAATATTAAATAAATTATGAATTTAATTAGTTTCTCTAAATTAAATATAAGATAAATGGATGCAAAAAATGTATTATTTCATAAATTCGTTTTTAATGGATTTAATTAAGGTGAATTTATATATTATATATTAAACATACTATTATATGAATTACATGTTGAGAAAAAGAAGTTATTAATTGATAGGAAAAGATAGTGAGGACATTTATTTTTAATGTTATTTTTCATATGAATGTAGTTTTCATATCATTTATTGTTTCTATTGGAATGGAAAATTAAGAAATTTTAATTTATTATTTATAAATATTTATCATTATTCCTCAATTTTTAATAATAATATTAGATTATTGTGAATTTTATATAATTTCCTAAAATATATTTCATTCAAGAAAAATTAAAATCTCATATATTTTGAAAATTATTAAAACTATGTATGGAAGGCATGGATGATTATAAAATCAATAAATTTATCATTTATTTATTTAATTATTATATATATATATTATAAAATTAATATATATAATTTTGAAAATAAATTATTAATAATTGTACGACGAAATTAATATTTTATTTTAATAGAAATTCAAATAAAAACCATTTCTATTAAAATGAATTTTAATATAATTGTGATTTTTCCTTAAAGGAATCCATATAGTTTTTTTCATTGATCATAAAACTATTTATTTCATGAATATAAGAAACAATTAAAATTGATTCTTAATTATATTTAAATCTTTAAAATATAGCTTCCTAAAAATGGTTTTACAAATTTTGTTTCAAAATATTTAAATTAATTATTAATAATTATATAACATTGATAAGAAAAAATAAATCTTTAATACTAAATCATTATCAATATATTATATGTTTTGATTTAATATTATTTTAATCATTAAATGAATACCTATGTGAAAATTAGGTACAATGGTGAAAACCAAACATCAAAAAAGTGAAATATCTATGAGATTATGGCATTGTAATAATTATAATATATGTTTGAAAACTTGATTTTTTCAATATTATTAAACATAAACAATATATATCTTTTTTATTGTCTAATTTTTTTCACATTCCATTTGAATCATTTCCCATATTATTTTGAAATTACATATTCACAAAAATCTCAATGTGTTCCCCAATTAAAATAGAGCACCTACACTAAATTACTTTACTTATTCTAAATTTTTATCTCTAATAAATCATCAATATCTTCTAATATACCATATATTAAGGTACTATAATCATTTTTCATTCCAAAAAACAAGATATGGATCTATAAGGTTTGATACGGTGGTTGGGCATCCAAAGGGATATGTAATGTTCTCAACCGAGCTCTCTAATATACCATCTTCTTTAACCCCATCGATGCATTATTTCCCAGTAATTTTGACAATATATGATTTAATAATATCCATAAGATTAATTATACTAACATAATTTCCAATTAAACATTCATATTTAACCATTTGGAAATTGATTACGTGATCACACACCCATACAAACGACCACCTCAATGAACGGCTGGCTTAATTTTTTATCACCAACTTGAATTGATGGTTATAATAGATTATTTAATGATCAATAATACATTATAAACATTTTTGTGAATCATAAATTATTATACATTCCCTATAGGCCTATATTTATGGGGATAAAGAATGTATTGCCAATGCTTATATGCCGAAAGCATCCTCCACAAATGTGATTTATTTCTTTTTTCATCATTTATTTTATTTATTATCAATATTTCTCAAATTACATGTAATAATAAAAATAAAAATAATATCATTAGTGTTTTATAGTAATTATATTATTAATGAATACTCTCTTTCATAGTCGTAGTCACCCATAGATTATAACATATTGTGGTTTTGGCCAGTTTAACCAATATCTTGAAATTAATGTTAATTTCTATTATGAATTTATATGGAATAAAAAATAAAAGTGTTATTAGAAATTATTAATAAAATAATTGAAGTTTTATTTTATTATAATTGAAATAAAAAATTATCTTATTTTTGTTGGACCACCCATATATTCATTTAAATTTATCAAAACATGACTTTTCACAAACTTCATCATCAAAAAAGATAACCAAATTACCAATGTAATGATGTTAAAAAATAAAAATCATTATAAAATACAATTAAAATAAGAATAAGGATAATTAAATCATTAAATTTTAATCTATACAAAATAATTAACATCACTATTTATACAATATAATTTAATAATAAATCAATGAAAATAACATCCACTAATGAGAATATGAAAAAATCTAACAAAAATATTTCAAATAAATAAAAAACTAAATTCTATAAATTTTACAGTTATATGTAATGATATGAATAATTTTATAATGATATTCTATTTTTTATACTAGTAGATAATTAATATTTGATAATTAATGATTAGTTGTAAGGTTTTCAAAGACTCAAGTATATTTTGCTGGTACATATTATATTTTTTTCACCATGTTTCATATTGATTGGTTTAACTTTATTAAATAATGATACATTTATATTAAAACATTTCCCATGTATTTTATTGGTTAAATAAATCATGATCATATTATTTAATTTAATTTCCTTTCTATTAATGGGTTTACATTGAATTATGATTTTTTACTAACATAATTTTCATCCAATATATTTTTATTATTATTTATTATTACTCGTATATGTTCAGTACATTAATCATTATGATTAAATTGTTTCTAATTTACTTTCTATATTATATTTATTTACATTTATATCACATAAACCCATTAAAAATGTTACTTCATTCATGAATTAGAATTCTTATAATGGATTCTCAAATCTAACATTATTTTATTGAGACATATGCTTTATTCAACAATAATTTCTTTTTACGTTGTGTATATGCTACTTTATGGACTATCATATAATAAATTTAATTAAACATAAATGATTATAATACATATTATATATTATATTTTAAATGGATTTTTATTCACTTGATTAGACGGTTATAAAAATGTTGATAACATAAAATATCATTGAATGTGTTATAATGTTTCACCAAAAATGATTCCTTATATTTTGGTGTTATCAACCAATAAATTTTATTATGTTGTAATTTATCACCATATCTAGGTAAAATTTAATTTTTTTAATCAATTATATTTCAAAGTTGAAGTTTCATTTATATATTTTTATAATTATTTTTAAAAAAATTCCAACCATCACATGTGATTATTTTTCATTTGTATCCACGTTTTCTATTCCAATGAATTTTCCTCTATTATAATTTTTAAATACACTTATATTTTATTCCCATTTTTCGTCAAAACCATCGTTATCATTATTGAAATATATATTTTTATTCAAATTGATATAGTGGGATTCATGAAAGGAATTTATTAAATAAAAAATTATTTCCCATTATAGTTTGTGTTTTATCTTCCACTTGACATTCCCTATGGTAAAAAATTATGTCTTTTATTAGAGTCCATAGATGGTATTTTATAATTTTTTTCTTCCATTTCCTATTAACACTTAGAATATTACTTTCAAAGGATACTTATATGTTAACATATTTATGTCAATAATAATATTGTTTTTTAAAATAACTTTTACGATATCATGTCTTTTTACCAAATTAATTTAAATGATTTTTTACCTCAATTGGGGTTATATTTAAGGGATTACCATAGAAATATTATCATTCAAATATATTTTCTGTGGTTTTAAATTAAGGTATCCAATAATAGACTTCATGATCCCTTATAATGTGATTCAATTTTTTGAGTTCCTCCAATGATAGAATTATCATCTTTAGAAATATCCATAACTTTTATTAAATCAAACACAGAATTATCATTAATAATACCAGAAAACATTTTTCAATAGTTGGATTATGATCCTCATATTACATTTATTGATTGGTTAAATAATTTTCCTTACCAAAAACATATTACTCAAATAGTGCAATATTTAATTAAGAATACATAGAGAGAATTTACATTTATTTAATTGTGGAATATTGGAAAACAATATCATTTTCATTTCAATATGAATTTTTATTGATTAATAATGTTTGGTTGTTTTTTATTTTCTATTCTTTTCATTACATCATTAGATGAATCCAATCAAATTAATTATGAACAATTTGGGATTATTATAGACCCTAAATGTTCCAATAGGTCAAATGAGTCAGTATATTTTTGTTAGTCAATTTATGAATACCAATTAATATTTTTTACTATGTTGTGGTGTTGTGAAAATAAATATTTAACTGAACAGGTCTTTAATGCTATGTAATAATTTATAATAAGGCCATGAAAATCTATAATTACGAATTGTCAAAATATGTAAGTTGTTATTTGTATCCATTGTTTTATTTATAATTTTATTTTATCCATGGATTTTTTTCAATTTCATGTGATTAGTTATTTGGAATTATTTTTTTTCACATCAAATTATTCATTACTTTTTTATTATATGATAGATTCTTGAAAAAAATTTCCCTTGTCGAGGGTTTGAAGTCACCATATTAAGTATCCATTTCACTAGGATATGAATAGAAACATTACACATTATATTTATAAATGAATACATGTGTAGAAAAATTACATTAGATATTGAATATTTAATGATGGTTTTGTAGATCAAGATACAAAAATAATAAAATCTATTTGATGATAAATGAATATTATATATGTAAAAACTATATGTCATTATTATAAACATATTTAACCATTAAAGGTCATTACAATATATGTTATTAATTTTTAATCATCTAATTATAAAGAGTTATGTCTTGTTCATTGGAGTTGGTATTCGAGGAGGTCATAGATATCATTAAGGATTGATATGTTTTTTTTTGTTCTGGATATTTTTAGAGTGATAAATTTCATTAATTATTCTAATGTATTTCAAGACCATAATTTAAATGATATGGATAATCCTTTTGATCATTTGATGTCTTATTTGACATATTTTGTCATTTGGAAATTTGTACAAAAGATAATTGATTTTTATAACTTATTGATATTGGGAAACATCATAAACTAATTATATAATGATACTATTAAATAATTTTAGATATACATGTAAATGTCTTGTGATTATTAAAAATTAATAATTTTTGGGTTATACCAATAATTTCATCCCTATTTAGATACTCAAAAGTTGATGTGGATTCCAAATTGATTCACTAAGTGGTTATCAGACTAAAAAATCCTTATTGAAAATGATCTCAATATTTATATAGTGATGAATGAGTGGCCCTAATATTACTCACATAGAATTAATTCCTATGTAATATTAGTTGAAAATTCATATGATCCTTCAAAACCACAATAAAACAATTTAATATATTTATGTTAGATTAAGAAATATAAAAAATTTCATGGATAAGAAATTTCATAGGAGATAATTATAAGATTAAAAAATAATTAAATAGTTAAACCAAACTAATCATTATTTTAAATAAGTTTTTCATAAATATTCTATTAACGGATTATGTTTTCTTATTAAGATAATTATTTACTTTGAGTTTATGTGATGTTATCATAAACAATTTTTCAATAGTATTCCATTTGAGTATGGATCATGAGAATAAACAATCAAAATGTATTCCTTCATATGTTACAATGTTACATATTAAAACTAGAGAAATATACTTGGCATAAATATTAGTGAGAAATTGAAATCATGAAATAGAATTATCAAATAAAAAAAATAGAGATTCACAGTCTTACTTATGATAGTTGGGTTAATAGCTTGGTAAAAATTTTATCTTTTCGGTACCCTCATTAATTAAATATTATGTGATAATTAAAATTATTAGGATTACATATAATATTGATGTAGATAATTTTACCCATGAGATTACAAATAAATATTTTTGTTAAAACAAACATTTTTAGACTGCTTACATTAATGACAATAGTATCCCTATAGAAACCTTGAAAAAACATATATCAATAAAAAAGTGGATGATTAATTTTTAGGTAAAAATGGAGGTAAAAAATATTAAATATGTTAATAATGGTAAATAATTTCTCCTTTTAATACAAAACCACTAATGACATTGTAATATCAGAAGCAATGAATTAATATGATAAGCTTATGAAAACATAATATATAGATTTTCTCAAATTATATTGCTTTGATATTTAGGACAATAAAATTAATATAACATGGATATAATATATTTTTAATATCAATAATTTTTTGATACCATTTTTTTAGTAATTGATATAAAATAATTATTGTAAATGATAGTATTTTAAAAACTAATTTTTCAATGAAATTTCATTTCACTATAATTATATTATTTTATATAAAAGTTAATTTCTAAAATTTTATAGTAGTAATTTTATATAAATAAAATAATTTTTTATTTTAAATAAAAACATGATTATATTATTTTTTGAGTAATTTCCTAAAAAACATATATATATTTGAGCATTGAAATATAATATTTTCTATCAAAATTTTATAATATATAAAATCAAAATTTAATAACACACCAATATAATTTTTTAAATCATTTTAATTGATCAATAATGTATTTAAAATGAAAAAAGATAAATTTTAAAAATTCAATGTCTAATTTCAAAATATATTATTAACATTTTAGTGACTGGAGAAATAGTTATTAATAAAAAAAATATTTTGGTTTTTATTTTTATGAAATTAATTTTCCCAAAGTCTAGATTTCATTTACAAGGAATCCACACAAAACTTATTGTTTTTCTTATATTGAAATATATGTCATGGATATAATCTATATAATTAATTTTTCTTATTCATAATTCTAAAGATAGAAATTCCCATTTCATGAAAAGGGGGTTTCCACGTTATCCTTAAATATATTAAAAATAAATTTTAGCACCCATAGTACGAAGCATGCAGTCATTTTTATTTTTACTCTTGGATAATATCATGTTAAAATATGTTGAGGGGAACCATATATGGAATATAGGACCAAAAACACAAGGCCCAATACATGAATCAAATTAATAAAACAAGACACCAAGAATAACCCCACAAATATTTTTTTTTTCATAATGTATCGAAGCTTTTGGACCCCACACAGTTGTTCAGTTATCATTCTAATATGAATAAATTAATGGGTCATGGTGTCTATGGTGAAACAAATTTATTCTATAGCACGAACCAAATAGTTATTCCATCCGAATCGAAAGTTCAATGTGAATGAAAATATACCGAATAGATTTCCGAGTCCACATAGGATAAAAACTAGTGAATGAATATCAACAATACTCTTTTATGAATTATTTCAACCATTTTAAATAAACATAGATAAGAAATTATAATTAAAAATCACACCAATACAAATATTCCTAAAAAAATAAATAAAAAAATACTATTTAAACATTTTACATCATCAACCAACAAAAAAATGGTCGAGGAACCAATAAAATATAATCACTAAAACCAATGTGAAATGAGAGGACCATCAACCTCAAGATACATACAAAAGAATAATTAACAGTGGAACACTAATAACCAGATCCACTATCACCACGATGATTCATCATGTCATTAATTTGGAAATTCATATTAATATCTACATAATCCCAAGGGTGTATTTTGGGAGAGATCCAATCCAAAGCAGGATGTCAACCAAAATAATTATTCTACCATATAACATTAGAAGAAAAATAACCATTCATTATTAATGAAATAAAATAGAATGATTTTTTAAATATAACATTCATTAAAAACATGCCTTTAAATTTAATATAAGATAAAATTCCACTATATGAATATTTTATTCAAAACATAATAAGAGATCATGAAATAACTCGAAATTCTTATGGGTAAAACCACTTGTAGGACCATTGAAACCTTGTATCATGGTGAAACATGATTTAGAAACTATAACACATTGTGTTCTTATTCCTGAGAAACTATAGGAAAATCCATCACAAGTTATAACGGTCTCCAATCATTATTATCATTTATTTAGTTTTCTATCTTCAATCATTCTAGATGAAACTATGACATAGGCCAACCAATACAATTGACATACTAGTTTTTGTCTGATGATCTAGATAACTAGGATTATATTTGTGCACAATTTCATTTATCTTGTCACCAAAATCACCACATTCATATACCCACATCAAGAATCATAGATTCACATGAAAAAGAACCATTATACATATGAAAAACCACATTCAATAAACATCCATACAAAATAAATTTTCAAAATACACTTAAAACCATTTTCACAATCAATAAAACACCATTTGGAGAAAAATAATTTATACAGAATTTAAACAAAACCCATTATTTTGTAAAACCAATTTTCAAAACATTAGTCCCTAAAATTATTTTTAAATTAGATTTTTCACCTTTAACTCTAACCATATAAATCAATCATAAATCAATAGAACACTATAATGTCATATAGTAACTATAAAATACGGAATCACAATCCTTAGTCTTGTAAACATATGGAATTTAATTGAAGGCATAAATTACACCTCAAATGAATAGTATTATAGAACGATCTAACCAAATATACTAAAATTGTATCCAAAAAGTCATTATTGAACACATATTAAGTCAAAAAACCTACATTAAAATGATAATCCAATGAGGGAAGGAGATAAACTTTAGAATATGGATTAAATAAATATAAAATATCTTTTCATGATTATTATTTGAAAATAAAATTTAAAATCCACTAAACATTTTGGGTTCAAGGGAGCCATGTAGGACTGGAGGTATCTAATTGGGATGAATATCTAGAATTTCTTAAATTACTGTTTATTGGATGGAATTATATGGGAGGGAATAAGATTAATATCTATCATTTAATGACAAGGAGATGTCACCTGGTTAGACTGCATGATTATCCAAACATTCTAGAAATTGTGTCGCCTTCTATATGATAGATAAATGCGGCCTCATGGAATATTTTAGATTTTTTCATGCTCATGTGGCTGGCCATACGACATACACATTACCATTGTATGAGGCACATAGTTTCCTCTATGATGGGTCGTAGTTTCCCCTAACTGTCTACAAACTACATGCCACCTATTATAGGGGTCAAAATGTTAATTTTTCTCCAAAAACACAAGATAAAATTAGGGGACCAATAAAATACCAAACTAAACAATAGAAATATCTAAACATAAAATCATTTTTGTAAAGCTTCACCAGACAAATGTTTTTTCCAACCCTAAAAAGTCATTAGAGAGCCCGATTAGTGAATATAATCATATATTTCTCCAAAACCCGGGGTTTTTTTAAAAATTATCATGATAATAATTACAATGATATTAATGAACATAGATCAATTTTATACTATTTACAATAATTAATTTCTATAGGGAATCAACAATCAATAGTGTTTGCTCAAACATTAAAAAATATGATTCCAAATACAACTCTTCCCAATTAAAAAGATGAGTCTGGTTTAGGTTATATATTTTCTATTTTCAAACATGGATCATGTCATGATTTGTTGTAAAGATATATGGAAAGTATAACTGGTATTCCCACATATCTATTTTATACATAATTGTAAATTTTTATTGAATAATTCATCACAATCCTATTAGTAAGGGCTTAGTCTAATTTAGGATGAACCACAAAATAACACCATTTTTATGGGAGATCATCCTACATTTATGTTTACATCTCGACTTTCAGCTCCAGTAGTGTTCCGCTTAAATCAAATTATGATTCATCATAATCATCCACACCACGTCCTTTTTTTGTTTTCAATTACCGTAAATGATTGGTTGATTCAGATTTTAGGACTAGAGGGAATGATCCACTTTCATTGTCTCGTCACCCAGGTTACTTGTGTCTAAAACATCAAATTATTTGGAGATACTCAGTAGTAGTATTTAGTTCACCTATTGATCAGGTGATAAAATGATCTTAATAACTTAATCTGGTTACTTCCAACAATGCCTACCAGGCTTCAAAACTATAAAGCGATCAAACTCTATAAGTCTCACTCTCTAAAAATTGAAGGATTAACATTTTAAAATTCAATAATAACATAGTACCAAAACCATTATTTCCAAAATGATCCTTTCCACATTCTCTCAGATTTTAAAACATTCAGAATTATTCTGTAAATAAAACCCTTTTCAAAATAAACCATTCATGCCATCTTCAAAATCATACATTTAAAAATTAGTTAAAAAATATGAAAATAATCACATTTTCTCATAATCATAAATTTTTACTCAAAATTATAGATAAACTCTTAGTGGGATTTCATTCCTATAATTATTTTTATTCTTGTCACAATGTATAAAACCATGATAACTAGATTACAAATTTAAAAGTTTCTCTAAAACATGTATGTTACCAAATCCCTTATAACATGATGTTCTACAAAAAAAGGATAACTACATATTTATGGGCACTTTCATTCATGTCCCAAAATCCAACTTCTATATATTATCATAACTGAATGAATATACCAAAATGGATTCAACTCCATGACCTAAATCCACTACCAAGTCGAAGCCCAACCATGTCTATTTCCATATTCTCCTAAATGATAGAAAGGACCCAGCCAATACCATTGTCTCACACAACATTTGGGATGAAAAAAATTGATACCATTTTTAGCATCACACCCCTTCTCATTTCCATTATAGAGAATAGATATGTTAGTTGGCCTTAAGAAGAAACCACAAGATGTTAAATATGGAGAAAAATGATGAAGGGATTCCAGATAAATGGAGATAGTTTGATATTGGAAAATAAAATAGCCATACAACAAACCCAAACCAAATAAATCACAACATGATACATGAAAAAATGAGGGAAAACATAAACATTTAAACTATAAAAAAACCAATCAAATTTTAAAATAGTGTAAGATAAAATTAGATCAATGTAAACAACAGAAGACAAATTATTGAATGTCAAAGACAACCACAAGACTATAAATCTCCACATGAACTAATAAAAAACAATCCCAAACAACCAAATTATCATGAATTATTTCAAATAATGGGTGATACATTACCTTTTCCCGTATCAAGATAGATGATATATACAAAATATGAAAATTTTAAAATCGTGTGTTAATACTAAAACTCAATAAGTTTTCCCCAATAACTTCCAAACTCACACAATAATGAAAAAATATGTTAGCACATTATGTAAAATAATTTTATTCAACATATTAAATATAGTTTCACAATTTATATGAATGATAAGTAGTTCACATCAAAATACTTTTCAAAGGAAATCAGAAGAAAAATTATTTAAATCCCTTAACATTACTTTTTGGTGCACTCATCCATGTTTCACAACACATCCACACATGCATGATAGTATAATAATCCAATACTAATGTACAGGGGCTTCCTATCTAATAACCTTATGTCCCACTAACAAAAACCATTGATCTAGGGTCATATTTCATGTACCACACTAGTACATGTCCCTTATTCAGGGGAACGTCGAACCTGAACTCACAAAAATCCATGTATGGAAAAAGAATTCTAGAAAAACCATTTAAAATAATAATAATTCTTTAATAACATTAAACAAGGAATTTTTAAAATATATAAAATCTATATTGTATATAAACATTTTAAACATAAGAATCCAAATCACTTTTCACAACCAAATCCCTAATCCACTTCATAAAAAAAACAATCACTAAATAAGATTTGTAGCATTCATTTCGTAATTATTTCACAACCATGACTAGTGAAAGCAATAAATGTGAAACTATGGCTTCATGTTCTAAATATAGGTGTTGTTAGTGAAGCCACATACCATGAGTTTGATGATGGAAATGAAAAATGGCATCAAGAACTATAACAAAACAATGTTAAATATTCTAAGAAAAACCATAAATATCCTCTTCAATTATCAAAAAGAAAAAATAAAATCATATATTTCATCCAAAATCACAGCCATACCCACATCATGCATATATTAATGAAACTGATTGATGATCCAATGTAGGTCTTACAAAAATACAAATATCAACAAATAAATTTTCCTTACCCCAATAATTCAACTTCAAATCATTATGAGAAGCCTTTAGATTGCCTCTAGATAAATGGTAGAACATTACATGACCTTTGGAATGAGAAACTATTAATTTTGGCATGCATAGAACGAAAACATAGGTTGTAATATGAAAAAAGGTGGGATCCACAATTTTATGATATCTTTTTTGACCTGTGTGTGGAATGTCATGGGGTTAGGAAAACTATGTGATAATCATTCATTAGACACTACCTGAAGGGTGGAGCTCGTGTGTTCATGTCACATTGTTTCCATACCATGTTACAACCATAACAAATTTTTCATCCCAAAAATAAAATTCCATTACATCAAAGATCCTAGTTTATCCATGGTGCATGTATTGTTTGGGAAAATTGTTTGCCGCCTGTGTACCTTCCATGTTTCCCTTATATTACTATAAGAATTTTTCTAAGGTGTTCAATGTTTTTAAAATACTATTCACAAACCATGAAACTATAGTAGAGAACTAAAAACACTCAATAACATTTCCAAACAATCCCAATCTTCACACATATAACATATATACATAAATGGCATAAATAAATTGATAATTAATTGAAACTAGGTGGTGGAACATTATCCAAACCATTAGTCTTTTGGTCCTCAACTAATTTAAAAACTTCAATTCCTTGAATTATTTTAGACCATTTCTCTTTAATTTCTTCCCCCGTATTCCAATGTTTTTCTTATATAGGACCATGTTCCCACAAAACCCACACTAGCCAGAATTTTTTCACAAGAAATTCATTCTCTTCCCTGTTAACAATATGCTCGGGGATATGTACCAACAAATAATTATTCCATATATCAAAGTTATCCCATCAAATAACATAGTTAGTATCAGGATAATAAATTTTAAACTGAGATACATAAAACCCATTAAACAACATATTAATCCATGGTGTAAACTCCAAATGTTATGACACCTCAGATCCTAGTTCTACTATCTAACAAGGGTATATGTATCAAGGATATAAAATTAAATTCTTCAAAAAATGATAATGTACAAGCCTAAAAGAATACTTCAATAATACATGAATAATCGATGTCAATGAAAATAGCCAACTACGATGATTTTTATCTTTTTTTTGTGGATTTTGACCCATCTCTATTCATATCCTAATAAACTAAATCTTCTCCATTGTTTCTTGGAATATGTCGGTTTCAACAAGTGAAGTCTATATAATTTTCACCCTTGAATGTGGTGAAAAATAATGTCGACAATAAAATTATTGAAAAGGATCAATATGTATCGAGGTCTAGTAGTTATTGTTATATGATAACTCTACTATTGGAATGTTCTCTTCCCACATCCCAACAAAATCTATCACAAAATCCCATAACATATCTTCGAGCATTTGTATCTTCCTTTTGGATTTACCATACATCTGAGGATGATATTTCGTAGTCATGGTCAACTAATTCTAAAGGGATTTTTGTAAGGATTTCAAGAAATGAGACCTAATCCACAAATCTCTGTCTGACACTATCAAAATTGGTATTACATGATTCCTTTAAAATTATCGGATACATATTTTTGACAAGTTATCCACCATATGTGATTTAGTAATTGGAATTAAATGAGCTGAAATGCTATGATAATACACTATAACACATATGGAGTCATTTTATCATCCTTTTTTTGGTAGATAAGTTACATAAAACATTGATATGTACTCCAATTTCCAAATAGGGATATGTAAAGACTGCAATGTACATACTTGTTATTGATGCTAGACCTTAATGTCATGAAACGTTAGACACCTAGAAGAAAACTAATTCACCATATGTTTCACATCGATCCAGAAAAATAGTGTGTTCAATGCCTTAATGATCTTGTATATTCCCAAAAAAATATCCTTCCATGAATGGTGGTATTCAAGAAAGAGTTTTTCCTAAAAATCCATAAGTACTTCCATCAAATTCCAAATCCCAAACAATGAAATCTCATTCAGTTTAAATCCATCTATGGTATCCTCACCATTGTGTTTTTAAATCATAGAAACACAATATAAATCAAACATATGTGCCACTTAAAAAATTATAACATAATCAAGAATAAGATTAACTAGAAGGAAAATTGTAACATTACCCTGGTCTTCAAATTTTAAATTCTGTAATGCTAGGACCAATATTAAGTACCACTGATCAAATGCCTATTTTTTCAAATGAGGATATGAATTTATGCTTAATTAATTTAACAATATATTTTCATTACCTAATTTATTCATACTATCAATGTAAAATAGTTGAATATAATCCATCCAAATTCATTGTATCACTTTCAAAACCCTTTTTGAGAAAATATGATTTCGACTCATATTTTCCATAAAAAAACCCACCAAGAAATTAATGACACCAATTCGTCAAATCATGGAAAAAACCTATAACATCAAATTATGTTTTGTTTTGTTCTTCACATGAACCCTTAACTACCTTAATCCATAAGAAACAACATGATCTAGTTTAATGATAACACAACCCAACAATGTTCATGAAGTATCAGAATGAACCATATACCATATTACTAATATTAGAAAACCAATATCATTGAAGATATAAGGTGAACCATTAGATCATTAAAATATTTAAATCATTCCTCTTCAAGTTGGAATGAAATATTCTTGTTTATGAAAGCTGTCATAGCATAAAAATGTGTTTGTACTACCCAACTAGACCATGAAATATATGTATTTCAAAAAAAAGAATTTGGAAGTTTCCATGAGATAAAATCTTCTATCTTCCTGGGTTCCAATAATATTCAACTTTCAAAAATAACATTCACTGATATCTTAACTCATTAATTCAAAAACCACCCATTGATAATTTGGATTATAGAAAAAGATCTCCCAATATTCCCACCACAATTAGTAAGTATTTCTCTTTCTTAACCATTGTCTTTGAATAAACCAATTTTTCATCCACAAAAACTACAATAAAAAAATAATAACATCATAAACATAAATTATTCATCAATTCCATAAAAAATATATTGAATTTGTATGGGCCAATGGCATTAAAATATATTAATATTGGAAATATTTTTTTTCTGAAAGTTATATTTGGAATATCCACCTTCTGAACTCACAATTAGTTATATCCTAATCACATGATAGTCATAAAGAAGCACTGAGGTCCCCTCAATTTTTGAATAGATTTTCAATGAATGGAAGTGGATAATGACTCATAATATTATCATAATAATGATAATAGTAATAAACATACAACCTTAGATATTAATACGAATTTTTCAAAAACAATACTAGTTGTACTGATGGAGATGTCCTTGACTAAATGGACACTTTTCATTCCAGAACATAAAATAGAACAATGAATACCCTAAATTTAGATGGTAAAATTTGATAAAATAGATGTGTTAATGAATTGGTCCCTGAAAAATAGATACACTGTAAAAATACATTTCTTACCTATGGTAAATGAGTGACATTTTCAAGAAAGCCATCAAGAAAGTGATCCACAATAGATTTAAAAATGATATTATCAATCTTTTCTATATATGCTAAAGGTAATTCCACCATGTAGTAATATATGTTTCACACTTATAGTTCAGATAAAAACATTGCAACTATATTTAAACCCCTTTATCATCTAAAGAGTTACTCGATGCTATACTCAATTGGGAAACTAACTCAACGTCTATAAATGTCTGTGTGGGCCATAAATGTTGTAAACCAATCCATTCCTTGGATTAAAAAATAAACATCCATGGCTAGAATAGATAAATACGATTTCATCTTGTCTCCAACAATGATTATAGAATATCATATACACACATTTCCTCGAAATTCACTTTGAGAAATAAATGGTTCATGTTTTATTTTTTATTGAATCATGTAATGTTTTAAACTAAATAAATCCATGGAAGTAGATAAATTAAAGTAATGTAATGAACTAGTATCAAACAAAACATACACAATGAAAAAATATTTATGAAACTTACATGTCACCATAGATGGTTATGAATGATCATATAACATAACCAGCTCACAGTCGTATAATTTCATCCTCGCATCACTTTTCCTCTTATCATATTTTTAGATATCCCTACCTAAGGTGTCATGGTTTTCCTGGAATCTCCACTTTCAGCACTATTTTTCTGATAAAATTGATTATTTTATCCTCCCGAAATAAATTCATATGATGCATGTGACACCTAAGAAGTGTCCTGACGAAGTGACCGAAGAGCTCTGTTGAAATAGCGTTGAATATGCCCCATCTCTTTATAGTTTTGGAATTTCCTATGTTGAATCATACACTTTCTCTTTATATGGTGAAGTGAACAACATTAAGAACATCCAACTTTTCTCTTGGATCATGGAGTAAGTTTCACTAATTGAACCATATGATTTTTATTAAGGCTCCCATATATGAAATATGTGTTCTAATTCAAAATTCTTCTATAATTTTATTTCCCACCATTTATCATGGGTATCAACACACTTCCTCCTCCTGTAGCTCCAGAGATATTATGTTCAAACAACATCAATATTTTTACTCTCTCTATATAATATGTAATAAAAATCATAAATATATTGAAGAGAATTACATATTATATGATGTAAGGTATTGCATGCTTCATTAATATCATGTCCATCATTCATTTATTTCTAAACATGTGTGGATAGAATAATTTGTTGAAAAATTATTCCAAATCCTCAGAAGAAAGTCTTTTGTATAATATAGATTGAATTGAAAAACCTGATCATTTCCTAGAAATATCCTCCATTATTTATATATCCATAGTGACTTTTAATTCTACTAGTTTGGCGATAAAATCATAGATATAATTCAACATATTCATCCAAACCACTTCATTTTATTGATTAAAATTACCCTAAAATATGGTTCAATTCTTCTTTTAGAACTAGATGGATGATTCAATTACCATTGAATATCAGAATGGTTCCCTGTATCCATATTTTGAAACACATGCATGATAGTTTGACCTAGTATTTGGTTCACTAATGGATCTGGTGCAAGAACTTTCTCTTTACCTTCTTCTAGTTAGTTCATATGATGCCTACAAAGTTATATTTTTATATTGAGAACAATCTCCATGAGTCTCAATAATTATTAACACAGGGCATAACAAATTCAAATTATATTACAACATTGCATTAAAAATAATTTTTTTCAAAGTACGACCATTTTTTTAAAACATTTACCATTGTATTCAAAAGCAAACTATTTTCAAAATCACTATTTCACACATTTTAAAAAATAACTCTTTAAAAAAAGTGTTAAAAAATTTCTAAATTTGAATCATTGACACAAAATCATTAAAAAATACTCAAAATGATGTATTCACTCCTATTGTGAAGTCATTATACTAACTTATTTCAAGATTGTCTCATTGGATAAACCCATGAGAATTAAATTCCAATCCTATAATTTTCTAAAAAGCACTTAAGTACCTAAAATCATTATAACATGATGTTACACATTAAAATGGTTAGCTACATCTTTTTATTGTCTAAAATTCATGTCCTGATAATACTAATCCTATTTATGATACTAACATAAGGATAATATTATAATTAATTCAAATCCTAGACTGATAACCAATACCATGTCAAATGCGAATCATTTATATTACCAAATTTTAAAAAATGTATATAATGGACCAAGCTAATTAAAATTTTCTCCAAAATAAATTGGACGAAACAAAACTGATTTAATTTATGACATCCTTCCCCTTCTCATATTCTTGATAAGTCAATGTGACATTACTTGGACTTAGTGACATCCCTAAGATGCCAACTGATGGAAACAAATTCCAATGGGATTTAATATACGTGGGGGATTTTTTCCTTTGAAAATAAAACATCATTCCAAAAAACCGTAACCAAATAAAAAAATTATTTATGATAAAAATAAATGAAAAATCAAAATATATAGTTTATATCAAAATGAACAAAATAGTAACACAATAGAAGACAAATTGTCATCAATGAAATATTAGAAGAATAACTATTACAACTCAATGAAAACCACATGAATCCAATTAACCACATGCTTCAAGATCAAACTCCACAAAACAACCCATGTATCAAGATTTAGAAAAACATATTTGTGATAATTTACCATTTCCAATATCTTGGTGGATGATATAATCAGAATCCCTAAATATCCAAAGTAGAGATGTGTACCAAAACATAACAGGTTTTCAATGATGACTTCTAATACAATCCATGAGGATAACGTGTGTTTGAAAATTATATAAAATAATTAATATAAAACTCCTTAAAAATAGTTTCAGAATTTAAATTAGTTCTAATTAGTTCACAAAGAAACAATTTTTCCATGGATTGAATATATTAAATTTTTAAAATCATTTAACATTTTTTTGAAAACTCATCAATGATTTACAACAAACCCACACATGCTTTGTTGTCTGATAGTTATATAATCAATAGTGGTTATTTTTAATCACATATTGTTCCACGAACACATTCCCCCAATCTAGGGCCTCTTCCCTTGAACCCACTAGTAGACACCCCTTATTTTGGGGCATGTCAAACATGAACACACATATAAAACCATGAATTCGAAAACCATTTTAATAAAACATACTTATTTATAAAACCCATTAGAGAATCCATTTCAGAAATACCACGAATCCATATTTTAAAGTAAACATTTTAAAATCAAGAAACATATGCACTTTACACATCCACATACAAAATTACAAAAAATTCAAAAAATGTTACTAAAGAAGGTTTCAGCATTATGGTTAAAAATATTTTCATATTAAATTTTAATGAAAACATGCAATTTGAAACTAATTAATCATTTTATAAATATATGATTTTTGATTAAAGAAAAATACCTCGTGTTTGAAGATGAAATTAATGAATTAAATGACTAAGGGTCATAAAATCAGGGAAAGTCTAAAAAAACCTACCTTAGATATCTTTCCTAATCATCAATAAGACCAAAACGCATCATATTTGGCATCCACAATGACACATATAACCACATTGAGAATAATCTAGGAAACCAAGATATAGGGTGAAGTAGATAAACAATATTACTAGAAATAATTAAGAAGAAATAATTACCCCAATATTTTGGCTTCAAATTTCCTAGATAAGCCTTTAAATTTCCTCTAGGTTGATGGGAAACACATAATTGACATTTGGGAAGAGAGAATCTTGTGTTATAGATACAGAATGGAAAAAATGATGGAGTTAGAAGTAAAAAATTATGAGATCATCAATTTTAAGATCTCACTTTTGAATCATGCATGGTTAGTTGAAATTTTAATAAAACTATGTGATAACCGTATGTTTTCCACATCATCAATGATAGACCACTCTTGGTCATCACGAATGGTTTTCAAACAGTGTTCTAACTGTTCCAAAGACACTATCTTAAAAATCTAAATCCATTTTTTCAAAGAACATGATGTCTCCTTGGTGTATGCATGTTTTGGAAAAACCATGAACCACCCATAAAACATCCATTTTATCTACTCTATAACTGTTAACGGTTTGGTTGGAGGTGTTCCATAGTTTTCCATAAATCATGGACCAGTTGTTCACCTATATAGTATCCCCAATAAACTCTGAAATTTATCCAAACTATCCCAACCATCACCCACATAAGTTACATACATAAAAATTATAATTAAAGGGTTGTCTAATTAAAATAAGGGGTGCTAAAAATGGTTTGAAAAACCTTGTTGTTATCTTCCATTTCATAACAAGACAATGGAGTCCCATGTGTGGAGCAACACTCCAAAACACATGATCACCCATTGAGAAATTGAAATCATGGTTCCTTTGGAAGGAATAATGACTGTGTGGACTCTATGCTATCAAAAAAATGATTCTTTACTGACTTCAAATTATCAAACACTTCTTACATATGGCTCTATACCAATAATGAGGATTCACCCACCTCTACCATTAATTAAATATACAGACACTACCAACCAAAATTTTCCTCAAATTTAGCCATTCTAATATGATATTGGTAACTATTATTATTGGTAAAATCCAAATATCCCATGCGGATATCACTTATGCCTCATAAATACAACACTCATTCCTAGAGAATATATTCCTTGATCTAATTCACATGTTCATTTTAACCATCCATTTGAGGATAAAATTTCATAATAAAATTTATATGCAACCCTAATGCCTTCTGAATTCCTTCCCAAAACCACGAGGTAAAATAGGGGCCCTGTCATAAATTATAGCTGAAGAAACACAATGAAGCCTTTTTATATCATGATTATTCAACTAACCCAACTCATCCAATTTTTCTACATCACTGAGAGTAAAGAAAGAGGGGAATTTGATCTGATGGTCATTCACAACAAATACATGGTTCCTTTTACAAGATGTGTTAGGTATGAAAACAAAAAATTACATTGTGACATTATCCCACTTCCAGGATGTAATGGATAATCCCTAAATAATACTAAAGGGTCTCTACTATTATTCTTTATCTTTCTAAGATGTATAACAAATGGATACCAAATCAGGTATGTCTTGCCTCAATCTAGCCATCCTTAACTAACATCTCAAATAATAAAACATCATGAAGGTACATGGGTCAATTTACCACTAAGATTGGTGTATATCCAATATCACCAACTTCAATAATGAAAATGGTTCCATGAAGAAAACCATAAAACATTGAAATTCCATAGTTGATAACAACAATTCACTAGGTACATTACTCATCATTTATGAACTTATTGGAGTGGTAAAACAACCGATCCCTCATATTATCTTTATGAAATAACTCCTAAAGGTCATGTGTCAGTTCAGAACAATACATGAATTAACTTCCATTATGATCCTTTTCCCCCATATTCTTTTGGGAAAAAAGCACCATTAAATTCAACTCATGATTGGACTCTTCAAATGCTTGATCAAGAACATTCCTTCTCATGGAATTTGCTACTACATTACCATGGCATGTATTATATATAATGTCAAAATCAAAACCATGAAAGTACTAAAACCAAAGGCACTTCTTCAAATTAGTATCATTTATGAATAATTTGTATTTCATTCTCTAATGATTTTAATAGAGCATAATAATTTCCCCAAAAAAGTTTATTACACAACATATTAAAGGATTGTATCACATCTAGTACCCCCAAATCATTGTTGGAAAAAGAATATTCCTGTGGTATGAGATAAAAATAACCATTAGCTACCACCTGGTAATTTTGCATCATTACACAACCAAGACCCATACCTGAAGCATCGTAGTAAGCCATGTATTTTATTCCTGATTCTGAAAAAATCAAAATTGTGGTTGAGGTCACCCACCACCTATGAAATTTAAAAGTCACCTAATATTAAATTTTACACTAAAATATTTCCCTTTTAAGGTCGATCTACACACAAAAGAATCAATATGAGATAAATATTTAATGAATCAACTATATTGTTCTTCTAAGTCAAGGAAACATATGATATTGATTTTTTTTCAGTTAGTCACATGACATCACAACATTTAACTTGTTAGTGTGCATTGAAACACCATGATTAGAGATCACATGACCCAGAAACACCACCTCACTAAACTAGAAAGTGTACTTGAAAAAAAAATATTTAGATGATGGTCTTGATGTGCTTCCAAAAACATTATCGGATACTACTCATGCACATCCTTTGTCCCTTAACAAACTAGGATACCATTGACAAATATCACAATATTGGATTCATGATACTGATCAAAACACAATGAAAATATGCTTTATAAAGACCATAGGTTCTTTCCTCCACCTTAAATTCATAGAAAAATACTTAATTTGGTTCTACCTTTTTTGGATGGATGTTTTCAGAACATCCACCTCTCTAAATCCGACTTCGTATTTAACATCCCAGTGTTTTTAGTAATATTTTTTCCAAATTAATATCTGATATAATATATTTTATGCATAAAAATACAGGGAAAGAAAAAAGTATTAATTTAATTAGTAACTGCTATTAAACTAATTAGTAATGAAACCAATTAAAATTCCATGTATTACAATTGAAAAATAATATAAAATATATAGTGGTAAAATAGGGACCTCCATAGGGTACTAAAATTATCACCCCCAATACAAACACTACTAATGTATCAAAATTTTATTAAATAATTAAACATTATAGAAAATATAAATATAGAACATTGGGAGTAATTGAGATGAATAATGATGTCATGAATATATGAGTATTTATATGAGGTAATGTGACTCTTCGAAAAGTAATGTGATTGTTCGAGTAGTGACCTAGTCATTGGGAATAACATCACGACCAATGGGATTGAAAAACTATTAATTGGAATGAAAATTTTACCTAGGTATAATAAATGTTGATATTTATAATATTTATCATTATATATTTATTTAAATATAAATTTTATAATATGCATGATGATTAATAAACTGAAATAATGTATAACTACATCTTTCATAAACTATACGTAAATATTTTTTCAAAAAATATTTATTTTTATATTATAATTAAATATCCCAATTTGAGAAATGTTTTTGGAAAAAATTGAAATTTCACTTTAAATCCTCATGTTGAAATTATCAAAGGGTTAATTTTTTTGTAAATTTTTTCAATACATCATTTTTAAGGTTAATAGTAAAAATACTATTATTTCACATAATTGATGTGACTCAAATTAAATCATTCACCATGTTATAATGACATAATCCTTTCTATAAAATTATTTTACCCCATTTCATATTTAATTTAACAGTTGTTTCATTATAAAAAAATAATCCTAATTTACAAACATAAATAAAATTCCCAAACCTAAATTCAAATGTGATTACTTAAAATATCAATTTATCATTATTTCCACATTTTTTATAGAATTAATTAAACAAATAACCAAGGTGACTAAAAATTATTATCTCATAATATTATATTATTATATTATTTTTAATGTCAATAATTCACTATTACATGTTTTACGTAGGATATATTATTTTATTTAATATCTTACACTTAAAATTCCACTCACCTCATTAATAAATAATCACTCTCTATCACCTAGTAATCCCACAGAATATGCCCATTCCAAAGCCAATGATCTTCCCAAATACACCCTATAAACCCCCTGAGAATACGTAGGGGCGTTTTAGAGAAATTCAATTCCAATAACCAATGAGTTAATGTTTTATACAAGAGAAGATACACCTGGTAGAGAGTAAGTCCCCATTAACACTTCCCTAATTTCTACTTCTCTTTATTATTTTTCCCTCATACATTCAAAACCATATACTATAAAAAATGATTACAAAGTTTGATAAAATATTATTAATGATGTTATCATTAATGAAATATTATTTTTATGAAAAAATAAATTTTCATACTTCCCTTTCCTACCAATTCAACAACATCCCATTATAGGATTGTTAACCACCTATAAACACATTTCCAAGAGAATTGTCATAATCACATTCATGGATGGATTTCTGAATAATATTTAATATGATAATATTTATTTATATGAATTATATTATTATAATAATATTTATACTAATAAATAAATTAATTTTTCCAAATCAAACTTTTATTTTCATAAATACAACTTTAGGGAAAAGTGGGAACTGCGCAAGACTGATACCCCAAACAAGATCAAAATTATCACAAACGACACTACCGATGAAACCTAATCCCGCACAATGACAGATACACCATAATGAGAAATTTTGATGAATACCAAATCGAAATAAAAAAAGGCACCACCAGGGGATGATAATTTAGGAAATCATGTAGCCGTTAGTAAACACTCTGACGTCTACATCATCACAACATTGTAGTCATCATCACACTGTCGCCATTCCATCACCTCTTGCATTCGCCAGCGTGAACAAACCAACGAAACATCCCTCCACCGCTACACCCACCCTGTCATTGTAAAAAACTCATCTTCATCACACTAGAAAATTGAGAAACACAGAACCATCGATCAAAAAACACAAAACACCTTCAACATGACCGAGAAACAACAAAGATGTCGTCGAATGGAACAATTCATCACACGATCACCACCAGTGTCAAAAGTTAGAATAAAGGACCCAAACCAACGAGGATGAGATGGCTTGAACTCTGGCAATCGCTTTAGAGTCACATCCCAATGCTTCCATCAAACTACCCCTCTAGAATGACTAGAAGAGGAGTGGTGGAATGGTGAAGCCATGGAAGATTTGAAGGACCAAGGCCGCAATAGTGAGAAAAGATTGCACATGAAACCCAATAAAAACCAAGAAGCTTGAGATGAAACCCAAATATATCAAATACAACAATCAAGAAGCACCATCAAACTAATTCACAGCCCGAGATGATGTTAGTATAGGATGTACCTCCCAACGAACCGTTGGCAGATCCACACATCCCAAAGCCCACATGAAACCGCCACCACAAACCAACTAGAAAATTAGAGCCAAAAGTGGAAGGTCGAGCAGCAATAATTGGGGAGGGTCGAAACAAAGAATCACTTTCACAACTGAGCTACCATCCCAGGTAGAAGAAGCCACTTCCTTGCAAAGACATTCCTATAACTCACAGACGAGAAGAACCTACAATCCAAAAAAACAAGATGCACCACCATTGAAATCGCAAAATTAAAAACAGTAAACACCATGAAACATAAGAATCAAATGGAAGAACAACCGCCGAGGGGAAGGCCTCTACAAGATGCGCCTCTTGGAGCACCTTGTTGCTCGCACCAACACATCCCAGAACCCCCACTAAAACCATTACACCTTACCGACCTAGAGAGGGGTAAGGGATCTGGAAGACACGACACTGTGACACCAAATCATACCTCCACCGCATGTCTTGATGAATGCAACACCAACATCCCTACAGAAAACATCATCGACGAACTAACACAGATGAAAAAGTGACACTGAATCCATATATAAACTCTATCAAACGACCGAATAAAAATCATCATCACTAAAATAAAACAGTAGGAAAATGCAACCCTGGTCCAACTGATTAAACTATAAACCAAAACGGAATTCGTCACCATTCGAGCAAGGGGGAGGCGGCCTAAACTCACACCAACACAATCCCAAACCACCGGGGTTCCTCCGTGACAATCTAATATGGGGTTTGGCATGAAGGTGATGATGATAACAGATGAAGTGGGATCAAACAACAGACACAAAACTACAGCAAACAAAACACAAAATCATAAGTAGGAGAACCAGAGTGATGGAGGAGCATCGTGAATAGGGAGGAAGAAGAAGCCGATGGATGGGAAATCAAGGTCGACAAAGAAAAAAAATGAGAAGGAAGAATCAACCTCAGGGAGTGTAGAGAGAAAAACAAAGTCGAGGGATGAGACAGAGAGACAAGCCACTGCAAAGGTGGGGGAGAACCCTAGATGGAGGAGAAGTATGCTCGGGAGAGATTGCCTAGAGAAAATGGAGCCATCTAATTACATTTGAGAAAATAGGGATATCAACGAAAATTAAGATGTTTTAACGTAAAATGTTACATCAACAAGTTTCAATTTCAATAGCCAAAATTATTAAATATATCAAATGATTGTATTTATTAATATTTTATTCAATAGCTGTGAACATTATTTTAATATATCTATCATTATTATTTAGGAGGAGGAAAAGTGGTGAAATTAAGCAGGAATTAAGGTATTGGGAATCTCGAACCCAACTATATTTCCGCGGGTTTTCCTGAATTCAACCCAATTTAAAGATAAATATATATTTTTATTTACTTGAATATAATTTAACTATTTAACTCTGTTCATTACATGGGTAATAATTTTTCCATCTTAGATTATAAAAAATATAAATATTTTTCAAAAATAACTATTCTTTCTGAAAGAAAATATTTTAATTTCTTTGGGGTTATTTCTTCTCCACCAAAGGTTGATGATTTATAAACCAACTGTGATATACCTATTTTATTTTTGGAACCCAAATGTTTATTCCAAAATATATTTTTTAAATTAATCCCATTCATTTCCTTCTGTTACTTCACATCTTCTATTTATATATATTCCATGTGGCCTCCATTATTATGTGAATTTTATATTATGTTTGGTGTTACAATAATTATATTCTTATATAATTCATTGGGTAATGTGATGAATCTCATGTGATAATGTTAATTACATGTTATGAAAATGAAATATTTATTCACAATTATTTTGATATGATTATTAGCATTTGTTATTGGTGAAAATGATGTTATCTTTGTTCAAAATTATGTGTGGCATTTGACCACTAAGTCAAGATGAATCATTTTTAAGGATTGAAAAATCCAATCCTATTATCTAATGATTCCTATCATTATTGAGATGATTATGTTATTCATATGATATGATGATGGTGTTTATTCTCACACATATAATATTGAATAGTGATCCCTTATTCATCCTATTATTGGTCTTTTAGATCACCCCATTCATTGATGCATATCCCTCGGTGACTATTTATACTAAGGATAAATTTGGGGCCAATTAAAAGCAAGAGAAGATTAAATTAAATAATGTTTATTTTTTACTTTTTCGAATTTTTGGAAAAGTATATCTTCTGTAAGAGACTAAACCATTTTATCTCGGATATTTAATTCTATTATGTCATTTATCAATAAAATATATTAATAGTCATACATGAAATAGTTGTCTCAAAATTATTGGTCTCAAGGCCCTATTGAGTTAATTTTGGAATTAGATTTAGGTAATGTTTTTGAAAACCATTATTATGAAACTAAATATATATTAACACCCATGAATCATGGTTTTTGAAAAAATGTGAACTTGTGGATCCCATTGGATATGTCTTTAGTGTTTAAATCACAAAATAATAAATTATTTATTCATACAATGTTTACTTTTGTTATGTTAAAACCTTTTCTAATTTGTAAAATGGGTTTAACCAATGGTAACCGAACTAAGAACCCGTGTAAGGGACAATGTAATGATTTTACGAAACATCACCAATTCCATGAGAGATAGTGTTTAATACATAATAGAGAGGCCTACTTAGTTATATTAGGATATGATTTAATACTCGAATCATGTAGAACACCCTCCTTCAACCATGAAGTATAGACTAGACAGTGAGCCCTTTATAAATCTACAGACACCAATGTTTAAGGGAAATTATGATCCAATTTCAGATGAACAGTATGATAACTCAAGGGATAAGACCATGTTTGTGATCCATTATTCTATGAAGGTGAAGCAGAATCTTGTGGTTTACCATTAATATATAATATTCGCAAAATCGTGTGGTTTGGAAAAGAACACTATGACAATTTATAAATTATAATAAATAAAATGGTTCTTGGGACTTTTTATTTAGATGGTCTTAGAACTACTACATGGATCATGAATCCACTTTACATATGATCTAGGTATGTTTTACTCAACTACATCTTCTATTTAAAAAAGCATCAATATTGAGAATGTTAATGATCCTCATGGGTATATATTTGTTCCATGAAAATATAAAAAAAGATCTTGGCCACCCAGACTATCTGCATGAATGTGTGGTAGTGGATGCTTCAAAGTTTCCTTTACATATTTTTTTGGATTACATTGGGTGACGAATATCGTTGTAGATAACAAGTGGTCTATGAAACATGGGTTTAATTTTTCGTTATTTCTAATAAATTTGGATAGAATGCTTCTTCATATATTCTTGTAGATTGTGAAAATTGATTAGGTCCAATTGTATAGGGAGCCTCGCCTCATCAGCAGCTTATTAGGGTTCCCTCATGACCCAATAATCTATGGAGGTATGATCTGAGTGCCCATAGGGATTTTATGAATGCTCCTCTAGAGAAATAATTGGTACAATACCCTATTTAAATGCATGTTCATAGTGTTAGGGGTTTAAATACTATTTTTAATGTACCTTCTTCAATGCATAATGAACTTTTTTCTTCATAGATCACCTGGAAGAATTCTATTTTGAATTTCAGTGAAGCTGCATAGGGAAATGTAGTGGGATTTCGTGATTAAATTGATCTTACTGATTCTATCAAAATTGGATTCAACGAGTCACTGATGCATTTCATGCTGCAATGGAAAGGGGTGTATGTTCAATTCAAACTGATCACACTGAGGTGGAATACATTTCACCTATTATTGAAGTGGAAACTAATGTGAATGGGTTACCTCTAAAGACTCTATTGGGTGCATCATGTGTGAAGGTGGTGTTCCAAGGGAGAGGAATTAGGACAAGTCCAATTAGGGAAGTAGAATTCTGTCAATTGGGTAATAATTTTGAACATCATCCAAATGATGAACCAGAATTGGCGCGTGAGGCTGATCTAATCAAGCTATCAATAGATGGAAAAATTATTTCTGGGGGTGATACTAGTAAAGGAAAATTATTGGAGGAGGTTTAGAGAGTTATGCCTTTGCGCCTGGGGGACACATGAGATAAAAGCTAATCTATTAATAGTGTAGGAATTACTCATTTCATCCACCTCCAATGGAAAAGTATTATCAATTAATTTGAATTATATGCATACAGATAGTGATGTCCCCTACCAATAATGGAAGATAGGTGATGTGGTTGAGAATCCCATGGATTTTCATAGGGGATCTGAAGAAGATGTTGTGAATTCCCTCAATGTTACTTAATATGTGGCTAATATAATGATGTGGATATCCTTGATGGTGAACCAAAATAAATAGAACTTTTCATATATCAAAAAGCATGACCTTGTTCCTTTTAGGGGATTCTATAGTGGTAATATCAGCATCGAGGAGTACTTCAAGTCATTGAACAAGTTGGAATATCATTTTGAAGATCAGATAAGGGATGATCCAAACACTTTGGTAACTAATATCTCACGGAAACTATTTAGGGATATCAATTCTAGTAGGATATGATTGTTATTCAATGGATCTTTCATTTCTTATTGTGTTTGAATCATCTAATCTCATATTTTTCATAATAGTATTTGTATAATAAAAATATAATTTATGTATTTTGATGCTTAAAACCTTTCCTATTAAAGGATATAATAATCCATTAATTTTGGAGTATAAAAGATTCAGTTTGGAGTTAATTCATGATATAGATAATGGTTGGAGAATATCCCATGTTTATTGAGATAATAAGAGTTGGATGTATTTTCAAATATGTTGGTAAAATTAAAAATGAGGAAAGAGGATCCAACTACACACAAGATAAAAATGTGGGAATAAGGATCTTGGTAATTTCCTAAATGGACTAGGAAATGATTAAAGGGTGGGAGAGAAGGTAGTCGAGCATTTGAATTTAGAAGAGACATAGAGAAGAAGATGAACAAGATGGTGGAAATGATGGTACCCCCTAGTTCCATACAAATGGATTAATGCTTCAACTATTGGAGTAAGGGAACTACATAAACCATTTCAATAAACATAAATTCATTGGGAGAGGGTTATGCACTTGAACATCCACACATTCTAAAGGATAATGTCAAATCACATTCCATGATTACTATTGATGTTGTGTAAGAACATGATGTCATACATGGTACAATTCCAATTCAATACAGAATGGGATAATTTTTTTGATTATGGTTATAGTAATTTCATTATATCCTACCTCTTTTATTTAATAGTCAAATCAAATCAATGATACCTTAACATTCAAATATCCCTAAAAACACATTTTATTCAAATCATTGAAACCCAATTGTTGGACACTACATATATTTATGTACGTGGAATGAATCTTCTAGTGAATCTTGTAATACTTTCCTTACTGTGATTATATTCTATAGTGGGAATTGATTGGATCTCGTTATATAGGGAACACATCAACTCATAGGAAAATTGAAATTCATTCCATATTCCAATCCATCAAATTATCCTCAACAAATGTACTTAAAATCACGATCCTCTTCCAAAAAATCAGTCAATGGTTTGGGTGTTGATAGCTTATGTAGAAGTATACAACTGCCAATTTGTTGTGTCAAAGGAAAGAATAAAACATAAATAAATTTGTATTTTGATTTAATACACTAATGTATTTCCGAAATATTTTTCTGAAATACCCCTAGATCACGAGTTAAAGATATCAATAGAACACATACCAAGAGCCACACATATCTCAATATTACCCCATAGGATGTCCCATATCACACATGAGGTCTTAATGATGTAGATGGATAATAATTTGGTAAATGTGTTCACACACCATTGTGAATCATCTTGGGGTTTACCAAGTACCATTGTCAATAATAAGGATGGATTAATGTGTCTATGTATCAATTATCAGGAGAAAAAAATATCACCATATAGAAAAGTTTCATCTTCTAATAACTCATGAATTCTTCAGTCAACAATGTGGAGCTCAATTATATAGAAAAGTGGATCACTATTCTGGATATGATCATATAGTTGTAATTATGGTTGATATTCATAATAACTCATTTGATACAATTCATGTTCAATAAGAGTTAACAGTTTTTCCCATCTGGCATATTAATGTCCTTGAAATCATTAGTGATTTGTTGAATGAATAATTTAGATAATACTTGAAAAACATTTAATTGGAATTATCAATGATATTATCATTTATTATATGGGAAAGAAGTAACATTAATAGATCCAAATGATTTTTCTGGTGAAATTAAAAAGATGTAAATTGTATCAAATGTTAAAATGTCTGACATTTGGATGATTCATGTCACATTAATGGTTCATGTGGTGAGAAGTGAGAGAAATTTTCTGGAAACTTCAACATCAAAGTGAGAGAAGTTTTGTGGAGGACCCACTATTGTCATAAGAATCAAAATTTTTCTTCGAACAACTGGGATCTATCGATGTTTTATGACAAAAAAATCATGGTTGTCTATACCAATAACTATGATAACACATAATTGGGTAATGCATGTCTTGAGGGAATAATGTGTATAAAGTATTAAAGGTCCGGAGAATAGGTTATTCACTAAACCTGTACTCACATTACCACTGGGTAGAGAATGAATTTTGATATTCAATGATGATTTTAGAATATGTACGGTCTATTTACTCATGTAGAATGACAAAGTTATAGACTACACGTCATGATAGGTGAAGATCAACATGATGAACTAACTGATCAGTGATCTAGTTTTAGAATCTATAATGTTCTCATTAATGATTTGGCGGTACTATCCCTATAGTTATATGTTTCATATATATATCTATAATAAAACTATAATGTATATATTCAAACAAAAGGTGCTCAACATATGTCCAAGGAAATTATTAGAGCTAATCAAGGACAATAATTCCTCTATTTACTATCATATTGGAAATGAAAACTATGTATCTAATAATATTAATAAGAATTATTTGGTAACTCTATATATGTTGTAGATTGAGAAAGACCCTATGTTCATGGATATGAATTGGACGGATCTGAATATAAGAACATCATGGATTAAATCCTATATATAAAAAACATTTTCACAATCATTTATAAGAGGATATAATAGAGGAATATATGGATGATCACGAGTTACCAAAGAAAGAGAATAAAGTAATGAATGGGACACTACAATAGTTATAAATCAATAATAATGGGTTGATTTTTGTTTAGAAAAAGGCTTTGTGTGTCTTAATCACATGAGATAATGAAGCATCTATTGGATAAATCATAGATATCATATTTCCCTTTTGTACCATAGACGAACCAAGTTGTATCGAGATCCTCTAGAAAATATCTAGTGGGTCAATTGAAAGAAGGGTAAGGGGGATTATATCTTATGGTGTTTTTAATTTCAGCAATTTAAATCAATGAAAAAGAATTCCAAATGGATGGTACATCCATTTCCTATAACAATTTTCAAATGAGATAATGTAATGATTGTCATTTTCAATAGTTTACTCAAAACAACGAAGGGAAACATTGTGATATGACATGTGGCAGATTGAATCAATAATTCCCACCACATTATTATTATTTGTGATGATTTATCTCATGAACAACTTTTCGTCTTATATTTGAAATAATTGGGGAGTCTACATGAAATACCATAGTCGATCATCTTGGATCCTGATATATGGCCCACCTATTAATTATGGAGAAGTATTCGACAATCTTTGAGTACTGAATTGAATTTCATAATGACCTATCACCCATGAACCAATGTAAAATCTGGATGGATAATTTAGAAACTCCGAAAATATCTATGATACTGCGCTATTAAATTTAAAGGGGGGATAGGATCAACATATTCTATTGGTTGAGTACTTCTATAACAAAATCACCCACATGAGTATTCATATGGATGTATGTGAATACCAATATGGGATATAATTTAGAACACTAACTTTATGGGATGATTTTTGTGAATAAAATGTACATGGGCATGACCAAGTGCATGATATGACATAGATAATTGAAGACATCCCACAACATATAATATCTAATTGGATTTGTAAAAAGATCTATGTTGATAACCATTAAAGGTTATTTTAGTTTGATGTTGGATGCAGTGTCTTCCTCTAAATATCACCTAAATGAAAGTCATGGTGTATGGAAAGAAAAAAAAAGATTATCTGAAGGTATAATGACCCATTTTAGTTCTTTAATTGTATTGGAGTGGTGGTCGATTGACATTGACATACACCAAGTATAGATGTATTTCATTAAGTGTTCCACATATATCCCTTTAGTAAGTACACAACTAACATCTCATATTTAATGTTTCTTGAGTTTGAACAAATGCAGAATAAGCCCTCTTACAAATAACAACTATTAAAAATCATGGACCATAGAGACAGAGTTCTACGCAACAATATGAATCGCCATATCAATGTATTCAGATGAATCATATTTATGAAGTGGAGACATGGGAACCATGAGAAATGATGAAATAAAAGTACCCTCAACAATTGAAAACTATGAATAAGAATTCAAATATTTGGGATAAAATATTTATAGTGGGGAAGGATGTAACAACCCAATGTTTTTAGTAAAAAAATTCAATAATAAATTTGTTTTATATTATTATATAACCATAAAAATTAATGTGAAAATGAAAAATGTTTTTATTTAATTAATAAATAGAATTACATTATTCCAATATGAAAACAATTAATTTTCTAATAATTACAATTGGATAAACAATATAAAATATAAAATATATAATTTTAAAATAGGGATTACCCTAATCTAGTAGAATCATTTTCTCCAAAAAATGAACTATAGAAATGATACAAAATATTAGCAATCTATGAACAAATTATAGATAATATAAATATATGACATTGAGAGTATTTTATTTTAATATTGAATTAGGTAATGTATAGAAATTTATATGAGGTAATGTAATTTTTGGAAAAGAAATGTGATAGTGGGAATAATAACCTGACTATTGGGAATAATATACTAACTATTGGTAACAGTATCCTAATAATTATAATATTAATTTTACATGATAATAATAAGTTATTATATGAACAATATTTTTAATGATTGATTTATGTAAATATAAATTTTTTAAGTGGTATAATTGTTAACAAACTCTAAGAAAATAAAATCACATTTTCAATAGTATATTTTACAGTATCCTATAAAAATTAATATTTTTATATTGAAAATTAATACAACATATTTTATAGATTTATTTTTATAAAGTTAATAATATTTTTGAAAACATAATTTAGAAATTTTCAAACGGTTATATATATTTTAATTTTATTATATACTTAAATTTTTTTAAATATAAAATATATTTATTTTTACATAACACGTGTAACTCAAATTACATCATTAATGACATAGTAATGACATAATAATTTCCATAACATTTGGTTTTCCCTGGTATATTTAATTTTTAAAAAGGATCATTAATATAAACCAAATCAATTTTCAAACCTAAAAAAATTCTTTCCAAAACCTAATGGCAAATGTGATTCCCTAAAATATAAATTTTTCTTCCCTTTAACTTTACTTTTGAATAAATCAATTAATTCAAATTGAATATTGATTTAAATATATTAAACCCATTATATAAATATAAGATTTATAAAGTTTATAATTATTAATTATATGATTTACCTTTAAAATATGATTTTATATAATATATAATTCAAAAAACTACCCCTCACATCAACTATAAATAACATGTATCCCACCCAATAGAGAAACCACTCCTTTAAACCACTATAAATCATAATCTCTACCCAAATCCTCCCTATCATGTTCCTTATAATAATTTGGGTCGTTTTGGATAAATCTAATTCTAATAAGCAAGGATTTATAGCATCATACAAGAGAAGCTACACTAAAGATGGAGTATATCTCTATTAACTCATACCTATATTATTTCTCTCTTTATTCCTTTACCCTATTCCATTAAAACCATATAATAAATACGATATTTTATAGTATGATAAATTTATTATAATTATGTTAAATTACTATAAATATTATATTTAAGGAAAATATTAGTTTCATACTCCCATTTCCCACTCTTTAATGAATTCCCCATTAAATGTCAGTTAGCCAGCTAAATATACAATTCCTAGATAGGTCGTAAAACCACCATAATAGTTTGAAAATATGAATTATATATATTATATTAATATAAAATTAATTTTAATATAGGATTCTTGATTTTTTTTTAAAATTTATAAAATACGTTTTAGAAAACACACAAATTAAAAATTGGTAATTTTTTCTAAAATGATATATTAGAACATTACAGTTTCATCATTTGAAATTAGGAAATATAATCCAAAGAGTATAATTAAAAAATATTTCTCAAACCCAATTGTATTTCCTTGGGTTTTCCCACTTTTTCAAAATTTTCATTATAAATTTTAATTTAATATTAATTAAATATAATATTATTATTAATACCTCTTATGTAATAGGATATACATTTTTCAAAATTGATTTTATGAAAAATAGTATGATTTTAAAAAAGAAATATTCTATTCTAAAAACCTATGATTTATTTATCATATGATTATTTATTCTTCAATAAATATTGATGATTCATATACAATGTGCGGTATTCACTTTTTCATTTTGGAACGACAATTTTAAATCACTAATAAATTATTTATGAAATAAAACCCATTAAACTATAAGGGTTGCATCATGTTTTCAATTCATATATATTGCATGTTGCATGTATGACTATGTTAATGTTATGATTTGATGGGTTCACCCATAACTATACAACACTCCGATTCATTGGGTAATGTGATGTATATTATGAGATTATGATTATTTTTCCAGAATATGATGCTATATTTTTTCACAATGATTATAGAATGATTACACACTTATGTTATGCGTGAACATGATTCTATCATTGTTCAAAAAAATGTGTGTTATTTTACATCAAAGACAAGTTGTCTCAATTTTATGCATGCCAACATTCTAGTCCCTAATCAGATTCTTCCTATCAAGATTAATATACTGATATTATTCTTATTATATGATGAATATGTTTGTTCCCACTGATGTTAAAATGATTTAAGTCTCTTATTTATCCTTTTACTGGGATTTTAGCTCACTCCTTTCATTTATATATATCATAAAATGATTACTTGTACTATGGAGAACAAAAGGTACACTAAGAAGATGGAGAATAAGGGGAAATATAAATTTTTTTATTACGTTATTTTTTACAAAATCTTATTTTCCATATAAAATTAAACATATGATCCATGATATGTACCACTATGATGTCATTTATTTTAAAAATAATTTAATAACAATGAAAGGAAATGTAAGGTTTCTATATAGTGATACTCAAAAAAAATCTGGTCCTTGGAAAACCACATTTCCCAATTAATCTGATCAAAAAAATTCATCAATATGGGGGAAAGTAAATTTATTCTTGATCAACACCTTATTCGGCTTCAAGTAATGAATACACAACCAAAAAGATCCCTCAATCTTAATGGAAATCGAACTGGGATATCCTAAAGAGATATGTTCGGGAAAATGAGTCATTTGTATTCAAAATCATTTATAGTTATATTTAATTCCCTCACCTTGCTGGGGGCCACAAGATATGAGGAAAAAGATATCATCTATGTTTTCATTGATAAATCTACTGTGAAATACATGTTTTAATTTAGAGGTAAAGTAGACACATGTCCTTGAAACATCTCTACAAACCCTTCCACTACGAGGTACACATCATTCTCAATTCCATTAGCACCACCACCATCCAATATGTGTGATATAATCTGAAAACATCTTTACCCATAACTGGAAGTGGAAAACCCACACATCACAAACAAGGATCCCATTTACATTGACGACATGGGTTCATCAATCAGTGGCCAAAAAAAACTTTCCATCAATAAAAATTGATTCATGCAAAAAAAAAATACATTGAATTATAAATAATAATCATGTGAAGGATATCAATATCAAAAACTATAAAATCAAATGTCATATTTACCCCATATATGGTGAAGGAATAATATAGAAACATTAAACCATTATGCTGATTCATAAAATGCAATGTCAATAACACAATCAAATATGTAATAAACTCAGTTAAAAATCATACCCAATTCCTGAGACATGACGAAATAAATGATACAAAATTACCGATATCAATCAAGCAAACAACTAAAGATGATTGAATAAAAGTGGAAGCTCGAACGGTTGCATGTCCTACTTCATATTCAACTGGTTCTTGTTCTGGAGCATTAACCTTCCCAGTCACTGCATGACCCTATGAATGAGCACAAGAATAAAGTTATTCCTTTAACTAAATTGTCCCAAAAGTGGATTAAACAATATTTCCATATCTAAAAAACCTAGATCCCAATATCCTCGATGACACATACTATGTTAATATCCATCCAGATAACAATAATCATGCTCTACTCGGTTATATATGATCCACATTGAAAATAAGGTGGTGTTCCCTATTATTCATTGCAGATTTAAAGGGTTATGTTGGGATAATGTGGATAATTGTATATTCCATGGATTCCTACACAAATGATTTAACATCTGACTACATGGACAATTAATATTTTGAAGGATAGACTGAATTATCACCTCCATTTCTATCATGATCATCCCATTTCTTCTTCATGTTAGAATAACTATCCCTACCCTTGTCAACTCCTAATGCTACCCCATAGAAATAGGGCATTCCACTTGGATCACTCTCCCATATAAATTTAATATAATCCTCCTCATCTTAGGTTATCTATATGTAATGGAATACTTGAGATCAGATATCTAGTCGTAAACCCATTGAGGATTGGTTAGAATTGATATGCTCATTGGAAACTACTTTTTGTACATATGTAACCAACACTAAAAATAGGATATAATAAACCATTATGGTCTAATCCCCCTGCTAAAGATCAAAAACTCCTAGGACTTTGAAAATATTATAGTATTAGGGAAATAATAATGAATGATGATGATAATGAAATCCATCCAACACATATTCTTCTGATAAACAGTTTAAACTAATACATCTCACCAACATTGAATGGTTCCTTTCAATAAGTACATATCAAACATCACATTGACCATCTCAAGATAATCATGAAACATTAACAGTCTATCTATGATCTCAATAAACTCCTATACTTCTTAGGGTTCCAGGAATCCTCGAAATAATTGAAGCTTGATCTTCAGGAACTCCTAAAAAGTTTCCTCTCCATGACATTATTTGGCTTCCATGACATGATAAAGGCCATATATAGATACTTCAACCAATTCATGTTCAGTAAAAACCATATATTCCAAGAGTATATAATAAATTAGTGAGGTATAAATCCTTGTAACCTCTTCCCATCGATGCACGACAGGTCCCTTTGGAGGCAATATGATTCTACTAGATACAAACATAATGTAAAACCATCATGAAACTACTATAAATCTTTTCAGTGATAATTTTTTTTGAAACACACCCCAAAAATCAAATCAAAACTACATTTATTATAATAACATGACAAACCACTTATATCCCACCAGGGGTCCATGTAGATTTAACTACCTATACTTATCACGTAGATAATAATTAAAAAAAATCCCAATAACCCATGGAGAATCAATAACTATCATTTGTTTTTTACATAGAACTCACACACAACAGGAACCTCAATCCCCAATAATCTTATCTCTAGTCTATCCAACACATCCCAATATATCATGACCAAAGGAATGATATAAACCACATTTGAAACCATTTGGTCATAAATAAAACTGGAATGACATATAAAAAAGAACCATACCCAACCTAGACATGGAACGAAGGGCATTCTAAATCCCCGTGTGTTGGAATGAATTGTCTGGGTTTCAACACAATACTTTTATAATGATTTCACCCATTATAATTTACCATGAATAAGTCACAATAATTTAACATCATAAGAAAAACAATATTCAAATACAAAAGAAATAAAATATTTCCATGTTAAACCTTTTACAAATTTCACCAAAACCAATAATAACAAAATACAAGTGGAACACACAAGAATTTAACCTAAACATAAATTAAAAGAGAGAGTCTTCAACATCATGAATTCTCCCAGACACCTATAAGAGAGGAACAATAAATTTTTATCTATAATCACCACCATGAGATACATTCCATTACCAATTCTAGACATAACAAAGACTGCATACTCACATGGTTGTGTGTAGGGTTGGAGCCAAAGCCAACTAAGATTCCACCTAAAATAATGATTCCATTCTATAACATTAGATGAAAAATTTCATATAATTTTTAAAGTATGAACATATAAACAGTTTTAAATAAAACATTTTAATGAAAATATTTTCCTAAAAAAATTCATATAATCTAAAATTAGATTAAATGACACTATATGTTGATGGTATGCACACCATCATAGGCGAATTAAACATCATAGAAAATCCCTATAGGTACTAGAACTAGTGGGACCCTAGGAACCTAGTATCTCTGTGACACATGGTGAAAAAAACAAAACCCGCAACATCCTCATGAAGGAGCCACTAGAGGGGAATCCATACCAAGGACTAGTCATCTTTAATAATAATAATATATTAGTTGGTTTTCATTCATCAATTATACAGTAAGAAACTATTTTTATTGCCATCGTTCCAACTTGGATACGAGTCCTAGTTCACCCACCTAGTTAACATGGATATCCAATTTTTGAAATTTCATTTATCATATCACACAAATCCCCACATTCACAAACACACATCAAGAATAATTTATATTGATAAAAAACACCATTAAGAATAATAAAATATTCCATTAGTAAACCAACACCAGATACATTTTTAAAACATGCTTTATAACATTTTCAAAATCATTTAAATTCCATTAAGATATAAAGAACTGATACAAAAAAGAAGCAAAACCCATTTCCTTTGAAATCCAATATTTAAACACATATAAACCTCAAATACCTTTTAGAAAACTGTACGACCATTTTAGAAACCATATAATATATTCAAAGATCAATAAAGGCATAGAATAATCATCAAAAAATTATAAAACATGGAATCACCTTCTACATGCTTAGAAAAATCCAGAATCTAGAGGAAAACCACAATCTCTCCTCAATAGAGACATATAATGGAATGATAAAAAATCAATAATTCACCTAAATATTTGTTCTCTATGCATTATTAGGTAAAAAACCTACGAGAAAAGAATAACATAAAGAGGGAGGGAGATAAACCCTATTAAAAGGATAAAATCAAGAGAATAGATTTGTACATGAGGATTCTTTGATGATGAAAATCCAAATCAACAAAAAAAATATTTCGCAGGAGCCAAGAGGGTCTGGTGTAATATACTTGATCATAAAATACCATATGGATTGAATTAAGAGTGATTTTGGGTTTATATTGAGGGAGGGTATATTAGTAATTTCAAATGATTAATGACATAGATGGGTAACATAATTTGCACACACAGATTTCAGAACCATGATAAATCTGATTTTCCATCACTTTGTAAGAGGAAAAATTCCACAATATTATTCCATGGAGGTAACACACAACTGAGGCTATCCGTGAGAAATGTACAGTTCCATTATTTATGGTTAAATGTTTCCTCTAGGATAACTCACTGTTTCATCTAACCATACACAAAATATGTTCCACCTCCTATAGGGGCCCAAAAATCATTTTCTCCAAGATATTCAAAGAAAATGATGGTACATATAAAATATTAGAATAAAAAATATTAACACATCAAAAAAAATAACAAATGTGATAATATAATCTTTTCCAAGTCCGATTATCTTGTTAGTTTTTTCTTTATACCTTAAGTTGTTCCTCTTTAGGAAATTCATTGTAATACATTTCCTTTTTAGTGATCATATATCCATAAACTATTGTCATTGAATTTTCAACTATCACCCAAAATATTGATTCATGAAGCCTAAAAATGATGATGAATACTAAAATATATCTAAATATTTTCTATTGTCTCTTATGTAACCTACCACCGCTGAGAAGCAGTCCTTCACTGATTCCGTCAACACCGACCCCAATTCTGATGCATATCTCCCAATATACTCACAACTTCTATAATGTTTCCTACATGGATTGAAACAACATACCAACTAATACCAACTACTCCCAACCCATCATCCTAATGTAAATACAATAAAGAATTCTAGATACACATCACCCCACCTCCACTCCATGACATAAAATATAAAAAAAATTGGGGATTTATGAATTTGATTATTCGAATGAGAGTATGATGATGTGGTTTTAATAACACTTAAAAAACCCCAACCAAAATTCTTGACAACCATATAAATGTTATTTAAAAAAATCATTTGATATTATGAATGATTAGAAAAAATTATTTAATAATCCATATATTATTTTTGTGTATAAAAATTAAATTAAATCAATAATTTTTTTCACCACAATAAAAATCCTAATATGTAAAATAAAATTATTGAAGAGTAAATGTTATTAAAAAATTCGTAAAATATTTATTCAATTGATGTTTGGATGGATTCATGAACATACCTCATACAAAAGATCTGTATTTTCTATGTTTTCGCACATTCCATGTGAAACAAATCCTCCCTTTATATTACAAATTTATAAGTAACAAAATACTATTATCAATAAATATAAAATTATATCACCGAATCGCTATTTTACAACTCATTATATATGTTTTTCGTAAGAAAATATCATCTATACGGTCATTAAAACTCTCAAACCACTTTTTATAATTCATGTTATTGTTAAAAGTCCATTTTCAAGATAGTTATTGTGATACCCATGTTTGAACATACAACGGGAGAGTTAAATATATCGATAAAAATCCACTAAATATATTTTTCAACAACCCCCTAGAATATAAAATATTGAAGAATTTATGATAGAATCAATATGATTTATATTATGAAATTTTTTTATACTAATGTTGTATGCTCTTATATTTTTTGGATGAGACGTTCCTCTATTGGGATATGATTTTTTTGTTATTGGATGGTCCATTTTGATGATCGAGATTCATAATGAAATTCAATATTCTAGAACACTTAGAAGAGTTTTTTATAATTTTTTAAAGAAAGAGAGTACACTTGGAGGTCCTTTTTAGTTTCGAGAGCGTGGGGATTTAAAATATCAGGTTTGGGTGGCCTGACAGATGCACATAGTTTTTCTGAAACCCTACAGTCTCTAGTAGTGAACCATGGGGCCATTATTAATGGTGTAGATGTTCTATTCTTGGGATATGCATGGTTTTCCAACAAATGATCATATCAAACATAATTAGTTATAATAAGTTTGAAGACTAAAAATATTCATTACACTGTTAGTGCATGGTTAAGTTGACCATGCCGAAAAAACCGTGTGTTGTGTTTTTGTAGATTTTGGTGTTGCATGTTTGGTACATAGTTTTTTCAAGTTTTTCAGCCAAACCACGTGACATTAATATTTTTTTATGAAAATATTATTTCCCCCTCAATTAGGTTATAACTAATTTCCATTTTTTCATAACTCCTCCACCATGCAGAACCATCTCTTCTGTGCACCTTGGGCACTCCTCCTCCCTATTCTAGGAATAGAGATAACTCTCACATTCATCGTCTGGTTCGAGATATGTTAGACTCTATATATCATCATTGGTATGATCTACTTTTCATTTTAGTCGTTCTTATTTTACATTAGTGTCATCCATAATTTTTAGGTGAAGTCTCATTTGTCCAATTTTTTCGGTCTTCATGTGTTCTTCATTTTTCTCCATATCTAAATCAAAGAATGATCTATTAAAGAATGAGTTATACACTATAGTCCCATTCCATGTGTTCGGGTGACTTTTTCTTAATGTTAAGCTATTTATATATATCATCTTTCCAAGCGTAATGTTTTTGGGGTGTCTCCTTCAACTGTAGTTGGATCCTTGAATTTCGTGGGAAGGGATATGTAATTAAAGATTCTTGTTATTGGTTTTTTTGAATTCAATGTACCATGAATCAAAAATAACCAATTTTGGTGTGTCATTATTTTAAATGGATATTTTGAGGGAATTCTATTTGGATTCCCTTTGCATGTGTGTCATTACCCCTTTTGCATGGAATGTGAATGGTGATTTATTGATTTTATATCAATGTTTTTAATTGAATTATGAATTGAAATGTATACAAAATGTTAATTTAATGGATACATTTTAAGGTATAGTTGAAAATATTCATTTCCCATTATTTTATATGACTATGTCAGAATTTATCTCCTTACTAACGTTATTGTGTGATTTAAATGATGTTTGTGACATTTAACATGTTGTTTATGCATGATATTATGGTTATATTAGAATTTCCATATTATTAATATAGAGACTACCATTATAAGCATATCCCTTGATATTGAATTTCTTTGTTAAGAATGAATTTCACATTTTATTGTCATTCCCATGTGACATAGATAATGAATATTATTTTTAATGGTTTCTTTAAGACTAAAAAGATTATTATGTTTATTTTATCACATTATTATTTAGAAGAAAATAATTATAATCATGGAGTTTTCTACTGTCATAATGTGAGCCGAGTTATGCATGAATTTTCCTTTGTGTTGACATTGTCATGAAAGATGATTCTGATTACTTTTTTTGAATAGTTAATGTGTACTAATAATGAATTTTAAATGGGATTGTTATGTCAAATGTGAATAAACCTAATATATAATAGGTAATTGATGCCATGACCCAATACAAATACCATGAAATGGATTTTATAACCATGTGATTAATTTTTATTTAAAATCCCACATGAGTTGTTTAGAAAAAATACTATTAAGTATGGAATATTACTTTAGTCTCCTTTTTATGTGAGATTATTATTATTTAGTTAGTGTGACGTCCCTTGGTAAAATTGTATTGATATTGAATGTTATATTCTGAGTGATACATATATTAATATTAGAATACCATTGATGGAAACGTTGTACAATAATCTTATAGCCATACATGATTATTGGGATCCTGATATGGACATCCATGGATGGACCCATAAGGGATTTACTATTATATGATAAGTGATTCATTGATTCATATGACAATTCCATGGTTGGATTCACCAAGACATTTATCATTTATGCTATTGGTGATACTCAGGTTACATTATCGGACCACTAATGACATACTCAATTATTAGAAATATAATACCATACCCCAAGTGATACATGGGATCCTAATATGATCATAATTTATTGGATTTTGTGGTGACGTATGAAATTATATCCAGAGCGATACCTAGATTCCAACATAGGAATTCCGTGTATTGGATCACATTTTGATTATAATTATGAATGAAAGGAATTATGATATAATTTCTAGTCTAATGAAAATGTATGGATTCGGTCTTGTCTAATACATTTTAGAAGGAATATTTTGGAATTTGATATGCATAGGTTTGTACAGCGGGTTCTGGGATTGCAATGGGTCTCATGACATATAAATTTAATGACATTGAAATGTTAGATGATCTTAATAATTTTACACATAACATACTATTAAATAAAATTATTATTTCTTAAAATAAATTACTATAATGAAGTGGTTTTAAATGGGAACTTTGCATTGATAACTTTTTTAGTTTTGATTTCTTCCTTTACATGTTTAATATTCTGGCAATATATGTATATATATATATATATATTAACTTAATACATGGAATAGACCTTGGGTGGTTCCCGTCTAGGATTATGACTCACCCACATCTTTGGTATCCATTGAAATGGTGTACCCAAGTATAAATTTAGTTTGTCGGACCATGGACTCGTTCTAGTATTATTTTACCAGTACCACTTAGTTAAGAACATAGGACCAAGATGAGGCTAATGATTTTTAGGGAGATATCCCATGGAGATATGGGACATTTTCTTGTTTGATTGTTTTTTTCTTGTACATAATGTATGCCTCTTGTTAATATTTCCTCATCATTTGGGAATCCTTACATATCTATATATTAGTGTAGGCCATCATTTAATTTCAGATTTTATTATTATCTTACATTACTATAATTTTTTGTTTTGTTGTTATATCACCATAATATATTAACAAGAAGGTATACATTACAAACTATCACCAAATAAGACCCTCACTGTTATTTGGAAGCATATGATATACGAGGATACACGTTTGAGGCCATGTGGGCAATCGAGATCGGGGGCACGGATACGTGGAATCTAGCATTGGGTCTTTATAATGAGGTATTAGATCATGTTCTTCCGTTATTATAATATTTTGTTTTTGTGGAAAGGATAATAATATTGTTTCAGTGCTTGGATTTTATCAATGTCTTGGATTGAACACCACACCAATGGGGATGTGACCCTGTGGGTTGGGCATGGGTTCTTGTTAGTGTAGTATGATATTTCAGTTTATTATGATTTCACCAAGAGTGACTACTGTAAATTTCAATTCATATTAATTTTATGGTACATTACCCTTCTCCATTTATATAGTGGAATTTTTATATCCTAAATCATTTAATAGGAACATATGAATAAAAATGTCATTCATATTCCATGCCATATAGTTTTATTTATATCATTCCTAATTATTTAATTTTATTTTTGATATTTAATGCATGATTTTGGATTTCATTAGTTTTATTGATAATATTACAAGAATGGTTGATTTATTTATAATTATTATATGGTTTTTTCCTTTATTTGGTGTTTACCACATATGATAAAATTGTATCTATGTTTTTATGTATGCAAAATGGTTTAGTGGGTTGAATTTTATTGGTTTCATTTTAAACAGGGGACAACTCTCAATTGTATAGTGAATCCACTCCTTATAACAAGAAAATTGAAGCCCATATTTATGAATAATACATTGGGATTTCTATTCATATTTTTATATCCCTGTAGAAATTTAATGGTTTCTAATGTTCAAATATAAATTTGGAAGGTTTTTTATTAAATGGGAGCCACACAAAAACCAATATATTTTATTGGGGATTTATAGATTGTCATATTTCCACCCTTATGATTGAACTATTAAATAGAAATTGTATATTTAGATATATTTATAAATTTTAATTCTTCTATGTTTTAAAAACAAATGGATTTTTTATCTCAAAAAATTTGCAACTATAACTTACTCGTTTAATTAGGGAATGTGTTTATGAGATGGACCAATACAGGTGTTTTTTATATCTATTGTTAATCAATAGGTATTTGGTTTTTTTGAATAACCCATGTTTGTTCAGTGGGACCCAATTTGAACACATTATTTGTTAAAAGAAACATATATAGAAAATTAACTAATTATAAATGAATTTAAATGAATGATGATTTTATAAAATGTATCTTGGACAAGACCTGCATGATTTTACCTTGTACTATTTTCAATTTAAAGTACATGTATGGTGTTTTGTAAAATAGATATTGGGGTTTTGTTTTAAATTTCTTAAATGAATAAATGTAGAGGTCAATTACTGAAATGAAATTAAAATGGATGTTGATGTGGTGTATTTTTCAAAAACCTACATGTCTGGATAGTTTAATGTCATTAATGGCCTAACATGGAATTGATATGTGATCATTGTTGATAAGATTCTTTACATTTTGAATGATTTAAATGAAAGGCTTTTGAGGATAGTGATATTTTATCTATGAGGCCTTGTGATTGGGTTGATTATTATTCATCATAAGGGGCTAGTCGATTGTAGTTAGCAACCATAGAGCATGACATTCCTTTCTAAGACCATGAGTCTTATGACACTTGGTGCCTTTTGGGTTCTTTTGTCCCTTTTTGAAAGCTTACCAATTAAATGGAACACTTGTTCAGATGGGAGGTCATTATATGTTTCAACCATTTTGATAGTGTGACCATCAATTGATGATCAATTTTAGTTTGTCTGGAATTCCATGGTCATAGTCTACCACTTAGTACATATCATGACCCTATTTTTTCATGGGATAAATAGAGGTCATTAGCTATTTTATAGTCACATGATGACTTGACATTAGAATATTTCCTTTGTGAAGCACCCAATACAAGTAATAATATTGTAGAAATACTATGGGAAATTTAAAATGTGTCCCACCATTCTTCAAGATTTAGGGTTTGTATATAATGATATATGTGATACTCATCGATTTTATGAATTCTAAAACAAATAGGATGTGTTCGGTGAAACAGTTGACCATTATGCTGTTGAAAGATTTCTCTGGACATCACCAGAGTAGAGTGGACTAAGATTTAATGAAATCATGTTTATCCCAATGAATAGAAAGATATTCTAAATAATCAGGTTGTTTTAAAAACCAATCAAATTGGTTTTAGTTTTTTTGAAAAAATCATGGATGTTGTCATCATGACTCAGAATGGTGCCACATGTTCTTTTGAGGTTTTCTGATCAAATGAAATCTTAAATGGCTACATTAAATTTAATATTGATGATTAAGATACTCATAAGATAGGGACTATCGCATCTATTCAAGTAATATGTGTTCTTCCATATAGTAGTAATTGAACCAAGGGAGACTATTTATAAATGATTATATATATTTTTTAATTCCATTGAGGATGGAATGTTTTTATATTTTTTCTATGGCTGTGTGTTAGCATAATGTTGATATTGTTGGCAGTGTGTGAAACATCTGAGGCAAATTATTGGTCATGGTTAGTGTTAGGTCAACAAGGATGAATACCCTAAGAGGGGTGGGGGGTGAATAATGGTATGACTAATATAAACTTAAATCCCATTTTGATCTTGTTTCGCTTTTAATAAAAACACTCTTTTCTCTCTTTCCTGTTGCACAATATAAACAGAAAATAAATCAAGCACATGACAGATCAATTTTACTTGGTTCACCACTAAGGGATACGTCCAAGAAGCATATGCCGACATGTTTCTGGTCGTACCAATTACACTAAACATCACAAGATATGGATTACAAGGCTCGAAATAGATCACTTCTAAGCCCAAGATCAGTGCCTTTACATGTTTAGGGTCAGCTCACTGCTTTCCAAAGGGTCACTCCATGTTTCTCTCTCTCTGGATCACTTCCGGTGGAGAGGATCACCTTCTTTCTCTTCCTTTGCTCACTTCTCTTGGATGGAATCCACTCATAGTTTATAGACCTATAGGTCTGTTCATTTGCATGAAGGAATGCATATTACTCTGTAAGTAGATGCTCTGTTGACGCCCAATTTTAACCCGTAGATGAATCTCTCTTTGCATCGAAGGTATCGGGAAAACTTCTAGCTTCCACACAGCCCGAAAATCACTACTGAAAATAAACCTTACTGGGCGCGCAAGTCATGCTCGGCGCTCAAGTATCAGCGCACATGTCGTAATGGGCATGCAAGTCCACCTCATACACTTGCGCGACTCAAGATTCCTCAACTCCAAACTTGCGCGACACACTTCCTTTTATGCCGAAACCGATATTGGCGCGCAACTGCCAACAATCGCCCTTCTTCAAATCTGGCCCGCAAGACCCACATACGCGACACACCACCACTTTCACGACCACCACACCTGCGATACGGGAGCTCATATTTCTCAATGTGTTGAACTCTGGTGAAGAATGAAGAGGGGTGGTCCAGTATTTATAGGCATTTGTTCACCCATGTGTGATGGCGCGCAACTCTCCCTTTGGCGCACAAGTCTTGGCATGCAGGTCTCTTCCCCTGAAAGTCACTTGCGCGACCCACATCCAAAATTGCGCGAACCTCTTTCCATTGCCATATTTGGATCATCAGATCCTGAAAAACCATAGGTGCCCAAGTCCTCAATCTTCCAAGGCATCAGCGTGCAACTATCTTTCTTGGCGCGCTAGTCAACTGTGCAACCTCACCAAAACTTGCGCGAACCTTATTACTTTGCCATATTTTGATGATCTGATCTTGATAAACATATGATTTGAATGTTTCCTAGTCTTCATGTACATGGCGCACAAGTACGTTTTACAAAATACACTTTTCATGAGCAAATCTCGGCTTGATAAACAAGAGTAAGTGAAAAGTTCAACAATGAATCACTTCATCTCTAACATCCACTATTTACACCAAAATGAAACCAATTTGTACTAAACCGATACCAATTGTTGAAGGACATGTTGGAAGGCCATTTTTTTGGAAATATGTTTACCACATTCCATCACTACTCTTCTGCTTTTATCATGATCTGCAGCTGTCATGATATCTATTCTTTTATCGATCACTTCTAGCATCGACAGATTTTATACGCTCCCCCTTTCTGGTCACAGCTTCATACCTTGTCAGCTTCAAAACCTCTTTATCCTTATTTCCTGTCTTTTCCAAGATAAGCTCTGGCTAAGAACCTTAAACTAGCTTCAACTCCCCCTATCTGGATGCTCCATCTGTCAGCTTCTCCCCATATCATTCATGATTTATCATATCTCCACACTGTCTCCCCCTTGAACAATCACAATTTTCTCCCCCTTTGTCAATGAACCCAAAGGTCACTCCTTTGTAGTGTCTAATAGATTAAAGAACACATCATCACATTAGGGAAAAACACATCCTACCTTGGAGAGAGGGTTTGGGTCACATCCACATGCTTTTAAGTGCGGGGAATCGAATGAACTCCCAAAGCCAGTCGATGCCTTTCAAATGCTTCCTTGGGTAAGGCCTTTGTCAGAATATCTGCAACCTGTAACTCTATAGGAACATACTCCAACATTACAAGCCATTTATCCACTTTCTCATTGATAAAATGATATTTTATCTCTATGTGATTTTTCCTTGAGTAATGAACTGGATTTTTGCTAAGATTGATAGCCCTTCAGTTATCACACTGGATTCTGATCGGAGACTTCACTTCAACTCCCATATCGTCAAGCTATTGTTTCATCCATAATAACTGTGTGAATTCTTGAGTGGTCGCAATATACTTAGATACTCTGGTGCTTAATGAAATTCAATCCATCTTCTTGCTTAACCAAGTAATACTTAGTCTTCCAAGATAGAATGCACCTCCAGATGTTGATTTCCTGTCATCCACTGAACTGGACCAGTCTGCATCTGTATATCCCAATAACTCTGTCTGAGATTTGTTGTTATATGTCAAGCCGAAATCCACTATTCCCTGGATATAAAGAAGTATTATGTTTTACTTCAAACATATGACTTTCTTTGGGATTACTCTGATATCTCGCTGCTCAGCATGTGGCGAAAACAATATCAGGCCTTGTCACGGTCAAGTACAACAAACTTCCAATAATTTGCCTGTATTCTGTGATATTAACTATCTTTCCATCCTCATCTTTTGATAATTTCATCCGGGTAGCAACCAGAGTCTTCATCTCCTTGGAATTCTCCATTCCAAACCTTCTGAGGACCTCCATGGAATATTTATATTGAGAAATGAATGTTCCATTCCTTCCATGTGTCACATGTAGACAAATGAAAAATGTTATCTCTCCAATCATTGACATTTCAAACTCATTTTTCATGAATTTGGAAAACTGTCTGCACTGAGCTTCATCTGATCGACCAAATATCATGTCATCGACATTGACTAGTACCATCATCATTTGATTACTATTGTTGTTGAAGGTGATATTGTAATAAACTTCTCCACGCTGGAAACCAATCATCTTCAAGTACTACTCAAGCCTCGAGTACCATGATCTTGGTGATTGTTTCAGCCCATAAGATGCCTTATTTAGCCTAAAACTTTGTTCACATCCTCATGAATAAGAAACACATTTGGATGCTCAATGTACACCTTCGTCTTCCATAACCCCATTTAGAAATGCAGATTTGACATCCATCTAGAATACTTTGAACTTTCTTTGCACTGCTATGGAAAAAAAATCTGATTGTCTCCAGCCTTGGAACCGGTGCAAATGTCTCATCTATATATATTCCCTCTATCTGGGAGTATCCCTTGCACACTAGCTGTGATTTGTTTAGAATCACATTTCCATCTTCATTCATCTTGTTGTGATAGACCCATTTAGTCCCGATGGCATTCTTGTCTGCTTGCCTCAAAACAATCTCCCATATTTTTTTTCTCAATCTGATCAGGCTTTTCATTCACAGCTTGAACCCAGTTTTCATCTTCAGCTGCATCGGAAAAACATTTCGGCTCCACCTGAGACAAAAACAATGTTTGTTATAATTATTTCATTATTCGAGTGTGAACTGGAGCTGTCTGATCACAAATGACATTTTTCTTATCAATTTCAGCTCGACGCTTTGGCTTCCTTGCAGACACAGACATGTCACTTTCTTGTTCATCATCAGTATCTTCTTCTGAGTCAGCCTCTGCCACTTCTACTCCCCTTGTTTCACTTACCTCATCATCACTTTCATCTAAAAATTTTTCACTACGTCTATGAGCATTCTGTTCATTTACGACTATAGTGACTTCATTTCTTTCAACAATTTTTCCCTGACTTTTGTTGAAGCATTTATATGCTTTAATTTTCCCTGAGTAGCCAAGGAATATCCCTTGATCTCCTCGTGCCTAAAACATCCTGTGATTTTCTTTGTTGAGAATGAAACACTTACTTACAATGATTAGAAAGTATTTCAATGTTGGATTCTTTTCGTACCATAGTTCATACAGAGTCTTCCATTGTTTCAGACACAACAAAGTCCTATTCGAAACATATACCGATGTCAAAATAGCTTCCTTCCAAAAATTTCTCTGGTAGGTATTTATCAATAAGCATCATTCGGGCCATGTTTCTGATGATCCTATTTCTTATTTCAACCACTCAATTCTGTTGGGGAGTTCTCACTGGTTAAACTTGATGCCTTATCCAATTTTTCTTGATATATTCTTCCACTTGACTGTTTGTGAACTATGTACCGTTATATGTACAGAACTTCAATATTTTCTGCCCAAGCATTTTTTCTGATTCCCTCCTATACTGTTTTATGCAACTGAACACCTCTGTCTTATGGGTAATGAAAAATAACCAGGCCATTCTTCTATAATCATCAATGAAATGAACATAGTACCTTTTCCCATTTATAGGTTGTGGTGAGATAGATCCACATACATCAGCATGAACCAATTCGAGCACTCTAGTTGATTTTTGTTCCTTTGTCCTGTATATCTTTCTAAGGATCTTCCCTTGTTGGAAAGCATCACATGTGTGAGTGCAATCTTGTGATAGTTTGGGAATGTCTCTAGCAGTATCACACTTTATGAGATCCTCCATAGATGGTTGGCATAGATGACCATGTCGCTTATGCAGTAGCTGGTTTTCTTCCTCTCTAGATAAAAGGCATGTATCTTCTTCCCCACCTACAAGGTAGAGATTTCCCTTTGTCCTTTTTCCCTGCAGAACAACTACTCCATCTTTTCCTTTCACAACACACATCTTCTTGGTAAATCGGATAGAGTTCCCATAGTCACATAGTTGACTGTCACTGAGTATGTTATGACTAAGACCCTCTACTACCAAGACATCAACACATCTCATTTCATTGCCCCAAAACATGGCTTTCCCTGAGCCAACAATCTTCAGGCCTTCATAATTTCCAAATTTTACAACTCCTTCTTTGACATATTTTATGACTGTAACAAGATCCTTATTACCCGTCATGTGGGATGTGCAACCACAGTCAAGGATCGACACACCAGATCGATCTGATGCTTTAAGGGCAATCTCCGCCAACACGGCCTTCTCATTTTTCTTCTTCATGGTTCATACTTTTTATTTCACAGTCAACATGGATTGAGACTTCTGTTCTTTCTTTGAGTATGATGGACCAACCTCATCTTGCAAAGCCGCAAATCTATTCTTCATTTTTAACTCACCTGTCGGTTTATTGATCTGCTGCTTGTGAACATTTTGATTCTGCTTTGGAGGATTTCTATAAATGGTCTAAGTACAGTACCTATCCATGTTCCCAAATCCTCTGCACCAAAAATAGTGTCTTCCAAAATATGTTCTGGAAAACCATTCTCTGTTTGGCTTCCATCTCTGTTCCTATTCCCTTCTATATCTCTTGGTTGTGGAACACACATACTGTGAATGTCCCATCATTCCACAACAATAACTCCTGATATAAGGTGCATTTCTTTGAGTTACATCAGCAATACTGGTTTCCCCATGGAATCTCTGAATATTCTGATTCTGCTTTGTGCCCAAATCCACCTTCAATCTCGGGACGGGTGCTTCCGGTCTAACTTCAATTGCCATATATTGTTCTTAATGATCAAGCCCTGAATCAGCCTTAACAATTGAGCTAAATTGCTTCTTCTTTCCTATGAAACTAGTGGGTACATCTTTCATCTTTTTAGTCTTTGGATTGATCTGCATTCCCATGAATGTATTGGGAATAAAAGGCTTTTCCTAGTATTTAACTTTTCTCTGCAGACTGACAACTTCGTCTTCATGCTCTTTGATATGCTTGACGCAATCTTTCACTTTTCTGTTCAAGCCATCGATCTCCCTTTTATTTTCATCAGTCTTGAGCTTATACTCACTAACTGATTTGGAGTTCTCTGGTGTTGATAACTTGAGTTTTTCAATTTCATCCATCAACTCAGACTTCTCATCTTTCTACTGATGTATATAGAGTTTGGCATCATGAACAACTTTATTGGATTTCTTTGTTTTTTCTCTCCAAACATCTAACTCCTCAAGAGCTACTTCCAATTCGGCTTCCATATCAACTCTTCCTTCAAATTCAACTTCCTCTTCTCCAACGTCAGCTTCTTCCTTTTACTGAGAACTAATGATGACCACTACCATAGCATTTTTTCTATGATCATTACAATTTTCAAACTCCTCAACCTATTCATCCTCAGACTCATCTGAGCAGTCTATTTCTTGTGAATGAAGATTCTTCCTCTTGAAAAAATTTATCATGAACTGCTTCTTCCCTTTAACATACGCTGCATATTTCTTCTTGGAATTTTCATCTCCATCTTCATCATTTTCTTCTTGAAAATGTTTGGGGGAATCTAGAAGAAAGGTGACCAACCATTCCACATTGAAAGCATGATCGTTGAAGTTTCCATTTAAACGTTCCTTTTCCTCTTTGCAGATTTTAAAAAAAGGAATGACATCACCTCATCTGTCTATTCTTCCTCCTGAGAATCCTCAATAGTGAGCTTCTTAATTGCCTTAAATTCCACTTCTTTAGATTTCCCCTTTTCCACAGTGTAGTTATCATCATTTCTCATTTCATACACAATAAGAGTGCAGTTAAGGTTATCCAATGACAGCTCTTTTGAATCATTATCATCCAAAACAGAGACATTCAGATTGAACTAAGGTGGAAGTTTTATCAATATGCATTTTACAATTTTAATGTATTTGATAATCTCACCAAGACCTCGCATGCCTTCTACCACATCATTTCCCATGTCAAATAATGCATCAACAGACTCATTCAGGTTCATTCTTAAATCTTCATACTTGTTCCACAACACTTTCAGCTTTGCCTCTTTGACTTATGTATCTCCTTCATAAATATTCAAAAGCTTTTCCCACATGGCATGTGACATTTTGCATGACATCACCTTTGTATAGATGGGATTGGAAAGGGCTCCCCCTATGGCATTGATTGCTTTGGCATCAACATCCAACTCTTTATGCTCAGGTTCTAATAATGAACCACAAGTAATATCAGATGTTATACCATGCATAGCTGCTGAAAACACATCCATTCCCAGAGATCGGAAATAGTGTTGCATTCAATTCTTCTATATCTAAAAATTACATCCGTTGATGATCAGAATCCCTCTATGATTAGATACCTCTATTGAGATAAGAACAAATATCAACCCTTCACTCTAATACCAATTGTTAGGTCCAAAAGGCTGAATACCCTTAGAGGGGGGGTGAATCAGGGTTTGACTAATTTAATCTTAAATCCCGTTATGATCTTGTTTCACTGTTAAGAAAGACACTCTTCTCTGTCTTTCTTGTTGCGCAATATAAACAGAAAGTAAAGATAACACAAGACACATCAATTTTACTTAGTTCACTGCTATGAGCTACGTACAAGGAGCATACGCCGATAGGTTTTTGGTCTTACCAATTCCACTAAACATCACTAGCTGTGGATTAAAAGGTTCGGACTAGATCACATCTAAGCCCAGGCTCACTGCCTTTACAAGTTTAGGGCTAGCTCAATGCTTTCCCAAGGGTCACTCCCTATTTCTCTCTCTCTAGCTCACTACAGGTGGAGAGGATCACCTTCTTTCTCTTACTTTGCTCACTGCTCTTGGATGGAATCCACTCACTGTTTATAGACCTGTAGGTCTCTTCATTTTCATGAAGGAATGCATCTTCCTCTGTAAGTATATTCTCTGTTGAAGCCCAATTTTCACCCATAGATGAATCTCTCATTGCACAGAAGTTATCGGGCATACTTCCAGCTTCCACGTAGCCCAAAAATCACTGCTGAAAATAAACCTTACTGGGCGCGCAAGTCAATCTCGGCACGCAAGTATCGGCGTACAAGTCACAACGGGCGTGCAAGACCTCCTCATACACTTGCGCGACTCAAGCTTCCTCAACTCCAAACTTGTGCGACACACTTCCTTTTAAGCCCAAACCAATATTGGTGCGCAACTTCCAACAATCTCCCTTCTTCAAATATGGCACGCAAGACCCACTTGCGTGACACACCACCACTTGTGCGACCACCACACCTACGCGAAAAGAGCTTTGATTTCTCAAATTGTTGAACTATGGTGAAGAATGAAGAGGGATGGTCCAGTATTTATATGCATTTGGTCACCTCTACGCGATGGCGCACAACTCTCCCTTCGGTGTGCAAGTTTCGGTTCGTAGGTCTCTTCCCCTGCAAGTCACTTGCGCGACCTACTTCAAAACTTGCGCAAACCTCTTTACATTGGCATATTTTGATCTTCAGATCTTGAAAACCCATAGGCACGCAAGTCCTCAAACTTCCACATCATCGACGCGCATGTATATTTTTCGGCGCGCAAGTCACCTTCGTGACCTCACCAAAACTTGTGCGAACCTTATTCCTTTTCCATATTTTGATGATCTGGTCTTAAAAAACATATGGTGTTCATGTTTCCAAGCCTTCTTGTACATGGAGAGCAAGTCCATTTGACAAAAAACCACTTTTCTTTATTTGTCAATTTTGAGGCCCAAAAATTTGGCAAACACTAGAAAACGGTGCCACCTTGTATCTGTTCTTCTTGTACTGCCTCCAGATCATCCATTCCATTATCGACGCTCTTGAATCAAAAATGGATCATTGACCTCAGCTCTTGAACTCGACATTCCATCATGAAATCCTCTTTGTCAACAAATTTGTTTGTCATTGTTTTGCTTTTCCAACAATCACCACTCACATGTCCACTTTGTCAACAAACACAATAACCTCAAAAATGCTTCAATGATGCCTTGAGAGATTTTTTCCCAACAATCTCCCCCTTTGGGTTTGTTGACAACTATTCCATAAATAGATACATCATTGATTCTTCAGCCACAATTTGCCTTTTGTGATTCTGATAGTGATCAAGGATTTACACAACACATACTCTAATCCCACATGATCAACGCTCGGCGTGAGAAACAAGAGTAAATGAAAAGTTCATCAATGAATCCCTTCTCTCTGGCATCCACCGTTGACACCAAACTGATACCAATTTGTACTAAACTGATACCAATTGTTGAAGAACTTGTTGGAAGACCAATTTTTGATTGGAAATATTTTTACCACATTCCAACACTACTCTTATGCTTTTATCACAATCCGCAGTTGTCGTGATATCTATTATTTGATCGATCACTTCTAGCATCGTCAGATTTTATACGCTCCCATTTTCTGGTCACAACCTCATCCCTTGTCAGCTTCAAAAAATATTTATCCCTATTTCCTGTCTTGACAAAGATAAGCTCTGGCTAGGAACGTTTAACTAGCTTCAACTCCTTCTATCTGGCTGCTCCACCAGTCAGCTTATCCCCATATCATTCACGATTTATCATTTCTCCACAGTGTCTCCCCCTTGAAAAATCACTATTTTCTCCCCCTTTGTCAACAAACCCAAAGGTTACTCCTTTGAAGTTTGTAACATATTAGAGAACACATCATCACATTAGGAAAAAACACATCATTCCTCCGGGAGAGGGGGGTGGGTCACATCCACAGGCTTTTATGTGCGGGGAATCGACTGAACTCCCAGAGTCAGTCGATGCATTTCAAATGGTTCCAGGGCTAAGGCCTTTGTCAGAATATCTGCAACCTGTAACTCTGTAGGCACATACTCCAACTTCATAAGCCCTTGATCCACTTTCTCCTCGATAAAATGATATTTGGTTTCAATGTGATTTGTCCTTGAGTGATGAACTAGATTTTTTCTAAGATTGATAGCACTTCAGTTATCACACTGGATTCCGATCGGAGACATCACTTCAACTCCCATATCATCAAGATGCTGTTTCATCCACAATAACTTTGTGCATGCTTGAGTGGTTGCAATATACTCAGCTTCTATGGTGCTTAATGAAATGCAATCTTGTTTCTTGCTTAACCAAGTAATACATAGTCCGCAAAGATAGAATGCACCTCTAGATGTTGATTTCCTATTATCCTCTGAACTGGACCTATCTGCATCTGTATATCTCAATAACTCTGTCTGTGATTTGTCGTTATATGTCAAGCCTAAAGCCACTGTTCTCTGGATATAACGAAGTATTCTTTTTACTGCAAGCATATGGATTTCTTTGGGGTTACTATGATATCTCACTGCTTGGCATGTGGTGAAAACAATATCAGGCCTTGTCGCGGTCATGTAAAACAAACATCCAATAATTTTCCTGTATTCTGTTATATTAACTGCATTTCCATCCTCATCTTTTGATAATTTCATCCGGGTAGAAACTGAAGTCTTCATCTCCTTGGAATTATCCATTCCAAACCTTCTCAAGACCTCCTTGACATATTTAGATTGAAAAATGAATGTTACAGTCCTTCCTTGTGTCACCTGTAGTCCAATGAATACCGTTAGCTCTCCAATCATTGAAATTTCATACTCATTTTTCATGAATTCAGATAACTGTCTGCACTAAGCTTCATCTGATCCACCAAATATTATTTCATCGACATATACTAGCACCATCATCCTTCGATTACTATTATTGTTGAAGTAGAGATTGTAATCAACTTCAACACACTGGAAACCAAGCTTCTTCAAGTACTGATCAAGCCTTGAGTACCATGCTCTTGGTGTTTGTTTCATCCCATACAATTCATTCTTCATCCTACAAACTTTGTTATCATCCTCATGAATACGAAACCCATCTGGCTGTTCAATGTACACCTCTTCTTCCAGAACCCCATTTAGAAATGCTGATTTGACGTCCATCTGGAACACTTTAAACTTTCATTGCACTGCTATGGCCAAAAATAATCTGACTGTCTCCAGCCTTGCAACCGTTGAAAATGTCTCATCTACATCTATTCCTTCTTTCTGGGAGTATCCCTTTCACACTAGAAGTGCATTGTTTCGAATCACATTTCCATATTCATTCATCTTGTGGCGATAGACCCATTTAGTCCCAATGAAATTCTTGACTGCTGGACTCAAAACAATCTCCCATTTTTTGTTCTTCCTAATCTAATCAAGCTCTTAATTCATAGCCTGATCCCAGTTTTCATTTTCAGCTACATCGGAAAAACATTACGGCTCCACTTGAGAAAAAAACGATGTTTTCTATAATGATTTCATTCTTTGAGTGTGAACTGGAGCTGTCTGATCAAAAACGATATTTTTCCTATCAATTTTAGCTTGACTCATTGGCTTCCTTACAAACACAGACTTGACACTTTCTTGTTCATCATCAGTATCTTCTTCTGAGTCAGCCTTTGCAACTTCTACTCCCCCTGTTTTGCTTACCTCATCATCACATTCATCCAAAAACTGTTCACTAGGTCATTGAGCATTCTGTTCATTTTCGACTATAGTCACATCATAGCTTTCATCAATTTTTCCCAGCCTTTTGTTGAAGCAATTATATGCTATAATTTTCCCTGAGTATCCAAGGAATATCCCTTCATCTCCTCGTGCCTCAAACTTACTTTGATTTTTTTTGTTGAGAATGAAACACTTACTTCCAAATATTAGAATTTATTTCAACGTTGGCTTCTTTCCGTACCACAGTTCATACGGAGTCTTACCTTGTTTCGGACAAAACATAGAACTATTTGAAACATAGACCGATGTCAAAACGGATTCCTTCCAAAATTTCTCTGGTATGTATTTATCAATAAGGATCATTCTGGCCATGTTGTTGGTGATCCGATTTCTTCTTTCAACCACTCAATTCTGTTGGGGAGTTCTCACTGATGAATCTTTATGCCTTATCCCGTGTTTTCTCGAGATATTCTTCCACTTGACTATTTGTGAACTATGTATAGTTATCTGTACGGAACCTCAAAATTTTCTACCCAAGTATTTTTTCTGATTCCCTCTTGTAATAATTTATGCAACTGAACACCACTATCTTATGGGTAATGAAAAATACCCAGGACATTATTCTATAATCATCAATGAAAAGAGCATAGTACCTTTTCCCATTTATAGCTCGTGGTGAGATAGGTCCAAATACATCAGCATGAACCAATTTCAGCACTCTAGTTGATTTTTGTTCCTTTGACATGTATGTCTTTCTGATGATCTTCCCTTTTTGGCAAGCATCAAATGTGTGAGTGCAATCACGTGATAGTTTCGGAAGGTCTATAAGAGCATCACACTTTATGATATCCTCCATAGATGGTTGGCATGGTTGACCACGTCGCTTATGCCACAGCTGTTTTTCTTCCTCTCTGGATAAAAGGCATATATCTTCTTCCCCACCTACAAGGTAGATATTTCCCTTTGTCATATTCCCCTGCAGAACAACTACTCCATCTTTTCCTTTCACAACACACATCTTCTTGGTAAATCAGATAGAGTGCCCAGAGTCACATAGTTGACTGACACAAAGTAAGTTATGCTTAAGACCCTCTACTACCAAGACATTAGCACATCTCATTTTTTTTTCCGCAAACTCGGCTTTCCCTAAGACAACAATCTTCAGGGCTTAATCATTTCCAAATTTGACAAGTCCTTCTTTGACATATTTTATGCATGTAAAAAGATCCTTATTTCCCATAATTTGGGATGTGCAACCACTGTCAAGGATCCACACACCAGATCGATCTGATGCTTTAAGGGAAATCTCTTCCACCATGACCTTCTCATTTTTCTTCTTCTTGGTTCATTCATTTTCTTTCACACTCAACATGGATTGAGACTTCTATTCATTCTCTGAGTATGATGGACTAGAATAATCTTTCAAAGCCACATATCTATTCTTCATTTTTAACTCACCTGTCAGTTTATTGATCTGATTCTTGCGAACGTTTTGATTCTGGTTTGGCACATTTCTCTGAATGGTTGAAGTACAATACCTAGCCATGTGCCCAAATCCTCTGCACCAAAAACAATGTCCTTCAAAATATGTTCTAGAAAATAGTTCTCTCTTTGGATGCCATCTCTGTTCATATTCCCTTCTATATCTCTTGGTAATGGAACACACATACTATGAATGTCCCATATTTCCAAAACAATAACACCTGATATAAGGTGCATTCCTTCGTGTTACTTCAGCACTACGGGTTTCCCCTTGGGATCTTTGAATATTTTGATTCTTCATCATGCCCAAATCCACCTTTAATCTCAGGACGGGTTCTTGTGCTCTGACTTCAATTGGCACAGTTTTTTCTTTATGATCAAGCCCTGAATCAGCCTTAACAATTGAGCTAAATTGCTACTTATTTCCTACAGAACTATTGGGTTCAGCTTTCATATTTTAAGTCTTTGTAATGATCTTCTTTCCCATTAATGTATTGGGAATCAAAGGCTTTTCCTTGTCTTTAACTTTTCTATATATACAGAAAACTTCTTCTTCATGCTCTTCTATATGATTGACGTGATCTTTCACTTTTCTGTTCAAGCCATCGATCTCCCTTTTCTGTTCTTCAGTCTTGAGTTTATACTCACTAACTGATTCTGAGTTCTCTGGTGTTAATAACTTCAGTTTTTCAATTTCTTCCATTAACTCAGACTTCTCATCTTCCTTCTGCTGCATATAGATTTTTACATCACGAACAAATTTATTGTCTTTCTTTGTTTTTCTCTCCAAACATCTATCTACAGAAGAGCAACTTCCAATTCGGCTTCTATATCAACTCTTCCTTCAACTTATTCTTCCTCTTCTCCAACGTTAGTTTCTTCCTTTTCCTGAGAACTAACAAAGACCAATACCATAGCATTTTGTCTATGATCTTTACAATTTTCAAACTCTTCATCCTCTTCATCCTCAGACTCATCTGAACTGTCTATTTATTGTGAAAGAAGATTTTTCCTCTTGAAGAAATTTCTCTTGAACTAATTCTTCCCTTTCACATAGGCGAGATATTTCTTCTTGGAATTTTCAACTTCATCTTCATCATTTTCTTCTTGAAACTTTTTGGGGAATCCTGCAGCAAGGTGACCAACTTTCCACATCGAAAGCATGCTAGTAGAATTTTCCCTTTAAACTATCCTTTTCCTCTTTGCAGATTTGAAGAAAATAATGACTTCACCTCATCTGTATATTCTTCCTCTTTAGAATCTTCAATATTGAGCTTCTTCATGGCCTTAAATTCCAGTTCATTAGATTTCCCCTTTTCCACAGCTTCGTTATCATCATTTCCCATTTCATATGCAACAAGAGTGTTGTGCAGGTTATCCAATGTCAGTTCTTTCGGATCTTAATCTTCCAAAACAGAGACTTTCGGATTGAACCGAGGTAGAAGTTTTCTCAATATGCGCTTTACAATTTTAATGTCTTCAATAATGTCACCAAGACCTCGCATGTCATATACCACAACATTTTCCCTATCAAATAATGCATCAACAAACTCATTGGGGTTCATTCATAGATCTTCATACTTGTTCCACAAAACATGCAGCTTTGCCTCTCTGACATTTGTATCTCCTTCATAAATATTCAAAAGCTTTTCCCACATGGCATGTGACGTTTTTCATGACATCATATTTATATATATGGGATTCGAATGGGCTCCCCTAAGGCATTTATTTCATTGGTATTAGCATCCAACTCTTTTTTCTCAGCTTCTGATAATGCACCACTAGTAATATCAGATGTGATACCATGCATAAGTACTGAAAACACATCAATTACTAGAGATTGGAAATATTATTGCATTCGATTCTTCCATATCTTAAAATTACATCCGTCTAATATCGGAATCCCTCTATGATTAGTGTCCTCTATTGAGTGATGAAAAAAATATCAACCCTTCCCTATGGCACCAATTGTTAGGTCTACAAGGGTGAATACCCTTTGAGGGGGGTGAATCAGGGTATCACTAATTTAAAATTAATGCCTGTTCTGATCTTGTTTCACTGTTTAAGAAAACACTCTTCTCTCTCTTTCCTGTTGCACAATATAATCAGAATGTAAAGAAAGCACATGACACATCAATTTTACTTGGTTCACCGCCAAGGGCTACATCCAAGGAGCATACGCCGACAGGTTTCCGGTCTTACCAAGTCCACTAAACATTACTAGCTTTGGATTACAAGGTTCAGACTAGATCACTTCTTAGCCCAGGCTCACCGCCTTTACAAGTTTAGGGTCAGCTCACTACTTTCCCTAGGCTCACTCCCTTTTTCTCTCTCTCTGGCTCACTGCCGGTGGAGAGGATCACCTTTGTTCTCTTCCTTTCCTCAATACTCTTTGAAGGAATCCACTCACATTTTATAGACCTATAGGTCTCTACATTTGCAGGAAAGAATGCATCTTCCTCTGTAATTAGATGCTCTTTTGAAGCCCAATTGTCACCCATAGTTGAATCTATCTTTGCACCGAAGGTATCGGGCAAACATCCAGCTTCCACGCAGCCCGAAAGTCACTGCTGGAAATAAACCTTACATGGAATGCAAGTCAATCTCGGCGCCCAAGTAACAACGGGCATGCAATTCCTCCTCATAAACTTGCATGACTCAAGCTTCCTCAACTCAAAACTTTTGCGACACACTTCCTTTTACGCCAAAACCAATATTGGTGTGCAACTGCCAACAATCTGCCTTCTTCCAATCTGGTGTGCTATACCCACATGCGCGACACACCACCACTTGTGCGACCACCACACCTGTGTGAAAGGAGCTCTGATTTATCAAAGTGTTGAACTCTATGGAAGAATGAAGAGGGGTGATCCAGTATTTATAGGAATTTGGTCACCCCTGCGGGATGGCGCGCAACTCTCCCTTCGGCGCGCAAGTCTCGACGCATAGGTCTCTTCCCCTGCAAGTCACTTGCGCGACCCACTTCCAAACTTGCACGATCCTCTTTCCATTGCCATATTTTGATCTTCATATCATGAAAAACCATAGGCACGCAAGTACTCAAACATCCAAGGAATCGGCGCGCAAGTATCTTTCTCGGCCCACAAGTCACCCGCGTGACCACACCAAAACATGCGCGAACCTTATTCCTTTGCCATATTTTGATGATCTGATCTTGAAAAACATATTGTGTGAATGTTTCCAAACCTTCATGTACACGGAGCACATGTCCCTTTTCCAAAAACCACTTTTCTTTATTTGTCGATTTTTTGGCCAAAAAATGTGGAAAACACTAGAAAACGGCGCCACCTTGTTTCTGTTCTTCTTGTACCGCCTCCAGATCGTCCATTCCATTATCGAAGTTCTTGAATCAAACATGGATCTTTGAAATCATCTATTGAACTTGACATTCCATCATGAAATCCTCTTTGTCAACAAATTTGTATGTCATTGTTTTGCTTTGTTAACAATCACCACTCAAATGTCCACATGGTCAACAAACACAATCACCTCAAAAATGCTTCAATGATGCCTTGAGGTATTTTTTCCCAACAGTTAGAATATGGTTGTTTTTTTGAATGATCATAGTAATGCATCATATTGTAATGACATTTTGATCATTTATATGGCGATTCATCAGTAGGTGAAACCTAACTTCTTTCAATAGGTAGACAAGTGGTGATTTGACTGCTCTTATTTTCTATTAATCCTTGAGATCCTATTAGGGGTTTTATGATTTATAGTGATCTTTCCATCATGTTTGAAATTTTCCTTGCTTCACTTATATATCATCATCCTTATTCAATGATATTATTTAAATTTCATTGGTAAATCCATGATTCAATGTAAATTTTTGGTTTTTACAGAGGCTTGGTTATTCATGAATAATACTATGTTTTTTGTGTGGGAACAACATGGAATGTTATTTGGAATCTAACAGGTTTTGTTTTCATGATCTCTATGATTATGACGCCATTAGATCAATCAATGATCTAATGTGGATGTCTTTGTCTGGTACATACATCTCATATGTTAATGGGGAGTATAGAATACATTGGGGTAAGTTCCTTAGGATCCATTTAGATGATCCTAGTTAACCCCAAAATTTATTTTGAGATTAGAGGTGATTCAAAAAGTGTAATGTTTCTAAAGAGAAATAACTGAACTAAAACATCATTTTTACGTAGGTATAATAGTTTAAAATGTCTATGTGTTTATTGGATCTTGAAGAATCCATGAATTTCATTTTTATCATTAGTGCGCATGGTTATTATTAGTGGAAAATTCATTTCAAGAAGGAATTACAGCTTTGTTTTAATATGTTGTCATGTTGAATAGGTTTTTGGAATTTTTTTAAGATTAGGTCAACTTTTTTTCCTTAATTTTCGACGTATATAGTTGTGGAAAACCATTGTAAATCATTCCCTTATTTTATGGCTGTTGTATGGTAAATGTTTATTAGGTATTCGTATAAAACTAGAAAAACATGTACCTATTGGTCAACCATGATTCGAAAATTACTCTATGATGTTGTCCAAGTTATGAAATATGATTTTTTTTGGTGTACTCAATTAATGAAAACATTCCATGAGAATCTCTAGATTACATAGGAAGTGGTTTGTAGGAAATTATAAAGGTAGAGGAACAACTATTTGGAATTTTCTATTTAATGTTAAATAAAAATATCATTAGTTAGGAGAAATAACATATCATTATTTAAAGAGATAATTACGTGATAGTTTTTTTGTTAAGAGGTAATAGTTAAGCACTTCTTAGATGAATTAGTTGGAAATTAAAAACTCTCTTAGAATACAACGACCTATGTCTGTTATGATTAAGAAATTATTTGAAGTGAATTTGGAATTTGGGAATGTAAAAACACCATTTGAACAAGGAATTATGGGCCCCTAATAGTTTTATGTTTTTAGTTTTTTCCCCAACACTTCTCGGGGAGAATAAGTTATATAGAGGAGTGTTTTTAAGGTCCTGTGTTTTGGGACCAGAAGGTTTTCTATGGGAATATGAATCTGGGTGATTACTAGATTACCCATTTATGAATTTGAGCTTATGAACATAATTTTAAATGGTAGAAAACTTCATGTAATTATTTATTGACTTAGGTGATAGCTTGAGTGGTCACATAGAGGTCTGGTAGAGTTTTTTGGAGAGTTGTGCTCTGAAATATAACGATGGCATCCTGATATCGGTGCAGAGTTATTCTGAAACCATGTGGACACTTGTAGAAAACCATGATTCCATGAACAGAGGATTATATTTGAATTTCACAAGATAGTAATGGATTTTACAAACTATTCTCATAACATTCATGGTTAGTTCCACTTAATAAGTACTCAGACAATATTAACATTATTGTTTTTTCAAACAGATATTCTTATCATGTGGGACAAACCATGGGAGGTGTTTTCATATGATGACTGTGTTTCACAGATGGCACATTGATTGGACAATCAAGGAAACCATAAACTATTAATTGGTTTGTGGTGGTGGTGGTGGTGGGGGGGGGGGGGGGGGTTGAAAATTACATTTTTTACATAATGATATTCAAACCAATTCCACAATTTTTTATCCCACGTCATGCATATAATCTTATTATAGCACCATGTCTCTCCTCATCCATATTCTTGGTCAGGGGATAAAAATCTAATTTTTCATCAGAATCAATATTAGAAGGTATCTATGGATCCACAATGGTAATCTCTACATTCATTTTTCTAGTTATTATTTGTACCTCACATCAAATCTCTTATTTAGGTCCATGTTATTTTTTAAATATTCTGGGTCTTCATCGGTTATTCATTTATCTCCTAATATATTTTGAATCATGAACTAATATCAGATGAGTTATAAACTGTGTACCTATAGTTGGTGGTCTCATTACATAAACGTAATGTCAAGAAGTTTATATATTTTGTCAAGTGTCACACCCAATTTTCTGGAATATCATTAAATTGTAATTTGATCCAAGAATTTCTATACATGGATTATGTAGTCAAAGTATAATGTTAATGGTTGTTTATTGGTTGAGGGAAAGGAAACAAGAACCACCCCTTAGGGCGTGTTGTTATTTTAAATAGACATTATGATGGAATTTGGTTTGGAGTCGATTTGGGTATGCCTTATTACCCCTTTCATTGGAATGCTAATTGTGATTTAGGATTTCTAAATCACTATGATAAATATAATTATGAATTGAAATTTATATTGAATTATAATTGAATTTATTAATGTGAAGTGATAGTTTAATATAGTTCATGCTCCATGATTGTAAATGGTTCGGTATGAATAAATTTCACTCTTTATTAATGCTTCTATGGGATATAAATGATATTTGTGACTAGTATTAAATTTTTATACTTTCCATATTGGGTATATTACAATTCACATTTGAGTAAATGGGAGCTAAGAATCAATGATTATCCCATGATATGAATTTTATTATTTATGTATAAATTTATATTTTAATAATTTTTCCCATGTGTGATAGATAAATACTATGAATTTTTATGGATTGTGTATTCTAGAGAAGCTTATTATGAAGAATTTCAAACATGGGTATTTGTAAGGAAAGAGTTATACACATGTTTATTTATTCTATCACCTCATGAGCTGAGTCATAAATAAAATTCCATTACTGTAAAATAAGACATGTTAAATGATTGGGATTAAATGTCATTAAATTGTGAAAGTGTAGTTGAAATGAATTTAGAATGGGGTTGTTATGTCTATTGATAATCGATTGGTTATAGAATAGGGGAATAGATTCCAATACCCCAGACTATTGTCTTATAATGTATTTTTTATGAATTTGATTCCCTTGTATTTAAAACCAACATCAGTTTTTTAGTGGCAAGCATATTATGACTGAATAATTTATTGAGTCTCATTTTTAGTTGAGATTGATTTAATTTAGTTTGGATAAGGACCCATTATATAACTGAATTGATATTAAATGTTATATTTTATGTGATACTCAAGTTCATAAGAAAATGTAAGGGATGAACAAAATGTGAAATGATCTTAACACCATGAGTGACACTTGGACTCCTTGTATGGAATTAGAAGGATAGACTCATGAGGGGATTCATTATTATATGTCTACTGATACATGTATTAATATGATAATTCCATGGATCGACTCAAATAACATTTTATCATTTATGTCATCTGTGATACTTGGGATCCCTTCGTATACTGTCGAGGACGTACTCGATCAGAATAGATATTATACCACACCTAGAGGGATAACTAGTCTCTTGGTAGGTTCACCCTAGATGTGGTTTTATTATGTTGTATGATATTATACCATTATATATAAAAGGATTCCAATATAATATAACCTTAAATAGGATCAACTTCTGAACATTATAGTAAATGAAAATGACAATGATGTAACTACCAAGCCAAAGCACAAGATTGAATTTGGTATTAACTAAAACCTTTTGTATTAAAGGATTATGAATATTATTATTTTATGTATGTACTGGGGATTTGGGGAACACACCAAGTCTAGAGAGATATAAATTAAATGACATTGAATAGTTTCATGCACCCAATAAATTGACATATGCCTCAATGTTAAATTAGATCTTTATTGATTTAATGAATGGATTATAATTAAATGGTTATAAATGAGAATTTATAATTTTTAGGTTTTTTACAATTGAGTAATTACATTACTTTTCAAATCATTTTTAACTTTCTTCTTATATATATTCACTGACTCGATGAAACAGACCTTGGGTGGTCGTCTATTAGGATTATGTATCGCTCATTAATTAGGCCAGCATTTCAATAGGGTACCTGAGTAAGAATTTTTTTCACAATACCAGAGAATATTTCTGGTTATATTTTACTAGTACCTATGATATAGGAATAAATGAATTAGTGGGGTCCTAGGATGCACTTTGATATATCTTATGGGGATTTTGTTTAATTTTCTTATTTGAGTGACATGTTGTATCTTGTAACTCTTGTATGTAATTGTATTGTCGCTTATCAGTATATAGAAATTCATACATATCTTTATATTTCCATTGGACATTAATCATATTCAATTTTTATAATTATATTCTTCTACAATCATTTTTTTCTTTTGTTTGTTAGATTGTTATGAAACTCTGATGTTATGGTATAGTCTCCCCACTATCACCAATATAGAAATTCTCTTCTAGTCGGTAGCCTCTGGTGTATGGGGATAGTCTTTTGAGGCCTTGTATACAACTACTATTGGGGAACTATTATGTGGAATTATGGTTCAGTATGTTACAATGGTCTATCTATTTTCATCATTCTTATTAAAACAATTTAAAAATAAATATGTCATTATACATAAATGTATACTATCTTATGCATGAAAATTAAAATTGGTTACACATAAAAATCATTGATGGAAATTTATTGAATTTTTTTAAATGGATTAATATGTTATTTAAAAAATAATTAGTAATATTATTTTATTAATTGTTTAAATTATATGACTCATTATATAGAATTTAATTGTGTATCACTTGGGTACATGAAGACTAACCCCTCTATAGAAGTGAATTTTTATATTCTATTTATTTTTTCCTGATATTAATTTCATTAAATATTGTTTAGAAAAATTAATAATAAAAACTAATATCACTATGATTTAATATTCATTATATTATTCCAGAAAAATAACTTCCATAAACATAGTCACCCATTGATTGATACTTGTTCCTATTTGGGTCAGTTAAACCACCTACCTATAAAATTATATAAATTACTATAATCGATGACTATTATATCATATTACCTTTGTTTATTAGAAAATAATGATAAAATAATGGTTTAATGATATTTTAATGATTATATTTATTTTTAAATTAATTTTATTGTACCAAAATTTTATTCGTTAAGCATTACTAAAATGTTCTCATCACAATCTTCATTATCCAAAACAAACAATAAATACATACAAAACTAATTTAGGACATTGTAAATAATTATAAAAATTATTAATGTTATATTAATTATCTAGAAATGATGAATAATGAATCTATAAACAATTATTGAAAACTAAGATATTAATCAAGTTATAAACAATCAATCGACACAAATATCATCAGATAATGAAAAAAATATATTAATAACTATCAAATTAGTGATAAATATTTATAAAATATTTATATAAATGATTTTAGGTTTGAATATGATTCAAAAATAGGTTTTTTAGTTAGTTTTTTTATTATATATGAGGTTAGAGAATTATTGAAAAATAAATATTATAGGAAAATGTTTCATGGTCACAGTTATGACTATTTGATACATGTTATATGTTGTCCACCATTTTTACTTTAAAAAGGTGTTATTTATATTTTCACCATATTTGTGACATTTGCACTATTTAATGTGTAATTAATTGTATAAAATATTTTTCATTGTTTTCATTCCATGAAATATTATTTTATTGATGTGTTAAAAAAGTAGAAATGGTATTTGTTAACTTAATATTCATTCAATATGTTTTTCTTTCTATTATTGGTCTCAATTATTTATCATTGGTTATTTTATTCTTAATGAATATGGAGAATATTCTACTCCAGTAAACTAGAATTGCTTTATTATTTAATATATAATAACTTGACACATAATATCACATTCTAATGGACTTAATTATTAAGGAGTCTTAGTAAATTAGATTTATATATATTAGCCTCATATTAAATATGAAAAATAATTATTAAACATTTTATTTTAATTTAGAACATCATTATTCTGTCTATCATATCCTTGCATATAGTTTATGGTAAATATCATGGGATCATATGTAAAAAAGAAATTATATTAGATGGATGGCCCAAGATGATTAGTAAGAGGCACATATATCATGTGTCATAATAAATAAATAAATCATAATCAATATATAATTAAAAACAATTAAAAAATATTACACTTAATCATGAAATGATCATGAAATGTATTCATTTAAAATAAAAATGTATTAATAAAAAGGATAATAATAACATAATTATACAAAAAGTATATTCTTAATATTCTGTTTCATGATAACATACATTATGATATATTTTTGATTAAATTATTCTGGGGAGATAGTTTGATAACAATTATGTATACACAAAAACTCCATTTAATTAGATTGGATAACTAGATTTTCAAATGAGGCATGTTCATCAATTATGTGCAAACCTATAACATGATCCAAAATAAATGAATATACAATGAATACTTCATATAAATAATGATAAATTTAATTTAAAATCAATATTCCTTATAAAAATAATTGTATTGAAAAATATATATGAAGAATTGTGATTTTTACTAGAAATAAAATAACATTAATAGTTAAACAAAACATATAGTATAAGTATAATATATATAAAATAATCATATATATTATTAGAATAAATTATAAATTTAATAGAAATATAATTTCTAATGAAATATATTGAAAATATTGTGAATCATTCAATAGAAATATAACGACTCTTAAATTAATAGTGGGTATTAATATACCAAATGATTCATCATAATCATATCTTTTATAATAAAATCAAATCACAAGGATAATAGATGAAAAATAAAGTGAAACATTAATAATATATTTAAATAATGAGTCTTTTTTTGAAAACCATTGAAAACTAAAAGAGAAATCTACATAATGTGAAATTTCATTGGGGGAGGAAAAATCTATAATTCCATATACGTTACAAAGATTAATTATATTTCACTTTTTTTAATGAAAATTGAAAGTTACGCTTTGGAAAAAATTTAATAATAGTTCATTTGAACTATTTATAATTTTAATTATAACAACAAAAATACGTTATAAATTATTTGAATAAATAAAATACTGGATTATAGAAAAATATTGAAAAACATGGATAAAGATGAAAAATATATCCAATCATAAAGATAAATAAGATTGCCTTTTCTTTTTTGAATTTATTTTAATTATTGAACTATAAAACAATGAAATATTTTTCATAAATTGTGGAAAATACACAAATATCAAATGTATTATAAAATAGATGGATTTTATAAAGGATATATTAGAATATTCATTCAATTAGAAAAAATTGTCCCGGAAATTTTTTATCGAAAAATACATTCTTACCCTTATTGTAACATGTCAATAATAGAACCTTAAGAGATTAAAAAGAATTGAAACATTAAAAATATTAAATTAATGCATATTCATGTCTAATAAATCAATTGGAGTAGTATGTAGAACTAATAAATATATGTAGGTTCATAATACCATATATGACACAATAAAGAGGAAATTGATATGAAATCCCATACATTGAGCTTGAATTCTATTAGAAGTTATTTTTTCAACCTAAATAATAATTTTTCCTTTTCAAAACATAAAAAATAAAACCATATAGAAATATTTAATAACATATATTATCCCTTACCATTTTATCAACCATTTGGTAATTATCATTTATTATTTTTATTATTCATGTATTTAGTTGCTTATCTTGTAATATATATTTCTACTTGGATATTTAGATACTTACATCTTGATCATGGTTTAATAATAATGATAATTATATTCATTATATTAATATATTATATATCCAATACATACATATATTTATTCATCTATAAATTTTTTACATATAAAAATTAATTACAACACTAATGGAGAGTGTTCGAAATACGTATGCATGAGTAATATTATTACATTTTTTATGGATGAAGAAAAATGCAATTAAATTATAATTCACATATATTGGGATAATTTAATTACATATATATAATAAATATTGAATATATATTTATTTATTACAATACATGTCAATAGTATATGAAAAATGAGTCATATCACTTCATGGATGTGGTAGTCCACATATACATACAAGAAATGTTATTTTTTAAAATATATATAATGGTATGAAGGTAGATAAAATATTATATTTAAATATTAATTATTATCTCAGAATCATAATATAAATTCATTATATTCGTCCTTAAAAAAAATTCAAACATGATATGAAAAAAATTAGACTGCTACGTGGAGATTGTATATTGTACTTATGTAAAAGTGATGTTTTTTATTTTCATAGGATAGAAAAGTGATATGAAAATGGTTATATAATAATAATAATAACATCCAAATTTATTTATTTAAGGATTATTTACTATTTTAGGATGATTATAAATTATTTAGATAATGTGGAGGAAGATATAATGGTGAAAGATTTGATAAAGAAGATTGCCTCTTCATCATAAGATTTTTCTTGACACCCTTTTTAAGTACAATGTATGTAGTTTTATAAATATATTATCATTTAATTAATGTTTAAAGATGTTTATATGAAAAATGGATTGTTTTAGTTAATGTGGATGGCTCCAGTTGTTGTAAATAAACCATAGAATGTCTGTACTCTTATATGTGAGGAGAGGGAGACTTCAGGGATTAAATTATGTGTTAAAATAATGTAAAGTACATTTCAAAAAAATTATCCAAATTTATAAAATAAATATCTATGGTTATGATGATTTTAATTTATCTAATATAATAAAAACAACTATCTTTTGTTTTGTTTTTTCACACTTACATATATTTTTTAACCCCAAGTTAATAGTTTCGGATATTTCCAGGATATCAATGTGGTTTCCCTATTAGTGGTCAACTGTGAGTGTTCAAAAATAATATCTTCCCCAAGATGGAACATAATTGATATAATAAATAGTATACCATTCCATTTACTGAAGACATTTTTTTATTTTTATTAAATCATTTAATTAGGTATTTTTTTATTAAAAAATAAAATTAGTGCCATTTTTAGAAATAAATAAAATATTAAAATATAATAAGTATGAAAAAATTTAATATGATTTTAAAATTACTTTTTTCATAATATTAAAGGAATATGGTATTATTATAGGAAAAAATATACTAAAATAAGTTCAAATATCATTTTAAATCTTATCATTTGGTCTAAATCATTAGTTAAATGGATTTAACAATAACAATGGTAATCAATTTCTCAATATTTATGAGTTATTATATTACATATAGTATTAAAATTGGATCACAAATTTAAAATGAATGAAATTTCAGACAACATATTATCCTAATATTCTTATTTAAAGATATTTATTATTTAAAAATTGGTTATTAATACATATTTAACATAAGTTACTACATGAATCATTTTAACAACAATTAACATATTATGAATTTGAAAACCAAATCACAGAAATGTATTTAAAAAAACCTATACCAAATATCTAATTTATTTTGTAGTTATTTACAATTTTTGGAAAACTAATTCTCTCCAAAAAATATTAATTTTATATTTATAATATAATATAGAAAATTTTTATACAACATTCACAAGAACCATATCAGCATATTATATGAATTTAACGTAAATATTTCACCACTATATATAAAAAATTAATTGTTACGATAACAGCTATTTATTAACATTTAAATTAATCATTTCTAGCTATATAGTATTGTTTTTTATCCATGTAACAAAATATATTAGATATTAAAATCAAGAAGTTCCATTTTTGATGTTATCATCAGCTTAAATGATAAAAATATAAAAATAAAATTAAAATTGAATTAAAGATTAATATTTTATATTTTTTGATAATTTTTAATTGAATTTTTTTATTATATAAAGAATTAAATTTTGTGAATATATTTTATGTCGTATCAAATTAGTTTGAACTATAATTAACAAATTTACTGTTTATCGATTAAATAAATTTAATTATGTGTAATATTAAAAATGAAATGAAACAAAAGGAACCCATTAAAAAATATTATTCCACAAATTTAGAATATGGATTAAATTTCTCATGATTAAACCTTTATTCATGGTTTAAATTTATTTTAAGATAAACATTACACACAAAATCTATTTTTATTTTCTAAAAAAATCAATTTTTAAATATAAAATTATACAATAAAAACATATATATATAATAGTAACTCCAATTATCATAATTGGAATATTAATAATCAATATGGTTAAAGGGTATATTTTAAAAAATTATACAAAATAAAACATTATAAACACCGAAAAAATGTTTTTTAATATTAATTTTATTATTAACTACTCATTCATAAATCAATGATTTTTTTAAAAATATAAAAACATTTCTATATAATAATTTGGACATAATTATTTGAAGATTAATATCATTTTACTCAAAATTATATTCTAGTAGTTCCATATATTAGTTATAAAAGTATCTCAAAAAATTAATTATAAAACATTTAAAAAAAACTATACTTTTAAAGAACAAAATAGCAATAATTAATGTTTAGTTCTTATATATTATTAAATAATTACTAAAATTTAGTAGAGTAAGACATTTACTAAAATTTCATATCATTGATAATAATATTCCAAAATTCCAATTCAACTAGTAGGTTATATTGATCACATTTTCAAAGTAATATTTATTGCTTCTTTTATGATAGATGTTGATTATAATGTACACTATTGAAAATAGGAATTTTTTTGAAAATGAATATTTTATAGATTATATCATCTTTATTTTACTCTCTATTTATTTGGGTATTTTCATTTCTATAAATTAATCCCCATTTGAAATGACAACTACTACTTGAATGAAGATTTATTTATGGGAACCTCTCTTGTCAATTTCTTTTATTGATTCATATTATTTATTAACCATAAGATTCTGATTTTTTGTATATAAACTGAGAAATAAATAAAATTTAAAACAATTTTCTTCAATTTACATTTATTTTGAAATTTATTCGATGTTATCATTTTAGATTTTTTTGTCTTATTTGATAACAAATATATAAAGTATATCATTGATTCAAGAGTAATTTCAATGATTAATGAAGTTTCTTCTTGAAATTTACCTTCTATAATTGTTTTCATCCAATAATAAATTAAAATATAATTTATTTCCTCAAATTTAGGGATAAATGAATTTTTTATGAAATTAAGCTTAAATGATTAATTGGTTTCCTTAAATGTATGATGTTTCAAACAATAATTATTCTCTTTACTAATTGAGCTCTTTATCATGCTTATATATATTTTCAATTCCCGATTTTATCCTCCTACTAGTATTTTAAAATAAAAACACTATTTAATTATAATAATATTAAAAATTATATTTATTTGCTTTTCAAACCGTTTATTAATCACTCACTCTATAATGTATAATTCAATTAACTAATTTTAAGTAGTTTCAAAAGATATCTTATTCAATAAAACATTTTACTCCTACACGATAAATTTCATAGGAAAGAACATCAACTATAATTAAAGTATCCAAATTTGGGAATCCAATTAAGTTTATTTTTTTGATAATGTTTAATGTTACTTATTAGAATATTAAATTTTAATGAGACACATATCTTCCCATTTTAATAACATCATTAAAAATTTTATTAAAATAACATTTCTATCTTTTCTTGATTTATCCTTTTTATATAAAATCTTTTTACATCGATTGGAATTATGATTTAGGAATTAACTTATAAATCCACTCATAATATTTTCTTTTATGGGATTACACTTGTGGGATGAAAATTATAGTTCCTGATCCCCTATATTATGATACAATGTGTTGTTTTCCTCTTAAGATGTGTTATCATCTATTCCAGTCTCCTTCAATGTATTAATGATGAACTAGTTTTATGAGTTTATATTATCATCATCCTTAGTTATCATTATCAATAATTATCATATAAATTAATTATTTTATTGTTAATTTTTTTTGTAATCATTTAGTACAAATTTTTAGTGGATTTCCATATATATTCAATTTTTTGTCAGAATAATGCATTTTTTATTTGTATATATATTTTCTCTCATTTTTAACATTAATTAATTTATTAATATAATTTGAATTAAATTTGATAAAATGGATTCTACGTTTTGAATTATAAATTTCAAAGTTGGATAATTGATCCCTTATATATTTTATAATTATGAATAGTAACTGTGGTGGATATTTGCCACCATGGGAAGGGAAATTTTTTAATAATTTGGGTAAAATCATAGAATATATATTAAAAAATTCATAAAACATTTAATTTTTATACACATCCATCTCATTAAAATTTAAAACAATTCCCAAATAGATCTTTGTTTGATTGATATTGACCATTATGTAAATTTTGATAAGATAAAAATAATATTTAACACTTGATTTTAATGCCTCTAATAATTTACCAAAATTATATAAAGATGTAATATTACGTTTTAATAGTTAACATTTATTATAAATTTTTTTTTACAATAAGAATATTTTTTAAATTGTACTGATTGAATAATTTCCATAAATTATTCACATAAAAATATATTACACAATATTATAAATGAAAAATAAAAAAATGATTTTAAAAATATTTAATTTAAGTAAAATTAGATTTACTATTCTCTTAAAATAATTTAATAAGTAAATATATGTTTTCATGGTGGTGTTAAATGATAATATTTGAATTACATCATTATATTGGTGTCTTTAATGTCCAAATTAATTAATAGTGTCAAAAATGAAAACTATGAAAATTAATGGTAGAAATATTTTCCTAAAATATATAGATAAAATATATATATCTAAATGGAACAAGGTTATTTGGTATGGAATAAAATTTTAATAATTTTCCATTTCGCCAGTAATTTTCTCCTTATAAAATAAATTGTAATTCATTAATATGAAAAAATAATCACCCATGTTATAGTAAACAATATTTTTAAATCAATAAAAATTCCTATAGATTCTTGTAGTAATAAAATATCCTCATTACCATTTATCATTCATGGTTTTCTACCATTTTCCGTTATTTAGACACATATCTTATTAAAATATTTCATTGATTTTCAAAAAACATACTCACTCCTCAAACATAAAAGGCAACCCATTATATAATTTCATTACACCACTGTAGACCCCGGAAAACGCGTCCCCAAAATTGTCCAAATGCTTCCATACATGATCCAAGATCGTAGTCCATTTCGCAAGCCCCGATTTGGTAGGTCGTAGGGCCCGAACGGAGTTATGGATTAGGAGTTATGGACCTTTAAATTTGGGATGGAAATCTGGTTCGCAATGCCCATTCGCGAAGCCCCCCTCCGTGATCGGGAGCGCCGCTGTGAATCAATGAGGCGAGAGGCTCCGCGAACCCATTTGACGTTCGCGATGCACCACGAAGACCCCTCACGAAGCACTGACACGGAGCACCGATGCGAAGAACCCGAGCAGCGCGGTCCCGCGAAGCTCCGGAGGCGGTAACTCTCCGCGAACGAATTTGACGTTCACGAGCTCGCCGCGAAGCTCTGGAGCTGGTACCTCTCCGCGAACGAATTTGACGTTCACGAGCACACCGCAAAGCACCTAAGGGGGTGCGTGAGTTCTTCTTCGCGACACCCCTTGCCTATAAATACCCAGCTCACCCCCCTTCTCTGGACGGACGGCCACGGCCACTTCGCCCCTTGGGCGGCCTAGCGGAGCTCCGCATTAAGGCTCTGCGAAGCCATGCTCCGCAAGCAGCATCCTTCGCGTTGCTGCTCCGCGAGCGGAGGATTTGTGAGTCCATACTCCGTGATCCTATTCCTCTTTGTTTGTTTCCTATGTCGTGAGTTGCGGTTCTCATCATCAATTCCCTGAGTACCTTGAGTCGAACCATTCCTCAGGGAACTCCTCCAAACCCAATCACTTGGCTCCTATGCCAGGTTGAACCAGAAAGGGCTGATTTGCGTAAGTCCCAACACCAACCATTCCTAGGCACCTTCTACCAATAGTCCATCCTACATGACTCTAAACTGTAGTATCCTCCCTATCTAACAAATGATAGGATGCCTCTGGTTCCATGCGAGAGATGCCTCATGATCCTAGAATGGGATGCCAACAGTCCTACCTACATGACTCTAAACTGTAGTATCCTACCTATCTAACAAATGATAGGATGCCTCTTGCTCCAAGAAATAGATGCCTTACTATCCTAGCATGAGACGCCAACAGTCCTATCTACATGACTATAAACTGTAGTAATCCCTATGTGCCGAACATAGGATGCCTCTCGCTTCTAACGAGAGATGCCTTGTGCTCCAAGCATAAGATGCCAATAGTCCCATCTACAAGACTATAAACTGTTGTACTCCCTATCTAACAAACGATAGGATGCCTCTCGCCCTATACGAGAGATGACTCATGCTCCTAGAATGAGACGCCAACAGTCCTATCTACATGACTTTAAACTGTAGCACTCCCTATCTAACAAATGATAGTATGCCTCTTGATCCAAGCGAGAGATGCCTCATGCTCCTAGCATGAGATGCCAATAGTCATACCTACATGACTCTAAACTATAGTATTCTCCCTATCTAACAAATGATAAGATGCCTCTTGTTCCAAGCGAGAGATGCCTCATGCTCCTAGCATGAGATGCCAAAAGTCCTACCTACATGACTCTAAACTGTAATATTCTCCCTATGATCCACACATAGGATGCCTCTTTCCCTGTACGAGAGATGCCTTATGCTCCAAGCATGAGATGCTAACAGTCCTTTCTACATGACTATAAACTGTAGTAAACCCTGTGCTCCAATCATTGGATGCCTCTTGCTCCAAATAAGAGATGCCTTATGGTCCAAGTATAAGATGCCTAATGCCATGATTACAACAGAATAATTCCAAAGCCCCTTGGAATTCTCCCGCTTGTGCACCAGTGCATAGGTGAAAGCCTCAATTCATCAGTGAGTTGGGATGCCCTCATGGCCTGACATGAGGAAGACATTATGGGCAGCTTCTTGCATAAGCCCCATTCACTATTGCCTCTCCTTAGCGGCACCCGGGCAGCTTCCTAGCGTAAACCCCATTCACCATTGCCGCTCCTTAGCGGCACCCGGGCAGCTTCCTAGCGTAAGCCCCATTCACCAGTGCGGCTCCATAGCGGCACCCGGGAAGCTTCCTAGCGTAAGCCCCATTCAGTAGTGCTGCTCCATAGCGGCACCCGGGCAGCTTCCTAGCGTAAACCCCATTCACCATTGCCGCTCCTTAGAGGCACCCGGGCAGCTTCTAGCGTAAGCCCCATTCTCCAGTGCCGCTCCATAACGCCACCCGGGCAGCTTCCTTGCGTAAGCCCCATTCACTAGTGTGGCTCCATAGCGGCACCCGGGCAGCTTCCTAGCGTAATCCCCATTCACCAGTGCGGCTCCATAGCGGCACCCGGGCAGCTTCCTTGCGTAAGCGCCATTCACCAGTGCTGCTCCATAGCGGCACCCGGGCAACTTCCTAGCGTAATCCCCATTCACCATTGCCGCTCCTTAACGGCACCCGAGTAGCTTCCTAGAGTAAGCCCCATTCACCAGTTCTGCTCCATAGCGGCACCCGGGCATCTTCCTAGCGTAAGCCCCATTCACCAGTGCAGCTCCACAGCGGCACCCGGGCAGATTCCTAGCGTAAGCCCCATTCACCAGTGCCGCTCGATAGCGGCACCCGGGCAGCTTCCTTGCGTAAGCCCCATTCACCAGTGCCGCTCCATAGCGGCACCCGGGCAGCTTCCTAGCGTAAGCCCCATTCACCAGTGCGGCTCCATAGCGGCACCCGGGCAGCTTCCTAGCGTAAGCCCCATTCACCAGTGCTGCTCCATAGAGGCACCCGGGCAGCTTCCTAGCGTAAGCCCCATTCACCATTGCCTCTCCTTAGCGGCACCCGGGCATCTTCCTAGCGTAAGCCCCATTCACCAGTGCCGCTCCATAGCGGCACCCGGGCAACTTCCTAGCGTAAGCCCCATTCACCAGTGCCGCTCCATAGCGGCACCCGGGCAGCTTCCTAGCGTAAGCCCCATTCACCAGTGTTGCTCCATAGCTGCACCTGGGCAGCTTCCTTGCGTAAGCCCCATTCACCAGTGCCGCTCCATAGCGGCACCCGGGCAGCTTGCTAGCGTAAGCCCCATTCACCAGTGCTGCTCCATAGCGGCACCCAGGCAGCTTCCTAGCATAAGCCCCATTCACTATTGCCGCACCTTAGCGGCACCCGGGCAGCTTCCTAGCGTAAGCCCCATTCACCAGTGCTGCTCCATAGCGGCACCCAGGCAGCTTCCTAGCGTAAGCCCCATTCACCAGTGCCGCTCCATAGCGGCACCCGGGCAGCTTCCTAGCGTAAGCCTCATTCACCAGTGACGCTCCATAGAGGCACCCATGTAGCTTCCTAGCGTAATCCCCATTCACCATTGCCACTCCTTTTCAGCGGTAAGCCGTTGACATCCCTATGCAGCGGTAAGCCGTTGACAACCCTATCCAGCGGTAAGCCGTTGCGACCCAATTTAGCAGTAAGACGTTCACACCCAATCCAGTGGTAAGCCGTTGAAACCAACCAATTGGCGGTAAGCCGTCATCAGAAGAACTACGTGGTCTTTGATCCATGTAAAGGCATGGTACGTAGGAAGCCTCTTCAAGGCTCAATCCTGAAATCATCATCATCCACTTCTTTGGGCCTCCATCCTGGAGTAAGTCCCAACACCATGGGCCGCCCAACGCGTAAGCCCCATTTCGCTTCTCACGGACGCACCCCTCGTGACGTGATCGTCAGGTCCTTACAACCTCTTGTTTCTCACACTGAGCATGACTCACGTGGGCTTAGAGTGAGCACCGACCCTGACCCCTCACCCTTTTGAACTACGAGGTATTTGATCCATGTCAAGGCATGGTACGTATAAAGCCTCCATGAGGTTCAAGCCCACCCATCATTCTTCCACGTTGGGTCTCATTCCCGTCCAGCATGACGTTAAACTGCGCATTCCATCCGAACTACGAGGACTTTGATCCATGTCAAGGCATGGTATGTAGGAAGCCTTCACGAGGTTCAAGCCCACCAATAGTGGACCCCCAGGTCTACTTTCACGTCGGTTCACCGGCGAATCCATAGAGAACTACGAGGTCTTTGATCCATGTCAAGGCATGGTACGTAGGAAGCCTCCATGAGGTTCAATCCCACCCGCCATTTCACGTCGGGTCTCACCCCGGTCCAGCATTACGTTAAACTGCATTCCGGTCTAGTAGTAAGCCGCTGCGACCCATTCCCACCTGAACTACGAGGTCTTTGATCCATGTCAAGGCATGGTACGTAGGAAGCCTCCATGAGGTTCAATCCACATTGATCGGTCGTTCATTCACGTCGAGTTTCTCCCTTGTCTAGCATGACGTTAAACTGTGTGCCCCCCTTGTCCCGTATGACATTAAACTGCACACCCATTCCCACCCCGAACTACGAGGTCTTTGATCAATGTTAAGGCATGGTACGTAGGAAGCCTTCCAGAGGTTCAAGCCTACCACTCATTGGACCAAGGTCCACTTTTACGTCGGTCCACCGAAAAAGCCCCATATGAACTAGGAGGTCTTTGATCCATGTCAAGGCATGGTACGTAGGAATCCTCCCAGAGGATCAAGCCCAACTCCCATCGGATCAAGGTTCCTCACTTACGTCGGTTCGCCGACACCCACCGCTCGTCGTTTATTCACGTCAGGGTTCACTATCGTCCCGCATGACGTTAAACTTTATTCCCTGAACTACGAGGACATTGATCCATGTCAAGGCATGGTACGTAGGAAACATTCTCCAAGTTCAGGCCCACCATTAGTGGACCCACGGGTCTACTTTCACGTCGGTACGCTGACAATGCCCATCGGACCAAGGTCCACCTTCACGTCGGTATGCTGACGATGCCCATCCGACCAAGGTCCACCTTCATGTCGGTACGCTGACGATGCCCATCCGACCAAGGTCCACCTTCACTTCAGTACGCTGACAATGCCCATCAGACCAAGGTCCACCTTCACGTCGGTACGCTGACGATGCCCATCGGACCAAGGTCCACTTTCACGTCGGTATGCTGACCATGCCCATCGGACCAAGGTCCACCTTCACGTCGGTACGCTGACAATGCCCATCGGACTAAGTTCCACCATCACGTCGGTACGCTGACAATGCCCATCGGACCACGGTCCACTTTCACGTCGGTACGCTGGCAATGCCCATCGGACCAAGGTCCACCTTCACGTCAGTACGTTGACGATGTCCATCGGACCAAGGTCCACCTTCACATCGGTACGCTGACGATGCCCATCAGACCAAGGTCCACCTTCACGTCGGTACGCTGACGATGCCCATAGGACCAAGGTCCACCTTCACATTGGTTTTCCGACGACATTCATTGGGCCAAGGTCCAGCTTCACATCGGTTCACCGGCACCATCCCGAACTACGCGGACTTTGATTCCCTGCCACAGGTATACATAAGAAGCCTCTTCAAGGCTCAACCCCAACTTCACCTTTGCCCCTACGATTGTCACATTTCATTCCCCCTCCACTTCATTCATCCATCCATCACCCATCCTGATTCTCACCCGGGCCGCCACATCCCGGTGGAATCATGCCATCCACCTCCTCGCTGCTCCTAGCGACGCATTGGCCGCTTTCCACGTGTAAGCCCAATCATATCTCTGGGTTGCTGTCCTCTGTGTACACCCCGATTCATCACCCTTTTCCCCTCTAGGGAGTGCACCACCTCAGATCTGTCCACATTGGGCGTTCTGATCCATCTCTATGGGACCATACCCGTCTCTATGCGATATACCAATCTGATCCATCTCTATGGGACATTCTAATCACCCTCATTCTGTCTCTGCAAGACGTTAAACTCGCGGTCTACCTCGTGATAAACATGAGATGTCTGAGGAAAACCTCGAATGACATGCCTTTGGCATAACCATCTCCACAAGACGATAAACTCGCGGCCTACCTTGTGATAAACATGAGATGCCTGAGGAAAACCTTGGATGGAATGCCTTTGGTGTAACCGTCTCTACTAGACGTTAATATTGCAACATACCCTGTGTTAAACACGGGAAGCTGAGGAAAACCTCAGATACATGCCTCGGGTTCTTCACCCTAGAGATGCCCTCTTATGAGGAAGAATACAGGTTCCCCTGTGTCCGTGCACCCAGAGATGCCCCGACACGCCTGATGTTGTCGTCTACTCCGACCGAAGGTCGCTACCATCTCAAGACCCTATGGAAAGTCTTGACGGAAGTAGTGTAATTAACTGGCGTCCATGACGATATGGCACTGGGAATGAGATTCACGAACAACGTATTAAATCTATGAGGGAGACCCGGACTAGGTGATGACTTCTGAGGAGGAATCCACAGAAGGAAGAACCGACATCCCATCACCCTGTTTCGATCAAGGAGCAGATGTCCCTGAATAAGGAGCGAATGTCTCCCGCCCTTGGAAAGCGGGAATGCGGGGCAACAGCAGCGCGTCCTCCACAGACGGATGCGCGCGCCCCGGCGAAAGCGTCTGAAAAAACCACATTGATTTACCTATGTCAACGAAGCCCTACAAAATATTCTCATCGACATCTATATATAATATATTATATATTTATTCATAAAGTAAGATTTTATATATTATTAAGATTAAATATAAGAGAGGCCTACTGAATATGAGGTACTCGTCATTGTAGACACTTTCATGTTCATTTAATCATTTAATTAATCTAAATATATTGTACCCATCATATTTAAATAAGTAATTATTTTTAAATATAATTATAAATTATTATGATACCTATATTATCTATCTCCTTTCCTAATTGGTAAAGAGAAAACAACTTTCATGCATATATAGGACTTACTATCTCTATATAATAGAGTAGTTGTTTTATCCCTACCACAGTCAATATATGGTTATAAGTATAGAAATAATGATTCTATATGATATTTATTACAAATTTTTTATTTTTAAACTATAATATATTAGATATATTCTTATGATACAACTTATTAGAAAATGGGAATGTCGCTTGTGAATACATGTGGACTGCCACATCCATGATGCAATGTGACTTTCTCCATATATTTTTTACATAGATGGTAATAAAAATATATTTAATGAAAATATATGTTATATATATATATATATAAGATATAATGATTATTATTTATTGATGAATTATTATTTATAATTTGTTTATTTCAATATCTGAAATGTGAAAATAGAGTTACTACAAATTTATGACCCACCATCCACATGAACTGTTGAGTTCATTTTCCAATCATTATAATTTTTAGATATATATATATATATATATAATTTATATATATGAATTTTAAATTTTTTTTAATGAAATTCAAATTTTATAACCATTATTAATGTAGAAGGAGTATAAATAAAAAACCATAATTCTCATGAAAAATGAAGTATTGCCCAGAAATGAAAATTCAATTATTGAATTATTAGTAAATGGGAGTAAAAATGATATATTTTTTTCATATATGATATATTTTCCATGAATATAGTATTTAATTGATTTATAATAAATTAAAAAATATTTATTCATGATGATAAAGAAACTATAGACCCTATCAAACATGAGGTAAGATATTTCAGCTAAATTACCATAATATTGAGTCATATTTGATATTACAATCCAATTTACTTTTTTATGGTGGATATTAATTAAATTTTTATATGTAACATGAAATTATATTTATATGTCGTGATTACTGTTTCAATTCATATTTACAATTTTGGGGGATTTCAATTTAAATTGAAGGATAAAAGTTAATGATTTATTTTACAATCCCACAATGAGGATTGAAATTTTTTCATGGAAAGAAAATTATAAAAAATGTTTTAAAAAATATCTATAATCATTTCATCCAGGTATTTAAAGAGTTTATAGATTCTCTTACGTCTGCAAATCTATTTTGAGCTTGTATCAAGTAATCTAATGTTTAAATTGAAACCCTATCCTTGTTCTATTTTTGATCTGGTATATATTTATTCATTGAATATGACTTTCAATGTTGATTTAAAAGTGACCTTTTAAAAAAATAAATTTTTTATTGAATTTATATTAACAATTTATTGAAATTTTATATGTTTTTAAAATAATTTTTATAATTATCCCATTACAGTTCATCATAAAAATCTTTTACTAAATGTCAAAAGGAAAGATTTATTTTTAATGTACATAGAATATTTGAATTGTGTACCTTACATAATTTCATTAATATATGTATAATATATTATAAATGTTCAATGGTTTTATAAATTAAAATCTTTAATGAAAATTTATTTTATTTTTTAACCAGATATTTTATTTAATTACATAAATGAAATGAATTTATTATAGTAACTATATTTTTACATAAATGATGGACATATTTGTTCACCTAGACATTTTATGGTAGTTATTATTCTCTTAAATGATTAACATTCTTATTGTTCTTTTTCATTGAAAATTTTGGATCCATTAAATTTCTATATTATTTATATCATGGATATGAATTTTTCATAAACCATATCAATTTATATATAAGGTATTTTTTATAAATATTAATTGAATTAAAATTAAAATATTGATATTATGATTCCTTATCTTAATATAGATTAAATTTTGATAAATTATATGATTAACTAATTAAAATTATCATTCATTATACATGTAATTAATTTGAAATTATATGATAGGTTGTGCATAGAATTATATAGAAATTCAATGGCTCAATTTTTTCACGAGACAAAGTAGTTGGAAGAATTTATAAAATGGTTTCTTTTTGTATTCCAATACATCGATTTAATTTTCATATTATATGTGCTTTATAGAAAAGATATCATGATATTTAATATCATGGGTTCTAACAATAATCACTTTCTTCAACAATAATTTATCTAGTACTATAAATAATATTAAAACATTAATTTTACCTATGGATTTATTTAATGAAAAAGGTATATGTTACATTAAATTTTTATCATTTATTTACTTATACATATTGATTATTACTTATTTAATAATGATATATTCTGTTATACATGGACCACACTAAGAATAACAGATACCCATTTATTAGTTTTCCTTTACCAATGATATAAATAATGATATAATACATAATATCAAGGATGAACAACTATGTCATATTCTATGTATATTATATATCATATGTATTGTGGTAATCATGTATTTATATATTTATTCAGGGATACTAAAATGATCCACCAGTTAGGATGAAATTCCATTTATCTAATAGAAATTTATTTATATAGAAACCATCCTGGGTTTTTGAGTTGGGGTTTATACCATTGGCAATAGATGATGTTATGTAGAAAATATGAATACTATATTTTATTCAAACATATGATACCTGCGAATTATGTTAATCCCTTATCAAATTTGATAAGTTTTAACCCTTTGGTGATTTTTATTTTATTGATTTATATTCATGATAAATATGAGATAAATATGTATATTAGAATTTTAGAGATGGATCCTAATAATATAAATGATATACACATTCAAAAAAATATTGATATTTGTATATCGAGAATGAAAATATAGGTGGTGCTGGAATTGAGTACATTATAGATATATAAGGGTTGTTGACTAAATTAATGATAAATAACCATCCTATAATTGATCACCTATTGTTCCAAATTGTGATTCACATATGTTCAATCACATCAGGAAATTGGTTCATCTATAGTTTAACTAATTATCATATCAATTTGTAGCTATGAAATGGAATATGTTTTTCAAAATTATATTTGGGGATTTGGGTTGCAATCAAAGTAGAAAATTATTCTATTAGTTTATTTTTTGAAAGGTATGTCGATCAATGGTGGTCATTGACCCGTAATACTAAATTGGAAGAATACATATAATCATGGAATTTGGAATATATAATATTAATTTCATCAATAAATACCTCCCATGAGAAAAATGAAATTAAAAGTATATGATTTTTATATGGTAATGCTTAAGGTTGAAATTTTTCTGGAAGATTATGATGCTATTATTATAATATTATCTTACTGAAAACTACCATCATATTATTGAAATAGGTTATACATTTTCTATTATGTATTTATGTTCATCCTCTATTAGGAATTAGTTTTTTAATTTTTTTATAAAAATAATTATATAGTATCATCACCCATTCAGATGGATAAATATTTTTATAAATTCTATATATTTAATGTATATAAATAGATAAGGTGGTCAAATAAGAACTAATAAAATGGAAAACTTCTCTGGAGTATAAGTCACTTAATTAAGTTCTATTGTATAAAAATTAATGAATGAAACATGTTGGAAAAAATATTAAACGGAATGTAATTGTTTATATGTTCATAGATAATAGTTATTATTATAATTACTATATGTTAATGAGATAATCCACATCTATCAAGTGTTTCAAATGTAATGGGATGGATAATTAATAAAAAATCCCCAAGAATCAAGGGAACTTTCAAAAAAAGAGACAAGGGAATAATTCTAAATATATGTAATTATTTTAAAAAATATATACATTCCATGTTATTGGGTGAAAGGTAAAATTATTATCTACCCAATAAGTAAATTTATTTTATATTATTTAATTATTTCACACTATTAAATATTAATTTTTTAATAATTGAATAATAGGACCACAATAATTATTATATATTTTTGTTTTAGTAAGGTTTTTTAATTGTAGTATGGCCTCACTAAAGGGTCCAATTCATAATAATTATATATTTGTGGGAATGTGTTCCCTAAAAAAATTACATTCAACCTGTAGTTGAATTAGATATAATTTTGTTATTGGATTTTCTATGTCATTATTATTAAAATATCATTTTTCATATAAGTTAAGTAAAATTAGATATTTTGATTCAACCTATGGTATTCCATCACTTCATTAATGTACCTAAACATCTAATAGAAAATTCTTCCATCATATTGGTTCTAATACCACTTTATGAGGAGAATTTTATCTCAGATGGTCAATTAAGAACTCAATTATAAATATATTCTTTTTTAAAAAATAATTTTTGGTTTATTACATTCTATATAAGTTTCATAAAAATCCATTGAATTGTGAAATTTACTTTTTAAATTAATACACACATATCACATAACATATTTCAAATGATCTATATATTATGGTTCTGATTGAGGGGTAGGAATTCAAATATCATGTCACAGGTAATCCATATAAGTAATTTATTTGGCATAGTTCATTATCATAGAGTGAACCTATTATCTTTTTAATAAAAAATATCAGTCAATGCATATTTACATTGATTTTTTGGAATTTAAAATATTAATATAAAGAATATGTGTCATATACCTTATATTTATCAGATGATTGAACACTTAATAGATGATAATATTTTTTCCAATATTGATATTCAATATAGATATTATTAGATTAGATTCATTAAGTATGATATTACAATTTAATAATTCTATACAATGTATGATCATTATGAATTTTTAGTAATTCAATTTTTTATTTATAATTCAACATTTATATTCATGTATTTAATGAATACCATGTAGATATTACCATCTATAGTATTTATATGTCCTTATTGGACATATAAACTATATATTTAGCGCCTAAAGCAATTTTTAGAATCTTTTTTATGACCCAAAGGTAGGGCTTGTTGTATGTTAAATTTACCAAGTGTTAATTGTTTCACCATATATACTCATTAATTGGTTATATAATCTCAATTTATGGGATATCATTCACAAATATATTTTAGGTTTATATTTTTTATAATTATGAAAAACTCTTGATTAGTAATTCCATATCATAGAAGTGAAATTGTCAACTCAATATCTATTTTTCAAAAGAAAATTCCAATTAAAATTAATCATTTTATTTCTTCATGACCATCTTATAAAAATTTACTTTTCATGTTATCCATTCCTATATTCCCATTTAAATAATATGATATTAATTTTAAAACATTTGATTGGAAAATCCATCATTAAGGGACTTAAAGGAATATGATATATTAGTCAAATGAAATTTTTTAAAAATATTCCATTATAATATAAATTTTCATTCAAAAAATTGAATAATCACTATAAATATATCAATATAATACCATTTTAAAATGAATATATTTTCATAAATACTCATTTAGAAGCATCTAAAATATAAATAAGTTACATGGGAAAATATCTTACATATCACACATACAAAGGACATGATGGCCTTAATCATCACTATTTGGGACACCCTATGTATTTATTTCATGTAAATTAATGGAGCTATCAAGACCCCACACGTTATGCTATAACGGTATTCATTACTGATATTTTGGCCGCCCAATCTAAAGCCCTAATAGGCCTTTTGGATTCTATATGGGTCAACACATGTTAAACTGTAAAAGCGATTTCTTGGAGTTATCTAGGCTACACCATGTTTAATTACATGGTACCAGATAATGAATAATAAATATAATTTAATAATGAATTGTAAATAATTATAAAACTCATAAATAAATCACATATTAATTTTAAAATAGTTTTTCCTTTTAAACAATTTATTATAAAATAGAATCACATTGCATAAAAAAATAATCAATTTACGGTGAAATAAATATGATGTTATGCAATTGAATAATAAAATAATTAATGTCTCGTGAAATTACGAAAGGACTTATATGTGTTACGGGTTAAAAAAATTCATTCTATATATTTTTTAAGAAAGTTACAAAGAACCACTTTTAGAAAATGATTGAAAGAATACATATAAATTATTTTTCAAAAATTTAAGACATGACTAATAATTAAAATAAACAATAACAAGATAATATAAAAAAATTCTGTTATTTGAGGAAACATGGATATAGAAGAAAATTAATATTTGAAGGGTAACAATGAAAATATAATTTCAAAATGATTTTCCTATGTCAATATCTTATCGTAGAAGTGGGATTTAATAATATAAATCAAAAACTTGTATCCTTGGTAAATCCACATAAATAATTGGAAATAAAATATAATATATTCAGAATTATTTTTACACATAAACTATGAATACGATAATGATGTAATTGATGTTTAAATGAAAGGATTAAAATTTTTCTAAAAATGGAATAAATTTCAGAGAATTTATTTTCCTATTATTCTTATTTAAATATATTTATTATTTTTTAAAAACATAATACTATATATTTAATATAAAACACTACTAATTGCATATTAACAAATATGAACAAATTTTGAATTTTAAAACCAATTGATAGAAATGTAATTCAAATATAAACCTATAACAAAAATTTAATTTATTTTGTAGATCATTACAATTTATGGAATACTAATTATCCAAAAAACCTATAAATATTATATTTATAATATAATACTACTATTTTTTCATCAATATTCACAAGCACCATAGTAGTATAGTGTATGAATTTATGGTAAATAATTCACCACTATATATAAAATAGAAATTATTAAGATAAAAATTATTTATTAATATTTAATAAAATAATTTATAAGAAAATATTATTGTTTTTTATCCTTGTCACAAAATATATTAGATATTAAAATAAAAAAGTGTCATTTTTGATGTTATCATCTACTTAAATGTAAAAAAAATTAAATATTAAATTAAAATTGAATTAACGATAATATGTTTTAATTTTTTTTCAAAATTTTAAATTGAAATTTTTTATTAAATAAAAAAATTTAATTTTGGTAAATATATTTTATTCCTTATCAAATTAGTTTAAACCATAATTAACCTATATCACATTTACCTAATAAATAAATTTAATTATGTGTAATATTAAGAATGAAAAAAAAGGAACACATTATATAATTTTAATCATCAAATTAAAAATATGGATAAAATTATTTATTATAAAACCTATATTCATAGTTAAAATTTATTTTAATATAAACATAAAAAAACAAAATTAGTTACAGATTTCTAAAAAAGAAATTTTTAAATTTTAATTGTTCTTATAAAAAATACATATAAAATTAACTACAATGATCATAATTGAAATATTAATAATTTATATGGAATAATGTTAAAGTTTAAAAAATAATAAAAAATGGAACATCGTAAACTCATGAAAAATGTACATTTTAATTAAAATTAGCATTATTTAAAACTCATTGATCAACCATTGATTTTTAAAAAATGTATAAACATTACATTGTGATGAAATTAAAATCATGTTTTCAAAATTAATATCATTTTAGTCACAATTATTTTCTAGTTGTTCTAAAAATTAGTTATAATAATATCACAAAAATTTAAATATAATTTTTTTCAAAGATACCATATTTCAATGAAAAATTTTCCATAATAAAAATTGAGTTATGATATAGTATTTATTAATTACTATAAATTATTAGAGTAAGACATTTATTTATATTTCATATTTTTGATAATAATATTTATACATTTTTAATTAAACTGGTAGGTTATATTGATCATATTTTCCAAATAATATTTATTGCCTTTTTAATCTCGATGTTGATTATAATTTGCGCTATTGAATATTTGAAGTTTTTAGAATATCATAATATTTCATATTATATCATTCTAATTTTCCTCTATATTTATATGGGTAGTTCATTTATATAAATTAATCCCCATTTAAAATGATTACTATAACATGAATGAATATTTATTTATTAGATTTTTTCATATCAATTTCTTTCATTGATACAAATATTTTATTTAAAAAATAAATATTATTTTTTTGTATATAAACTGAGCAATAGAAAAATTTAAAAAATATTTTCCTCAAATTAAATTAATTTTTAAATCGATTTGATTTTATCATTTTAGGATTTGTAGACTTATATGATACCAAATCCATAAAGTATATCAATGATTCAAGAGTACTTTCATTGATTAATGTGGTTTCATCGGGAAATTTACCTTCTATAACTATGTTCGTCCACTAATAATTTAAAATGTGTTTTTTTAACAAATTTAGGTATAAATGAATTTTTTATGAAATGATCTTTAAATGATTAATTTATTTCCATAAATGTATGATGATTTGAAATATAATTATCTTATTTATTAATTGAGCTATTTTTCTTTCATATCTATATTTTATATTCCCACTATTTATCGCCAATTAATAGTGTAAAATAAATACAATATTTCATTATAGTAATATTAAAAATTAATTTTATATATTTGTCAAAAAAACGATTAATAAATCACTATTTAATTAACGATGTGATTAAATAAATTTAAAAAAATTTAAAAGAATTTTGATTTCAATAACGCATTATTTTCCACCATGATACATTACTTATGGAAGAACATCATTTATTTTTAATGGATCTAATTTTATGAGTCAATTTATATTTTTTATAAAAAATATTCCTGTTTCAACTTAGAATATAAATTATTAATGTGACACATTTCTTCCTCTATGAATAATATCATTTAAAATATTTTTATAAAGAACATTTCCTTATTTTCATGATTTATCCCTTTTTATAAATTTTTTTTAATTCCATTGCAATTATGTTTAAAGGATTAAATTATAAATCCACTCATAATATTTTCATTATAGGGATTAAACTTGTGTGATGAAAATAAAAGTTCTTGATCCCCTATATTATGATTCAATGTACTGTATTTTTCTTAGGAAGAGTTATCATCTATTCCAATCTTCTTCAATGTTCTTAGGTTACACTAGGTATATTAATTCATATTATCATTATCCATATTTATAATGATCAATAATTATTATATAAATTCATTCATTTATTGTTATTTTTTCAATCTTAACTGAATATAAATTTTACTTTATTTTCATATATATTCATTTTCATATCATAATAATTCATTTTTTAAATATATTTAAATTTTTCTATAATATTTAAGTTCAATTAATTTATGTATTAAATTTGAATAAAATTTGATAAAATGGATTCAAGATTTTGAATTATGAATGTCAAATTTGGATAATTCATCCATTTTATATTTGATAATTATTAATTTTAACCGTGGTGTATTTTTTTCACCATATTAAGGAAAAAGATTGAAAATTTGGTTTAAAACATTACGATAATGATTTAAAATATTCAGAAAACATTAAATTTTCATACAGATCCATCTTATTTTAATTAATTAAAAAAATTCCAATGGGTTCAATTTTTCATTGATATTGACCATTATATTCTTTTTGAAAATTTAAATAAAATAAAATTCGACATTCTTGATTTTAATGCCTCTAATAATTTTCAAAATTATATATGAATGCAATATTATGCTTTAATTGTTAACGTTAACCATGAAATATTTTGTTTTACTATAGGAATATTTTTTTAATTTGTAATAATTTTATAGTATTCATAAAGTATTTGAAAGAAAAATATATTACACAATAGTATAACTGAAAAAAAATCTAAAACGATTTTAGAAATATGTAATCTAAATAAAATTAGATTAATTATTCTCTTCCAATAATTTCAAATATAAATATATGTTATTATGGAGATGTAAAATAATAATATTTGAATTACATCACTATATTGGTATCTTTAATGTCTTAATAAATTAATTGTGACAAAAATGAATACTAAAAAAATTAATGAAAGAAATATTTTCCTAAAATATATAGATAAAATTTATTTTACTAAATGGTACAACAGTATATGGTATGGAATAAAATATCAATAATTTTTTATTTCACTTGTAATATTATCCTTAGAAATTACATTATAATTCATTAATATTTAAAATAACATCACCCATGTTATGGTAAACATTATTTATAAATAAAAATAATATTTCAATAGATTATTATACAAATAAAATATCCTCATTAACATTGAAAATACTTGTTTTTTGTACCATTTTTTCATTTAGAAACATATTTTATTAAAATATTTCCATGATTTCCAAAAAACATACCCGCTCCAAAAATATAAAAGGGAAACCGTTCTATAATTTAATTACACTACATTGAGTTACCTATTTCAACCATGCCCTAATTTTTTTTTTCAGTGACATCTATAAAAAATATATTATATTTTATTCATAATGTTTGATTTTCTGGGTTCTTTAGAAGAAATCTAATTGAAGCCTACGGAAGATGAGGTAGTCGTATTTTTAGACTATTTTATGATTCATTAATCATTTAATCACTCTAAATATATTTTTCCCATCATAATAAAATAATCCAAGGGTTAAAAATAGAATTATTTTTTATTATGTTTCCTCTATTTTCCATCCATTTCCCCAATTTGTAAAGTGATAAAATATTTCTTGCATACATTTGACTTATTATCAACATATAATGGTGTCGTTCTGTTATCATTATCACATTGAATATATGGTTATAAATATATAAATAATGAATATATATGATATTTATTACATATTTATTATTTTGAAACTATAATATCTTATATACATTTATTTGTTACAATCTACTGGAAAATGGGAACGTTGCTTATAAATACGTGTGTACTACCACCTTTATGAAGAAGTGCGATTTTTTCCATATATTTTTTACATGGATGGTAATAAATATATATTTAATGAATATATATGTTATATATATCTGTGTGTGATATAATGATTAATATTTATGGGTGAATTTTTATTTATTATTCTTTATTTCCAATGGATGAAATGTGAAAATAGTGTTACTACAAATTTATGACATACTTTCTACATGAAATGTGTAGTTCATTTTTCAATCTCTTTAATTTTTGGACATATATATATATATATAATTTATATATATGAATTTTATATTATTATTAATTCAATTAATATTTTATAACCATTATCAATGAGCAAGGAGAAGAAATTCCAAACCATATTTCATATAAAAATGAAGTATTACCAAGAAATGAAAATTCAAACAATGGATTATAAATAAATGGTATTAAAAATGTTATATTGGAATCATATATTATATTTTATACATGTAAAATAATATTTAATTGATTAATAATAAATTAAAAAATATTTATTATTGATGATTGAGTACCTACAGACCATGTCAAACTTGAGGTATGATATTTCCTCTAAATTAACACTATATTGAGTAAGATTTGATATTAAAATCCTATTTACAATGGTATTGTGAATTTTTATTACAATATTTATATATAACATGAAAATGTATTTATACCTTATTATTATTGTTTCAATTAATTTATACATATTCAAGGGTTTGCAATTTAAATTGAAGCATAAAAGTTAATGATTTATTTTACAATCTCAGTTTGATGATAGACATTGTTTTCATGGACGGAAAATAAAAAATAATTATTTAAAAAATATCTACATTAGTTTCATCTACGTATTAAATGCGTTTATAGGTTCTCTTGCATCTTGGACAAATTTTTAAACAAGTATCAAGAAATTTAATGTTTAAATGAAAAGAATTTCGTAATTATATTTTTGATCCTGGAAATATGTAATCATTGAACATAAAAAATCAATGTTTTCTTCAAATTTCATTTTAATTAAATAATATTATTTATTAAGTTAATATAATTAATTAATTGACTTTTTAAAATGTTTTCAAATAATTTTTAAAATGATCTCAATATGTTTCATCATGAAAATATATTATTAAATGTCAAAAGTAATGTTTTATTTTTAAAATATATAGAATAACTAAATTGTATAACTAACAAAATTACATTAATATATGTATTGTCTTATATAAATGTTCAATGATTATAGAAATTAAACACTTTAATGAAAATTTATTTTTATGTTGAACCTGATATTTTATTTTATTCTCTAAATGAAATGCATTTATTACTGAACCTACATTTCTATGGGATTGATAGTAATATTTTTCCACTGAACAATTTTATGGTAATTAATAATCTCTAAAAATATTAACATTATCATTATCGTTTTTCATTGAACATTATGTTTCTCTTAAATATCAATATTATTTGTATCATGAATATGATTATTTCATAAACCATATCAATTTATATAAATGTTATTTTTAAGAATCTTAATTGAATTATTATGAAAATATTGATATTATGATTCCTTATGTCAATATAGATTAGAATTTGATAACTTATAATATTTACTAATTAAAATGACCATTCAATAAAAGTTTAATTCATTTTTCATGATTTTATAGGTGGTGCATAGAATTATATATCCATTTGATGGATTAATTTTATCACAAGACAAAGTTGTTGGAAAAAATTATAAAATCGGTTCTTTGTGATTTCTAATACATCGATTAAATTTTATTAGTATACAGGATGTATAAAAATGATATCATGATATCTAAGATCATAGGTTACAATAATAATAAAATTCTTCACAAATAATTTATATATTATTATTAATGATACTAGAATAGTGATTTTATATATGGATTAATTTAATAAAAAACATGTCTATTATGTGAAATTTTTATCATTTATTTACCAATCCACATTGATTATTACTTATTTAAAAATGATATATTATATTATACATGGCCCTCACTAAGAATCACATACCACTACAAATTATTTTTCCTTTCCTATTGAAAAAATAATGATATAACGTATAATATCATTGGTGAAAAACTATTTCATATTATATGTATTCCATATATCAAATTTACTTTGGAAAACATGTTTGTACATAGTTATTCAGGGATACTAAAATGATCTATCAGTATGGATGAGATCCCATTTATATTATAGAAATTTACTTATATAGGAACCATCCTTAGGTTTCTAGAGTTGGGGTTTATAGCATTGTAATTAGATGATTTTATGTAGAAAATATGAAAACTACATTTTATTTAAACATAGGAAACATATGATTTATGTTAATCCCTTATCAAATTTTATATGTTTAAATATTATAGTTATTTTTATTTTTTATTAATATTCATGATAAATATGAGATAAATATATATATGATAATTTTAATGATGGAATCTAATAAATGGAAATAAATCCACATTCATAACAATATTACGATTTTTCTATGGAGAATAAAAATATAGGTGGTGCTGGAATTGAGTATGTCATAGATATATTAGTGTAGTTGACTAATATTATGATAAATAACTGTCCATGAATTGATCACCTATTGTGTAAAATTGTGATTCACATATGTTCAATGACTTTAGGAAATTGGTTCGTCAATAATTTAACTAATTATCAGATCCATTTATAGCTATAAAATGGATTATTATTTTTTCAAAATGATATTTTGGGATTTTGGGTAGTAATAAAATTGGAAAAATTAATTATTATAGTGCATTTTCTGAAATGATACATTGAACAATGGTGGTCTTCATTCCATAAAACTACAGAAGAAGGATAAATATAATCATGGAATTTATAATATTTCATATTATTTTCATCAATAAATACATCCCCTGGGAAAAATTAAATGAAAAGGATATGATTTATTTTATTTTAAAGCATATGGTTGAAGAATTTTCAAAAGTGTATGATGCTCACATTATAATTTTATCTTACTCAAAATAATCATCAAATTCTAGAAATATGCTATACCTTTTCTTTTATGGGTTTAATTTCAGTATTTATTGGGAAGTAGTTTTGTAAACATTTTCTAAATATAATGATATAGTTTCCTCAACCATTAAGATGGATAAATATTTTTATAGATTATATATATTTAATATATATAAGAAGATTAAGTGGTCTAATTAGAACCAATAAAAATGAAAAAAATAGAGATAAAGTTACTTAATAATTTTCGATTATATAGAAATAAGGAATGAAACTTGTTGGAAAAATATTAAAGGTATTGTTAATATTTACATGTTCATAGATAAAAATAATTAGTATAATGACTATATGTAAATGAGAAAATACACATCTATCTAGTGTTTCAAATGTAATGTGAAGGGTATTAATTAAATAACACCCCAAGCATCAAGGGAGATATAAAAAGAAATTGTCAAAGGAATAATTCTAAATATATGTAATTACTATAGACAACGTAGATTGTCCATGTGATTGGGTGAATGGTAAAATTATTATCCACCCAATAAGTGAAAATATTTTATATTATTTTATTCTTGAAGACTATTTAATATTTAAATTTTTTAATAATGGTATCAAATGACCACCGTAATTAATATTTTTTTTATGATTTCCCAATTGAAGGATTCTTTCACCCAAAGTCTCCAATTCCTCACAGTTATATGATTGTGGGAATGTGTTACCTAAGAATATTTTCATTCAATCTGTAGTTGAATTTGTTGTAATTATTTTATTTTATTTTCTTTGTCATTATTATTAGAATTTCATTTTTTGAATAATGAAGTTATATTTGATATTTTTATTCAACCTCTGGTAATCCATCATTTCATTAAGTATTCTATACTCCTAATAGAAATTTCATCCAGTATATGGGTTTTAATACCTCTTTATAATGGGAATTTAATATCATATAGTCAATTAGAAACTCAATTTTGAAGATATTCCATTTTTAAATATTTTTTGTTTATGACATTCTAGAAGAGTGTCATATACATCCCTTGAATCATGAAATTGAATGTTTAAATTAACACACTCATATCACTTAACATATTTTGACTGATCAATATATAATGGTCCTGATTTTGTTGTAGGAATTCATAAAACATGTCCTAGATATTCTATATAGGTAAAAAGTTCTGCCTATTGCATTATCATGGGGTTAATCTATTCTTTTTTAATATAAAATATGTGTCAATGTAACTTTCCAATGATTTTTGGAAACATAAAAAGAAAAATAATAATAATATGTGTCATATTCCATTTATTTATTAGATGATTGATATATTAATAGATGATAATATTTTTCCAATATGGATCTTCAATCTAGATATTATTAGATAAGATTCATAAAGTATGATATAACATTTTATTAATTCTATATAGTGTATGATCGTTATGAATTTATTGTAATTCCTATTTTAATTTATAATCAACCATATATATTCATTTATTTATTGAATAATCAATAGATATTACCTTCAATAGTTTTTGGAAGTCCTTATTGAAGATATTATATTATATATTTAGTCCATAGAGTAATTTTTAGAATCATTTTTAGGACCCAGAGGTAATGAATATTGTATGCTAAATATAATAAGTGATAATTTTTTCATGATATAGATTCATTCATGGGTCATATAATCTCAATATATGGATTATAATTCAAATGTATATATTAGGTTTATATTTTTATATAATTTGGAAGACCTCTTGAATAGTTAATTAATATATTATAAGTGGAATTGTCTACTCAATATCTATATTTTCACAAGAAAAAAACCATTTAAAATAAAACATTGTATCTCTACATCACCAACCTATGAATTTTTCATTTTCATGTCATCCATTTCTCTATTCCAATTTAATTTATATGAAAATCATTTTCAAAAATTACATTAGAAAAACCATCGGTAAGGGACATAATGGAATGTAAAATGTTAGTCAAATGAAAATAAAATAAATTTCATAATAACATAAATTTGCATTCAAAAAATATAATAATAACTTCCAAAATATCCATATTCGACATTTTTATAATCAATATTTTTTCTTTCGTTCTCATTTAGAGGAATCTAAAATATAGTCATGTAACATTGGACTATATCTTATATATCACACATACGAAGGCTATGATGGCCTTAATCGATGCTATTTGTGCCACCCTATGTAAATATATAACGGAATTTCATTGCACTATCAAGACCACCGCACTTTAAGCTACAATAGTCTTTATTTGTGCTATTTGGTCCACCCCCTCTTAAGCCCTAACATGAATTCTTGATGTTATATGGGCAAACACATATTAAAATAAAAAATTGATTTGTTTGGGTTATCTAGTACATAACATGTTTAATTACAAGGAACTAGATAATGAAAAAAACATTATTTAAATTTAATACTATATTGAAAATAATTTTAAAACACATATGAAAATCACTTTTTGAAATTAAAATACCATTTCCTTTTACAAATTATATTATAAAATAGAAACATTGTGCATATAAAAAAATAATCATTCTTCGATGAAATAAATATGTTGTTCTATAAAAGAATAATAAAATAATTAGCGTCTCATTAAATTAGGAAAAGACACTTATGTTGTGTGATTTAATAAAATTCCTTCAATATTTTGGTCATAAATTTACAAAGAACAAATTTTTGAAAATGATAAAAAGAATACCTAAATGTTATTTTTCTAAAATTAAACACATCAGTAATAATTAAATTATACATTTCTAGGTTTATATTTAAAAAATTGTCTGTAATTTGAAGAAATAGGGATATAAAGGGGAAATAAAATTTAAGGGTAAGAATGAAATGATAATTTTAAAATGATTGTCCTATGTAAATATCTTGTCGTAGAAGTAGAATTTAATAAAATATATCCAATATTAGTGCCCTTGGTAAATCCACATAAATAATTGGAAATAAAATAAAATATATTGAGTATTATATTTACTCGTATACTAGGAAAAAATAATCAAGAAGTATAATACTAAATGAAAGGATTGAAATTAGGCTAATAAAATACCTTACCTCAAACATTTATTTAATAATTCACATATCAAACTCTTCTATAATGATTTATATAATATTATGAACTGATTTCATAACAATATTCATATTTTTATTACATAATATGATTATATTATATCCTCTTATGAACCTTACATTATTAATATTTCGTGATTTTCACTATTTAGGTTGTCTTCACTTTATGGATTCACGATTGGTTCTCTATTGTATATTTACAGATGTTCATATAAAATTGAAATATGATAGGAAAAGTATATTGAAATAGTATTAATGATATTTAATAATTATTAATGTTCCCATATATATATTTTTATATATTATATGAGAATGATTCATTAGATAAAATGTTAATGGTAAATGTTTAGAATATTTTGGTATTTTTCGAAAAATTCTGAACAACTTTTGTATTATTAAATTATATTATTGTATTTTTAAAAAAAATTATATATGTTATAATATCGATTTAAAATCTTATTTAAACTGAATGGAACTTCTATGAAAAGTCATGATGGTAGTAATGGAAATTAAAAAATCATTATTCACATAGACAATAAATAGAAATAATTTGTATGATATATTTAGTTCATTGATTAATAGGAAATTATAAATGAAAGAGAGATGCTATTTTTTATTAGAAACATAAAAAATACATTCTATACATTTTTAAGATGTTTTATGTCATTTATAGATGAATAAGGTTAGGATAATATAAAACAATTAATTGAGCCCCCAATATAAAATTACAACTTTAATATCACCTCTTTGAGAGACCATTCATGACCTTCAATTTAATCATTTTGTTGGAGAACCGACACTTGGATATAGATAGTGTGAGTATGAGAGGTTTTTATAGATATTTGAGGGCTATCATTTTTGGGAGTTTAAATTCTGTGGTGAGGGCTGGTATTTATATTTGAGTGGTTATTGGTTTAAGTGATAAATGCTGAGATTATTTTATAAATAAATCGAACCAAATTGAGGTGGAATTAATTAAAAATATTTTAATGGAAATATATATTGTATCATACGGTTAGGGTCAATATATCTTAGAGAACAATGATTTCTTTAGTTTTTAATTAATTTATGCCTTTATCTATTTATGTTTATCCTGTTTCATTTTTTAACTATACCATGGTAATTTTTTTACCATGGTAATTGTTTCAAAAAAAACTAACTAAATTGACATTAAAAACCATTTGTGATTGAGGAGAAAAATGCCCGATGGTGAGAGCATGGAGATACAGAAATTCTAATGGTGAATCCTAATTTCTCTGGTCGCGACCGTGATTTCTCAAATGGATCTGTTTAACCCCAAATTGGAACGGGCTTTTAGGAATGATCGGAGGTTCTTGAAGAAGATGAAATTGGGAATCAACAAGAACCCTCGAAATGGAAGAAGATGGGTCTAAAATTCGTGGAATCCCTCTTAAGATCTAGAGATCTAGTCATGGATGATCATCATAGGCCATCTAATTTCACTTGACTTGACAATGGAGGTTTTTCGGTTGAGTCAGACCTAGAAGCCCTCGAGCAACGGATTATCTTATGTATGTTTTCGAGATTACGTCGAGTTATATATTTAAAAGGCGACATACCGTAGTTATATATAGATCTCAAAAATCGAATCTCTCTTTGTTGTAGTAACAAGGATTGGAAGCTTATACCCATAGGGAGAGTTTTTTTCACATTTTTATACAATCCAATGTGGAGATGAATGCTACCGAGAGTGTGGGAAACACGCAACTGAAGACAGGGATTCATAGATTATCATATTGGGATATTAATTTCAACCCCTTTAACTCTATCAATCCAATGCTCAGATTTGGGTTAGGCTACATGACTTGAATTGGGTGTAATGGCATCCAAGGATATTGAATGATATTGACTCCTTCCTTGGCACTCCAATTTGAATGGATTAATGGAATATGGAGGTGGATCTTGGTTTCTTTTCCCGCATGCTAGTTGATATTAATATTGAATTGAAGTGGTATGATAACATATCTTTCACTTTGAGTGGAATTAGGTTAGAGGTGAATATCGATTATGAGAATTTCCCATATTTCCATGAGGTTTGTAAAATGGTAGGACACTCCATACACACATACTTAACCATGAAAAAGAAGGTCAATTCCCCTTAAACCATGAAATGGAATGTTTCTAACCAGAGAAACAAGGGCTGCAATGAAGGTCAAGAGAAGATGGGTGCCTCTAAAAATCAAGAAGGTCCCTCTAAAAATCAAGAAGGTCCCTCTCAGGCTTCTCTGAAGAATCTACAGGATCATCCACCGAACACTCATGAATTGGCCCTAAATATTTTACTGAAGAATGATCCAAGAAATAAAAAATCTGATACATTAAATCAAAAACAATCCTGGGTGGACAAGGTGGAGGAGGAAGATTCCGAAGAGGCAACAACTATCATCCTTGCAGAAACTGACATCAAGATCAGTCATGATCTCGATTGTGAAATCTCAAATTATATATTACAATTGGATTTGCAAATAAAATAGGAAGAGGTGGATTAATTTATATATGTGGAATATTCCAATAAAATCAGTAGGATGGTCTATCTGATGGCAGGAGAGAATCCAAATGAAGAGTCGCAAGAGGGTATATTCATTTTGGAAGATACCCCTTCATCGAAGAAAACTGTCCCTGGTTCCCTAGATTCTGTAGAGCCATAGGTGCCAAACGACCATTGTGGAAGATCACCTATACAGTCATAGGAGACTACAGGAATTAATTCCTATGGACCAGAGCATTCACAATGTAAGGAACATGGAGCTTCAGAGCCTCTGGCGAGTGAAGTGAAACCTAGATATGGATCCAAACCAACTGATAACAACAATAATTCTGATCAATAAAACATGACAATTCATGAGCATAAAGATCTGAATCGTAGATGGAATTATTTAATAAATACAACAACTAATATTTCCAACTTATTTGAAAGTTCCAAAGTAACCCAAAATAAGGTAGGACGTCCACCCAAAAAACAAGGTGGAAAAGCCACATGTGCTTCCAGCCTCAGAGCAAGTTTCAAACGAAGTAGCATTTTTTGAACTGTCATGGACAAGGGAATTTGGAAACCATTAGGCCTATTAAGATTTTTATTCATAGCCATCAAACTATCCTAATTGGCATCTCTGATCCCAAAAATATCTTTCTCCCTAATATTTCCAGCTTCAAAAAGTTGCGATATTCTTTAATCAACACCAACAGTAGTCCATCTGATGTGAAGGGACTCTGGGTGTTGGCTCATTAATCTATGGTCAGAACTCAAATGGTTGTTCCAGGTGAGAAACAAGTCACTTTGTCCTTTAATTTCCTCGGTCATTATTTTTTTCCACCTATGTTTATGCTAGTAACATATATCAGGATCATAGGGTCCTTTGGGAGGAATTGAGAGTTCTTAATTCTTGCATCTCTAGTCCATGGATCATTTTTAGGGCATTTTAATGCAATTCATCATCTGAATGAAAAAATGGTGGCTGCCACCAATTACACATCCTCCAAAGTCTTATGAGCTTACAATGATCAAAATGAACTAATTGAGGTCAATCTTATTGGTTCTATATACACATGGTACCAAATGCGTTTAAATAGTTTTGTTGCCAACTAAATTGAGAGGTCCTTTATCCATGGGGTTTCGTTATATGATTGGTGCTCCATATCTTGTTCAACTCTTTCAATTATTAATTTGGATCATCACCCAATCCTAATGTACCTTTTGGAGAAGGAATACAAGAATCCCTTCCCCTTTAATTTTAATAATGTACGGTTTACACACCCATATTACAGGGTCATTGTGCAGAATACATGGAACTCTGTGGATTGTAGGAATGGGGTTTTTGATTGCGTCACCAAGAATAATATCAACAAGAGGATCCTTAAGATATGGAGTTTGGATCGCTTCATCTCCCTTGATTCTAATATTCATTCTCTTAAGGCATCCCTTCATAATCATCTAGACCACAATACTCCCAATGATTCTTCTAATGGGTGTTTGGAAGAAGCTGATTTATTCACCAAACTCCACAAGATTCTTAAAATAAAAGACTCCATGAAAATTGATTCTTTTAGTGATAAATGGTTAATGGATGGTGATAGGATGTCAAATTTTTTCAATGCTCTACACAAAATCAAAAGGCTTTCCAAGCCCCTCCCTCTGATCAAAAATGGGGATAACATGATTAATAATTGAAAGGATCTCACTGATCATATAATTCCTTAATTGAAGAATCTCTTCAATGGATCTCCTTCCACCAATTACCCCATGGATGGTGTGATTCCCAGGCTTGTAAATCGGGAGGATAATGACAGCATTACTGCTACTCCTCTTGAACCTGAAATAAAGGATGTTTTCTTCAGTCTAAAACATGAGAGCTCTCCTCGACCAGATGGATTTGGTAATTTAATTTTTCAAACTTTCTGGGATATCATTCATGATGATGTTTGTTGGTTGGTCATTCATTTCTTCAGGGGTGAGTATCTACCAAAAGGGTAGAATTTTTAGTTTCTTTCTCTTATTCTGAAAGTGGATAATTCCAATGAAATACACCACTTCAAGCTCATTTCCCCAGTTAACACTTTATACAAATTCATTTGCAAAATTCTTTCCATCAAGCTTTCACGTATTGCTAGTTAGATTGTCATTGAACACCAGTTTGGATTTATTAAGGGGAGACTGATTCAAGATTGTCTAATTACTTCCTTAGAGCGTGTACATCTCCTCAAAAGTCCTGTCAGGGGTGGAAACATTGCTCTCAAGATGGACATCAGGAAATCCTTTGACACAATGGATTGGGGTATTATTTTCAGGTTCCTTGATATGTATGGCTTTTCCTGTGTCTACATCAGTTGGATAAAATCTATTTTATGCACTGCGCATGTTTATGTCCTTATCAATGGATCCCCAGAGGGATTCATTGAATGCTCAAGAGGGGTAAGGCTGGGTGATCCCTTATCAGCTGTTATTTTGTCTATTGTTGAGGAATATCTCTACAGAAATCTAACTACTATGGATAGAAATGGGAAGTTGAAGACTATTCACGCTAGAAGAGGGTTGGTTTCTCTATCTCAACTATTATATGTTGATGATATTATAATCAATATTGAGGGGGATAAGAGAAACATCAAGAATATAAAGAGGGAACTTCTCCATTATGTGTTGGTTTCTGGACAAGAGATTAGTTGGAATAAGTCGTTTGATTATTTTGGAATGAACATCTCTCCATCTACGAAGAAGGACATCATCAGATAGATGGGGATTCGGGATGGTGCTCTTCCCTTCTCAAACATATGGGTGCCTATGTTTTTGGAGAGACCTAAAGTTTGTTATTTCTCTACTATTTCCAGCACGATAAGAAGAAAACTATCAGCATGGAAGGGAAAATATTTATCCCTGGCAGGAAGGGTGTGTCTTGTGAAATCTATCATCACTTCAAAATTCGTATACTCTTTTATGGTATAAATATGGCCAATTTCATTACTCAAGAGAGTAAATGTATCTATCGAGAATTTTATCTGGAGTGGTAGTGTCACTATGAGGAGGCTTGCGATAGTATCTTTAAACTTCGTATGTAAGCCTTATCATGAAGGGGGCATGGGTATCAAGAATCATGGATGCTTCAATGACTCCATGCAGGCTGGTATTATATGGAGGTCTATGAATACAAATTCTAACGCTCTATCCTTTATAAAGGACATGTTCTTGTATAGGCTTAAGACATATAATTTCAATTTCTTTTCCTTCTCTGTTTGGCATGCCATCAATAGAATCTTCTCCAGAATTGATGATGACTCCTCCTGGTTGGTCTCGAGGGACTCTTTTCTCTAGTTATTAAAATGAAACTAGATTGGTAACAGATTGGAAAACATGGTCTTTGGGGATATCTATAACCTGGATATTAATTTGTCAAATAAATATCAACTTGCATAAATGGATGGTCTTCCCAATCAGGTTAGTCACATGGTAGAGCAGTATTTTTTTTCCTCTCATGGTGGTTTTTGGGCTTGGGATCCAGCTTCTAATGGGATTCTTTCTCGAATGTGTTTCTACATGAACATTTTTGGTACCATGCCTGGTTTTTAATGGATGGGTTTCTTGAGTAATGGTTTTTTAGGCCCACTCGAGCCATGTTTTCATGGAGGCTTGCTCACAAAAGCTCCCATCTGATGGATTTATCCAGAACTTTGGAATATCCTTCTACTCAAGGTGTGCTGTGTGTCATAAGCATAGAGAGGAAATAAATAATATATTCCTCACATGTTTTGTGGCCTCATCAATGTGGGAATAAGTGTTTAGCATCTTTGAAGTTGTTCTTCCCCATGCCAACTCAATTGGTGACTTCCTAAAGCACTGGCTTGAGCTAAAACTCTCACTTCAGGTTGCCCCTATATTCTTATTTGTTGTAGAGGTAATTATGTACATTATCTGGTATTATAGGTATAAGGCCATTCATGAATATCCCACATTTCACGCTAGGACTTACTTGTCAGGTCGTCGTGCTGCTGCGCGCGATGTCTCTGTTCTAGGAGGCAGGTTCTTTGCGAATTCACTTCATGACTGTTCTTTCCTATCTCAGGTTTGTGTTAAATGTAATTTCATGCCAACTACTGGTATGTTTGAAGTATTATGGAAACCTCCTTTTCATTGATGTATTAAGGTAAATTCAGATGGTGCCTTGAGGGGTAAATCGAGTTCAGCAAGTTTTGGAACGGTTTTTAGAGATCAGAATGGTGTGTTCTTGGCTGTTTATATAGTGTGTGTGGATTTTCATCTTCTCATGAAGCCAAGATTCATGGATTCATGGAGGTCATTGAACATGTTGACTGGAGGGGTTGGAACAAGTAATGGATCGAATGTGACTTCACGTCCATGGTTATGGATCTTTAGACAGGTTCCCTTCATCTTTCTTAGAAGATGACCAATCGATGGGCAAGGTGCATGGACCTACTCTTCTCAAAGGAGCATATTGTCACTCAATATTATTGAGAGACGAACTCTTTGGCGGATGGTCCTGCTAGTAATGGAGTTAATGGTCCATAATTTCAATGGGAGGATCAAGTACTGGATGATCTAATTCTTATCCTTACGAAGGATCAATGTAAATGTCCTTCTTTTAGACCAGTGTAATCTCTCAGTTTTACTAATAAAGGGATCTTTCTTTTCAGGGAAGGGATACTATCTTCTAAAAAATTTAAAAACCATTTTATAACATCTAATTATAAATATATAATCATTTTTATTTAATTCAGCTCAATTTTTTTTGAAATTTAGATTTAAAATAATCCCATAGTTAAAGTAAAAATTGCATGTTATTAATGTGAAAAGATCATAAGTATGAAATTTTTTAATATCCAATGTCCATGTGATATTTATTTCGATTACCAAAATCTGATTTTTTGATATTTAAATAAAATAATTTTTATTTAAAACAATTTCAAAACATAATTTAACTTTACAAATAAATAATTAGAAAAAAAATTTCAGTTAAAATTAAATATTATTTATTATAAACCCAAATATGAAACATCCCCTACAAATAACAAAAAATATACATATTCTTATTTTGATATAATAATTTCAAAAAGTAATTCTATATTCAAATATAATTTACTAAATCTTCAAATTTTATTTATAAAATATGGTCAGTCCATCAAGTGGTCGAAATATTTCCATTTAGAAAAATAATACATTTTATACTTAAAATTGGGATAATTTTTATCACAAGACTATCTAACTTTTTGGATGTGTTAAAAATATTTTAATATAGTTTAATTAAAATAAATTTATTAATAATAATTTAGTAATTATTTTTTTTTTAATTTAATATTTTGAAATTCCATTATAGGGAAATTATAGTTTTTTTAAAACATATCCTTTATATATATTTCCAATTCCAGTTAACTGGTAATCAATGAATTCATATTATAAAAATTAACAATCGACTTTCTCAAAAAATTATAGACTCATCATCTTGCCATTACAATGTCTAGGTGATGAAAACATCATATAAATAATAATATTTAGTCCTTTTTTATGTTCAATGTGTGTATATTTATTGATATTATGAATTATGTTTCATTTTAAAATAATGTTTTTTCTACATTGTCCAACCATTAATAAATTGCTTCCTCTCAATTTGAAAATTTGATAAAATAATAGAGGCTCTAGATTTTGAATACTCTTGTTGAATTTCCACATCTTAAAAATGATATATAAATCTTCTATTTGAAAATGTATAATTGAAAGAGAAAATGACACCAAAGATTAATAATACTAGGTTAACACATATGAAAACATAGAATTTGATGAGAAAAATGAAACTCAAGTACTAATAGATTGTGATACAGAACATGATTATGGTATTATTAACAGTGAAAAAACTATAAATATGTGATTGGTTGAATAGTTGTTGATAAATTTAACCAGAATACATTTTCCATTAAAAATAATTTTCCTAAAAATTAGGAATTATTTTACAACCTATACTAGGATAAAAGTGAATAAAACTGACATTAAATTAAAAAATTCATCCTATAATCATTTTCATAATAATCAGATCTTTTTCTCCAGTGATAATTATTGAATATGATTTCTCAAGCATGAAGCATTAAAATTAAGTTATATTGATTAAAAAATCAAGAAAAGTATAACTATATATTACTAATATCATTAAGAATTTACCAAAACCAAAATTTATGGTATAAAATATAATATTTGAAAAATAATAAACAATTATATGATGATAAATAACAATAATACTCAAAAACAATAGTATTACATAGGGAGTAACATATATCATTCAACAAATAACAATGCTTAAAATTCATTAAACTACCCCATACTAAAGTATAAAAAAATTAGAAGCATTTGATCACATTTCTTTCTAGTATAAATTTACCAGTAACATTAAAATAATATCTATCACTCTTAATATCTAATACCAAAATTCAATATCTCCAGTCACATAATATAATAGATATAAAAATAATTTCCACAAATAAATTAGAACATCATAACTAATATATTCTTTAAAAACATTATTCATCCTTTATTTATTGAGTAAAATAAAATAGTATATTTTTTACCTTAATCATATAAGGTCCCCAAAATAATAATCATTTCCAAGAATAATACTAAAAACATTATGAAATATTCATTTTATAGAACCATGCTTATCGATTCGATAAACATATATTCCCAAAATAAACATAACCATTATCCCTTAGAGAGAAAAATAATGAAAAACAGTTCTATAAATACCATTACATCATCTAGTCTTGTGGTCGGTTATACCACATTCTCAGAATTTTTTTATTTAAAACATATATGTTTTCCAGACATTATCTGTTATCACCCATCCTACGGGTTGTATATTTTTTTGAAACAATATTCAAATATTACATATTAAATTATTGAGAGATCACAAATAATCACCCAATTATCCTTAAAATAATTATCATAAACGATCTTCTCATACCATTAATTTTTTTGTTCCTAAATATGACCATATTTGTTCTTCATAATTATATATCATAAAAACCAAAATACTTCCATTACTTCAAAACATATGTCAATAAAAAGTAAATTAATTATACAATAACATTCCTATTTCATATAAGAACATAAAGAATACATGTGACATAATAATAACACATATTTACAATTTTTAAAAGATTTTGATTCTATTTAACATATTTTTAAAAATTTATGAATACAATCTCTATAATAAAAAAATCCTTATGGATTCCATGATTTCCATAATGTTATATTAAATACTTCTTTATTTTAAAAATTAATACTCAATTCATAAAAAAATAATTTATTCAACTTCATACATAAACCATAAACCATTCTTCATCATCTTGTTCTATAAATGTTCATTCCTATAATAAATGATATATGTTATATAATTTTGATTAATCATACTAAGTCCAAAAATTATGCACTCCTTTAAAATTAGATAATAATCCGTACCATAAATATTTATATAGGATTTATTTATTATCTCTGTTGTCTTCAAACATGATTCCCATCATCGATAAACTAAATGGTCATTTATTTTTGGAATACCAGTTTTCAAGAGATATAATAATTTTCTAACATTAAAATAAAATGAAAACAATATCATGAAAAAATTTTGATAAAACAAATTGTTCTAGATATGTAAAATAGTTTCTTGTAGGTGATTTTATTACTCCAAAAGTTATAAAAAATTTGAAAATACATTAATAATAAAAGTGATAATCAAATCATTTATACGGGATAAGAATCATATAAAAGATCTATTTTCTTAGATTTTGATAAATTAAACATAATATGTATAAAATAACATCATTAAATAGTGAATGAAATTATTATATTTTAAAATTAAATTGGTTGTTTTAAATATAACAATCCTATAAATTATACCATATAGTAACCATAAAATCCATTATACATAAATTTATTATCTATAAAAATCCCATCTCAAAAAATATAAATAATCATCAACAAATCCATCAACTTAAAAAAAATTTGGTTAAAAGAAGTTTAATATATAATCATTCTTAATCTTCTCAATTCCTGATGAAATTCATAACACTTTTGAAAAAACACAATAAATAATCCTAATCTACAATATTTCTTAAAAATTTTATCAGATACAATCTATAAGGGAATTTCTTCAATAACTGAATATTCCAATTATTTTTAATATAAATCATTTTCATTCATTTACAAAGGTGAAATAAGATTAGTGTTTTAGACAATCATGAAAATATCTAACATATTAAACCAAAAAAATTATAAGTGGAAATTTCAAGAAAAAATGATTTTTGTCACAAGAATAACCTTTTAACAGATGACATGGGATCTTTTCCTGACCATTATTTATAATATTTCCCATTGATCTCATCCTCGTATCTAGTCTCCCACAAAATCTGTGAGACACAGTAAAATAAAATTGGATGATGACAAAAAGATGATTATGGAAAGCAATGAAATGAAAAACGAATGTCTAGTGAAAATCCATAACACACACTCATAAATATATAATTTTTTTCTAAAAAACATAATAATCTTTTAAAAAGGATTGATTTGATTTATTTTGAAAATATATCAATATTCCTGATAACTCGTTAGTAAGTAGATAAAATATATTTAGGTAACAGGGGACATAATCTTACATCAAGCACTTAAAGAAGATAACATGGGATTACTCGATTCTATTTGGGCCACCGCATTTCATGCTATAACAATCTTTTACGACACTATCTGGGCAACCCAATGTTTTTTAAAGGTCATTCATATCGCAATATTTCCCCCATATTAAAGTATAATGTCCTTGATTTTTACTATCTAGGATACCAAATGTTATACTAAAGTGGTATTTCTTGACAGAATATGGTCTTCCCCATGTTGAATTATAATTTACCACGTAATGACTAAACAATTTTTATACATTTAATAAATAATTTCAATAACTCTTTTAAGTTCATAAGAAAAACACATTAGGATATCCAAATACACATTCGTTTGGAAAACAATTATAACTGAATCCTTAGGCATATCATAAAAAATAACTTTCTAATAATTAAAATGTATATCTGCAAAATATTAATAAATAAATTAATTAATCATGATTGAGGTAAAATCAACTCATTCTGTAAATGTTTATAAATTATTACATCTATATTTTTTCTCGAAATGTCATAAATAACATACTCATCAAGAAATAATAATAACATAATTTTTTTTAAAAAGTAAATATTGAGTAATTATTACAATAATAAAACATAGGATAATAATCAAAACATTTTTGGATGTAATTTTAGACATCATATAAATAGATAAAGAATAAAATTTTATTGGTAACTTTGAAAATATAAATTATACAAAAATGTCTCTCATAAATACCATATCATTGAAGTGGGAATTAATAAAATGAATCAAACATGTTTATCCTATTTATTTCTACTAATAAAATGAAAATACAATATAAGATATTCAAAATAAATTTCACAAATATGTTTTCCACAACATAAACACAAACTGTATGATTAACCAAAATAATTCAAAATGGGTTAAGGAAATCCTTACTCTACTCTTCCGTTTAATGATAAACATTTTATGATCTTTTATATTTTTTTAGAGAATGCAATTAACTACTTCCAAAAATACATTGATAGATAAAATAAATTATATTATTCTTTTATAACATATTTTGAGCGTTTAATTAAAATTATTACATGATATTTATTGTTTTGGATGTGTTCATTCCATGGTTTCATGATCATTTCTGTAGAGTATATTTATCGATGTTCTTTTAAAATATGAATAAAAGGCTATAATTGGAATTAAATTGTATTAAAATTATTCAATATGTATGATACTAACATATATAATTTTAATTTCTTACCTGAGGATGATTCATTATATAAATGTTATTTATAAATGATTAGTTTAGTTGGAGGGTTTTCTGAAAATATTGAATTGGTTTCATCACATTTAACATAATGAGTTCATATTATTTCAAGTACGTGAAATATGGTATAAAATTCTGATTTAACTATTATTTAACAAGAATTACCCTTTTTAGACCATCCATAAATGCTCTGATGGTAAAAAACAATCTTTACCGAGATGGTAAAATGAAATAATTTTGACAATAGTTTTATTTTTTTAAATAAGATTAGATATAAAATAAAATGGATATTAGATATTAAATTATAAACAAATAATTATATAACTGATTATGGATATATATTTGTTGATATATTATGTAGGTGGGGAGAAATTTGATGATGAAGATAAAGTAGTAGAAGTACTTTGGGATAATTTTATACTGAATATCACTTCCTTTAAAGAGCCTTGAGTAGCATATATTTTGACATCGGATGAAAAATGTAACAATTATATGTGTTTATAGTGAGTAAGATAGATTTGGGATGATTTTTCAGGATATTCAATGACTGTGAGTCAAAATGGGGTAGTGTGGGTTGTATTTATACATCATGAGAATTGGGACTGTGTTATTAAAATAATGATAAATGTATATTAAAATCTAACATCTTTGAGGTGGAATTAATTTACATTTCTTTAGATGAAAATAAATATATAAAATTCTATTTACGGTAAATAAATACCACAACTACCCATTAATTGTTGTAGTTTTTTTGTATTTTATGAATATTACATTGTAACATTAACCCATATTATTTTTTTAATCAATTATATGGATAATTATACTTTTACAATAGATAAATTCTTATAAATAAAAATTTAATTTAATTCAAAATCTAATTTGTAGATTACGATTCAATATATGAAATCCAATTTATCTAATTCAATTTGCATAACATTCAATAATAGATTTACATTAATCTCACATAAAAACAAAAACATAATGTTTTAATGTGAAGTGTTCAATACATTAAAATGTTTTCAAATCCTATTTTAATGTGAAATTTATTCTAATGAAATATATTGGATTTATTGATTTATAATAGATGTTATTATAATTTTTTTAAAAATGAAATCTAATTTTACTATACAAATAAATTATATGATAATTCTGTTTTCAATTAAAAATCAATATTTTCCACTATTCATAAATAAAATAAATTTTGCTAATAAATTGATCAAATACACTATAAGAGATGTTATATATAACAATTCCAAACAATTTTTTTTTTCAAATAAAATATTAAATGTCATTATCTTTTAATTTCCAAATAAGTGCATCATTAAAAGGTGAAAAAATAGAACTTTAGGAAAATATAGATACATTTGAATAAAATTTGGCTTACTCTTATCTTAAGCCAATGAATCATATTGGAAGTGCTTATAAAAAATTGATTTAATTTAGAAAAAAACTTATTTTCATTAAAATATTTTAATAATTGTTATTTATTTAATTTATTAAGATAAAATGTAATTATGCACATAAAATAGTTTTTCTAAACATATCCTCTATATTCGATGGGTTTTTTATTTTGATTCAAAATTAATTGGTACCAAATAAATTATCTTTATAAACATGTGTAAACTATATTTTCATAAATAAACAATTTCATTTATTCCCATCATTATAATAACATGTGACGACTATCATCAAAAAATATTTCTACTTAGTAATTTGTTTACGCTCGAGGATGTGTATCTCGTATTATATTGTGCATAGTGTTTCATTTTTCAATCATAGTGTGTTACATTAATTGACTAGTAATGGATAAATTATCATGGAGTACTGTATTTTAATATCCTTTTAATCATTTTCCTTCCAACCTTGTCGATAAATGATTTCATTCTATTAGAAATAGTTATTTATGGAATGATTTATTTTGATCATTTTGTATTACTACTGTATTTTGATGGCTAATTTATCATATGAATTTGTGAATTTTTTGGAATAATATTACCTTGTCATTAACGATTTTTTTGGGTGTTTTCCTTTATATGGGAGGAATATCAGGTATATCTCTTTCAAGGTTATGTGCGCTATTTAAGTTGATTTTTTGGCATTAAAATTTCATTTTGAATTCGAATATTTGGGAATAAAAGATGATATTATATTCAAAACTGATTAATATATATAATTTTCCTAGTAACGTTTGTATATATTTGTTTTATATTATCCTAAATAGTAATTATATTCATTATCTATAGTAAACTGATATTGAAACAGAAATCTTATCATTGTATGTACAATTATAATGAACAAATTCTCACCTTGATCATTGCAATTTTATGGTTTTCATGAAAATAAATTTTGTTGACCATTATTTTTATTGTGATTATTGACCTCAATAACCATCAATAATTATGTACACATTTCATCCATGTCAAAATCATAACTTGCAATCAATTTTATCCTATATAGAATTCCAGATACATGTTGTTATATTTAGCCCTTATACAACACTTTCTATTTTTTTACTAGGATTTGTCATCACACTTTTTATAATGTAGGTTCATAACCAAAAAAAATTCATATTTCCAATCATTGATTTTTAGTATAATGATCGGGTTATGGGGACACGATTTTTTTAAAGAGGTAAGATATAACACCCCATGTTTTAAAAATAATAATATTAAATTTGATTGACTAAACAACATGAAACATTATAATTTAAAAAAGTATCAACTCGATAAAAAAATATGTATATAATTTTTTTGAAAAAATATTATAAAAAATGAATCAATTTTTTCAAATGTAATTTTAGTACTAAATGATATGTTTTCTTTAAAAATGGGTTTTATTGGTTTTCATTAATGCATTATTATAGGAAATTTTGGTAAATTTCCATAAAATTATTTAAAAAAATGAACATCATCTTGTGATCCAAATAAATAAATTATTGAAGGTCATAATTTGGGACTTTTCATAAAAATTCTATTTTTCAATGAATATTGAATAAAACAATTTTTTAGTAACTATGATTTCATATCAACAAATTTAGTATTTTAATTTCCCCCTTATAGTTTAATGTAATAAAAATAGATATTTATTTATATTTAATCCACAATACTGATTTTTAATCAACATTATATAGTATTTTAGTATAATAATAATTTTCTGCTTAAAATGTGTTTGTGAATTTTTTAATGTGCATAATGAAACATTGTTCTAATTATTTAAATTATTTAATAGAGAGTATTATTTAGATTAGGTGTGTAGATTATTTATACATAAATAATTATTTATATTCTTTCAATTATTAATTTTTGGCTTATATTTAATTTAAACACATCTTATTAGTGAAAAAATACACTTTTCAGGAACCCGCTACATTATCGCATCTACGAGTTTTTTTAAACTTATTTTATTTTAGATTTATAAAATATTTTATAAAAACCCATTTATTAAATAAGAAAAAAAAAATTTACTTCTGTGAATTTTTTATAATGTTTTAAATTTTTTTATTATTTGATGAATATTATAAAATAATGAGTATTTATTGAAAAATATATTTCTATTTAATTTATTTCTAATGATAAATATAATTTCATGTTATTTTTAAATTTATATTTGTATATTATTGCATAAAATAACCAAATTTAGGGAATTATAAGAAACTTCATATACACTTTTTATATAAAAACGTATTAAATATTTGAACATATTCCCTTAAAAAATCTGATTAGAAGTCACGTCATAGGGATTAATATTTATTTACTTTTATCTTTTTTGTGAATGGAATATTGATAAATGCATTTAAAAAATGGAATCCATATAATTTATAATATCTAATTAGTCTAAATTAATTTTTGACAAATCAAATTGTGAAAATATTACAAATTTATTATCACATTTAATGTAGAAATGGTGTTCCTCGTGGTTATACTAAAAATATAAGGTTAAAAATAACATATTAACACGTCTAAAATACATTTATTTCATTTATTTGACCATTTTTCTTAAATTTATCAATAATAGACAATTATTAACCATTAGGACTTGTAAATAACATGATATCACTCATTTAATTTAAAAACTATAAATTATGTCTACTCCAACACTAGTAAAAGGCTACCACATCTTCACTCCTCGTCACAAAATAAATAGACATTTTATTATAAAATAACTACCTAAATCAATTCCAAAATTACCATATATATCACGACCCATCCTCAGGGCTCGTGTCGTGGCTACCCCAAGCCCACCTTCCAAAAGCCAGTGGTTGGAGACTAGCACCAATGCGAAAATCCCAACAGAAAAGGAAGGTATTTCCTTTAAAAGTAAACAAAAACCACATAGTAAGCCAGCAGAAGTAAACACTAAGTAAAATTAGTACAATTAAGTGCGGAAAGTAAATGGGCTAGAATACAAACCCAAACCGAAAGTAAAGTACAATTGAAAAAGGGAGTACAACAACTGAAAAGTAAAGTTGTAGCGTCGAGCCGTCCACAAGAAGTCACACCTGAAGGGTGGATAAAGATAGCCTCCACAGCTCTTCGGGTCCAGCCGCCCACTCCGAGTATGTCCCGCCTAGTGGTCTACCTCCAGCTACCGACTGCTTCAATAGCCTCTACCACGATCAGCACTATATGTCGTCTGAATCCAACACAATGTAGTGTGGGAATAACCCGTGCAGGGGTGAGTATAATCTACTCAGTAGGAACCCCGAGACCCCCTAAGGTCTCCCAGAATCCAAAAAGGATAATCCACAATGGAAAAACATAATCACGAAGTAACATTTGACACTACTTAGGTATATGTCCATACATATACCTAAGTCATCAATTCCAGTTCGGCTCCAACATCCGAGGCGATGTTCGATCACGTCCACACAAGAGAGCACAACACAATCCACAAAGGAAATCAAGTCAATAATATCAATGATAATGATTGAAATTCAGGATTCAGCTGACACAAGTATACTTCTTCGTAAGATGATAGAGATGATCAGATGTAGCCACTGATTCATCTATGCCATCGGACCCACACAAGATCGATAGGTACTAACCCCCGCAATGACCTACAAAGTATCGATAGGTAACTAACCCCCACAATGACCCACAAAGGATCGATAGGTAACTATCCCCCGCAATGACCCACACAGGATCTGACCCAAACAGGATTGGTAGGCGCTGGCCCACACAGGACCCCTGAGCGCTGACCCACACAAGATCGGTAGCACTGATCCATATAGGGTCACTGAGTGCTGTAGTCGTCACCGTCGAATCCACGAAGGATTTCTGCACAGTCATCACCGATGTCGCCGTCGCAACCAGCTCTAGGGTTCCCGCACACAGCAAGCTTTTTCGGGAGGGTCCGCTCCCCGAGCTGAGGGGCTGATACATCAACATACACGTAGTCCAGAGTTGATGTATCCAAAAGTTCCTTATCGTCAACAAGAACTCAACGTCACAGACGGCGCGTCAATCGGACGCCCGGACTGAGAGTTATTGGCTTTTTATCCTAGGGGCTTGGTTGGTTTTTATGTCAAAACCAACCCAACCATAATCCAACTGCGTCCAACCCTCAAGTGGAGTAAGCCAAAAGGTCCGTATCACTAAGAGGAATCCAACAAGTCGACGACTCGTCAATCGGTCGTCTGAAGCTCAAGTTATAAGCATTTCCGCTTCGAGGGCCCGGTTGATTTCGTGTACGAACCAACCCATCCAAACCCAAAGTTCTCTGAAACCTTGAGTGTGATATACCAAAAAGACCGTCTCGATCCAAAGATCACATTGCAGCTGATGTTGCATCAATCTGAGGTCCACAGCCCATGTTATGGGCAAAAGACCATGAGAGGTCCGAAATAGGGTGTTCGGGCCCGGTCCGACCCTACCCGATATCCCCTGGGTCTGCCCGAAGCGGGGCGACCCGACCTGAGTCCGGGTCCAGCCCGCTTCGGTGCGGCCCGACCTGGGTGCTCTCGGACTGGCCAGGTGGCCAGGCGGCCTGGTGTCTCGGTCGTAACAGTCGAGAATAGGGGGTGTGGGTGTGTTACCTTAATTAAGGAGGGGGGGGGGGGTAAAGAAAAGAAAGAGTGGGGCTCTTGTGGGCCCCGCCTTACAAATATACAACCTAGTGGGTAGGATGTTGTGGGTCCCACTCCAATCACTTAACTTAGGTTAAAAAACATCATGTAAAATAAAAATTGGTCCAACATATTTATTTTATTTCTTTACTTAACCCAAAAAAATTAAAAAACACACTTGAGAAAACGCAACCCCGGAAAAGGTGTTTCTAAGCAATTACCGGCGCAGTGATTCCATCAGTGCCCTCAGAATTCGATTCCGAGCAATGGTTCAAAAGATAGAAAAACACGCTCGTTCGTTCACTAAACGTACCCGAGCTAAATTTAGAAAATGATTCCGGGCACACTGGGCCTCAGAATCAGGTGTCGTCAGAAAGAGTGTTCTTGTAAAATCCCACAGAAAAATAAGAAAAAATTTCCCTTTAATTTTATGGGTCTTTACAATATATCATCTTGAATTAATTTTTGGTGATTCAAGTTTTCCAATAATTTAATTTGGTGGAAACATTACGATGATTATAAGTACATGACCTTAATCATTAAACAATCATTAGTTCAAGTCAATAATTTTACTTTATTTAAAATTGAGGATGTTTTAATGTTCACATTTTTTATAATAATTAAATTACAAAAACATAAAAAAACATTAAATTAAATTTTACTCTTCCAATTAGTATCTATTTTCAACATATTTTAAATCATATAAAATAATCCGTTCTTTTCACATAAAATATCAATGACTTTAAAATTGTATTCTACCTTTACTTAACACATAATTAATCCCTGGGAAATAATATTTTAAACATGGGTGAGTCCAAAATAAAATTATCGAGAAAAGAGAAAAATTGAAGTCTTGCGATATAATGAAATCTCACATGACTTATTTATTTTTCATAAAAAACATTTTCACATGAATAAATAAAAATAGAACCCATAAAAAGAAATTATATCAATTTTGGGAACACATATCATAATATTCATAATAACCATTCCATACCATTTTATTTTAAATAACAATAAGTCTAGTTTTCAAAATTATCATTTTACAATGCATTATAGATCTATAATGGAGATAACCCTTCATAAAAGATATATCGATGTCAACTGGGATAACTAATGGGAATCAATCAATCGTATAGTCAATATTGGGCTCACCCATTTATCACGAGCAATAATGGGGATCACCCAACTGTATAAGAAACATAACTCTCACTCCTTATCTATATTGGGGAACAACCTTTCATATAATCTATATCAAACTCACATGTGGCATATAATTCTTAAGTACAATTTTATGAATAAAAATAATTCATTAGAAACTAGTTATAAAAAATGATTATCAATTTATAAACTGGTTAATATATGGAAGTTAAATAGTCTTTTAATCATGATTAACTTGAAGATGTTAAGCGGGTTACATAACAATATTTAGGATACATTTCGTACTCATGGAATCAAAATAGGTTCAATAAGAATTTCATTGAAATAATATAAATCCATCCAGAGAAAGAATAATGATTTTATAAATATGAAAAACCCTATTTAATTAAAAACATCATGTGTTTTTGATATTGATAAATGTAACAAACATTTAATGATAATTAAATACATTATTGAGGAAGATAGCCATTAAACACTCCAATGTGTCCCCTAACACAATGAAAATTTTGAATTATAATCCCCTTGATGCAATAAAATTTAAAATAAAATAAAATTACATTATAATAAATAAATTCATTATATGACATGTTAAAGGGGATGTATATAATAATTATAAATGCTGGTGGGTGTATAACATAAAAAAATGCCTCAAAAAATCTAGATTGATATAAAGACCCTTACTATTAGACTAACATCTCACATGTGACTTTATTATACTTAATAATAAACATGTATTAATTATTTTCAAACATGAAAAACTTCTCTAGTTTTATCACTATTTTAATTACACTTCAAATATTTGTTCATAAAAATAATTAAACAATTAACTTTATGTCTGGTGTTTTGACCCTGTTTCAGTTGTGTGTCCAAAACTGCTTTTGTAAACCAACTAAGGTCCAAGGGGACCATCATAAAACATATTCATAATAAAAATCCTGAAATAATTATCATGTTTCTACATTGAATCAACAATACAAATTTGGTATTTTTATGTAGCCACTTTTTGGTAATGTGGAATCCATACACAATGATCCATTAGTTCAAGCACAACCCTTATCAATTTAAAGAACTACTCACCATGTACATAATTAAAAAAAGGTAAAAGATAAATTCAAAAATACCACCCTTATCCACCTCATACCATGATTTTACCCCCCTTTAACCAAAAAATAATCATCCATTGTAGGGAGACTATGAACAAAGAGAGGAGGTCCGGTTATTGCTTTCCACCTTCATTAATATCATTATAATCATTATACTCCCCATTAAAAAATATAACCATAATATTTAAGTGACTCCAAATTCATTCAAATCCAATACCAAAATTAATAATCCATTAAACATCAACTTCATCATCATCATTAGCCTTCGAGAAATCATGATATCTTCATGAAAAACATGGTTAGATGCCCTCACAGTAGAGAATGATAAATTGAAAAAAAATCAATCATATTAAACTCTTTAAAGGTAACATTGTGCATGAAAAATTATAAACAATCCATAGAATAAGAATCAATCCCCAATTTCATAGATATTTTTACCACTGAAAGTCACCATCTAAAAAAATAGAAATATAGAGCCAACATCAAATAAGGAAACCACAAGAATGTAAAATTTTTATAAAGGAACCACCATTCTCACCAACTATAAAATCAAACTTCTCCCTAATCACATCCCATAACAACTATGGTATCCATTACACCTGACCAAACTAGAAGGAAGTAAAGGACCAGAGGTCTAGGGAAGGAAGGTGATGCATAAATGGGGAAAGGTAAAATAAATATGTCATGATAATTAAAGGAGGAAATTGGGGTTGAAAACATGTTGTAAAATATAAAAAAGGTTATTATTAAGAATTGTTGAATAAACCATTGAGTTATATGAAATAAGAGTCCATGATTGATATAAAAGAAAAATGAACAAAATAAGCCAGAACTGAGACAATTGAAGGAGTTCTGCTGCAATCATCCACCATAACCTCACATATTTTTACTTATCCAATTCAGAATACATTTATTTATTGTGTGAATTTTTAGCATCACATTGAGGATGTGGTAGTCCACAAGTCCACAAACAATTTTATCATTTTCCAATAAAATAGAAGACGTGGAATTTTGATATATATAATAATTATAGAACTACGAAAAAAAATGTTAATATCATAAATATATATATCATGTCAAATAGTATGAACATTATAATTTCCAACCATAAGAGGTTTTAATAGAAAAATGAAATACATTTTTTAATATGGTGGTAGTATGCCGCACACTAGAACAATGATTTAATTACAAATTATTTTTTATTTTTGGGTATATATATGGGGAAATATTAAAATAACAAACTATCAGTATATTTATGAAACTAATTTTATTGTATAATCATCTAAAAAAATTATTGGGCGGTGGAATCAATTTAAAAAATGATAATGTTAAAAATATTACATCTTATTCGTGAAAATTTGTTTTTTTACAACAATCATTTTTCCTGGTATGATTTCATCCGGATGGGGAGCATATAGGATGAGTTGAGGGAATATAATGACTTATTTTGGAAGGTTATTTGATGATCCGAAATTATATAGAGGTTTTATGAATGGGGTAGAGTGAGTTTCTCTTTATAGTGTACATGGAGTTGTAATTTTGTAAATACGAAATGAAAGAGACAAATGGGAGTTCACACTTACATAATGTCCCTAAAAAAATTTTAAATTATATAAAAGATGGAATATGATCTAAATAAGGCTAGATAATCAATTTTGGAATTCTTTCTACATCATTTTCTGTTAAGGATAATGTTTAACAACTATGTAAACTCATATTTACCTTTATCCCTATAATTAAATTTAATTTCGTTCAAAAACAATTTAGGAGAAAAACCACGTTCAAAAATATAGTAATAAAAAATTATTCAGAATCCAACTACTGATTTTTTTTTTTCAATTTTAAAATCATTAATGTGTTAAAATATATTTATAATTATCCCCGCTAACAGAAATGGAATGCTAATTTTTAAGGTAAAAAATTTAAATGTTTTAAATGTTTATATATCCAATTAAAATTTGAAAATGACTCAAATCAAAAGTATTAGATTACCTAACATATGTTTTATATAATTAATGATTTAAAACAATTTGAAATGTTATATAATAATATAAATTATTTAGGCATAAAATAAATTTTCTATTTAAAATATAATATTTAACAATATTCTTCAAATCATGTGACATCATAGTAAAATATCAAAAATTCACCCAAATTAAATTTCTATATTCAAATTTAAAAATTAAGGTATATTTATTCAAATAGATTTTATGAATTTTTTAAATTTTTTTTCTAAAATAACTTTTCCATTAAAATGGTATAAAACGAACTTTTAAAAATATATATTGTTTTGTGCATAAAATTTTATTATTCTAGACTTAACAAAATAAAAAATATTAGATGAAATCAAATATATTTTTTTAAATATATAATATATTAATTCCATTAATATTTTTATCAAATATTGATAAATTTAGTTTATTAAGATGAAACATTACTCTTGTCGTACAAATATTTTTCATAAACACACATCATTTAATTTCAAGTAGACTTCATTTTCATTTATCATTAATTGGAATCAAATGAATTAATTTTATAATAATTTATAAAAAATATTCCCATATTTTAGTTAATTTCAATCATTCCTGACATTCAAATCGGTAGGTGATAACATTCATGGTGAATAAAAAATAATATTATATCATTGTCCTATAAGACGCGATCTTGTGTATAACATACATCATCAATGGAAGTAGATGTTTCATACAACAATTGATATTCACAGTGTTTCATGTAATGTTAGATAAAATATGTATTACATGAAATAAACTATATTAAAAATATTTTTATAATTTGAATGAACACATTTTAAAAAATCTCCAGTATGTATTATGATACCCCCTTAAAATAAATCTCTCACTCAAAATTCTTCTGTTTCATGAAAGTATATAAAATTTGGGAATTACATTATTAAAATAAACATTGTAAAAATGAAATAAACATTGCAACCCAGAAAAACGGAATGTGGGAATGTTATAAATAAAATCAAGTTATGCATAACAATGTTTCTATGTAGGGAGAACCTAGGTTGGAATGAAGAACAAGATTAATAAATTATAGAGAGTGTTTGAAGTCAATTATCATAATTATTTGAATGTACAATAAAATGTTATGTTAATAAAAATGATAAATCCTTGATGGTTAAAAAATATTATTCATCCTAATTCATGGTAATAGTATAATAATTTTGTTTCATGATCATTTTCCTAGTGTTGAAGAATTACTATAATATTTAAAAAATGAGAATAAGGAGATACACTTACATGTTTAGTAGAACTCATCCATTAATAAATTTCTAAATCATTGTCATGTATTTCTCAAAATAATTACTATCTATGATAAAATTTCATGAATGAAGCTCTATAATCATCTTATAACAAATTTGATAATACTCAAAATGAGAGATATACATTCCTCCTATCAATTGATGTTATCCAAATACAAATTTGTTAGCACATATTATGATAATTAAAGCATTCAAGTGGTTAGATAATACATTTATCTCTAAAGTTAAATTTTGATATCCATGATTACAACTAAATCATTTAAAAGATATATAGCTCAAATTGTCAATAAAACCATTAAACTTATTTCCACACATGTAGTGGATTTCTTCCTCAAATAATGTTTAAAGAGATTCCTCAAAAAAATATATAAATTAAATTATTTCTTCCAAAGGTATTTCCATAATTTATATATGTTAAAATGTGATAACTAAAACATTGTAATTATGATAAATTTTTTAAAAATATTGGGGTCCGTAGAGCTATCACCACTATACTAGATGAACCAACATCAATAGTAAAAGTAGTAAATTATTTAACCAAACCATTTTGAATACAACCATGATGATTTACACCTTAATTATGTTTATTAAGACACACAATAGCATAATTAACTATCAGATTTCATATTCTACATCTTACTATTGACATGATTTCATGTATTTTTTTATGGTATTGTTCATTACTATTTTCCATCATGTCACAAACCATGGGTCCAAGCATACCACACTCGTAATAATTTAATTTTCTAAGCATTCATTCCCAAAATTAATTTTACCACACTTGAAACAGATACATGGATTACAACCATAACAATTAGTTTGTTTCTTCTATATCTCCATCCACATTTAGCATTTCCTTATGTTTTAATATATTATAACAAATGTTTCACAAAAATCAATATCAACATTATCATCACAATAAAACAATTTCTCGTAATATTTAAATTATCATGTGGTCAATGATCTTCATATTATTGATATTAATTATAAGAAAAATATATTAATTTTAATACAACTATATCAAATAAATTCAATAATATTTCTGGAATATCATTTGATGTTTAAATTAAATTCTACCATAGAAACATCATATTTTTTAATTTACAATAGAAATTTTTTCTCCATCCTAATCCAAACAACCATAGGGAGATATTTTGAAGGAAAATATCCATACGTGATACCCATTAAATGAAATCATGAACATCATTATCCCTAATTATCATAATCAAACAACACCATTTAATGGATTCACCACTAAAATGGTAGATGGAATGAGTTACCCTTTATTGTATTAAACATCACATGACATAAATTATATTCAACCGAAAATTGGTCCATCCTGAATCTATCACATTTTCACATGATCCATTGAATGATAGGGAATTTTTATTCTTAAATTTCTACACTATATTAATGTTCTTTCATGATAGATTTTATTACTCCCTATAATAGATACCACTAAAATTTATAGCTTCTGTAAACTGATCCATTATTTAAAATAAATTGTTATGATCTAATTCAAATTGTCTTATGATGTTTAATTGGAGGAATATTTGTCTCTTGATACATTTAAATTAATGTTTTCTTATTTACTCTATGGAAACCCACTACGAAAAAACATACTTTAGTTGAAGAGGATTATAAATTATAAAATTATACATAATTTACAATTAACTATAATGGAAAAAATTTAATGGTGATTCTATTAACAGTATCCTGACCACTTATATTATTTTAATATTCCATTAATACCCATATTAGGGACCTATGATTACTAATTCCCTAATAATAATTTTAGGTGAGGAATTTCACCTTCTTTAATAGAGAGGAAAATTTTCTTTTAGAGTATTAAATGATAATTTATAAATCATACATAAGAAATCACAAAATAGGAGATAAAAATTTTTAATCAATAATAAATTTCATGTAATATAATATGTTTATAATAATTCATGAATTATTAACATACTGAGTCACAAATAATTACAACATGAGTTCTTTTTTTACCTTACACATCATTTCTGAACATTCTAAAAAATGTTATAGGATCACATTATTAGTAAGGTATATAAAAATAAATGAACCTGTTAGTCCTGTGAACACATGAAAAATCATATAATTTTTACCTTATATTCAAATAAAATTCTTCACATGAATAAAACCATAAAACGGGAACCATGATAACCCATAGCGAGAAATTGAACCTATTTTTGTGACTTAAAATTTCATGTTTATAAAACCCATTTGAAACTCAATTAATTGAAGTAACCACAAGGTTAACATCCATAATTATCAGTTCATAATAATTTATTACTGTATAATGGGAATAATACTCCATATATGCTATATAGGGACCACCCATGAGTTATAATGGTTCTCAACCCTTCAAAAAGTTTATATCAAGCTCATCCTTTTCTTATGAGCTATAATGGTGGTCAAGTCTTCAAATAATCTATATCGAGCTCTCCCTTGGACTATAAAATAAATCAGCACTTCCTATAAGCTATATTGGGATCACCTATTTCATATAACTATCATATACCATTTATTGAATAAAATAGATTCATCATAAATCTAAAAGAATTAATAATTATTAATTTATAATCCAACAAAACCAGGTAAAGTAAATGTTATTAATTTTAATGTAATGGTATCATGATTAACCAGTTTAAAAAATATGGGTTATATATCAACCACATTAAAACAAGGTTAACCCATGGAAAATAAATAGGTTCCATAAATATATCATTAAAAAAATAATAATCCATTTCATAAAAGAATGTGTATTATATAAATACAAAATATCCTTAATGGATGATATATAATTATAGTTTTTGATGTTAATGAGTGGAAATATATTTAAATGAATAGTAAGTACATTTTTTAGGATTATAATATTATAAAATTTGGATGTATCAGACACCACATTGAAATATTTGAATCATATTCTCCATGAAGGAATAATATTTAATAAAACCTTAAATTACATTATAATAAATAAATTAATTATATGATATGTCAAATGGACTATAAATATCGCTAATAAAATAAGTTGGGTTTATAACATAAAAAAATGCTCTTTAATAAACTATTATTTAGATGAATTCCCTTACCTTGAATCTAACATGTCATACATCTCATTATCTATATAAATAATTATATTTTATTATTTATTTTCATTTTTTAAGAACAGTGTTAATCATTATCATTAATTTAATTAACTTATTAATTTTTTTTTAATTATTGATATTAATAATGTAGGTCTGGTGTTTTGACCCAATTCTTTTAATGCGTCAAAATCGACTATGGGTAGGTGACTAAGGTAAATGGGTTCATTATTAAAACCTCTCTATAATAATAATAATGATATAATTATAATATTTAAAGATATAGTATTCTATTAAAACCATTACTCAAATATGTTTATAAAAAATGAACTAACAATAAAATTTGGGTGATGTTAGGTCGTACACATGCATGAGTAATATTCCAATTTTTCAATGATTGTTATGGGGAAAAAGGTAAATTATATTAATATTTATCGAATTATATTTATATCATAAATACCAAAATATTTATAAATAAAAACATATATAATTAATTCACTTCATGAAATTGAATCACATCGCTTCAACTTCGTGGTAGTCCACATGTGAATGAATGACATTATACATATTTTTTTATGTAAAAAGTTAATAAAGAAAATGAAATATTATATTAAACAAAAGGAAGTAATTTCCTTATTATTATATATATTTCTTTTTTTCACATTGTTACATTTGACATATCCATAATGAATTACATTTAATGTGTGAACTTGTTACATCATTTTGAGGAGGCGATAGTCCACATGACCAGAACAGATGTTATCATATTAAAAAAATGTAAGGAATGATGAAATAAATTATATAATAATTTCATACGTAAGAAAAATTTAAAAATATCATATATATCATGAAAAAATAATTCCATTAAATTTACCAACTAAAATTGGTTTTACTGAATGAATGAACGACATAGTTTCATAATGTGGTAATCCCCTGCTTGCATGAATCATGATTTCATTTCTAATTAGATGGGGGTTTATATAAATATAGGTATAATAAATAAAATAACAACCAATTATTATAGTTAGTATACTTAGTTTATTATGAAATATTTTAATAATAATAATTTAAATGTTTTATAATGAAACAGAACTAAAGTTCTCATTGAATAATGTTACCCCTTCATCTGGTAACTCATTATGGTTTTTAAAAAAGGTATTTCATGGATTTATTTGAACCCAAAAAAATATATTAGGATGATATAATAGATATTATGAGAATAATTGGGAAGGGTTTTTAGAATACAAAATCATTGAGATTTGTGATGAATGAGGGAGAGTTAGTGACATTTTATAGTGGAGGACGAGTTTTATTCTGCTGAATTCAACAACATAAAATGTTTTGGGTGGTCTTCAATAAATAATGTGACAAAAATATTATAAAAAATTCAATGAATGTGGGGACAATGTCAATATATGTCCTTAAAAAAGGTTTTCGAAATGTTTATAATATTTTTTTGAATTATGAATAATGTTTCACCAATGTGTAAACATATTTTTACCTCAATAACTATAATTAATTATAATTCTTTCCCTAATATTTTTTGCCCAAAAATATGATGAAAATAATTTAAATTTTGAAATATTATTATTTATAGAATTAATAAAATTTTAATAATTTTAATAATTTAATTTTAATAATTTAATTTAAAATTAATCTTGTAAATGTGATGAAAGTGTCTGTCTTAATAGCAAAAAGTTCAAATGTTCGAAATGATTTTATATCTAATTTTTATGAAAATTAGATTTAAACTACTTATATATTATGAAATTATATAAAATTTATCTATTTATAATTTAGAACCAATCAAATATATAACAAAACAATAATTATTATTTAGATGAAAATTCTATTTAACAAATAAAATCAAATATTGTCATTATTCATCAAAACATAAATCTTCGAAGAAATTGACTAACAATGTCAACATTAGAAATTTTGATATAACAACATCCAAATTTTATGATTATTTTGTGAAATATAAATTATAAATGTGTCAAAATACAGTTTTAAAATAACAACATCATTAAAAATAAAATAACAATATTTTAATAATAATCTATAATTTGTGAAAAAAATGGTTTGTCCTAATGTTAAGCTGATCAGACTTATTATATGAATTTCTAAATTGTTGAATTAGTATATAAAAAATATATTTAAATTAATATATTTATCAAATAGTTATTATTTTAATATCATTAGATACAACTCTATTTTGGTCACAAAAATAGTTTCTTAAATCAATATCTTTTAGATTTAATTGATCATTAGTTTCATTTATAATAAATTGGTAACTAATGAATTAATATTATAATAATTTTTATACAATAATTTCATAATATAATTAATATCACTATATTTATCTATTCCAAAATCTAGTGGATAAATATCATTGTAAAAAATAAAATTAATATTATTCCATTATCCTCTAGGACTCATGATTTTCTTGAACATTAGATAGGAAAAAAACTTGGTATAGCTGGCAAAAAAAGATAATCATTTTTTCAGATTTGATGTAAGATAAACAATGTTATTTGTATAATTAAATATATTATATAATTTAAATTAGTATTAAATATTATATTTGAAAATATATATGGATGTTACAAGGATTCCCAAAGAATAATTAATGTTCTTAAATGGTTATTTTCATGTTAATACATTCACACCATCCATATATTATTATTTATAAATTATCATATGAAAACATTGTAATATCAAATGTATTGGAATTTTTTTATTATAATTTATCAACCTAAAAGCATATCCACTTCCATTAAATAGGTTATGAAATCCTCATTTTTCAGTACCATAGACTATCACCTCATGAACCGATGTCTTTTCATTTTCCCTGAACATAATTCATTACATTGATTTAAAATGGATATTTAATTTATATATATGATATATATAAATTAATTATAAATATAAATTAATTATATAATATTAATTATTTTAATTTAAATTCAATAGGGGATAGAGTATCAGTTTTAATTTTTACGATGGACTACAGCCAGACGAAGCAATATGACTTCTTTCATCAAGGAATTAAATGGAATACATAAGGGGAGGTGTTATTGAATATATTTTATAAAAATAATATAATTTTAATACTAAAAACATAATTACTTTTTTTTTATATAATATATGATTTTATTTCTTATCTAATCACACATTTAAAAAGTTATAATTTCATTCATGTACATGCAGACAACTACCTTTAAATAGTGATGCGACTCTATATTATTAACCAAAACAAAATAAGGATATATATAGTAATATATAATTAAATAATATGGTATTTATGATATAGTTATAATTATGAAACAAAATAATATTACTTTTCCTCTTCCATAATGATATATAAAAAATGGAAATGATACTCAAGCATATGCATGGCCTACCATCTCAATAATCCTAAAATTATTTCACATTATATAAAAACCATTCATGACTTGATTTAATTTTATTTATGAACAATAAGTATTATATTTAATTCATTACTATTATTCTAAATGTGACGGAATTCTATAATATTTATATAAACCAGAACATTTGTAGCTTATCATGAGATATAGAACATGAAAATTAACATCCCAAAATAGATAATAGTGAAATATTTTTAATGAAATGATTATATAGGGATCAATAATGGTGTTAAAATTATTAAACGTTTACATAATAAGTTAATAATATGTTTAGATAAAGTATAAATAAGTTTTAAGATGATCTTCCGAAATGAATCATATGGTGTGGTTTTCTTGTCTCACTTTTATATCACTAAGATATATTCCATAAACACCACACAATTTTTTGTAGTGTATATACTACCTATGAATATGTTTCTTGATTATATACCATAAATTTATGATAATTTTAATATTTAATGTCGGATATATAATTGATCGGGACAACGATTAAAATTTTTACACTCTGGAAATTTTTTCTCTCAATTTTCCTTCTTTGAGATGTATCTTATCTTATACTCAAATATTATTTTATAATAATTATATAGTACTCATAGGACTAGTTATTTCAAAAATATTTTTATTTTAATGATATTAAAAAATTCATTTATTTTAATTCTTTCATTGGGATTATGATTTAGAATTATAAAAGTTGTAAGAGTCCATTGTTATAATCTTATCATTAAACGTGACTATATACGATTATCTATCGAATTATGAGATATTATGATCCAACAATACAAAACTTATTATTTTATTATATATGTATATTCATGATATTTAAATGTAATATTATCATTTTATCAAAAACTGGTAGTAAAAATTGTTGAGGTGTTACTTATGAAAAAAATGAATTTATTACACTATTAGTTCAAATATCTATTTTCATCCAATGTTTATTGCTTAAAATATTTTTAACAATGTTTCAATCCATTTGAAAATTAATTTTTAAATACAATATAATCATTATTGTCTTTTTGAAAAAATTTATAAAAAAATCATATCAATTTCTAAAAATCCACTTTTATAATATATTTTCTATGAAATAAGAATGGTCAATACAGTATTTAAGGAATTACAATTCAATGTGATCATCATTAATTTTAATCATTCATTTATTTTTTACAATGTTACTTTCAAATAAAATATTTTTTTTATATTCTAGAAAAATTTTGGTTTTAAAAACTATTTTCAAAGTAGTTGACACTCAAAATATAACAGGATTTAAAAAGTTGAATTTTAAAAATAAAAGGACATTATACATAGGAAAAAATTAATGAAATTTAAATTATATTTCAATTTATCAATGTCACCAAACCATGTTGTTACTTATCCTCCACTGGGTATATTTTTTATTAATACCATCTTGATTATATAACGACCCATAATTCTATCAATGAAATTTTTCTTTAGTATAATTTTTCATATAGTATATATCACATAAATTATCTTAAGTAACAAAAAGAAAATTTAAATCAACAGTGAAAAAAATAATAGGTATTTATAGAAATTATGGTACCTAAATGATGAAAAAGTATCAATACTTTTGTAATTGTAATGTGACCATTATGAAAATTAAACAAGCTAATAGAATAGTATCCACACCTATGAATGTATATATATAGTTTTTCCATAATATTAATGAATATATGATATAATTATAACATAGTATAAGTATGTTTTTCTTTGAAAATGATATATTTTATTAGAAACATAAATGTTGATTTTAAATTTTACAATTAATATATTTAATTAAATTATAAGTCATTTTTAAAAATTGTATTGATATAATAATTTTTTGTTTTCTTTTGATAAATTTTTTTGGATATCTTAATTTGTATTTCAATGTCTTATAAAATCAATTAAAATTTCTAAATAGGTATTTGTCGACTAAATTATTATTTTAATTACAAATTACATTTATCACATGTTGAAAACTAATTTCATTAAATTGAGTCCATTTTTTAATTTTATATTTCCAAAAAAATTAGAGTTATTTATTTTTATTTTTCTATTAGTGTTGAAATATTTAGTTAATACAGAAATACAATAATTTATTGTATATGCTAAATAGATTAATTAATGAGTCATGGATAATTATTGAATGATGTAATAACCATTTTCTATAACTCATATGACATAGTTAATATATTTTGTTAAAAAATTAAATACTATTCATATTATTGGTCAAAAATAATAAACAAGTGAATAAAATAATAAAACACTTGTCTCCTCCAATATAAATACCACCCCTAACCACATTATCTGCAAACAACTAAAAAAGATTAAATCATATCCAAATTCTATCAAATAATCATCCCAAGTCCACCCCCATATCTAGGATCACCTTTTAATAACAAAATTCATAATCTCATGTTCTACAATGAGTTTCTTGTGGATAATAATTCAAGAGGTGAAACCCTCTTAATTTTTCTTTTAATTTCTTTTTACTTTATTTCTTTTTATTTTCCTCTTATAATATAACATTATCTAAGAGACAACTTAAATAAATTTTCCATTATATAAGATAATGTTATTGGGGTATTGGTACATCCCATTATTATTTCTCTCACTCATACATTTTTATTAAAATTATAACATCATCCTTAATGTGCTAATTTATCGCATTCAAGGACATCAAGTTTTCAATTTCCATTACCCATTTCAAGGCTCAACATAAAACAATTAGTGTGGATAGTCCATATTATAGTATTTTTATGAAAAAGAAATTTATTTTTAAGGAAGTTGTATATATAAATATATATATAATATTACATGAAAAAACAAAACTACTTCATGATTATAAATTTTTTTTTAAATAGTCTAAACAAGTATCATTAAATTTTCATCAAATTAAGAATACCACATTTGAATAAAATGTAATATAAAAAAAATTAATATTATATATGTTCATTAGTAACATATAATATCATTTTTGGAATTTTTTCCATTTTTACATGAAAATCTATTCAAATATTAAAGTGAACTGGTCATGATAACCAAGGAAACGAATGTTCCCAAATGATTAAATTGTATCTCATACCACATAAAAACTGTCTTGAATAAAAATAATAATATATTAATAAATCCAATAAATATAGAAAAATATCTGAAATAATAAATTATTATATTTAATTTGATTATCCATGACATTAATTTCATTTTCATAACACATTGACACATTTGGAAAGAGATTCTCTTAGAACCCCAATTTTATCCATTGGGCTCCACATTATATCTTTTTTACAAAATTTGATTTTGGTTTCATGTTGTTTAATTGTCTACATAATCATCAAAATATAGTATACATTATGATATATAGCTTTTAACTGTTAGTTAATTATTCATAAAATAATGTAATAGTTTGTTTAAATGGCTAGGTCCATTATATATTTATTTTATAGATGTAATAAAATATTTTTAATGATGTTGATATGAAACTCATTTCTATTCCTTGGGTTAATAATGTTACAAATATATTTCAGTTGAACATATTTCCATTCCACAGGTTAAACAAGCTATTAAATGTGTAATGATTGTTTTCAGTTTTATGATTACATTTAATCTCATTTTACATTAATAATTTTGTGGTTCATTGAAATTACTTATATGATGGGGACGCCTCGATAGAAATTTGTGGTCCTATAACAACATATACAATTTGGTGACCCAGGTTTCTCATGGAGAGCCTATTATTACATAAATATTATGGTGGCCTAGATTGTGTGGGTTGATTCCACAACATCTTAAATGATGGATTCACCCATAAAGATATCCAATTAATTTGGTAATGATTACGTCCTTCAAAAAAAATTATAAAAAGTTGGCCTTATGGTTTTCCAATTGTATGGTTTTTGTCAGTTTCCTATAAAGTTGATCTCCCAAAAAACCAAAACATTCTATAAACGTTTTCAACTCGATAGTCATATCTTCTTCAATTAATAATGATCTCACATGGATCATGATTATTCATTATTATTATTCTTACCTATATTATATATTTTTCCAATGTTTTTATGATTGACTATGCATGTATTGTTGTGTATGAGTAATTGTTTATTATTTTATCACACACTCTGATTATGTAATAATACACATATTCAAATGTTATGTTCATTAATATAATTCACTTTCAAGGGTTTATATTTAGATTTATTAGGATTATGACCTCACGTATCATATATTTATTTTTTAATAGGATTTATTTAATGATATAAAATGAATTTTATATATTAGTAATTTCATATGGATGAAGATGATGACTTATAATGAAATATGAAAACGAAAGTTTATGATGGTGAAATTCTATTTCTAAAGACATGTGTAGTTTTTTGTAGGAGTGTCTAAATTCGATAAAAACCAAAACCTATATCAACCATAAGAATGTAAGTGATCCAATCTTTAATTTTTAATGTTTTAATATTTGAATGGAAAACATTATGTTACATTTATCGGTATTAATAAAATTTTTTAATACATACTATTTCATAATGAGATCCAATCGTGCATGACATGTGATATTATACCCTTCCATCATATGAAATGAAAAAAATATTACTGAAGTTAATGTTTTACTTGATGTCTTCTTGTAAAATAGTATGTAGTTTTTCGTAACAATGTAACATAGATAAATTTAATGTTGAAATTGTCAATTTTATTCAATAAACATAAAATAATAATGAATTATGATTTATAATATGATATATAAATTCTTAAATTTCAATTAATTGAAAAAATTTAATGTTTATCATGCATACATACAAATTTCTACATATACAAAGCCATGCAATCCATTTTCCATTACCACATTTCATGGAATCTAATATTGATAAATTTAAAAAAAATTATATATATATATATATATCATATAATACTTATTTGATGAAATTTAATTATTATTTATCTTTCATTCATCATAACTACAAAAATGAAAAAATTTGTTTAATTGATACATATGTCATTTTTTCTCCATTAGGGGTGTATATAAATATTTTATCTCCACATATTTTGTTTAATGACCTAATAAATCTCAAGGGATTGGGAGTAAAACAAGTCATTACTGGGCCATAAGATACATCCCCATGATGCCAAACGGTACAAATAAATTCCAAAGGGTTTCAAATACATTTGAGTAATGATTTACCCTTCTAAAAAATAAACCAATAATCCAAAAAACCATAACCAACCCATTCACTAAAAGATTCATAAACAAATGAAAGAAAACTAAACAACATCTTGTATCTCAAAACCACCCCAAAGAGTGCAACATAGAAAGACCAATCCAGTACAATGTCAACAATAGATAAACAACATTAGACTCATGAGACCACAAGACCCCATGATCTATAAAATCGAAGCTCCACAATCACAGAACATTCCATGTAGCTAGTGGTGGTGCTAAAAATGTAGGAAATGTTACCTTATCCCATGTCCCGAAAAATAGGTTTTTTAAATGAACCAAGGTGACATAGCATGGGTGAGTATAACACTATGTAGGCTTTCACCAATGACAACTGTTCTCACAAAACTATGATAGAATAGGTTGAGAATTATCTTAAGAAGTTTATACAAAAAAATTGTCCAAAAATGTTCATTATAAAATACAGACAAGTTTGAAAATAAATATGTACCAAGTCCAAAAAAGGTAAATAAAACCAATTTCCATTAAGATATTTTACATAAAATAACAAATCAATTATTAAAAAAATTCTTTTTATCATTTTGGAATACCCATTCTATAGATCACAAAAAACTCACACATGAATCCTTCGTTTGACAGTTCGATACTCATGAGTTGTCTCACATACAATTGCCTAGTTTCCCAATGACACATGCCCCTAATTCAAAGTCACACAAAATATACCACAATGATAAACTTCCTTTATTTGGGGGAATATCAAACATGAACTGACATAAAACCCAATTTATGTCAAATCCATTCCAAATAAACATTTCAAACAATTTCAATGAAACAATATTTTATTGAAATCAAAGAAAAAACATATTACAAAACAAATATTACATTTCAATAAAACATACCCTTTTATTGATAATATATACTCAAATCCATTTTCCACAATTCATGAAAATCCCCTTATAAAAATCTATATTTTCAATTAATGATTTTTTTTCAAAATAACCAATTTAATAGATTTCTGAAATTTACCATACCATCAAAATAGAATGTTTCCAACCATTCATAACCATACAATTCATGATCTATTAATCACAAGGAAATCAATTTGAAAGAATTACAAACTATTCTACTAAGAGAAGTCAAGAGTGAATCCTACTACCACGTAGGTTTTGATGACAACTACACTGAATGAAGAACACACAAGGCATTTTGTTTGATTCTATAAGAAACTGCACTAGAACTATTATCCTAGAATGATCAAGACTGAAAAAATCATATATGGAATACACTAGCCTAGAGTTACCCATAACTGGCATAGATCTTAGAAACCATGATATGATGAGAGTTAGATCTAAGTAGATCTAAGAAATTGATCATGAATGAATAAGATCGATTAAATACCTCAAAAATATGACATCAATTCACTAAGGGAAGCCTTTGGATCGACTAAAAATGCATGGGTTAGGTTCCCAAGCATTCAATGGAGTGTAAACCCAAATTAAGGTACATTTGGGTGAAAATGAGAGAGTTATGAAGAAACAAGTGACATCCTATTTTTAAGGAACTCATTCTTACTCCCACACAGTTTACTGCACAGTTAAGCAAATCATGCACTAACTGGGCGGAAGCCACATCTCAACCAGATTCCCCCTACACTGTCTCCCAAACCATGATCTAATAGTGTTTTATCTACAATGTTCAAGAGCACCACTATAAATGGTTTGGCCTCACGTTTAATCAAACTGTTTGCCGCATGTTGAACCTCCATTTTCCTAAAAAACACTTCCAATGTTCTACCGACTCTCCCATCCATCACTGTTGAAATTTATAACTATAAAAAGTATCAATTAAGGATTACATAATAGAAACTGGGGGAACTATATTTTCCCCACCGTTTTTGTTTCCATCCGTAGAATGTAGAAACACCTAACTGATCTGTAAGAGGTTCATCCATTTCTCTTTCATCTCCTTATCACATTCCCAATTATCTTCTTAAATATGACCATCCTGCCATAAAAACCAGATGGATGATTTGTCCTTGAGATACATTATCATTCCAATTAAAAATTTGTACCATGAAATATATCATCAATTCATCTGGCTCTAGGTCAATGTGAAACTATCTGATCACACGATCAGGATTAGGCTGATACTTTTTCAACTAAGATACATGAAAGACAATATGCACCAATTTGAACTCTGGTGGTAATTCCCACTGATAATCCACCTCTCCAACCCAATTCGGTATCTCTAAATGGGAAATGTATATATGAGACAACTATCCCTTCTTCCCAAAATGACGATGTCCATGTCTGTAGAGATCTTAAAGAAGACATGATCTCTCACAGAAAATAACAACGACCTTAGATGATCATAAGCATATGATTTAAGATGATTCATAGAGTTATCCATTCCCTTTTATGATTAATTGAATCATCATTATTGTTTCTTGGAAAAGGCACTGCTCAACTGGAGAAGTATTACCTGTTTACACCAAGCATAATGGAGAATGACAGGGACGCCAATACAATGCTATAAATAGAGCCATATGTATCAAGTACTGATAATTATTATAATATGAGAACATTACTAAGGGTAGATTCTCCTCCCATGAGCCACCAAAATCTATACAAAATCCCACAACATGACTTCTAATGATTGTATCATCTTCTCAGACTTCCCATCATTCTGCGAAAGATATGTCTTCTTAATAGTTAACTGATTCCCAAGGGATTATTGTAAGGATTTCAATAAAAAAAGATCCGAACATCAGATCTTTATCATAGACTATGGACACTGGTACACCATGTCTCTTTACAACTTCATGGATTTGAAATTGGGAAATATTCTCCACCATATAAGTTTCACATATTCGAATGAAATGGGCAGATTTCGTAAGACGATCCACTATCAAACATATAATATCATGTTTCAGAACCATTCCTATAATAAATGTAACAAAATAAATTTCTCTATGCTACCATTTTTCTCACTAAGACTGGTAAAGACCGCAACATACCATCTAGTCTCTGATTCTCTTCCATAACATGCTGAGAAGTTAAGAACATAGAAATTAACTCAACAACTTTTTTTCATGCCTATCCACCAAAATTGTGCCTTCAATGCCTTATATGTCTTATGTGTACTGGGATGTAAATAAAATATCCAATTGTTAAAAGAATGAAGGACTAGTTCCAGCAATGCCATTGGTACAACCATCTGACCAATAAAACACAAAACTAAACTCCCATCAATTTTACTGCCCCAAATGGTCTCTCTACCATTGTATTTTTACTCATAAACAGAAATTTTTCAATAGATGATCAATCATCTTTGTCTATGTTTTCAAAATATAGAAATATCATGTCTGAAAAGAAAACTGCAACACGATCTTTGGCTTCACATTCTAGAGGCATTTTGTCTAGGACCGACATCAACTACCATTCATATGAAGATTCTTCCACCAACTGAGCATATAACATTCTACTCAATGAATCCAAATCTAAATTCCCATTTCATAGTGTGTACATCATTCCAATGTCAATAATCTTGAGATACATCATCCATATCCTTTGTTGTAGATTAAATTCTCCAAAATAGAAAATGTGTTTCAAGATTTTTTGGCACATGAACACGGTAAATTTCCCTCAAAAGAGATAACATATCCAAATATAAAAATCATAAACGACTGTATGTAACTCTAAATCATGTGTTGTGTAATTATTCTCATGCACCCTCCACTTCCTTATACCATAAGCTACCACATGGTATCCTTGCATGAGAACACAACCCAAACCTAATCATGATGCATCACAATACTCCAAATACCTATCCTAATTCTAGAAAAATCATGAACGGTTCCGATGTAAGATGATCTTTCAATAGTTTGAATAAATTCTGGCATTCCTCTGTCTAGTGGAATGGAGAATTCTTCATTGTCAGAGCTATCATTGGTGAATCTAGTCATGAGAAATCACACTAAAAAGATTCAGTACAACCCTATTAGATCAATAAAACTTCATATCATGAAAACATTATTCAATGGTTTTTATTGGATGACATATTATATCTTTTCAGGTTCCAAATAAACACCTCTCTCATAAATAACATAGCCAATACAACATACCACTTCTATAAGAAACCTTCACTTTGATAATTTGGCATTAAAATGGAGATCTCTCAAGATTTGTAAAACTGTTTCCATGTGTTTCCCATGGTCATCCCTTGGCATTTAATACACCATTATGTCATCCAAAAAAACCACACCAAAAGATTCAATATATCATTAACATACCCAACTCATCAAATCCATGAGGAAATTTGGTGCATTTTTTATACTATTAGGCTTGGATACATATTCATAGTGTCCATATATAATTTTGAAAGCTTTATATGGTATTTATTAATTTTAAAATCACAATTGGTGATATCATTATTGGAATTCATCTTTAGGGAATCAATAGGATCCCTTCAATTGATCGAACATGACATCAATATGCGGATGTTGATATATGTTATTTATTTTAACTTGGTTAAGCTTATAATATTCATCATTTAGCAGAAGATTTCCATATGCTTTCTTCACATACAATAACTGCGCTTCCAATGGAGACATACTTGGCTGAATGAAAACCCATGCTTTCTAACTCCTCAAACTGTACATTGAATTCCCTTAACTCTGTTGGTTCCATCTTATAGGTAATTAGGGAAATAGGACTTGTCCCTAAAAGGATATCAATCATAAACTTCTCTTTCCATTTAGGTGGGAACCATAATATAATTTTGGGAATGAAATCAGGAAATTGTTCCCCAACATCTGGAAAACTATTTTCCTTGATCTCTTCCATTGATGCAAAAGTCAACGCCACCAACTCATTGGAGATCTTTCCAACCATTGGTTTCAATAAGATCGTTTCACATTTCTTTACCATCCTCTGTCCTCTAGAGAGATGTTCGATGTCGTCCTCCTATATACAACTAATTATTCTTCTATAATATTTGATGTGCTCCTTGAATGTTACCAAACAATCCAAACCTAGAATTACATTATTGTCATCCATGTAAAACATCGAGAAGTCCTATTTTAGCTCAGCTCCATCACCAGTTATTACACATGTTCTACACACAAAGACGTAAAATTATCTTTCATTGAGATGTGTTTGATTTTTTAAAATTGAAGGAATAATTAACAACTTTAAACATAGAAAATACAATGAACATGAAGTATTGAATGAATGTGATGAACCAATGTCGAAGAGAACCTGAAAATGGTATAATTCAAAAGGATTTTACCTCTCCTTGTATATAGTTTAGTCGGATAATTGAAAATTATTTTATTAGTTCTATATAATCGATTCATCATTACACTATTCTACTTGTGGCCTTACTAAGATTTCTATGGATGAGGATTCATGGTATTTATATAATTACCATGGCTTGATCTGCACTGTTGAAAAGACTGATTCTGTTGTCCTCGCCCTATCAAAGAATATGGTTCTTGCAATGCAAGATAAGTGGCTCAAGTACCTGACCCTGGAGAATTTCCACAATTGGACTGAAGATTCCACAACATTTTGAAGTTATGACTTTCTGTAGGTTATGACATAGAATTTTTCATAATGTGGTCAAGTGAAAAACATTGAAAATAACATGCTTTTCTCTTGTGTTGTGGAGGAAGGTTCATTGATCCATCAATCTGATTTTGATTTCCACTTACACCTGTGAAATAAGTGTCCTTTTTCCTATTACATCTATCATTTGAGTTCCCACCATTACTTATAGGTATCATTATACCTCCTCCCATAGATCTCGAGATATTATGTTTTTCCACAGTTTCTATGTTCACCATCTCTGTATAATTCATGTTATAGAGAACCAAAATATTTGATTGGATCTCCTTCCATATCCCCGATTCGAATATGTGTGACTTCAAGGACTAAATTGTCAAAACCTCTGGTGAAAATCACACTTAATTCATGAACATAGCTACAATATCTATGAAATATAGACTCTATGGTTTAAGAATGATTAACTCTTGTTTTTTGGATCTTGAACATGTTAGGATTGGATGGTATGTGGAATAATTTCTCAAAATCCTCCCTTCTATGGTATATATAAAATTTATCATGCATCGCTAAATTCCACCACTAGCGTGCAAGATATTCGAGAATATACTTCCCCATCTTGACTATTAGCTCTACCTATGAGCTGATGAACATGAAGATATGATTCATACTACAGAGCCACACCTCTGTCTTCTCAGCTTCATCAGCACCTAAGAATTTAGTTGGATTCTTCTTCATTAACATGATGGTTTGATCCACATGACTTAGTTAATCACTCTAGATCCCCATATCCACAACATGAAAAGCCTATAAAATACTATGAACTAGATATTGGTTCACCCATTTTTCAGGTGAAACCACATTCTTTAAAGCATCTTCCATTTGGTTTCGATGATGCCTACGGGCTTCCATTTTATAAGATAACAACAAACTCTGTCAATCTCAATCTCAAGCATCTAATGTCTTAGATTTTCAAATGTTTTCCCATCAACTATCACAAAATTGTTTTCCAAAAAACAATATTTTTCTATTTCCAGAATTTTTAAAAAATATTTTTTCTATTTTTGAAAATGAAAACATTTTCAGAATATATCAATCATTCATATTCAAAGTCAATCATTTGAAACTAGTTTCATCATTTCATTGGATAAACCCATGATAATTTGATTTCATGAATTCAAGTTGTGTCTCCAAAATACTAATGTACACAACACCCAGGTAAAATGATGTTCCAAATAAAAGGGTTAACAACGTAATTTTAGTCTATACATTTCATATTCCAAAAATCCTACTTTTTATAACATTTGAACCCTATGAATTAACAAGAATGATTTCTAACTCAAAGACATATAACACCGATGAATAATTGATAGGAAAGGATAGAACAATATGATAACATTTTTACAACAACATAAGGACAAGGCTGATAACATTTGTAATGACCCACTAAATCTCATTGTCTTGAGAGTACAAAAAGTCTTTTCTAGGCCTTAAGAGACATCACAAAGACACTAAAAGTGGGAAATAAATTCCGAAGGGATTCAAATTTAGGTGGGGGATGATTTAACCCTTAATAAATAAACCATTAAACTTATAATCTATAAGCAAATCATTGACTAAATTATGAATCAACAAAATAGAGACATCTAAACAAATTCATGTATATCAAAACCACATAATAGTTTGAAACATCAGAAGACCTCACCAGTATCAATGAAAATAGTGAATAAACAACTCAAGAAACTCATGATACCACAAGGCTCCATGTTACACATGATCCATGCTCCACAACTACCAAAACTACCCAAGTATCACGAGGTAGTGCTATAAACCTGGGAAACATTACCTTTTCCCTTTTCTCAGAAAATAACATCTTCAAAAGCACCAAAGTTTCAATGTTGCGGTGAGTATAAAACACAATAGGTTTCCTTAATTACTTATCTACTCACGCCACTTAGATAAAATGGTTAATACCTTATATAAAACAATTTATATTACAAAATTTACTAAAATAGTTTATACCCAAATATAAAAATGTTCGAAAAATATTTTTACCATGTTTAAATAATTGTAAATGAAAATATATAGAGAATGTTATTTTCCAAGAACTTATTAATAAATGATTAAAAAATTCTTATTATCATATTTTCATACCCATTCCATAGCTAAAAACCAACCCACACGTGCAAGCTTTGTTTGACAGTTTCATACTCCTGAGTTCTCTCTCGTCCAATTACCTTGTGTCTGAATGGCATGTTCCCCCAATCAAAGGTCATGAAAATTGTACCCCAATGGTACATATCCATTATTCAGGGGCATGTCAAACATTTTCTAAAAAATATAAAAAATTATCCCAACTCCATTCTAAAACACCATTTAAAACCATTTTTATAACACTATAATTTTATTAAAATCCAATGAATAAACCAATTTCAAAAAACCACTTTAAATTCTATGAAACATACACTTTTTATTGAATAAAACTACTCAAATCCATGAGCCAAAATTCCATTTTATAATACATATATTAAAATAAAGAACAAAATCACTTTTTTTAAAACACCCGATTTTCATGATTTACCTAATTGACCAAACCATCACCCAAGAAGTGTTCCAATCCATCATTACAAGAAAAATAACGATCAATTCCTCACAATGAAAATAAATTTAAAATATTGAAAAATTGTTAAATAAAGAGGTGTTAAGAGTGGGGCCTCGAACATCGAAGGTAATGATGAAAACCACAAGGAATGAAGAATGCAGTAGACAGATAGGTTGATTCTCCAAGAACCTGCCTTAGATATCTTCTCCTAATAAGATCCAGACCTAAATTCATAATATTTGGAATCCACAAACCTATATCTACCCATAACGTGCACATATATGAGAAACCTATAGAATATAAGATGTATATTTATGTAGATCTGCTATGCTGATCCAGAACGAAGAAGAACAATCACATACCTCAAGAATCATGCTTTTTTCAGTAAGGGATGCCTATAAATCGACTCCAATAAAATTGGGAGAGGATACCCAACCATCAATGGATATTAATATTGATTTTGGAATATATGGGGGAAAATATAGGGAGTTATTATAAAAATATATGATATTCTATTTTTATGGTTCTCATTATGACTTCATGTATCATTTTACTGCAAGGCTAGGATGTCGTGAACTAACCGAGTGGTAGCCACTGCCCGCACATCTTCCCCTTTCATGGTCTCCCAAACCATGATCCTACCATTCTAGAGATACTTCCTCACGAAGAACACTTTACACAGTTTAGACACGTTGTTAGTCAAACCATGTGATGTCTATGTGACTTTCACTTTTCCCCAAAACACATCTGATGTTCTCCCAACTCTCTCATCGATCACCCATATACATTACAACCACAAAATGGATCAAGTAACGATTACATACTCATACTAGGGATACTAAATTATGTATTAATTTAATATATATATAATTAAAATATATAATATTTATATGATGTCGTTCATTCTTGATGATGGGGATATCATAATCAATGATAAAGGATTAAAATCATTGAAGAGAATTTCTCTAGAAAAAAAATACATTTGAAAACCATATATTTTGATTTTAATAGAAAATTATTAATAAATGGGTGTCAAAGTGTTATAAATGAGTCATATATGATATTATAAATATTTAAGACCCTTAGTAGTATCATAAAAATAAACATTACTATATTAGAGGATATATGACCAAGAAAAAATTTTGACAATGGGGTAACGGATTTATTCCCAATCGTCAATCCATTGAGGAATATTTATTATTATATACCTATTTCATTTTATGTAATGTATATTAATATTATTTAATGTATATAAAATGAATATATATTTGTCTATAATTAAAAATGTATCAATTCCTTTTAAAAGACTGTGACCATTTCATAGTTAAATTGTTCTCATTTTCAACTACGTGATTACACATTTTTTGTATCTTATGTGGGTTAGTTTTTTTGGTTGTTTAGGTGAAATTATATAATTTTTTAGGATAATGTGGGAACTCAGAGTTAGCTCTTGGTTAAAGAAATCCATGTGGTATAGTTGAGGAAATTGTCCACCCTATTTTGGAGGAATATGAGGTGGTTGACAGTTGCCACCCAATTTGGAAAAACAACGTGGCCTATATCTCGATACCATGATATGTCAAATAGAGTGTATTTTCATTGATAGACCACAGTTCATAAAACCATGTTCCAATTAGGTTGAACAATGGAAACCCACTGTAGAAGTGTCTGGTCATAGTTCATGGTTTTAGAATGGGGGATCCCCATTATAAATAAATTAGCATGTTGGAATTAATTTATCTAAAAATTTTAAAAGAAGTTCTCAAAAACCCACCCCACTAGTTTTAACCTTTCTTGACTCTCAAATGGCTGTAATAATTATTAATTCGATTTTGGATGCTCCCAAGATTATTCCATGGATCCTCAAACCACTTAAATGACACATATAAGAACCAATTGAAATATTTTATCCTCTAAGGTATGTTATTTATTCCACGATTAGTTTATTATCTCTCTTTTCTATCTTCCAGAATGAAGAGGAAGGTAATTTTTCTCTTATAAAAATGGTTTACATCAAGGTTTTAACATATTATGTTCCATTTGATATTGATCGTAGGGTTTTATCCAATATCTTCTTCTCAATCTTATCTTGAATTCTCAAAATCGAATAAGAAATTTTTTATTTTGGGAACTTGCTTCAATCACCATGATTTAGCCGTTGAAACACCCTAATAAATCTAAATGAGTGGTGTTTTATTCGACGGAGTATATGTAATACAAAACCCAATATTGAAATTAATATATCCTTTAATGTTGTTTTTTTATATTTAAATTTTTAAATAAAAATAATATATTATATTTCATTCAAACCAGGAAAAACTATGTTAACTTGAATTACATGCATCAATGACATTCATCGATGATATTCATTACAAACAAGATCATGTTTTTTCGATCAACAATATATTATTATAATATTATTGTATAATAAATTCATATATTAAATAGTTGATAAGATAAAACTTTTGATTAATATCATCGGATGTATGAAAATATATTTTTGAATTTATTGGTTACAAATTATTAATAAACTAATATGAGAACTTGTTGAATGAAAATGGAATGTTTCTAAAAAATTATATTTGTGGTCACAAATTTGTTTTATCAAAAATAAAATATTTTATTAAAAAATTATTTAATAATAGTAATTTATTATTAAATATATAAAAATTATTTATTAAATAAAATATATTTGAAATTATTGTAATATATTTAATCAAAATATGATTAGAAAAAACCCAAATGTACACCTTAAAAGAAAAACCTTTCATATGAATATTTAAGCCCTTTTAAATGAAATCATATCTTAATATAATTTTTCAAACTTTTAAAATTTATATATTTGAATATATACTTAATATTTAAAATGGGATCAGAAATATATTTATAGAGAGTAATTTTGTATTTTACCATGAAGTTCATTGTTATTGATAAAAAGTGAAAAATAATAAATTAAAATTCAAAACATATTTTTGTCGAATTTACTTATAAGGAAAAATTATTTTGTGGATTAATTTCAAATATAAATTTGATCAATTATATATAAATTAATATAATAGAGGTAATTTTAGTTTATTTATCATTGAATGTTTCTATAAATACATCTCAGACATTTGAACATTTTAACTTTAAAAAACTTCTTTGTTATCCCATCTATAGATGAAATTTGAAATAATTTATACCACTAGTGTGATTGAAATTTTGTGGAAAATTATTTCTTTTTTAAATTATTAAAATTTATAATTTATATTTATGTCAAATTATTTTGTATCAATATTATTAGTGAATGTAATAAAAATTAATTACCACCATGAAGTGAACAATTATTTTAGGAAATTAATAAAACATAAATCGAATACCCAAATTCCCTAGAAACTTGTCCAAAATAAATTTTATATCCATATTTAGAGCATACATACTAATTTATTGAATTTTTTTTACAAATTTGGTGACATTTTAAATCGATGAAACGAGGATGGAGTTATATTTTAATACAAATTGCAACAATACAACTCTTAATCCACCATTAAAGGCAATAACCCATCCCAGTAATTCACACCCATCAGGACTATTGGATAATATAGACTATGGCCAAATAATCTCCGAAGCCATCCCATAATAATAGAAATATAACTTTATGTAGAAATAAAACCAATTGAGTATTTTTTTTATAAACCAAATAGAGTTGTCTGAATAAGAGGTAACATTATTCCAATTATATTTATGTTTTATTTAGTTCTCTAATCCTCAAAATAACTTTTTTACAAGCATATAAAATAAAAAATACATTCATCCACATGATGAGATGTTTTTATAAGGGTTTTACATACACATACACAATATTTCATCGAATTGGTAACAAACATAATGTTTTGGTGTATGGAAAAATAGAACCATATGAAACGTTGATGGTTGGTTCCTCCATTACCACATCTCTAGGTTAAAATTATGATATAAATATTGATTATTTGGTTTTATATGATATTTATAATATAATTATAATATTTTAATCATCTTTAATAGATACCATTATGAACTCCATTCATGGTAATATAGTAACATTGGTTGTGGATGTGTTGACTACTGCCTCTTCAAAGTGATGTGCTTCATTCATAATATATATAGAACATATAGAGGATACTGTTAGAATAACTATGTTAATTTTATGAAATAAATATGATACTATAATTATATTTTATATATAATTATAATTTTTTTTATTCTCCTACTTTTAAATATCAAAAATTAAAAGGAAGTAGCCTTAATTTATATGTATGGCCTACCATTTACATAAATTGTAAATTTAATTTTCTATAAACAAATATAATAGATTATTATAAATAAATTTAGAAGAAATATATAGGAAACTTATATTATGGTTCTCATTGTTCATATGATTTTTTCATAATCGAATTAATTGGAATAACAAGTAATAAGTCTACACACACTCTAAAACCTAGGCAATTAGAAACATAAATAGTGAAAAAATGTAAAATTGTTAACTAATAGAAAATAAGATATTATAAGATGATAATATATGATATTATAATTTTTAGAATTGTATTTTATAGTTTAGTTACATGTTTAAAACCATAATACATTAGGTTAAATTATTTCACCCAAATGGAAGCACAATGTAAGGGATTCTGGTATCACTATTCATTCCTAGGGCATACACCATTATAACTAGAACATTATTTTGTGTTGGGTATATATTTCCAGTATTTTATTTTATATCATGACTACTTGTATATTAATTTTATGTAAATATTCATTTGAAATTATTTCATATATGATGTTTATAATTCTAATGTCACCAAATTGTAAGGGACTTCATCTGCATCAATATTCATAGAGACATAATTTATTATTGTGAAACTAATTTCTTACAGACGGTTAAATACATCATCATTGGCATATTATATCATCATTAAATATATATTCATGACCTTTTGAGTTTAAATTTTAATTATTACATAAATTGGGATTTGAAATAACCATAACCATGGAGAAAATAATTACATAACCCTATTTATTTTCATTATGTTTTATTACATCATAATTGTCATTAATGTTATAAGATTATGTGTGTTATCTATTTCTATAATCAACTTTTCATTTAATCATTTTCAGGTTTTTTTAAATTTTTCAAACAAAAGATTTTTATTTAGTTATTCACACTTCCATGTTATGGTCTTTTCAATGGCATACTTGACTATCTCATTTTATTCAAGATTATTGACGCGTGAATTTATATTTGAGAAAATTATTGTATAAATGCTTAAACAATTATTTCTAATTATTATCAACTAGATATTTAAGACCATTTCCATGTAAGAGTACTAGTTTTACACTCTTCTATGAAAATATGTCATTATTTTCCACCTATTTTAGACACCATATTTTCTTATAAGAACAATGTTTTCTAATTTTTCAAAAATGTTCATAAAAATTTAAAAACAATTTATTAATGAAAATTTTACCATTTTTGTATTTTAAAAATTTATTAAAATAAATCCTCATGTCTCATTCATGAAAAAGAAAGTTACTATCATTTCATCATGAAAAATGAATGATATTTTTACCTTTTAAAGATATAATGGATTTACTCAAAATTGTTTTCATCGAATATTCCATTTCATGATTAAAAGTATAGATTTGAAAGAATTTTTTCTGAATAGGTATTTAAAAAAATTCAAAATATTTTTTTAGAAAGGATAATTTCCCCATGAATGATTTTATATGATGATTTTATAAAATATTCATTCATAATTTAAAAAATTCTTTAATTCTCACACCATATGCGATATGTTGTGTTGATACAATAATTATTCTTCCTTTATTTGGTTATTGGTTTATTTTTTCAAGGATTGTATTGGTATTTTATTCTGATATTCAATTTTTTATCCCCACTTAGGAATATTTTGTTTCCTATGATCATTGAACATTGAATTTACCCTATGTATTCATATCATTTATCATGGATATGTTCACTGTATAAACATTATATCAATCTTACATATTTTATATAATTAATAGTAATTTGATTATTTGGTGTTATATTGTTAAATGTGTAATATTTAATCAATACATATATTTGTTAAGGAGTATTGTTTTTTAATTATATGGATTACATGATATATATAATTTCATTTAATAGCATAAATGGGTGGGACCGAGACATTATATATCCACTTGATGCATCTAGGGGTTATCATTAGACAAAATAGTTACATAGATTAAATAGGTTAGTATATATATTTTTTAACTCTCTTATGAAAGGTGTTGATTGTATAATTTTTTCTGTTCTTAAGGCATGACATCCAATAATTAATAATTTCATTAATTTTAAATTATTATTTACTATCTAAGATATATAATATGTGAAAAAGTCTACGTATGCACTTCATTTATAGTTTATTGATAAAATGGCATGTGTTATGAGTTTCTCAACATTTCATATTTATTAATTATTATCCAGTTATTTTAATGGAATTAGTTTTCAATTATTTAACATTCCATGTTTTTGATGTACTCCAAATCAGTTTATTCATTACATGTAAAGGGTTTTCAGTTCATAGATTTTCTTTTTCATTATTCTCATTTTTTCATTATGTCTTTATCATCACACTATAATTAAGAAGCATTTTAGCATACCCTTATTTTTTTTAATTTTCTATGAGTCCATGAATTATACTAAGGATGAGAATAAAAAATATTTTATATGGGAATAAATTTTCCCTCTAAAAAAATATGTTGCAATTAGTGTATTAATATGTGTTAAAAGAAACACGTAGGTATCTGGTTTACAATTAATTCTAAACTCTTTTTTCCATTGGGATTTTATTAAATTTAATAATTTCAATGTATTTGTATTAGACAAATTATCATGGATTTATTGGTTCTGAGTGGAATAATTGGTTTTAAATAATGCTTAGTAGTGACATTGAGAATGAGTTTTACTAAAACATAGTACAATCAATATTACCCTTAGATGGTAATTGTGCATTGGTGGAGAAGAACCTATTTTTTAAATAGTTAATGAATTATGGATTCCATACTAGGAACGTGATATTAAAATTTATTATAGGTTATAATACATAAAATATCTTTTATGTTTTATATAATGAGAGTCTTCCAATATTATGGGCAACTTGTAAATTTTTTTTACAATGAATATCTCATATTGGAAAACATATTTGAGGAATAATGTAGTTTTATTTTACGGAAATGAGTATAAATTTATTGATTAAATTTCGGATTTTTATTATAATTATTGAAATTGTAATAATAGTAAATTACGAATATTAGGTTTTTTTATAAACATATATTGGAAAACATATAGAAAATGTTGTTTAATGATAAAATTTCATGGATTCCCATCATAATTATTTTGTAAATTATATTAATATGGTTTTTGAAAAGGACAACATGGATACTTGGTGACATCCCTTGATTCCCAAAAAGGCCATAATGCTTGATATGCTGACCAAAGAATGGTTAGGGTTTAACACAAAAGTCTACCATGTGTGATGACATGGATAAATTCACATTTTTTGTTTAAATTTTTATTAATTAATATTAATGATGAATCACTAGTGTTTTTTATTTTTAGATATTACTTAATTAAACATATTTTCATGTGATAATTTTCTTATATTAAAGGTAACAATTTTCACTATTTTATGGGGAATAAAATGCATCATAAGTTTATATCAGTAATCTAAGACAAATGTTAATTTCTTGATATGCATTTCTTATATAAATGGATGATTAAAAAATTGATCAAAGAACAACCAAAGGATGAAATTTTATTTTTAAAAATATACCAAGTGTTTATATTTCCTTAAATTCATAGGGTGTTAAATATTTAATCGATAATATAATGATTGTAAAAATTTCTAATTAATATTTTTTTTGAATATATGGTCTTATGTTCCTCAAGGATTTGTGTCCTCAAGCCCTTAACATTCCATTGATCAATCAAAGTTTTTTTCTTATGACCTAAATTAATGCATATTAATAGTAAACATTTTCTCTATGTCCATACCTCTACTTTGAACTAATTTTCTCTTATATAGAAATGTAACATTTAATTAACTTGATCGGGTATGTTTCCTTTTTTTTAGTTCCCTCCTGGTTTAAAAAAAATACATTTATGTGACTTTTCGGGGTTTATTATTTACTTTGAGTAGGTACACACTGTGTACCTTAAGAACATGATGAGTACTTGGGGATTACAGCATGTTCAAGACTAGGATATCACATCGTGAACCATGGGATAATCTTGCGAGATGGTTCACATTGTGTACTAGAGGAACATATCTTGTAAGGGATAAATATCAGGTTTTCATACATGGTGATGATTTTTTTGGTATAATATATCCATCGTGAACTACACGTCATGACCAAGGGGTACCAGTCATAACCCAGCCCACACCCAGGATTAAGTCACACGTTTTTACTGTTTGTCTCTTCTATTTCCTACTAAACTTCTTGGATCTCAACACTAAACTTATAGAAGGAGTTTTCGAGAGGTGTCCTACCTTCTAGATCGATCTGATCGGCTCTGGTTCATCATTTACTATATGGTGTGTCTCTCCTGGTAATTATTTTTCTTGGTTATTCGTTGCAGTTGATCACGATATCTCCCTTACCTTGTGTTATCCGAACCTTTGATCTATGTTGGATTATTATTATCATCCTTTTCCTGATCCATTTTTTTGAAGTCCTTTTACAATTTTTTGGATATGGTGTGATGGCCGCTATTCGTTGAGGTATGTGGGTTTCACCACTTCTAACTACCTTTTGTGTTTATATTTGAATCAATATAATAGTGGATTGGATTCTAGGTTGTCCATTATTTATGTTGTGGTTCATTCTTCATTTTGGATTCCATTACGGGCATGTGCAACCCTGACCTTGAGGTGGGTGGTTCCATCTATAAGATAGTGATAATTAGCATAGTTTTTCTTTCTTTAAAAATTGATTTATGAAATAGGAATGGTTTTTTGTGTGTGTTTAAAAAGGGTTTTTGAATGGAAAATGGTTGTTCCATCACTTTTGAAATGGACTGTAAAATGGTTTTTGAATGGTTTTTAAAGCCATTGAAATTTTTATGTGAAAAAGGCAACATGAATTGTCTTGGGTACATAGGTGGGAGGTTAGCTTGCGGCCATCAACCATGTTTGTTATTATCATAGGGATTTGTTTTGGGTATTTCCTCTATTTTCTAGGCCCATTGTTCTAGTGGAACGATAATGAATTTTGAGAGGGTTTAATCAAGGTGTATTCCTATGTATTTTAGGCTCGTTGTTTTAAAATTAGTTTTGTGAACTTGATTATTTTGGCATAAGAAGTCTCTTTCCTAGACGAGTAGTATTCCTTGGTGTTTGATTCATCTGATTATATTTTTTCTATTGTGATTTCTATGTTCACCTTGATATCAATGATAATTCATGGTAAAAATGTTTTGGAAACATTTCTTTCAAATTGTTAAATCTACTGTTGTTTAGAACGTTGGAAAATGTTAAATTTACTATATTTTCTATAAAATAGCTTTAATGCTAATCATGAAATAATTTACTTTAATATTAGGATACACGATTTTTTATACAGAGACTTGTTATTGATCAAATGGGTGGGATCCTATTGATCATGTTAGCTCACATATTGTGCACTACTACGGTGGTTTGTCCTTAGAAATATTTTTCATTGGAATTTTTTTTGACTAGAAATAAGATTTTCGGGACATGGGAGGTATGATGCGATAAGTTTTTGGATAACTCTTCTTGTAATGATACTTATGTTACCATGTGATGTTGGGATATGTTTATCTAGTGTAGGTTTTTATCTTTTAAAATCATGGTTTTGATTACGAGGTTTTTTTAGCTTGAGCTAATATTTGTTCTAGGTCTAATCATTCTTATGTTCTTGTGTGCAGCAGTATACCTCTGATACGTCTACTCTAAGTTCCTCTGGAGGGTACAACAGATGTTTCACAAGGAAATACACCTTTGGATAAGAATATTATTGAGACAATAGTATGAGAAGTCCGTGATATTGATGGGGATGTTCCAAAAGATCAGAATGTAGTGGTTGAGGTTGAACCAAGAGCTAGAGGAGATATAGATCGATCGTGAGAGTTTTTTTGTGGAGAAATCCATCTTAATTTAAAAAAATAGAACATCAATAGGAGGAGGATTGGCTAGATATGATCGATCAAATCATTTACTTCCTAAAGACTACTGAGAATAATAGGGTGATGTTTTCAGTGTTCAGACTACGGGGTTCTTGTAATAATGGGTGTGACTCTAGGTTTAATGCAGACATACATGTGGGCTTGGATTGGGATGGTTTCAAGACCCTATTTTTTAACAGTATTATCCAGAGTATATGATGTTGTAAAAATCATTATAGTACCTGTCATTTTTCTAGGGAGGGAATTTGGTGTTGGCATACACCATCTATTTTTCTGATCTTGTTTGTATTTCTCTGGATGTTGTAATGAATTGTGAGATGAAGGTGTGGAATTACCTATAGGGTTTGTGACTGGATATTCAAAAAAAGGTGTTCATGTTAAAACATCTACCTATTTGAAGATTGTATATGGAATAATGATTTAATAGATGAATATTTCTAGCAAAGTCATATTTACTGCCTCTTTTTTCCAGTAGGTGAAAACATTAGTGGAATGTTTGGGAAGAATAGAAAGTGTTAGGACTGTCGCAGAAGTGTTGGAGGTGGGTATTAGTAGCGATCCTCCCCTACACCGTCCATTGCAGCTAGATTTATTCCTCTGACATTCTATTAGTGCGTCAAGGGAGGACGCACTAGACATTTTTTCCAATTCTTACAAAGATGAGAAATAGTTGTGTAATTGTTGTTTATCTACAATGTCTTTTTCCGGAAATGAATACGCCTGGTTGTGGTTAGGTTTGGTTTGCTCCAAAGACTACTATGGTTCAGTTAGAAACATAAAAGACTATAGGGATCCAACCACTGGCCAGAGAAGTGAATAATTTAAATAAAGTATATTAGTGTCCAATGTATGTTGATGTAGGTTCGACAACAGTGAGAGGTAGGCTCCCTATAACAGCTTCAGTAGAAATTTCATTGTTTGATTATGGTGTCTCCCAGTGGTTTATATCAGCAAGTTTTTTTGATATGATTATACGTCCAATAAAACTTCTTCTCCTTCCAATTTAATTAGGTACAACATTTTAAAAGTGGAAATAATTTAGGTTTTAGTGTCATTGATCGTTAATGATATGTGATACAAAGATGGTCGGGGATTTTCTCATTCTAGATCTGAATCTGTTTGACATCATCATCGGTGTGTATTGTCTTGTCACTAATCGATCTGAGGTTGTTTTTTATCATCGGTGTGTTTATTTTCTTACAGTATATGGGAGTTATCATGTGATTCAGGTAGAGTGGGAGTTGAGTTCAGGTCATGCAGGACCTTCCCTCTAAGAACTCCTGATTTTTTTGGATTTTTTGCGTTTAAGATTGATGAATTTCATTTTTTATTGATCTTCCTATTTTCATACGAGCCATTCATGAAATTTTCAAAATCAACTTCTCTGGTCTTCCTCCAGAGTGAGAGGTCGAGTTTATAATTGTTCTGGAATGAGGTCCACAAACGATATCGGTGTCTTCATATCATATGGAACTAGTGGAGTTCAAAGAGATCAAGATTCAGTTGGAAGACCTTTTAGAGAATGTTTTCATTCACTCTATATATTCTCCTCAGGAATCCCACCTTCTTTCTTCCATGAAATATTATAGTTCACATGGATATGAATGGACTATCAAATGTTTAATAGGGTTACATTAATGAAAAAAATACCATATTCCTTGTGGGGATGATTTGTTTTATAAGTTAAAGGGGGAAAAGTAGCTCTTGGAGATTAATATTATATCATGTTATCGTCAGCTCAGAGTCTTATAGTGTGATATACTGAAGAAGACATTCAGAAGTAGGTATAGCCATTATGAATATATTTTGATTCCTTGTGGTCTGACTAACAGTCCAATAGTTTTATATCTTTGAGGAATCAAATATTAAATCATTATCTAGATAATTTTGTGGTAGAGTTTGTGGATGATATTCTAGTTTATTTAAAATTATTGATTAAGAACGAGCACCATCTAAGTTTTTTTCTAGATGATATGAGAGATAAAATTTTATATGGAAGGATTTTTAAGATTATTTTTAGGAATCGAGAAGTAAAATTCCAAATGAATAGAATCTCAGAGCAAGGTTTTTTAGTTGATCCAGAGAGGGTAAAATCAATGTTTTTGGAAGGAACCACCAAATGACATTGAGATATGAATCTTCCATGGTCGTGATAGATACTATCCATGGTTCATCAATGATTTATCTTATATGGTATCACCATTGACTGTTCTTGCCAATAAATATGTGATATTTTCATGGGATGTAATGTTCAATTATTCTATTGATGAAATGGAATGACTTCTGACATTGGTGTATTTTCTGATTTTACCTAATCCCAGTAAGGTGTATGTGGTGTTTTTTGTTTCATATGAAAGTAATTTGGGATGCATACTGATGTAGGTTGATCATGTGGTATCATATGGCCCTTTTCAACTCTGACCACATTAGAAGAACTACCATAGTTATGATTTACAGCTTGTTGAGGTGATGCATGCGCTTATGTGTTGCCAGCTCAATCTCTTGGGGGAAAATTTTAGGGTGTTCTCTGATCATAATATTTTGAGATAAATATTTTCTTTGAATGAATTGAATCTCAAATAGAAGTCATAGGTGGAATACCTCCAGAAGATTGAAATTGACATCACCTACACCCTGATGAATGGGAATGTTGCATCAGATTATCTATGAATGACGGTACCATCACAAGTTGTTATGAAGTCAATATAGGAGTGGAATATTATGGGTTTTTCTATCAATTGCACCTGGACACTCAAGAGGATGCTTCAGGTATGGATCTAACTAGTGTTTAGTAATCATCATCTCTCCTGGAGTCTGTTTTGCAAAGTGACCAGTAGGATGATGAGTTTTCAAAGTGTCAGGAAAGCCTTTGTGAGGGTAGACCACTACTAATTGGTCCCTTTCTTCAGGTAGAGTTCTGCACATCAGAATGTGATTTGTCATCCAAACTTATTGGAGGATTTCGGTTTTTTTGTATTGTCATATGGCTTCATGGGTCATTATCCCAGGTGCCAGGAAGATCTATAATGACATAAGAGGATGATTCTGGTGTCCATGTAAAAAAATAACATTGCAGATTTTATGTACCATTATTACCCCTTCCAATAGATAATGGTAGAGAACTTGAAACCCTCTAGTTTTATTCATCATCTTCCAGTGCAGGTTTTTAAAATGGGATGTGGTGTCCATGTTTTTTGTTATTATTTTTCCGTAGATGACCTGAGGGAAAAATTCTTTCTGGGTGGTTATTGATTGGTTGACAAAGTCTTCTTATTTTATTCCAATCAAAGAAACCACTAATGTTGATGACTTGGGTAACCTATTTGTGAAAGTGATTATGAGGTTTCATGGGAGTATTTTAGACATTATGTTGTATAGGGATCCTATGTTTACCTCAAGGTTCAAGTGGAGTCATCACGAGGTAATGGGGAATATTTTTATTTTGAGTTCAACTTATTATCCATAGACAAATGGACAGATAGATTTTGTGATACAGATCCTAGAAGATATGTTTAGTTCTTCTGTCTTGGATTTTGGTGGATCATTGGATAACCATCTTATACTAGTTGAGTTTGTTTAGAAAAAAAATTCAATTTTTAATTAGAATAGATCCCGTTTCATCATTGTATGTTCTCCCTTATAAATGACATCTTTTTTGGGTGTAGGTGGGAGAAGTATATTTTGTTAGACCATGTTTGGTGCGGGATATTTCAGAAAAGATTTAGGAGGGTCGAAGACATCTCATTACATCCCATATTCGATCTACAACATATCTTAATCGGCGACATATTTCTATGGAGTTTTACAATGGTGTATCAGTTTATTGAATGTTTCTCCTCGTCTGGGTCACGATCTGCTGGGAAAATGGGTAATGATGGATCCTTGATAAGTTGGACCATTTGAGATCACTGAACGGCTTGGGTCAGGTTACATATCAGTTACCATTGCTAATTCAGTTAATGGGAATTCATGATATTTTTCATATATTTCATATTAAGATATATCACCTAGATCATACTCACGTTCTAAAATCTGAAGAAACTGAGTTAGAGTCTGATGCATCTATTCTGGAGAAACCGGTTGAGATTGTGTACTCTCAAGTAAAATTCTTACATGGGAATTCTATTTGGTAGGTCATTGTTCTATGGAAACAGGGATTGGATTCTCTAGAGACATGGGAATGATAGTCATTGATGATGGAGAAGTGGACTCATCTTTTTCAAGGTATTACATCTTCTACATGACTTCCAAGGGATTGAGAGTCTTTATAATAGGGGAATTTTTAACATCTTGTTACCTTGTTAGTGTATGTTTCCTTTTTCAATGTTCCCTCCTGGTTTAAAAAAAATTAATTTTATATTATTTTTCTATGTTTACTATAGATTTCTGAGTGGGTACATGCTATGTACCTGTTTTATACGACGAGTACATGGTGCTAGTTGCATGTTAAGAATTGGGAGATCACATTATAAATTAGGGGATCATGTCATGACATGGTACACATCTTGTTCCTTAGGTACACATTGTGTAAGGGATAAATATCAGTTTTTTAACATGAGTTGATGGTTTTTTTGACATAACATAACTAACAAGGCATACACATTATGACTAGAGGGTGTAAATTGTGAGCCAAACTATGCCCAAATTTAAGTCACAGGTTTTTTAGTTTTGCTCAGACTTTTTCTCCTGATCCTCTTGTCCCTCAACCATAACCATTTCTTACACATTTTTCTTAGATTTCGAACCTTTCGTATTAATCACATTGGATTTGTTTCATCATTTATTCTATCGCGCTTCTCTCTGGATAAGAATTATTTCAGTTTCATCACTATGGTTGATTGTGTAAGCACCCTTGCCTTGAGTAATCATATCCTTTGATCTAAGTTGGTTAAACATTATCATCTTCTTCTATATCCATTGGGAAATCTCCTTCCAGATGCCTTTTTATTTGTTGTATGTGGTGCGGTGGAGACTCTTATTTGTGGTATATTGGTTTCACCACTTCCCCTGACCGTTTTTGTTTTGATTTGAATCAATCTCATCATGGATTGGATTCTAAGGTCTATTTTTTCTATTCGATTTCATTGTGGGTTTTGGATTTATTGGTGGGAGTGTGCGACCGAGACCTTGATGTAGATTTTTTTGTCTCTAAAACTTTGATATTAAGCATAATTTCTATTAATTTACAAATTGAATTATAAAATTGAAATGGTTGTTTGTGGGTGTTAAAAAATGTTTTTTGAAAGAAAAATGGGGTTTCCCTTGATTTTGAAATGGATTGGAAAATGGATTCGAATGGTTATCAAAGGCATAGAAATTTCTTTGTGAAAAAGATCACAGGGGTTACCATGGGAACATAGGTGTAAGGTTAGCATGATTCCATCATCCATTATTTTTATTATCAAGGATGTTTGTTTTGGATATTTCTTCTCTACCCAAAGCCCTTTGTTCTAAGGAACTGATAGTGACTTTTGGGGGTGTTTTCTTGCTGTACATCTTTTGACTGTTGATCTAGGATCAGTTTTCAGAACATGATTTTTTTGGAATGATTAGTCACCTGCCTAGACCTATTGTATTCATTTGTGTGTGATTCAAGTGATTCTATTTTGTACTACATGGCTTTCGGAGTTTGTATTGATATGTATGCTGATGATTGTGAAAAATGATGTGGAAACATTACATTGAAAGATTATACCTATTATTTTTTATAAATATGTAAAAATTGAAATTTACCGTGTTTTCTATTAAATTTCTTTAATAATTATAAGGCCATTTATTAATTTACAATAAGGATAAAAGATTTTTTTTCAGAGACTTGTGATGGAACACCTGGGTGGGATCCTATTAGGATTGTTAGCTCACACATTGCACACAACTACAATGGTGTGAAGACATTTGTTTATCTTCTGCTGCATAGAATGGAAAGGAGCCATATTGAAGTTGCGAGGTTCATGTCTACTGGGATGGGTTGCTGGTGGTGACATAGTTAGATTTCATCCATGAAATCATTGGAGTAGTTATTTAGATTTGAGTCAATTGATGTAAGAAATGTACTTGGTGGTTTTAGATGCTGTTACAGTTCTTATGTTTTGGTTTTATTCCTTATAGTTGTATATTATATATTTTATAGTCTTCTGATGTTCTTTATTAATAAGTGTGTGTGTGTGTGTGCTCTGTGGTTGATCATGTTGGGAAAATCATTCCCTCAGTTTTGTTTCATCGATGCCTCGGTGCTTGTTACTAGCCCGTACGGATCGGGAAATCCTTTCGGGTATGTTGGAGATCATGTCAGTTGATTTGTTTAAGGGAAACCCAGGTTAGTTCGTTACAGAAAACCTTGTAATATTTTAGACATTGTGAAAATTGTGCATCCCATTATCTATTTTCTAGAGACTTATAATGAAATTTTCACTTGATGTGGGATCTAATCATAATAAATATCAAGCAATATATTACCATGTTCATGTTTAAATTATGAGGAACCAATTTATTTAAAATTGGTTGATCGTAACACCCAAAGAATTGAATAAGAGTAAATTTTTATTCAATGTTATATATGAAACTTAACAGAAAACATAAAAAAGAATATAAAAACTCAACATTATGTGGTATTTTAACAACAATATAAAAAATTAATATATTCTATATCTTACAATGCCAGAAAAACTGAGTTATCATGGGTCAGACACAATGACTTTTTAATTGACTTATTTTACCCATTTGACCGAGTTTTTACATAAACCAATATATTTTTGAAATATTATAATTTAATATAATATTATATTATATAGGAGTTAATTTAATGGTGATGAATATTATCAATAAATAAATGAAAAAATATGGTTGAATTCATCGGTCAAAAAATGTATTATAAATGAATTTAAGAATGAATTGAATGTAAATTAAATGTTTTTATAATTAACTATTTTAATGATCCCAAAGTCTTTTTTTCCAAATAAATTAAAATTATTAAAATTATTGAATGAAATTAATAATTTATATGTATTATTTATTACATAATATATTTTTTAAAATCCTATTTGTGATTTATTAAGAATAATATAAGAACAAACCCAATTTTAGGCATAAAAACAAATATTTTGGTAATTCGAATTTTACCACCTTTAATGGAGAACATATTTTAAATTCATTTTTAAAACGATTTTAAATTTCATATTATAAAAATAAACATTATTAATGAATTTAGAACTTAAATATTATTGTAGGTTGAATGTTTGGTAGTTTTCTAATATGTTTAATTTCTTAACGTATAATGACAAATAGATAAGATTAATTCAAAAAATCTATATAATATAATTTATTTATATTTTAAAATATTATATATGCTTTTTGAATGATAACTAATTACATTTTATATCAATTTTTTAACTTGAATCAATTTTTCATTATTATCAGGAAAAACACATATCAAACTATTCATCCTTTTCTACTTTAAAAACGCATTAGTTTTCCTATCTACAAGATTATATTTATATTAATTTCAGAAAGTTATGTGAATGAAATTATAAAAAATGGATTCCATATTTGGAATCAGAATAATTTATAATTTCACATATTGTCTACATATTTTTTTCCAAAATTTTTATTGAATGTAATTAAAATTAATCACATCGATTAAGAGAACATGTACATAACAAGTAACTAAACCATAAACGTAATGGAAAAAATAGAATATAAACGTCTCTAAAATACATTTTATGGAATATATAAACTCTATCATACCATTTTTTAATTTTCTTCATTATTGTATCCAAATATATTTGGAAACACTTTGGTGTATGTCCCTTAAAAAAATTATTGGAATGTCACTCCTCCAACACTATAAAAAGGAAATCACTCCTATCACTTATTCACAACTCTCAACCCCAATGGATCATCCAAAACTATTATAAAATAATCTCCCAATTAATCTATCCTCTTCCTATATGCAGAACCATTGATGAAAATAAAACCAAGGATGTCTATTACTATATAATGAAAGGAGTTACCATAATATGGGGAAGGATTCCTCAATGCACATCCATGATTTATTTAATCCTCCACAACAACAATTATCTTAATTATATTATTATATAATAGAATAATTATACTAAAAATTTATAGATGGTTTTATTCTAATTGTTCTTCCTTCACATACACGCATTTCAATCTAATGGGTAATGAACATATTGTTCGTTTGTACGGTAGACAATCGCCTCATGAAACTTTGACTATTCATACTTCATTTACCACCTATCATAGTAAATATTAATATAGAAAATACTATTTTTATATGATATATTTTCTATTTATAATGACCTTATACTTCTATAATTAATATATAATGCATACTGTAATTCCTCCCATTTTTGAGTATATGGTAACATTGTTTGGGGATGTGTAGACTACCTTATCCTCAAATTGATGTGATTCATTCCTAATATACATGACACAAATAAAGATGGTTTTGATTATCCTATATGAAATAAGGGACATATATATTATTCTTGAATTATATTATAATTATACATATATATCATTTATTTTCTATCTTTTAAATACAACAGAGAAATCGAAGTTGCGTTCATGTGTTTGTACGACCTACCATCTCCATAAACAGTACATTTTTATTCCTATCATCAAATATTATGGATTAATATAAATACATATATAATAAATAGTTATGTTATTTATATCTTCTATTTAATTTATGATTGGATGAAAGAATAATCTAGTTAATAGGAACAACATGTTACATGTCAAGACATACTAAAAAAGATAATTAATACATGAAAGAGTGAAACTAATGAATGGTTTTTGAAAAATTGGTAAATAAATAATATTTTAAGTTAATATATGATATTTAAAACATGATTATAATTTTTTATAATATAGAAAAAAGTTTAATAACATTATAAAATACCTTAAAGAATGATCAACTAAAATAAAACACAAAACAAGGTATTCTGATCTCACTTTTCTTTCTATGATTCATATACAATTTTGACCAAATAATTCATTTTTCTAGAGAATATATTTCCACTATATTATTTTATATCTTTAATACTTGTATATTCATTGTTTATAATGTTCATTTAAAATTATTTCATTCATGATTATTATAATTCTATGTTACCAAATAGTGATGGACATCATCTCAATTTTCAATCTATGTGTCATACTTTATTATTGGGAAATATATTTCATATATATGTTTTAAATACTTCAAATTTTAAATATAATATCATTATTCTGTAATAATTCATTATATATTTTGTTTCAAACTGAATTGTTTCATCAAATTGAAATTCAAATAAGTCAATCCGTGTGAAAAAAATGTCATCACCCTAATTATTATCTTTGTGTAATGTTACTCCCCCATTAAAATTTAAATTATATGATTATGTGTAAAATAACTTATCACTATAAATTGATTTATTTCAACTTGCTTTATGTGGGATTAAATTTGTCACAAATAATCTATTTAATTATTGATTATCACATTAATGTTATGTTTATTTCAAGGTTTTACTTTAGATTCACATTTTTTGGGATTATTGACACATGAATTTCTATATATAGAAATAATTTGATTATTGTTTAATAAATAATTTCATTTTCTTTTAATAGGGTCCTTGATTTCCTTTTCCTTGTAATACTTCCATTCTCCATTCGTTTTTTACTCAAAAGTTTTGTGAATATTTTTAGAAAACCCTGATATTTTCTCTCTCTTTAGATCAAAAACATTTTTTTGGAATACAGGTTATTAACATATGTTTTCAATAATTTTGAGATACATTAAAAAATTATTTATTAAATTATTATCCATTAATTTATTTTTGATGGTTTTTAATGAAATATTCTTATTTCATTAAAAAGAAGTTACTTTACAAACCTTTTACCATGATTATGAATGTTTTTCCTTGTACTTCTTGAATATATTAGCACGTAACTATTTCATTTAAAATTGAAATTTTAAATTTAAAATATTGTTTCTTAATGATTTTTTTTAAAAGTTAATTTTAAAGAAAATGACATTCAATTTTTTTCATACTATAAATGTTATGTTCAATATTATATTTTTTAAATAATTTTATTATTAAATTTCAATTTATCAATGGAAAACACATTTATTATACTCTGAAAGGGATTTGATTTATTGATAACAACCTTATTATACCACTGGAATTATTTTTATTTGTTTGGCGAAGTATATCATTGAAAATGAAATCAATGATTCATTTTTTATGTCCCCGTAAATGTATTTAGTTTCTTATTGTCATTTATCCTTGAATTTCCCCTAATTAACCATTTTATTTATCATAGATTTATTCAATTCCTTAACCATATACAGTTTTTCTGTGTTGAAGTTATATGATTGTTATTTAGTTCTCTGGGGAAATATTGAAAAATTGGTATTTTTTTCAACACATATATTTTTACATAAATTATTATTTAGAATAAAATGATTACTCGACATGATGAATGATTGGGATTGGATGTGACTGGTGGGACCTAGACATTGTATATCCCATTGATGCATTGATAGGGTCTCATGAGACAAATTAGTTTAATAAATTAAATAAATTTTTCTTGTATTTTTAGTCCATCATGTGAAAGGTCATGACAGTGTATCTATTCATTCGACTAAGTCAATAAATCCAATAATTAATCATTTTCATTGATAATGATTTGGTATCCATTACCCTGGAGATTTTCTCTATGTAAATATCTATGGATGCATGTCATACTTAATTTATTGATTAAACAGAATGGGTTTTCATTTTCTTACCATATAATATTAATTATTCTGTATTGAATTATTTAAGAGGAATGTTTTATAAATTATTCACCATTATATATTGTTTACAAATATCTCTCTAATTTTACTGATTACATTACATGTTTGTTATGTTTTAAATTTATATATTGATTATGGTCATCATTTCATTATTTATTTAGAGGCACATTAACCAAACTGACCATTTGAGATGACCCTTATTTTTTACATTACCAAAGAATCCCTAATGTATACAATGAAATATATTTAAGGATATTCTAAGAGGGAATAAAGGAATCAGAAAAATAAAAAATTTATGTCGAAATTTATGTATTATTTTATAATACAATAACCACATATTTTTCTAATTTACAAAGAATAATAATGTCTAATGTTCTTTTGGATATGATTCCATGTAATAATTAAAATGTTATTATGGTTCGATTAAAAATAATAACTTTTTGGATTGGGGTCCTATTGTTGGATTGAAATGTTGTTTAGAAGCAACCTTGGAATCAAGATTTTGGAAAACAATGTTTAGTGAATAGATCCTTCTGATAGATATTAATTATTTCCATAGAATCATATATGTATTCATTAAATTAATAGATATGGATTCCATCCAATTAATATGAGACAAAAGTCAATCATAGGTTATATGTCCTAAATATAAAATCTATGTTTTTTAAAATGTGAACATACCAAGATTAAGGTCATTTTTGAATCATTTATTTAATGTATATATCCTAGGTGAAAAAATATTTCATGAATAAATATATTATATTTCGTAGACATTAGTTTGATGGTATTTAAACCATTATTGATAATATTATGTTTATTTTCATATTAATAGTAGTAAAATTATATTTTTTTTATTTTTTTAAAGAAATGTTGTATTGAAAATATTAAGGAAAAAGTTAATAATGATTTCATCTCAATGATTCCAATCATATTTAATTGAAAAATTATTCTAATATGGTTTTAAAACATGAAAACATGTATGATTAGTGACAACCGATCATGTCTTGAATGTCTGTGGGGCTTTAAAAAATTAAAAAAGGATGATAAGGGTTTCAATCCTTCAAATGGACTATGTGACGACATTGTTAATTAATCATTATATTTAGTTTTATAATTTTATGAAAAAAATATAAATTATGATCCCATAATGTATAATTTTTAGGATTATATATTTATATATGGACTATATTTTATTTAGAGAATACTTAGGGAAAAGTATTATACCTTTCACTCTTTTATGTTCCATAAGATTCAAATAATGTGTATATTCATACACTAGACATAGAAGTTAAAATTTGGAAATATATTTCATGAATTAGTTGATCAATAGGAAATTAACTGATAAAGAAATGTTTTCATTTTGTTTATATAAATATTTACTGGATTTATATATCTTTATATTCATTAATAGTAAAATAATTCCCCAATAATAAAAATAAGTTAAAAAAATATTTTTTCCTAATAACATAATTTTTGTTAAACTTATATGTCATATGATGATCATGGATTGATGGGTTTTAGGCCATCAAAATTACTTTGATAACTATTTATATTTTTTTATGATTGAAGATCTCATTAAATCCCTATAAATATTTATGTTCTTCCAATATTTTCATATCACTACTTTACACTAATGTTCTGTTACTTAGATACATTGTTATATGGTATTCCATGTAAACATTTTACATCCCATTATATATTTTCTATAAGATGTTTTATTAACACTTATCGTGATGTGGGATTTAAATATAAGAAATATTGAACACTCTATTACCAATGATTTTTTTAAATTGTGAGGATGACGTTTTTTTATGTTGAAGAGATTATATCTATAATTTCATAACCTTAAACATTATATAATCATGTGTTTTGATCACAAATTTAGTTTCATTCAAATTGATGATATTTTTGGGATTACTTATTTAGAGAATCATTCCATAACGAAAACATTACATCTAAAATATTACAATGTATACAATTCTACTAATCCAATAAGACACATTATATAAAACACAAATTATTTTATACAGAAAAAAAATTTCATTAATTCTTGCATTATTTTATTCTTCCTTATACCCATTGAAAATAATTTCCAAAACAGTTTTATGATCATAAAATTTTGATTAAGGGATCTAAAATAAGGAAAAAAACCATTATTCCATGAATACATACAAATCAATTAAATCATAATGTTTAGTCTTAAAACATATTCTCATTAACATACCACATCAAATCATATGATTTATGAATAACTCATTGAAATCCTAAATCATAATCATATCTTGTGGAATTCGTAACATACATACATTATTTCCTTCACAAATACATTGAGAGTATCCTTGACGGTTACATTTGCAATAACAATCATAATATATTCACTAAATCGTTTTGGAGAAACATTAATGATTACCTCTATCACATTACCGAAAACATCGGAAATCTATCATAGACACAACCACCCTTGGTTTACCTGGGAACCTACCATATACATAAGAAATTACAAAGAACAATTACCAAATCATAACACATGAATAAGAATAAAGGAAAAATAAAATTTCCATATTGATATCATAATACATCATTTAAATATATTTCTATAATAAATCCACTCTGAAAAACAATTTCAATTCCATAATACCATGAAATTAAATATGTTATTTAATTTTATTTTTAAAATCATTACGTCTTGTAGATGAATCTATATAACAAATAATTATAATCGAAGCAGAAAGGCCATTGGCACCACATACGTTAAAAGAAAAAATTATTTCTATAATTTAATAAAATGTTTCCTTGAAAAATATTCATTTTCCCAACCATTAAATTTAAATTAATATAAAATGTGTGTAATTATATACCATATAAAATATGGTAATATATAAATAAAAAAAATTTATCAATGAAAGGAGATTGAAACTTTGTCCCTTACAAAGATAATGTAATTATATTGAGGACAAATAAAATTTATAAATATGCGTGAAAAATATAAATACACCCAATATAAGTGGATATTAAGTGTAAAACAGTATTATTCCATTCACACATGTTCTTGAAAAAACATAACCAGTGACAAGGATATTTAACTAGGTAAATAATGATTGAGTTTAAATTTCTGTTACATTGAGTCTGACATGTCTCGTCCTTTATTTAATTTCCAGAATAATAATAATAGGATAATTTCTACTTTTTTAGAACATTTTTAATTTTTTTATTCATTATATTTCAATTATTAACTTGATATAATAATACTTTAATTATTTGAGTTCATATAATATGATTTCTCAATGTTCGGTAAAAGAGTAAAAAATGAACATTTTTTTTGTGGAAAATTATACTTGTGGCCATAAGTACATTTTCTATAGAATGATATTATTTATTTATATATCATATTAATATAATATATATGTATTTATAAGGGTCCAAAACATTTTTATATAAGAAATTAAATGCACCTCCCTCGGAGACGGTAGGCCACACGAACGCATGAAACCTACTATCATTACAATTTCATATTAAAGATATGAAAAATTAATTATATAAAGGTATATTTTAGTTCTATTATAATATAGAAGTTATATATTCTACTTAATTTTATTAACTCTATCATTTATAAGTTCTATGTATGGCGTGAATGAGTTATATCACATTGAGGTGGAAATAGTCCACAAATCCTCAAATGTAATGTTCATATTTACAAATTATGGAAAACATAAAGGTATGTTATAAATAGAAACTATTGAAGAATAGATACAATAAAAATATAATATATATAATATAGAAAATATAGTTCTTTAAAAATGGCCACCATGATTGGTGGTAGGGGAGAATAAACAATCATCATTTTGTGAGGCCGTAGCCCACCGTACATAGACACATTATGATCTATATCTATTAGATGGAGGTGTGTGAAGTTGTAGGTTGAAACTATACTATATCAAAATCCTAGTATGTTTAGGATACTATTTTTCTTAGAAAATAATTGAATTAAGGGAGGTGTGAGGGTTTGAGAAAAAAAATATTTGAAAGGATATTGAGAGAAGAAGTTACCTAGAAAATTGATAACCCCTATTGATTTTATCCGTACGACATTAATGATTTTTCTTATGTATAATATAAATCTTCTAGGATGAGGGGATTTATGTTGTGTTTTTATTTGAGAAATATATGGATTATTCTAGAGGCTTGTGAGGTGTGATTTTGTCGGGAGAGGAGGTGGCCTTTTATAAGAGGGAGGAAGGGAACATTAGAAATGTCCAGAAATATTATTTTATTATAAATTTATTTTCTAATTAAAATAATTAAATGTGGGAAATGTCAAGTATAAGAAGATTATAGAACAATATAATCTAAAATATAGGTTTTAGAAAATTTTACGTCAAAAAACTAACCTTATCATTTAGCTTTAATACTTTATTGTAAACAATAACTTTTATCCTGTCTTATTGTATTTTAATTTTATATGGTTACTATAATTACAATAAAATTCCAAACCGAACATAAAGTAGATCATTAGTGAACTTTTTAACATTATATATGTCATTATTCTTAATATTATATTTTTAGGACTATTATATCATTTAATATAAACATATTTGTTTTAAAAACTCATTAATGTCAATTTTGACAATATTTACTAATGGATTTTCTTAATGTCATAAAAACATGATTCGTTCGAACCAAATGCCTCCAATCATCCCTGTAAATTAAATTTATTCTAAAAATTTTGTTTATAGAATAAAAATGTTCGTATTGTATTTATTTTAATATTTATAATATCGTTTTTTTGAATCCTTCATTAATAAGGTAATCCCTGCCTCATTATTGTGTCATAGATAAATTTATTTAATTAATTTATAAAAAATATAAATAAAATTCCAGGATATGGGAGATATTTTAAAATATATATTGAATTTTTATAGTCTAATAAAACATTTATATAAACAAAATTTAAATTTTTTTAGGTATGAGATTAATGTTTAGTTTATATTCTCTTTTTCTTTAAAATAAATATTATAAAAGGTCACTATGACAACCACATGGCTCCATGGTGTCCTAAAATAGACCCAAGGATGACCATGGTCAGCCATATATCATCCAATTAGATTATAACATGTTTTAGTATTGTTTTATATTATTATATTATTTTATATACTTATTTACCTAATTTACCCATTAACCATGGTAAATTAAAATAATTATTGAAGTTACTATTCATATTGTCCAAAAATAAAAGGTACCTATTTACAAAATTTGGATCTCCTTATTCCAAATATGAAATCCATTTTTTAAAATAAAAAACACAAAATTTTGAGAAATTATTTTAAAATTATTTCTATTTGACAAAACTAGAAAGCATGTTATTAAGAAATATGACAATCAAAATATTGACATATATTCATATCCAATTTCCTGGTGAAATTACATCCAATGACCATCATTGGATTAAATGATAAATCATAATGTAATTAAACTTTAAATCCATTTAAATGAAAAAACATACTATATAAATAAATTAGTTTAAATGCCAGTTTTGAATTAAAATGCAGTATTTTTCACCAAAAAATAATGGATTTTATCAAAAAAATAAAAAAAATCAATAGAAGTAAATTTTGATATCCTAATTATATATAAGAACATTATTTTATCAAATAGAATATATTAAAGTGATAAAATATATTTTTAAAAATGTTTCTCCATAAAAAAGTGGTAAAATGACTATTAAATATATTTGAGTATTTTATCCTTAAATTTGGATTCATTCTCATTTAAAGCCTCTAAATTTATTTGAGTAAATGTAAAACATTAAAAATATTTCTAAATTAGTAATATAGTTAATTCTGTTAATTCCCACAAATAAAATGTTTAGGTGTTTTCTACCTTATAAAATAATAATTTTATTGTTGTATTATTTTTCGGTATAACTCAGTGTTGTGTGAAACATAATATTTTTGAGAGAGTCATTATTTAATTTTGGGTATGTTATCATACATAGTGTCCCCATTAAAAAGTTAATAATAAATCAAGAAAATCTAAATTATATTAAAATTTATTATACTATAAATAATAGGAATGTCACGTCATTCCCCCCTTTGGAAATTGCATCCAATTAATATTAAATATGAGCTCAGAAATATCATTGAAAATCACACATCTAAAAAAGGGTCTATAAAATTTCACATTAAAATAAATAAATAGAATTACAGTGGTCCCAAAAGATAACACAATCTACTATTCGACGCTGGAAGATAAGAATATGGAAGAAAAACTAACCAAATATTTCTCATGGGGAGTGATAGAAATCAACATCCAGAGAATATTAACAACTAGAAAACCATAAACTTGTGATGTGGTAAAAATTATTTGATGTCATGGTAGGATAAGTAAATAGAATACTTTTTTATTTTATTATCCTTTTCATAAATTTGGTGAATTCAATTATGATCTAGACTTTGAACGAAAATAAATCATACTTACCTAGAATGTCGAGCTTCATCCTTTAATAAATATCTACCATAACCCCAAATATCTCAAAGTGATTAGTATTCAATATGGCTTGGTCACACGGGAAGTTCTAGAATAAACATCATGGGAATCAAATAATCAATGAAAATGAACTATATATTTCCCCTATATTTAATCATTAACCAAAACACAATTGGTTAGTACAAGATCGGATAATCCTACCAAAGTATATTTTTTTATATGGTGAGATACTACTCTTAATATTCAAAATTCAACAAACAATACACAAATTTTAACAAATACCATTCCATTAACAATTGGCCTCAAAATTAATCAAAATTATCCAAGCTATGATTGAAACCAAAAATTAAAAAGGATTTGACAACATTCCCTTCCAAAATCAATCTTATCATTTATCATCAAGTAACATTGACTACTGTTATCATCTCACAATAAAAAGTAATTAATCTAATTATATGTTATTCAAGATAGGTTAATCATTTTCATAAATAATCCTAATCTCTAAATTTCAAACATAGAAACATATATTCATCCAATGTAAAATTCATCCATTTCTACTCAATGGAAATCACATATTATTAAATATTCCATAGGCATATTGTGTTCCCAAAAGAGTGAATTTCATCGAAAATAACATTTATCACGTAATTAGTAAATAAATTTTATATACAGAATATCAATTTGATAATATAGATGTTACCGATTAGAAACTTATTCATAATCCTTAAATTAATTTAACTAAAAATAATAAGTGATATAAACAAGTTACTTCACAAGGTCCAATGGAATGTGATAAATCTTAGTCGCACTTCAGCTGTGGGTTCTATACCTGAAACATTTTCTTACATGACGGGTTGTCACACAGTCTGCATGTTGTCCATTCTCAAAAACTACATAATTTTATAACATACCGAAAAATGAATATCTCATAATTACCTCAAAATCAATGATAATATTAAGGCTATCCATTACAATATAGATGTGTCCAAAAAAGGACAAATAATTCTTCCTCAAATTACATTTTCACATATCAATCTACAAAGATACACATACTAGAAAATGTTTTACAATGTAATCCCATCATCAAAAAAACATTAATACATTAATATATTTCCTCATCCATCCATCTATCATAACTCCTGAATCCCTTATATGTAGGAATCTTAATCAGTCAATTTTATTCTTGATATCTAACATATAATTTTCCATTTTCTCGTCAATACGTCATTCCTTCCAATAAAAAATATGAATCATGCCCTAAAATTCAATAATTTTAAAATATGAGACATAAAATAAATGATACCATTCTTATATCCATTTTTTATTCCACTTCTTCAAATAAATCAAAAGTAGGTATTTCTAAACATATATTTTTGGGTTCATCTTGATCCCATTCACAAACCTTCATCGTCTGAAATCTATTTGTAAAATGACCATACTCCCCACATTTAAAACATTAAATTGATAAATCATAATGACCATATTTTATTTTCTCAAATTCCACATAACGATTCCTTTTTCATTTTTTGAATATTGCATTATGAGCATCATTTAGAAAATTATACAATCTTTACGTCCCATTAAAACATTTTCTAAGGTTTTTTATTCCATATTATTGAAACATTGTAGTTTTAATATAATTTCCATTATGATTATTACATGAACATCCTCAAGGATTCATTTCTTGTGAATTTGATGCCATAGTAATTCACCAAAGTTCATGTGGTCAACAGAGACACTAGATAGTTGTTTTAGAATATCCACATGATTTCTCATTGTAGACCCCTTTTCAGTAAATTTTTTATTTAGAAAACCACCACATTTTCCTTTACAACCATTATTAAATTGGTTCTTTCTAGATATATCCATTTAATACAATAAAAAATGGTTTGTCTGATTATATCAATAAAATCATCACATATTATCAAATGAGGTGGATAAAAACTATGATATACTTACTCATGTTATCTCAAAACTAATTTTATTTATCTAAAATTACTATGAATCTTTCTAATATTCTAATGTCTGTGGTTATATAAAACATGTCAATTATTATTAAATAAAACCCTTATATCTACTATTATCTAAATAGACCATTAATAGCAACTATAATGACCCATCCTTAAACATTACATAATATAGATTTTTGATAATGAATTTACTTTCTTCTACATTAAGGATATTTTCAGGTATAGATCTTTAGAGAATTATTTCCTAACTATTTCATTTCATCTCAAATATTAAAATGTATATATTTCTACTCTATCAAGTAAAATTACATAACTAAATTTAGAATTATTTTCTTGATAAAAATATTAATGAATTCTTCAATTCACAGACCCTTCCTGATAACCTATGAAAACCATTTAAAAATATTGGATGTGTAGAAAAATCTCATTACGGGATATATAATAAGTAAATTAAACACTAGTCCATTAATATATACTAATAAATGAAATCATAATTTTGACTTTTAAAACATAATATCTTTAAAATACATCATGATACGATAAGATTTATGAATATATCATATAATTCATAAATCATAATGGTAACATTTGAACTTCCTAAAATACATTCATTGTATCCTTAAAAGCTAAATAGAGTGTAATATATCAAGGTTCAATTTGGAATACCTATCTCAATATATTCCTTAAATATTTTAGAAGAAACCTTAATGATTACCTCTTTTTCATTAATCAATTAATTGGAGAGCTATCACGTGCTCACCCACTCTCTATTTGTAACAGAACCACCCATATACATAAGAAATGATCAAAAACCATAACATATTTATAACACAAGAACAATCATAAAAGAGAAATAACAGTTCCACATTGAAATAATAAGACATCATTTCAATATACTAATATAATCAATATGTTCTCAAAACCATTTACAATACCAAAATTCTAGAATAAGGAATATGATATTGACTTTTCATATGAAAAACATTATATATTTTATAGGAAATTAGATATAAAAGAGTGGTCATGGCAGCAAAAGGCCATTGTCACAATATATATTAAAAAGGAAAAATCCTTTAGTCATTTAGTAAATCACATTATAGAAAATTATTCCTTTTGTAAACCATTGAATTAAATTTAAATATAAATGGTTTAGTTATACACAGTATAAACAAATTTCATATATAAATCAAAATATTCATCAATCAAAGGAGATTGAGACGAAGTCCCTTATAAAGATCACATCATTGGATTAAAGAAAAATAAATGAAATAAATAAGTGTGACAAATATAAATAAACCCAATATATGTGAATATTTTGTGTAAAAAAATTAGAATTCATTAATACATATTCTTGGAATAACTAACCCAATGAAAATGATATTTAACACAATGAATGAAGATTGAGTTATGATTTGCCTTAGCATGGGTCCGACTTGTCTCGTTCATTCATTGATTTTAGGAATGATAAAATGAGGTTAATTTATACATGCTTTAGAACATTTTTTAATTTATATTATACCTTTTAGTTCACTTATTAACAAGTTATTACAATTAGTAAATTATTTGAGTTCATATCAAATGTTTGGTCGATGTTCGATAATTTAGACCTAAATGAACTTGTTTTGGTAGAAACTAACCATTTGGTAATAAATCCATTATCTAAATAATGATATTCATGAATTAAAAATATAATATAATTCAAATATACATATATATATATATATATAAGAGTCCATAATATTTTAATATATGAAATGAAATTCACCATTCCTGGAGACGGCATGCCGTACGTACAGATGGACTCTACATTCATTTCATTATCATATTTAAGGAATAAAAAATAATTGATAAATAGGTATTTAATAATTTAAATATAATATACATGTTATATATGTTACATATTATCATTTACTCCATCATTTATTTGTTCCATGTGTGTCATGAATGAGTCATAAGTCATTGAGCGGGTGGTAGTCCATGCTTCCTCAAATTAAAAATCATCACACTTACACATTATGGAACACATAAAGTTATATCGTAAATAAAAATTACATAAGATTAGAGACATTAATTATATAATATATATCATATATAAGTATTGTGGAATCATAATGGCTGTCATGGTCAGTGGTAGGAGAAAATTGAACATTCATTGTTTGGTTAGAAATAGATAGCCATAAACAGAAACTATATTTTCTATATCCATTAGATGGTGGTGTTTGTATATATTGGTATAACCCATATCATAAAAACCCCTTAGAACCTTTATATTAATGGGATCTTGGGAGAAGATATTAACTCTAAATCGGATTACTGTTATGGATTTCAGTCAAATGGATTTCATGAATTTCAACATCCCGAAGGTAATGATTCAATGATACAAGGAAATATTTTGGGAGCTTATATTAGAATAATTTTGATGAGCCAAGGGGTTTGAGAGGTCTGAGTAAGTCGGTAAATGAGGTGGCCATTTATAGGAGGGAGTTTGTGCACTTTTGGATTGCCTTGAAATATTATTATATTATAAATGTATTTTCGAATTATAATAGTTTCAAATTGTTAAATTTCTAGGATAAGATGAGTATGGGTCCCAATACTCTTAAAAACAGGTTTTAGACTTTTTTAGGTCAAAAAATAAACCCAATATTTTAACTTAAACCCATAGTTAAAAACATTAACTCTTACCAAGTCTCATTTATTATCATGATATTTGGTTACAATAGATACTATAAAATTCTAATAGAACCATAATTGGATTAATAATTCCATTTTTAGCAATATATAAGTAATTTTTCGAAATATCATAATTTTCAGACAATTATATCATTTAATAAATTGGTATTTTTTAAAAAAACACATGTTTTTCAGTTTTGACACCATTTAATAATTGATATTATAATGTTATAATAACTCGATTCTTTCAAAAAAATTATAAAATCATAAAAAAATTAAATTTCATCCTAAAATATAGTGGTTTAAATAAAAATGTCAAAATTAAATTTATTTTAATATTTATAATATCATTTTTTTTAATATCTCATTAATAAGGTAAACACTATAACAACATTATGTCCTAAATAAATTTATATATTTGATGTCTAAAAATTATGAAGAAAATAACAAGATATAGAATTTTTTTTATCTTTATAATAACTATTTATAGTCAAATAGATAACTTATTTAAACAATTAATGTATTTTTAGATAGATGATACATGTTTATGTTATATTTCCATTTTGAATAAAATAAATATTATAAATGGTCATTATCACACCCATGTTGCTACATGGGGTCCTAAAATCATCCCAAGGATGCCCATGGCCAGACATACTTAATCCAATGGGATTAGGACCTGTGTTAGGTTGTTTTATATTATTATAAAATAATTTTTTTACCCTTATTTACATGATTTACCCATTAACCATGGTAAATAAAAATAAATAATGAAATTAATAATCATAATGTCAAAAAATAAAAGGTACTAATTTAAACATTTTTTAATTTTTGATTACTAATATATAATCCATTTTTTGAAATTTACAACATATAATTAGCAGATATTAATTTAAAATTATTTCCCATTTTCAAAACTAGAAAACAAGTTTTTATATGTAAAAACTATCAAAAGATTGACATGTGTTCATGTACAATTTAAATATAAAATAATAACCATTTACCAAAATTGGATTAAATTATAAACAGTAATAAATTTAAATTTGAAAACAAAATAATTGTTCAATATAACTATATGATTAAATTAGGTGAAAAGAATGTTTTGAATTAAAATGCAGTATTATTCACTATTCATAAAAATATCTATTTTATCAAAAGAAAAATAATAATTCATCTGAAGTAAATTTTGATGTCCCTAATATAAAAAATAAGTTTATTTTATAATATTGAATATATTAATTTTACACAATCTATTTTTAAAAAGGGCTTCAACATCAAAAGGTAGTAAAGTGTCCTTTTTATATTATTAGAGTACTTTTTTGTTTAAAATTGTATTCAATCTAATTTTGAGCCTCTAAAATTAATTGGATAAATGAAAAAACATTTAATAAATATGGAAAATTATTATATAGATAATTATGTTCATTATATACAATACAACGAGTAGGCGTTAACTATCATTTAAAATAATTATATTATAATTATATTTTTTTCGGTATAATTCAGTGTTGAGTGCAATGTATGATTTCAGAAAAACAAGTTGTTATGTTTTTGGAATGCTATCATAAATAGTATCTCCTTTACCATTAAATTAATATAAAAATAAAAAATATTAATAGATATTTTTATTACTCTATAAATATGTAGGATGTTACAGTAACATCCTGAAAAGATTAAAAGTGTGTCTTTTTTATTTAATGACCTCTATGACACACAACACCAAATATAGAGAATAATATAAAATCATGTGTAATTATGTAAAATTTAATATTTATAAATAATTTGATATATTCTATATTAGTAAATTGACATAAATTAAAATTAATTTTTGCCTCTCATTCATCAATTTCTTTCTTCGATGACTAGTATTTTACATAAGATTTGGTTTTGTAGAACCAAAAAATATTATTAAAATATTATAATTTAATATAATTGGATATAAAATAGAAATAAAATTCATGATTATGAATATTAATGACTAACATATGAAAATATATGGTTTAATTCCTTGGTCACATATTAATTTGAAATGAATATCATAATCAAATAAATTTAAAGGGAATGATTCAATACAGATTTTTTTTATGCTCACAAAGAAATTTAATCCCTAAAAAATTTTTTAAATAACATTAGTGGATGAAATTAATGATTTATACATATTTTTTATTCGTTATAATTTCTAGTATTAATCCAACCTATTTAATAGTCATTAGATAATAATATACCCAATTTTACATAAAAAGCTTTTTTCTAACGGTAATTTCATGACATTGTAATAGAGATCCAAATTTGAATAAACATTTTGGAACTTTTATAAATGGTAAATGAAAAAATAAAATTATCCTTTTGGTTATAAAAATAAAATTTATTTTAGGGGGATTTTTTACCATGTGTGTTTCATGGTTTTATTTATAGTGAAAAATACAGAATTTTTTTCAAAACAACTTTTTCATCTAAATTATTTATATGGTTAAATTTATTTCTCTGGTTATATTTAAAGTTTAATTAGATGAATTTTATATTAATTACTTAAATATTTGTCAATGGAATTATTATTTCATTAGAATTGGATATATATACACATCTAAATCATTTGAACATATCTATTTTAAAACCCCACTTTGTCATCCAGGCACCAATTTTATATTTCAATCCCTTTATGAGAATTTCTTATTGTAATTTGGAAAAATATAATATATATTTCTAATAATAAGAATTTATAATGTCTAATATGGTGGAATTATTTTATTTGAAAATATATTTATGAAATATAATTAACATTAAATACAACGATTAAGAGTAAAATTAGCAGAACAGGGTAATAAACTTTAAACTGAGGGGAAGAAATGACCTAAGAAAGTTATTCCAAATCATTTTTGTAGAAATATATATAAAACATTCTCCATTGGATGTATTTTGATCAGTTATTTGAGCCAGATTTAATGGTCAAAAAGTGCGTGGAATTCCTATTACAATAAAATGGATGAATGCCACACCTTCTTTACTATAAAAAACACACCCATCACAATTTTTCTCAAATATTATGCCATTTGGATAATCTAAAATTTTACCATATAAGATTAGAACATCCCTCCAAAAATCATAGATTCTTCACCCTGAGTAAAAATAATTCCGTGGAAGTATTTTTGTCTAAACCAAACATAGTTTCCTAAATTAGAGGTATCATTCTTTAATGTATGTTTATGTTTTATTTAATTATATTCATCTTAACAATATATATATTAAATTATTATATAATAACATAATTATAATGAAAATATAGATATGTTTTTATTATATTGGTTCTACCTTAAATTACCCAAACATCCATGTAATGGGTAATTAATATACCTGTCTTGTGTATAACAGACTACTGCCTCGTTAAAGGTTGATTATTCTATCATATATTACCACCACACATGGTGGTCATTATGATGGAAAAAATATTTCAAAATTATAATATGAAAATTTTAATGTCTTTACGCTTGTTTAATTATTCTATAACACATATCGTTATGCCCTCCATTTGTGTGAATACGGTAATATTGTTGGTGGGATTGTGAACTACTACATAATCAAAGTGACGTGATTCGTTCACACTATAGATGGGACATTCAAAGGGTAGTTTCTATTAATCCTTTAGAAATATATGTCATATATATGATAATGGAATTATAATATACATACACATATACATCATTTTCTTTTCATTTTTTAGAATATGATAATGAAACATAAGTATTGTTCGTGCGTACATACGATCTATAGTCTCCATGAACTGTATATTTCATTACCCATATCTTAATTATATGGATTATTATAAATTCATATATTCATAATATACATGATATTTTAATCATAGATTAAATTATTAATATTTTCAAATCATTATGTAATTAATATGAACGTCGCATTTCATGTCCAAACGTACTCGAAAAACCTAGCAATTAACACGCATAATAATGAAAATAATGAATGCTTTTTAAACCAATGGTTAATAGGATATTATAAGAAGATAATATGTGATATTTTAAATATGTGTATGGTTAGAGAATAGTATTCTAGCATGTTTAAAACTACTATATATAAGGTTAATTTATGTTTACTCATAAGGAGACATAAGGTAAGCATTTATTGTCTCACATTACCTCATATGATGTATACAACCTTTTCACTGAATAATAATTTTTGTGGATTATATAATGAACCAAATATGTGTTTATCATGAATAAATTTTTATTTATGTTATATATGTTTTCATTTAAAATTATTTCCTTCATGGTTAATAATTTTATAATGTTACCAAATAGAATCAAAAAATCGTCTTAGTCTCCATTATTTAGGAAATAATTTACTATTTGGAACCCAAAATTTTCAATATGGTGTAAATAATTCCAATTTAGCATATTATATCACGATTAATCCAATATTCATGAAATTTTGAGTTCTATAATGAATTATTTCATCTATAGGGATTTGAATTATTCGTTACAATGTAAAAATAATTACATAACCCAATTTCATTCCAAGGGTTATATAACATCCTCATTTTCGTTAATATTAAATTATTATGTGTATAGTATATTTCTAATATATTTCAATTTATTTCCATTTTTATTTGTATTTACATTTGACATAGATAATCTATTTAGTGGTTCATTCTCACATTAATTTCATGATATCTTCAAGGGTTTATATCACTATCTCATTTTTAAGATTGTTTACACATGACTTTCCATAAAAGTTATTTATTCGATATTTATTTAATAAATAATTTTATTTTCATATATTCTAGTTAGTCTATACCTTTAATAATTAATTGTATTTTTTTCACCCATTGGTACTCAAAATGTTTTATAAAATATTTTAAGAAAACCCTATTTTATTTCCCGCTTTATTCGAAGAACCATTTAACATCGAAAATCCTTGTCTTTTAAAAGTTTTTATAATGTTTTATTATCAATTAAGAAATAATTTATTAAATAAAATTTTACAATTTTGGATTATAATTTTTTTAATGGAATCTTCCGATCTATTTCAAAAAAGGAACTTTTCTATACTTTTTACCACGAAAAAAGAATGTTTTTAATATTATATGACATGTACATATTTACCCACGATAATTTCATATCAAGTTCATATAAATTTTTAAAAGGGTACTTTATAATGAATGTTTTTAAGAGTTATTTTCAATGAAAAATATTTTCCAAAAAATCATAAATAAAATAATATTTTCCTAAAAATACTCATAAAAGGCCATTTTATAATATTTTAATTCATTTATGATAAAACCATTTATTATCATTCTACTTAGGTTATTATTTATTGGTAATATCCTTATAATTCCTTTATATATTTTTATTTATTTGTATACTGATATTATTGATATTCACCTGATTAAATTTTATCCCCATGAAAATATTCAATAGCCTATGATTGTTAAACATTGAATTTCCCCAAATTATCAAATTCATTTATCATGGATTTTTTCATTACCATAACCATATAAAATTTTTATAAATTTTAATTACTGGATAGATATTTGATGATTTGTGTAAATATTGATAAATATGTATTCTTATTTAAATATAGATATTTTGTATGGAATGTTGTTTATTAATTAAATCGATTACTCCATATCAGGAATGCATTGGATATGTAGTGATGGGTGTGAGGTGAACATTAAATAAGCCCATGGTGAATTTATAAGATGTCCTGATAAAACATAGTTACACAAATTAAATTAAATTTTACAAATAGATTTAATGATTTTTTGTAAATTTTAGGAAGATATGGGCGTTAATGTCCCTCAGAAATTACATCTAAAAATTAAAAATTCACAACACATTGATTCTATTTTCATTGCCCATGATATTTTTACTATGAAAATGTTTATAGATTCCCATCAGCCTTGGAATATTGAAAATATATAAGTCTTTTTTTAGTTTCATAAATATCTATATTGTTTATTATTTATCTAGATATTAAAATCTAATGTGTTATAATGCATCTGCCTTTCCATATTTCTTAGGTACACTCGCTAAGTTTTTTGATTATATAGAAATTTTTTAGTTATTTTCATTCAAAATTTATTATTCTAATTTTTCATTATTTCTTCCACTTTACAGTATCATTCCTATGTATTTGATCTCACCCTTAATTTTTTGACAATAAACAAGAATCTATGTGGTATAATAATATTTATATGAAATGATATGATGTGTGCGGAATAATATTATCCTTGAAATAAATGAAATTTATTTAGTAATTATGTACTCATCGGTAGTAAAAGAATCAAGATTGTACATGGTTTACCAAGATTACTAACCAAATGATTTTTAATTATTTCTGTTCTTATAATCATGAAAATGTAACTGTATTAGACAATAAATATGGGATTTCTAGGATATGGGATCTATAGGTGGTATAATATTAAATTACCATAATCTTGATTTCAATTTTGTTTATGTAATTGTGGAATTAAAATTTCCACATTGGTAAATTGCATCCATAATCGAACAAATAATTGTATTCATCATTTTATATTGAAACTGGTGAATTTTATGATTATTTAATTATTGGAAAAGGTTATTATGAAATTAATGGATAATATATCAATGAAGTTTGTTTATTAATAAAATTTAGAGGCTTTTATCCACCCTTGGGGTGTGTAGATAAGATGAAAATGAAGTATTGTAATTTTATCATTCCTAATAATTTAAATTTTTAAATTGGATGAATAATATGTAATGGTAATGAATGATAATAGGTTATTAATATAGAAACTTGATATGTGATATAGGTGTTTAGTTGTGGTAAAAATACTACTTCTCCAAAAAACTATGTTGTGATAGACAATCATGCTTGGAATCCAATATATTTATATATTATATGAGATTATTGTGTTGTGGGATATGGACTGTAGATCTATATAACCATGGGGTGCTAGACTAAAGCTCTTGGTCCCCATTATTTTAATTTTAAATTTGATTGATTTGATTAATGTAAAATCAGGATGGAATCAATTTTGATATCTCTCTTGGGATGGTTTAGTCTCTTGAACAGGCTGAAGAATGTATTGATGGTTCACGAGTCATCTTGATCTCGGTGATTTACATGGTTAAGTGAAGAATCATTTTTTGTGAAAATATTTAAATTAATATTTTTTACATTATCATTTACACAACTACATAAATATTTATAGAATGTATGTTGTTTTAGATGTTTTTTGTGGTGGCCCAATGAGTTGTACTCACCCCATACATGGTTTACATGATCGATACCTGAAATGACTTCTTGATTGCCTGAATGGATAAGGGGAGGATACCTATAATAGCATGATGATTCAACACTGAGTATGAATGATGGAACTAGACTTGAAATCCGGATCCTCTTTGTAGTTTTATGTGTATCTTCATTGGGGATTATAATTTGAAACCCAATTGAAATATAGATTGAGATGTATGTTTCATTATTAGTTTTTTTTTCATATTTTTGTTTATCTAGTGATATTGTTTTTTATTTTTTATGGTAATATATTTGTTATTTTTAATCATTATTTGGGTATTGGTAAAACATTTCCATGTTTTTACTTCTCTAAAAATAATGGTAGAGTCTCCCCATGATTAATATTACACACTCACTGGTATTCGACAATCATTGGAATATAGGGAGGCATGGCTATGGTCCTCTGGAAAACCTTCTCAAGGAAAAATCTTGTGAAACATGAGTTAGGGATAGACATGGTGGTATTAAATAAAATTTTACTTTTCTTTTCATTTATTTTGTCATCCTATTTGGGAAAACTAAATATGATATTAGGATGAGTTGGACCACGACCATAACATCATGAATTGGAATATCTAACCCCTGTGTAGCACAAAACCCATGTAACCTTAGTGGGATTTTTGTTACTAATGTTTTTTTATTATAGTGTAATTTTATATCTCCTTGAGTGATGAACATTTTTTTGTGATATAATTATTCTATTGAGATTTTTCATCATGGATATGAATAGAATAAGGGTCGGGTATACAAGAATCATCCTTGGAACGGATGAGTTTTTGTTGAATGTAAAATTTCATGCATGTATGTAATACTTGGTATGAATTGTTAAATGTTAAATCAATTAATGGTTGAATAGTTTAGGATAAATAGATCATAAATGAAATATAAAACTACAAATGATGGTGTGTGTTATTAATTGAAATTGATAAATATATTTCTAATGAAAAACCATGAAATATTAAAATGATTACTTTTTGTTATCCATGAACCATGTGAGGGATGGTGGAGGTTACCAGTAGTGCATTAGTTTTGACCAAAATGTGGGGAATGGATGGATTAATTTATTTATTATTTTTTTGAATACATATTGTTAAAATGTAAATTATGTGATTTTTCTAATAAAATATTTGTTTGGAATTGTATATATTTTCCTCTATAATGATCCTTGTTGGAAGGACATGAAGAGAATATAGTATGAAATGACCCTCGTGCATTGGAACCTCAAGATCCAACAATTTCCGATGAAGGAGAAGGAGATCTTTTATTTTAGAATATTTATCACCTTATGTTTTTTATAGATATAGACCCATGTATTATTTTGAGAAATATTTCTAAATTGGAATTAGAGAAATAGTTTTATCTCCATCCTAAATTAAGGGAGACGATGGACATGAGGTAGTTGGGTTCTAGATTGAGCCTATTAAGAATATCCATGAACATTTAGAGGCACCTATTGAGATGTTATTCAGGATGGTATTTTATATGATATATGGTAATGAAAATTATTGTTGGGATATCTTGACCCAGGACCCATACCAAGAGAACATGGAATGGAGGAAATTCATAGAGAAGTTAATGGAGGTCTTTTATCCTGATATTATCAGGTAGATGGGGGATCTATGTTTTTGTGGTTGACTGTAGGCATTATATTCCGGATGAAATGTGATGGTAACTTTATTGATTTGTAATTTATTGTTCTAATAATGTAAATAGATGGTGATAATATGGAGAAACATATTTAGAATGGTTCAAATGTGTGATTAATCTTGCTGTTAATATATTTCACCTAAAATGTTTTATGAGGTAGGGATTGTTTCTACCATATATAAGGTCACCCTAACAGTGGATTATAGTGGAATGAAAGTGGTTTTTGTTCGACGACTATGAGGTACATCTTACCAAAGTTGGAAGAATCACTATTAGAATATCAAACTCAAAAATCTAAATAAAACTGGATAGAGGGAATGATATATTAATCATAGTAGAAATAGGATATACATCCACCAGTGTGGAAGGTTAGTTAACATTTATATCTAGTTTCCATTTCAACCATGGGATTTTATAACATATAGAATGATGGATCCCTTAAGGTTATAATATATAAACCCTTGAAACATGAGTAGCGATGGAGGGAAAAAGAATATATAGAACAATGGGCTTTGTTATTTTACCAAATATCAGTCTGGTAGAAGGAGTTTTATTTCTCATAGAGATCAAGATAGTGGATGTGGAACTTTAGGGAAAGAGCACTAATCTCATCAATGTTACAGAGTTCAATGAAATCAGTAAACAACATGGGGAAGAGGGGTTGTATTGTTGGATGTAGTTCATTCTGAACATTTGGAATGTGGGGTAGGGACACAGATATTCATAAGTACTATTCCTATAGAATATATTTTTTCTAATGCCTTATATGGTACATGAGCCTCTCATTATTTTATATTTTCAAAACATGAAGGTGTTTTGAGTATGGTGGTGGAGTTTGTATGTGATATTTTTATGATCGAGACACTATAGGGACAATGGTCATGGGAAATAGTTTTGTAAAATACATATTCTCTTGAGGACGACATGTATAATTTTCATTATAATATCTTCATAATTGAAATTTCTTGATGTGACATGATTTAGGTAATGGATTTTTTGGTAGTATACCGATCCCACATGGATTGTTACCATATGAGAGTGATATTTAAATATTCAGAGGGGGATACCATTAAACATCACGTAGAGTTCCACATTCAAGAAGAATGTATAGGGAATGTTCATTAACAACTAGGGGACCTTAGTGTATTGGTTGTGAGTCATTTACTATATGATGGTTGTGCAAATCAGAATTTATTTCAACACATAGTGTATTTGTTTCAAAAAAAAATTTAATAGTTATCAGAAATGTCACTTGAATGTTAGGTAAATTTTATAATTGATGAATTTATTAGAGATAAACTGATTTTTATTATTCATTATCTGATTGAACAAAATGATATTCAAGAGCTTGATAATCAGGTAATGGATTTGATGGATATGAGATTTGCACATTTGAGTATGTATCTTTGGGGTACATAATAATTTTTTTCTATGAAGGATTATGGGACTTGCATTTTTTAATAATTATATGTGGTTAAACAATATGACTAAAAATAACTAATAAAATCATCCACACATCAAAGATCTCATTGAACAGTTGAGAGGTGTAATATATTATCAAATATTAACTCAAGATACAAAATCATATGTTGAGGTTTCAATATTCTAATGTAACCTTAAAATATTTGAGATGTAGTAATGGCCTTTATAAGTTCATCATAATGTAATTTGGGTTTACGAATGCTTTTTACGGGTTTATTTCCTTGATAAACATAATATTCAATGCGTACCTAGAAGAGTTTTTCGTTATTTTTGAGGATGAAATCTTCTTTTTAATCCAGAACTCATGATGATCATGGCCAAACAACAAGAAATAATTATGGGTATATTGGTAGGTAATTATATATATGATAATATATTTATGATTCAATTAGGGATTAGCTAGGTATATATATTTTTCTACCATCTCATAAGAAGGTCTTCTAGTAGACCTAGAGAAGGTGTGATATGTGGTTTCTGGGGACTATCCTAGTAATATTATTTTGATATCCTTGTCCTTCTCTGATTAGTGGGAAATTATCATAGTTTCATCATGGAATTTACCATACGTAAACCAATAGTTTCAATCTTAATAAACGAATTTTTTTTTTGTTAATGATCATTTGATGATGTTTTCTCGGGATTGAAGAATCTTCTAAATACCACAGTGATTTTGGACACACCCTTGGAATGAGAAGAGTATACAATGTTTTTTTTTGTGAATTTTGGATCATATATGGAGAAATAATGATGTAAGGATTTGAATTTTATTTTTTGGACCATACAATTGATTCCTCGTGAATGTAATTACCCTGAACTTGATCACGAGTTTGCCAAAGTTGTTTATGCCTTCATATATTTGAGACAATATTTGTGGATTGAAAAAAATATATTGTATAACGATCATACGTGTATGAAAAATACATTATATGAGTGGTAATTGAATATCCAAATATAAATGTGTGTTTTCTATATAAAATCATTTTATTTTGTTCTATAATATACTCTCGAGAATGGAAATAGCGTTAATGTTGAAGTAAGAAGGAATAAAAATACTCATGTTGTCCTAAAATCTAGTTTTGAGTATAAAATGTTAAATATATTAGCTAAGATTCATATAGTTGTTAGAGAGGGCTAGAAGAGGTTGACCATTATATCTATATCAGTTTATTCATCTCTTTTGAGATAAATATTGGAGATAAAGTATGATTATATGTGATTATTTCCATTTGGGAAAACATTAATGGATGGGATTAAAATTCAGATAATCTTATAGATGAGAAAGAGATCATATATTTCATAATATTTTTGTTCTTGTGTTTATGTGAGATTAACTGATGTGTGAGTTTCATAACCAAACATGGTATGTGGATATGGGTTTTACCAAAATTTCCAGACCTATGAGAAAATTATTGGTGGTTCGTCACAAAAATGGAGCTTTCAAGGTTTGTGACACAATTCTACACATGTCAAATTTTGATGGATGACTATCAAAGATTCAATGGTTTACTATAGCCATATCCCATTATATAATAGATGTGAGAGGAGATAACCATGGGATTTATGGTAGGTATTTCTATGATTCCTAGGAACAATGACACTATATGGGTAACTGTGGACCGATTGATGAAATTATCCAATTTCTTTACAATCCAATAGACTTTCGATTTGGATAGATTGAGGAACAATTGCATTCAAGGGATAGTTCATCTACACGGGGTGCGACATAGCATAAATTAAGATTATGAATTACTTTTAACCTAATTAATTTACATATGATATAGAAGGACAATGATATGTTGGAATTTATAGTTACTTATTTCCAAAAAAACAAATATGTGAAGTCGGGTTGAACTATACATGTTTTAGATGTAACGTTGTGAGAATGCATCTTAGATGTTTATGGGCCTTCTATGTAGAATATCAAACATATGAAGATCAAATAAAAAAATAGTAATACAATGAATATAGATATAGATTCATATATAATTCTTTATTGTAGATCATTTTAAAAACATAACTATACTAGGAAAACATTGCTGATTTTGAGTTTTTGGACCGATTATCATACATGAGACATCATATCAAGAAACTTTAATTTGAAATTATATGGCTACTAATCAGATTAGGTCGAATACATATTCTGATTGATGGTGACAACATCAAGGGTTTATATTTGGTTATCATATGTCCCATATGGTGTTTCCTAGAATTGGTCACCAAATGAGTTGAAGATATAGAATGCTAGAACTCAATATTTTCATACCTTTTGATATTACTAGGAGAATTAGGTTGGTTTCATATTGATAAGTTCATATGTAGATTACTACTGCAATGAGAAACATTTTTTTCATTTTTCACAAATTATGAAATATCATCATGGACCTTCTCATGCGGTCAATGATTATTATGAGGATATTGAATTCAATTAATCATTTGAGGAGAATTGTATTAATGTTATGGATCATAGGTAAAATGTGTTGTTGGGAAAGTCTATTCAAATAATTCATGTGTTATGGAATGATGGATGTATTTTGGAGGAAACATGAGAGAGTGAATTAGATATATGGTTTCAATGTCCAATTCTTTTTACCTCATAATCTTATTAATGTATGGGTGTATAGATTGAGAATGAACTATTATAAAGAAAGAAGTTTGTAATATCATGACCTTCCTAGATATTTAATTAGGGCAGTTTTAGGCACACATTTATAGTTTTTTGTTATCGTGTATTGTTTTATTGTTTTTAAGGAGAAATTGGATAATTTTGGATTCTATATCTCTTTTCCATGGTCTAAATGGTATTAGGGAAAACTATATGGTTTATCCCATGAAACCCTACACACTATTTTGGAGGAACATGTGGTGCTGGAGGGTTTGACAAAACCATGAAGCTTCTATACCCAAACTATCTAATCTTAAATAGAGGTGATTCACATGGTTCATGAATATTTTTTCAGGACATAGAAAACATAGGTTTTATTGTCTAACCCATGAATAGAGGTTCATAGTCAAGCTGCATAGTTTGGAAAACTATTTTCTCATTCCATGAAAACTATGAATGCATGATATAATTCTATATGATATTCAAGAAAAAATAAACCACCCCTATTTTTACCAAAAATTTGTCAATTTCATCTTCATCCTTTTCCCTTTGATTTAATTATATCATATGAGGATTCAAATGATCCTCGAAACCATTTATTGAATAATTGAAGATCTTATTGAATGAATGTCTACTATATTGTATGTTACTTCATCCCATATTGGATTCCTCTTAACCATGTATCTTCTTATGGATGAAGATGAATTATTTTTCCATCACTAGTGATGGTTTAGATCAAAATATAAATGGATTCCCTTCCATTGAAACTTAATCATATGTTTTGATCCTAGATCATCCGTCCTATTGTGTTAATAATTATTTTTAATCAATATTGGTTTGAAGAAAATAATGTTTTTAATTTTTTTTATAAGTTAATTTCTGAAATGGGTTAAACAATGAATTATGTTAATGGTAGATAAATTTTTAAAAATAGGTAACAATGAGATGTGATATTTTTTGATGATTTGTGCGGTAAGGGCCACTATTACATAGACCAATGGGGTGACATAGTTCTACTATAATCCCCCAATATATTTAAAAATTATATGTGATCATTTTGTTTTAGGATAAGGACTGTATCCCTTAATTCCCACGGTGTGCATGACTAATGCACTAGTCCCCAACATTTTTAATGTGAATTTGGAATTAATAAATTAATGGAAACTCATGATGTAATTAAATTTGATATCACTCTGGGAATGGTTCAAATTATGACAAGGGTTAAACAACGTACTGATAGTTTTAGTGTCATTGTGACCCATGGATTTGAAAGTATAATTATAGAATAATTTAATATCAAAATAGTTTTTTTGCATAATTATTTATACACCTACTTTCACTATTATAAACATGTTATTTTTTTGGACATGGTTTAGTGGGGGTCTATAGAGTATTGATCTCATCCTACCTTAGGTTCTTAAATAGTAACTGAATTGAATTATTGTCTATAAGATAAGATAAGAGAAAGAGACATATAATAGATGTATGAGTTGAGATGGAAAATAGATGAGGGAACACAACATGTTGTCCAGAATGGCATTGGGGTTCTTGGTGAATATTTTTTTTAGATTTGAATTTGATAGTATAAACATATATGGAATGAAATATTTATTGAATTTTTTTGTTTATTGTTTTCCTATTTCGGTTAATCATGTGATAATGTTTTATAATGGTTACCGTATTAGTCAGGTCATTGTTTCTCATCATTTGGTTATTAGTAATTTATTTTTTCTATTTTTCTTCTTTGATAAAGATGTTATAGTCTCCCTTTGACAAATATTAGAACCTCAGTGTTATTCAGAATCATCTAGAGTACAAGGAGGAATGCTTGAGGACATGTGACCAACCAAGTTGGGCCACTAGCTTGTGCAACCTAATTCATGGTGTTACACTTGTTTAAAAATTTAATGGGTTTCATAATTAAGTTTTTTGAATAGGTAAAAAAATTACGTTATTGTTTGTTGTATTTCTATATATTTCAATAATGATGTATTACAAATTATACATCATATTTAGCTATATTTTATTATTATATGGATAAGAAACATGTTTATATGTTTTGAAATAACATTTTAATAATTGTGGACTTTTTCATTCAATTAAAGTATTAAAATAAATTCAGAACGTAATTTTTTTGATCAGGTATATTTGGATTTAATTTCCATATTTTAAAATTGTTTTTACAAAAGACCATTTTATTTAGACCAATTATATATTATAGATATTTTATGATTTAAATTAAATATTACAAGGCATTAAATAATTATATCTAATATTTTCATAATTTTCCATTATCAAATTTAATTATAAAAAAATTAAAGGGTAATTTTTTTGATAATATATTTTTTTTTAATGGAAATTCCTTCAACCATATAATTTTTAGAATATTCATCCTCGTATACATGTTTTCAATGAGTTAATAAATCATTTCCATTTGTGAAAAAATATATTAATGTTTCAATTCAAAATTTTTTATACACAAAATAGAATGTAATTATTTAAAAATATATAATTCTAATGTATTAATCATTATTTTTAATTATTTAATAATTTTCAGGTTTGGAATGTTTTTTATTTTTTTTATCAGTTTTCATTGTATGTTACATTTGTGAAAAATGTTTTTATTTAGGGTATCATGTGTTTTTTTATTTCAAAAAATGTATCCATTTCTGCTAAAGATTTTTTTATTGTGAAGGTTGTATTCTTGAATTGAGAGATAATGAAATTATTTAACCATTACTCCATATTGATATTATTTTTAACATGAATAGTGTTTTGAATAAATAATTTCATTAAAAATTTAACAAATTCTTCGAATATAAATATATTAGTGGGGAATGATATTAAGTAACACCAAGATGCATAGAAATTTCTAAGGGGAAAATAGCTGAAAATGTATAAAATTTGTTTTTGGATTATAAATTGCCATTGATTGAAATTAATTGGAAAAAGAACATAATTTTAATGATTTCATGATGTATTTGATCATGAATATCAAGTTTAATTACTTATTTTGTGGGTAATTTATAAATTATTATAAATTAAGCTAATACATTGATATTGTATGTGGATGCACCATCTACCCAAGTCAAATATTCAACAGAATTATTATTTTGTTTCTTAACATGTGATATTTATTATGAATTATTTTAAACAATATGGCTGCTACCATTCATAATTCAAAAAATTTCATATGATATCACAAATTATATTTTCACTTAATATGATATGAATAAGTATGTAATTTATAATATTAATGATTTGTAAATAATTTTTCGAAATATATTTTTTTATCCATTGTAATATGTGAATAATTCATGTATCAAGTAATTAAATGCTACTAAATATGTCCTCCATTTTAGATGATATCCCATGTGTCTTAAGAAATTGTCATAATGTAGAAACTTGCTTTTAGTTGCTGGAGTTAGGGATTCTATAGGGGTCTAATGAGAAAAAGTTGATTTGGATTTTTTTATGGTATAAATCATATTTAGGTGACCCATATATGGTATGGTAGAAAAGAAGATATCTTTTCAAATATAAATAATGTTATATAATGCCTTAGAATATAGCCTTTTCATGTGTCGCATTATGAAATATTTTTCTATATAAAAATTTGTTATTATCCACAAGAGTATTTGAATTAATATTTCATACATGGATGTTTTTAATTCTTATGTGATTTGATATATTTCATTATTTTATTTTCATTTATTTTCATCAACATTATTGATTCCATGTTTATTTTGGGATTAATATTGGATTAATCATTCCATTAGTTATTGATTGATCGTACACTAAGTATGCTTTGATTTAATAATCTAATGAAAAAATACACATTATTTGTTATAAAGAATAGAAAAATGTATAATTTAGGGTTTTTGTGAAAAATTTATTATTTATCAAAATTTCCCAATATAGTAGGAATTGTGTATTTTCAATGTTAATTATAAGGAGTATATTAATTATTGATGTTTTACCATTCAATGTAACTCTAAAATTAAATTCCCATATGTATGTAATGGAATAAATTCTATAAATCATTTAATTCTAGGATTATAATGTTTCGGTTGTTACAAATACTCATTTTCGATAGCCTTTCGAACATTTCATTGATCATTATTGAGTAAAATATTTTAATATCAGAATATCCACCCAAGGTAAAGTTCACATTTTCTCCTCTTAGTAGAATCCTAAAAACATATATTTATTGTTAAAAGAGGATTGAGGTATAACCATTTCACCACTCTAACAAAACTATTCATTCATATATACATTCACACTACAAAATACTATCAATAATCTTATAGAAAATAGATGGACTGTTTCATATTAATTCCCTTCATAATAGAGTTTAGGTATATTATAATATAGAAGAAGTAGGTATTTCATGATGGAATATTTTAGAGGCCAATATGGTAAATCCTCATATTCATACCCCTATTTATAATGATGAATATTTTCTTCAATAAATTTTTAACATACTCGGAAATAGAACCCATTTTTTGGTAATAATAATACATCATCATTACAATGTACTAGAGTGCATTATCTTATTAATATCAAAGTTGAATACTATAAATAAATAAATAGATATAACAAATTACAGTTTATAAAAGAAAATAAAACCTAAAAATTAAAAAAAACATTATTATCTCTTTTACCATAACCTTTAATTGTCATAAAGTTCACTTTATAGTTTTTATAGAAAAGGAAAAAATAAGGGCAAGCTCATGTCTGACATCATCTCGAAAAATCTAGATCTATTGATTAAATTATTATATAGTATCATGATATAATGGATCTCTCCATGCATGATAAATCATTTTATTAGTGTTTGAAAAATGGATTAATATATTATTTTTCAATGGAATTATTCCAAAAATACAATGGTGATTCATGAACATATAAAAAAATTCATTATATCATTATTAATATAATAGGTAAGGGGAAAATAAATGGTGATCTAAAATTCTTTTTAAGGGTTATGTATATAAGATGCTCTCCTTTTTAGAGAATTTTTATTCAATATGAATGGGTTTATAATGAAAATACATTACATTCAATCAACAACTTGAGTTCAACGAACATCCAACACTAATCAACATATCTATCACATAGATAATATAAATTGAATAATTAATAAAATAAATACATGAATGATGAAATTCATGAATTTATATGAGTGCCTCCACCATATTTTCTTGATGTATACCATCAATGACTCTCAGAACCAAAATCATTAAAATTAATTTTTTATGTGTAAGAAAAATAAAAATAAAATACAAAATTCATTCCATTTTGTCTCATTAGACATATCAATTCATTAATGGGATCTCTATATTTGTGCTCCATTCCTAAAATTCAAGTCCTAAATATTATTCATATTTTTAATTATAAAATTTTTTATTTTAAATACACTATATAAATAAAAAAATTCATATTTAATCCAGAATACATTAGTTCAATATTTCCCTTGTAATTGAAATAACATCCAAAATAATCATATATAAATTGGAAAAAATATAGAAATGAATTTATAGGGAAATACCATAAAAAATATTGAAACTATTATGAAATAATCCATGACAATAATAATATGGAAATTTTGGAGAAGAAAAGCTTTCAACTAATAATGGAATGTGATAGAGATCATGTTCACAAGAAAATGAATGACCTCATTATAAGTTTTAATCTATAATTTTTTAAGGATTATATAAGACTATAAATTCATTAGATATAAATTATCTATAATAAAAATTATTTTGTAAATAGATAAATAAAAATAATAATAGAAATAACATGTAATTTTCATATCATGTATGAACATAATTATTTTTCGCATTATATAATTTATATCATTTCATTATGAAAATAAAAAATTATAATTTTGAATTAGTTTTATATCATTAGTACAAAGAAAATTATAGTAATATTTTCTTTTTAAATAAATAAGAACAGATAAAAAGTAATATTTATAACGTCAAATCATTATGATGGTGAAAAATATTGTTTGGGGATTTTAGTTAATAACATCAATTCTGTAATTTTGAATAAAACATATTGAAAAACTATAAGGATATATTTAAAATTATTCATTTCAAAAAATTATATATAATTTCAAAATTAGGTGAAAATTATCATTAATAATCTTTGATGAATTAATCAGATCATTCAAGTAACAATTCCAAGAACATAAAAATTGAACCGAAATAGTTGGAAGGAAAAAAATAAAATAATGTTTTCAAATTAAATTATATTACATGTAACATAAATGTTTATTATTTATAAAAAATATATAAAATTTAAAATCGACTTGTAAAACCCAAAAGTATCTTGAGGATAAGAATATATAATGGGTTTAATAATATATGATCATATGTTTTTTCAAATGAAATATGATGGTTAACAATCTCAAAATAAAATGTGATAAAAAAATACCTAATATTAGGTTTCTTATTAGTTGTATCTATTTCATTCCATTTTAATATGATTTAATTTTTATTTAATACGTTAAATAGAACCCATTTAATCCATATTTCAGTTTTAATTACATTTAATAATTATTTTTCATCCATTCATTGAATAGTACTTATTTATGTTTAAAAAATAATTTTTTTTAGTTCATTATTCAAAAATTAAATATGTATAATTATTTTGGATAATATTGGCATGTAATCGTTAATTAATATATATTATCTCAATAATTTAATTTCTATATTTTTCATTGATTAAATAATATCTAATAGATATTTCATCCGGACCCATGTATCCAATATCTGGTTTCTCAATAGTTATATTTTTAAAAGTTAAATGGAATCACAACCCATTTGACCCAAAAATTTAGTTGTCTTTTTAAACTAGACAGATACTTTAAATTACTATTACAACTAAAAAAACAAAAAAAATTAATTTAATTTATTTAATAAATTTATTATCTCTCTCAGGTAATCATGTTATGTCAATACCAAAACACTTCCTAGTATTTGGGGGAAAATAAAACATACGAAGAGGAGGTTCTCAAAGGCTCAGTGATGTTATAAACATAGATGGAGTTGTGAATAATGATTTCATAATTAATTTTTCATGTTATATTAGTGAACCAAATTCCATTATAATAATAACAAGAGAATAATCTAGTAACAATAAATGATTATAAATTAATGTCATATAAAAAAGCAATCAAGGATGAAATATAAAAATGGATATTTTAACTTACAGAATAATCCCATGGAATATCATTAACAGAATTTACAATGATTGAATGCATAATTATGAACATATAAAACATACCATTGATACCCAATGTCATGATATATAAATACAATTTATTCCTTGTTCTATGACAATAAAATAGTAAGTTCTTGAAGAAAAATTTCTTTAGTTTTACTCATTAGAACTATCGAGGCATTGAGTAACTATATAAGGCACCACCCATCTCATACTATTTCCAATCCATTATTTATATTAATGTAGTGAAACATTATTCATGTAAATATAAATATTTATATTATAATTCCGAATTTATATACGTTTACAATAAATAATCAAAATCCATACAATGTAAAATAATTGGTATCATCACATAACATCCCCATTAAATCATATAATAAACCACATATAAAAATAGTGAGGATGGTATCATTAGATCATATCCACATTAAATTGTAATTAAAATCGACAACTTTATTCAAAGATGGAATATTAGTTTTATGGACCATTTAGAAATTTTTTTGAGTAGAATATATATTTTTTAAAATTGCATATTTATTATTTTTAAAAAATTACAATTCATAAAATATTTCAAAAATCATATTATTTGAAAATAAATTATCAAAAATATGGATATATAGTCTATTTGGAAGACTTTTTTTAAAAATGGCCTTGTTATCTTGAGATAAAAGTTGTATAGAAATGAAGGTCATGATAGTGGGTAATTCAATATATCTTGTATAATTAAAAATAAAAACCCCATTTGTAATTTAAAAAGGATAGAAAAGTGACTCATTTGGGAAATGAAAATATGATTTCTTTAAAAAAATTAAAATAAAATAATTGGTAAAAATATGTTTATAATTCATTTTGATAATTCTAACACATTTTTTATAACATTTTTAGAATTTGTGGTTTTGGAAGAGAAGGTTTTTTTGAGAGAAGAGTGGAATAATGTATGATTTTCATATTGAAATTTTATTACGAAATATATATTAAAATAGAGAATAACTTTTATAAAACATGTTAATGGACAAGAAATAACATAGGATAAGAAAATTTAATTATTTATTGAAAGAGATATTAAATAATTTTCCCTAGGGGAGACATAAAAACATTCCAAAATAATGATGAGATTATGATATAAACTCTTTCCAATTTGGTTAATTTTGAATCATAATCAAAATGACTAAAATTAGATTAATGGAATTATTAAATAAATTTAGGATTAATTAATCCATCATATAACTTATGTAATAGAATTATTTATACCACACAAGATGAATAACTATTGATTATGTTTTTTGTGTTAGTGAAGTAAAAGTGAGATGGGAAACCCTTACCATAAGTTTGAAAACCCATGTACATTATTTTTATTAATAGCTAACAAATACATTATAAATATTTAAATTTGTAAGTATAACTTTATTTTTTTAATAACTTTTATTTCACTTATTACAATTTTTTTATTGCATAATAAATTTAGATTACGTCGAATGTTTTGATGTTATTTGGATTTGTTTCAAAAATGAATTTAATAGTTTTAATAAGATAAAAGAGAAATTTATTAAAATATTTATAATATAATAATTATACATAGTTTTCATATTTATACATAATGTATTTATTTCTATCCAATAATGGATTATGGTTATTATAAATGAAGTATATTACATTCATCGAGATGGTAGACCGTATGTATACATGAGTAATGCTTCTAATTTTCAAAGATCATTTCAGATAGGTGTTAATTAATATATTATCAATAAAAAAGCACAAAAATAGATATAATATAAAAATAACTCATTATTTATTTAAATATAGTTATATATATCAACCATGTGGAGTAGTGTTGAAACCAGTGTCACATCACTTCTTGAACGTGATAGTCCACACATACACGAAAGATGTTGTCATCTTTTAGTGAGAGAAATAGAATGACATATAATGACATAAAATCATCTAAAATGATAAATATTTCCTTAAAATCTAAATTATTACATTTATATCACATATATTCATTATCATTTCCCTTATCAACATCCATGTAATGTGATAATGAAAGTAAAATGACATCATGTTGTGGGGGCTATAGTCTATCAAACACATAAGCGTCGTTATTCATACCCCATATGAAATAGAAAACAAATGGTACAATATTATAAAATGATACCATATATATAATTTAATACCATAATCATAAACAATAATGATTTCATGCAATAAGTAAATTAATGAAATAGGTTTGTGAGGTGGTTGTCCTCTATACACTCGAATACCGATTTCATAAAAGATTTGACTGAAGTGAGGGCGGATTAATATCATTACATTAACAGAATGACATATAATTTTATGTATGATACATATATTTTTATATAACTATTTTTTGGTAATAATTTAATGATGATGAGTGATAAATATAATTCAAACTATCATTGAATAATGATTCCAGGTTTTCGGATATCTTTCAGAGGTTTTCCTAAAAATCCTTCCTAGAATGGATTAATTCCAAAAATGTACTATCTAAGATGATATAAGGGCTATTGGTATGGTGTTTTGGCATACATAGTCCATGAAATAATCAGTTAGTGGTGTGGTGGTGAGAGGTTACGGGGTGGATATTTATATGTGTGTTGAATAATGCACTTGAAATTTTTGAAGTGGAAATGGTTTTAAAAAAATTTGTCCTTCAAAAAAAGTCCAAAATCGATTATTTACAAGATCTATTCTAGATAAAGTGTAAATATATCCATAAAATAGGTTTCATAATAGTTTTAATACTTTTAAACCCTTATAATTTTAATATAACGCCAATATAATCCATTTTTTACATTCACAACAGTAATTAATTTTAATTTTTTATACTATTTATTACTAGAAAAAATTAATCTAAACATATTATGTAGTATAAATTATTCACATTCTAAATTTGAAATAATTTTATCCAAATTTTATTCACATAATTAAAAACATTTAATTTAAAAATATCTTTTAAAAGTGATTAGAAATCATGGTTTTAATGAGAATGTAGTGATTTTTATTATTTATGTATAAAAGAAATAAATAAAAAGGTTTTAAATGAAATAAATTTTGTTAAAATATATATTATTGAACTAATTTTAATTCATACATAGATTATTAATCTTTATTAAATATTTAAAAAAATGCAGTTTTCTACTAAATTTTAGATATTTTACTAGTCATCAACAAAATGAATCGTTTTATTAATATACTAAAAACCAATAGTAATATAATTTTAATATTATCATTTTACAAAATTAAATGTAACACCCCGAGATTTTATGAAAAGTATTATTTTTAATTTCATTAATGACTTGTGTTGTACGCTACACCAAAAAGAGCTTGCACAACACGCATCCTTGACATTTTTTTCATTACACGCAATCACGACCTTCCTCGATAGCGTGTGTAGTACGCAATACCGAGTTTCACTAAACAATGCTATGCTATTAAAATATTATTAAAACTAGCTATTATGAATAGTAATAACCAATTTATGAAATTTTTTAAATTTTATTTTTCAAAATGGACTTCATTTTTTGATTCGGAATATCGAAATTATCTTAGGGTGAAATTTTGGTACTTTTCGGATATATTTCATTTTCTGATGAATAGTGAATATTACTAAATTTTAATTAAAAACAATCTTTTTAATCAAAATAATTAATAGTGATAAATTATTAATTATAGTGGTTTGAAATTATATTTATAATATATTTTTACAATTTAATACAATGGTGTTCATTGGATGTAATTTCACATTTAAACCAGACATAAACAAGTGTCAATCTATTGAGAGTTATTATCTCTTAAGAACACGCTATTTGTTTTGACGATGGGAATTAATTTTTAAATTAATTAATGCAACTGATATGTTTTTAATTTGGTAAAATAGACATAATTTTTGAGTTCAAAATATCAAATATATCTTAGGCCTAATTTTTGGTTTTTTTCTGAAAACTTTAATTTTTTGATGAATAGTGAAACCACTAAGTGGTAGTTAAAAAATGAATTTTTCATAAAACATAATTTTACCACTTCTGTGAGTGGAATTTCAAAACTCCGGGAGACACGGTTGATTTCAGTAAGTAAAATGTGGTTCAATGAGATGAAAATAATTTTTTGTGAACAATAACTTTTTACTTTTTTTACCACGGTTAAAAGTAAATAGGGTAAATAAGGGTAAAAATGATATTATTATTACCCTAACACATGTAATAAATCTATTGGATAAGTTTAATTCGACCAAAAACAACCTTATTAATAATATATGACCACTTAGTCCCACATGGATTAGATTATGACATTTATTATTAATTTATTTATAGAAGGGTTAAAATAGTTAAAATCAACGTTTAATAAGTAAATAATTTTTAATATAGGATTATACATAAGATAAATTAGACTATAAATATTAATTAGAAATATAAAAAGATTTCTTAAATAATGATATTTTATTTTTAATTTTTAGACTTTAATTAATTTAATTTATTTATGACACAATAATGATGCAGTAATTATCTTATTAATGAAATATTGACATAATTGATGTTATAAAAACCCAAATAAATGTAATTTGAGACTTTTTATGAATTCAAATAATTTTACATGTTAATATGACATGTTATTGTTGATTTAAATAACTGTTTTCGAACTAATCATTCTGTTATGATTTTCACAGAAATCAATTACCAAATAGTGTCAAAATTGACATAAAATAGTTTTTAAAACAAATATTATATTATTAATTGTTATTATATTCCTAAAAATATAGGGCTCGGCCAAATGACTTAGATAAGGTTATATATATTAATAATAAACAACTTGGGGTTCGTTTGACTTGATATAGTAAGTTTATTAACCTTATAGTGTAAGAACACAAAAATACACGGTAAAAGTAAAATTATCTAACTTTAGTTAAATATAAATGATAAGGTTAAAATAGGAACCTAAACTTGTCTAAATTATATTGGATGAAATTATTTTAACCCATACTCACATTTTCTTCGATATAACTTAATTTGGAGCTATTAAAAACTGAATATGACTTTATAACAAAATAATATATTTAGTTATTCCAAAGGTGCCCCTCTCCTCTCTTATAAAAGTGCACATCCTCCCTCTCTTCCTAACACCAATTTGAGACTTAAATATAGTCCAAAACCTGCCAAATTCTCTTCTAAACTTCCCTATAAACATACTAGGGGTACTGGTCTTCTTAAAAGGCCAATTTTAGTGCCCTAAACGGAGGTCTCAAAGAGGTGCTTCAAAGAAGAGGTAATGTACGTTACTGATTCTTTCAACTTTATTTATTCTTCTAATTCTTCTTATTTAGTTGTTTCATTATGAGGTAATAACATCAGTTTCACTCATATACTTATATGTTATTATATTTATGAAACAACCATATTTCACCATCTATCCATCCTATGGAAAATGAAATCACCGCGCGTGCGTACGTATGGAATACCATCTCCACGCCGTAGTGTAATCTATTTTCCACCACCACCTTACTTGGATGGATATAATGGTGTAAATAATGACTATATATGATTATTGTAAAATGATATTGATTCTGTAATATTATACATACACTTTAATACAATTCCATGATCATGAGAACGATATCATCGCTCGTGCGTACGTACGGACTACCGTATCCGCGACGTGATGGGATTCATTCTACACGTTAACCATTCATGAATGATTATAAAGTATATATAATAAATGATAATAAAATATATGACATAATAATGATACTGTATTTATGTTTATATATATGTATTTCATCTAAATTCCATTCAACTCAATAAGGAAACGAAAACAGCGTTCATGCGTACATACGGCCTACCGTCTCCATGAACGGTGTATTTATTTCCATTTACTGATCTATTATATATATGTGTATTTTGAATATATATTATATATAAAAAAAATTATATTCTGGAATTAAGTAATCATGATCTAAGTAATTATATGAATAATTACAAGTCAAAACACAGACGACGAATGAAACGATTTTACCCAAAACGCTCTTTAACATGGAATTTACAAAAGAACGGGTAATATAAAGTCATAAGTGAACCATATATGATATAATAACAATGAGTATGATTCTAAAATAAGTCAATGACATTATTTAAATCATTATACAGGAGGTTCGGATACTTACGAAGTAAATCGGACCTAAGGCACAGGAAAATATCACCATCTCTTTTTATCCGAGATTTTTTATACTTTGGTATTTATTAGGGTGTATTTTGTCATCCACATCCATGTTTCCTCAATATGTAATATTATTTCCATCCACCTAAAATTTTTTAAATCAAAATTTACACTTCGGCGAGTTTTTAGTAAAAGATATGAAATGAATCTTTTGTCATTTTACGTACGAGGTACTTTTTGACTTTTCCGAAAAAAGTACGAGAAGAATATTTTTTTAACGTATACGACATGAAATGATTTTTACAGTTTTATAGAGCCTTATTTTTATGAATATTCTTCCAAAATATTTCATGACTATTTTCAACAAAATCATTTTCTTTTAAAATTGCATGACATTTTGTGAAAATAAAATGATTTTGAAGAAAAAAGGATATTTTTCTCAAGAATTCATTTCAAGTGTTTTATCAAAACAATTTTCATCTAAGATGAAATTATTTTACATGTGTATGTTTCAAGTAACATGTATCTATGATTTACATGGTTTCACTTTTCTTATGATGAAATGATATCCATTTTTTTATATGGATTATTTTATGATGGGATGATGTTTATGAAACAGATTTTATTATTAGGGTTATGATGAAAGTTTTAAGTTTATTTTGTGGCTCAACTAAAAATGATTTCATTATGAGATGGGTGGGACCTATATCTCCTTCCAATTAATTGGGTATATATTTATATCTCATGAGATAGACATGGATGGAACGACAAGTTAAACCGGTTCAGTAATATAGGACGAGAACGAGGAGTGAACTCGATTCAGAAATGGACTTTGTCCACTAAGATGGTCTTGGCAGAAATGCCTTGGCTACTATTGAAATCATATCATGTGATTAATGGTTTCCAAAATTACATGTTTTATTCCCATTCTATTTTATCATTCTTAATGTTTCTTTATGATCTATGCCTTACGTGCTTCCATGTTTTATGTCATTGCTCAAGATTTTAATGTTTAAACATTATGTTCATGTTTTTAAGTTCAAATGTATATGGTATGTTTTATTTTATCCATTATTACCCTTACTGAGCATTTGAGTTCACCCTTTTTATGTTTTCTTTTCCCCAGGATATAAAGAAAAGTTTTAGGTAAGAAAAAAAAGGGGAAGATCATTATGTGAGATGTTGAAGATCTTTCACATCGATTAGAAGATTATGTTCAATGTTTCCAAAGACACTAAACTATTAAGGTCCTTGTGTGTCTATTTTTGTTAGGTATTAAGTATTCCACAAAATTAATGTAATGTCCATGTACGTCAGGCTTCGGATCTCTACAGTTGGTATCATAGGGAAGGTTTAGTCAACCATTGGAAACTAGGATGCGATAACTTTAGTGAGATCCCTAGAGATATTTCTAAGGTATGTCTAGGGATGTACCTAAGGATAAGTATAAGTATATTTTATAGCCCTGGAATTGCGCTAACGATATTAGAATTAAACCTAATATGTTAGATATTTAAGGTACTCCCCGTTTATTATGTTGTTTTCCCTAGCATGATTTTTTCCTCTCACACTATTCTTTTTGGGTTTTATACGATGGCAGGAACCCGAAGGAACCGTGTTGATCAATGTAATGGACAATGCAATGATTGTCCTCTTGAACAAACAAATGTTATTGGAGATGGAGTGAAAAATCTTATTTCTATACTTACACAAGCTATGAATCATTCTGGACATCCAAATGAACAGAGAAGGGAACAATATTCTATTGAGTCCTTCAGGAGGCAACGTCCACCTTCTTTCAGTGGGTCTTCTGATCCACTTGTTGATGAACAATGGATCAGTACCGCTGAAAAGATATTTTTAGTTCTTCATTGTTATGAACATGATAAAGTCATCTTAGCATTATATCGTTTGGAAGGTGAAGTTGATTAATGGTGGAATCTTATCAAGAATACGAGGCCAAGAGATGAAATTGAGTCCATGGAATGGTACGAGTTCAAGAACTTATTTTTCAATATGTTCTTCCCTCGTATTCATCGAACAAATATGTAGAAGAGGTTTCTTGAACTAAAGCAAATGGATGATGAATCTGTTGGTATATACGAAGAGAATTTTACAAGTCTTGCAAGGTATGCGTCTTGCTTTATTATCCAAACTGAATGTAAAATTGATCGATTCTTCAGTGGCTTAAAACCAAATCTTTAAAGGGAATTATCTATAAGAGACTTCAGTAGCTATGAAGAAACTGTGCGTTGTGATATCAAGGTAGAAATGGATGTTGTTGTTACTTATCCATCTCATAGTTTTGACAAGAAACGAAAGATGGAGTTCAAGGAGAAATGTCTGAATAATGGTGAAAAGAAGATGAATGTTTCCTTATGCTCAATTTGTGGAAAGAAGCATGGTAGAGATTGTCTTAAAGGGACTATAAAATGTTTTAAGTGTGGAAAAGAAGGTCATCGAGTAGTTGAGTGTCGATGTAATGGAAAAAGGGTAGTTAATGGTGTGAATAAAGAAAAGACTACAAAGAACACACACACAATACTTCAATTCTTCAATTGCAATGAAATGGGGAATTATGCTAATCAATGCCCTAATCCAAGGGTTAATGATGATCGACATGATAAACCACTTAAGGAAAAGGACAAAGGGAAGTCACATGCGATCACTATTGGCGATGATGAATATGACAACGATGTGGTGGAATGATTAAGTTTTTATGTAATGGGATTTCAAAATAATGTTGTAAATAGTATCGTGGAATATTGGAATATTTACGTATTGGTCTATTTTGGTTTTCAATAATTTTATAGTACTGGTAACCATGGAAAGTGATTGAGATATTTTTGGTAAGCAGATGATATGCGCATAATAAAGGGATAAGAAGATAATGAGATGTTTGATTGTATTCATGAGCTCATGATTGATATAAGGACTAAGTAATATCATCGTTTGAGTATAAAGAATTTTGAGGATTTTGGTTTGTGGAAAGTGTTAACTTTTAACTTCATTCATGTTTTCACTAAGGTTTAATGTGTATTTATTTTTCAAGAGAATACATGATTAAGGTATTCACATAACTTATGATATATGGGGGATAAATGATGGCATTCACGTGAATGTTATATGACATTTCAAGTAATCATTTTCTCTATATTATGAGCTTGGACCGAAATATTTTAGATAAGCATAAAGATTAGAATAGATTATGTTTGACATAATTTAGTATTGTTTATGGATAGAAATTTTTCGATATTATTGATGGGATGTTATAGTAATGTAGTTTTAGAAAAAGGACAACCTGCCGGACGGTCGACAGCCCATCGCGTCGGACAAGGCTGTGGGAATCGAACACACAACCGAAGTGCGACTGGCCTTTATCGCTTACCACTAGCCTACAGGAAGTCCTTAATTAGTAGAAACGAGGTTTATTAAATTAAGGAGTATGATATATGAAGTATAAGTCCATTTTAGGAATCATATATGATTAATCTCAATATAGATCGACTTATGTATATTTAATAACTTTTGCTAACCTTTTGTTTGAGACAGATTGAATGACCCGTCATTCTATCACATGATCTGCTAACACTTCACGGATAACAAATTCAACTTCATTTATTTAAGAGATGAAGTGGAAATTGTTCAAGGTACGAACAACAATGAGATTTTACCAAAATAAATTAAGTATTCATTCTAATTCTAATTCTTCAACTTTAGGGAAATGATCTTGAAAACCAAAAATGTTGTCCTAGTGCCCTTATATCCGATGAATCAGATGGTACCCTAGATCATCAAAAATTTATGGCTTTACGATTTTTGTGTTTTTCATATCCATGTTCTCTACCACTCTTCATCAGAACATGACGGTTAGATTTCTCTTCCATATCCATATTTTGACCTATGTTCTCCTATATAGAAACCAAGTGATTAGTTAATTTGGGTAACCGTTACGTTTCGTAATTTAGTTTTTAAAACCAAGTTTTGGTATTCCTTTTTACAATGTAGGTTTCTATTAAAGAATCTTTCGAGTAGTAAACCATTTATAACCCCGACGAATTTCGAGGGCAAAATTCATTTTAAGGGGGGTAGAATGTAACACCATGATATTTTATAAAAAATATTCTTTTTAATTTCACTAATGTCATGTGTTGTAAGCTAGACCAAAAAGAGATTGCACAACACACATCCTTGACATTCCTTACATTACAAGCAATTGTGACCTTCCTCGATAGTCTGTGTAGTACGCAAAACCGAGTTTACTAAACAACGATATGCTATTAAAATATTATTAAAACTAGCTGTTATGAATAGTACTAACCACTTTTTTAAATTTTGGAAATTTTATTTTTCAAAATGGACTTCATTTTTGGATTCGTAATATCAAAATTAGCTTAGGGTGAAATTTTGGTACTTTTCGGATAAATTTCATTTTCTGATGAATAGTGAAAATTACTAAATTCTAATTAAAACCACCTTTTTAATCGAAATAATTAATAGTGATAAATTAAAAAAAATTTTGGTTTTAAAGTGTATTTAGAATATATTTTTACAATTTAATACAATGTTGGTCATTGGATGTAATTTCACATTTAAACCAGACATAAATAAGTGTCAATCTTTTGATAGTTATTATCTCTTAAGAACACACTATTTGTTTTGACGATGTGAATTAATTTTTAAATTAATTAATGCAGATGATATGTTTTTAATTTGGTAAAATATACATAATTTGTTATTTCAAAATATCAAATATAGCTTAGGCCTAATTTTGGTATTTTTCTGGAAACATTCATTTTTTGATGAATAGTGATACCACTAAGTAGTAGTTAAAAAATTGAATTTTTCATAAAACTTAATTTTACCGCTTCTGTAAGTGGAATTTCAAAAGTCCGAGAGACACGGATGATGTCAGTAAGTTAAATGTTGTTCAATGAGATGAAAATAATTTCTGGTGAACAGTAACATTTAACTTTTTTTACCACGGTTAAAAGTAAATAGAGTAATTAAGGGTTTAAATGATATTATTATTACCTTAACCCATGTCCTAATTCTATTTGATAAGTTTAATTCGACCAAAAACAACCTTAGGAATAAAATATGACAATTTATGTCCACTTGGATTAGATTAGGACATTTATTATTAATTTATTTAAAGAAGGGTTAAAATAGTTAAAATCAATGTTTAATAAGTAAATAATTTTTACTATAGGATTATACATAAGATAAATTCAACTATAAATATTCATTAGAAATATAAAAAGATTTCTTACATAATGATATTTTATTAGTAATTTTTAGACTTTTTATAATTTAATGTATTTATGACACAATGATGATGCAGTAATTATCTTATTAATGAAATATTGACATCATTGATGTTATAAATACCCAAATAAATGTAATTTGAGACTTTTTATGAATTACAAAAATTTTATATGTTAATATTAAATGTTAGTGTTGATTTAATTAACTTTTTTAGAACAAATCATTCTGTTATGATTTTCACAAAAATCAATTACCAAATAGTCTCAAAATTGACATAAAATAGTTTTTAAAACAAATATTATATTATTAATTGTTATTATATTTCTAAAAATCTAAGGCTCGGCCAAATGACTTATATAAGGATATATATATTAATAATAAACAACTTGGGGTTCTTTTGGCTTGATATAGTAATTTTATTAACCTTATAGTGTAAGAACACAAGAAGACACGGTAAAAGTAACATTATCTACCTTAAAGTTAAATCATAATGATAAGTTTAAAATAGGAATCAAAACTTGTCTAAATTCTATTTGATGAAATTATTTCGACCCATCCCCACCTTAGCATAGAAATAACTCAATTTGGAGCTATTAAAAACCGAATATGACTTTATAATAAAATAATATTTTTAGTTATTCCAAAGGTGCCCCTCTCCTCCCATATAAAAGGGCACCTCCTCCCTCTCTTCCTCACACCAATTTGAGCATTAAAGCTCGTCCAAACCCTGCCAAATTCTCTTCTACACTTCCCTAGAAACAACCTAGAGGTCCTGGTCTTCTTAAGAGACCAATTTTAGTTCCCTAAAAGGTGGTCTCAAAGAGGTTCTTCAAAGAAGAGGTAATGTCTGTTACCAATTCATTCAACTTTATTTACTTTTCTACTTATTCTTCTTTAGTTTTTTCATTATGAAGTAATAACATTACTATCACTCATATATATATATATTTTAGTATAAGTATTAAAGAACCCTATTTCACCATCTATCCATCTTACGGAAAATGAAATCATCGCGCGTACGTACGTAAGGAATACCGTCTCCATGCCATGGTGTAATCTATTTTCCACCACCACCTTACTTGGATGGGTATAATGGTGTAAATAATGACGGTATATCATTATTGTAAAATGATATTTATTCTTTAATATTATACATACACTTTAATACAATTTCACGATCATGAGAACGATATCATTGCTCGTGCGTACGTACGGACTACCGTCTCCACGACGCGATGAGATCCATTCTTCATGTTAACCATTCATGAATGTTTATAAAGTATATATAATAAGTAATCATGAAATATATGACATAATAATGAAAATGGATTTCTGTGTATATATATATATATTTCATCTACTTAATTCCATTCAACTCAATAAGGAAACGAAAACAACGTTCATGCGTACGTACGACCTACCGTCTCCATGAACGGTGTATTTCTTTCCATTTACTGATCTATTATATATATGTATATTCTGAATATATATTATATATAAATCATGATTTATAATTTTTAATTAATTAATCATGATCTAAGTAATCATATGAATAATCACAAGTCTAAACACAGACGACAAATGAAACGATTTTACCCAAAATGCTCTTTAACATGGAATTTACAAAAGAACGGGTAATATAAAGTCATAAATGAACCATATATGATATCATAAAAATGGGTATGATTCTATAATAAGTCAATGACATTATTTAAATCATTATAAAGGAGGTTCGGACACTTACGAAGCAAATCGGACCTATGGTAAGGGAAAATATCACAATCTCTTTTTATCCGAGATTTTTTATACTTTGGTATTTACTGAGGTGTATTTTTTCATCCACATCCATGTTTACTCAATATGTAATATTATTTTCATCCACATAAAATTTTTTAAATCCAATTTTAACCTTCTGAGTGTTTTTATTAAAATATATGAAAGGAATATTTTGTTGTTTTTTGTACGAGGTATTTTTTGACTTTTCCGAAAAAAGTACGAGAAGAACGTTTTTTTAACGTATACAACATGAAATGATTTTTACGGTTTTATAAAGTATTATTTTCATGAAGCTTCCTCCAAAATATTTCTTGACTATTTTCAACAAAATCCTTTTTTTTCAAAATTGCATGACATTTTGTGAAAAGAAAATGATTTTGAAGAAAAAAGGATATTTTCCTCAAGAATTCATTTCATGTGTTTTATCAAAACTATTTTCATCTAAGATGACATTATTTCACATGTTTATATTTCAAGTATCATGTCTCTATGATTGACATGGTTTCACTTTTCTTATGATGAAATGATATGCATTTTTTATATGGATTATGTTATGATGGGATGATGTTTATGAATCCCATTTTATTCTTTGGGTTATAATGAATGTTTTGTGTTTATTTTGTGGCACAAGTAAGAATAATTTAATTATGATATTGTGGGACCTATATCTCTCTCCAATGCATTGTGTAATGATTTATATCTCATGAGATATACAAGGATGGAATGGAAAGTTAAACCAGTTCAGTAATACAGGACTGGAATGAGGAGTGAACTCGATTCAGAAAGGAACTTTGTCCACTAAGATTGTCTTGGCAGTAATGCCTTGGCTAATATGGAAATCATATCATGTGGTTAATGGTTTCCACAATTACATGTTTTATTCCCATTATATTTTATCATTCGTAATGTTTCTTTATGATCTATGCCTTACGTTCTTGCATGTTTTATGTCATTTCTCATGCTTTTAATGTTTACACATTATGTTCATTTTTTTAAATTCAAATGTATATGGTATGTTTTATTTTATCCATGCTTACCCTTACTGAGAATTTTAGATCACCCTTTTTATGTTTTCTTTTCCCCATGATATAAAGGAAGGTTATAGGTAATAAAAAAAGGGAATATCCTTATTGGAGTTGTTGAAGTTCTTTCACCACGATTAGAAGATTATGTTGCATGTTTCCAAAGACAATAAACTATTACGGCCCTTGTGTGTCTGTTTTTGTTATGTATTATGTATTCCGCAAAAGTAATTAAATTTCCATGTATGTCAGGCTTCAGGTCTCTACATTAAACTTATTTATATAAATAAGAATTTATAATTTAAGAAAAATTATATTCTTTGATGTATTGAATGTGTGACTAAACCGTATTTTAAAAAAATCTTATTAAACATTTTTTTAAATTTAATTTTTCTTATTTTATTCATAATAATTAAATTTCCATAATTTTAGATACTTATTTAATGATATTCAAAAATATATAAATGATATCTTAAAATTGTAAAATATAATATGGTTCATGGCGAATCAGGGATTTTGGTTCTTAATAAATCTAGGAGATTTAATTTTTAGAAACATATTTCATTGATTTTTAATTCTTCACATATTGTGTTCTATAAAATATCAAATATAGTATTATAATTTTAATGTTTCTGGGGTTTACATTTAAACCTAATTATATAAAATTTTCTCTTAATAATGGAAGCATGATCTGAGAAATCAACAATTTGACATTTGGAAATGGAATTGTTGAGTAAACCAACATTGTCAAAGAGAAGAAAAATTCTAATTAAAATGTGTGAAATGATGTAAAAATGTCATATGAAATAAAATATAAGTAGGTTTCTATATATATGAACATTAGTGTAATGTGATGATGTTTATATAGATGATAAGTGTATATAGTTATGCATAATGATAGAGCATGTTCGTTACATGAAATAGAGTGATTAATGAAAATGCAGGGAACTGAAGACCATAAATCTCTGATTATTTAAAAGGGAAACTAATTCATTGGATATTAAGGTAATAGAAATAAAAACATTTCTTAATATTTTTCATATTGTATAGTAATTCCTTTCCAATCATATAATTTAATGAGGTATACATATTTAATATGTTTCAACTCCCTATGAATGATTTCATCCATTGGTTGAGATTTAATAAATTTACAATTTCTATCTTACAGCGAGAAATGAATATCAAAAAGGGAAATTATTATTTCATGAGGCATTATAATTTTATTTTAATGGACTATAATATCCATTGCATAATTAAAATTCATTATTAATATATCATGTAATTATAATAAGATAATGATTAGTACATGTTATACATTTTGTGTAAAACATTATATAGTTATGTAATAAATTAATATCTAAAAACTCATTAAATTTAATCATAACCCATTTCTTAAATGATAATCATTTTTAACAATCCAAAATATTAGGATCATATTCTTAATAAGTAAGGTCCCTAAATTTAAAAAATTAACTTATCATTAATCTCCCAAACAAAATGAATTATCTCTTAATAATCATGTACCAAAAAGTGAACACCTTTGACTTTTATTCTATAAAAAAATTATAATAACTGTAATTACTAATAAAACCATATTGAAAAAATAAATCATTATATATTCCATATATAAAATACAGATTATTGGATATATTCAATTTGTAATGGCTCTAACCTCTCTGGTCCATTACTTTGGGAAAATGTGGTGTTTGAGGTGTTCTGGGAGGTCAAAGTGACTTATCCCCAACACTTTGCCAAATTTCAGTTCTGTGAACAGTGTTTCCAGTTTTATGAATAGTGTTTCAATCGGTGAGGTTCAGTGAATAGTGTTTCTATCGGTGAGGTTCCATCAGTGGACTTCTATCGGTAGACTTGAATAGTGTTCCTATCGGTGAGGTTCTATTAGTGGACTTCTAACGGAATACTTGAACAGTGTTTCCAGAATGGTAAACTTATATTAGTGGACTTCTAACGGTAGACTTGAACAGTGTTTCCAAAACGGTAACCTTCTAACGGTAGACATGAACAGTGTTTCCAGAATGGTAACCTTCTAACGGTAGACTTGAACAGTGCTTCCAGAACGGTACCCTTATATTGGTGGAGATCTAATGGTAGAATTGAACAGTGTTTCCAGAATGGTATCCTTCTAACAGTGACCTTCTAACAGTAGACTTGAACAGTGTTTCCAGAACGGTAACCTTCTAACAGTGACCTTCTAAAGGTAGACTTGAACAGTGTTTCCAGAACGATAACCTTTTATCAGTGGACTTCTAACGGTAGACTTGAACAGTGTTTCCCGAATGGTAACCTTCTAACGGTAACCTTCTAACGGTAGACTTGAAAAGTGTTTCCAGAACGGTAACCTTCTAACAGTGACCTTCTAACGGTGGACTTGAATAGTGTTTCCAGAACGGTGATGTCTAACGGTGACCTTTTCTTTCCTTTTCCAAATTTTGAGTATGCGAACAGTGTTTCCAGCTTCCTACAGTTTCTCCCCTTTGACGTTTCCTTTGACGTAAAATACATTTAAATCCTTGTTTTAAGGACTATTAATGCTGATTCAAAAGACATAAATCCTATATTAATTATTCATAAGTCTGGGATGTATTTACTTGGTCATACTGCGTGGGTTAATGCGATCCGTTTTTAATGGAGAAATAACCAGATCTTAAACCGTCGCCCCATTAAATCTTAAAAAAGGGACAAGATATCATTATCCCTATTCTTCCTCTTTGATCTCGTCTATGAGATGCTAGAACCCTTCAATCCTTCCCATAGGAGTTTCACAATCAAACATTACTCCTCAGATCAGTTCCGCTCTGTTTTGATGCAACCAAGCCGTGTGGATCATTCTTCGATATAATGTATGTTTATCATCATTCCTTTGTGGGTCATCTTCTCTTGTTCTCCTTTCCATATTAGCATGTTATAACCATGCTTCTAATGGGGTTTTCTTGGGGTTTGGTTGGTGCAGACGTACCGTGGCATCCTCAGGTGGATTCACATGTCGCGAGAAGAGGATTGTGACCCGTTGTGTGGATAAAGGACGTCAAGAACTCTTTGAGGTAGGGGATTCATGGCTTCTCTAATTGTATATGTGCAATAATAGAATTATCATGATTTAGTCCTTTGGATCACAATGAAATTGACCTAATTAAATACTTGAACCGGATTAAAATAATTTTTTGATCGCATGTTGTTACTTTATACCGTGATAACGGTTTGCCTCATGTTTTTCTAGATAGAGTGATATCTATGATTTCTTTGATTTGTTGTGCGCTCATGATAGAAATTGATAATGAATGTAAATCCAAAATTAATTGTTAATTAATTGGGTAAAGATAATGAGGCATGTAAAATAATCTGGTTATTGTCATTGTTGTAGTTGTTCTAATTTGAGGATAATCAAATTCGGGAAGTAAGCATGGTTATTCAATTATGATAGCTTACTGATTAGGCATCCCTTAATTGGAACCTACGAATAACAAATCTGCTAATTCAATATGGATTAAAGAACAGATTGTGTGGGAATTTCAAAAAGGGTTCTGAGTTACCCTCTTTTTTGTTAAAGGTTCAAGATCCCATGATTGTGATTGTTGTCTTCCTGTTTTTTGTGTTGTGATGTGAGCCTGGATGGCTGTTGTGATATGTGGAGGAATGGAGGCCCTGTGGTGGTGGCAGAAAATGACGCCTAAAGTGGCGAGATGCATCAGTTTATGCATGTGGGTGTCGGGGAGGACACCAGGGGTGATGGAATGGGATGGATGTGGTTGTTGGATGCTTGTGGTTTTCATTGAATGTTAATCTGCTTTGCTTTTCCCCACTACTCAAGGATGTTGGTCTTGCTTCCCTTCTTCCGAAGGAGGCGAAGACGTGCGGGGTATGCCACATGCTTTCCGTGTTTATCCTCTCAAGGGAGAATGGGTATATGCTCTTTCTATAGGCGGCAAAGACTTGACAGGTAGTGTATCTACTCACTGTGTTGAACCTCCTTTGTGTTTAAAAGCATATGATGCTTTTCTTGAATTCCTGGGAATATGGAAAAGTAATTCTGTAATGAATGTTTGATTAAATGGTGAAAATCCACGGGGATGGAGATACTAGAATTTAAAGGTGATGTGAATCCTAAAAAGAGCAGTTGATTTTGAATGTGATGCCAATTTAGTTTAATGTGGAATTGTTCATGGTTAATTAATGTTTAAATAATTAATTAATGTACAATGGAAATGATAAAATGATAATGGAGTAACCTAATAAAGCTCTTCAAATGTTTTGTGCTTATATGACACCTAGTCTTAGAAGTAGCAGCCTGGAGTCTGAGAGACGTTAGCTGCAGTTGTATCTAAGACTAGGTAATGCCAATAGTGTGGATGTGAGTTATATATATATTATGTACTTTTTGTGTTTCTATACGCTACTCCACCCTGTCGGTAAGGGAAACTGACACCCTAGGGATTCCAAGCCCTGGGAGGGTGTTTTCCCCAACATTCTGATGAGAGGTCGAATGTCTTACTACCCCCTTTGGCCATGCTCTCTTCTCTTGGTAGATACATGTGCCAACAGGCACAACTGTTATTTTCCCCAAATATGTGTGTAGAGGGCTGTAATGGATTGTGGTTATTTCACACACATATATTCTGGATATAGTATCATATGGACTACTATAGGTGTTACGTGTATAGGCCGTGATGGATTGAGGATCCCTACTCGGTGTACGGGCTATAATGGCTTGAGGTATAATACCCAATGTATGATACAAATTATGTGGGCTGTGGTGGCTCCCAGAACATACCTGGTTACTGTTGGTTGTGAGGATGGTGTGGTGCTTCACCCAGGTGTCTACGGTAAATCCTCTGTGGTGCATGAGGTGCAGATTGTGGAGCTTAGCCCAGGTGTGTGCGGGAATGCCTTTGGAGAGAGATGTACAGGACGTATGTCATTGGGGAAAAGTGGCAAACCAGTGGGGAAGTAGTAGCGGGGTACCCTTTATATTCTATACTACAATATATGTTCTTGTATGCATTACATGGTGAGAGTATCCATGGTGAGTTTGGGAACATAACATACCTGTTTAGGTGATGAGTTAGTTTCACTTGTTGTTCACTGGGCTTTACCGTGCTTTCTTTACTTCTACATGAGAGTCTTGGAGAGGATCCTACTGAGTATACTGTTTTACTCACCCTATGTATATATAAACTGTTTTTCAGGTCACATGGAGCAGGTTTGGGATCAAGTTGGTTACTACTAGCTTGTGGTTGGAGGAGGAGCTGTTCGGGCTTGTGATCGCTGCCGTTTTACTTTCTTTTGGGTACTTTTAGTTTCCCCTTTCAGTTGTAGTACTTTTTCATGGCTTTTCATATATGTACATTGATTTGTTTTATATTTCGGTTCTGAGTTGGAGTTTATTGGAGTCTATTCTATCTCTCTCTTCTACATGTGTTCTCTTAGAGGGTAATGCCTCCCATTTGTATGTTTATTATACCCTCGGTGCTAGTCGCCAACTCGAGGCCAATTGGAGGTGGGACTCGGGGGTCATTATCTATCTTCCCACATTGCCGACCCAGGAGGGGTACACTTTGTGGGGAGGGGGTCATGACAGTGTGGTATCAGAGGTCTGGTGGAGGGATAGGATGGAGTTTGGAGTTAAGCACAAGTGAGGATGCATGGGATGGTAGGGCAATAGTGTCATTAATGTATAGCAAGTGGGGTATACACTGGAGACCGGAAGAGGCATAAGCGTTTAGGGCCCCCTATGATCTGTTGCACATACCTTTAAGTTTACGATGGCAACTAAACAAAGTGATACTGGTTGCAGGGTAGAGACCAAGGAAAGGATCATGCATCATCCTTCTTTGCGGCAGTGTTTGAATGGGTAGACCTTGGGATAGTTTTACCTTAAATTAATAAAAGAAAAAAATTAATTATTTTATGTTGAGTCTTCCATATTCCAAGCTTAGGAGCTCTAACAGTTGTTATTTTACAGGTATGGCTCTAGGTCGACGTCCTCGTCAGGTTTGCGTAGACGATGTCCAGATGGCTGTTCCAGCGGATTGTCGCCGAGTAGGGGTTGACGACGATGAAACATGGAGGAAGACACTCCAAGAGTTTCAGCACTAGAGTCTATAGAAGTACGAAGGCTCCATTTCAGATGCAGTCATAGAAGACTGGTTGGAGGAGGTCGAGATAGGCTTCAGTTTGATTCATGCTCGGAAGGAACACTGGGTGTCCTTCGTTGTGACGATGCTGCATGGAGCAGCGAGGCAGTGGTGGTTCTTGTTCCTCAGGGATCATGAGGAGTCAACGATCTCATGGGAGGAGTTTCGAGACAGGTTTAGAGTTGAGTTTCTTTCATCAACTTCGAAGGCTTCCTGTCACCAAGAGCTTATTACCCTTCGACAGGGGACCTCCAGTGTTCGGGAGTTTGGAATCAATTTTAGGAACCTTATACGATATGCTTCAGACCTGTTACCAGTTGAGGAGGATAGGGCGAGGCATTTCGAGGAGGTTTTGCGTCTAGAGATCCAGCGCCAGGTCACCCCATTTATGCTGAAGACATATCACGAGGTGCTGGAGAGGGCAAAGGTTGTTGAGAGGTCTTTGTCCAGGACTAGATCCTCACGAGAGGGGAATCGTCATGATTCCTCACGAAGCAGAGTTGTGGTCCGGGGTTCCCAGTTTTTAGGGCATATGAGTTCCCGCTCACCTGGGGGTAGGTCCCAGCCCTTTCCATCTCGTTTCTCCAGAGGCAGCAACTCTCAGGCCAATGCCAAGGGATCAGGTGCTTGTTTTTCTTATAGTGGTCGTGGTCATCAGCAGCGGGAGTGCCCGACTATTCAGAGAAGTCTTCATGAAACGGTCGCTCCGCTCCAGGTTCCTCCATTGAGGCAGTTCCAACTGAGGCAGCAGCAGCAGGTTGCACCATCATTAGATCACCAGAGGTTAGATGGAGCAGGTAGAGGACAGCCCCATGACGCTCCCCGTCCTTAGAGAGTAGAGCGCGGCCATGGTGGTGGTCGTCATCAGGGTCAGAGAGGTCGTGGAGGAGGTCGTGGTCAGCTTCATGCTCTAGTGTTTCCAGGTGAGCCATATGTTCTTTGAGGTACCCTTTGCTTGTTTTCTACCTTGGTGTATGCCTTGTTTGATTCAGGAGCAACACACTCCTTCATATCACCTACCCTTGTCCATGCTTTGGGAATTGAGGTAGAGAGGCTTCCAGTGCCCTTGGCGTTGACTACACCAGTTGGAGGTCGAGCCGACTTGTTTGATGTATGTAGAGGTTGTGACCTAGTGTTGGGGCAACACCGCTCTTGGGGAGATTTCCTATGTTTACAAATACAACCATATGTTGTCATCCTCAGCATGGATTGGTTTTATTTGGTGCAGGTTATTGTGAATTGCTACATGAAGAAGGTCGTTTTCTTTGATTCAGATGGAGATAAAGTGGTGTTTTTGGGTGGGAGAGATCCTAGGATTAATCATAGACGAGTTCAATCCTTCTCATCCATGATGGCTGAGATGATGCTGAGTTATTCAGAGGTTCACCAGTTGGCCCTTCCTAGGGTCGTAGAGGAGTACCCTGATGTCTTTCCATAAGAGGTTGTAGCGTTACCCCCTCGACGAGAGATCGAGTTCGGGATCGAGTTACATCCATGAGTGTCTCCTATCTCTATGTCTCTGTATAGGATGCACCCTTTTGAGTTATGAGAGCTACGTATACATCTTGATGTTCTGTTGCAGAGCGGTTTTTTTCGGCCAAGTGTGTCACCGTGGGGTGCACCAGTTTTGTTTGTGAAAAAGGCTGATGGCATTTTGTGGTTGTGCGTCGATTATCGTCGATTAAACAAAGTGACAATAAAGAACAGCTATCCTCTCCCTCAGATTGATTACTTATTCGATCAACTGAAGGGTGCAAGTTGGTTCTCAAAGATCGACTTGCAGTCAGGATATCATCAGATGCATGTAAAGTATGAGGATATCTCGAAGACTGCTTTCTGTTGTCATCATGGGCATTATGAGTTTGTTGTAATGCCATTCAGCATAACGAATGCTCTAGCTATTTTCATGGGGTTGAAGAATGCTGTGTTCTGTGAATTCCTAGACAATTTTTTTTGTAGTTTTCATCGACGACATCCTTGTGTACTCCACATCTGAAGAAGAGCATGCATAGAATCTACAAGAAAATCTGGGAGTTCTTCGCGAACATCAGTTGTTTGGGAAGTTGTCCAAGTTCGAGTTTTGGGCTCAAGAAGTTTGTTTCTTGGGGAATGTTGTGTCCCAACAGGTAGTAGATGTGGATCCATTGAATATAGAAGTAGTGGTGTCTTAGGAAACCCCCCAGACCGTGTCAGAGGTGTGAAGATTCCTTGGTATTGCAGGCTATTATAGGAGGTTTGTAGCCAATTTCTCCCGAGATGTGACTCCTCTGACAGCTTTGGCAAGGAAGGATCAAGCGTTCATATGGAATGATCAGTGTCAGACAGCTTTTGAGTATCTAAAGGAGAAGTTGGTAAGTGCTCCAGTCCTTTGTCTTCCAGCGGAGGGAGTCCAGTTTGATGTTTTCTGTGATGCTTCACATCTGGAGCTAGGCTGTGTTCGCATGCAGTAGAGGTCAGTTGTTTCTTATGGGTCTTGGCAGTTGCGTCCCCATGAATGCAACTATGCAACCCATGATCTTGATTTGGCAACCGTGGTTTTTTCTTTGAAGTTGTGGAAACATTACCTCATTGGTGAGCACTTTGTGGTTTTCACCAATCATAAGAGTTTGAGGTATGTTTTCTCCCAATGTGACTTGAACTTGAGGCACCATTGGTGGATGGAGTTCTTACAGGAATACGACTTCGAAATATCGTATACACCAAAAACGGAATGTTGTAGCTAATGCACTAAGTCGAAAGTCACGTAATGATGTTGTGTGTGAATCTGGATATTCCTGGAGAGTGATGGAAGAGCTATCAGCTTTGCATCTTGATATGGGAGAAGTTGGGGGTAGTGGTTTTCTTTTCAAGATGATGGTGCAGTCATCCCTGATGTAGAAGGTGGAAGAGTGTCAGTTGGGTGATCTAGAGGTGGAGGTTTGGAGAGGCAGAGTGTTTTGTGGTGAGGCCCCTGATGGTTGGTCGGAGGATGAACAACACCGAGTGGTGTATCATGGAAGGATTTTTGTTCCCTTGGCGATGCGCGAGACGGTTCTCCAAGATTTCCATAGTTCACCCTTGGCAGTACATCCTAGTTTGAAGAAGATCTACCGATCCTTGAATAGTCAATTTTGGTAGCCTGGCTAAAGCGTGCGATTGCAGAGTGTGTGTCTTGATGTTTAGTCTGCCAGAAGGTGAAGGTCGAACACCATGTTCCTGGTGGTCTTCTCCAGCAATTAGAGATTCCTCAGTGGAAGTGGGAGGAAATATCAATAGACTTTGTTACAGGTTTACCTCAATCTACCGGAGTACATGATGCTATATGGGTGGTAGTGGATCATTTAACAAAGTCCTCCCACTTCATAATGATCAAGGAGTCGAGCTTAGTGGATGTTTTGTCGAGGTAGAATCTAGAGGAGGTAGTGAGACTTCATGGAGTACCTAGGACGATCATTTCGGATCGATATCCTTGTTTTACCTCCATGCTGTGGAGAGGTCTCCAGCATGCTTTTGGATCTCAACTGTTCCGTAGCACTGCTTTTCATCCCCAAACAGATGGTCAAATAGAGCGAACCATCAAGACTCTTGAAGACATGTTGCGCTCATGTGTTCTTGATTTTGGAGGTTCATTGAAGAAGCACTTACCCTTGGTAGAGTTCGCTTACAATAATAGTTTTCACTCTACCATCGGTATGGCGCCGTTTGAAGCATTGTATGGCTGGCCATTCCGTTCTCTGTTGTGCTGGATTGGGGTTGGAGAGTCAGCAATTCTCGGAACAGAACTAGTGCAGAATACAACAGGGATGGTTCAGGTGATTCGTGAGAGGATGAAGACAACATAGGATCATCAGAAATCATATGCTGATCAAAGAAGGAGACCCTTAGAGTTTAATTTTTGGGGATCATGTGTTTCTGAAGGTGACTTTCCGTCATGGGCAGCGAAGGTTTGGTCGTGTAATTAAGCTTTCTCCCTAGTTTGTTGGGCCTTTTGAGGTGTTAGCTTGTGTTGGAGTTGTGTCATATCGAGTAGCACTTCCTCCTCAGATGGGTCGGATACATGATGTTTTGGATGTATCACAGATCCGTCGTTATCTTCATGATGAATCTCATGTTATCGATTGGGGAGAGATCGATATTGATGATGATGCAACCATCGAGGAGCGACTGTCGGAGATCCAAGACAGAAAGGAGAAGGTGTTGCGTGGGAATTCTATCCCCTTAGTTCGTGTCTTGTGGCGACACAGTGGCATGGAGGAGAGTACATGGGAGCGTGAGTCACAGATACGTGCTCAGTACCCAGAGTTGATTAATGTTTAACTCCTTTAATGTAATGATGTTTCCTTTATGGTTAGACCCTTCATGTTTTATTTATGTACATTTGATGTGATGTTATGATGTAATTTTTTGGATATAGATTGTTTCTTCCCATACTCTTGAGTGTCGTAGTTTTGTTCCAGCTTTCGAACAACACATGGTGGTTTTCCCCTGAGAGGTATCTTATGGGGTGGTTGTTCGGACCCCTCTTTTCTTCTCTTTTGGTTTTTAATTCTCAAGGACGAGAATGTTTTGAGAGGTATCTAATGTAATGGCACGGACTTCTCCGGTCCATTACTTTGTGAAAATGTGGTGTTGGAGGTGTTCCCGGAGGTCAAGGTGACTTATCCCCAACACTTTTCCAAATTTCCAGTTCTGTGAACAATGTTTCCTATTTTTTGAACAGTGTTTCTATCAGTGAGGTTCAGTGAAAAATGTTTCTATCGGTGAGGTTCTATCGGTGGACTTATATCAGTAGACGTGAATAGTGTTTCTATCAGTGAGGTTCTATCGGTGGACTTCTAACGGTAGACTTGAACAGTGTTTGCAGAACGGTAACCTTCTATCGGTGGAATTATAACGGTAGACTTGAACAGTGTTTCCAGAACGGTAACCTTCTAACGGTATACTTGAACAGTGTTTCCAGAACAGTAACCTTCTAGCGATGACCTTCTAACGGTAGACTTGAACAGTGTTTCTAGAACGGTATCCTTCTATCGGTGGACTTATAACGGTAGACTTGAACAGTGTTTCCAGAACGGTAACCTTCTAACTGTGACCTTCTAACGGTAGACTTGAATAGTGTTTCCAGAACGGTAACCTTCTAACAGTGACCTTTTAACGGTATACTTGAAAAGTGTTTTCAGAACGGTATCCTTCTAACGGTGGACTTCTAATAGTAGTCTTGAACAGTGTTTCCATAACGGTAACCATCTAACAGTGACATTCTTACGGTATACTTGAACAGTGTTTCCAGAACAGTAACCTTCTAATAGTGACATTCTAATGGTGGACTTGAACAGTGTTTCCAGATCGGTGAGGTCTAACGGTGACCTTTTCATTCCTTTTCCAAATTTTGAGTATGCGAACAGTGTTTCTAGCATCCTACAGTTTCGCCCATTTGACGTTTCCTTTTTTGTGAAATACATTTAAAGCCTTGTTTGAAGGAATCTTAAGGCCGATTCAAATGACATAAATCCTGTATTAATTATTCGTAAGGCCGGGATTTATTTACACGGTCAAACCGTGTGGGTTAATGCGATCCGTTTTTAATGGAGAATTAATCGGATCTTAAACTGTAATGCCATTAAATCTTAAAAAAAGGGAGGAGATAACATTATCCGCTGTTCTTCCTCTTTGTTCTCGGCTATGAGACGCTAGATCCTTTCAATCCTTCCCATAGGAGATTCACAATCAAACTTTACTCCTCGGATCAGTTCCGCTCTGTTTTGATGCAACCAAGCTGTATCGATCATTCTTCGATATAAGGTATGTTTATCATCATTCCTTCATGGGTCATCTTGTCTTGTTCTGCATTCCATATTATAATTTAATGTCCATGCTTCTAGTGTGGTTTTCATAGGTTTTGGTTGGTGCGGACGTACCATGGCATCCTTGGGTGGATGCAGTTGTCACGAGAGGAGGATTGTGACCCGTTGTGTGGATAAAGGATGTCAAGAACTCTTTGAGGTAGGGGATTCATGGATTCTCTAATTGTATATGTGAAATTGAAGAATTAGCATTATTTAGTCCTTTGGATCACAATGAAATTGACATAATTAAATACATGAACCGGATTAAAAGAATTGGTTGATCGCATGTTGTTACTTTATACGGTGATAAAAGTTTGACTCATGTTTTTCTAGATAGAGTGATATCTATGATTTCTTTGAATTTTTGTTCGTTCATGATAGAAGTTGATAATGAACGTAAAGCTGGAATTATTGTTAATTAATTGGCTAAAGATAAATAAGCATGTAAATTAATCTGGTTATTGCCGCTGTTTTAGTTGTTCTAATTTGAGGATAATCAAATTAAGAAAGTAAGCATGGTTATTCAATTGTGATAGATTACTAATTTGGTATCCCGTAATTGGAACCTACAAATAACAAATCTGCTAATTCAATTTGGATTATAGAATGGATTATGTGGGAATTTCAAAAAGGGTTCTGAGTTACCCTCTTTTTTGTTAAAGGGTCAAGAGCCCATGGTTGTGATTGTTGTTTTCCTGCTACTTGTGATGTGATGTGTGCTTGGATGGCTGTTGTGATATATGGAGGCAAGGAGGCCTTGTGGTGGTGGCAGAAAATGACACCTAGAGTGGCGAGATGCATTTGTTTATGCATGTGGGTATCAGGGAGGACAGCAGGGGTGATGGAATGGGATGGATGTGGTTGCATGATGCTTGTGGTTTTCTTTGAATGTTAATCTGCTTTTCTTTTCCCCACTACTCAAGGTATTTGGTCTTGCTGCCCTTCTTCCGAAGGAGGTGAAGACGCGCGGGGTATGCCACGTGCTTTCCGTGTTTTGCCTCTCAAGGGAGAATGGGCCTATTTTCTTTCTATAGGCGGCAAAGACTCGACAGGTAGTGTATCTACTCACCGTGTTGAGCCTCCATTGTGTTTAGAAGTATATGATTCTTTTCTAGAATTCCTGGGAATATGGAAAAGTAATTCTGTAATAAATGTTTGATTAAATGGTGAAAATCCACGGGGATGGAGGTACTAGAATTTAAAGGTGATGTGAATCCTAAAAGGAGTAGTTGATTTTGAATGTGATGCCAATTCAGTCTAATGTGCATTTTTTCATGGTTAATTAATGTTTAAATAATTAATTAACATACAGTGGAACTGATAAAATGAGAATGGAGTAACCTAATAAATCTCTTCAAATATTGTGTGCTTATAGGACACCTAGTCTTAGAAGTAACAGCCTGGATTCTGAGAGACGTTAACTGTAGTTGTATCTAAGACTAGGTAATGCCCATAATGTGGATGTGAGTTATATATATATTCTGTACTTTTTGTGTTTATATATGCTACTCCACCATGTCGGTAAGGGCAACTGACACCCCAGGGATTCTAAGCCCTGGGAGGGTGTTTTCCCCAACATTCTGATGGGAGGTCGAATGGCTGACTACCCCCTTTGGCCGCGCTCTCTTCTCTTGGTAGATACATGTGCCAACATGCATAACAGTTAGTTTCCCAATATATGTGTGTAGAGGGCTGTAATGGATTGTGGTTATTTCACACACATATATTCTGGATATATTATCCTATAGACAACTATAGGTGTAACATGTATAGGCTGTGATGGCTTGAGGATCCCTACTCAGTGTATGGGCTATAATGGCTTGAGGTATAATAATAGATGTATGATACACATTATGCGTGATGTGGTGGCTCTCGAAACATACCTAGTTACTATTGGTTGTGAAGATTGTGTGGTGCTTTACCCAGGTGTCTGCGGGCAAGCCTTTGTGGTGCACGAGGTGAAGATTGTGGAGCTTAGCCCAGGTGTCTGCGGGAAAGCCTTTGGAGAGAAATGCATAGTACGTATGACGTTGGGGAAAAGCAGCAAACCAGTGGGGAAGTAGTAGCAGGGTACCCTTGAGATTCTTTACTATATTCTATATTCGTGTATTAATTACTTGGTGAGAGTAGTCATGGTGAGGTTTCAAACTTAGTATACCTGTTTAGGTGATGAGTTAGTTTCACTTGTTGTTCGCTGGGCTTTAGCATGCTTTCTTTACTTTTTCATGAGAGGTTTGGGGGAGATCCTTCTGAGTATACTGTTATACTCACCCTATGTATATATAAACTGTTTTTCAGGTCACATTAAGCAGGTTGGGGATCAAGTTGGTTACTACTAGCTTGTGGTTGGAGGAGGAGCTGTTCGGGCTTGTGATCGCTGCCGTATTACTTTCTTTTGGATACTTTTAATTTCCCCTTTTAGTTGTAGTACTTTTTAATGACTTTTCATATACGTACTTGGATTTTATTTATATTTCAGTTCTGAGTTGGAGTTGATTGGATTCTATTCTATCTCTCTCTTCAGCATGTGTTCTCTTAGAGGGTAATGCCTGCCATTTGTATTTTTATTATACCCACGGTGCTAGTTGCCAACCCGGGGCCTACTGGAGGTGGGACTCGGGGGTCATTATCTCTCTTCTCACAATGCCGGCCCATGAGGGGTACACTTTGTGGGGAAGGGTTTGTGACACAATTAATCAATATATATAGTTATCTCTATCAAATTATAGTAAAAACAATTTATGAAAAAATATTAATCAGATTCATGGTAGTTTGTAAAGTAAAATTTAATCAATATATCTAAATCCTCTTATTATCCTACCATAATTATCACAACAGTAGTTACATATTATGTTTTTTTCCTTTAACAAAGTATTTTACATGATGTTAAATTTTTGACTCATGCATTTTTCTTGTTGACCAGTACAATCAATAATATGATTTGGAATCTCTAATGAAAATCACATCCTTAAATTCCTTATAAATATCCTAAGTATAATAAACAAAAAACCATTAATAATATACTCAAATGAAATAATTGATTAATCTATTCATGGGATCCATAATCATTCACCTATTTCTTGGGTAATAAAATACTCATGACCATGATCCATTTGATACATTTGAGTTATATTCATTTGATACTTTAGGAATTAATTTTCATAGTAACCAATCTATTTATTTAGGAATCAAAGAACAATTTAATCCTTTTTGTTTCCCAAGAAGACATGATCATTGTTTACCTTCACTATATATTTTTTGATAACTACCATTATCTTTATGGGTGTACATTAGTGTTTATTTCCTTAATTTTCACATGTGGTAAAATATTTCATTCCCTTATTCCCATTATCCATCATTCCTTTTGTCATCCTATTTTCTATTTCTTTCTATTGAATACATAATATATATATAACTTTCTATCTATCTTATTATATCATGATATTATATCCTCATATGATGATTATTTTTGTAAGACTAATATCATTCAAAATATTAGGTATAACATATCAATGAAATGATCATTCTTAATAATTATATTACATTTATTTATTTGGTTCTAATAATTTATCTAGGAACCAAATATAAATGATGAATGACACAATATTAGATTATATAATTATTAAACATAATTAATTATCACAGAACTAATGGAATACACATTATTGTATAAAATTTTATTCATAGATAAAAAAAATCCTAAAATTTATTTCATTAAGGATATATGTATTTTCAAATCAAATCATTTGGGTTGTAAATAAACTGTGAACTATCCTAAGAATATATTATATGACTGTCTAACAACATGAATAGTAAGACTATTTTTTGTACTCAGTGGGATTATTTTGGCATGCCTAATGTTTCATTTTTGTAGATATGTGCCATTTTACATCTATACCATAACAATATCTGCCTGTTGTGTCGACTGATATATATTTTTTTGGGATGTCACACATTATTTATTCCACAATGAAAATATTGGATGATTGTTATATATATACTTAAAGTAAATTATGAGGATATGTTCTCTAATATATGTTTTCCTTAATCCAGTTCCCATGGGGTCTATTAAATATCCTCTAATACCAACTATATAACCCTGATCCTAGTAGAATGGGGCCAGTTTGTTCATTGTTACATTTCCATATGATTACATATAATTTCAACCCAAAGGAAAAAATATTTTTAATGTCTTGGTAAATAATATATATACTTGATAATCTTATTATAATTGAGAATATAAAATTAACGAAGAATTTTATTTGAGAACACCATTATTCCCCTCAGTGTATACTTTCCTATCATTCACAAAAATATTATTATATAATGGGGAAAATAAAACATAAGAAAGGGATGATCATAGATACCCAATAATGATATGGTCTTTAAAGATTCTAAGAATTAAGAAGACATAATTAATATATCATGTAACATAAATAATGTAATGTCTATTTTATCAATGACATAAGCATAATATGGTAGGAATAAATGGTGGTAATATAATTCCATATAAATAATCAATTGAACATGAACCATATCCATAGATATTTGAACTAATTAAATAAAAAAAAATATAATATCCATAACAAGTTTCATAATGATGAAATTTGTAATTCAATGCAACTAAAATATACCATCTGGGACTTTTTCCATGAAATATAAATAATAACGAGGTATTGTGTAATTAAATATATATAAATGGGTAATGGTTTATCCATAAATAAATGTATATTATCTTATGATACATATGCATAGAAATATTCTTCTTTATAGTATCATAATATTATTTAATAGATTATATAATGAAAAATAATTATCCATCAATAGAAACATGAATGTTATCAACTTAGTTCATCTATAGTGAAATTTATCATAAATCATTCTATGAATTTATAAGGATGGTTTCATTAGAGTACGTACTATTTATATCACAATTGATATTAATTATTTTATTTTCATTAAGAAATTATTTTTTAATGATCCCTTGGATCATTTCTTGTTGACAAAAACTATTCTTTAAATATCAACCAATTTATATTGATACTATAAAATTCATTGAGTATTGTAAATACCATATTATTTGATAATCAATTTTAATAGATAATGAATTTCACCAATATAATTCCAATAATTTCCTTTAATACAACCGAGTAAATTTTTAACAGAATATTATAATAAAATATGATCATGATATAAGATAATTATATATATGTTAATAAGAAAAAATAATAATTCCTTGTATACTATAAGAAGGATATAAATGTGACATGTTGAAAAAATTATATAAAGTTTATTTATAAACATTATTGTAAAATAGTCAAACATGGGAAAAATTTATTAATAAATAAATAAGATAATTCTAAAATTTTTTATAAATATTTTTGAAAACAGGACTTTTAAAAAATGAACTTTTTGACTAATGATAGAAATGAATATTGATTTCATTTTAAAAATCGCCAATAATATTAAGTAATATAAAGGGATAACTTAAACTATTGCTTGAAAAAGTTCATGATTAACCAACAGACATGAAAAATAAATTTTATTAGATGTAAATATAAAATAATTTCCCTCAATCCAGACTTAAAGAAATTGTAAATAATGGTGATATTGTAAAATAAACCCATATAACTTCTAAAAACATTCAATAATTAGCCTCATGAAACATATGAAATAAAAAAATAACTACAATGAAGGTAAATTAATTAATGATATTAAATAAAAAAATTGGTATATACACAACAAAAAATAAATAATTGGTGAATACGAAATATTTCTCATGGAAGTAAAAGTGATCAGAGAAACCCTTACCTTCATTCTCTCTCATCACATATATTCTTTAACATCCCGAATAATAAACATATATTAGATATTTAATTTTCATAAGAATTGTTTTAATGGTTATTATTAATTGTATTTCACTTATTATAATTTTTTATACAGTTACATAATGAATTATTTTTACATCAGATGTATCATTGATGCTTTTTTTATATATCAAAATTGAAAATGGTAGGATTTCTTTGGCCAAATAAGCCAATTTTAAAAAATCTATTGCATATTAACCATAATGTAATTATCATATTTAAATTTTAATGGTAATTTTATAACCAATAATGAATTATGGGTATGAGAAATTAAGTATGATATGATCATTGTGACGATATGTTGTATGTTCCCTTAATTATCCTTTCCATTTTTTAGTAATCAATATAGAGTGGGTGTAAGTAATTTCATATCTTTACTGGATGATCATTATTTACTAAATTTTATATTTAATCATTAAATATAAATATAAATAAGTTTATATATATATCATCCATTTATCGTGGTGATGAAAACTAATTTACATCTCTTTCTGAAGGCTGTAGACCACACGTACATGAACAATGTTATAATATTTTAGTGTGTCAAAAAGTAACCAAATAATATTATATATCATATTCTTGAAATTGATAAATATTTACTCAATATAATAATTATTTATTTTATATTACATATATTATTCATTGTTATAATTATCACCTTCCTTATATATTGTTAGTGAATGATGAATCACATCTCTTTACAATGTGGTTGTACATCGCACACATGACTTTTTTAGTATCCCTTATATAATGGAATGTAAAAGATGTGTATATGATTTAATGAATCTAAAAATAATAATACTTTTACCAAAATATTATATATTTTCTTTAAATTAATCATCATATATAAATATTGGTGGTGGAAATGTAATATTATATGATGTCGGTTCTGGAGGTAGTAGTCCATCGTACGCCCAAATAATGATTTCAAAATATATTAATTGATGTGGTGATAGATTTTGGTCATTAAATTAACATTGAAAAAATATTAGTATATATAATATACTGAGACAATTATATTATCATGGTTTAGTGTGAACTAAATGAGGTAGTCAGAGAAATAAAATAAAAAAAACTCATTGATGAATGTTACATCATATTCAGATATCCTCCATAGGATTACATAAATATCTTTCCTATGACTATGTTTTGAAAAAAAAAATTATTCTCGGATTAGTGGAGGTAATTTGGAAATGTATTTTTTGATTCTATTAGACAAAATAAATGGGTTTTAAGGATTCAATATAATAGGGTATTTTGTGGACTTTTATTGGTTTCGTGGGTGGCACACATTAATGTTTTGATAAAAATATGTGTAACCATATTATTCACATTCCAAGAGGGTAAAAAATAGATTATAATTAAGCTTTATACATTATAATGTATGAATAATTCAATAAAATATGTTTTATACCCTTTTGGTCATTTAAAAAATTATTATTTTTATTTTAACCCAACATATAAACTCATTTATAGCTTACCCAGAATTATTAATTATTACTCTTATCAATATTATTTTTTTCCAAAAATTGTGTTCACCATATTAGATAATAAAAATTATTATGATTATAAATATGGAATCATTTGACGAAAATAACATTAAAATAAGAGGGAAATTTTATTTTAATATTAATCGCATAGACACGATTATAAAAAGGGGATTTAAAGAAAAAACGGTCAAATAATTATAATATTATTATATAAAAATGTAATATAAAAGTTATTTGAATAAAAAAATTGTATTAAAAGATATATGTTATACCTGATTAAATTAAATTCATTCGAAAATATAATCTCACTTTATAAATAATTTAAATGAGAATGAACATTTCAATTACAAATCAAAATTCAGCACAATTCATCACAAAATTTGATGTTTTAAATGATGCCAAAAATCTATACTAATCTATTTTTGATATTATGATTTACAAAACATTTTTTATGTTTAAAAAAAATTATTCTAAACTTCATAAAAAAATAATTTCAATTTTAGAATATAGTAGATGTTGTATTACTGTTAAAGAAGAATAATTAGGTCATAAAAATATTCTAGAATTCATCAATTTATCTTTTATAACCATAGAAGTATAATAGAGATGAAAATAGAATTAAATATCTATATAGATAAATTTGGTCATATGTACTCATGATTCATGTTTTTATTTTACATAGGAAAAATCAATGTTAAAGTAGTTTTCAAATATTCATCATTATATCTTAAAATATTTGTGATAATATAGTACATATATCATGATTAATATAATTGATTTAATTTATACAGAAGAACAAATGAAATATGTAATATTAAGGTTTTGAAATTACATTTTCTATGAGATACCTCATTTATATTACCCCTAAATCCTTTATAGTATTTTAATTGGGAAATAATAATAGATTAACAATTAAGTAAAATATTTATGGAAGGATTTATGTTAAGGATTTCATAATCTTGATATCTCAATGTTTTTGAATAATGGAAGATTCTATGTAGCCATTTATAAGAGATTGGAGGTATAAAAATTTAAATATGTAAACCATCATAATAATATATTGTAATTTTCTTGTTCATGGGGCCCTGAATCCTTTTATAATATAAATTTATAAATTTATGCAAAAATCATAAAAAATATCTAATTAAGAATATATTTTTGATATATTGATGAAAAAATACGTTTCTTTTAATATATTATCAAAAATATTACCCTTAACAAAATACATAAATATTTTTAAAAGTTACTATTAAATATTGAAAAAATTTCATTAATATTTAATATTATATGTATTATTATTATGCAATATAATATATATTTTTTAGGATTAAACTCTATAAATATGTAATCTACCATCCCAAGATCCACTTAATCTATGCCCTACTACGGTGAATCACCTAACCACAAACGCCCCTCTTCATACTCTAAAGGCTATCAACTAAGCAAACAGGTGTAAATTCTGTAAAATATAGATAAAATATCCTCATTTTAGAGTGTCACATCAAACACAATAAATGTACTCAACAGTGGGAGCAAAATATAAATTATCCGAATTAGTAAACTAAAAAATTCAAAATTATGGTAGTGTCACTATAAGAATACATTAAATGATTATATACAAATTTTATTACATATCATATATTTAATCATGATATAAAAAGGTAACATATCATAAGGTTTCTGCAATATGATCTTGAGATTATGCTTGGTCCCCTAATGTTAATATCAATCTATAGTTATGAATACAAAAAACATATGGAAGGGTGCTTTCCATTATCAATGCCAACAGATAGATGATCTTATCGGTTACCAATAGATGCATGAGTATGTTGTGAGATAAACATATCATTAGGTGACCACCAGTGGTTTCAATGGGTAATCCAAGATGTTCTTGTAACTAAATAGTGTTCAGGTATTATAGAATAAGAAATACCTACTAAATAAATAAATAACTAGGCTATTTAGGTTCATAAAGTAAAATTGATGACTCTACCTGTCTCGGCTCATAGCTAGGATGGAACTCCAATTATATTCCATATATATAAATTGATATGTGTTTTATAATATATATTGTATAAATATAAATATTACATCCACTTATATGAACCATGTACATTTAGAATTAAGTGGTCCTTTTCCTGTAATACTAGTTGTTTGCTGGACTGAAGTGTATCACAGATGTCCCTTACTAATGTAATGAGCATATATCCTCATACTACATTATGCACACCCTAAACCCTTTAAAGAGTGGAAGATGAAATGCTCGACACTCAGGATATTGATTGAGCGATCATGTTGTCACTTGAGTCGAGGATGTGACACCTAAATCCCATCATCCAACAAGTTTAAATGACTTTTGACATAATGTTCAACACCTCATGTACGGGAGAGTGACATCTTCATGATCAATTGGTCCCTTAACATCATTACATAGACTATATAAAAGTGTATTCATAATTACAATTGGATTGTTAATTTACCCCATTCCCATATTTTATCTGGCCCATATATAGGAAAGTCATAATCATATAAATTTGACATTAAGGGTTAGGCTTTACCACATGTACAATACAGTAGAAAAATGTCAATCACAACTCAGGAATTAGATTTCACATAAGCCATTATTTATGTTTAAACAATGTCATGACTTTAGAAACATTTATTAATACATCCATTGAATAAAATCAACTCATTTACGGGATAACCCCATTGTTTATATGATATCATATATATCCAATCTATTCAATTCTCTAAAATACAAAATCTATATTTTTAAGGCTCAAGGGTCATTTGGAAGATGAAATTATCATTAACACAATTTCCTCCATGGTAAATTCCTAGTGTTTTTTGGGAAAATCACCTATGAGGTGCTTTGGGGTATATTAAACATACATATAAGAAGGGATAACCAATTTCAAATCAATTACTAATGCTAAAAATCCATTACTCGAAAATAAAAAATTTATCCAAAGTGGGACAATAAATGTGGCACTCCAAAGGGATGTACATATATGTAATCAAAATCACATAATCTATTAAACAAGTTTCAATGGGCACATATTAATTTTAACGGATCATATTGATATGATGTACTCAATATAATGGGGATGCTCAGAAAATTTCGGTGTTATACAATAGAACATGTCTACAATGTAATGAAACTTATAGAGAAAATGATTAAACCACATACCTGAAGGTTATATAGGACTCCTCTATTAATAGTGGACTCAGATTTAGTGTAGTCTAGGAGTGATCTATGAAATTGTATAACACCCTTATAATAGATAAAATTGTATTACAGAAAAATATAATGAAGTATTTGAGTAAAATCTGAGATTTAAAGGGAGAGACAATGAGATCATTCTGAGAAGGTTATGTTGTATCCAAAGCAGTGAGAACTAGGAAACAAACAAGAGAGTTACATATATTCATAGGTGAATGGAGGTTGAATCTCTTGTGATATGATAACCACGCTTATCTATTGAAAAATAAGGATAGAATGGAATGATAATTTATATCATAATTGAGTGGGGGAATGTAAATCACCCCAAAATAAGAGGGAACATGGTTTGGATGCATGGTTTGGACATACCATTCATATTATGTACTACAGAAATTACTTAAGGAATGAAAACTCAAGGATTGGGTTCACGGTTTCTAAAAAAATGTGCCAACCATGAGAAATCCAACTATAATAAAATACAATGGATCTACATTATGGTATGCCTTACATCGCACAGTTTAAGAGAAATAGTGTGCCCTACTAGAGACATTTTCTAAAACCACAATGTTTTAGTGAAATAATGAGGGATCATGTGAACATTTTCCTCAAATCATCTATGTCATTAGTTTCCACATTTTTTGAACTCTAGGCTCTAAACAATCCATGGACACTCATGGGTCCTTCCTTAGATCATAAATCATTTTTACTATGTATAAAAAACATAATAAAACTGAAAAAATATTTATACCATCGTGAATATTTGAGGTGCTACCACCTCCCCTAATTAAACTAATTATTCCTGGAGTTGAATTTGTTAGGGTAATTAGATATTGTATGGAATCCCAAATTTTTGTTCAAATTATTTTCAATTACATGGTACAAATAGATGGTATTTTAACATTTATTTTATTTCAAAAAAGTACATGCCATGTGGAAAAATAAATCATTTATCTAATAAACATGAATGGATTCATAAAAGGTATATCCTATGTACGTTTAATAAATATCATAACCTCAGTGCATACATAAAAAAGAAATAATGAGCATATGGTATAGTTAGGGACACATGCGAAACAATTTAATGCGACTCTTAGAAATTTCAATCCAAACACACGGACTATTATAAAAGCATGATTATGATGATATCATAATAATTAGTACATGAGTAATAACATGGAAATATGGATAAACCATTTAAATGATACATTCATTAGTATATCGCCAAGGTTTTTCACCATGGTTTGATAAAAATTACAATGTTTATTCACCATAGCTTCATAAAAATTGTTTCCCTTGGACATTAAATTATATATTGAACTCAATGTAGAGCTATCAAGGAAAACACTTCACATGTATTAAATATTTTATTATGCACATATATCATAACAAATAATTTCATAATGAACATATAGAGAATAAAAAAATAGGTTTCATATCAAAACCGTGGAATTTAAAATGTTCTATAAAAACATAATAATTATATCATATATAACCCAGAAAAATAGAATATGGGTTTTATATGTGAAAATAAAAAACGAAACCATTTTTTCATCTTGGTGAACACCCCAAAAAAAGAAAATGTTCTAGGTATTCACATAATTGAAATAAAAGTGAATTTCGTGATGAAAAGAGAGTTGTTTTACGAAGTAAAATATGTACCATAACATGTATAAAATATGGCTTTGGAATGGTTCAAAAAGTAAAAGGATATGAATCCCCATTAATAAAATACACGTTATAAATGAAGGGGATAAAATAAATTGGCAATAATAACACTATTTTTCAATTTTAAAGGCAACCCATATAAAATGGATCTTCGATTGAAAATGGTTGTTGAGAATTCCCTTACTTTGAAGGATAGTTCCTAAAACATTAGTATAATGGCCATTATGTATCGAAAAAACCATTAGGGGATTCCTCATATTCTAAAACTATCATATATTCATTTAAAATTAATTTTTAGTAATAGAAAATAAATAAATGGTTACGAGATCATAGAAAAAGTAGAGGATTTGTTTATATCAGTTTGTAAATAATGCCCTTTGTCAGTAATTTAGTGGTAAATGTTATGAAATAGAAAAAACCATGGTTTTTTCCAGTGGTGTTAGACACATGAGACGATTTTATGTAAATTTAATTAACAATAGTGATCCAATATTTTAATTTACATAATTTGAAATGCCAAATTAATTTTTCATAAAATTACATTTTAAAGTTATAGTTTGAATTTTATTATTTAGAATGAAAACTTATATATTTAAAATTTGATTTAAATATTTAATAACACATTATATATACTTAATAATATATTTTTTGTCTCGGATATTGGTTAATATGTAATTACATCGCTATGATATAATACACATGTCACTAAACATACCAAAAAACAAAACTTTTATTTTTAAAATTCTTGAAAAAATTGTTATCTAGAATATTCTCATAAATTAAACATTTCCTAATTTAAACATGCTAATTTCAAAAAATTATATTTATTTTATCATTATAATTTACAAAAATGATATTTTTATCTTTTAATTATATAATTCATTATTTTTTAAAAATAATACCGGATTGATAATTCATAGTAAACTATTAGACACTAGAAAAGAATAATTATTCTTTTATTAATAAATAATGTTTATTTAATCATAATATTTCATTTAAATAAAAATTATTAATAATCTATTGTTTGTTATAATATTTATATCTATTTTGAAACATATCATCTATTTCTAAAAAAATTATAAAATTATATCGTAATTTATTTATGAAACACTATTTATAAAATGGAAATGATGGAATAAATTTTCATATTCAATGGAATTAAACATTATTAAACTAGGTCCTATACAAATATCAACTTTTTACACTTGTATACTCCATTTAAGAACAATTGAAATGGGGTAGTTTTTTTGAGGTGCCTCATCTAACATAGACTGAGTGACAATCACAAGAAACATGATCTACTTCAATTAGAAATTTCATTCAATCATCACATATTTAATATTGTAAAGGGATTGGTCAATAGAAAAATACATTAATGATACATCCTACACAAGTTGTTACAGATGGGATTCAAAAAGAAAAACGCTCTTGGTTGAGGCCATCATCTATTCTTTCTGTTTAATTTTTCTTTTTAAAAATTTACTTATAAATTCAAATGATAATGTTGAAATTATTATCAAGAGAATAGTTCCAAACATCCATATTCACTCACATTTAAATTATGATTGAATCTAGATGGTCAAATTTTTTATTATATTCACTTCATTATGAATGATGTGTATTTTTTTATATAAAATAATTTCAAAAGCATTTTTATGATCATATTATTATTCACAATGCATGTGTCAATACATTCTTTCCGTCTTATGAAATTTCATCCCTGATATTTGAACTCCTTATCATAGTTAGGAAAAGTTTTAGGTAATTCATCATCATTATCTATTTTGGTATTGATATATCTTCTTCATATTTATGGTTCCTCCAAAACTCTATGAGGAGGTTAGTAGACTCTTTGTTTTGATCCTTTCCTCAAATGTTCAAGATCTCCACCGCCAACTCCTCATAAAAAACGTCATGTCCCAGTTGTACCACCTCATGATTCATTATATTTTCACGATCCTTTATATATATTATCAAGATATAAATGTGTAATATATCATGAAATGAGTGATATATATTGTATTTTCTAGTAGTTATCCCTCTCCAGCTGTATGATCATGGGTTTAAAAGGATTTGACGTACCTGGTGCTAAACATTAAGATATTCCCCAAAAAATGAATTCCATCCAATGTGATAATCAAAGGAACACTTAGTCACCACCAATAAACTCCACATCCCATTGATGACCATCAACATAGCACTTTGTTTCACACTAATAACCCATTATGTGTTGTTTGATGTAATGAACCTTTTCAATTATATCTTGCACCAGATCAGGCCCATGTAACATTATCTCCCCAACTTCAACCAAAAAAGAATGTGTCGTACAAATACATCTATGTAGTGTTTCATAGGATGTAATTTGAGTGAATTAAGGGATTTTTTTTTCATAACACAATTAATGGGATATATTAATCGCATGAACCTTTAAATTAAATTAATCATGCCCTCATCATTTCCTTGAGTTTCAAAATAGACCGTTAAGATTGTCAATCAGTTTGGGGGTGATAGGCCATATGGAAATTCAATTCAGTACTCAGTGAATATTTAAGGACACTCCCTAATTTTTAGGTGATCCTTGGAAAATTATCATATACAATAGACAAAGATACATCTTTAAGACATACTATATCATTCACACATATCAGGTCAAGTTGGTCAAGAGAGAAATCATCTCGAAGAGTGTTAAATTGACATGTCTTGGTGAGTGGATCCACTATAACCGAAATAAAAATGTTTCATCCAAATGTTTTTGGGAGATGAATGAAAAGTTACATTGTTATATTTTCCCACATTTAGGTTGCTTTGGGACGTGTATGTAATACCCCTTTAAGATGTTTTATCTCTACCTTCACTTGTTGTTACACCATGAACCATTTAGTGTATTTAACAATATCAAATTTTATGTTATCACACAAATAATGAAAACAATGGTCCAATATATTTTAGTGCCTCACGTATTTATAGAGAATTTTGAGATATGAGAATCATACATAAAATCGTTTTTTATTTATAGAATATATAGAAGAAATATCCTTGTATGAAAATTACACAAACTTTCATGAAAAATATTGAACTCAGGAAACATCTCAATATTCACATCCAATATATTCATCTCTATTAAAGGATATTATCATTCAGATCTTGGTATCATATTTAGTATTGTTAGTTGTGAAATTATTTGTGATTTGTATAATTATGTTATATATCTAATGATTCTAATGTTCATTTTTAATAGTCTACTGATCAAAGGATCTCCTTGATTTCCCATCACTTCCAACCCAACATGGTCTTTCCTACTTAATGTATTATACCCCTTATTTCCTCTTTTGGGATGACAATGAAATGAAAATTCATAGCCATTATGAAGATCCACCCATATATTATATCTAATGTTCAATTTATTTTTTTAAATATAATTTGAACCATTTTGGTCTGTGTATATATCATATTTCATCCCATAAAGGTAGTGCCTCTATATAGCTAGATAAAAAAACCATAGCAAGATATAGTAAATTTTTTGGATAATTCTTCTCATGAGGCTTCAAATTTTGAGATGCATAAGAAATAACTTTTTTAGTTTGAAAGAGGAAATATCCAACAAATTTTTAAGATGGATCACTTAAATTAATACATCCATCACTACTATATGCTAATGTTTACATGGGTATAATGACCAATATCATCATCTTCAGTTGGAAACATTATACAAAAAATAATTTCTAGATGAACTAGGACCCTTTTCATATTAACCTAGTTATTTGATTATATATTCATTATATTTATTTTGAAAATATCCTATAATATCCTACTAAAATAATAAACTATGAATCTTAGTTGATTTTGTAGGATGATTCCACTACCCCACTTCTATTTTAGTATTAGGATCATTTGAGATTCTGTCATTGGTGACTAGGTTCCCCAATAAAGAAAGTTGTTATAAATTAAATTAACATTTACTATACATTAAAAATATCATATCCTTACACATATTATTCATCATAATTACACGAATATCACTATTCCCCACATAAAATTTACAATATATTAGGATATCATAAATAGAAACCCCCACAATGTCATCAATGTAGTCCTTAATGACTATTTATCAAATCTATAAATATCACCTGATAATTTGTTTTGATAAAGAGAAAATATCAAACTCATAATGAAAATATCATGATCAGAAGGTATTCCTTAGAATATCATCATTCTTCAACATCAATTTATGATAACAAGAGTGAATATTGATCTTATTTAATAATTGATTCTTATAATGATGTTCAAATAAATCATTAATCCTTGGAAGAGGGTAATTGTTATTCCATGTGATCTCATTATGTTCTCTACAATGAATTCATAGACACAATGATCCATCATTCATCATTACAATGATAAATGTTTCTCCATAATAGGACATAGTTGGTTGGAAAAACCCTTCTCCAAAAGATCTTGATGTTGTTTTTTAATTCTTCTAGCTCCACATATTCCATTCTTTACGTGGTATTTGATATAAAATTGGATCAAATCAAAAGGTCAATTATGAACTCTTCATATCTTTTATGGGGTGGTATGGGTAACTACTTTTAAACTATGTTTATGTATTATTAAATAGTGGAGAAATCTTCTTCTCACATAAAAAATGTTTTTTCATTATCATCCCAAATCACTTTCATAATGAAGGATACAGGAGGGTTTTTTTAGACAAAGCTCAGCCCATGATATATCTCATTGAAAAACAGATGTGGGTTTTCAATTGATGAATATATTTATTTCCTTTCTTATATATTTGATCTCACCATAATACATTGAGATCCTATACATACATAATTTAATAACTAATTCCAGCATGGGATCGAATACTATATTAATAATGAAATTATTTTCTATAAAGGGATTATTGGAGTTTCTATACACTCTTTATTCTAGGATTCTCTCACCCGGAGATTAGACTAATTGATATACTTCTATTAGTTCTTGAATTGATTCTATATTATTTTCAAATGTGGAGGAAATAAAAGAATTCATATAAATAAAATAAAAAACTTTCTATATTTGAGAGAACAAGGACTGTATATGCCACCGCATGACTTTGAGAATCAACATCAACGGGTGTGATAGAAAACACCCATCCTTGCTCGCTTTTTCTATGATGAGGTATTTGGTGATTATTTTACAATACATAATTATTTTTATTGTGATTTTTATAGTTCCAAAGCTATGAAAATGTGGAGAATTGTAAATTAGGTTGGGCATGCATTATCTTCTCATTGTTGTTTGTGTTGAGAAGATGAGCATTCAAATCACTACTACAGATTGACAAAACATGTCCATATCTTCCACTACTGATATATATTATTCTCTTATGTATTAATTTCATCAAATTTTTCTTCCCATATTTATTTCATGTTTGAATTATCACATTTTTTCATCCTCTATCATGATCAAAATCCCCCTATGTTTCGATCCAAATATCACATTTATTCATTAAATATATAGGACCATAACATGTCTATGAACACCAGTTCAACCTTCAATACTCTTCACACTATATCCATATTACTATTATAGTCTTCATTAGAATATATTTTTCCATATATAGGGACTTATTTCACGGGATAATCAATCAAACTATCCATTTGGATCCATGAAAAAGAAAGAGGTGTATTAAGATAGTATTGTAAATTTCAAATCATAACATACCATAGTTTCATTATCATTATTATTTATCTCAAGTGATTCCTTACCCATTTTTTCATGGAATTAAAGAAATATATTGAAAAAAAGTTCACCTAATTTCCTCCCACTCCATATCATAAATCTCCCTCTGTGGAATCAGGTTGTTAATTAGTGTCCACCACGAATAATATTTTCCCTCTATGTGGTACATAGAAAGGGTTATATTATATATTCCCAAAAAATGGGGTATAGTAATGAACTTTTAAATAGATGTTATCCCTAGTTAAATAATCAAAGGGTTGGTATATCCAATGAATGATGGTGGTTACTGAGGTATAATGGAATAAATAGAATGTTTTTCTATTCAAATTGAATATAGAATCTTCGGTTGATTCAATTTATAGATCATAAATTGATTTATTTTTTTAATAATTATATGTATTTATTTCATTTTTTCCTTCCATTAGAGAGTTTTCATGTCATGGTCTGTTGCGCTCACTATTTCTGTGGTTCCTCTAATTTCCCACCATTTATAAAAGATAAAAATGTAGTGAAAATTTGGTTTCTTTTAACAGTAATATAATTACCAATGAATTTTATTTCTTAAAAAATAATAGTTAAATATTTAATTCTATAATAATAATAAAATTTTATATATAAATTGAATAATTCATAAAACAATTTTGAGTAAACAAATGAATCCTCAGTGATTGTCAAACCATCCGTGAATCATGTCCTGTTATTTTTTACTAGTTCTCATTCATAGCTACCTCAATGAGGTCCTTTTGGGTTTCACCACTAAACACATCTATGTCAGAGACATATACACATGTTTATATCATGATAAATATTTCATTTATCATATACAAATTACATAATAATTCATCAAAATGCCAGGTTGTTTTCCAATATTTTATCTTATACCTAAGGATTTTCATAATGTTTTAATATAATAATTTTCACACAAACCTAAACTACCATTTTATTTAAACTATTTATACCAACCTTATTATTATTTTACATTTCATTTACATGTTACAAATATAAGATATTTTAATGATGTTTTTCTTCGATAAAAATATACACAATACAGGAAAACAAAAAAAGTTATCTAATAAACAAGAAATCCTTCGTCAAAGGATCATTATATGTACATTTACATCATCTCATAACCCAAGGACATACATCAAATAATGGGTGATCATAATTACTGGTAAGTGAAACCAAGGGAAACTATTTACATGTGATCTAGAGAAATATTAATATGAACATTAGGAATATAATAATGGATGGATAATGAAGCATATAATAATAATAGTATAATTAATAATAACATGGAAATGTTGATACATCGTTTATGAGACATTTAGAAGAATATCACTAACTTTTTTCATCAATGTGTCATAAAAATTACCATGATTATTCACAATGGGATCGTAAAACATATAATTATGGAGACTAAATTAAATATAAATTTTGTTGAACCATTAATAGGTAGCATACTTTGTAGGTATTAATTTTAATGTTTTCCATAAATATTATTACAAAAAACTTCTTAAATAACCAGTGGAGAATAAGAAATGGGATTCATATCAAAATCATGTCACATAAGAAGTTCATTAAAAAAATTCATTATATAATTTATATGCCACTGAATTGGAATTCATGTTTTCTATATTTCAATACCAAAATAAAATAAAATTATATATACCTTCATTAATAAACTTGGAAATTATATAGGTTTTGTTACTCACATAATGATAATAAAAGAGACATTCATGAGGGGAGGTTAAAAAAATTTAGAAGTAAAATAAGCTACATAACAAGTATAAAACGTGTTTTTTGAAAAGGTTAAAAATATAGGGCACATGTGTATCCCATTAATAAATTTTTATTTGTACATTAATGGTACAAATTAATATAATATATGAACATAGTTTGAAAATTTTAAAGTCATACCACATAAAAAGAAAACATGAAATGAAAAGTGATGTTGATATTTCCATTTCCTTGAATAGTAGTTCAGAAAACATGATGATCATGACATTGAGGGATTAAGGAAACCATGAAGGGTCTTCATTGTGTGTAAAAATATTATATCTTTGTGGATAATAAATTATGAGTTAATTTAAATGAACTAATTGGTTTCTATTTGTAGAAAAAGTGTATGAATAGTTGAATCGATTCTATGTAAAGGTGATGGACACCCATATATTTTTAAATGAATAACCATGGGATTAATAATTTTATTTTGAACATGGGACACCATTTTTTATATTTTAGTCCAAACAAGTCGATAAAAAATTTATGTTTCATATTTAGGACTTTACAATTAATGATTTCATAGAATAACAATTTTAAATTTAATGTACCCATTTTTGAATTTTCAATGTAAATTCTATATTAAGACACTAATTAAAAAATATATAAAAATATATATTATTAACATAAAGTATTTTAATTCACTTATTGTGGTTAATTATTCAATACATCATTTTAAAAAAAATGATGTCATTAAACAAAAAAGAAATCTGAAAATGTATTATTATAATTCAAAAAAATATAATGTTTTTTTGATAATTCTTAAAAATTCACCTTTACCTAACATTAATGTGATGATTAAGAAAATGATATTTATTTTATCATATAATTATATTAATATGATAATATTTTATTTTATGTGTACAAATTTGTATTTATTAAATATAATAGTGGATTGAAAATGTACAGTTAAATTTCTAACAAATGGAAAAAGTAAAGTTATTTTATAATTTATTATGAAGTTAATGTTTTTAAATAACACTATTTGTATAAAATAATCATTATTCATAATACCATATTCTATTATAATAATTCAATATTTTTAGAAAAGATCGCAATCCAAATAAATTAAATTATCAAATTTCATATCAATTTTATATTGCAAAACTATTCATTAAATAGAAATGATGGGATAAAAATATTACATATACAATTGAATTAATTGTTATGTAATTATTTCCTAAAAAAATAACCCCCTATTAAACCGACATATTCCTTACGTTTGTGGTGTTCAATGGTGGTAGCTTCGTGGGGTGCCTCACTAACATCCACCAAGTGGTAATCTCCACTAATTTGAACTTATATTATTTGATATTTCACTGAGGATTCGTTTGTCGATGAATGACATGAGATTGTTCAAGGTATAACCCCTATGATGATACCTCCCTTATATGTTCCATCATATGAACTACAAATAACACAGCTCCACTGGTTTTTCCATTGACTCTTCTTTATGTATCAATTTTCCCTTAAAATAATTTTGAATAAAATCAAATGAAGACATTAAATTTTTTACCAATAGTGTAGTTCCCAAAGGTCATATTATCCCATGAGAATATATCCATTTAATCATGATAGTGAAATTACTCTTTATGTTGACATTATCAATAAGTCATTAATTTTGTGAATAATATAATATAGTAGATATTTTTAGGAAATAACTGTCTTTTTACAAGAGTGGGTCATTTCATATCCTCAATGATGTTTTCCAGTCACATAGCTCATATATCAACCTCTTATTACCAAGTCACATCCTATACTCTGAAATGATTCCATATAAACCATACCGTGGGAAATAATCTACCTTAATGTGTATTCGTTCTATGATCCACAAAAAAATGGATTTTTTTTCTTGAAGGAATCATACACATCTAATTCAAAATCCACATGCTAAAAGACTTACAACATGTCAATATTGAATCAAAAAATCAATGATACCTGAATAATTTCATGAATTTAATTTTATATCTGAGGAAGTTTCATCTAGTAAGTTACTGGACTTATCTGTTTCACATCATCAAATGGACCAAAAAACATCATTGAGTTCTTAAGCAATATATGAATACATTTATGTATTATTTAGGGTGTGACTCACATGAAAACTCGGTCTCCAACCTCAAACATGTGAGGTCACCATTATATGTTTTCACCTGATGTTAGTTTAGAATGATCTAACAATATATACATTCGGATCAGATGGAATTGCATTATATTTACATCAACACGACTTGGTTAAAGAATAGTTTATTCCACAACCTTTATTTAGAATAGGGTGAGAAGAAATCCCTAACATATAAGGCATAATAATGATACATATTATGGTATCCTAAAAGTATTTATAATATGGAAAATTAATAAGGGGATAGTGTTTCATCCAGGAACACCCCAAAAAAAGACACATTAATGGGGAATGTCCTCAAACACCTGAATAGTTCACTCTGTCTATCGATCAGACTATTGGTTATAGGATTTCCATAGATGAACATGTGAGCCCAAGTCCTTTTGCAACCCATAATAGAACTCGGAAATGAAATGAGAATCCCTATCAGAAATGATTAAAATATTATATTCCAATAGATGTAAAATTTCCCTAACTTAAATTTTTCATAAATCATAAACTGAGAGGGTCTAACACACAGTTAAAATCTCTATGACCTCCATATAATTATTAATGACAAAACACACCGTATCATTAAAAATATATTATCTAGGTATAAATTTTGGGAAAAATATCTAAACCACTCCCAATTCACACTAAAGAATTGACATTGGATGTAAAATCCATCCTGGACACTAATGTTCTACCATATTCTAATTAAAGGTTGAACACCATGTTATAAATCCAGTAATTAGTCATATCATTCCAGGACACCAATACATGTGACATAGTTCATAAAAAAATTTGGTTACACTGGGTTGAACCCCCCAAGTCAATGAGTATAATTCCATCATTAGATACACTCTAATGTCTTATAGGACCTATAAACACCCATTGAATAATATGTTATCTTCTGCATCCATCATCTAACCTAATAAGGTATCATCATCTGCAGTTCTATCCCTCTGTGAAATTCTTTTTGGAGAAAACAATTTCCACATTATTATGAATTCTATAGGGAAATAATTTACTGCCAATGTTGACTGAATAGTCATAAAATGGACCTCATAAATTTCAATAAGAATATTTGATAATAATTCAATAAGATTCCATTCTCCACTGGATACCTGAAATTCATTTTCATGAGTCTTTTAGATCAACACATCAGCTACGAAATTCCCCTTCCCAGACAAGAAGACAAACTTTAATTCATACAATTGTTGGTGCTCATCCCACCGTCATTGTCAACTATTGAGATATCATTGTGTGGTGATTTAGTGGTGGACTCTATGATTAATTTATAAAACATAATTCACTCCAATAAGATAGTGTCTCTAACAATGTAAGGAATAGAATAATTCAACGAAATTTAGGATGTGGTTTTGGTAATTCTGCTCATATGACATCAATTAATAAGACTATAACACAACAAAATTGTCATCCTACATAAAAAAAACTCTTTGAATGAAACCTGAAACATCATTATATGAAATATATATCATTTATTTCTCTAATAAAATCAATATTTTCACTTAATTCAGTCATCCCACCAACTCATAAAATAATAAATAACAATATTCTAACCATATGAATTTACACCATTCTTTTTCAAAGAAGCAAGAGGCATTGAAATAATTTTGAAATCATGGATGATTATCCAGTTATATAATTAAATTCACAACTAACATTGAATGTAAATGAAGTTATTATGTAGTTCCTTGGAAGAAATAATTCATACATTCTATATGTTTTTTGAAGCTCAAGACTCTGAGATGATTTGACCTCAGAATTTGAATTTTTCAATTCAAATATGGAATTTACTGAGCATAGGATAAAGACGACACACTTTGAGTGTATTTTTAATAATATCAATATATGATTCATTGTCATGTCTAGAGAATGAATACAACAATATGTTGTAAAAAAAGACATCCATGAGTGAATCCAAATACGGGAGGAAGACATAGTTCATAAGTAGAACGAAAGACGTAGGTTCATTTCTGTGTCTGAATGTCATAACTAGGCACTTATATAGACCATACCTTCTCTAGAATGATTTTTGAGTTATGTCAAATGTTCTAATGTAAAAAATGTGATATAAAGTCCTCATATAAATATTTTAAAACACAATTTCTCCCTGTAGTTTTGCAAATAATTTGTATATTATAGGTAGTGGATACCGATTATTTATAGTAATCTGATTTAAATGATTGTAATCCTCACAGAGAGTAAGGGTACCCTCCACCTTAATGGTGAAAAAGACCTGTTAACCCCATGATAAAGTGATGAGGTGTATAAATAAATTTGAATCCTAATCTTAGAACTCTTTATTCATCTCTAGAAGCTTCATAGGTTCTATTTTATTGAGAAGAATGGTCACTTGTGTTTCTTTTAGTAATACATCAATTTTAAACACTACCACTCACCCTACAGGTAGACAATAGATTTCATCAAGAAAATACATCCATAAAAAGATCCATATATGAGGATAAAAAACATGTTTCAATTCCTTTTCATCCATCTAAAGAATGGGGATGTAAGCTATCACATTACCCAGCCTCTACAGCATGTGTCCTTATTCTGTTGCACTACCATCCCATTATCACTTATGATCATTCCTAATTCCCTCTTGTGAAGTAACCCTCAACCTATAATGATTATTGTAAAAATTGAATCGATATATAGAAAACCGATCAACCACAATTATTATTCAAAATCCCATCATGTTGAGGATGTAATGATTCTTCATGAAAAGATAACAACAAATCTCACTGGGGAGTCCTTACAATAGTTAATTACCTATGAATGGATGAATAACATGGTGTATAAAATTATAATGACATAGATGTGCTCTAATATTCCACTCAGACTCTCAATGATTTCCACATTTATAAAATATTTATATGTTACTACTTCAAATAATGTAGACACTGAAGTAGAGGATAATTAAACAGTAACTTGTAGAGTAGAAGATCATGTGACCAGATCCTCCAACAAAGGCTAGACTACATGTAACTATAATATTCCATGACTTGAGGTTACTTATTTTCTACCCTAATCAAGCCTTCTCTATTTTGTATGACAATGATATATCTGACTACATCTTCTTCAACATACAATATAACTTAAATGGTCATTGGTATTCAATCTGCATGCTTGTTGTAATCATACAAAACCAACACCTAGCTATAGAGTAGGTGTAGATCCCCTATCTCGAGGAACTATTGGAAAAGTCTTGCATAGTCACTATATATGGAACATCATTCCAAAAAATCGTCACATAACTCTATACATCAATCAATGAGGCATCATGTGTTATATTGTTCTGTACCAATGAAATATCGGATTCTTATCTTCACGAGTATTCTTACTAATCGAAAAGCCATTAGTAGCCACAATAAAAATTTCACCAATAATTGGAAGTACTGATAGATCTTGGGGATTAACTGCTCGGATGTACACCATCAACATAACAAAAAATATATATATATATAAAGTTATTTTCTAAAAAAATTCTAAAATGATCATCCACATGAATATATTTACATATAACCTTATGGTATAAATCGGCACATCCTTGAATTACATGGTGGTTATAAGACCATGGGCTACTAAAGAATGAGTGAACATCTGTAGCTCTATTAAACATGTATAATAATAAAGGCAAGAATTTATACCCTATATTAGGATTAATAATTATCTTGCTCTATCACAACTAAAAATATGGATAAATTAAACTTTATAGTGGATTTTTTAAAAATCCACCCAGATCATATCTATATACTGATTTACCAGAGTGATTACATCCCATCACTATTTATCTGTATGAAATTGAGTATAATCCATAATCTTGTCCCTCCATTCTGTTGGTTTCTCAGGATGCTCAAAATTATATGAATTACAATGATCCACTATCCTACATCATGGTGCTTTTCATACCATAAAAATGTGGAAGGATGATATAGCATAAATTCTTGAGATAACTCCACCATTCCCTATGAATGTAGAACAATACATATAATATATAGAAGAATACATAAGAATACTTCTCAAAAATGGGGTTGAGATATTATATTAGGAACAATAATAAGATCCACACGATGATCATCATGATCTATCACTAGTGGCTAGGTCCTTCCACCCGAGGAGAATGATCTTCATCTCCTTTTGGGAGCACGATTAGAGGTCTTTAGGGGTGGATAATAATACCATTTCAAACACATACAATTGAAAATATATAACAAATAAAGATGTTTTTTTACTAAAAACTAGTACTAGACCATTGATTTCATAAGGATAGATCATACCCCACTTCCTTCTTCAATAGTTATGACTGGGTAAACGTAGAGAACCATAACATGCCATAAGATTATAAGAGATTCTCACTTCCCACTACTATGTCAGAGAATTGGAGAATTTATATGTATCAGATTTATATAATATGGTTAATTTTAAATTATATAGAATAAATTTTTTCAATTTATAAATTTTTATTAATTAAATAAAAGTTAAGGGTCAAGATTGTTGAATTACCACTTCTAGATCTGTAAGGTAAAATTCTCCTTATAAACCAAAATATGACATTCACATAACCCACACCATAACACAATCAATCCCATGGGACTAATGGTACATTTCTCAATGTTCCATAATTAACCACTTAAAGTATCTTATTTGATTTATTCATGAAAACAATGTTAAGTAATTGCAGGAACATTAATAAAAAATTATAGTTTCTAAAACCTGTAATAAGGGTTAACAGAATTCAATAAATATTATATGTATAGAAAAAAAGAAACACAAAAATAAATGGTAAAATATATGTCCCATGAAAATACTCATGTCATATTAGTCATATTTATCCTATAAAAGATTTATGTAATGAAACACCCTAATTTCATTGGGACATGGTACTGGAAGGATCATTTCATTCATAATAATATCAACAACATCATAAATCATGTGTTTCTTTCAATGGTGAATTCACATAAATAGTGAGGAAACTAATTAATAAATTCAAGTACCCATCCAAGGCAATTGGGCTGATCCCAATTGAATAAGTAATCTATGTCCAAGAACAAGATCATTTCCAAATTCCATAAAAAAGTTTCCTTATATATAATAGAAAAAAAAGTAATAAAAAATACAAATTGATACAACTTTGTAATGTCATGACCAGAGGTCCACCTAAACCATTCTCTAAGATAGTGGGTCACATGCATGCCACCTCATACACTAGATGTTTTCCACTATAAATGATAGTGAAAAGGTAGTATAGTGAAGAGATTATAGCCTCTTGTTTTAGTGGCACATCAAACACAACATATGGACTAATACTTGGAAGCATAATATAAACATTAAGAAATAATAAATAGAAGAATTTTAAATAACAATACAGAATAATGATGTTAGTAGAGGAATAAATAACCGAATAACTAAATAATACTCAAAATCCACAATGGTAGTATAATTACATATCAACATGGTAAGAAGATATTAATAAAGGGGAATATGGGAATTTAAATACATTCATGATATAAAATTGGGAACAAATGAAAAAAATGTTCCTCCACTAGAATCTCAATCCAATTCTTGGTTGTCGACTCCTAAGATCTAACATTATTTATACATATAAACAAATTGTGGTCGTATGATTACACTTATCAATACATATAGGTAGATTATATGCCCAAGGACTAAAGTTATCATGAGTAAGGTGTGACATAAAATTCATAGTAGACCACTACCACTAATTTCATTGTGTAATCCATGATGTGATCATAATGAAATAGTGTGTGTGTATAATATAATAAGAAATTATTACTGAATAAATAAATAAAAAGACCAACCAGGTTCGTAAAAATCTTAACCAGTCTATATTCTATGGTTCATTTAAGGGATTTATGTTTCATCATATACCATATATTTAGTATTATGTATATATATATATTGAATTTTCTAATATGAACAAATTATATAAAGATGTAATTAGCTATATACCTAGAATACTACTGTTGGGATGTACTGGGGAAAACTTCGACATCCATTTCCAATCTAATGAGTCTATAAGTGGAAATAATTATGTATATTCCTTACATCCAATAATGTTTTGGATATGTAACTCATGTCAATAGGGATTGTGTGTGATAAATCATGTCATCACTCGATACCAGTATGTCATCTGTAAATTCCATCTTCTTACTAGTGTCAAAGGTTTGAGATTTGAGGATCAACATTCAATGTAAGGGGTGATAATTCCATGCTCAAAAGGTCACAATCATCATGTCAAAACCTTTATATAGGTGTTTTCATAATTATATTTGTCATGGGTAATTACTTCACATCAATATATTTTTTCTATACTATATATAAGCAAGGAATAGTCCTATATATTTTATATCATGCACGAGGAATTACCTCCTATGATATTAATTAAACAAATTTTAGTGACAAGAATGAATTTCATTTCACATATTTCATTTGTTGTGAATAAAAGATAGAGTGTATTTACAAACCTTTAAAACCATTCCGTTAAATTAAACCAATTAATTTAATGGAAAACACGTTGTGTATAAGATATCCTAATTAACATAACCATTCACTTATTTAAAATATAAATAGTCTATTTATAAAGAATAACGACCATTTAGTGGATGAGATGATCATTATGGAAATTTCATTCTTGGGAAATTCTATTAATATGTGGGTTCATACTCCAAATTGGATCATTTGGTTCCATTAAACATACAAATAACAAGGGAAACCCCATTTCAATTTCATTTTTAATACTAACTATTCATTTTGTGATGTTAAAACAATTTTACAAAGTGGTAAACTCAATGTGGAAAACCCACGGGGTTTATAAATATGTAATCAGCCACTTATGATATATTAATCAATTGTCATTAGGTAGCTATTATGTCGCAAGGGTAACTGTTTTTTAATAACATAATATATGATGGGCTCTAGAAAAAAATTAGAATGTGGCCCCACAATATAGCTATAAAGAATTAAAACAAAAATAGAAAATTATGCAACCACCTAAATCACAGTCATATATGACTGCTGATGGATATCATCCTCAGATTATGAGTCGTATGGAATATATATGAGAAACATTTAATGTACATGAAAATAGGGAAGATGTTCTTTTACCTAAATAGAATGATGTATCTAAATGGAATCAAATATTGGACGTGATAATTTTTGAGAGCGTAATGAGGAAGATATAATGATTCTGATGGATCCAGGATTAGACACTAGAAGAGAGTGTTTCAAGGATGTATAGGTTAATAGAGGTGGAATCTCATGGGAGAGGAGGACCATACACATACATTGTAAATGAACGAGAAGAAACAATTATAAGATAAAACATAAGTGATAGGAAAAAATTTAATTTAACTACTAAATATGGGGAAAAATGTTTGGAAGAATGTTTTTTCCAAACCAATCACAATATGCGCTAAAAATCTACCTAAATAATTACCCCCACACAGTTTAGGCACACTATTCCTGAAACAGATTATCAACCATACGAAATTCCTCCATCCCAAAACACTATATATCATTATGGTTTTGAACCTTGTCTACTAATGTTTTAGAAAACTTTTCATACTATAGGTTCTTATAATTACCCAATATTTCCACACATAGACATTATATGACATATTTAGAACACATAAATCATTATAACAAAAGACCTCCAAAGGCCAATTTAGGCTTGTGCTCTTGTAAAGATGAAAACTGAAACACTAGTACATATATCTGTTACATTTTCTCCCACTAGTATCATCATCAATATCACCATTTTGAGAAAAAATAAATCATAATACATGTCTTCGAAACCTAGATGTAGAAACAGAAAAATGGGTTAGCTCATATGCTCAATTATGGTAAAAAAGGGAGACGTGTAAGTGAAATCATGAGCATTTGGTATAATAACATGATCTTGAAAATAAAATATCATACCATGCATATAAAAGACCATGAATAGGAATCATGGAATAAATATTAGTAGTTCATTAGATATAAATCATATGGAAATAAAACACACAACCCATAAAATAATACCATTGGAATAAAACATGCAATCATGGAATTCACATAAGTAGATAACATGATTTCCAAAGCCACCAAGGCGTAACTTCCAATACCATCATAGTGGAAAATGTCTTTTACAGAACCATGTAAACCATTATTCAAGACATGTTTACTAAACTAAAGAATCCCTCATTCATGTATTATATTATCAAACCATGTTCATTTCTTTTTTTAGTAATATACTACAGAATGGATTTCGTTTCATGTTTTAGCTTAGTTTATCTAATGATATATAAATCATTACCCAATGCAAGGTAGTGAGATATATGTACCACCCATTTCATTATGAAAAAAATACATACACATGTCACAATATCATTATTAATCATATCATACCCCAATAAATGAAATTGGAATCATAAACATGTAAACAAGTCATAGCATGAGGAAAAAGATATAGATTTCTAAACCATTTAACTAGAATCACAATTACTGATTGTAATGGCTCGGACCTCTCCGGTCGATTACTTTGTAAAAACGTTTTTTTGATGTGGTCAATGCGGCGAACATCAAAAATAATAATTATTATTAATAATAAATGGTGACGTGTTAATAAATTTTATTTGGGGTTTTGTTATTAGTGTTATACTAAATAATTATAATAATAATGTTGGTTTTTTTTGATAGATCTGGTAATAATGATTTAATGAGAATTATGTTTTGAATTAATTTCAATGAGATTTGATATATAAGGATAAATAAGAGATGTTATTATTTATGATAATTGTGTTTAAAAAAATAAAATAATAATAATAATGATAAAGATTTAAAATAGGTGTGTGTCATGTGGGTTTTGATGGGAGGTGATCTTGCATGTTTTTTTAGGGAGATTCAATCATTATTATTGAAAATAATTATGGTAAAAAGAATGGAACTAATGGTGTAAAAACAAGGGAGGAGCCACTTTGTTGGGGAGGAATGAGATTGAAGAGAGAAGATGAAAAATATATTAATAATAATATAAAATAAAAGATAAGATTAAATGAAAAAAAAGAGAGAGAAGGAATACAAGGTGGGGCGTTTTGGGCATGGAATGATGAAGAGAGAGGCGCCAAGTTTAATCCACATAAACAAATGACTTTGTGCGTGAATCTCAAGGAGATTGGAGAGAGAATCTGAGAATTTAAGAATTAAATTAAATAATATAATATAATAATGTAATTATTAATTTTGGATGGGAAACTGAATTTTGATGGTATCTTCCTCATGCGACCTCGGTTTCACGAACCGTCAGCGGCTGTGTGACCCTGACTACGAGACGTAAATTATGAGTCCAATATTGGATGTCTTTTTTGGGTTTTCAGATTGGGTACCCGAAACGCTCATGAATTAATTGAACATGAGGTTTTCCTTTATTATTATAAAAAAAATATTTGTATTATATATTTATTATGTTAATGAGGAGCATGTGGGTGAGGTGCTATACATGGACCTCCCCATGTATATTATAATAATAAATCATATGGATTAAATGAGATAATAAATTAAAGAAAATAAATGGGGAGAATTAAGGGGGTGTATGATGAGGTTAATGGAGGCGTAAGGGGTTTTTTTTCTTCCCCTTAAATGAATAATATTCATAATAATATTATTATCATAATAGAATAAAAATAAAGGTGATTGATTGGTGGTGGAGATAATTGGGCCTGAAAGCAAAAGGGGACCCAATTTTTGAGCATATAAAATTCAAGGAAAATAAATAAATAATAATATTATAAAATTTTATTATTATTTTTTGGGCTTTATAATCTTAATTCGACCGTAACGTCTTCATATGGTGTCGGAATGACGAACCGTCAGCGATAGTGTAATCCTGTAATTAAGATGGTCATTTTAAGACCAGTGGTGGATAACTTTTTATGAGTTATGTCTCGAGTCAACGAAACACACATATTAATAAAATTAACGTTTTTTATTAACACGCGTGGAAACCGCGTGACGTGTTGTGTGTTAACCAATCAAAACATGTAACGTGTGTACGGTCACATCATGTATTCATTAATGCACGCTGAATACGGATTTACCTATTCGTTGCCTATATAAGAACGAGGTCATGTTTTATCTTCCATATCGAACGCTTCTTTGTCGCACGACGACGCTCTTGGACGATCGAGAAGTATTCCTCCTCTAACTTCTTTGTCCGAGCTCCGAATTACGATCCGTCAGCGGCCATAGGATCGTAGCAACGAGACGAAACTTCTAAGCCTAGACTTGTCACCTTTCCTTCTGGCCTTCCTTCTCCAGCCTCCATCCTAGGAGGCGTTTGTCGGGTTTGGCGAAGGCGGAGGACACCGAAGGACGTCGTCGGATGTGACGTGATCGGGACCTTTTGAGGTAGGGGTTTACCTTCGTCTCTCTATTTGGTGCAACATACGGGGTGGGATATTTTTCTTTTTTTCCATGGGATGCAGTTGAACTTTAAATAAAGATAATAACCAGATAAAGAAGGGTTTGGGGTTTTGTGTTGTTTCTTTTGCCTTCCAGTTTCTTTATCTTCTGATTGTGATTTTGGATTGAAAGGCCTTTGCCTACTTAAAATCAAGGTCGTTGGTGGTCTTTGCGTGCGCAATTGATATCTGAATTGTTTGTGGTTGGTTTTGTTAAAACATGGAAAATGGATAAGCACGTAAAGACTGGCTGATTAAATGAGAATGAAAACATTGTGTGATCACCCCGGTTGAACAAAATTGGAATAATGAACATGTTGGTGGTTTGGTTGCTTTGTGGGAAATGTTTTTTTTTTCTGGAATGGTGTTGTGATGTGATGCTGGGCAGCGGGGCTGCGACGTTTGGGTGGTGATATTATTGGAATGGTTGATGGTGGAAACGTGGAGGTGTGAAATGTTTTGTAAACGATGGGGTTGAAATGGGAAGTGGTTGGTTGTGGAAAATGCCTTTATTTATGAAAAGTGTTTTGATTATGAAAAGTGTTTTGAAGTAAAAGGTGTTTTCAAATGCGGAAATTTTTTGTGTGTGGAAATGGTTTTATGTGTGGAACTTTGAAATAAATGAATGATGGAATGTTTTATAGTTGTGATAATATTTTGTAAATGAAATGGCATGTGGTTGCTTGCGTTTTACCTAACCTTGGTTGTGGATGGAATGGATATGTTTGTGAAAGGTTTTGTCTGGATGATAGTTTCCCAGTAGTAATAATATGTTAAACCATTGCATGAAACTTGAAAACCTAAATGGGGTTGGGGGATGATTTTTTGGTTGTTGATGCATGCTTCGTGGTAGCAGTGCCGAGGCACAAGTTCAGTTTCTCTTTTTAAGAAGCCATAGGTTGGGCTGTGTGTTTGGTATATGTATATATATAATTGTATCTTTGTGTTTTGTCGCACCACACCCATGTCAAGCACCTAGTGCCGAACACTCCCATTTTATGGGAGAGGGTGTTCCCCCTTAGTTACTAGCTCCTTCCTGCTCCTTCTTCCATAGGCTATGATGGCTTGAGGTGACCTTACACCCAAGACTCTTTGGGTAGGTCTCGGAGGCTATGATGGCTTGAGGTGACCCTACACCCAAGACTCTTCGGGTAGGTCTTGGAGGCTGTGATGTCTTGAGGCGACCTTTAGCCCAGGACTCTTCGGGCAGGCTTACCATTCCCAAGAACCTTTGGGATGAGGCCCAGGTGTCTGCGGGAGGGTTAGTGGTTGTGTCCCAGGTGTGTGCGGGCGAGATGCGTGGTTGTGAGGCCCAGGTGTGTGCGGGCGGGATGCGTGGTTTGGCCCAGGTGTGTGCGGGCGGGAAGAGTGTGGTAGCTTCGGGACATTTGCCTTTAGGAAGAGCAACATCTAATTAAGTGGGAAATGGTTCGGGGTACCCAATATTTTTTTGTTATATATATATACTAAACTTGTTTGTGTTACTTGTTGAGTGTGACCAGTGAGGCTGGGTGGATAGTTTTTCCTTGTTAGTTTCTGGTTCTTCTGTTTTCTCAAGGGACCTTAGGGTGTCTCCCCACTTGTGCACGAGAGCTTTAGGTTTCCCTACTGAGTATACTTGTATGTTCACCCTACGTTTACTTTCAGGTTTCTAGGAGGACTACCAGGGCCGTGCGGGACCCTACTAGTCGGGCAGTTGGAGTTGTTGCAGTTGTTGTTCTCTTGTTTTCTTTGGAATTGTACTTTTGAGCTTCCTTGTACTTGTACCTTGTTATAAAAATTGTTTAAACATGCATGTGGGCTTGATTTGGGTTTATTTTTATACACTTGTTCTTTTCCCTTTTTGTTGGTTGACTTGTCCTATTTCCGGATCCAAAATAATAAAAAGGGTAATGCCTCCCATATTTGTGAAAACTCGTACCGTTTGTGCTAGTCGCCAACCCGGGGCCTACTAGAGGCAGGACTCGGGGGTCATTATCTCCCTTTCACCATTGGCAACTCAGGAGGGGCATCTTTGGTGGTAGGGGGTCGTGAGAGAATGGTATCAGAGGCTGATGGTTGAGAGATAGGATGGAGTCTGGAGTTAGGCACAGTGAGGATTACATGGGATGGTAGGGCAACAGTGTTCGTTAATCTTGGTGTGTGACATAGGCCAGGGAAGACCATCTAGGACACGGGATTTTAGGGCCCCCCGTGATCCGATGCAAGGACTCTAGGCCTATCGAACGACCAAGTGAGACTATATTGATTGCAGGGTAGAGAACCTATGGAAGGTATATGCATCATCATGTTTGTGTTTTACTTGATTTGGGTGTTCTAGGAAAGAAATTGAAATAAAATGATAATTAAAACTTTGAGTTTTTCCTTACTACTTGAGCTTAGGCGATCCTTGTTTACCGTACATCTATGGCACTTGGACGTTAACAGAAATGCAGAGGAGTGGGACGCGGACAATTTCACCCAACTGATGTGGAAACCCCATCAAGGTGAAAGATCGAGAGAGATGTTTCATGTTTTACTAAAATGCTCTCGTTTATGTTTTGTTTTAATCCAGGAGAATCACACTCAATTGTTGAAACTCATTCTCGCCCATGCTTTGGGCCTGGACCTTGTTTTTCATGAGTCTATAATGCTATGTTGTTTCCTGATTTTCTTTAAATGTACGTGAAGATACCAATCATGTGAGGAGGGGAAGACCTAATCCCTAATCGAGACGCATTAATGTGGATGCGATTTAACCCGTGCAGGCGAGTCAGTGCCGCCTAAAGCAGATAATATCTCAACATGGGAGAAGGAATTCCTCAATCCATGTGTCCGGACAGTGTGTGGGTTGTACGTTGTTGGGTGCAGTGTAAGTTGGACAAAAAAACCTAATATATGGGAAAGGAAAAACCTGATCCTTAATCAAGACGCATTAATGAGGATGCCATTAAACCCGTGCAGGCGAGTCAGTGCCGCCTAAAGCAGATAGTATCTTGACATAGGAGAGGGAATTCCTAACTCATAGAGTTGTTGGTTGGTTCCTTGTCATGACGAGAGACCTGAGAGGTATCTTGTAGAGTGGTTCATCAGATCCTTTCCTTCTTCTGGGTCAGTTTTTAATTCTCGGGGACGAGAATGTATTGAGAGGTATCTAATGTAATGGGCCGGACCTCTCCGGTCGATTACTTTGTAAAAATGTTTTTTTGATGTGGTCAATGCGGCGAACATCAAAAATAATAATTATTATTAATAATAAATGGTGACGTGTTAATAAATTTTATTTGGGGTTTTGTTATAAGTGTTATACTAAATAATTATAATAATAATGTTGGTTTTTTTGATAGATCTGGTAATAATGATTTAATGAGAATTATGTTTTGAATTAATTGCAATGAGATTTGAGATATAAGGATAAATAAGAGATGTTATTATTTATGATAATTCTGTTTAAAAAAGTAAAATAATAATAGTAATGATAAATATTTAAAATAGGTGTGTGTCATGTGGGTTTTGATGGGAGGTTATCTTGAATGTTTTTTTAGGGAGATTCAATCATTATTATTGAAAATAATTATGATAAAAAGAATTGAACTAATGGTGTAAAATCAAGGGAGGTGCCACTTTGTTTGGGAGGAATGAGATTGAAGAGAGAAGATGAAAAATATATTAATAATGATATAAAATAAAAGATAAGATTAAATGAAAAAAAAGAGAGAGAAGGAATACAAGGTGGGGCGTTTTGGGCATGGAATGAGGAAGAGAGAGGCACCACTTTTGTGGAAGAAGGTAAGAAGATTGGAGAGAGAAACATGATTAAAGGAAATAAAATTTATTGAAAAATAAATATAGGAGAGAGGCGCCAAGTGTAATCCACCTAAACAAATGACTTTGTGCGTGAATCTCAAGGAGATTGGAGAGAGAATGTGAGAATTTAAGAATTAAATTAAATAATATAATATAATAATGTAATTATTATTTTTGGATGGGAAAACTGAATTTTGACGGTTTCTTCCTCATGCGACCTCGGTTTCATAAACCGTCAGCGGCAGTGTGACCCTAACTACGAGACGGAAATTATGAGTCCAATATTGGATGTCTTTTTCGGGTTTTCAGATTGGGTACCCGAAATGCTCATAAATTAATTGAACATGAGTTTTTCCTTTATTATTATAATAAAAATATTTGTATTATATATTTATTATGTTAATGAAGAGCATGTGGGTGAGGCGCTATACATGGACCTCCCCATGTATATTAAAATAATAAATCATATGTATTAAATGAGATAATAAATTAAAGTAAATAAATGGGGAGAATAAAGGGGGTGTGTGATGAGGTTAAAGGAGGCGTAAGGGGTTTTTTTTCTTCCCCTTAAATGAATAATATTCATAATAATATTATTATCATAATAGAATAAAAATAAAGGTGATTGATTGGTGGTGGAGATATTTGGGCGTGAAAGCAAAAGGGGACCCAATTTTTGAGCTTATAAAATTCAAGGAAAATAAATAAATAATAATATTATAAAATCTTATTATTATTTTTTGGGTTTTATAATCTTAATTCGACCGTAACTTCTTCATATGGTGTCGGAATGACGAACCGTCAGTGGCAGTGTAATCCTGTAATTAAGACGGTCATTTTAAGACCAGTGATGGATACCTTTTTATGAGTTATGTCTCAGGTCAACGAAACACACACATTAATAAAATTAACGTTTTTAATTAAAACGCGTGGAAACCGCGTGACGTGTTGTGTGTTAACCAATCAAAACATGTAACGTCTGTACGGTCACATCGTGTATTCATTAATGCACGCTGAATACGGATTTACCTATTCGTTGCCTATATAAGAACGAGGTCATGTTTTATCTTCCATATCGATCGCTTCTTTGTCGCACGACGACGCTCTAGGACGATCGAGAAGTATTCCTCCTCTAACTTCTTTGTCCGAGCTCCGAATTACGATCCGTCAGCGGCCATAGGATCGTAGCGACGAGACGAAGCTTCTAAACCTGGACTTGTCAACTTTCCCTCCGGCCTTCCTTCTCCAGCCTCCATCCTAGGAGGCGTTTGTCGGGTTTGGCGAAGGAGGATGACACCGAAGGACGTCGTCGGATGCGACGTGATCGGGACCTTTTGAGGTAGGGGTTTACCTTCGTCTCTCTATTTGGTACAACATGAGGGGTGGGATATTTTTCTTTTGTTCCATGGGATGCAGTTGAACATTAAATAAAGATAATAACCAGATAAAGAAGGGTTTGGGGTTTTGTGCTGTTTCTTTTTCCTTCCAGTTTCTTTATCTTCTGATTGTGATTTTGGATTGAAAGGCCTTTGCCTACTGAAAATCAAGTCCGTTGGTGGCCTTTGCGTGCGCAATTGATATCTGAATTGTTTGTGGTTGGTTTTGTTAAAACATGGAAAATGGATAAGCATGTAAAGACTGGCTGATTAAATGAGAATGAAAACCTTGTGTGATCACCCCGGTTGAACAAAATTGGAATAATGAACATGTTGGTGGTTTGGTTGTTGTGTGGGAAATGTTTTTTTTTTCTGGAATGGTGTTGTGATGTGATGCTGGGAAGCGGGGCTGCGACGATTGGGTGGTGATCTTATTGGAATGGTTGATGGTGGAAACGTGGAGGTGTGAAATGTTTTGTAAACGATGGGGTTGAAATGGGAAGTGGTTGGTTGTGGAAAATGCCTTTATTTATGAAAAGTGTTTTGATTATGAAAAGTGTTTTGATGTAAAAGGTGTTTTCAAATGCGGAAATGTTTTGTGTGTGGAAAGGGTTTTATGTGTGGAACTTTGAAATAAATGAATGATGGAATGTTGTACGGTTGTGATAATCTTTTGTAAATGAAATGGCATGTGGTTGCTTGCGTTTACCTAACCATGGTTGTGGATGGCAGGGATATGTTTGTGAAAGGTTTTGTCTGGATGATAGTTTCCCAGTAATAATAATTTGTTAATCCATTGCATGAAACATGAAAACCTAAATGGGGTTGGAGAATGATTGTTTGGTTGTTGATGCATGCTTCGTGGTAGCAGTGCCGAGGCACATGCTCAGTTTCTCTTTTTAAGAAACCATAGGTTGGGCTGTGTGTTTGGTATATGTATATATATAATTGTATCTTTGTGTTTTGTCTCACCACACAATGTCAAGCACCTAGTGCCGAACACTCCCATTTTATGGGAGAGGGTGTCCCCCCTTAGTTACTAGCTCCTTCCTGCTCCTTCTTCCATAGGCTATGATGGCTTGAGTTGACCTTACACCCAAGACTCTTCGGGTAGGTCTCGGAGGCTGTGATGGCATGAGGTGACCTTACACCCAAGACTCTTCGGGTAGGTCTCGGAGGCTGTGATGGCTTGAGGCTAACTTTAGCCCAAGACTCTTCGGGCAGGCTTACCGTTCCCAAGAACCTTCGGGATGAGGCCCAGGTGTCTGCGGGCGGGTTACTGGTTGTGGCCCAGGTGTGTGCGGGCGAGATGCGTAGTTGTGAGGCCCAGGTGTGTGCGGGAGGGATGCATGGTTTGGCCCAGGTGTGTGCGGGTGGGAAGAGTGTGGTAGCGTCAGGACATTTGCCGTTAGGAAGAGCACCATCTAATTAAGTGGGAAATGGTGCGGGGTACCCAATTTTGTTTTGTTATATATATATACTAAACTTGTTTGTATTACTTGGTGAGTGTGAACAGTGAGGATGGGTGGATAGTTTTTCCTTGTTAGTTTCTGGTTCTTCTGTTTTATCACGGGACCTTAGGGTGTCTCCCCACTTGTGCACGAGAGCTTTAGGTTTCCCTTCTGAGTATACTTGTATGTTCACCCTACATTTACTTTCAGGTTTCCAGGAGGACTACAAGGGTCGTGTGGGACCCTACTAGTCGGGCAGTTGGAGTTTTTGCAGTTGTTGTTCTCTTGTTTTCTTTGGCATTGTACTTTTGATCTTCCTTGTACTTGTACCTTGTTATAAAAATTGTTAAAACATGCATGTGGGCTTGGTTTGGGTTTATTTTTATACACTTGTTCTTTTCCCTTTTTGGTGGTTGACTTTTCCTATTTCCCGATCCAAAATAATAAAAAGTGTAATGCCTCCCATATTTGTGTAAACTCATACCCTTGGTGCTAGTCGCCATCCCGGGGCCTACTAGAGGCGGGACTCGGGGGTCATTATCTCCCTTTCACCATTGCCAGCTCAGGAGGGGCATATTTGGTGGGAGGGGGTCGTGACACTGATAGAGAAAAACATTTCATAAACATATAAACCATGAATGATAAATGTGTATCAAAAATAAAATTACTTTAATCATAACATAATCATATGAAAAGATTAATGCACCCATTCAATTCATTTCCAAGAAGGGATGACTTGAAAAATCAAATTCCATATGAGTTGGAAAAATATTTTGAAATATCATTCATCTTTTATATTAAGGAAACTATATTTTCATTTGGGAAAATGATTTTAATATATGAAACCATTTGAATTAAAACTTCTTATAAGAATTCTTGAAAATATATTAATAAGGATTAAACCCATTTTTTCTGGAAAATGTATAAATGATAAAATCTATTTTGAAAATCACATTGCAATAAATATATATAAAAATTTGTAAATAATGCACGAAAATGATTTGAAATTCATTTCATTGAATGAAGATTTTAAAAACACTTTTTAAAAAACATACAGATTAATTATACTAAGAAATCATTAAATAAACAGTGTTGGGTAAATCTATACATATCGTATGTGGAAATAATAATATGTTTATTACAAGCTAAAAGGTTGGGAAAAGTGTGTCAACCTGAAAATAAAAAAAATATACCTTTTTAAAATACCACATAATAAATGTTAAAACTAGGGTAAAAATTTATTTTAATGTATATAGTATAATATTAGAAATTTATTGGATTCCTTGTTAGAAAACATTGATTTGAATGAACAGAGATTATAGACCAAATGGATGGTAAATTTGGGCTTACATAAAAACACAACGATAAGAATAATATATATAATGGGGTTTAATATAGGAATATATATCATTTTTATAAAGTGGATAAAAAAATTAAATAATTTTCTTCAGATATGGATAATAAAATTTCATGATAGAAGCATAAATTTACATAATCTCGAAAAGTGATGATATTTCATAAATAATAGTTTATGACTTGGTAACATGGTATCATACTATTTATAAGACTAGAACTTTTAAATTAAAAAAATCATGATTTAACATAATCATTCACATTGAATATATATTCATGTTTAGTGTTTTATAGAATTTGGCGATCATTATTTTATTACATTTCAAATACTACAAAGTAGACAATTTTACTCAATATCCATTATTTCATTAAATAAAATCTCATACAAAAATAATAATTCTTTTCAAGTTATAAATCTTATTTAATTATTACTTTTTTACCCATCCATATACCCTGTAAAAAAATTTCAAAAACATGGGATGAGCAAAAAAAGACCAGTAAGGGTTATCAAATAAAAAAGTAAAACATTAGTCCACCAATACATAAAAATCAAAATCTCATTAACATACCTCATGAAATCGTATGATTAATGAATAACACATAGAAATCATAAATAATAAAGATAACCAGTTACATCAATATCATACATAAATTGTACCTTTCACAGCTACATAGGGAGTTACGTTGGAATACCCATATTAGTATATTCTCAAAATCTCTCAAGAGTACCATTAACATTTACCTTCACCAATTTTACTAACGCATTGAAGATCTATGTCATGAGCACCTGCCCAAGATTTATCATGGAAACAAACGTATACATAAAATTTTCCATGAACCATATCATAATCATAACTCAAAACAAAAGAATAAAGGAAATAAAAACATTTACACATTGCAATCAAAATATATCATATAAATATATTGACATAATCAATAAATTATCATAACCATTTTCAATAACAAAAATAGTATATTGTATTTATTTTCCTTTTATAAACATCTGGACCAGTTGAGGAATCCAAATATCAAATAATGCCCGTGGCGGTGGAATGGTTGTTGTCACCACATATGAAAAAATGATACATTCCACTTATTTCATAAAACAATTTTTAGAGAAAATACTTCCTTTGAATGGAATTAAAAATAAAAGGTTTTTATACACTATATACATGAAATTTGTGTATAAATAATTGTATGCCTTGAGGAATGAAGATTGAGATGATGACCCTTATGTCGTGTCTGACGTGGAACATTCATTCTTTATTATCCTAAATAATAAAGTAATGTTAGTTTATAATTTCATCAGATACATTTTCATGTTAATTATTTATTTTATTTCACTTATTATTATGTTATAAACACTAGATAATCATTTGAGTTAATAATAGTCATTTTGATGAAATTTAGTACTTGAGTCAAAAATGTACTTCTTATAATTACAAGTTTTCCATGTAGTCAAAATTCAATTATCTCCAGAATGATATTCATGATTTAGATATAATATATATATTATAAATCCAGTATATATATGTATTTATAATAGTTCATAACATTTTTAGATAAGAAATGAAATGCACCGTTCATAGAGATGGTATGTTTTACTACGAATAAACAAAAATTTCATTTATATTTCATATTTAATGTAATGAAAACATAATAATACATATGTTTATTATAATTACATTATAATATAATATATAAATTCCTTAACCCCATCATATATATGTTCCACATATGGTATGAATGAGTCATGTCACTTGGACTGGGCTGTAGTCCACATTTCCTCGTATGAAATTATCGTATTTAACGAATATGGAAACCAAAATGATATGATATAAATGAGAAATATATAATAATAAATACAATATAATTATAATTTATATCACATATAAATATTGTTCCATCATAATGGTCACCATGAGAGGTGGTATGAGATAATTCAACAGTCATCGTTTCGTGAGGCAGTAGTTCGTCGTCCACAGAAACAGTATGTTTGTATACATTTGATGGAGGAGTGTGGTTGTGTAGTTAGAATAATTATAAAACAACATCCTAGTATATTTAATTTACTGGTTTCATTATAAAAGAATGGAATGATGATGTTTTAGGGTGTTGGAGAAGGAAATTTAATAAAGAACTGGGGAGAATACAATATTTTAAAATCAGATAACTCCCTTTTATTGGAACAAAAATCCATTAATGAATTGCCTTATGCCTAAAGGAAGGATTATAGAAGGAATATAGGGATTTTGGGATCTTCTTGGAGTAGATTTCAGATGATCCATGGGGCTTGAGAGGTCTGAGTATCGGGTTAGTGGTAGTTGCCTTTTATAAGAGGGAGGAGGGGCTCCTTATGAATGTTTGAAAGTATTATTTTATTATAAAATAATTATCATTTTTAAAAGCTACAACTATTATTAAATTAGAATATAAGGTGCATATAAGTTGAAATAAAATCATCTAATAATATGTTGACAAGTGTTGGAAATTTTTTAGTCCTTATATTTTTTTTATATAACCCTTCTGTACTTTTACCTTTTTATCCATTATTTAACACTTTGAGAATCACAATTGTTACCAAAACAATAAAAACATACAATTAAATAATAAATAATAAAATTATAAACTTATTATATCTATTAAGAATAATCTTATATTTTTTTAGGAATTTTATAATATTTAATAAAATATTTTATAATTTAAAATATACATTATTTCAATTTGTACACTATTCATTTAATGAAATTTATAAAAATCCAAACAATATTTATTATTTAAAAAAACCTCATTTATTCAAATATAAAATGTATTCCTAATATATAAAATTGGTTTATGGTATAAGAAGGTGCAAAAGAAATGTATTTTAATATATATAATAGCCTTTATTTGAATCCTTTTTTATGAAGCAATTACTGCATCACCATTGTGTCATTATTAAATTTATAAATTTAATGTCTAAAAATATTAAATAGAATACCATGATTTAATAAATATTATTATATTTAAAATTAATATTTATTTTCGAACAGATAACTTATATATCACCATAAAAAATAGTAATATTAAAAAATATAAGTTTAAGTTACATTTTCCTTGACAATAAATTAATTTTCATAAAATGTCATTTTCACTTAAAAGTGGATCCATGGGGTTCCAAAATCTACCCATGAATGCCCATGGTCAAAAATTTATCATCTAAAAGGATTAATATATGCATTAGGGTAGTTTTATATTATTATAATATTAATTTTCACACATAGTTACCATATTTACCTTCTAACCATGGTAAAGAAAATATTTACTGAACATAATAATCATAATGCCTTAAATTATAAGACACCTATGGGAACAATTTGGACCACCTAACTGAAAACATGGAATTCATTTTACCAAATTAAATACATAGATGATGCAGAAATTAATTTAAAATTAATTCCTGTTTTCAAAACAAAAAATCATATTTTTAAGAATTATTAACTATCAAAATATTGAGACTTGTTTAAGTACAATATCAAAGTGAAATTACATCTAATGACTAAAATTGGGAAAAATGGTAAAAATATATTCTAATTAAAATTTAAAAACAATTAAAAATTTAATATATCCAGATAAATAAATTACATTAAAAGTTAGTTTTTAATTAAAATGCAGTATTATGCCCTACTCCATAAAAATGTACTTTATCTAAAAAGTACAAAAATTTCAACCAAAGTAAATTTTTATATCCTAATTATAAAGAAGGATTTTATTTTTTTCAAATATAACATATAAATGGTAAAAAAGTATATTTAAAAAGGGTTCACCATAAAAAGGTGGTAATTTTACCTTTTTATGAATATCAGAGTATTTGTGTTTAAAATTTGATTTATACACAATTTATGCCCTTAACATTGTTTGGATAAATTAAAATAAAATGAACAAAAATTTGTAATCATATTTTAGTTTGTTTTTTCATTCTCTCCATTGAAATGACTATGCATTAACTACCATTTAAAATAATAATAAAATTATTTTATTTTTCTGTATAACTCAACATTGTGTGCACCATAATATTTCAAAGAAACCTGTTGTTGCGTATAGTCTACACCATCGAACCTAGAATCTTCTTTAAAGTAAAATTAATATTTACTAAAAAATATTAATTAATATTAAAATGTAATATGCATTATTTACCTGGGATGTTATATCATTCCCACTTTGCGAATTGTTTTCCTGCAATTCAATTCACATATCAAATAAGTGGTGGTATTTATACCTCATATAATTTTCAGATTCCCACATTTCCTCTTCTATCATATGGATTTTCCACAAAACCTTTACCTAATGAACTACCATATTCCGTAATAATTTCTCTCTATTGTCAAGAATCTGGATTGTCTGTTCCTCATAAGATAGACTGTCCTCTAACTGAACAACCTCTGGACTCATCCAGCATATACTTCATCAACATTGAATAATGGAAAACATTATGTACCTTGGAAAAACTGGTTTTAAATGCACTATGTAGGAATCTAATACAACATTTTCCGGGATTTCATAAGGTCCAATAAACCGCGGACTCAAATTTCCGTTGTATCCAAATTTCATCACACATTTCCATAGAGAAAATTTGAGAAAGACATGATCACCTTCCTAAAAAAGAATGTCCCTTCCTCCACTTTTTCTCATAATGTTTTTGCATGCTCGGAGACTATCTCATGTGCTTCTGAATCTAAATAACTTTTTATTCCATATCTTCTCCCAATTATGGACCCATATATTTCCATTCCCTTAAATCATCCCAAAAATTGAGAGTTCGACACCTATTTCCATATAATTCCTCAAATAGAGCCATATCAATACTAGAATGGAAACTGTTATTATAAAACAATTTATCCACAGAAATATGTTGGTCCCAACATCCCTGGTAATCCATTGAGAATGAACGTATCATGTCTTTCAATGTCTGAGTTTTTCTATCTAACTACCTATCTGATTGATGATGAAAAGATGTGTTAAAAGTTGATTTACTACCCAATTAATTTTGAAGGCCTTTCCAAAAGTTATAAGTAAACCTAGGATAACAATTAGATACAGTAGAGAAAGTAACTCCATGAAACCTGATAATCTATTTAACATAAAACTGAGAAATTTGATCTAAAAACAAAGTATATTGAATAATGATGAAATGAGTAGATTTAGTCAATTGAACAATAATAAAAATATAGCCTTATTACATTGAGATATCATTTGTTAATTCTACAACTATATCCAATGATATATTTTTCTATTTCCACTATAGTGGCGATAAAGGATGAAGAATACCTTTCAGTTATTTCTACACTTCTTTAACATGTTAAAAGGTCAAACACATCAATATAATGTAAAAAATATCTCTTTTCATTCCATCCCACCAGTAATACTACTGATGATCTATGTGCATCTTAGTGCTATTAGAATGAGCTGAAAATGAAGAACTATGATCTTCACATAACAACTCATTATTCAACTGTGAATCTCAATGAACAAATAATCTCTTCCAAAATCCCAAAATACAATCATTGTCATTGTTAATATCAGGAAACATAACCTTTGGAACCAACACTACATTTTTCTACCAGTAATTGTCTTCCTTCTATTCTTTCTTAATTCTCTCTGATAGAGATGATTTCACTAACACTTGAATCAAAACTGAGGAATCTCATTCCCCAATAACTTTTATTCAAAATTTCATCAATTATATTATCAAAGTATCTTGTTCCAAATGTAATATGGATAACGTAGAATTAAATTTTTGACTCAAAGAATCAACCACATTATTTCCATTTCCTGGATGGTAATGGATCGAGAAATCATAATCCACTATTAATTCTATACATCTCCTATATCTCATATTTAATTTTTTCTAAGAGAATATATACCTGATACTTTTGTGGTTGGAGTATATTTCACATGTTGCTCTATATAGATGATGCCTGTACATTTTTTAAAACAAAATCAACAACAACTAATTACAAATCATGTGTAGGGTAATTTAACTCATGAGGTTTCAACAGACATGAATCATAATAACATACGTGATTATTCTTCAATAGAACACATCCCAGTACTACCTACACGTAAATAAAATGTTTGTAGCACAATAGATGAAAGTATATGTAATTTAAGGTAAAAAATATATCATAACATCATAATATTATATTTTGGATACTTTTTAAATATAATCCTTAAATAATAAAATTTTATATATTACATAATGAAAATAAAATGACAGAGTTTGAGAGAGGGTGTTACCTCAAAATCAGGTAACTCCTTTCAGTCACATCAAAAGGTTTCTATGGGAGGATTTCTGACAATGGAATGATTCCAAGAGTAATGGAGGGATGTTTGGGAGATATTTTGAAATATTTTTGGCCGATCCAATGTTTCTTGATAGGGGTGAGGAAGTGGGAGGAGATGAGGACTTTTATAATGGAGGAGGGCCGAGACTCTTGTAATATTTTAATGAAAATGAACACCACCCACATTTTTTATGGAATGTGGTTTAAGGAAGATTAATAGTATCTACATGGTATTATATGGTATAAATATGGTCATACAATTACATTTGTAAAGGTTTTTATGTCATTTTTGGCATTAAGGTTATGGTTTAGACATATATTAATCTTAATTTATCTTTATTCATTGTAAATAATTTTAATCACATCACGAATCATTTTCGTAAAGAACTAAGTTGAACTTATTATAAATTATAAATTATTGTTATTATATATAAGGAATATACTTATTCATATTCAAATAGAATATTTGGTAGAAATTAATTTAAATATAATCACCCAGTGGGGTGGATAATGCGGGTAACACATGCTAGCATCGATGTATGATGTAGATAAAGATAAAATTTATGTCGGGTGTAGTTCAAGTAAAAAAAATTATATATAATAAATTATAATTACTATTATGTGAAATGAAAAATTATAAAAAGATTAAATTAATTTGAATAAAATAATTAAAAAATCTCAGTGTGGTTCTGTTCCATTGCAATCAACTACATGGTTTCAGAGAATCCATTCGACCTAGTCTTTGGCCAATATTCTAGAAGAGTGAGCTCTGAACAATCCCAAGAAGCTCCTAGTATTTTCCATAGTCTATAAAACACATTTAACATGATTAAATATAATGTTAATTAAAAAATCCTTTCAGTAGATTCTGGATAAGATGGGTCACTATAGAGATGAAAAAATACTTTTAATATAGGTTTTCAAAAAAAAAATTGAAAATTATTTGATTTAAGAATAAAAATTATATATCTCAAATTTTTTGTAAAATATTGATTAAAATTATATTAATTTGGTTATTTTAAATAATTTGAGACATATTTATAATTAAAACCAAAAAATTACTGTTATATTGAATATAATTGATTAAAACATACGAAAAAATCATTTTTATTTGAACACAAACAATACCTACATTTAATAAATTTTTTGATTAAACATATATGATACTATTATTTTACTTATAAATAATATTAGATATTAAATATATATCATTTTTATGAAAATGGTTTTAAAAAAAATCAGCTTACTATTGGGTTATTATAATTTTATAAAATTGAATGTTTTGTAATGTCGATTTTTTCACATTTCATAAAAAATAATTTTTTTTAAATTCAAAAAAATAATATAGAGATAAATTTTTTATGATTAATTCAAAAATGAAATGAAATAATTTATTTCAATTTATAATATTACATAATTTAGAGTTTAATTACATTATTAGATTATTTTGTGTAAATTAAGTTATTGTTTATTTCTAACATAAATCTTAATTACTATAGTTTATTTTCTTAGGATAAGTTCTTCAATCAAAATTTATCTTCCTCAAATAGTATATATTATATCCTTATGAATATATGTGTTTACTTATCTATGATAAATTCATTAGGTTCCCTAATTTCTTCTATTATTTTAGGGATGATCCAATAAACCTTTACTAATCAACCATTATTATTCTACAATTGCTTCTAACTAGTTTCAAAAATCAATACAATATTTACATAGTATAATAAATCTGTTAAAAATAAATTTTCTTTAAAGTTGTTAATATAATATCTTTATAGAGGTTACTTCCTAAAAAAGGTATATTGAAAAAATAATTAACATTATATAGGCTAGGGGGAATTTCTAACTAGTAACTCATAGCTCCTTATATAATTTGAAAATACATGATGAACCTATAAATTTGTTATCCTTTCTAAATGAACATTATAACACCCATATAGAGAGATATCTTAATGGAAAAATTAACACCCACATGAAATTTTAAAATTTTCAAATTTTAATCACCTGTCACTTTTTTACATTGAGTTTCGTCTAAATGACTTTGAATAAATATTAATTTTTAGGATGTTTCAACAGCATGTTTTGGGAATAAATTATTCCTTTCACTAAATCCATCCCAAAAATTGTTGTACAAAATATTTTCCAACACAATTCTTCAAATTTTTCAATTTCAATCATGAATGGAAGATATTTATATATTTCAATTTCACCAATGATATATAATGTTCACATATACCAAGAAATTATTGTGATCATAACCCCAAAAAGAATTATAATATTTGAATAATAATTTTAGGCTATGCATATGTATGAGGATCATAACAAGAGAGAAAATTTAGATTCATGTTAGTATAAATAAAAATAAACTTTTTTAATATTGTTTTAACTATGTGTCTCAATCAGATATAATCAAATGAGGTGCACCATGATGTATCATAACATCATTTATATATATTACCATGTAGAACTAATGAGTTAAATATTCCCTAATAATTATGAAATGTGCATAACTGGTAATCTAATAAAAAATTACACAAATGAAATTATTATTTCAAATTGTGTTTTTAAATCTTGTAATTAATTATATAATAATATAATATCATTTACATATGGAAATATATACATGAAGTATGAATTTTTCAAGTAAGTTTCTTTGCTATTACCTATTGAATATCAATGTATAATGGAATACATAATTCATTTTCACATTTCATATTATCCCACAGAAAAAAAATCCTTCATATCTAATTATAATTAGTGGATAACTATTTTTATAGTGATCCTATGGCTATGAACATCATTTAATAATTTACATTTTTTCTAATGTGTGTATAAATCACAAATCCTCTTTGAAATTTTTAATATACAGTCATCACAGTCAAATTAAAGTCAGTTAAAATCAAACATGGATTAGTTTTTTCATTTTAAATTTCTAGTCACAAATTAGAGACATTTTTATTTTATAAAATAATGATGGATTGGAAATAAATTAGACTAAATATTCTATTTTCCCGTCCATAATGATTCCAATATACAGTTTTCTAAATCCATTAGTATTTGATCATTTTCAATCCTAATTTTATTCAATACTCCGTGATAATTACTTATAAATCCATAAACCACATTATTTTCCATTCAATGTCTATATTTTATTGAGAAATCAAAATCCTTGATCAATCCAACGCATTTACATTTCCAAATATATAAATATTTCTATTAAAATATGTATATCAATATTTTCATCCAAAAATATTTTACAATTTTTACTAAAATGTTATGTTTCCACATCACCAATGGAAATAATAAGTTAGATAGTTAAAGATAATTGGCCAGATAATTATTTTATTGAATATTTTTTGGCCTTGATATAAAGGTAATAACTCAATAACTTTTTATAAGGATACTAACACTCTAATATTTGATGTTTAACTGAATATGAAAAATATTTATATTCCAAAGGCTAATGTTAATATTTATACATTGGAAAATATCCACTTAGAATCTTAAAAAATATATTTAAATTATTCTAACATCATTATATTAAGAACATTATTTTTCATCCTGGATAACATGTTAGCAAATTAGTATGTTTTTCGAAAAAATACTCATTATTAATGTGACAATCCATATAATTTTCAATCCATAGTCACACTCATTGGGTGTTTGAATGTCTTGAAATTACTTTTCATCTGAAGTATCAATTGACATTCTATCCATTGTGATTCTATTTCACTGAAAAACAACCATTATCTAGAATTATCAATTGAATTATTTTCCAAAAAACATGTATTCCATAATATAAATATGAAATATATGAAATTAACACAAATTTATATCATAAGTTTTTTATTATATTAATATTTCAATACTAGTTAAAATAGTGAACTTATAAATAAAATCAATGAATACTCTATTTATCATATCTCAAATAATAGAGGTTGTTTTTGTTAACCTGAAGTAAATTAATATAAAATATCAATGTCAAATACTCATAAGAAATGTTTTCATTTGAATATCATCCTTCAATATAATGATTTTATGGTACCTAATATTAAAACCAATAAAGGAAAAATAATTATCTCCATCAATTTAATCAATGAAATCATTAATTTAGAATGTATGAAACTTATTATTTATAGTAATGGAATTGGTATCATTGTAATCAATTCCTTCTGTAATAGAAAATTGATTTTTTATTAAAAAAAACTAACATTGGATCACCATGGTGAATTAGTATTCTATATGAATACCATATTACATGAATACTATAGTTTTTATTTAGTTTTAGTAATCTCATATTTTCCAAAAATTAGTGATTTGTAGATAGATTTTTCCATAATGGATGGGATAAATATATTACTTATATTCATGAATAGGCATGTGTATAGGTATTTCTACACGAGAAACGTTAATATATTACATCAGAGCATGTAAAAAAATTATTATATTGATATATTTCCCATTGATAGTTCGTGTTATTTATTAGTCTATAATAATTCCTTTGAGGATGTATTTTGGAGGTGGATACAAACAAGATTTAAGATATGTAGTCTCCCCAATGATGATATGGTATTCCAATTCACCAGCATGAATCATAATATCCTTCTACTATAAATTAATTCATAAATTAATTTTTAAAAATAATATTCATACAAAGAATTACGTCAGATTAACTGATGTTATTATTTTATTTTTTTTATAAATGGTAGAACTATTTGTTATAATGAGAACATATAGAAAAATAACTTTTACTCTCTGATATCGCCTATGTGTCTTGAATGGAAACTTATTTATTATTGAGCAAAGAAAATATTTAATTTTCACGGAAAACACTAATGTTAAAAAATTGTTCGAGGATCGAAAATCAAATAAAGAATTATCTACTTTTTATGTTAAAATAAAATTACCACCTATCACATATTTGGGATATTACACCTTTGTTGGAGTTATCATTAAATCTTCACCATGTACATTAATCATTTAATGAAGAGTATTTTCTATAATTATTGTAAAATTTTATTGAATGACTCCAAAATTATTTAATACTATATCAGATAATATTACTAGTTTTCATTTTTACAATCTATTAATAAAAGGTATGTAAAATATCTAAACCCATGAAACATAATCACCATCCTACTAATAATGTACAAATGTGTTTATATTCATAATATTCACAAGTTATATATTTCGTCATCCAATCCATATCTATTGAAAAACATGTTTACAAGATACCCAATTATCCAAAAAAATTAATGATATATATACATAATTATTTATGTATTTTATGAAAAGTGTTAACATACAATCATATAATGAACTTTTTTTAAAAATATAGTACCATTTAGAGTTTAAAGAAACACTATAAATTATTCTGTCAATATTTATTTAAATTTAATATATATTCAACTATGTTATATGATAATCAAATAATGGTATCCTCATAAACTACAAAAAATTATCATTCCATCTTCATTACTTGGAGGATCATCAATTAATCATCAGCTCACTAGTCATGAAGAATTATTTTTTCAAAGAATGTATCCTTAAAATTTACTTCTTGAAAACATTCTATTATATCATCCTAGGTAGAGATCTTGATAAATGACCAACATTGAAAAGAATATCCCTTTAAACAATATAATACAAGGTAATGCATTTCTCATTTGTTACATCACAACTCTAAAAACATATTTTAAAGGGACTTAATATTTTTCTCACATACAAATGGTTTTCAAGTTCCATTAAAAGATGAAGGATTGTATCGCATAAACCAAATCAATATTTTTGAATCATGTTATTGAATGTTAAATTGATTCATTTGGGAAAGGGTATTAATCATAACAGGATACTTCTTCTCTTTTATGTATATGATCTTCGACGACCCAAAACTAGAAATATTTTATTACATGGTTCGGAAATTTCAATATTTATTATAAGGGTTAATTCCCTTCATCACCCTAGTTAAAATTAGTAATAAATTTCACATATTTATTTAAAATATAATATTAATGAATATTGATCGAGAAAATATAAATCCCAAATATTTTAAAATTTATTAAATACATATATGGATTATAATAATTATCAGGATAACTAGGTTGATATGTTATCTAGTTCAAATTGTTTCTACTAAATGTCCTTTGAAACGAAGTCTATCACCTCAATTCCAAAACCAATAACAAGGGATTAGTTTTCAGACTACTATATGATACATGTGATCTCACCAGGAATAATCAATTAGTGTATTTGAATTGTAAAACTAGTTACATGCATAACTTCATTATTACATATGAAATATAAAAATATTGAATATGAACTATTCTTCATCCCTAAAATAAATCGTAATATCCTTATTCATATCACATGTAATGGGTAAAAAATAATGGGATAAATAATATTTGTAGCAGGGTTTTCATATATGATATTTTATATTCAGTGTATAGTTTATAATCTCTATGAAATATTGGAAAATTAAAACACATGGAATTTGATCAGTATCTTCAGGTTAAGGGACATCTATGTAAAATATCAATGTAGAAATCACATGGATAACCAAAAATAAATTATTTTTAATGGAAAACAAAAAATAGTTATTCATAAAAATTATATAATTTCGTCAATGACATTATCATTTATCTTACCATATATACTTATTAACTAGGGAATCATTTTCAATAAGTTGATCGCTGTAAACAATGTACCCTTATTATATTTGACTAAATTTTTTCACAAGATACGATTTGGTGAATTGAAGGGATTTATATAATAAAGAACCACATATAAATTTCTCATTGTATTTATTCCCCATGTATTTAATGGAAAATAAAAATAATTCTCAATATTTAATATAATTCATTAATCATTGATATTGAATCAAGAATATGTAACATTAATATTTCCTGAGTAAATTAAATGAAATAATTAAAAATATTCACACTACTATAACATATTATAAAATATTATAATATAAAAACATAATGTAATAACAATAATATAGAAATCATACATTATGTTAAAAAAATTGGTCATGTATGAAAGCAATAGTTTTCAATAAATAATGAATAGTTATAGAGAGCATCTAGATTTGTATTTGAATTATCTGAAATAAAGTATAATATTATACCAATAATGAATGTTAGAAAACCATATATTCAGAATAAATGATAATCATTTTGTAAAACAATTTTTTTTGTTTGAAAAAATTATAAATTAATTGACATTACATTTCTTATAAACTCCTGTTTGAATGGATTCAAAAAATGTTTTTTCAAAATTATTTCCATTCCATTATGTTTTTAATAACATTTTATTCTGATATTGTGTATCATAACAATTTAAAAACTAAATGTTAAGATTTTTTAAAAAAAATAACAGGGAAAAATTTTATTTAAAAAATTATATTTTATAATATATATTATTCAATGAATGGGTTGACATGCATTGTATGTAGGAAATATTTATTTATTTGAATTTTTTTGAAAATATCATATTTAATAATCACGGGAATGTTTGTTTTTTAATTCATTATAAATAATTTTATAATTTTATAAAAATGAAATATTCCAAAATATGATTCATATATATATCAATATTAATGAATAATTTAAATAAACCATATCATGGAAGGAAATAGTTGGTATGAAAACATAAAATATACAATTTTAATGGAATTACCCCTTACATGAAATATAAAATATGATTCTTGATCATATTAGATAACGAAAGAAGCTAACCATTTAAATCGTAAAAAACTAGACGAGAATAAAATAGTAGAGTTTGAAGATGTATGATAATATAATTTTCGCATTGGAAATGTGAATATAAAAAATATTAAAATAATATAAGAAAATATTCGAAATCCATTACCTTGGGTATCTTATTACTCGAACAAGTTTGATACATATTTATAAGGAATTTTGATTTATTAATTAATTAATTAATTTTTTTCAAATATGTTATTTTTCATAGATAGTTGTATAATTAATTAAAAAACATTCAATGAATTTTTCTTGATAATTTAGACTACTTAAGGTTGTTTTGTAATCTCATACCAAATTAAATCATTAGTTAGTCCATTGTTTATGGAGATATGTTTTAGTTACATCCAATCAATAATTTAAATAATTTCATGTATATAAATATTTATATTTAAATTAAATTTAAAAATAATCTATTATTTTTCATAAAAGAAAACCAAATCACAATGATTCTTAGAGATGGTAGCATAGACTTATAAACGTTCAAGGTTATAATTTTCAATGTATGGAAGGGTTAAAAGTAACATGATATCATATATCTCTATATTCATAACTATATTCTAAGTGTAATAAATATTTTATGATGTTCATCATCATAAATATCCTTTTAAAACATGTATGAAAAATAATTACGCTCCTAGGTGGTGAATATATATCATAAGTACACACAATTGATGTTTTTCCATTGAATGAAAAAGATGACCAAATTGTAATAAAATAATATTATTATTATATTATTATATTTTTCATTGGAATAATTATTTAACGATAGATAAAATATATTCATTTGATATAAATGATAAAGAAGCTAATGAATGATTCCAGTAAGATGGCTTCCACTTCATTTAAATACCACATTTGGCATACGCCAAAAGCCTTCATAAGATGGTATTTTGGAAATAAAATGATCTAAATATTTAATTAAATAAATCCATTATTATATATTTCATGTACTTTACTAGAATGATGTCTCAATATTAGTTATTAATGGACTATAAGATGTTCCATTCTATAGGTTAGGGGATTGACACATATATATTTACTTAAATGTTTTCAATAATATAGATTCGTTTTATTTACAATTATCTTTGAAATTGTTATATATTAAAATATTATTAGGGTAATGATTAAATAAACCTACAAACAATGTTTTATAATTTTTTTGGAATCATGATCACTTTAAATAAAATTTCTCATTTTACTGTTCCCCGAGGTGAAAAATATTTAAATTGGTTAATATTTATGAAGGGGAATAATTAATCACAAATACTATAGAAAACTAATAATTCAAAATAAAAATATAGAATAAATTATATATGAATCAACTACTATAAGGGATAAAATTACATTAAATATAAATTTTATACACATAAGGAAAACATTTTTGTGATAATTATATATATTTTTAGACAAATAATGATTTTATATAAATAAATATGGTAATGTTATTTTCCAAATTAATTTGTATAATTTGGACAAAATGAGTTTTATTTCTGTAAAAAACAAAAAAAAATAGACTTTTACCAGATATATAATCAATTGAATGGAAATTACTAAATATGGTTTTATTTTTACTAAATAATTAAATAAATTTGAAAAAATTAATCCTTATATTTACAAGTAATTATTTATTGTATAAATTAAATTAGTTATTTTATTTATATTAATATTTTTTTTATAAAAATGATTCATAATCTTTTAATATATTCATATAAAATTATAATTTATAAAAATTTAAATTTTTATTAAATCTATAATTTTAACTTTCCAACTAATAATTAAGTATTTATGAAAAATTTAAATTCAATATATTATATTAATATTAAAATGAATATTTCGAAATTAATTTTATTTTAAAAAATTAAATTTGAATTTTTTTTGGAATATATGTTCTAATATGTTTTTGAATAAATTTTTGTAAATTAAGCTATAGTATCTTTAGGATGAATTTTTTACAAAATATAATGAAATATTATGTGATACACCTTAGGTGATCAATATGGTGTATAGAAAAACAAAAGATATCCTAGAAAAATTATGGAATATATTTTATGGAATAAATAAATGATCATAATTATTCAATGATAAAATGAAACTATAATTCCACGTCTCATAATTAATACATAATTACATGATTAATAAAAGGGAGACTCATTATTACATTTTTAGAATCTATTTAGTTTTATATTTTTTATTTAATTATGGTAAAATGTACCTTATAAAGTAAAATTTTCTAGATGTTGTTTATTTTTTACCATAAAAGTATGTTAAAAAATTTATTACTTGTTACATTCAATAATATTTTCAATCAATCCTGTTGATATACCATAATATATATTTTTAAATTTATATATTTTCAACTCTTCTATACATAATTTTAAAATCATCTAAACATAGTGTATGTGATAAAAAGTTCATTAAGCGATATAAAACTAATATATATTCAATATTCTAGTGAAAGCATGAAATAATTTGAAAAGGATTAATTTAAAAAAACCAGACATGAGGAATATTAATAAAAAATCAATATCCAAATTCCAAACATTTTTATATGTAATCCACTCTAAAACCCATTAATAACGATAATAAAAACATTAAGGATTTAGGATAAGAATTATAAATCACAAAAAAAAATTATTTAACAAAAAACATTCAAATTCAAAATCTCATATATCTTCAATTTTAAATAAATAGATTTCCATTAAATATAATCATCAAAATTGAAAAACTACATACTCAGCTAAGAAAATTATATTCCAAACAATTCTCACTGGTTTCAACCAATTTTAATAATAAATACTTCCCTATTATTTCTATTGAATTATCATAATAGGTTATCCCCTACTTTTTCATTATTCGAATACTATTTATAACCCAATTCATTGGTGTTCTATATCAAGATCACCTAATGCCATGTCCTATATCAGACTCACCCTTCATCATATAATATGCACAACCACCATTTTATGATTGTTTTATTTTATTATTTCATAATAATACATTTGAAATAATCATTTTACCCTATTAGTAAAACATTTTTTATTTTGACATAATCAAATGAACAAATAAAAATTTCACTGAATTCACTAAAAATTTATTAATTCCTATATAAGAAGGAATATATTTATATTTTAAATACATTTTTTTTCTTTTATAGAAAGGATGAAAATTAATATTGTATTTTAATTTGGGAATTTTTAGATAATCTTTGTATGTTAAAAGGTATTCAATTTGACAATTTTAAAACATGTTAAAAATAAACTATATAATAAATGTTGAAATTATTAATTTATAAACAGTCTTATTGTACTAAAAATATATTACTAAGTAAAATATATCGACTAATAAAATATATATATATATATGAATATCAATGAAATATTTTTAATATCCAATATATGAGAGAGAAGATATTTTGATGGTAAAATTTAATGAATGGTTTTCAAAATAAAGTCCATTACCACGAGTCATGACTAGTTTCACCATATGAATTATATTCTAAGTAATAAAATAATATATTTTTCACCATTGATTAATATTTTTTTCATTTTTATTTTATTATTATTTTTTCATTTTTAATTTATTCTATGTTATATTTAGTTACTAAAATTACAATGTTTATATTGGGGTTTTTGAGGATGTTTGGTTTAACTACTCAAAAAACATCAGAATATTGACCAAGGTATAAGATGTAATTTTTTATTTATAAGGGGAATCATAATAATATAATAATGATCATTTTTATAAATTATCAACATTTTTTAAACAAAACGTCTAAGTAAGTCAAGAAAGACCGATCTTGTCGAGTCATATATATGGTAGTCCTAATGTATGCATGGAGGATATTTTAAATTTCATAGCTTGTAGAAAATAAACATTTTAAATTATATTTTCAATTTAATAAATCATAATAATATAAAAATTTTTAAATATATTCATTAGTTATATCCCTCCGAATATTCATGTGTTGTTGTTATGAAATACGAATCACCTCATTCAGTGATGCTTGCATCTCAAAGTTATAGCAGAACGATGTTATCATTATCTAGTAGATGGCATCATCTGAAATTAATTACTGTATAAATGATTCATATATAGGTTATAAATATATTATGTGTTATAATATTTATCATTTAAATTAGACATAATATTTTTAAATGTACATTCAAACACATTACTTTTTTGAGTTGTTATCCACATGTGCACAAAATAAATGTATTTTATTTCTTATAAAATATACATGTTAATGAAAAAAATTATACCAAAGTCTTAAAAACACGATTGTTTATATTATTTGATGACTAAATTAATTCATAATCTATAATTAATATTATAAGGAGGAATATGATTAGTAAATAATGAAACACTCAGTTATGAAATATTTCCCTCATTTTGAAACCATTTTCAGCTTACACTGTAACCCTATTTTGGATGGTATTTTTAAGAGAACATGAAAAATTTTCCATCAAATGTGGTGTTATGAATTCATGTGGTAGTTCATTTAAATTTTATAGAGTTCAAGGTTTTTAATGAAGTAATGAGACAATGTTCTGTTTTATAAGGTAGGGGAGTGGCACAACATGGAATATATTAAAAAATATTACTACATATTATACTTATATCAGAGAAAATCAAATTATTTTAAAATATTTATAATATAAGATATGGATGATAGAAAATTAAATCATCCAATAAAATCTAAACAATTAATTATTATTTTTAATCCTTATATCATAGTTTTAACTGCCAAATTAAATATGTTAACTATTACTATGGTTAGAATGCTTAGCCTAGGTTATTATACATATTCACCGATAACTAAATATACCATTTTAAAAAAATCTCATCCTCCTATTTTATAATATGAATTCAATTTTACTATATTTAATTAGAATTTTATAAGAAAAATAATATTATTATAAATACGAAAGCTCAAATGAATACTGTATTAATATAAAAATTCCACTGAATAAAATTAATAATAATTTTATAATAAAATAAATTATAATGAAAATTAATATTAAAATATTTGGTCTATACTTAGTCAAAATGGAGTAATTTATAATTAACATGTAAAAAAATATAATGATAATTTTTAAATACTTTAAAATGGATAAATTATTTAACAATGATTGTATTTCCTCAGTACCCAATATAAAATTATTAGTTTAGAAAGCTATCAAAAATTCATAGTAATATAAATTCATTATAATAAATAAAAAAATAATTTTATTTTATAAAATTATTATTCTAAAATGATGAAATATTATATTTAAATATATCCATGTAATACTATGAAAATTAATATACAAATATAATTATCGTGTCTTAAATAAAATGGTTTTTAAAATAATGATGAATATGAATCCAAAAAATAATATTTTTTAAAATATATAATTATTAATTAATTATATGAATATTTATGCTGAAAATTCACCACCTATATAATTTAGGTTTTTTTTATTTTATTTATTTAATATTTTTTTCCCTCATAGCATTTTATGATTCCCTGGTGTCTTCCATGAACATTTGATTTGTCGATAAAATCATAACATGGATAATCACCTTATCTCATATTAATTTCTCCAAATGATCCCAATACAGAGACCTATATTATAAATAAGTGATAGTATCCTTTGTAAATTTATTATTAGAGATCACAATATGAGACACCTCAGGTATATACATCTATATTGAAGAATCATGAAACACGTGATGTTGTTAAGATATACTTAAAGATAAGGAAACCTGGTAAGAATCCTTCAACAATTTGTATAGAATTTACTTTTTTAAAATGAACTATTGAATAGAAATTATATTTATAGAAAAATTCATTAAACAATTCCATTTTAAATGAATATGAAAAACAATATATCCCACCTCAAACAAGAATACATTCCTCTAGTAATCTCTATAATTATTCTTCCTTCTATGAGATTTCCTCATATTGTTCAAAATAATAATTACCTTATTTTCTATTTCTTTTACATGATAATTTCCCAATTATTTCCACTCATCAACATTACCCCAATATGGTCGCGTTATATAACTCATTCAATATATTTCCCCAAAAGACTCAATTTTTAAATTATTAAAATTACTTATAATATAATAAAATTCCACCAATGAATGATACCAATCCAAAAAATCCATAATGATCCAATGATAAATAACCATGTCTATATTCCATAATCTAAATTATTTGAAATGGGTATTATGCTTGATTGTAATAAAATGAGACGATCAAATTTAATTATTTACTCAACGACTTATTATTTCTCTTTATAATATTTGATGTAAATCATGAATCATTATTTATTTCATTATAGAGTGGGACTCAATTTAATAATACTATATATTTATATTGATGCCTAAAAGAATTATCTTATTACATTGTTTCTCAAATATGAACGGAAAACCAAATTATAGTAAAACTACCATAACAAAAAAAAATTTATAACCTTGAGATTTCATTTGTAATACCACCGCAAAATTTGTGGATATTTTCTAACATTTTTATTTAGGCATTGGAATATTCCATTTAATCTTCTTTTGTTAGTTTCCCTTAGATAAAAAATATTTCCAAATAATAAATTTGATAAAAAATTCAACTATAATATTCCTTATTCCACATTCCCAATAATATTTCAAAAGGACCCTATACATCATTATACTACACAGATGATTATAAAACAGATAGCTATGATATTTTCATTATAAGTATTTCATCAGTATAGATTCATAGTTAAAACACAACATATTTTTCTTTTTCCTCATTACATAATTAAGGAATCATTATATTATTTACAAGATGAACTATTTCATGAAAATCACTACCTAATTTTTCATCATGTTTATTTATATTTGGAAAACTTTTCTTTAGTGACATCTAAACTAATAAAGAGTGAATTATGACCTGATAATACTTACAAGATAATATTAACTAAATAAGTAACCAATGTATAATTATTCCTATGTAAAGGTTTTAATGATAAATTATCATATGAAATACATGAATTGATTTTTTTTATTTTATTGGGTGATATTGTGTCATGAAATCATTGTCCATTATCATTTAAAACCATGTTCTCATACAAATTTCTGAATCATTTTTATTAGACTTATCATTAAATTTTTTTTGTTAGTATATATTCCATAGTATACCGCATTAAAATGATACCCCAAAATTTGTTACGAATCCTTCATTTGATGCAACAAATAATTTTTAGGGTTGTTATGATATTTTAGTTTTAACATATATAAATCATAAGAATTTAAGAAAACATATTTCATCAAGACAAAACCATGTCCCTTTAGTGAAGCGTTAAAATAAATTAAATATATTACATATATTGTTTTAATAGAAAAAATGGATCATTATACAATCATATTTTTAAACCTAGTAAGCATTCATAACATTACATTATCTAAAATAATTTTAATATTATTTGGGTAAACATTGTTTTTTTTCAGTATACCCACAAAATGTTATAAAATTTTTAAAAAAATTATTGACCTATTAAAATAAAATATCATTGAAAGTCATTTACATTTTTTTGTGGAATCCCCTCCCGAAAAACATTATTTATTATAGTTTCAATATATGTTCATCCTTTCTAACAATATTCCCACATTTTAAAATATTCCATAATATATCTTTTATTTTAGAGAAGCTTATGTACATGACAATTTATATAAAATAACTTTATAATAATTCTTATATATTTATCATATTACCAATAGTTTTGATCGTGAACTAGAAAACCATACATTAAATATACCAAAAATGTAACCAAATACACTGTGGAAATTACATTTAATTATAGTGATTTGATCATCTTGAAAGGCATAACCACAGACTCATAATGTATATACCTAGAATAAAATTTCAACTTTGTAGTGTTTTCCTCCTAATTAATCTAGTCATAAAAATAATATAGATATGTCTTTGAAATGTAAATATAATAATATTGACGATTTTTAATTCCATTAAGATAAATAAATTATTACCTATTCATAATAGTGATGTTATTGTGATCCCTATAGTCGATGAGAATATTTATGAAATAGCTGTACTGTTTAAAAGTCAAAGTAAGGTCATCTCAAGTAGAAATAATAGAAGAAAAAATTTCAATATAAACCTTATATTGTATTTGGAGTTCTGAGTGTAAAAGTTATAGTAGATCCATTCTATAGAAGAGATTTGGAACTGTAATATCATCATGGATAAATGAACCAAAAAATTCAACCTCCTAATAATTAAAACAAATAACCAAATCATTATGAAATACATCTAGATTCATATTTACTATAGGGAGTACAAAAATATTAATATTAAAATTATTTATCATTAACATAAATCATTAATCATTTTATAAGATTCATGATATGTAATCATATTTATTGATTCATTTTTAGGAAAAAGAATCTCATTTTGAAAAATAAATTATCAATTTTTTAAATATATTATTAAAACATAAAATGAAATGTATTTTATATGAATATATGTGTAAAAATTTATAATTGGAAAAACAATATATTATTATTAAATAATCTTCCCCATATGATAAAATGGAAATTTTAATATATTGAATTTTATATTGTTATACTCTGTACAGTTGATTACCAAAGATTAAAATTCATTTCAAAAAATAGTAATCCAAATTTTGTTGAAAAGTTATTAGATATAAATGATTGTATAAATCACAAATCAATTATGTTATTGGATAAATATAAAATACTTACTGATGTTCATGTCAACACAACATTTTCGGTTCCTAGATATAGTATTATAATTTAAAAAAACTTCTCTAGAAAATTTTGTTTTAAAAATTAATGATTCCCACCTCCAATAAATATATTCATACATGTGTTAGTGTAATATCATTACTCATTGTAATTAAAAATTTTACTACAATTTGACATCCTATTTTCCAATTGTATTTATGATTATTAAACATTTATGTGTAATCGTGATCCAAATTTTCAAGCCTCTATATTATGGGACATTTTTCTGACATTATCATACATTATTTCAAATTAATTTTACCAAATTCAAAACAATATATCATTGGTCATAGTTATAGATATCATAGTTGACCTATTCTCCACTACATTCCTCCTTGAAGTTATCTCCTCTACATTAAAAATTAGTCAATCACTTTTATTCTACTCATTATATATTATGGTCTGGTTTGTATAATATGGATTTAAATTTTATATATTTGTGATATGTTATCCTGATTGTTGTTTTTTACTATAATATGTGGTGGAAATTCTAGGGAGGATTTTGTAGTTCCCCATAGTTGGTTCAATATAAAATTCTATCAAAGACACTACCCAACATGAGGTGTAATACTATTACTAGGGTTTCAATTAGTTTCTTGGAAGATTTGAGTGAGGACCATCCAAATTTAGATAGTATGTGTTGAAAAGGTACATAATTCGCTCACATTTATGATATAAACTATAATATGAAGGGTGTTCATGAATTATTTTCCCATCAAGGAGCTACATAGTATAAGTCATCTAAATGAACCATTTATGGAGTTTACATAAATGGTCCCATTTTTGATGTGTTATCCACTCCATTTCTTATTAAGTCCATAACTAATTTAAATTAATTTAACATATAATTATTGATATCGATATCAAATATTGGTTCTATTATTTGGTAATATAATCAAAACTGATTTGGGTTTGAATAGTGTTTCTTAGACACTTCATTCAAAAAAGAAAACATCCATATATGAAATAGAAATCTATAAAATTGATTCCAAATTAATATAAACTCAAATACCCTTCATTGGTTTATGCTATAACCCATATTCTTTAGACTCAAGATCCAGAATACTTCATGAACCTAAGATGAGGAGTGGATACTTGATCATAATATCACATAAACATAATAATGTATTCTATGATTACAAATAACCATAAGTATCAAAATAATGCCTTTATTGAATTGAGGTAATCATCAAAATATTAAAAACATTGAAGGATTTTAATATTGGTTTTATCATTTATATTGATATGGGATTAGGAAGCACGTAGTGGGGAACTATTATTCATGGTTAGTTGTAAGAGTATTTTACCGATACATTTTATGAAAAAAATAAACTGTAGATTTATCATGATTATTTATGGGAAAATCCAATTTAGTTTCAAACATTAAGGAATGGGGAGAATAATATTTGTGTGAATTCATCCATATTTTCTGATTTAGTGTATTTTAAATGAGAGATTCTCACCAAAAATGATATAAAGGATCCAAAAATGGAGTTGGGCTTGGGGATCATAGTACGTTGATGATGATTATAATGTTCCTTTTTCCCTTCTTGGAGATATCCAATATAAAAGCTATTTAATTTGAATAAAAATTTATAATATTGTTTTTTTATTTAGTTAGAAAAATTTTAACTTCTATATAGAATAAAATAAGAAAAATTAAAAATTATTTTGGACATGTTTCCAAATAATCTTCAGTTAGGTAGTATTTTTATTCTTATTTATGTAAATTTCCATGTCATAACAAGCCTACATGATTGGGGGATCCTACATATTTTCATCATTGTGTATAATCATTCAATATTATGAATTTTTAAATAAATTATATCATGTACATTAAATAAAGAATTAGTGTCAGAAATGATTTTATGATCATACAAATGATTCCAAGGGTGGTGTGTAGTATCCTTATGATAAGGGGGATGTCCATGTTGATTTAAAATATCATGGAGAATATTAGAACTAAAAATTAATTTTGGTGGAGTATGCATTAGAGTAATTTAAGGCAGGGCAATATTTTTTAGTGCTAAGGTTATTAGTTTTTATGTTCTCGTGCTATATTTGTTTGATTAATGTGATACTAATTCTTTTATATCATTAAACATTATTATTGTATTGGTATTGATTTAAAGTATTATGTTATTTGGTTGGATATTTCTATTCCTCTGTGAAACATTTCATCAATTGGTATACATTGTTCTACAAGATCAGTTACCATATCAGACCATGAGGTGGAGTATGGAATCATAGTGACTCATCAATATATATTGGTCTTGATTTTTGAAAGATATTGGATGATTAGTATTAAGGCCAATATCTATTTTCATCCCCATCGATCTCTGATTTTATTCAAATAGTATCACGTATGCTTTTCATGGTGTGTGTGATTCTAGTTCTCGGAGATCATGGCATGTTGTCCTTATTCTATGGTGATATCATGATTTTTTTTAATTTCAATGATTAAATTATTGGTTTTTTAATTTTTCTTATTTTGGGGTGGTGAGTTCATAGAAAAATGTATTACTAGATGATTTTTCAGATTTACCACCATAGTGAGTGGTCTAGTATACAACATACTTTCTTCTATGTGTGATTTTAATTTTTTTTCCAGCTTATTGTATAGTGACAACTGTGTCAGTGTAACTTATGGTCATTCTTATAAAACTATAGGGTAATGTATTTATTCATCATATAATATCACCAATAGATCCTCTATCTAACATTTCTATGATGTTGACATGAACTTCATAACCTATATTAATAATAAATAATTAAAAAAGGTCACCATCCAGAAAAATTTTCCCTTAATTAGGATTGATGAATTATTTTATTAACGTATAGGGGCTTATTTAGTTTCAGTGGAGTAAACTTATTTTTGGGTACTATTTGTTTAGTGTCTAGGAATAGGATATTACTATGAATTCATTTTGGACTCATTATGGAAATTTCGATTCACTATTAGCACTCTAAGATCTCACTAACACAACTACCATATTTATGGTTTTGATGGACCATAAAATTCACCAATTCATTGAAATATCTGTTTTTGTGTTCATATATGATATTATAGTTTTATCCATACCATAGGAGGTGCAAGTGTATCATTTTTATATAATTCTCAAAACCATTAGGGAGTATCTCGTGTATGATAATCATTACAAATGTCTACTTTGGGTTTAATAAATATCTTTCATTTGGAATGTAATATATGTGTGGGGAATAATAGTTGATCCTAAAATTTTATGTGGAAAAATGTTAGGGGAGAATCCATTAATGTTTTTGAGATCTGAATAAGCATAGAATTAGTTAGTTATTATAAGAACTTCATTCAAGACATCTTCATGTATGTATATTTGTTGAAATATTCAACATGTAAGGGTAACATGTTATCTTGAATTATAATGATCATATAACATTATAGGAACTATAGGTTTGGATGAATTCATCTACAATTTCACATTGTAGGAAACATGTTTAGGTAATGATTTTTTATGAGATTCTTTTTATAGAGTTTTGGGGTATGTATTGATGATGGGTAAATATGTGGTGGATTATGAATCTCAATTGTAACACACCCAATTGAATAACTAACCAACCCCCAATATTGAGTTGGAAGAAGTTAAACATGAACAAAAAATGTGGCATCATTAAATCTTTGGGAAGTATTCTAGAGTCCAAATGATGGATCTGGCATGAACTTCTTGAGGTGTGTTTCATGGAACACATAATGAACTTAAGACATATTTAGTGGATATGCAAGTCTATAAGCCATGGATCTTATGAGATCAAGGATATAAATGGGGTCAACATACCTTGGTCTGGTTTTCCCGTCTTTTTCAAAATTCATTGATCTATTCTCTAGAGATATTTTAATGATGAAATTATCTCCAACATCGAACTCCATGTACCTTCGATGGCTGTCATCATAGCTCTATTGCTAACATAGAGCAGTTTTGATATGTTTTGGGTTAGCTTAAAACTTATTTATCATCTCTTGCACAATTTCATATCCAATTAGCATTATTTCACCAAATTTAACTGTAGATGTTGTAGTTCAACATCACATTCTATAAAGAGATTCATATGGAGAAAACTGAGTAATTGAGTGGAAGATCTTGTTGAATTAGAACACAAACAATGAGAGATATCGATCCCATCCACCAATTAATTCTAAATAATATACCCTTAGAATATCGTTGAGAATATAAACTTTTCTATCAAATTGGAATTCAGTTATGGGGTAATAGGATGTGCTAAAATTCAATTCAATAATCAAGGAATGTTAAAGATGCCTATAGAATTTAGACGTGAACCTAGGATCACAATAATAGATAATAAAGAGTAGAACTACATGATTCTTAACACTTCATATATATCATTGAATGTTTTTAATGTGATATATATTACATAATAGCTGTAATGTGAGATGTCTTTGTGTGTTGTTACACCAAAATCCGTATCAAATTATTTCTATTGGATGTATTCGGGAGACCTATGATGAATTTTGTGTTGGAATTCACCCATTTCTACCTGGGCATTGGAAAGTATTGCATCCTCCCATTGGACTTATGTCTCTCTGTATTAACTTGTTGACATATCAAGCACCTTGAAATACAGTCCACAATCTCTATTTTCATTTAATCCCATATATTTGTTCTCAGAGATCACAGTACATCTTGGTACTCCCATTATGGATATATAATGTTGAGATATGTGCATTTTCAAATATATCATACTTTATCAATGTTGATGAAGGAAGACTGAGACTCGTTCAAAACTGAATCACAACATCAGCATTGATATGGAACTATTCCTGATTCCCTTCCATTACTATATTCAACTTCATTTGTAACTCAAGACCATCCCACTATTCCACCTCAGTCATCTCTTTGATAGATGGGTGGGAAATATAATGGTACTGGTATTTTGTATTACATGCTATTATGATTTAAAAATCAATATTTTTGATATCCATGATGATAGGGTCTCTATTAATCATCAAAGTGCATAGATTAGCAGTTTCTTTTCTGCTTAGAGATTTAGCTACCTTATTCAACTTGTCAGGATGATAGTGAATAGAGAAATCAATATATTTGATTAGCTCTAAATATATCCATTAATTCATGTTGAGATCCTTTGGTGTGAAAATATACATTAGTCTATTGTGATATGTATATATGTCACACTTCTCACCATAGAGCAGTGCTGGTAGATTTTAATGTAAAAAATCATATCTACGTGATCTAGATCTTGTGTGGGGTAGTTTATCAAATAGATCTTCAACTGCCATGAAGAGTAGGAAATCAAATTATCATTTTTTCAAAACTATACAACCCAGTCATATCTTGGAAGCATCACCTTATATCACAAAACAATCTCCATATTTTGATAATGTGAGTACATGTAGAGTGATTGACTTTCTCGTAAACTCCTCTAAGCTTACCTCCCATTATACTATCCATACATACATTACCCACTTTCCTATTAACATAGTTTGTGGAATTGATATTTTTGAAAATATTCTAAAAAATTCTAATAGTACCTATTAAGCCATAAAAATTGTGAATTTATGTTACACTAGACGGGCTGGGTCATTCCTCAATTTCATTTGTTTTTGAAGGGTCCATATAAATTAGGTCACTCGTTAACACATGTCCCATGAATGTGACTTGATGTATCAGTAACCCACACTTACTAAACATGGAATGAAACTTCTCATTCTTCAATTTCCCCATTACTAGCATTATATTTCTTCATGTACCTCCTTTATCTTGGAGTATATGATAATGTCATAAATAAACTTCCAAAAATGTGTTGAGGTAATGTCTGAAGACTTTATTCATCAAATCAATGAATATTATTGTGGAATTTGTAAGTCCTAAGGGAATCTATATAAACTCATAGTTCCCAAACCTTATACTAAATGAATTTTTTTTAAGATATTCTTTCATCACATATATCTGGTGATATCCAGAATAAAGACCCACCTTTGAGAGGTACTATGCTCCTCATATAAGATAAAAAATCATCAATCCTTAATAGAGGGAAATTTCTCGTTAATGTGATCCGGTTGAGTTCTTGATAATCTATATACAACATCGTTTATCCACCATTATTCATGAAAAATTGTATTGGATCATCCTTAGGTGCTGAACTATGGCATATGAACACTTTTTTGAGGTTCCCTTACAACTACTTCTTTAACACCTCTAGTTTGGTAAGAGAAATCATATACGGACATTTTCATATAGTACTGGTTCAAGGTATGAGTTCTATTAGGAACTATACATCAAAATCATGTAATTATCTATGAAAATAATTTGAAAATACAAGAATCTATTCCCTCACAATATGAATTTCCCCATGGTTGATACGATAAATTGAATCAACCATTTTTGTGAGGTATTCTTCTTAATGGGGAATCAAACCCACACCATTGATTGATTCTTCAAAGGGGATTCATGTTCCTCTTTCAATTTATAGAGGATAATGGGATGTTTTGGGATATGAAAAGATACTTTATTTCTCGACTGTTTATGTCTAGTCTATATAACGAGTTTAAATCCATTACTAGTATAAAATCAAATTACACTAAGAGATGTATTACAAGATTCACTGGAAGAATCATCCCAATTGAACGAATAAGATAAGAGTCCAAAAGATGGATTACAATGATGGAACCACTTGGTGTCTTGATGGATATCTCTACTTCAATGTTTTGCGGCTTCAATTCAATATTTATAGAAGACATGAAAGAAATACATGAAATCATTGAGCTATAATTAAATAAAATCTATTATATTTTTTATGGAATAGAATGTGTATCTTACAAAAATTATTTTTCATTGTCAAATGTTGAAGTAGTAATGGAATAAGACTTCCATTTATCCTTTGGATTTGGTGGTCTATGACACTACTACCCTAGAAGACAAGAGGTTTAGTGTGTTAGATTTTATAGTTCCATTTATCCATATAGTTTTTAAATTGTCCCAATGGGGGTTCTCTCCTTTCCTCCCCTACATTAACCTGCTTCCTCATTTCATTTCAACATTCAAGTTCTTGGTGGAATTCTCCTACACTCTTGAAGCATATCTGATTCCCTTTTAGGGATTTCCCATGAGACTTATTCCCACAATTTTGACATGTGGGTGGTTGAGTTTTCTATCCAACATTCTAATTGTATCATCTACATTGAAATTCCATCTTTTGTTTCTTATTTGAATATCCATGGGACCATTTTCTAAACTCCAACTACATTTTGATATCACATCAAACAACTTATTTCTATCTCTCATAGTCTCAAATTTAATTATTCTTTTTATGGTGTGGTTTTAAAAAATTAATAATCAATCATTTTTACTATCATTATAGATAATAAAACCAAAATCATACCTCTTTATCCTTGGGATATTTTTCCATACAATGTGATAGATTCAAAATTCCTTTTTAATTATCTATAGAAATTTAATATCAATATTTTTTCAAATATTTCATGGGAAATAATTGTTAGGAAACATTATCTTAATGTCTACCCAATCCATGACTTCAACTTATTTAATCATATTGACGTTCATAATCAAGGCACACCATTGTTCAGCTTCTCTATATAGATGATAAATAGTAAGATTCACCTATACAATTATATAATATTAACGAACAAAAAAGTTCTTCTCCATTTAGTTGAACAACTATTCCACGACTAGTGGTCCATAAGATCACGTAAATGTTAGTGTTTGTTGTTGTAAAACACTCAATAGCTATTTTCTCCCACTTAAGTAAAGGTTTTCGTTCCACATTATTATTATTATTGTTAATAACTTGAAAAAATTGGGTATGAATTACCCTGAAATTTTGAACTCCACCTCTAAAATATTGGGTAATGTCATTAGGGAAATATCTAAATTACCCCTTGCATGTGTTATTGGCCTTGTTTCTCCTGGTTCCAACCATTTTCTGAAATGGAAGCATGTTGAATTATACATAAGTAAAAAAACTTATGAATATTTAACTGATTCCTTTTTTTCATATTATGTCTAAAGGCATATCTTATCGGATCCTTATGTTTGGTAGTTTCTAAGTCAAATATTCAAGAGTGCACATATATACATACTCTTTTACTTTGTTTTTTCACTATGGTTTTCTTTTCTTATTTCCCAAATTAACTAAACTATCGTCTAATTCCATCTATAGTGACCCTACATATTCTTAAATTATTATTACAACACTTTAATGATAAACAAGATGATGAAAATGCATAATTCAGATCCTAAAGTTTAGTTACATGGGAAAACTAGGATCACACATAACATTAAAAAAATATGACATTGACATTTATTTAATTACTTCTTCTCCAAATTCATATTTTCCCTCGGGTTCCCCTTAGTACATGTAGTTACCGAATGATATATCTAAAAAAGTGTGAGATGAAAAGACTAATGAGAGGATAGATAAGGTCCTAAATCAATATGACATGGGGTGAGAATAATAAAAATATCATCATAATGAGATATTTCATTAGATAAATACATATAATGTGGAAATGCATAAAAATTAAACATTATTTATTAATTTTCAACTACCACACATAGTTGTGAACAATGATTGCATCATGATCATGTATATTTCAATTTAATCATGAGCTAAATCTGCTTAACCATTTTATTAGAGTACTATATGATTCTGACATTACCCTTCACATCATAACATATTCATTGTACTATAAAATTCGTTGCGCATTTGTCACATCCAAATATTTATGTTCTCAAGCATGAAAAACAGAACATATATAAATATTCAATTTAAAATAACCAATTAAATGTATTAGATTTCATTTAATAATAATATATTCATAAACATTGGGTTCACAAAAGAAATAGGTAATAAAATTCTACAATAATAAAACATGAGTGAAGAAAAAACAATCACGAGATGTAAACTGTCAGTTTTTTTAAGAAGAGTTCATTAGGAAAACATTATGATTTTAATAAACTATTGTAGAAAACATGTATGTAAAATAAAAGGTATAATAATTATTTATAAATTATACTTAATCTATATTCATATGGATAGTAGTGTTAATGAAGAAAAACCCAATGAAAGAGTGTTGTGTTTGAAAATTTCCCCAACTTTGATTTTGAAGGATTTCTTCACTTTATTGTTATGTATAATTAAATTATATTCATTAATTAAAAATTAAAGAGCCTTATAATCATTTTTTAATTCATTATTAATTAATTATGTTTTATACGATCCTTTTGATAAGTTATATTGTTTAGTTTTTTCATTTGGGAGTGTTCATTTTCATAGTTTTAATGATTGGATCGTTCTTATACATGAATAGATGTTAATGTAAATTGTGGATAAGTATCCAAACTTGTTAATATATATTATTAATGATATTAAAAATTTTAATATTTTAGTATAATTTTTTTTTCATCTACCATGGGGTTGAATCATTAGGAAAAAATTAATGATGATAGTTTTAAGTTAATTTTTGGCAGTCATTCAATCATAACAAACACGTTTGGGTTTATCATTTAGTATTATGAGGATATTTTGTTTCCATAACAAAAAGGATAAAAAGTAATATATTTTTTTATGATTTAATATTTTCATTAAAATACATTAATGTGTTAATTGAAATATAAAATTCTTCACCTACAATGTCAATAAATTGATATATCACGGGTGGTGATTTCATTTTTGTAATAAAAGTTTTAGGGGGAGGATTTTATTGATATATATTCAATTAACTTGATAGAATTATACAATATTTATGGTTCATTAGTTATCATGTCATTTTGATTGTTACTGATGAAGATAGAATATCAAAATAAATGAAATTGTAAAGGAATAAAATGAAAAATGATGAGTATTTTACCTCTTGAATTTATCAAACTTAAGAGCCTAATTAGGGAATTCATTTTAGACTTTTCATGATAATAAGGGAACTTAGAATTATGGGGGGATTTTTAATAATATTTGGAAGAATATAGAAAATTCTCAATTCTTTAGATGTGTTAGTAGACAAGGAGGTGAGGGGTCATATTTATGGTTGAGTGGAGGGGTGTTTTCATAATATTTAAATAATTAGTTTATTATTTTGATCAAGTCAAACAATAATGATGAATATTGTAATTAAATACTATATTTAGTTCTTGTGAGTTTGAACAAATGGCCAATTACATCATCCAAGGGTTAATAATGACACAAAAATTTAGGTTTTTTCCATATATGGTAAATAATCAAATTTTACTATTCGCTAAAAATTTATGTATTTCATAAAAACCCAAAAAGAGATAATTAAATTTGTTTACCTGTAGAATCAAAAAAATAATTTTTTTTATGAAAAGTGTTTTCTAAATATGATAAATTTAATTTTTAATTAAAATCATCTTCTTTTAAGAAAATACAGATTTTAAAATTATAACTAATTTTATAACAAAATGAAAACTTACTTATGATCTCATTAAATTATATTAAAATCATAAGACATAAACATATTAATTTATGACAAAAATTGATGACAATATATTCTCATTTAAAATACTAAATTCAATATTAAATTTTAATTAAATATTTATGACTTATAAAAATTCCAACACTTAATTAATTTTTTAAAAAAATTTAATTACCTTGAATATTATATAATTATACCATTATTTTATTTCTAAGATGCCTAAAATATATTCATACATTTAGAGACCATTATATTATTCATTTGTTTTGTTTAATATTTCAAATTGTTATATCACTATTCATATTTTCAGGTTATCTTTTCATCAGTATTGGTTCCTTAAATTCTAAATTTACTTCTTATTTCATTAATTATTTATTTATAATGTTTTTATTTTGATTTATACTTTGAGACATTACAAAAAATTGGGATAAATACCATTCATAATAGATTTAGTCAATAAATAGTATATATATATATATATTATAACTAATGTATTGTTATTATTTAATATATATCATATATTTTAACTAAACTCATCTTTAATATATTCAATATAGAGTGTAAATGAATATCATCACTTGAAGTAGATAGTAGTCATGAGGTCCGCAAACATAGTAATCATATTCCCATAAAATAAAAATCCTTAATTAATGTTTTATAAAAAAATTACATAATCATAAATACATAATGAATCTGCTATAAATCATTTATAAAAAAATTACATCAGCGTTATAAACCAATATAGGTTGTAATCAATGAATAAGAACATTGGTTCAAGAGGTGACAGTCCACCATAAAAAAGAATGATGATTGAGTATTTCATTTGATGAATGTGTTTATATGGGAATATAAAACCGTTAAAATAAAAAATTATCCTTATATTTTGCATGATGATATTATTATATAATCATGAAATATGAATAATTGTTGGGGATTTTGAATGAATTAAACTGAATGTTCATCCTGAAAGATCATAACTCTTCGTTGGGTAGATACTTCATCTTTGCAGCTGTGAAATAACTGGGTTTTCATTATAGCACAAGTGGGGATTTTAGGAAGAATGGAAGGAATTATGGAAATTATTATTTTACTTTTTTGATTAGAAAAATATCATGAGAGGTGTTAAGAAGTGAGGTTCTGAGTTTCCATTTATTATGGAGGAGTGAAATTCTTGTAAAACCAAAAAGGTAAACAATGTTGAGATGTTACCATTTAATCATGTTCATAAAATAATGGACCAAAATAGACAAAATATAATATATGGTTGAAATATTTCCAATCAATTTTTTTTGGACAAGTGTATTAGTTATTCGACTGATTAAGATAATGTTTAACCACCATGTAAACTCATTTTTTCTTTAATCATTATAATTAATTTAAACTAATTAAATATTATTTTTTGTAAAAAACTATGATGAATATATTTGTAATTATATACTATAAATATTTCAAATATTTTCTCAAATTTTCATAATTTTAATAAAATTATTTCTTTAAATTATTTTAAAATTAATATCATATACTTGTCACGAATGTGGGATTTTAAATAGGAAATGTTGAAAATATAGAAATGCATTCATATTTATTTTCAATTTAAAATGTATTTAAATGACATAAATTTTATTGTATGATGTATAATTTTAATAATTAAATATTATAAAATAATAATATAATTATTTTTATATAAATAAACTATATAAAAAAATTTATTTTCAATTAAAATTTACTGTTTTTAAGTATTCATCAAAATATTAAAGAACTATAAAAATTAACAAATGTAAATTTTTATAATACTATTTGAAAAATGTATTTAAATTTTTTAATATAAAACTTATAACTTTTTCATAAATTATATTTAAAATTTTATTCCAATAAAAGGTGGTTAAATTACCATTTTAAGAAATTATATATATTTGTGAATATTATTTGAATTATTATTATATCATGTCTAAAAAATATATAAAATAAATGTTAAATAGTTTAATGATTATAATAAATATATTTCAGTAAAATAATATTTTAAAAGATGTTTAATTATTTTATTTATGTAAAACGCCATTCATATTGATTTATAATAATATATTTAGAATATTTTTAGAAGGTGTTTATTTTAACTTCTAATTAATTGGTCATCAAATAATTCGTCTAATTCAAATGTCTAAACCTTACTTCTATAATATTAATTAGTATATTTTCATACTAGCCATTACAATAGTTAAGTTAAATTTATAATAATATTTCATCAATAATATCAATTGTATATTTTTAATTGGAAAAATTTGGTCTTACATGAAACACTAACTATTGAAGGAACAAGGAAATGTGTGTAACACAAGTCAAACATAGTTTTGGTATTCTAAAATATAATATATGTTTTTTTGTATTAATAGTTAAATTTTTCATAGTGAAATTAAAATGAATTTTTTTTTTTCATATAACATAAGATATATTCAGTTTTATTTGAAATTGTAAATATCAAAAAGTTTAAAATAATTTAAAATTATATTCTACCAATATCGGTGTGTTTCATTCCCCCATCGTAAAATGAACTCGTCCCTAAAAATTATTCAATGTTACTAATAGTTTAATTGATCAGTGTTCTTATCATATAATCCTATATATAAATAAATAAATACTAAAACATCATTTATAAAACTGAATGTTAGAAATATAATAGTAATATAAAATAACACATAATTGTGAGTCCACATAAAATAATTGTTGGATGTTAAAAAATGGAAGTTAAATAATAATATAATAATAAATATGAGTTGGAGAGTGATAGAGATCATATTAAGGAAAAAGTTAATAATCCAAAATCAATAAACTAAATTGGAAAGAAAAAGAACATTGATATCATCAATAATGATAAAAATTGTAAAAAATTAATTATTGTCCCATTTCATAAATTTTAGTATATTCAATGGAGATATACATAAATTATTTCATTTTTTATCCTATGCACAATCCCACCCATCAATATTCACCTCATCTCAGACTATATAAATGATGGTGAATATTTTATTCTAGACACACTAATAGATCATATGTTTCATAAGTTTTATGATAAGTCATTCCATTTTTTTATCAACACTGTTTCTGGATAGAAGAATTTATCCAATATAAATATGGTGATATGGTAAATTATTCTTTAAAAACGCATCCTAATATCAACATAATACATTCCAAATAGAGTTAAACATGTAACATTTCAAATATCTAAATTTCAAAACCCACATAAATAAGGACACTAAATTTCTCAAAATTAGTTAAAATATTACCCTCCCCATATATTATAATGTAGCATTTAGTTGTCAACTTCCAAAAATGATAATACATTATTTATACATTCTCTTGAAACATGGTATTAACCAAAATTACCAAATATACTATTTTAATGAAATCCTCATTCCTGATCAAGAATATTATTGGATATATTCCCTCAATCCAATATGATTTAAACTTCATCCATGATAATATTTATAACATTTAAAAAATAAATTAATTGGTTATGGGGTAATAAATAATATCTGATTTACATTTTCAATATTATTCTTCTCTTTATCCAAGGAAAACATAATTTTATCATGATTAAGAACAATATAAGTGTTTGATAACTTTAATAAAAATGTCATCATTCCATTAAATAATATATATAGATTATCAAAATCATTAAATAAATATATCTAAATATATATTCAAATACTAAATGAAAAAAATATACCTCATGATTCATATCACATTATTTTTGAATTTACATATATTAAAACATCAACCATGAAAAATTATTCATAAACCATTAATGATTATTCATCATCTTATTCATTAATACCTCGTTCCAAGAATATGATATATAGATGATGTATTAAGTTCCTCAACCTATGTTTCATCATTATTCTAATGATTATAATTCACAATACTATTATAAAAATACCATACCTTTTTATGTTATTCGTAGTCAAATTATCATCATTAGTTTAAACAATAATCATCCCAACTTCCTAATTCACTTCATGAATGTTACTCCTTGGACATAGATTTTCACAATTCCCATGATTTAAAAATTTGAAGCATTCTATGTTAACCTAGTTCCTTCTAGTTCCCACTATTTAATTACAATAGAAAAAATACAGTGAAATATACTTATCATTGAATAAAACTTCATAATATGGACAAATTACATATAAAATTTCTATTTAATGACACCTTCTTAAATCAATTAAACCTTAGCGTTATAATTGGAGTCTTCCCAAGACATATCCATATATATTTTCAAATGTATCTCACTATCAATTTCTAAACATAGTTCTTATTGGGTGACTAAAATAGAAATACGATATCAACTATTGCAACCAATGATTCATATACAATGATATTAAGTAATTTTATATAAATATTTTACATATAAATTATGTACATGATTGAGTCCCATAGTATTTTAGTTTCATGGGAAAATAGGAATATAATATTCTAATTTGTTGAAGTATATACTACGTTTCTTGTAAATATATTCTCATCACTAATCATACATAAAAACTATCTTCATATCATTTTGAAATGAATCCTAACAAATGAAATTATTAGATTATTGAATAGGTAAAAATAAAGTACATACATAAACATAAAATAGATTTTAAGGTTTGGGAGAATGAGTATAAAATCAGAATATCATAACCAACATGTGGATGATCATAATCATGTGTTATGGAAAAATGATTTGAAGCTCATAAGAGATGTTATATAAGGTAATTAAAGAGAATTACTTGTGAGAGACTATATTAGGAATAATATATATATTTGTACCATGCACATTAGATTATAAAATTATGAACACCTGTAAAAATATATAGGTTCACACATTGTGTTGAGGACATGAAAGCAGGCCCACAGAAAAAAAAATATGGATATGCTACCACGTCCACACATAACATTTAGAACATGTAACATGGATTACACATAACATTTTACAATGTATTCAGGTCCACACATAAACATTTGTACAAGAAACCTGGTCCTCATGTTGAACTGTGAACATGTAATATGGTTCATTCAAAACATTATGAACATATAATCAATTTAACATAGAAAAAATGGAAATGAAACAATATAACATCTTGACCTTCGTGCCACATATGGGTTCCCTAAGCCTATATTTCATGTGACTTTATGCACGTTTCTATTTATGCCATATATTGCTGACTAAGAGTAAGTGTATAATAATTTTATCATGGGGAGACTATAGCCTCATTAAATATTGTAAAATGGCTATAGATATAAACAAATAACATTCGATGAAATATATAACAAAAAACAATAAAAAACCTCATTGTATCATAGAATGGAAAAATATTTATCTGAAAAAGGAAACATGACATGCAATGTATGTGTCATGTTTCTAAAATGAAACCATAAAATAAAGACACTAGTAACTCCCATGTCGGTCCCGAAAAACATCATGTTCCATCAACTATTCTCCATCCCAACTCTACCATATAACCCATGAAATATACCCTTAACACTTACTTCAACAATAATGTTTATTAGTGTACCAATTAGTAATCTAGAGTAAAGTGTGAGTATGAATTATTATGCCACCACCAATAGGGTATAAAAAATCTAATCCAATAATATTGTGTGTAATATAATAATGGAATATTTAGAATGACAAAATAAGAAGTTATCACATTATAAATTATTCATTACATAATGACACAAACACATGGTTTACCACGGACACCTGATACTCAATACCAACTTTGGCCTTTGCTAGAGTGTGATCCATATAACCTAAATAATTCATATTCCATTATTTCAGCCATTTTCCCAATATTACATTTATATTGTTTTGGGAGTACAACACCTTGTCTCATACCCCACTAACCAAATAGGCACATATATTTACATCTATTAGGGGCCAAGAAAGTCATGTATAGCATTCTAAATCTCAAAAGTGAATATGAATAATTGGTGTAGATCATCATGTCTAGAACATCAATTCTAAATTGTGAATGCATATATTTAGTGTAGATTATCATATATGGAACCCCATTTATCAACCATACCAATAAATATATTATTGAAATATATTATCATATCTATCCCCATTTAGAAACAATGTATGTGTATCTTCATTGGACTAGATTATCATGTATAAGGACTCATTCATCAACCATTAATTAATTCATAAACTAATTAATACATAGACAATGATTAATATGAATATTAATTAATCACATATCTTTTCTATTAATCAATTCAGCAAATAATTAACCAATCACAGAAAATTATGTTTTTCCATGATTTTTTTATGAGAAGTCTGTACAAACAATGAGGCAGAATAATATGATCTCATTACAGGTTTGGAATTTGAACTGAAAATACCCTTGAAACACCAAGAAGATAAGGGTGATTTAAGAGGTAGTAATAAAAAAAATTAATGGGTATTATGCCATCAAAAACATTGGTAATTACCCTCTCTGATTATTTTCGATAGTTAATGGATTAATTTCACTCAGAACAAAAATTGACTTATATACCATGATTGGAAAATACCCAAGCTGATTTATTAAAAAAATGTAGCTATAGCCCTGGTATATACAAACTGAGAAGAAAAGATTTTCATCATTACTCATCATTTTGTGGTTTCACCATTTTCTAAAATCAAAACAGAGGAATGAAATGAAATCCATTCAATTCATTGACTATTTGTTCTAACCATAATATGGATAAAACTCATCATGGAATATATCTAAAATAGAGTACTTCCATTGGATATAGATGGAAACGATAAAAGTTGGGGGTGAGTAGTTAATTTCACTCATTAGGATGGCCGAATCACTAGAACACCCTCTATAGATTTGGATTAGACATGATTCTCATTTTATGAATTAATGTGGAGGAAAAACTGGCAATCATGACTGAAGTACATCCAGGAACCTGTGATTCTAAACAGTTTGGGTAAAGACTTTTTGATAAAATCAAAAAGCATGGATACTTTTGGCATTTAATAATGTATGAATTCCTAGATTTCACTAAGAGGTGTCATCCTTGACATGTTCATTCCAACATTGTTCATCACCCCCATATGTTGCTATATAAATCAAAATACTCATGGACGTTTTCCATATAGTGAATGGATGTTGTGGGACCGTATCATCCATGTATGGTTAAGAATTAAAAGTAAATCCTTACTGGTAGTGATTTCATCTGTAAATGGGATGATTTAATACCTCTTAATGATGATGGATCCAAAAGAATTATTCGCTTTGTAAAAGCTAATATCATTACCAAATTTTGTGTCACATATACCATTTTTACCAAAAATTGATTGAATTTATATCCACTAATTTAAGATATGTTATATCAAGAATATAATATCAAATCCAACAATTCATCTGGATATTATTTAGTGGAGAATGGACAGGTAGAGGTATTCAACAAAACCTTTCCCAACATACTCCAGAAAATGGTGGATAAAAATAAGAAATCATGGCCTGATAAACTCTGTCATGCATTATGGTCTTGCAAGAATACTAAATTTACTACAACATTATAATCCTCATTCTAATTATTATATGGTATAGATGGAGTTCTGCCCAATGATGTTAAATTTCCATCACATCGAGTTGTTTTTTTTTGATCAATTCTTAGATAATGAATACTCTTAGATATAACTAGATGATCTGGAGTGATTGGATGAAAAGATATTGAACACCTTACATCACTTAGAGGTTTATCAAAACATAATAGCCAGAGCATTCAACAATAATGATTTCCTCTATTAAATCCTCTATGGAGAATTGGTATTCGACCTTAGGACTCTAATTTTACAACAAAATAATCCTATAAAGTTTGATCCATAATGGGAAGGGGTATATTTCATATAAAAGGTTTACTATAATGGTTCTTATTACATAATCTCAATGTATCAACAACTCTCTACCACTATAACCAATGAAAGGTTCTTGGAGAAGGACATTATATTACCACAAAATGTTTTTCCTAGTAGTATGATGACCAAATACGTTAAAATCATATATCTATGATGTATGATGATAAAATTTATATAATCTTAATCCATTTCTTAAAACATTAAACTACATGGTGTGATGTTTTAATTATCTACCTAAAAACAAAAAATATCAACATCCTCACCACATGACATTAAACAATATGATTAATTTCTCATTCCTATTATGTTAATAGGATTTCCAAGATACCAAAAATTGAATATTTTTTTGGTCCCATAAAAGATGAGTAGCTTCCATGTGTAAGAATTATTCACATCATTTCCACTACCTAGTGGAACATGAATCCCATTTTTTCTATGATTGAATCAATTATACAAAGGGACCCATTTTAAAGTGGTACACATGGATTGACTCGCTCCACTAACAAGATACATAGTGAAACCAGGTGTTTACTCCCTGGTTTATCCGCAATGTTTCCTTCATGTCAGGATACACACATCCTAGATACATGATAATGAACTGCAAAATTTTTCTATGAAATACTTATGAATTGATTCTAATTGAAATGAAAAATATTTTTAATCAGAGATATCCAATATTGGTTCCAGCCACGAGAACAAAGAAACAATCACCCCTTTTCTTATATATGAACTAAAACTATACATTTCACTCTTGAAGAACCTATAGTTTGATTCTAATACCATAATGTGTCTTGGGTATAATTATTATTCTGGAATCTCATAGAATACCCTTTTTTCTATCATCAATATTCAGTTAGTGTGGGGAATGATCATCCTTATGAACTATGTATGGCTTTAGTATATCCTAAAAGAGGTATGTAGTGATATATATATCTTCATTATCGGTCCCAACCATGGATAAAAAAATTATTCATTATCACATAAAAATATAGTTTTTTGAATCCTCTTCAAGAATTATGTATGGTATGACTATCATTCAAATGAGATACATAGTGGAACCAACATGTTCTATCTTATCTCCGTCCACAAATAAAATAAAAACCCACATTTCTTGGGTGTATGAATCAAACATAAACGAGGAACAATTTTCAGAACTATAGGTTCCTTGATTCGTTCTCCAGCAAGATATGTAGTGATCCAAAGCCTTATACCCTAGAATAGACACCACATAATCCTTATACCCCAGTCCTTCGATTTTGTTACCATTGTGTATCTGACAAAACCTTTCCCACTATTTGTTTCACACATCGAGAACAAATCATGTGCGATTAGGAATTGGGTAATGAGCTTCTATAGATATATATGTTATCTTAATTACTATTTGGGTTATCAATGGTCTTCATTGGTCACCTTAAAAGGAACACAATATGAATGAACTACATCACTAGAAACTACATGGACCATTATTCAAGAACTACATGTGCCTTGATTATCACCAATGTGAGATACGTAGTGATGTCACTAATTTCAATATCGGACCTTCCATTTCAAAAATTAAAAAAATACTCTTCTCTTATATGTATGAGTCATATCTACCCAAGGATCTCCAATATGAGTTATCACCTTACATATGAACTCATATACGTTAAAACTACGAGTTTTTGTATTCTTGCCATGATAAGATACATAGTGATGCTTGGACCTTATGTCCTGGTTCATCCTCATTTCCTCTGGTGATTTTATATCTAGAAACCATAGCACCTAATAGATGACGTTAAACGTCATGGATAATATCCTTACATCATTCCATAAAACTGCATTGATCCACCCGTTCCTTTTAGTCAGGTAATTCATAGTTTTGACCACATGACATTAAAATGCTCAGTATTTTGATAAATATGAATGCATTGATTCTCATCCCATTTGATATACATAGTGAATACTACGACTCATATTCTATTCTCATTCATGGATTAAATGAAAATTACCCCTATCTTTCATACAATAAAAATCTATACATGATCTTTTATTTTGGGCCCTCTCATCATAAAACACATTAAAAACCTGGTATTTCGCTTTTATATATATGAGTTTAATCTATATAAACTACACCAAACTCATGGCTAGTATCAGTCCAAACACTTAATTTATTGATCAAAATAATTTCCATTCTCTTATTACAATCAATATTTTGAAATTAATTAATTATATCTAATTCATTATTTGGTTTCTGTTATAATAATTAATAATACCTAAGAGATCATTTTCTTATCACTATAGCATGTTCCCTAGTTATTCTTTCCTAAATTGTTCTTAAATAATTGTTTAGTATTCCAAAGGATGCTACTTTTGGGATTTGCAGCACATTCCCAAGTTGTAACTGTATAATACAACACCATAACAAGTTTTCCAAATATTATTAATTTTTTCCATGGGATAATAATCTTATATCCCTATATTATTTAATGAAGGTAATTGAGAACCCACAATTTAAAGAAGTAATTATTTGTGTATTTTTCTCATATCATTTCACTTAAACTGAATGTCTACACGATCGTAGTGCACATTTTCCCTCTATATATCTACCAATCATATTGGAATGAACCTGGGAAATTTGACAACACATCCTCCTATGATTCCATAATATTATTCTCTTAGTCGTATGACCTAAAACTACAGGCACCATACTTGCAACATTTCGGTCCAACCATCATTCAATGAATATTCTTCCAATTCATTAGAAATCATGAATGGAAATATCACTTTTGTATTCAATTACTTTCACTATAAAACCAAAATCTATTATTATGGAATTCCAAATATCCATAAACATTAATAGGCTATTAGAAAATAGATTTTTATAATTATTGAGGTTTTATTAACATAACTATATAGTATGTGCCGCCATTGGCCTTGCATAAAATTCATCAACATAATGGGCCTATCTGCCAAAGGACGCCACTATTTGGCTATGTATTTAATGCCCTAGTTGACCTTCTATAACATATCCAATATAAAGGGGTTTTCAAATAGAGATAATTACATTCATGTAAGTTACCACCTCTAATTTCTGTTATCCTTTTTCCCATATAATTATTCATATTCAAAAATCCATATGCCAGAACTTACAATTCTCCCTTCCCATACTTGAATATGGAAGAACATTTCTAACCTAATTGCCAAGAGATAGAAAACCATAAAACCTTCGGTCAAAGATATTGACCATAAATAAAAAAATAATAATGTCCTTCCTACATGAATTCAATATACACGGCATAATGTTCATTCTACATGACTTCAAATCGCATGACATTATGTCAAAACTACACGACTATAAACTTCATGACATAATGCCCTTACTGCATGACTTTAAACTACACTAAACCATCATCCTTTGTTGTAATGGATACTTCTCCCAAAACATTGGATATTAAAAACATATACCCACATTCACACACCAAATTTTTATAGGAGTGGTTTCCCAATTAATAGCTTATGTTAGCACAAATGGACCCTTTATTCTTAGACACCATTCTTTAGAAAATCTACCCACTATGATCATCAGACATCAAAATCATAGAAACCTATTTATATTAGTAATAGAATTTCAAATTTATTAAGAACATCATTACCAGACTATGTAGTATGTTCCACCAGTTTTCCTTACATAATGTCACACATGTTCAAGCTAGTCAAAAAATGATGTCATTGTTTGGATTTGTAGAATATTCCCTAGATGGTACTGCATAATAAAACCGACATAATGGGTTTTTCAAATAGCGGTATCTTCATTCATGGATAAGGACACCTCTATTATTATGATCCAAATTTAAGATTTTGTTATCTTGGAAATCATGACTCAATACTCTCCTAGGAAGTATCTAAAATAAAATATATCAGTACATTCCTTGACATCAATCCTTGTTTGTCTTCTAATTTCAAAATTTATTGTCAAATATATTATAAATAAATAATAGCTTTTTCCCTATTAAATCAATGACATTAAGATTCCCATATAATGAGACATATTATTCACCATTAAAAACACTATAAAACGAAATATGGGCAAACTCCAAGTCTCATCACCCTAGAATAACACTTTGGACCGTTTAGACAACGTCGAGCAATAAAAAGTTAAAAGTAAAAAAATGTTTTTCCAAAAAACTAAAAAGGACATCTGATGAAAATACCATGTTTCACCCTCCATATTACTTTTAGAAAAAAATTAGGGTAACAACAGATAATATAAAACGTCTGTTGGTATTTTAAAATGAACATATCAAAAGTCAAATTACACAAACTATTCCTATTTTCATAGATAATTATTTGACCACATAACATCCATTTCATTGTATTTATGATTACCCTAAGTAAAAAACCCATTTTATAAAAGATATTTTGAAATTATAATTAGAATAAGTAGTACTGATGAATACATAGATTATTTGGAACAATATTATTCTAAATTATGTGTTAAAAACCCGATAGGAACATCCAAAAACTAGAGGCTCTCTATTGAATGTTAGAAGAGGATGTCAACATAATTATTCATTTTTCAAATATACTCATGTTCCCCATAAACCACCTACTGGTGTTCTATCATTCGACCATCCCTAGTTTCCTAAATAGGATGAAATTCTTTTTTATTATTCACAATGTAATTGGACCCTTCCATTTGAGATTCTCCCCTTGAGAAATAATGTAGTTTATGTTCTTCTATAGCATTATCTAGATCATTCTAAAGACGCGACACATCAACATTCTTCACATTTATCTTCTTGTGGAATTTTGACACCATTTTTATATTTCAAGTCGCTTATTAAGATAATGGTGCTCAAAATTCATCAATGTTATCTAAAAGACTTAATTTTATAAGATCCTATTGAATCATGTGATCTTACTCTACCGTCTAAAGAGTCTCTCTCACTATAGTATTAATTTTATGGTAATGGAAACCTTCGAATCCCAACATGCTAAATAAAGATGAACATAGTGGGATTTGAGAATGAAATTCCTTAGGGGATACATCAGGGATAGGGTTTCATATATCTCGCCAGGATTTTTGAGTTGAAATACGTATATCACCCTATATCTTTGGTTCCACTTCCGAATAACTATCATAATGATATATGTACACAAGGATTAATTCACTTAAAGAAGTTACCTATTATTCTCCCTCTCTAAAATTTGTTTCCTTTCATCTTAATTCCGGATGAGGTGACCTAAACTCTTCACACTTAGACCGAGAAATAGTAGCAGATAATCCTACATGATAAATAAAAATCATGGTTAGCTTTAATATAATTTAAAGAGCAGGGTACAATAATAATGGTTGATAACCCTTACCCAACAATAGGTCAGTAGCCTGAGATGTTTTTCCCCAACACTCCCATCCTCAAAAGTTTTGGTTGGCTACTCTTAGAACAGAGTAATTTCTTGTGTTAGCTGAGGATTATATAGAAGATCCTCAGGAATATTTCATGTCTTGAGGGTCTCCAGAGCAGACACCTCCTCAATAGTCGGATTGACTTTGATCTCAATGTATCTTCCAGATAGTAACACTACAATAGATCCTATAAATGGATATGCATATTAAAAATAATAATAATTAGGGAATCATGTATAAGAATATTAATCAGATGAAAAAAACTCATGTCTATTTTTTTTTATATACTGTGACCCAAATTCTGCTAAATTAGTTTCCATATTTACATGTTCTAGTACTTATTCCCAATATGTGCCAAGATTTTTCATAGCATCCAATGACATTAAAATCCAATCATGAGTATCGAATGTGGGGAAACATGGAGTTGTTATTTCACAACACAACTACAATGACTTTAGATCCTATAAAACTACTTGGTCAACATCATCCATCACAAAATTTTATGGTGAATGTGGAAAGTATTAAATATTACAAAAAGGAATGCTAGTTGTTGTTATATATCTTCTCATAAATAACATCAGATATTCCATATGACTCCAATCTAAAAAATATCATTGATATGATATGTGGGAAAAGTAGATGTTGTTTTCACTGGCCTAGATGCCTCTTTAGTAAAAGGTTCCACATCACTGGTAGGGATCTGAACATGATAAGATGTCCCTTCTGTGGTTCCCACAGGATCATTGGTAATTTTACCAAGGGAAGAAAATTATTAAGTTCATGAAATTCTATGATTTTGGAATAATTTATTTGGATGATGTCAAAATTTATGATGATAGGAAGACTTATAGCTACTAATGAAGTATTTAGTCATAGATTTCATTCTTCGACACACCAACTTATTCATTTTCATGAATGGGGGACTTGCGTACTCATCTACAAAAACTGGTATTAGAGATGAGAAATGTAACACCGCAGGTAAATAAAGAATATGAAATCTTTATGTTTATCCATATTTGTGAATCAAATATTAATATTACTTTAAAGGGGATTCTATGCTCGATGGCGTACCCAATACGCAACAACGAGTTTCTTGGGAATCATATGTTACACTCTAATAAGAAAATAATATTATTTTAAATGGTAGTTAACATGTAGTCGTTGTATTGGAGGGAATGGATATAAATAACTAAAATATTATTATATATGTTTTTAAATGTTTTTACATTTATCCAATAAAAGATAAAGGCTTAAAATACGGAAAGAATTCAATTTTAGGCATATATGCCCTAATTTTCACTAAAGGTTCACTTATCGCCTTTTGATGGAGAACTGTCATTACATATAGTTTTGATCACTCTTATACATTCTTTTGGACCGAATAAAACTCCTCATTAGAATCGGGAAATTAAATTTTACTTTGTGTGAATTTTTGTTATTTTTCTGATAAAGTTCATTTTTAATGAATAGTGTAAAATGTTGTATTTTAATTCAAAACCTATTTTTAATCTAATTTATTTATATGATATGATTATCGTTTGAGTTGTTTTTAAAGTGAAATTTGAAAATATTTTTACCATTAAATCCAATAGTGGTCGTTGGAATTAATTTCACTTTGAAATCGGACTTAAACTAGTGTCAATCTTTTGATACTTATTGTTACATAAAAACACGTTATTTGCTCTGACAACGGAAATTAATTATTAAATTAATTAATGTGACTTATATATTTTGAATTTTGTAAAATAGACTTCTTTTTTAATTCGTAATATCAAATATATCTTAGGGTGAATTTTTGGTAATTTTCTGAAAAACTTCATTTTTTGATGAATAGTGAAACAACTAAGTGGTACTTATAAAAACTGATTTTTCCATTTAAATGAAATTTTGCCATAATTGTGTTTTGATTTTCAAAAATCCTACATACATGGTTGTCATTAAGAAGTAAAATTTGCTTCAATGAGATTAAAATAATTTTTTGGTGAATAGTAACTTATTAAGTTTTTAATCGCGATTAGTGGTAATTAGTGTAATTTAAGGTAAAAATGATATTATAAAAATATGAAAACACCATGACACTTGTCCTACTCCTATTGGATGAGTCATTTCCGACCAAGACAACCCATGGGTCAACTTGGGGACCCCATGGAGCCACTTTGGTTGGAAAATGACATTAATATATATTTATTTAATGTTAAAATTAAATTGACACAAACATGAGTTATTTTACTAAAACAATTTTTAAATGGGGTTATACAAGTCAGAGTTTTGATTATAAATAGTAATTGGAAAGCTAAAAAGATTTCCTACATCATAGTATTTTGTTTATAATTTTTAAACATTATATAAATTAAATTATTTTTGACAGAATAATGATTCAGCGATGACATCATTATTTGACGATTTAAATAAAATAGAATGATAATGTAAAATCTATGAAATAAACATGTCCAAAACTTATTGGATGGATGGATTTAGAACCCTTATCAAAATATACACGAATTATATCAATGTGGGACCTTTTTAAACCGAAAAATATTTTCAAATAAAGTAATGATTCTTTACATTCCAAAAGTGACCCTCCTCTCCTCTTATAAAAGGCCCCCACCTCTACTTCTTTTCCCACACGCCCAAGGCATTTTTCTTGGCCAACCCCTGACCATATAAACTCTCCACATTCCTATACTCATCCTAGAGGATTATCTTTGGGCATAATTCATTCAAAGGAAGCCTTTAGGCTCAAATCAAAAGGAGTTACACTTTAAAAGGTAATTCATTCTCTCATGTTCATTTGTTTTATTTTACTTCTCCAACACCCTAAACTCTTTTTATTTACTTCTTTTGTAACAACACAAGTATCTTAAATATACTAGGTTGTTTTAATAAGATTTATTCTAGCTACATTCTCACATAAGTACATAAAATGGTTAAAGAACATACGGTTTCCGTGGATGGCGAAATTCTGCCTCTCGAAACGATGATTGTTCAATACTCATTTAATACCTTCAAAAGGTGGCCATTATGATGTAAATGTTTTTATATATTATATATAATGTGTTTATTTTTTCCTTAAGCTTCTGTTTTTTTTCATTTTGGGCATAACTTTATGGTTTCCATTATGGGTAAACGCGATATCTTCATTTAAGGAAGTGCGGACTACCGCCCCCTCAAAGTGATCTGATTCGTTAATGCCATATGTGGGACGTGTAAAGGATGGATTTAAAGTTATTATATATGATGTTATACCGGAATTATAATATACCTCTATATCATTATTATTTTTTTCCATGAGATAGAAATGAAAGTAGCGTTCATGCGTACGTACGGCTTACCGTCTCCATGAACGGTGCATTTCATTTATTATCCCCAAATGTAATGTACTATTAAAAGTATATGTATATAATGGATATATATAATGAATGATACATCTAAATGATGAATATAATTCTGGAATTAAATTATACGTACCTCTCATTTAATTTTAATATCATTAATATGAGAAAGAAATGAAAGTAGCGTTCATGCGTACGTACGACTTACCATCTCCATGAACGGTGCATTTCATTTCTTACCTATAAATGATTAGGTAATATTATAAATACATGTATATTATGGATATATATGATATATATGATATCCAAATCAGGAATTTCATTCTGGATATATAGATCCTTTGACCACACGAACAACATGTAATTGTAAGAAGTCCACTTTCGACTTAAGAACCAAATATCGACAAATCAAACATTATTAACTTAAATGGTTACATAATGTCTATAACATGGAAATAAGTGATATAAAAGGAATAATTAACTCTAAAAAGGTTCTTAATCATGTATAAATTAACTCAAGTTTATTATTCAGGACGTTAAAGAATGATCGAGTCAAGTCGGACCCGAGGTAAGGGACTTCGTCTCAATCTCCTTTCATTGAGGCATATTTCGTTTTATAAACAACATTCTTTTATACGGTGTATAAACCCCTTTGAATTTACTTTTATTCAAAAGGAATCTTTTTCTACAAAGCGTTTTAGAAAACTACAAAAAGGAATGTTTCTTTTAACGTACGCGGTGAAAATGACCTTTTCCGCCACCGCGAGTATTATTTGGTATTTGGCTTCCTCAACAAGCCGTAATGTTTTTAGAATAAAATAAATACCATATACTCTTTTATGTATTTTGGTATTGAAAATGGTTTTTATAAAGGATTCTATTATGTCAATATATTTATGATATATTGTGATTGAAATGTGGAAATGTTATCATTCCTTTATATTGGTTTTATGTGTTATGATTTTATATTGGTATGTGGACATTTTAACGGGTGGTTACGTTATAAACCATATGACAGGTGGTTCCATGAATACCAAGATGGGTGGTTACGTTATAACCTCCAATGCATTGGGTATGGAAGTCGGCCGTATGGCTATTCCATTAAGTATGTATGGAAATTGGCCGTATGGATATTCCATTAAGTGATATGTGTGGGAGTCGACCGTATGGTTATTCCACTTAAGTAGGTTTATGTCCCAAGTTACCTTTATATATGTTATGTGTTCTTTATCTGGGTTTTATGGTAATCCTTTGGTTACAAAAAGGTAAGTAATGATATTTTATTTAGTGAAGAGTTTTTACTACTTCATAAAGGTGAAAATTATTGCCTTGATAAAGTATACATGGTTTACTTTTTGTTTTGATAAACTAACAGTTTTTATTCTTTGTGTTTCCCTTACTGAGTTTTTATGTTCATCCCAAGTTTTTGAAATGTTTTTCACAAGACATAGCGTGGAATAGGGTCAAGGATGGGATCAAGGGAAAGTCATGCTATCTAAAACATGAAACTAGACATGTTTCTTTTTAAGAGTTTTTATTTTATGGAAATTTAGTAGAAGAGACTACTTTGTAATCTTTTGAGATGTAATAGTTATGTCCTAATTCTCTAAAACTCTAAACCTGAAAATATTCTCAATGTGTAATCATGTAATAACTCAAGATTAAGTAAGGTTTAAGGCTGGGGCCTTATAGTTGGTATCAAAGGTCGGTTTAGATAACTTTAGAGGTTAGGGTATTCTTTAAGAATACGTGACATTACCATAATGGTTAGGATTTCAGACAGAGTCCTAGTTTTAGATAAATTTAATGAGTAAGAATATCTTAGTGATTATCTTCCTCATTAGTACAAGATGGTTTTGTTGTTATACTCACACTGACCCTTTTTGGTTTTAGTAAATGGCTGGATCTAGCAGGAACCAAGGTAACGGTGGATGTGAAGGAAACTGTGACAGTTTTCTGAGCGAGCAACTGAATGATATGTGAGTTGTAATGAAAACTCTTGTGTTCATCCTCAACCAAATATCTGGAGTTATTATTGACCACCTAAACCTTGGTGATTTCTATAAGGCATCATGTATGCGATAAACAAAGCCCTACGGAACTACAGGTAATAATCATAAAGGTAAGTGTGTTCAAAAACCTATGTGTCAAAGATGTGGAAAGAAACACCTAGGAAAATGTTTCAAAGGGACAGAAATATACTATAGATGTGGAAATGAAGGTCATAAAGCAACAACATGCCATAGAAAAAGGAAGCATCTGGTTGACTCGAGGAAAGGGAAAGAAGTTCTTTCTGAGGGATCAATTGAATGTTTTAAATGTGGTGTGCATGGTCATTATGCAAACACATGTCCTATGTAGAAGCTTCGTGAATGGGGTCACCAAGAGCGTACAAATGTTCGTTTACCACTACCTAATGCCATTCCGATTAAGGATGTAGAAACTGACAATGACCAATCAAAGGTATGTATTATTTCGTGACTATTGTTTTCCTATTTTGGAATCTTAGGATATGAATCATGATTTTGTTTGTAGGAAAGAGGTATTTCGGAATAAGTTGTAAAGGAATGGTTAATCGATCATGAAGAATGTTGAATGAGTAAGATGTCAAAATATAAGGGCTTCAAGAGTTATGGTGAAATTCTTAAGAGTATTAAGTCTATTATGATGATGGGGTTACATTAGAAGAATTTTTATATTATGTGTAACCCTGATGTTTAATATATGAAATTTTATTCAAGGAATAGTTATCTCTTCTTTTGTGGACATAGTTATAAAGAACCATTTGGGATTATATGATCCTTACTTTTGAGGTAATTATGGGTTACTATATGTTATGATTGATATGAAAGGCATGAGTTAAAATTGAGGCTAAATTATGTTATGGTTATTTTTGATGATTTTATCCCTTTTTGGGGAATGATTTAAGAATTATATAGTTTTGGAAAAAGGACAACATGCAGACCATGTGACAACCCGTCGCGTCGGACAAAGCTGCGGGAATCGAACCCACAACCAATGTGCGACTGGTATTTATCGCATACCACTGGACTACGTGAAGTACCTGGTTAGTTTGACTGATTCTTTTTAGTTATATGATTTTATGAATTAAGAGTAAGTTGATTTTGGGTTATTTAAGAAAATGATTAACCTATCATGGAGGATATGTGATTAGGTTAATTACTTTTCAATGTGAGGCTTTAGGAGCGACTGATGTTGTTTGGAGATAAATGTTACGATTTAACTTGGAAGACTATGTGAATAAATCCTTAAAATATTTGGGTTTCAATATTAGTTTGGTTTACTTTTAAGGATTTTATGGACAAATTGTTTATCTAATGGTCTTCGTTGAACTTTGGGTTTTGTTGGACAAATTTTGGAGATTAAGCATAGATTTTCTTTTTAAAGGGTTATCCTTTTCTGGATTATTTTATCTTGTACTAATCTTTTGGGTTTTGGTTTTGGTTAATGTTTAAAGACATGGGAAGTATATAGTTCTTTTTTTTGGATTAGGTTCTCCTCTAAGAAGTTGTTTATAGTACTCTTAATGCGAACAAGTCTTCCTAAATACTCACCTTTTGGAGAAAATATGAGTTTGAATATAATAAAGGTTGAGAGTCAACATGATAAGTGATTATGTTTCCTTGTGAATAAATTCCTCAATAAAAAGTAACATAAAACAAAAATGTTGTATATTAACTTTTCCTACTGGGGAATCGAATACCGTTTAACCCATCACAAGTTTGTGATTTTCTCATGGTTAACTTTCTCCTAAACATGTTTTCGATCACTCTCCATCAGAACATGACCCTATGTTTTCTCCTCCATGTCCATGTTTTCATACTTGGAATCCTGGTATGGGTTAACTCAGGTGACCTTTGTACTTATCTTTGTTTATTTTAAAGTGATTGTTTTACCGACTCTTCTTCCGATTTGGGACTTTCAAGGATGTTTCCAAGTCCAATTTTAAAATTACGAGGACACAATTCCCAAAAGGGGGGTAGGATGTACCACCCCAGGTAAATAAAGAATATGACATCTTTATATTTATCCTTATTTGTTAATCAAATATTAATATTACATTAAAGGGGATGCTATGCTCGATGGCTTACCCAATATGCAACAACGAGTTTCTTGGGAATCTTACGTTGCACTCTAATAATAAAATAATATTATTTTAAATGGTAGTTAACATGTAGCCGTTGTATTGGCAGGAATGGATATAAATAACTAAAATATGATTATATATGTTTTTAAAAGTTTTTACATTTATCCAATAAAAGATAAAGGCTTAAAATACGGAAAGAATTCAATTTTAGGCGTATATGCCCTAGTTTCCACTAAAGGTTCACTTATCGCCTTTTGATGGAAAACTGTAATTAAATATAGTTTTGATCACTCTTATACATTATTTTGGACAAAATAAAACTCTTCTTTAGAATCGGGACATTAAATTTTACTTTGTGTAAATTTTTGGTATTTTTCTGATAAAGTTCTTTTTTTAATGAATAGTGTAAAATGTTGTATTTTAATTCAAAACCTCTTATTAATCTAATTTATTTATATGATTAGATTATCTTTTGAATTTCTTTTAAAGTGAAATTTTAAAATATTTTTACCATTAAATCCAATAGTGGTCGTTGGAATTAATTTTACTTTGAAATCGGACTTAAACTAGTGTCAATCTTTTGATACATATTGTTTCATAAAAACACGCTATTTGCTCTGACAGCGGGAATTAATTATTAAATTAATTAATGTGACTTATATATTTTGAATTTTTTAAAATAGACTTCATTTTTGAATTCATAATATCAAATATATCTTAGGGTGAATTTTTGGTAATTTTCTGAAAAACATCAATTTTTGATGAATAGTGAAACCACTAAGTGGTAATTATAAAAACTGATTTTTCCTTTTAAATGAAAATTTGCCATCATTGTTTTTTGATTTTCAAAAATATGACATACATGGTTGTCATTAAGAAGTAAAATGTGCTTCAATGAGATTAAAATAATTTTTTGGTGAATAGTAACTTATTAAGTTTTTAATCGCGATTAGTGGTAATTAGTGTAATTTAAGGTAAAAATGATATTATAAAAATATGAAAACACCATGAAACTTGTCCTACTCATATTTTATGAGTCATGGACGACCAAGACAACCCATGGGTCAACTTGTTGACCCCATGGAGCAACTTTGGTTGGAAAATGACATTAATATATATTTATTTAATGTTAATATTAAATTGACACAAACATGAGTTGTTTTACTAAAACAATTTTTAAATGGGGTTATACAAGTCAGATTTTTGATTATAAATAGTAATTGGAAATATAACAAGATTTACTAAATCATAGTATTTGTTTTATAATTTTTAGACATTAAAAAATTAAATTATTTATGACATAATAATGATGCAGCAATGACATCATTATTTGACGATTTAAATAAAATAGAAAGATAATGTAAAATCTATGAACTACACATTTCCAAAACTTATTGGATTTGTGGATTTAGAACCCTTATCACCTTATCAACAAATTATATCAATTTGGGACCTTTTTAAACCGAAACACATTTTCAAATAATGTAATGTTTCTTTACTTTCCAAAAGTGCCCCTCCTCTTCTCTTATAAAAGGCCTCCACCTCTACTTCTTTTCCCACACTCCCAAAGCATTTTTCTCGGACAACCCCTGCCCATTTACTCTCTCCACATTACTCTCCTCATCCTAGTGGATTCTATTTGGGAATAATTCTTTCAAAGGAAGCCTTTAGGCTCAAATCAAAAGGAGTTACACTTTTAAAGGTAATTCATTCTCTCTTGTTCATTTGATTTATTTTGCTTCTCCAAACCCCTAAACTCTTTTTATTTACTTCTTTTGTAACAACACCAGTATCTTCAATATACTAGGATGTTGTTATAAAATTTATTCGAGCTAAACTCTCACACAACTACATCAAATGGTTAAAGAATATACAGTTTTCGTGGATGGCGAAATTCTGCCTCCCGAAATGATGATTGTTCAATACTCATTTAACACCTTCAAAAGGTGGCCATTATGATGTCAATATTTTTATATAAGATATATAATGTGTTTATGTTTTCCTTACGATTATGTTTTTTTCATTTTGTGCATACCTTTATGGTTTCTATTATGGGTAAACACGATATCTTCATTTAAGGAAGTGCAGACTACCGCCCCCTCAAAGTGATGTGATTCGTTAATGCCATATGTGGGACATGTAAAGGATGTATTTAAAGTTATTATATATGATGTTATACTGGAATTATAATATACTTATATATCATTATTATTTCTTTACATGAGGTAGAAATGAAAGTAGCGTTCATGCGTACGTACGGCTTACCGTCTCCATGAACGGTGCATTTCATTTCTTATCCCCAAATGTAATGTACTATTAAAAGTATATGTATATAATGGATATATATAATTAATGATACATAAAAATGATGAATATAATTCTGGAATTAAAATATACATACCTCTCATTTAATTTTAATATCATAAATATGAGAACGAAATGAAAGTAGCGTTCATGCGTAAGTACGGCTTACCGTCTCCATGAACGGTGCATTCCATTTCTTACCTCTAAATGATTATGTAATATTATCAATACATGTATATTCTAGATATATATGATATATATGATATCCAAATCAGGAATGTCATTCTGGATATAAAGAACCTTTGACAACACAAACAACATGTAATTGTAAGAATTCCACTTTCGACTTAAGAACCAAATATCGACAAAACAAACATTATTAACTTAAATGGTTACATAATGTTTATAACATGGAAATAAGTGATATAAAAGTAATAATGAACTCTAAAAAGGTTCTTAATCAAGTAGAAATTAACTCACGTTTATTATTCAGGACATTAAAGAATGATCGAGTCAAGTCGGACCCGAGGTAAGGGACTTCGTCTCAAGGTCCTTTCATTGAGGAATATTTCATTTTATACACAACTTTCTTTTATACGGTGTATAAACCCCTTTGTATTTACTTTTATACAAAAGGAATATTTTTCTACGAAGCGTTTTACAAAACGACAAAAAGGAATGTTTCTTTTAATGTACGCGGCGAAAACGACCTTTTCCGCCACCGCGAGTATTATTTGGTCTTTGGCTTCCTCAACAAGCCGTAATGTTTTTAGAATAAAATAAATACCATATACACTTTTATGTATTTTGGTATTGAAAATGGTTTTTATCAAGGATTCTATTATGTCAATATATTTATGATATATTGTGATTGAAATGTGGAAATGTTATCATTACTTTATATTGGTTTTATGTTTTATGATTTTATATTGGTACTTGGACATTTTAACAGGTGGTTACATTATAAACCATATGACGGGTGGTGCCGTGAATACTAGGATGGGTGGTTACGTTATAACCTCCAATGCATTGGGTATGGAAGTCGTCCGTATGGCTATTCCATTAAGTATGTATGGAAATTGGTCGTATGGCTATTCCATAAAGTGATATGTGTGGGAGTCGACCGTATGGTTATTCCACTTAAGTATGTTTATGTCCCAAGTTACCTTTATATATGTTATGTGTTCTTTATATGGGTTTTATGGTAATCCTTTGGTTACAAAAAGGTAAGTAATGATATTTTATTCAGTGAAGAGTTTTTAATACTTCATAAAGGTGAAAAGTATTACCTTCATAAAGTATACATGGTTTACTTTTTGTTTTGATAAACTAACAGTTTTTATTCCTTGTGTATCCCTTACTGAGTTTTTATGCTCATCCCATGTTTTTGAAATGTTTTTCACAGGACTTAGCATGGAATAGGGTCAAGGATGGGGTCAAGGTAAAGTCATGCTATCTAAAACATGAAACTGGACATGTTTCTTTTTAATAGCTTTTATTTTATGGAAATTTAGTAGAAGAGACTACTTTGTAATCTTTTGAGATGTAATAGTGATGTCCTAATTCTCTAAAACTCTAAACCTTAAAAGATCCTTAATGTGTAATCTTGTAATAACTCAATATTAATTAAGGTTTAAGGCTGGGGCCTTATAAGAAACATAATTCCATATCATATTCAAGGGCTTCTCAGCTTTGAGATATCACAGTCGATTCAGGGGTGATCAAGCATCCATGAGGATAGTACCACCAGGGCTATACCGTGGAGATGGAATTTCAACTAATTTCATATTTTCAGTTGTATATTAAAATAATTTTTCCCATAAAAAATAATTCTTTTCCTAAAATAAAAAGGACATCCATAAAATAATATATGAATGAAGAAAATCACATCTTTATGATCGACAAAATCTCGCCACTACTCAAAAGATAAAGGTTAAATCCCTTAAGCAACGTCGTGATCTATCATTTCCATCACTAATCTTTTGGTGGGGATTGAATTGTTAGTTTTTTATATGATCATGTCCATGATATATATTCATTGTTTATCAATATTGATCTCAAATTGAATTTGCAATCAATCTATGATATATCCTTTTCCTAGAATACACAACCCTTCACATAAAATTTTCGACGTAGTTTAACCAATTCAAAACATATTACTCCATTATTGAACCATATATAATCATACATATTAATAATACATTTTATCACACAATGATGATGATCAAGAAACTTTATATCTTATGGGATTTTCAATTCCTATACACATTAATGGTGGATGGGAGAATGGAACAAGATTCTATTCTTAGTTATGGTGACTAGACCACCAAGGTGTAGTAATAGTTGGTGAAGATAGTGTAACCCTCTTTAAAATTTTAGTTAAACTACATCTTGCATGATGCCTCTTCAATGATCTAAGGGCCTCAACCACCTCACCCTCTGATTATTATGACTCAACCACAGAAGTAGATGAGGTACCTTCTAAATCATAGGATTATTTCGTGATGTTACACTTTAGTCCAACCCAGGGAATATAATTATTTATAACCCCTTAAATTTTTGATTCTATCTATAAATTAGCATAATATATATTCAATATGCTTCTTCACAAGACACATATAGATTGATCAATACCCTTGTCTTATCCACAACTATCATCAATTAGAGCTGTCAGACCACCATCATATGCTATTCTAGTCTAACTTTCACTAGAGTGGATATAAAAATATTTACAAGAATTTAATTTTTCATGAAAATCATTAAGTAGCATAGGCCTGTAATATTATTTCAATGTCAATGATAGTTTCCAAAACACCATCCCAATAAACCTGCATATATGACCTCAGCTCTACAGTGGTCATATCATCATCGACAACACTTCTTGTAGGAGGATTCTAGTAAGTAATGATATAAAACTACACAGACTTTCATAAAATCGTCTGAATGTAAATTGGGGTCAATGATAACGTAGAAATACCAAGGATATCCTGAAAAAATGGACGTAATGCACTTGAAAGGACATGGATCCCACTCTACACAGCATATGTTCTGAAAGGAGTCATGATCCATCCCCTTAAAACATGTAACAATATTGTTATTATGAAAGGCTCCATTCATCCATGGATATGTAATAATCTACCATATATCATTTCTAGATTTGTGGTGTTCTATCCAACTATTTTCCCCTCAGCCAACATTTCCTCCATGACAAAATGTATTGGCCCTCTACCAACTTTGTAATATTGGATAGGGAACAAATACACATTAAGATTTATGGACAAGGATCTTGAATGACCTGTATTAGAAGGAATCATGGAGTTAATTTCATACCCTAAATTTTGAAAAATACTTTTTATAATGTCATTCATAATATTTCTGGAAGACCTCTTTTTGCCATGATGGTAGTGGATTTGGGATGCTTACAACAGATCACAGGACTAAGACAGAGTCTTGTTACCATCAATACATGTTTTCAGCATAGGGATGAATTAAACATATATATCTCCAAGGATTATAGACCCATAGATCATTTAGATTTCCCAAAAATTGAAACCTACTTATTCCTGTATCAAATAGAATGAATTCCTCTGTGGGCTCCACAATCTTTGAAATTCTGGCACAAATTCATCATTTTTATATACAACGGATTTCATATCCATACTACCTCAAAAAATTTATCACCTTTTAGATAATCATTTAACAGTACAAATGTTTTGTTCACACATAGTATGAACACATCCTTGAAGTATTAACACCACCTCCTAGATGAAAGTCCCAACATTTCTTTCATTCTATCGATTTTTTTTTTTACTCCAAAAGGGAAGAGTAACTATGTGACTTTAGTTAAGGTGAGTGTAGTTTCAGATTTGGATCACATGGTCTAGGATGGGTAATATATGTTGTGTATTCTGTACCAGAATAAATATATTTTCCACAGAAGAAATATTTCCATAAGAAATGTTATTGTAGTCTTGAAACGAATGGACTAGGAGAATGTTCATTGGTTCTCGAGTAAGGACTTGTCATGGATGTCCTTAATGACAAAGCGATATATAATTACATTTCCTAAAATTTTGATGACATTTTTTCAGATACTCTACCAGACTAGGACGTTTGCTGTCATAAATGTTATAATAATCATGCCCTATGATTATAATAATATATTCTGTGTGCTTTCTAGAAAATTCATCTATTCTACTGATACTTTTGGGAGCCATTATACCTGAAAATAAATATTAACATAAATTTATAGTATGTTATTTTTGAGAAAATTCCCAAAAAATAATAATAAATAAAATTTTATAAAGAAATTAAGGTCCAAAAGTTAGTCCATAAACATGTAGCACGCAAATAAAATACATAAATAATATGAATGCTCGAATTATTCAGTAATAGCTTCTGAGTGAAACTATTTTCATGTGGGGGAACAAAATTTTGAATCTGGGGATATTTTTATATAAAATGAATCCCCTGTAAATAGGTGAGGTATCCGACCTGAACACTTACCATTTGAGAAAATAAAAATGACATGTGTGACCATTTCACCTTTTCCATACCTCTAACCTCTGTACTCAACCCTCCATTTATTCAGATAAAATCCCAAGGGGGTTATTTTGTTAAATAACTATTTCATCACATGAATGAAAAAGTAATAATATGAAATTACTTATAATTATAAAAGAATGTAGAGTGAAAATTATTTGATTTATAATTTCTCAAAATGTTGTTCAAACAAGGTAACAAAAATCACCCACATCGTAGAAGATCATATGTGCGGCTGTACTTGTGTGACTAGTATCATTCACCTTAGGTGACTTATTTCCCTATAAATAGACCCGTGGGGACTTTATTTATGTGGGAAAATTTCACTGAAGGTTAATTAATGATCTTATTGACCTAGTTCTTCTCCCTAGTCATCCCAAACGTCCTAAGAAATTTCATAACACCTTAGGAGAAGGAATTAATGGAGGATAATGAGACTTATGTCCATTCAGTGTCACTAATAAGTTAGATTTCCCTAACTAGTTCACACAAATCCCTAATTTATGAACACTTTCCTGATCTACCTTAATCAAAAATGAATTTACACACCTCACTTCATGGAATCCCTATGAATACTAATAAAGGCCGGAGCCATGTATCCCCCAAGTGTAGTCATATTAGATGTTCATAAAATAGGGAGAAACCAATTCACCCAAGATTAATTTTGTGGTGAACCCATGTTTGGTAAACTATATGTGGTCCCCTTTATGGTTGCCTAATCCTTTTTAGCCTTCTTGAGCCTTTAATGAAACCTCTATCAATACATTTCATAGTAGATAATATCCATCATTGGATCCCTTATCTAAATGGGATAATTTTTAAACATACCCAAAGATCTCATAATTCAAAAAACATTACAGAAATACACATTAGTTTTCTCACAGTTTGTATTGTATTTATACTATCATAGGTTTACCACACTTTTCCAACTAAAGGTTTAGTATCCTAGGGACATTTTGTGGTTTGAATATCTATTGTAACATGACTCCATAATAAAGAAACACTATTGAGGTGTTCCCAGTCATAGATCACAAAAATATGACTATGTCCCCCCTTCTTGTAACTATGACCAGAGACTTCGGTTCCCTATTGGATTGATAGGAATCATGATTTCTTTTCCCATTGACATTGGATAATTTCCCCTCATCTCCCAAGTTCAATCATAGTGAAACCAACCTACTGTAATTGTTTTTCCTTTCATATAGGATGGTGTAGGTTTTCCCTTATATACATAGTTGACCTTAATTTTTCCCTTACATTAAACCCATATTTTATGAGAATTGGAGCGAGGGAACTACCATAGACATCACCTTTTCTATCATAGCCACTAACTCTTCCACCGTAGTCCGGGCCACATCCACTAGTGATGGAAGAAAAGTGTGTGTGGTTTGTTGAACCTCTCAAATCCTCTTGTTTCTCACAATGAGTATAATTAATGCAGGATTAGAGTTTGGTAATTATCACAACATAACTGTGATATGTAGGAGTCATTCATAATGCCCAATGTCCAAAAAATATTATCCAGGAAATGGGAAATCATACATTGATAATCTAGGTATCCACTTCATTAGTAATCCCCAATACTAATTCCCATAATCTGGGCATCCTCCATAGGTTTATGACCTAAATTAATCCCAATAAACCTCTCAGAGTTAAGAAATCTCTCATGGACCATGTCAAAAGGGAATCCTCTGGAGGAGTATTCCCCAACCAATTTTTTTAATTGCTCCATACTCCCCTGTAAGACATGTCGAACTATACGGGCTTTGAATCCAATCCCAACATGATATGTAGGAAACCTCCTTAAGGTTCAGACCCAACATTCCAAATCAACCATGTTCTATTTTGGTCATATCCTCAGTAGGTTCTAATTGACCAAGGAAATTCATACCCCTTCCATGTCCCTTGGGATGTTTCAACATATGTACGACACAAAATATTGACTAGGAACCATCAGACAAGATGTCCTTACCACATGAAATTAAATTGTACAGATGAGTCCTTTTCACACGACCATAAAATGTATGATGTGCCCCATTAAGTAGGACCAAACTATGTGGGTTTTCATTAATTTCACAATGATATATAGGGATCTCATTTATGAATTCAATCCTAATATCAAAACTACTTTCATATCCTGGTGTAAGGATAAACTCTAGAGTAACCTTTTTCTATGTGGATGACCATAAAATACATAGTAAAATCATGTCTCCCTAGATGATGATAACATCAAAAGTGACATTAAACATACTAGGATGATCATAAACTCTACAATTTACTACTATGTGGCTTATAAAGTAACATTTTAATGATAATGAGAAAATAGTCTCTATCTATTATATAAGAGGATACCATTTATAGAAAACCTCAAATTCATATAGATGTCTCCATTAATGAAAGAACCATGAATAGATACAGATGATTCTGAATTCCAAACATTATAATAGATTCTTTTTCTATTGATATAACTCTTATAAAACATTTTAATTAATAAAGGATTCATGAAAAAAGCTTAAATGTATAAGAGATTCCTAGAGTATGTAAGAATTCACCCCTAAATGGTGTGATGAGCCTGATCTCCCATCCTCTCGACCAAAGCGAGTTCCTATGTATCACAGGTCAACAAACCAAGAAAACACATGCGTTTTGAAAAAATTTCCATTTTGATATAGAATTGTTATATGTTTCTAATTCTATAAATTAATCTATTGGAAAAAGTTCAAAAATAATTATTCCTAACAAAAACCCAGGTTCGGAGGAAAACAACATGTGAAAAAAAATTCATAATTATGATTATTATTATTCATAACCATCACTCTGAAATCATGGTGAAAATTATAATAGTGTATCAATAATATTATTAATATTATATTTTTTTTCATGAAATAACCTCGCACTTGTAACAAAAGCTATTAATGGAAATTGGAATTATGAGTATCACCAGAAAAACATAGTATAGTGTGCAATGAATAATATTATATGTGTTTCTTGTAGCACAAGAATAACCTAAGTTTTCATGAAATGATAACCAAAAATATTTCTTTCATATAAAATAATCTATATTTAGTTTTGTGTGAAATAATAAATATTGAAGATATTAAACTAATTAGAAAATTATAATTTCAAAAAATCATTAGATGTTACATTATAAACCCCTCCAGAGGAATTACACCTTATATTTTTTTTAATTTTATTAGTGGATAAATACATGAATTAATATTCCATTGATACACACATTGTAAAATTAAATAAATAAACATCCTTAAAAAGATGAATGTTGTAATCATAAAGGTTAATGAAAGTAACCCTTGACTAGGTTTCCACCTATTTGAAGATCAGTTGGTAGTGAAAAATGGAATTTGATGGGAAATATATCCATCATGTTTTTATTGAGAGTGATGGTGAACATGGTCACGATATTGTTAATGATCACAAATTAATTAATCAAAGAGGTTTTGTCAATTTCATTGATATAACCAAAAATGATGAAAATTGGACAAAATTTTAAGTCAATACCCTTTTATATATAATGATTAAATCCAAAATGATGAATAATTACTTCATTTCATTATATTTCATAGGAACAATATCACCCTAAAATTCATAATTCATATCTCACATGAAAATTGAAGGTGAATTTTGTATGCCTGAAGCACTAATGGATCATACAATCTATAAGTAGAACTATAATTCATTACATATTTTCTTTGTTATTATGTCATCAAAATGGATTGAATAGTTTATCCATTTAAAATAATTCCTCGTATGGAGTAAATATAACTTAGTCTATATAAACTCATGTGAATCATAACATAAACCAATCTATAATTTGTAATCCATATATCACAAAAAAATGGATAAAATCCAAAACATTATAAACAATGTCACTAAAATTCTAAATATCAATTCATTATTGATCCGCCGTATATCAGATTTTATATCTTGTGTTTCATAATACAAACATGTGAATACCATCATCATTTATTTTATTAATATTGGTTAATATGATGAATTATGAAAAATCATTTGGAAAAACATGCATCCCTCGTTCCAAATATTAGTGAATATATTATATAAAATAAAGAAGTTGTAAACTTACTACATGATAAAATAAATCACTTTACATGGAATATATAATCAGTTAAAGGATATGGAGTAATATTTAGTTTACTATATCCAAATTAATCATCTCTTTATCAATGTGAAAATGAAATTTATCAAATCTAGGAAAAAAATTTGGGTTAAATACCCTAAATAAAAATATCACACTTCCATACATCACTTTTATAGGTTACCATAACTGTTTCATATATATCATCAAGTCCGAAATGAAGAACACATTTTTTATAAGTTTTATAACTTATTTATTCAATTCATATACATATACACTACAAACATTCAATATCCTTATTAATCCATTACATAGGATTAATCATGTTATTCAATAATACCTCATTCCTATTATATGAAAAATGAACAATGTGTTAAGGATCCACAACCATATTTTAATCATACATATTATTTTCAATGTAACAATCCTCTTATAACCTCCAATACATTTCACATATCATTAGAGATCTTTTTAACTTCAGTATTCTAACAAATACTCATGTTGTATTCATATTTAAAATCCAGATATTTCAAATTAGAACATCCATTATCAAAATGAACATAATATATATATCTAAAACATTAAATGTTATCCCAGTTCCTTCTCATTCCCCATATTATCTAGGAAAATAAATAATAGTGCGATTACAACTCATCATTGTAGGAAACTACATAATAATGAATATGTACTTGTATCATGTCAAAATAATGACACCATTTATTACTATGAAATCATAGTATTATACATGGAGACATACTTATCAATATCCACTATAATATCCAATGTGATCTCACAAAACTTCTCTCGTCATAGTTATCATATGATGACTATCCAATTCCTTTGATGAACAATATAGTTACATAGGCCTAAAATAGAAGGATATTTCCTCATTTTAGATCAATATTGACCATAATATTATTTATTCCTTTGAAACTGGGGAAAAGTTCTTATAATTAATGAATTATCTACAACATCTCCCTTAAATACCATACCCTTTTGTAATCCAATATAAAACCATTCTACATAAACTATAGAAATGAAACATAAAAAAGGAAGTGCGTAGATACTATGTGAGGGTAAAGAAAATAAATTCATGTAAAAAACATAGGAATAAACTTATTACAAAATGATTATATAATTTTATGATCATACAATGCATATCAATGATCATAATCATGAGTCGTGCCATAATGACTGCTAGTTCATAATACAAGAATCATAAGAGAATAAAATAGTATACGTTTTGATAACATATCATTGTCAAAATAAATATATTTTTTTAATACACAACATCTTATAATATAGTGAATATGTTTTAAAATAATAATATTAACTCATTGTGTTATTTAAAGGAAATCATTCCCTTTCAAAAACTTATAGTGTAGAAATCAGATCGACACATAACATTTTGAAGATGTAGTATGTTTTAATTGATACCTTTTTAACTTGTAATCTTGTACAAAAATAATGATATTTACATTAATATGGGTGCACACATTACACTTTTAAGACGTTATAAAGTTTACTTATAACATAGTTGACATGTAACAAGGTCCACACCTCAAAATATGGTCATGATACCTGGTCAAGAAATAACATTGTGTACATATAACATGGTTCAATATGAACATTATTATCATGTAATAAGGATTAAAAATTGGAGTTTATACATCCCCGGTGTGATTCATAACCATCCCCAATGGAATCCATTGCGTCACAATGGACTAGGGTACACATTTATCTCATAGTTGATCAATCCCATCAACTTCTTCCCATTATTATCTCATGAGATATAAATCATTAACCAATGCATTGGAGGGTGATATACCTCCCATGAATCATAAAATGAAATTATAAAAAAAATATGAGAGAGGATAAAAAACAATCATCATATCATGAAACATAAAAATAAATATGTTTCATGAACAATATATAACAACCATACAATTGAATTGGGTATTATAAAAATTCTATCGTATTATCACCCATGAAAAATAGATAGTATTCTTAGTAATTTTTTCTTATAATTACCAATTAATGGAAGTGGACTTCACAATATTTTTTACATGTTATAACCCATGAACGTGAAATGGTTTTCATAAACATATTTTGAGTTTAACCATATTACATTCAAATAAATAATAGTATTAGGGTCCTTGGATCAAATACATAGTAAATTATAAACTATATCAACAAACCTCACCATAGATGGATAATTATATTGAATTATAACTTTGAATATTTATATTTGATAACATCCTTAACTTTATGATAATATTAATAAATTATTTTCATGAAATATTATTTTTTATAAAGAATTATCTAAAGTATCATTTAAATAATAATTTGAAAACATTTTTTTATGAATGAATATTTAAAAAAAAAAGATATATAAATTCTTATTTTCTTATAAACACTCTCTTAATCATCATAAGTACCAACGAGTAGAAATATGGTCGAAATAATTGAATAAATAAAGGATAACCACAATAAAATAAAATAAAATATATTATATGAGATATGAATCACAATATTTCATCAATTTAATCAAAATCGTAATAATTCCTGATAAAAGTTTGAGAAGTGTGATGTTAAAAGACTACTTGTTCAAGGTTTCAATGAGCTAATGCTGCTGAGTGTTGTTAAGTAGTGAGGGGTGATTTTTTTATAGTATATGAGTGGTGTCATTCTTGTAAATATAAAAAGGTAAACACTATTAACATGTTCCCAATATGTCATGTTCTTCCAATTATGGAACATATTCAATCCAATAGATGATATGACTGAAATTTGGCCATTAAATAGTTTTTTACATCTTTATAGGTTATTTGGCACCTGATTATAAGTTTCAACCAATGAGAATACTCATTGTTACATTAATGACTGTAATCATTTTTTATTAATTTCATTAATATTTTGTGTTGGGAAGTATATCTACATTGTTAGTCACTATACATAATTCTTATTCCAAATATATAATCCATTTTTCAAAATTATAATCAATGAAAAGTAAAAGACTAAATTAAAATTATTCATGAAAACATATTTTGTAATTATATTTTTAAAAATAAAACGTTTAAAATTTTAAAATGTGTTCATATAGAATTTCAATGTGAAATTGAATTAAATGATATAAATTATATTGATTAATTTTTATTTTAAACAATAATACTTAATAATATATTTAAAATATAACATAACTATATAAATAAGTTTGATGATAAATAATTATTTAATAATAATTTTTTGTTTTTAACCGTTCATCAGAAAATTAAACTTATCATAAAATTTACAAAAGTTTACCCATTGTAAATTTTCATATTAATCATTCAAAAATATTGATTATTTTGTAAAAAATAAATTATAACCCTTTAGAAAATAATATTTTAAATATGTGTTGTATATAAAGGTGGTAAGATTAAATTTTTGTGAAAAATATATATTTTTATGCAAAAATTTATATTTATTCTTATCACTTTTCTACAAAACAAAAAACATGAATGTGAATTAGTTTATTGGATATTACATATATATATATTTATTTAAAATAATTTAATAATATTTATTTAACTAATTTAATATGCAAACGTGTTCCTGATATAGATTTCTAGTAAAATATTTATAATATTTTCAATGGGTTTTATATTTATTTTTATTTTACTGGGCACCAAATAATTATTCTTTGATATATAGGTAAGAAATATTTTCATAATATTATATATTATTTTTAACAATCTCTATTCCATTTTCGATGGGACCCATATAATGATATATAAAAATAAAATAAATTTTACTTTTTAGTTTTGCAAAACATGGTCTTTCACGTGACAGAAGAGGTCAAAGGAACTAAACATTTTATGTAAGATAATCCCAGAATAATGTTTCATTTACCAAAAGATAATCTATGTGTTATTTTTAGCACATGATTAACATATTTTTGTGTGTTACTAAAATGAAACATAGTTTTTTCATATAACACACACCATATTAACTTTTGTGTGAAATTCAAAATATCAATAAGGTCAAATAAAAACAAAACAACATATTATCTCAAAATCTCACAGTTTTACTATTACAACCCTTAATCAATATACAATATAAGTGGGATGAAATATATGTAGGTTTCATCATTAGTTTTCTATGTTCTCCTAGTAGGAATGATTTTATGGGTGTGATCACTGATCCACACACATAATCTGTGAATTTAATCAATATCATAGTGATAATTAATGTGGTCCTTTTTAGGGAATTATATGTCAGAGATGTTGTGTGGATTTATAGTGTTTCCACTACAGTGGGTTATTAAAGGGACCCATGTATTACATATAAATATTATAAATATTTTTAATATGAAATGATTACCAATTTGAAATTAATAATGAAATGTCCTCTAAAAATATACGGACAGACTGTGACAGATAACGATGTAATGGATGATATAATCTGGTACTCTGTGATTGTTTTCAGTCATTCTAGGGAACATCATTTTCATCGAGTGGTATTTTACAAAAATAATATTTAAAAATAATTATTTTATATGTATCCTTTTGTTTATTTGTATGGGACACCATGTTAATCTCCCTTATGATCGAAATGGTTAGGACAAAATACCATGGCTTGACAATGTACTTTTCCTAAAAATGGTGAAAATTTGATATTGATCTAGAAGATAATGATTAAAAAAAATCATCAAAGATATTTTTATGATCATTATCTATTGATTGTAATTTTTGTGGTTTGTGATTGGGTTTTAAATATTATAAAAACTATCATGGGACACCATTAGTATTAGGACCCAACCATGAACATTACATAATCTTGAATTATGTTAATAATTCACGTTGAGGATATTTTTAGGTTTATAGTTTTATAGAATTTGGCAATTACTATTACATCACTTCTCAAATATTAAAAACTAGACAATTTCACTTAGTATCCATTTTTTTATGTAATAAAAACTCTTAAAAACTATATTTATTTTGTAGATATAAATCTTCTTGAATTCTTCTATTCTCATACCCTTCCTTATACCCTATGGAAAACATTTCAATGACTTGGGATGAGCATAAAAATCTTAGTAAGGTGTATAAAATAATAAAGGAAAACATTTTTATGTCAATAAATAAAAAAAAATATCTTTAACATACCCCATTAAATCATAATATTTATGAATAACACATAGAAATAGAAAATCAATAAGGTAACATAGGACATCGATATCATATCTACATTGTGTGTTTCACATATACTTAGGTAGTTATGTTGGAATACCCATCACAGTATATTCCATAAATCTATATGGAAAAACATTAATATTAACCTCTGTAACATTATCGAATCCATTGGAGAGCTATCTCAAGCTCACACAAACTAGGTTTTTTACAGAACCATCTGTATACGTAAACAATTCCCAAGAACTGTATCATAATCATAACACATAACACAATTGTAAATAAAAATTAATCATTTCCACATTCCAGTAACAATATATCATTTCAATATATTGACATAATAAATCCATTTTCAATAACATTCTTAATACCAAAAAGAGTATATGATACTTATTTTCCGTTTAAAATCTTTTTGACATGTTAAGGAATCAAAATATCAAATAATTCTTGTGGCGGCGGATAAGTCATTGTCACCTCATATGAAAAAATGAAACATTCCCTTTTTCATTTAGAAAAAATCTTCATATATAAAATATTCCAACTAAATGGAATTAAAATTCTTAGAGTTTTATACATTATAAAATAGAAATTTGTGTATTAATGAATTTATGCCTCAATGAAAAGACATTGAGATGAAGTCCCTTACATCGTATCTGATTTTACGCATTCAGTATTTAATATCCTAAATAAATAATAATGATAATTTAAAACTTATTTAGAACCATTATATAGTTTATTATTTATTTTATATAACTTATTACCACCTTATAAACAATACATAATCATTTAAGTTAATAATAGTTGTTTTGTGTATATTTCATACTTGATTCAAAAATGATCTTCTTATAATTACATGTTTTCCATGTGGTCAAAATTACATTATATCCAAAATGATATTAATGATTTATATGTCAAATTTATATATATATCCAGTATATATATGTATTTATAATAGTACGTATCATTTGGAGGTAAGAAATTAAATACATCATTCATGGGGATGGTAAGTCTTACGTACGGAAAACTGCCTACATTCATTTCTATTTAAAATTTAATAGAATGAAGACCTAATGCTATATAGGTAAATTATAATTCTAGTATAATATCATATATAAGTTAATTTACTCCATACATTTACGTTATATGTATGGTATGAATGAGTCATATCACTTTGAGGGGGAGGTTGTATGCACTTCCTCAAATGAAATTATCTTATTTACCTATTTTGGAAACCATAACGGTATGATATCAATGAAAAATAAATCAGAATAGACACAATATAAATATAATATATATTTTATATAAATACAGTTCCATCATAATGGCCACTATGATAGGCGGTAGGAAATAATTGAACAATCATCATTTCATGGGCCAGTAGTTCGCCATCCACAAAAATAGTATGTTTGTATCCATTAGATAGAGGTGTATGGATGTGATGTTATAATCATCCAAATAAAAACATACTATTATATTTAAGATGATGATTTTATTATAAAATAATGGAATAAATATTGTGTATGGGTATGGAGATGGAGAATAAAATAAAATAAAATTAGAGAAAATGTTACCTTTAAATAGGGTAACTCCCTTTGGATTGAACAAAAAGGATACCTCGAATTTTCTTCTGCCTAGGAGAAGGAATATAGGAGGAATTGAGGGATGTAAGGAGATTCTTGGACTATATTTATGATGAGACAATGGGTATGAGAGTTTTGAGTAATGGGTTAGATGTGGTGTCCTTTTATAAGAGAGGGGACAAACTCTTTTATGAATGATTGAAAGTATTATTTTACTATAAAATTATTTTTTGTTTCAAAATGACAAAAACATAATTTTTTATAAGATAAGGTGTATGTAATTCTAAATAAAATCATCCAATAATAATTGAACAGGTTTTGGATATTTTTTAATCAATATCATTTTTATTTAACCCTTTTTGACATTTACTGTATTATCAAGTATTTAACACTTTAGAAAACAAAATAGTTACCAAAATAAGACAAATATCCTATTAAACAGTCAATAATAATTTTTAATACTTATTATAACTACTTGGATGAAACATATATATATTTTTTTGGAATTTTATATTATTTACTAAAATATTTTAAATCTTAAAATCTTAATTATGACAATTTTGTACAGTATTCATATCATGACTTTGTAAAAAATCGAAACCAAATTTATTAATTATAAAAAACTTCATTAATTATAATATATAATGTCAACCAAATTGATATATTTCTCATATGGCATCAAAAGATTCAATATATATTTATTTTAATATTTATAATATCATTGATTAGAATCCTTTATTAATGAAACAATTACTGTATCACCATTGTGTCATTATTAAAGTCAATTATTTAATGCCTAAAAATACTAAATAAAATACCATGATTTATTAAATATTTTTAGATTTCTACTTAATATTTATAGTCAAACATATTACTTATATAACATCATATAAACATTGGTTAACTAAAATATGTATGTTTATGTTACATTTTCATTAACATTAAATTAATTTATATAAATGTCATTTTAACATACATGTGGCTCCATGGGGTCCCAAAAATGACACATAGATGCCCATGTATGTATATGTATCATCCAATATGATTAGCACATGTGTTAGGATAATTTAATATTATTATAATATTATTTTTTTATCCTTATTTACAAGATTTACCCTTTAATATTGGGATAAAAAATATTTACTGAAATTAATATTCATATTTTTAAAAATAATAGATACATATTTACAAAATTTGGACCTATTGATTCAAAATATGTAATAAATTTTTTAAAATTAAAAACACATAAGTTTCAGAAATTAATTTAAAAATAATTCCCATTGTCAAAACAAAAAAAAAGTGTGTTGTTATCAAATAATAATTATCAAAAGATTGACACTTTGAATGTCCAATTTCCAAGAGAAATTATATACAATGACCAAAATTGGATTAAATGAAAAAATATTATATAATTACACTTCATAAATAATTAAAAGTATAATATATCCATACAAAAAAATTAGATTAATAGGTAGTTTTGAATAAAAATGCAGTATATTTCACTATTCATTAAAAATGAACTTTATCATAAAAATACTAAAATATCATCGAATGTGAATTATGATTTCCTTATTCTAAATAATAATTTTATTTTGACATATAAAACATATATAAGATCAAAAAATATATTTAAAAATGGTACTCCATGAAAAGGCAATAAATCGACCTTTTAATGAATAATATATTGTTTGTGCCTAAAATTTGATTGATTCAAATTTTAAGACTCTAACTTTTATATGATATATGAAAAAAAATTACAAACATGTGTAATAATATTGTAGTTTTTTATGTTCATTCCTGCCAATACAATGGCTAAGTGTGTCACGACCCATCCTCATGGCTCGTGTCGTGACTACCCCAAGCCCGCCTTCCATAGGCTAGGGGCTAGCGACGAGCACCAAAGGTGTAAATCCCTATACTGGGAAGGCATAACCATTATAAAAGTAATCAAACTCAGCATAATATGCTACTAAAATAAGCACTATATAAAACTGTATACAAAACCAAGTGCTGAAAGGAAAGGGGCTAGAAATACAAGCCCAACAGTATATATAGTAAAATTGAAAAGTTAGTCCAACTGAAGTAAAATAAAACAGCAACTACTGAGTTGTCATTTGGGAATCCCACCTGAAAGGAGGGTACAGATGGCCTCCTAAGCACCTCAGGTCTATATGTTTGCTCCGTGTACGTCCTGCCAAGTGGCCCACCTCTAGGTACCATCCTGCTCTACAAGTCTCATCCTCGAATAATGTTGTCTGTTGTTTGCATCCAACACAACGTATCGTAGGCGTAGCCCATGCAGTGGTGAGTATACAATACATAGTAGGGACCCCAAGACCCTAAAGGTCTCCCAGAATCCATGAAGCATAAAGAACAGAAGAAGGATAGGATCACAAAGTATCAACCAACTCTACATAGGTATATGCCCATGCATATATCTAATTTATCTTTCATAGTTCAGCTTCAACACTCAAGCCCAAGCACAACCCAATCCACACAAGAATGTATGTCAATCACATCGATGATAATGTTTGAATTTCAAGACTCATCTCACACAGATTTTCCACAATAGTAGAGAGATATAGGTGATCAGATGTAGCCACTGGATCATCCAAGTTGTCGGACCGACACATGATACAAGACCAGCTAAGCTGTCAGACCCACACAAGATATAAGACCAGCTATATCGATACTAATATAGATGATTATATGTAGTAACTAATTCATCAACGCTATCAGACCCACACTTGATAAAAGACCAGTTAAGTTGTAAGACCCACACAGGATACAAGACCAGCTACTAAGTTGGACCCACACAGGATACAAGTACAATGGTCAAACTGCTGGACTGACATAGGATACATGAACAATAGTCATCACCATCGAACCCTCGGAGGATCCCTGTACAGTAGTCATCGCTGTTGAACCCATGGATGATTCTACTACAGTAGTCGTCGCAATCACAGCCAGCTCTAGGGTTCCTGAACACAACACGCTCGATTCCAGAAGGGTATGCTCCTCAAGCTATGAGGTAGATACATCAACTATCATTAAGTCTTATTTTTATGTACCCCGAAGTTCCGTCTCATCAAAAGTAACCCAACGTGACAGACATCACGTCAATCGGATGCCCGGTCTGAGAGTTATGGGCCTTTCTATTGCAAGGGCCCAGTTGGAATTATGCTATTTCCAAACCCGACTGTTTTTTAAATTTGACTGAATATCACATAGAGTACCTCAAAAGGACCCCCTCATCGCAAGGCTCCATGTGCCGCATATGGAACGTCGATCAGACGCACAGTCAAGAAGTTATTTGCATTTAAGCGAAATGGGCCCGACCCGTCAAACCTGGTGGGTTGGAGGGTCGGCCTGTCCTGGCTCAGCGGGGCATGGCCCAGACAGCACCTGGCTACGGCTCAGCCATCTGGCCAAGCGGAGGGGGGGGGGGGGTTCTTCGTAATGGTGGCTCCAAGGGGAATTGCCCCTCCTACCCGGATGGTCGAAGCCAGCCGGATTTTCTGGCGCGAGCAGCCCGCAAGGGCGGGCCAATGTTCTCCCACGTGGCACCTTCGGATGTCGTAGCCTGCTTTAACCTGGTCGGTTCACCGCCGAAGTTTCCAGTGGAGCAGGGGTCGTAGTTCTCCACAGTGTGGCGCCAAAGGGGTGTCGCGGTTCTCCAGCCGTCCTGGCTAAATCCATCCCCTTCTTCATTGGCCAAGCAACCCTGTTGCAGGACGCGGTCTCCTACGCCTGTGCATCACCTTGTGCAGCGGTACTCTAGCGGGCTAGCGCGTGGCCGCCGTTGCCGCCTCTGCCTTCGGTCGTCACCGCCTCTTCCATCACCGCCTCAATCGTGAACAAAAAAACAAGGATCAATGGAGGGTCATTGGGACGTGTTAATTCATCCTGCACCCTCTGCGTTAGGCGATAGAATATGGCCGAAGACAAAACATGGAATTCAATGAAGAACCTGGTACAATTTAGTCCCATAAAATTATACAAACCCCCTACCTCGATTTCAAGAATTGTGCACATCAACGAGCCATGGAAGACGAGTTTTGTGTAGGTCGGGCATCGCAGAATATGAACATCAATTCCATTGATATCAGGGTGCGTCAGAAGAGTGATCGTCGTTGGGGACGTTCTTCATGTTCTTCGTTGGAGAAGTTCTTCATTGAAGAACAGAGTTCTTAGTCAAGAGAATGAAAATTATTCTTCTATTTTTCTAGAGCCTCCCCAATATAATATTTTCCAACCAATGAAATAAAATGCTCCCAATATTACAAACATTCCATATATTTCAAATTATTTCAAAACTACAGTAATTAAGTGGAATTAAGTAATCTTAAGAGTTGGAACATTCAGGAGAGGAGGGAGGTGGAGATGCTCCTCCATTAATAAGGGGAGGTTTCAAAACAAAATAGGAGTTAAAGGAAGTTGAGGGGAGGTGAAAGGGTTTGGGTTCATGTGGGCCCAACCACACTAAATAATCTAATGGGAGGTTATGTGGGGTTTGGGCCCCACCCCAACTCCCCTTTGGAGGAAAAACATCCTATTAAATAAAATTGTACACTACAACAATTTTATTTAATTTGATAATAGTCCCAAAATTATAACTTTCAACCCGCATAAAACTCAACTGCAGTAAAGGTCCATATAGGCGAATACCAGCACTGCAATGTTCATTGGTGTGCTCGGATTTCAATTCCAAGAATCGTTTTAAAATATAGAAAAACCCATACATACGTTTACTAAACATAACCGTAAAAAAATTCAGAAATTGATTCTGGGTACAGCGGGCCCCAGAATAAGGCACCGTTAGAAACTACAGACTCGAAATATTCCAAAGAATTTTAGATTTTTTTTTTGAAATTTCTGGGACTTTACATTACCATCACCTCATGGATTTACGTCCTTGTAAAGATACAACACACACTAGGGAGACAAATGGGGGTACTGAGCATGAATCTGAGCCTCCGCTCTCATGTGCTCTCCAGGAGGTTCATGTGCTACCAGGGAATGCGCACAAGAGGAATCAGCCATCGATGTATGACCCACTACTATTGATCCTCGATGTCCACCAGGACCTCTGTGAATGTCACCCCATCATCTATGTCTAGCTCACCGTGATCGATGATGTGGGATGTGTCATTAACATATCTCCTCAACTAAGATACGTGGAAGACGTCATGCGCCCAGTGCAACTGAGGTTGAAGGGACATGAGGTAAGCCACCTCGTATACCCTACTGAGGACCTTGAATGGCCTGATAAATCATGGAGATAACATCCCGCCCTGGCCAATAATATGTAGACCACGTTGAGGTGCGACCCATATGAAAACGTATTTGCCATCCTCGAAATCTAGTGGTCTACTTCTCTTATCAGCATAGGACTTTTGTCTACTCTGTGTAGTCTTCATCTAATCCTGGATGATCTAAACCTTGTCCGTCGTAGCCTACCCAATCTCTGGCCCTACATGTTCTGACTTCCCTGGGCCTATCTAGAACATAGGTGATCTATAAGTTCGTCCGTACAGTGCCTCGTAAGGTTCCATCCCGACGGTGGAGTGATAGCTATTATCGTACGCAAACTCCACCAAGGGTAAGTGATCATCCCAGCTGCAACCCAACTCGAGGACACATGCACAAAGCATGCCATGAAGAGTATGAAAAGTCCTCTCATTTTGGCCATCCGTCTGAGGATGGATGGCGGTGCTTAGACGTAGCTGTGTCTGAAAATCCTATTGTTACCCCTTCCAAAGCTGGGAAGTGAAAATAGCATCTTGATCGGATACGATAGTCGATGTAACACCATGAAGCCATACGATCTCCTCAACATAGAGGTGTCCCAAGCTCCCCAGTGATCCTTGCTCTCTGAAGGAATGGAGGAGTGACTGTTAGAGACTGAAGATAGGCTGCTCCATCCTTATCCACAAAGGATATCTACAACGCGGCTAGCTGCTTTGTCGCCTCTCCTAGTAGTTGAATGCCCAATCTCCTGCTGAGAGCATCTCCTATAATGTCCCCTTCCCAGGAGTATAGACTATCTCAAATTCATAGTCCTCGAAAAACATGAGCAATCGTTGTTGTCTCAGGTTTAGCTCCTCCTGCGAAAAGATGTACCTGAGACTCTGGTAGTCAGAGTAGACTGTAAAACGCTCGCCTATCAGATAGTGCCACAACATCTTCATAGTGAAGACCACTACAACTGACTACCAATCATGGTTTCCATAGTTTTGTTCGTGCTGTCTCAACATCCATGATCCATATGCGATCACTGATCGCTCCGGCATTACGACACACTCAAGTCTATTCCCTGATGCGCTGCAGTAAACTACGTACCCAACGCCCTCCTCCTGTAGCCTCAAGATGGGCACACTAGTCTACCTCTGCATCATCTCCTGAAAGATTTGCTGGAATCTCACTGACCACATCAAGGGATTCTCCTTATTCGTCGATGCTGTAAGCGGTGTTTCAACTCTAGAGAATTCTTACCAACTAATTTGTGGTCAACCGCACCATCTTATGCATGATTCCATCCATTGCTGCATGTGTTTTCCTTTCACCAACCAAGGAAAACCCCCTCCCAATGTTGTAGATAAAACAAAACCTTTTTTCCTAATATAGTCAATTTATGTATGAACTTTGGTTTTCCAGTCCATACCCAAACTAACATCGTAAGGCCTCGATGCTGCCACCAAGAGGTTCCAACCAAAACTATCGCCTCAAGGGTCAGATCAGAGCGTTAGCATAATTGTGATTGTCGAGTCTCCTCCCAAAGGTATATCTAGAACTAAGGATCAAGTCAATGGATTAACCATAAACTCTTTGTCTGGGAAAACATTCGTGGAAGGATGGAATGCTTGATACCTATTTCTATATATACAACAACCAGTAGTAGACACATATCCAATCTCAAATCATTCGTAGAGCCCTTGTGTCACACTCCATGACCGCATGCAGCTACTCTCTTCCCCTACCCTCCATCTCCATGAGCCTAGTGGGGACTTCAATGGAGAGAGTTTATAACATGTCGAAATGTTCACCTTCTCATGCTGCTCTCCTGGCTCTTCTTCCATGTAAGTTTCTCTACAGATTCATCTGTCCTTAACACTTCCTCTTGTCAAAAATTTTTACACACTAAAGTCTCTAAGATTGACGTCGGTTTCATGCTTTCCAACTGTTAACATTCACTAGCTATATCTGTTCGGCAAATTAACATTCAACCACAATGGTTCTCCCTAGCACCCTAACATAAATAGGAATGCATAGAAATTTCTTTTTGGATCGGATATCCTTAAACACACCTCACTCTGAACTCCAAGCTCTAAAGCACTGATCGAATCATATTCATAGAATACCATGAAATATAGGTATGCCTTGATGAATACTCTGCTACCAACACGTTATCCTGCGGAAGCTGTATAAGCTCTAGAAAACTCTCAACAACCTCCTAAATCTAGTCCTCAGCCGCCTATGGGTTAGGATCGCCTCGGAACTTGAGGGATATCCGAGGATGAAACTCATGTAAGGCATTATGCTTATAATTATCCTCTACTGGTACCATCGGTAGTGTTTGCAGACCAACGGGTAGAGATATAGTTGGCACACTGCCCGATAATACTATCTCCAAAAATGATCCATGTACCGAAACTTCATCATTAGGCGGACCATCTTTTGGGTCACTCGCTGAATAATATTAGAAGCAAAGATCAAGATATACTATACTAGTGTAACAACTAGGTGGAAAAATCATGTAATCACCTCATTCCAGTCCTCTACTACTAGAAACCATGCAACACGCTCTATTGGCATGCACATTCTACTAGTACATCTATGGCATCTGCTTTCCAATGTGTGGTGGTGCTGCTGGTACACCACCCAAATATTTCAACATAGTAAGAGGGCCCTGCACCGGAGCCTCGTCGCTTGGTGGGCCGTCATCATGTACTTTCTCTTGGGAACCATAGTTGACTGTCTTCGAAGTGGCATCCTGATAAGGAATAGGTGTTCAACGGTCAAAAAGTTATACCTGGTGAGATGACATAAAGAGACCACAAAGGAAACTCTTGAAACACACATGCAATTATTGTTTCTGTGCACTGAGTCAGAAATCAGAAGTCAGGGTCCTGGTGTATGGATACGTTAGTTGTTGCACCAACACTATTCTCCCTCGACTGAAAAACTCACTCAATACTCATAACACCATTTCTTCAGAGTTAGACAGATCAGAGTCCTAAGTTCTACGGTAGAACAGACACCTCTGATACCAATTCGTCACGACCCGTCCTCGGGTCCTGTGTCGTGACTACCCCATGCCCGCCTTCTATAGGCCAGGGGCTAGCGACTGTCACCCATGGAGTAAATAATTATACTGGGAAGGCATTGCCTTAATAAAAGAAAAAAAAACACAACAGAGTACGAAACTGAAGTATGCACTAAGTAAAACTGTATACAAAAGTAACTGCTGAAAGGAAAGAGGCCAGAAATAAAAGCCCAACAGTAAGTATAGAACAACTAAAAATCTAGTGCAATTGCAGTAAAGTATAATAGGAACTACTGAGTCATCCTACAGTAATCCCACATGAAGGGTGGATATAGATGGCCTCCTCAGCACCTCAGGTCCGTCTGTCCGCTCCGTGTACGTCTAGCCAAGTGGTCCACCTCCAGGTACCATCCAGCTCTACAAGTCTCATCGTTGAACAATTTTGTCTGTAGTCTGCATCCAGCACAACATAGTACGGGAATACCCTATGTAGAGGTGAGTATACGATACTCAGTAGGGAACCTGAGACCCTGAAGGTCTCCCAGAATCCACAAAGTTTAAACCACAGAAGAATGACACGACCACGATGTATCAACCAACTTTACTTAGGTATATGTCCATACATATACTTATGTTATCATTTGTAGTTAGGATCTAACTCTCGACCCCAAGAACAACCCAGTCCACATAGGAAAGTAAGTCAATCACATCGATGATAATTTTTTAATGTCAAGACTCAGCTCACACAAGTATGACACTATAGTAGAGAGATATAGATGATCAGATGTATCCACTAGATCATCCATGTTGCTAGACCCACACAAGATAAAAGACCATCTAAGCTATCCAACCCACACAGGATACATGAAAAGCTATCTTGAGAGTAATAGAGATGATTAGATGTAGTAACTGATTCATCTAAGCTGTCAGACCCACACAGGATACGAGACCAGCTATGCTGTCGGACCCACACATGATAGAAGACCAGCTACTCTATCGGACCCACACAGGATACATGGCTAGGGGAAAAACTGCCGGACCCACACATGATACAAGAACAATAGTCATCGCTGTCGAAACCACAAAGGATCCAAGTACAGTAGTCGTCGCTGTCGAACCCATAGAGAATTCTAGTATAGTAGTCATCGCAATCGCAATAGGCACTAGGGTTCCCGCACACAACATGCTCGATTTCCGGAGGGTCTGCTCCTCAAGAAAAGGGGTCGATACATAAACTATAAAAAATTATTGATTGGATATATCCCGAAGTTCTGTATCATCAAAAAGCACCCAACACGACAGACGCCGCGTCAATGGGACGCTTGGTCTGAGAGTTATTGGCTTATCCGTTCCAAGGGCCAGATTTGAATTACGCTCATTCCAAACCTGGCTGTTTTCCAATGTTTTTTGAAACTCACTTAGATTATCGCAAAAAGACCACCTCATCACAAGGATCCCAAGGCCGTTGAAGCCGTGTTGATCAGATTCACTGTCAAGATGTTATTATCATTTATGCAAAAGGGTCGAGCCGTCAAGCCCGGTGGGCGAGTGGCCTGACCGTCCGCAGCTCGGCCAGCCGACCGAGCGGAGCAAGGGGGGACCGATTCTTCATAACGGTAGTTCCAAGCAGTGTCATCCCTCCTGTCTGGCTAACCGAAGGTAGATGGCTTTTCTGGGGTGAGCGTCCCGCACGGGCGGAAAACTATTCACCCACGCGGCACCTTCGGGTGCTGCATCCTTCTCCAACCCTTCTTGTAGGCAGCTGGCCGATTCACCTCCAAAGCGGCACACAGAGCACATGCTACAGTTCTCTAGCCCATCCGGCTAAAGCTAGCCAGTTATTCTATGGACGAGCGGCCTGGTTGCGGGTCGCGGTCTCTTCTTCCCTTGCGGCACCCAGTGCCATGATCTTCTAACAGGCTGGAGCACGGCCGCCATTATCACCATCGCCTTCGGTCTTCGCCTCCTCTTCCATCACCAAATCCATCGCGAACAATAAAACAACGATCAACAGATGGTCATCGTGCCAGGTTCGTTCAACCTGCACCCACCACGTTAGGCGATAACAGATGACCGAAGACAAACTAATGAATTCAATGAAGAATGTGGTACAATTTAATCACTTAAATTATACAAACCCCCTACCTCGATTTCAAGAATAGTAAACATCCACAAGCCACGGATGAAGAGTGTCATGGAGGTTGGGCGTCACAGAATACGGACGTCGATTTCATTGACGTCAGGGTGCGTCCGAAGAGAGATCATTATTGGAGAAGTTCATAACGTTCTTCACCGGTGATGTACTTAATTGAAGAATGGTGTTTTTCTTTGAATAATGGTGGTCTTCGTCGAGAGAATGAACACTATTCTTCTATTTCTCCAGTGCCTCCCCAATATAATATTTTCCTACCAATGAAATAAAAGGCTCCAAATATTTTAAACATTCCATGCATTTAAAATTAATTCAATACTAGATTAATTTAGTGGCATTAATTAATCTCATTAGTGGGAACATTCATGAGAGGAGAGAGGTGGAGAAGCTCCACCATTAATGAGGGGAGGTGTCAAAACTTAAGAGCAGTTAAAGGGAGGTGAGGGGAGGTGAAAGGGTTTGGGTTTGTCTGGGCCCCACCACACTAAATCCTCTCATGGGAGGTTATGTGGGGTGTGAGCCCCACCCCGTCTCCCATTTGGAGGAAATAACTACCACTTAAATAAAATTGGACAATACAACAATTTATTTTATTTGCTACAAATCCACAAATTATAACATTCAACATGCATAAAATGCAATTGTGGTAAAGGTCCCCTAAAGAGAATATTGGCGTTGCGAGTTCATTGGTGTCCTCATATTTCAATTCTGAGAACCTGTTTAAAATATTGAAAAACCTACATGTATGTTTACTGAACTTACCTTAAAAATTTTCACAAATTGATTCCAGGCACACCGGGCCTCGGAATGAGGCACCGTCAAAAACTGCGGACTAGTAATATTACAAAAAAATTAAGAAAAAAATTTCATTGAAATTTCAGGGTCTTTACAATGTGTTAACAACAATTTAAAATAATATTATTATTATATTAATTTTTTGGTATAACACAACGTTGTGTGAAAAGTACGATATCAAAAAACACGTTGATGCTTATTGGGTACGACATCAATAATAGAATAAAATTTAAGGTAAAACTAAAATTTAATTCACAAATATTAATTAATTTGAAAATATCATATTATTTATTTATCTAGGATGTTACAAAATCCACCATTTTATGAACTGTGTCCCACAATTATTTTCAATTATCAAATAAGTGGGGGCATTTAGCCCTCATAGAAGTTTTAGATTCAAACGTTTCCTCATCAACCATATGGTATTTCGACATAACAATTACATGATAAATTTCTTTATTCTGCATCACAAGCTCTATACAATCTGGAATATTGATTGGTTATTACGCATAAGAATGATTTTCTTCCAAATAAACTACCTCTAGACTCAAAACTTGTGATGGATCCATTATATACTTTTTAAACATTGAAACATGAAAAACATTGTGTACGTTGGATAAAATTAGATGTAAAGCCACTTTGTAGAAAACTGATCCAACTTTATCTAATATTTCATAAGGTCCAATGATATTCGGACTCACGATTCCCTACATAAAAAAATTAATCACACTTTTCCATTGAAAACATTGAAAAAGACATGATCACTAACATTGATAGAAAGATCCTTCCTCTGGTTTTCCCCGTAACATCTCTACCTGCTCTGAGTTGTTCTCTTATGCTTCTGAAGCAGTTGAACTTTTTTCCCATCTCTTCATCCAATTATTATCCTATTAGTTTCCTTTCCCCTACTTCATCCCATAAAGCTGGATTTCATCACCTTATTCCATATAATGCATCAAGTGGAGGCATCTGTATACTGAAATTAAAACTGTTATTATAAGAAAAAAGAACCAACAAAATATGTTGGTACCAACATCCCTGGTAATCCATTGAGCAATCAAATATCATATCTTCCAATTTATGAACTGTCCATTATGAATTCTCATATTATAGAGGATGAAAATATATAATACAATTTAACTCAGCACCCAATGACTTATGAAGACCTTTCCAAAAGATAAAAGTAAACATGGTTTCACAATAAGATACAATATAGAGGGGAAATCAATGAAACCGCACTATCTCTTTAACATTAAAACATGAAAGTTGATCTAGATACAAAGTGTCTCAAGTTGGAATGAAATTCAAAGATTTATTCAATCCATCAATAATAACAGAGATTTCATTAATTTATAATATCGAATTTTGAATTACCGTAACAAAGTCTGTGGATATATTTTTCCATTTCCACTCTGGAACTGATAAAGTATGAAGCATTCCTTTTCGTAACTACCACTCTACATTAACCTATTGACATGTCAAACAATTCATAGTAATGTCATCAATATCTCTTTTCATTCCATCCCACTAGAAATAGTCATGATGAACACTGTAAATTTTAATACTTCCAGGATGAACTAAAAACAGATATCTATGAGCTTCACAAAACAACTCATTATTCAACTGTGAATCACAAGGCACACATAATATCTTCCCAAATCTCAAAATACAATCATTACGAATGTTATAATATGGAAACATACCCTTTTTAACCAACTATACCTTTTTTGGGAACTCACTGTCTTCCTTCTGCGCTGGCTTAATTCTATCTAATAAAGATGATTGCACTGACACATGAAAAAAAGGAGGAATCTCTTACACTATAAACTTTTATTCCAAATTTCATCAAATTTATTATCAATTTATCTTGTTTTAAATCAAACATGTCTATTATTGCATTAATTTTACGACTAAAATCATGGACCACATTATTTTTCTTTACCAGATGGTAATGGATCGTGCAATCATAATCCCAGATTAATTCAAGCTATCTCCTATGTCTCATTTACAATTTATTCTTAGTTAAAATATAATTCATACTTTTTTGATCGGTATATATTTCACATTTTTCTATATACAGATGATGCCTCTAAATTTTTTAATCTGAAATAGAAACATCAAATTCCTAATAATGTGTAGGGTAATTTAATTCATGAGGTTTCAACTGAAAAAATGAATATGAAATAACTTGATAATTGTACATTAATAATTAACCATGTCTGTTAAATAAAGCATAAATGTAGATAAAAAATTGACCATTTCTGTATGGGAGTGATGAAACTAGATCATTCACCAATCTTCTTTTAAATTCATAAAAACAAATCATCACATTTTATTACTAGATGAACCTAACAACTTTTCGAGTTAATATAGTAAGATGGATTGATAACCATGACATATTTCCATCAAACCACCATTAATAATCATCCACAACAAGAAAACTATAGATCTCAGTTTTATTTGTGGATCTTCAACATTCTTCAACAATATTTGTTTTAGCGGGATCAACAATTATTCCATTTTTCTAAACACTGTGACCACGGAATGAAATTTGTTGTAATCAAAACTCACACATTATGAATTTACAATAGAGATTATTTTATTTTATGGTTTGAATGAGATATAGTAATAGAAGTCCAAGATTTTATTTACATTTATAATAAACCGAAATATCATCAATGAAGACAACCCAAAACGTATTGAAGAACTCATAGAAAATTATATTCATAATATCCATAAATATAGAAGGTGAAATGGTAATAAAAAAAGGAATAACCACAAATTAATATTGGCTATATCTTGTAGGAAACATGGTCTTCAGAATGTATGCTTCTTTTACATTCAACGGATTATACCTCGACGTTAGGTCATTCATTAATAAAACTAAGCACCCTGGAGCTGATAAAAAAAATTAGCGATATGAGGATAAGGGTACTTGGTCTTAGTAGTGATTTCACTCAATGCTCTATAATAAATTCAATGTCTCATTGATCCATCTCTTTTAATAAACAAGACAGGGGAACCCCATGATTATGTTCTTTGTTGAATGAAATATTTATCTATTAACTCTTGAAATTGTTTCTTTAACTCTAAAAGTTCAATTTTATCCATTGGATAAAGGGGTTTTGAAATTGGATTAGCATAACGTTCAAAGTCGAATGTAAATCCAATTTCTTAATATGGTATTATACTAGGAAAGTTATGAATAAAGACATCATAATTCTCATTTAAGACTGACACATCATTATTCTGAATAGTTCTTTGCTTTCAACAATATGTGAATGGTAACATTCATTTCCATCTATTACTAGTTTCTCAGCTTCCTGAGATGTTATCAAAAGTAAGGGTTCATTCTTGTACACAAACTGAAATTTTATGTTCAAAGAAACCCCTTTAGCTCTGCATTCAATCGTAGCAAGATAAATAGAAATCCAATCTATACCCAAAATTTCTTCAATCTCTACTAGAGGGAAAAAATAAGGTTTGCAGAAAGATTTTTTCCGTACACAAGGAAATGAATGTTCTAACAATTTTTTTGCCTCAACATTTCCTTAAAATATTTTTACCATGATTTCAGGATTCATATCATGTGATGGAATTCCAAATTTACTAAAAAATTTCCCAGAAATGAAAGAATGTATAAACCATGAGTCATAAAACATATAGGCATAACATGAAAAAAAAACAATATACCTAATACTACATAATTCGATAGACCAACATCTACGGAAGTAGTTTCAAATGATTACACCACCACTTCGTGCTTGTGGTTTGGCAGCTTCCCCTCAAATGATTTCTTTATTGGACACTCATTTTCATAATGACCCATTTCATTGCACTTAAAACATTTTACTAATTGGGAATCAAATTTTGTAATACCATTACCGTGATCTTTTTTTAGTGTTATTAGGATCGTTGTGTCCTATTTTAGAATATCGATATCACTTACCAAAATTCAAAAGGCATTCCCCAACATGATTTTTGACTCAATTTTCAATAACTGTAAAATTAAGTTTCATACAATCAGAATTTTCTAAAGAGTTCTCCCCTTTCATCTTCCACCCCGACCTCTTATTCTATTATTTTTCAATGAACACATGATCTTTAAAAAAATATCATTTCAACCTTCTCTGTACATCGAAGATATTTTTCCAAATTTTTGAACACACTAGTAGCTAAATCCCTTTGATAAATTGCAATAATCATAAAAAAGATTGATTTTACTATCAATATCTCATATTAAATATGTAGCATACGATGCTAGTCAGGTGAATTTTGCTTCATAAGCAACCACTGAGTCATCCTCCATCCTCAATTTGGGAATTTTATTCCATCACAAGACTAAAAACCTTAGGAAAATATTTCACAAGAAAAATACCGTTGAATTCATCCCAATCAAGAGCCTCGATCTCCTAAATATCTCAAATATTTTTACCCATCGAACACCACTCATCGGATTCACCTTAAAAATGGTAAACTACGATATTAAAATTTTTCTTTTCTGAACATCCCATCATATAAAATGTCTTTTCTTGTGCTTTAATCCACCATTCATCTATCACGGTGTAAGATGATCCTCTAAATGATGGGGATATTGCCTCATGAAATGATCCACAATTAAGATATTCTATTGTGGTTGATATGTATGATCTTGTTCATGGATACCTCCACCATTTATATCCTGAGTCAACAATTCAATAATTGGAACAAAGTGTTTATTTTTGATTCAGACCACCTTAGGTTACTGATGTGGAATTATGTCTTCTTCCTGATGTCATCCCATCATAGCTTCCATATATCCTTTTTGGAAAACCATTATGAACACAGAAATAACTTAAGCAATGAAATATGGTAATATGTAAATTATATGTCATTTCAATCTTACAATTAAATAATTTATGGATACGAATTTAACAATATCTGAACTCCAAAAGTTTTCTGAACTGACCACTAGTACAAACTATAAGGACCCGACCTTGAACATTACATGATCTTCAATTAAGTTAATAATTCACATTGAGTATCTTTTTAGGTGTAGAGATTTCAAGAATTAATCCCTAACTATAAGATTATGTATTAAATATTACTAAATAGACTTATTTACTCAGTATCCCCTTTTTCATAAAATAAAAACTCTTAAAAAGGGTTATTTTATTGATTTAAATATTTTTGAATTATTCTTTTCTCTGACCCTAACATATACCTCGTGAGAAACATTTCAAAAATTTGGGATGAATATAAAAAGATCACTTAGGGTTATAAAATAAAAAGAAAAACATTAACCAATGGATAAATAAAAAACCAATGCTCTTTAAAATTCCTCATGAAATCATAAGATTTCTTAATAACACATTAAAATCAAATATAATAAAGTTAACATGCGACATCCATATCATACTTACATTGTAGTTTTCACAGCTACATAGGGAGTTACATTGGAATACCAATCAGAGAATATTTCATAAATATCTTTAGAGAATCATTAACATTTACATTTTCACGTTACCCAATTCATTAGAGATATATATCTATCTCACCTACCCTAGGATTATCATGGAAGCACCCACATATGTAAACAATTCCTAATAATCATATAATAATCACAACACAAAACACAATTAAAAAGGAAAGATAGAAATTTCCATATTGCAATAAAAATTTATCATTTCAATATACTAACATAATCAATCTATTATCAAAAACATTTTCAATACCAAAATGATTATATGGTATTTATTTTCCTTTTAAAAACATTTCGACTTGTTTAGGAATCCAAATATCAAATAATTCTCGTGGAAGCAGAAATGTCATTGTAACCACATACAAAAAAAGAATCATTCCACTTATATTTTAGTAAAATTCTTTTTAGTGAAAATATTACCTCTGATTAGAATTATATTCCAAAGGGTTTCATACATCGTATTATATACATTCATGTATAAATCAATGTCTTTCCCAATGAAAGGAGATTGAGAAAAAGTCTATTAACTCGTGTCTGACTTGAATTGTTCATTATTTAATCTACTAAATAAAAAACATAATTTAATTTATAGTTTCATTAGAACTTTTTTCATTATTATTATTCCTTTTATATAACATATTACCATGTTGTCAACATTACATAATCATTTATCTTAATAACAATTGTTTTTCCCATATTTGGTACTTGATTCAAAAATGAAATTCTTATAATAACATTTTTCCTAGTGGTCAAAATTCCATTATCTCAAGAATGATATTATTGCTTTAGATATCTTGTATATCATATATATATCTAGTAATATATGTATTTATAATATTAAATAAAATTTGGTGATACGAAATGAAATTCACCATTCATGAGGATGATAAGCCATACGTACGCATAAACACTACTTTCATTTTTATTTCATATTTAATGGAATTAAAACATAATGATACTTATGTATATTTAAATTCTAATATAATATCATATATAATTTCATTAACTCATTCCTTTATACATTTCATGTACTGTATGAATGAGTAATATCACTTGGAGGGGGAGGTACTCTGCAGTTCCTCAAATGAAATTATTATATTTACCCATTATGGAAAACATAAAGGTATGATATAAATGAAAAATAAAGAAGCATAAAGACAATATAATTATAATATATATAATAAATAAATACAGTTCCATCATAATGGCTACCATGAGTGGTGGAAGGAGATAATTGAACAAACATCCTTTTGTTAGGCAGTATTTCATCATCCACCAAAACAGTATGTTTGTATCTATTAGATAGAGGTGTGTTGATCTTTAGTTTGAATCTGGCTAGTAAAAAATCATAGTATATTTAATATACTGGTTTTTTTATAAAAAATATATAGAGAGTTTAGGGAGTTTGAGAAGGTAAGTACATGAAAAGAACTTGAGAGAAGATGTTACCATTAAATCTGGAAAAACCCTTTGGATTAAACCAAAAGGCTTTCTTGAATTTCCATTAACCTAGAGGAAGACTTATAATAGGTATATTGATAATTTTTGAGATTCTTGGAGTAGAGTTTGGTTGAACCAAGAGTATTGAGAGGTGTGGGTAATGGGTTGTCGGTAGATGCCATTTATAAAAGGGGGGATGGGATCTTTAGGAATGTTTGAAAGTATTGTTTTTTTATAAAATGAAGTTCAGTTTCAAAATGTAAAAAATTATTTTATTAAAATACTTGGTGCATATAAGTCTAAATAAAATTTTCCAATATGAAATGGATAAGTTTTCAATATTTTTTAATCCTTATATTTTTTATTCCATCATTTTTACTGTTACCATTTTCTCATGTTTTTTACACTTTAAGAATCAAAATATTTACCAAAACTAGAAAAATATCCAATTAAAAAGTAATTAATAAAATTTTAGAAATATGATAACAATTTGGTTAAATCATAGATTTTTTTGGAATTTTATAATGTTTAATAATATAATTTTTATTTTAAAATATGAATTATGTCAATTTTGACACTATTCATAACATGGATTCATAAAAAATCCAAAACAACGTGATTATGTCTTAAAATCATTATAAAATAAAATATAACAAGTCCTCATAATCTATAAATATTTTGGACAACCTATAAAGTTTCAAAATAATATTATTATTTATAATATCTTTTATTTGAATCCTTTTTTAATGATGAAATTACAGTATCACCATTGAGTCATAACTAAATTATTTTATATTATATCTAAAAATTATAAATAAAATACCATGATTTAGAAAATAAATTTCTCTTTCTAATGACTATTTATAGTCTAATATATAACATATATAACACCATATAAATTTTTTTACTAAAAGATATATGTTTATGTTACATTTTCCTTAACATTAAATAAATCTTTATAAAATGTAATATTCAATTACAAGTGGTTCCATGGGGTCCCAAAATCAACCCCAGGATGACCATGGTCTAAAATTTAACAAAAAATATGATTAGCACATGTGTTAGGGTAACGTAATATTATTATAATATTTTTTACCCTTATTTAACAGATTTACCAATTAACCATAGAGAATAAAATATTTACTAATGTTACAATTCATAATGCCTAAAAATAAAAGATATCTATTTGTAGAATTTGGACCTCGTGATTCTAAATGATGAATTCATTTTCCAAATTCAAAACATTGAATTTTGATAATTAATTTTAAATTAATTCTTTTTTTCACAATAAAAAAGCGTGTTTTAACAAAATAATAACTATCAATAGATTGATACTTGTTTAGGGACAATTTCAAAGTGGAATTACATCTAAAGACCAAAATTAGATTAAATGCTAAAAATATAATCTAGTTAAACATTAAAACCATTTCAAAAGATAATCTATCAATATAATTTAATTAATTTAAATGGATGTTTTGAATTTAAATGATGTATTTTTCACTACTCATTAAAACAGTAACATTATCAGAAAAATACCAAACTTTCATCCAATGTAAATTTAAATGTTCTGATTCTAAAAAAATTACATTGTCAAATATAACACATAAATGTGACAAAAATATATTTAAAAAGGGTTCTCAATCAAAAGGTGGTAAATCGATCTCTTTATGTATATTAGACTTTTTGTGTTTAAAATTGGATTCATTCTCATTTTAATCCTCCAACTTTTATTGCATAAATGTAAAACATTAATAAAACATTTTTAATAATATAGTATTTAGTTTTGTTCGTCCCTTCCAATATAATGGAAACATGTTAACTACAATTGAATATAATAATATAATTATATTATTTTTCTGTATAACTCAACAAAGTGTGCAACATTTGATTTCAAAGAAACTCATTGTTGTGTATCATGTAATTCATTAATCATATCATCCCTTTTTAAGTAAAATTATAACATAATTCACAAGTATTAATAAATAGGAAAATTAGATATTCGTTTGTTAACTATTATGTTATAATTAGTTTAGTAGATATGGTATGATGGCCCTAATATTTTTTTCCTCTATTAGATTCTGGGGAGACACAGAAATGTGGTATATGGGTTAGAATTTCAAATTAATTTTATATCCATATAGCACATGGTTGACATTTCTTATTTAAGGAGGTATTAACTAGATCATACCTGTATTATTGTGTGGTAGGTTGGGGATCATAACCCTAACACCACTATAGTTGAGAAACTAATACAAACTATAGAACATCGAGGGAAACTAATGTGTGATAAAAAATTACATTGGTCTATGTAATTTGTAATTTTCAATGGTAACCCATTACGAACTGGGAGATGTACTTTTTTATGAGGAATAAGTTTCCTTAAATTTATATGAAAGTATAATCTTTTGTAATTTCGAGAAATAAGAACATATATGGTGGGAAAAATTAGAACATTCCATTCATTTAGGTGATTCATGAATATTGTTTGATATAATGTTCAATGATGTATTTCTGTAGCGGAATTCCTACTGAACAAATTGACATCTTGAACTAGATACACAAAGTGAATCTTATATAGGGATGACATTTTTAATCCTGTTTATATCTTCAATCATTTAATTTCATTGAAAATTTTTATGATGATAAATTGTTCAGATCGGGATTTTTGACCTCAGGTATTTCATTTCTAGAATATATGATCACTGGTGGAATTTACACAACACATAGGGATCGAGATAGATATTTCTCTAGTGTAGAAATATCTATCATACTACCCAGGAAAATATTATATTATTTAATTTTATGTTCATCCTTCCAATCACTAGAGAGAATTTAGGCAACCTCGCTTCTATTAGATCAATCAATTTATATTAAATCTCAGTGGAAATTGAGTCAAATTTCCCTAGAAATATGTATTTCCACATCTTCATTTATTTTGATTGCTGAAATGGTATTTCTTATATTCAAGGATATGGTTGTTATCAGCTTTGGTTTTCATTAAATACTTTGTAGTTTTCCCATATTTGGTAACTTTTAGTGGTCGTTCTTATTTTTTACAATCTCTTTTGTTGATGTTGAGTTTTTTACCATCAATCTTGAGATATGTGTCTCTATACTAGTGTTTAATAAATGAATATATATATATATATATATATTATCAATTTAGTTGATTTATTGAAAGTGAATTAATTAATCTCATTATAATTGTTAATTTTATGAGATATATATTTTTAAAATGAAACTAATTTGAAAAGTGTTATTTATGAGAATATTTCATTGCATTAAATTATATAGATTTTGTTTTGGTTTATGAATTAGATGTTGATTACCAAAAGAATAAAGAATTAAATGAATGTTTTTTTATTACATGTGATCATTTTCAATGATTTTTTTGTAAAATGATAACATTGGGTATGTATAGGTGTCTCAAGAATAGACATTCCACTTTTGCTTCATGTAATACAACCATATGTTTTATCTGCAAAAACCAAAACTCCAGAATCCTTAAGTCGGTTGTTACTTTCGGATATTTGTGTAAGTAAAAGTTGTAAAATCCCAAATCACCAATTTATTAATAGATTTGTTAATCTTAAAACATACATGAACACCATTTTATATTAGAGATAATTCATAAACATAGTATTGGATTACATTTAGAATACGAGAACTCATTTAAAAAACACCTTCATATCTTAGGGAAAAGATAAAAAATAATGGTGATATTAATTGATCAGTAGGGGTTACACCTGACAAAATCTATCCCTAAATAATAATTAATAATAACTAAAAATTTAAAAAATGAAAATTCATTTCATATAATCAATAAATTTTAAATCATTATAAATTAATGAATAAAAAATTGTGGTATTGTAAATAATTGGGAAGAAATTTATTTTAATGAATAAAATATACACATTATTTATCCCTGAATAATATCATTGTTAGAATATCATGGAAAATATTAACTGAATTATAATTAATGGAAACTAATATTATTAGCTTCAATGGTCTTATAAATTATGGTGGTTATCATTTAGAGACCATTCAAAGGTATTATAACCATTATATATAAATACCATTTTGATTTGGCCAATATATTTTTCTCATTAGACTTAATGATTCATCAAGGGAGAATATCTTTTAGTCTTTACCCTTCACTACATGTCTAAAAAAATCATCAAATATCCAGATTATATTCTTACTTTATAGAAAAATTAATTATTTAAATTATATGTAATAATGGAAAAATATAGAATTATCTAAAATTTCCCAATAAATAAAATACTATGAAAATGTAAAACTATATATATAAATTTTATATAACATAATAATTAATCATATCAATGATACAAGAATATTTTTATTAAAGGGACATAAAATATACAATGATCAAAATTTCGTGAATTAATTAAATGATTATATAATTAAAACATATACCATGTGGTAAATAATAAATGTGGCTTTCATTGATTAGAAATGTATCTTAAAAAGTTAATTAAATTGTTTTTTTGGAAAATATCACATTTACATTTAAATTAACATCTTAAAAATGTGAAAACATGATGGAAAACATTTTGGTAGAAAAATAAATATAAAAAATTTAATTTACACTTAAAATAATCTCTAGGTTTTGAAAGTTAAAATATATTTCCATATAATATAAATTAAAAAATAATTCCTTCAATATTTTTTTCTAAATAGAGATAAAGTACCTCAATTAGAAAATTATATAAAGCTTCCCTTTAAGTGATTTTTTATTATTTATAACATAGTAAAAAAGGAATTTACAAATTTATATGAGAAAAGTAAAAAGAATTCGAATGAAAAATATATAAAGAAATAGCTATGGAAGTGAAATAAACTGAATTGGAGACTTAATCATAATCATACACCAATAATGATGATATTATGAGACAAAACATTATCACTTTGGTATTATTCTTGTCATAATCCCCATGCAATAATAACAGGAAAAAGAATGAAAAACATCACGTGTTTGATGAATTTAATGATATATCTTGTTAATAGTTATTGTGTATACACCACACAAAATAAAATAGCAATGATTAAGGCATAATTATTCTAGAAAAAAAATAAAGAGACTAAAAATTACTCACATTGAACATTCCATTAGTTGAAAATGAATATACATTTTTAATAATTAATGAAATCTTGTTTTTAATTTATACTATGACAGTATTCATAATAATTAACTTATATATTATGCTTTTATCATAATTTACCTCATGTTAATTAATACTACTTTATTTTTACAATTTTTTATGGTGTTAACATCTTTATTTTTTGAGGTATATTTTATCATGTCACTTCCTATTCATATTAATGGGATATTGATTCATCATCTATATAATGTTTTTAATTATCTTCATATAATATTTAATGATTTAATAAATTTTTTAAAAATTTATTTGATATTTTATTAGTAAAATATTTTTCATTGATTCATTGAGATATTAGGCGATATGTACACCTGAGTGACATTATCAGTCTCAAAATGGTGAATGGGAACGTAAATAAATGATATGTTAATTTTATATTATAAACACCATTTAAAAATTATCATATATATATATATAATTTCCATCATTATAAAAATCCATTTAAATTTTTGATGAATAATGAATTACACTACAGCGTGGAGACAAATAAGTTTTATGTACACACGCTTGGAGCTTTATTTTTTCATTACAAGGATATAAGGTGTATTTTGGTTGTACCATAATAATAATAAAATTTTGGAATATATTTGATACATCATTTTTTAATTTAAGATGAACATGGCATTGTAATATGATTTAGATGGAGAAATAAATTTGAAATAGGTTATAGTGATGATTGCCTCTTATTTAGTGTACTTCATTTATATCTATAGGTTAAGGAACAATGGTTAATTTTTAGAAAGGCAATAAATAACATTAAATTCATATGTATTTTAATAATGGGGTTGGTTAGTTTTTGTTCAGGATATATTTCTCATTGTGGTTTAAATAAGTGATGTAATGGGATCCCATTAATAATTATTATATGTGGTACTTTTGGAAATTCCAAAAATATTTAAGTATAATAGTTTGGTTCAAAAGCATAATACTTTGGAATATCACAATGATTTATATGGAATTAGATTTTTTTCATATAATATTCCAATTTTTATTAGTTTATATTTTTATTATATCTAAATAGTATAATGAAATATTAATCCCCAAAATTATAAGTGTTATCCATTATTTTAGAATTAATTACGTATACCTTAAGACATCATTAAAATAAATCATATTCAAAATTAAATGTTTATTATATTCAAAATATGTCTTGGTTTATAAATCACAGATAACCTTAAAAATATAAAGTTATATTACTTTTAATATTCACAATATCATTTATTTGATTATTTCATTAATTAGTTAATTACTCAACCAATGTTTTGTAAGAATTTATGTTATTTATTTCATAACATAAAATTATAAATAAATTTTCGTGATATAGATAAATAATATAAATAAAAAAATTAAATTATATTTGGACATATCATAAGTATAACATGAAATTTAAATATTCTTCTTATGAAAAACAAGAGTGTGACTTGTTTCACTTTTTACTAAATAAATATTATAAATTTCATAATCTCATACATGTGACCAAAAAGTTAATAAATAATATCAACAAATGATTAGGGTTTTTAATTTCCCAGAAGAACAATACATACTTAATTGTTTGGGTTATTTCATTTTTCAAATAATTTTATTTTTTATTATAAATTACACGATATACACTTTACCATAGAAATAATATTACTATGTTTATTGTTCATATTGAACAAAAATTAAAAGGAACCAATTCAATAAATTTTGACATCAATATATGAAATATCAAATCAACATTAATATTTTAATTTTCAATAATTGGTTGTAAATAATTTAATATTAAAATGGAAAATCAATGAAAAAAAATTTTCCTGTAAATTTCATTTTAAGACATAAAACATTCCTATACAAAAAACATTATAAGAATTATTAAAAAAATATTTTCACAAATTAAATTTATATTATTAATAATTAAGTTTCATAAAAATTTATAATCATAATAGAACTTTCTGAAATAATTAAATTGATAAATTTGGAAACATCCATATTTTCACTATTCAATAAAAATTAGAGTTTTCATAAAATTTCCAAAAAATTAATCTAATATAAATTTAATATGTTGATTTTAAATATGATATTTTATTTATAAAATAATATTTATATATCTTCTAGAAGTTGATTATCAAATTCAATCATTACAAGAAAGAAACCTATTATTGATGAAAATATAAATTTGATTTATAAAATGAACTGAATAATACTGAAGTTCCCATTCATGAAGTATTACTCAAAAAATTAATTTTTTTTTAAAATTTACATTTCATAATTTTATTAATTATTTTCATAACTATATATTTAACGGTTAGTTTATAGTGATCACATTATAATATATCATTATTCCTATAGGTTGGGAGATGCGTAAGTTATACGTTCTCGAACATTGTTTTTTCTTTAAACCCCAAGTTGTTACATTATCCCCTCCTCGAATAGATTGTGTCCAAAAAAATTTATCTATTTATTGATTATGATACTTTTGACATTTAAAAAATCCTTTTATGAAATCTCAGATCATTAAAATTGATATGAAAATATCTATTTAATAAGGTGTAGGGGATGTTTGAAGGTTGTAATTTCCCAGACCTCCATGGTCCACTATATTGTTAAAATCCATAGTTTTGGGTGTTTTAAGAGGTAATTGTGCCTTAATTCAAGTGTTTTCCAAATTTTTAGTTTTCCAATGATGAGTCACATTGGAAGCTCATATTGGTAGGTCGTGGTGATGGTGACTCGGAGAATTGGTAGGTCGAGGCATTGGTAGGTCGAGGAGTTAGTAGGACGAGAATCGGTACATGTTGTTAGTGAGTCAGGTTGGAGAGTCACATCGGTGGCTCAACATCAGTGGCACTTCCATCAATGAGTCAGGTGTCACTGAGGGGCATCATAGAGATGAATTAGTGAGTGGCATCAGTGAGTCTCATTGGTGGCTCAACATCGGTGAGTTAAAAATTGGTAACACTAGTCAGAAACTCACCCATCTGTGAGTCATTTCTACTTTTTCTCAATGTTTCTAGTTTCAACCCTTTGATTGTTTATTTGATTTTAAATAAGTTAAATAACATATTTAATGAGTGTTATGGCATTTTTGAATGGTATTTTTATTCTAAAAACCCATGTATTCCACTTAATACATAACAACAAGGTCTTTATTAGGATCGAACATTAATGGACTTTAAAATAGTTTTACCTGTTGATTTGTGAGTTGGAATTTATAAAGTAGAAATCCTCCATTCCATTGAACCCGTCTCCATTCTATTTGTGTTACAAGATCATTTATTCCCTAAGGAGTCATTTTCAAGTGCTATGATCGGTTTTCCCGGGGTGTCCTTCCTCATAATCGCATGACCATCTATTTTTTTACACAAGGAATAATCTTTGTTTTTTTATTATCTAAGTAGGGATCCATACATCTCTCTTTTAACTGCGTATCATATAAGGTATCTGTACTCATGTACCCTTGTGAATATAGTTGGAATTATATTTAAGAAAGATATTAATTAGTAATAACTGTGGGGATAGGAAAATAATGGCGATGATCTCTTGTCGTATATTTTATTCTTGATCCATGTTGGGTATTTGTAAGGTTTATATGCCTTCTATAAATCATATACATTGGTGGTCTTTTTTTGTGCACCAGTATGATTTTTTAATCACTTATGTTATTATTGGAATCTTGTTAATAACATATACTAAGACAATTATATTCATTCCCTATAGTCAAACATATTCTTTGATCACCCATGATTTATAAAGTATAACTAAAACATGAGGGATTATAAATAATAATAAACATTTCCTTGTTGGAGTGGTGGTGTGGTGTGTGTTGTCCTATTCTGTTTCAATATATGATGATCATGTGGTGTTTTTTTGGGAGTGTGTTTGTGATTATTTAGTGGTACATACAGCGTGATGGTATCTCAGGCTACAATATTTGTTGAGTATGGCATGTGTGAACTTTTTATACAGTGGGATGGTTTCTAAGGTGTGGTTGGGCAGTAGGGATACAAAACTGGGGTTTTTCATGTTCATGATTAGGTGTGTTCTAGGTGTGGGGTTTTTGTGTGGTAGTGCTGTCAAGAGTTGTTGTAATTAGGTGTGTTGGGTTTTTTTATTAATGAGAGGAATGATAGGGTGGCATGACATTGTAGAATAATGGTGGATTTGGTTGACCCGTTGTTCAATAGAGTGAAGTGTGAAGTGGGATTAAAATCTAGGAGTGATTTTTTTTGAATGTGCACCTTATCATAAAGTGGCGCTACTATGGATGTTTTAGGAGGGATGATTTTGAAAAATGGTTTTATTTCCGGGTGTGGGCATTTTCTAGATGTTTTTAAGGACCTAGTGATGTATGTGAGGGTTATGATCTTCTTGTTGTGTGTTGGGTTTGGTTGTTTCGATGGTAGGGATGGAATAAATTAATTTTTTTAAAAGGGTGAGTTATGGTCAAATGACCATAACATAGAGATTTATTCAAAAGAAAAGGTAAGAATACAATTTTCATGAGACGGAAAGAGGGCATTTTTCTGGAGTCCTTAATAAAAAAAGGTTTCAACTCCGGAAGGGAGGTCATTCCTCAAGGTGATCTCATGTGAGACACCCATGTTGGAAATCCCATCAGCGATCGTATTAACCTCACGATAGGTATGCATGGCAATAAAGTTGAGGCCATTGAGCGCGGTGAGGCAGTCCATCCAACAGGGGGTGAGAAACCATGCAAGATGAGCATCACCCTTCCAGATGTCTAGCACAATAGTAGTGGAGTCACTCTTGATCAAGATATTATTCTAGTTGAAAAGATTTTCATAGGAGATGGAATGAATGGTAGCAAGCATTTTTGTCTCCAGCATAGAAGCAATGTCGCAGCTTCCATAGAAGCATCCGAGGATCCGATCCTGATGGTCTGAAAATTCCTCCGCATCCCGAATGTCCAGGGTTTCCTTTTGAGGTCCCGTCCACATTAACTTTAATCCATCCAGGTGAAGGTGCCATCCAGAAGACTTCAACAGTGTAGTGTGGCTTCAGTAAATTACCTTTGACACCAATTCGGTGAAGGGTTTCAAGATCTATGACAGAATTGTCACAATAGCCTTTTTGAACTGAGGCCTCCTCTTTTATAGCAATAAGAATCATCATTTTACATTCATTAATATTAAAATAGATATTGTTTAAAGATTAATTGTTTCTACTATACCATATAATATGAAGAAGCTCTGCAATATCAGTATTAAAGAGATTCTTGATTTGGGGAGACCTCGGAATCTCTAACGTTCTTTTTAACTATGAGAAAATAAATGTGCCAAAAGCCATCTGCACTCAAAAAGGTCAAATATGTAATGAAAAAGTGCCATAGTAGTACCACAATATAAAAAAATATGATTATTGTCCTCTCGATATTTATTTCACAATCAACATTTAGAACAAAGATAAATTCCATAAGATTGCAGGAAAACTTCAGTTGGGATTTGTTGATGAGCAATACGCCACATGAGTGTAAGAAAAGAGGGATTGATCTAGGCCTTATTGAATTTTGCAATCCAATTAAAATTTTCATCCTTATTTGGGGGATGATTGTAATAATGTTTTTTAGAATCCAACAGTCCATTATGAGCAGGTTCCCAAACTAGAAAATCCTCATTGGAAGTGAAATAATAATTATGTACAATTTCTTTGATTGGATCCAGGAGCTGAGAACCATAGGAATTGATCATATCCTTGATAGAGTAGTTCGTGGGATTAAGGGAGAAAGTATTAGGCATCTACGATATGAGGGGGGAGCCAATCCAGTTATCAAACCAGAAATTTACAGAAGAATTCTTATTAACAAGCGATCAAGAATTTCCCAAGATAGAGAGTAAATAATCTTTGATCGATGGCCAGATAGAAGAAGTCATGTAAGGAAAAGAACCAGATTTAAGATTATCAAGGAAATGAGTTTTGAGGAATCTCATGGAAAGAGAGCTATTATATATGAGAGACCACATGATTTTGTCTTGAAGGGCCTCATTAAAGGTTTTTTGATTCTTAATACCAATGCCTCCATTTTCAATGGGTTTACAACAAGTGGCCCAAGAGACTATAACCAATTTTTTATCCAGAGTACTTCCACTCCAGATAAAGTTTCGTATAGCCGTATTTGACCATTTAATCAGGCCCAAAGGACATTTGTTGACCATTGTGGAATAAACCAGATTAGAGACAATGGTGGATTTGACAAGGAAAATTCTTCCAGCCATTGAAAGGGATTTTCCTTTCCAGTATGGAAATTTATTTTGTACTTGATCTATAATGTGTTAAAAATTACAAGCTTTGGGATTACCCCAGAAGATGGGGATACCAAGGTATGTGAAAGGTAAGGTGCCTTCCTTAACCCCTAATACATTGGTGATAATATTTTTCCTATTAGAGGGGAAATTTTTACCAATGTAAATAAAATATTTTTTCTAGTTAATACACTGGCTAGAGACCACCTCATTGTGTGAAATGATGGATTTATGTTTTTTGATATTTCATTTATCTCCATGGAGGATGAGAATAATATCATAGGTACAGAGAAGATGTGAGAGAGCATGAAGATTTCTCGAAGCAATAATAGTTTTGATTCTACCTTGCTCAACATTGAGGGAGAGTAGACTGCTAAGGTAGTCTTTAGCAATTGAAAAAATGATAGCAGAGAGCGGGTCACCTGATAGAGATATTGGCTGAGTTGAAGATGTTTTTCATTTTACTGACAAAAGAATCATTAAAGCCAAAACTTGAGATGAATTTAAAGATGATGGTGGAGTCAATCGTGTCAAAGGCTTTAGTGATGTCCATCTTTAGAGAAACATTTTCACCTCTAGTGTTTCTATTCAATAAATTAGTGGATTCCAAGGCAAGAAAAATTCAATATTGTATTTATCTTCCTTTAATAAAGCTAAACTAGTTCCAGGAAACAATTATGTTTCTGATATTAGAGAGATTATTATCAATGATCATAGTGATAATTTTAAAGAGAGATTTTAAGAGGACGATGGGTCAGAAAAGGTGAATTTCATCTACATTTTCAACTTTAGGAATTAATGTGAGAAATTGAAAGTTGAGAGCATGAGGGAGAACCCCCTTTTCAAAGAAAGATTTCACTAAATTACAGATGCCTTTTTGAAGGAAATCCTAGTGTTTTTGATAAAATCAATTGTTAAAAACATTAGTACTAGGAGCACTGTTTGGATTATGACTGAAGAAAGTGTATTTAATTTCCTAATCAAGGGGGATGCTATTGAGAAAACGATTATCCTATGAAGTAACTATGAATGGGATAATGTTCGACATGATATCCTTGTTAATTTTTGGACCATTGAAAATGTCAGTGAAGTAGGAAACAACATGATTAGCAATCTGTTCCTCCGAATCGATGAGTTTACCCTCAACTCCTAGGCAATAGAGAGGATTACAAGCTTTACTAACACGCTGAAGAGTGTAGAAATTTTTTTTGTTTCTATAACCATCATTGAGCCAATTTTTTTTGAAGATTTGATTCTTTAAGTTAACATTAAAGTTAAGTAGGGAGATCAATTTAGTAGAGATGTTGATTTTTTCCTGAAGATCAGTATTGAAACTGGATATGCTGTTATTATTCTAAATGAGAGTTAACTCCTTCTCCAAATCCTGAATATATTTATCAATTAAAGAAGATTTAGCAGCACACCACTTTTTAAGAATGCTTTTATGGTTTTTCAATTTAGTTGTTCAATCAATGTTGATCACTACGTGCAGAAAACACGCATTGTTATGGGAGAGGGTTTCTATTCCACACATATTAGAGGGAATATGAGTGGCAGTTTATTGGATATTATGAACTCTCTTTTATAGGAATTGGTACCCCATACACATTGGGTAGGTAGTGGTGTGGTTGTGAGGACCAGGTCTATGTGGCAAGGTGTGCTTCACATGTGTCTTCATAATGATTGGTGTTGTGATTACTAGTTGACATTGGGAGAAATTTGGGGTTTTCGGCCCTAGTTTTTATCCTAGAAATGTCATGTGGTATGTGGAACATTTGTGTTCGGGAATGTTGTGACAGTGGGTCTTTTGGAATGGCAAGGTAGCATCAGGACATTTGATATTATGGAATAGTAGTTTAAAAGTTGGATGTTGTGTAGGGTACTCCAATATCGATGTGCTTATTACAATACCTAACATGCATTATCTGGTGATTGTTCCTAGGTGTGGTTAGGGTGAATATTATACCTTGTTAGGTTCTTATGAGATTCTAATGTTTTTCAAAGGGGAATTAGTATGCTTCTCTTACTTGTGAACTGGAGGATTCAGTTTTTTCTTCTTCTATTTAAACTTTTACTCTCTCCCTACATATATAAAAGTGTTTCCAGGTTTCTAGAGATATTACACAGACCTTGATGGGCCATAATCGATCAAACATTGGCCACAATTGTTGTTTCGCATATTAGTTTTAATTCCTTAGTACTTATATTTGAGTTTTCATTATATTTCTTGTAGTTTTACACAAAACATTCAGGTTGGAAGGATTTTGGTTTCATTATATATGTGTTTCCAAGAATTATTCAAGGTTTATACATCTTATCTCCCATTCAGGGTTAATATTAAATGATAAATTCTCAAATATTTGAGATATTTTATTACCCTTGGTGTTTGTTACCACCCAGGGCCAATTGGAGGAGGGGCTCAATGGTCATTATCTCTCCTTCAAATTGATGAAGGAAGGTCTCATGATTTTTTATCCTTTCACACATCTTGAAGAAGGAGGTTTATGAAAAAATGACATCAGAGACTGATGGTTGAGGGATATAATTTATTTTGAAGATATGAACACTAAGGATTTCATGAATTGGTAGGGATAAAATTTTTATTGACCATGGTGCTTGGTGTAGGATATGGAAGACTGGCCACGACATAGGATTTTAGGTCACCCATGGTTAGATGAAATGACAATGATCACACCGAATGACCATGTGAGGCTACACCATTTGAGGTGTAGAGAACTAAGGTAAGGTACATGCCTCATGATGAATTATTACCTTTTTCGATGTTTATAAGAAATTAAATTTAACATTGTTGAGTCAATAAGGTTTTCCTTATGACTTCTCCATTCCATCTTGTTTTGAAAATCACAAACACGTTATACTTAAGCAAATATTATTTTTACCCTCATAAGGTAAGTTTAATTCTTTAATGAAATTTACCTTAACCTAGATTTTCTTATACATAGTAATATTATTCTTAAATCCAAAAACCGGATTCATAACTAAAAATCCAGAGTCATATAATAAAAAGGTTTGGAACGTTCTGTTTTTAGGATCCGAATTCTGGATGTGATCTGTAATGAAGTTTTAAACTGAATTCTGGACTCCGAACTCTTAAGCAGTTCAACTCTGAACTTTGAAGAAGTTTGACTCCGAACTCTTAAGAAGTTCATCTTGGAACTCTGAAGAAGTTCGACTCCGAACTCTTAAGAAGTTCCACTCCAAACTCTGAAGAAGTTCGACTCTGAACTCTTAAGAAGTTCCACTCCGAACTCTAAATAAGTTCGACTCCGAAATATTAAGAAGTTTGACTCAGAACTCTGAAGAAGTTCGACTCTGAACTCACATATAGTTCAACTCCGAACTCACATGTAGTTCGACTATGAACTCTTTAATTGTTCGACTCCGAATTCCTTAAGAGGTTTGGCTCCGAACTCTGATAGTTCAGAATACGATCTCTGGTGAAATCATACTCCGAATTCCTACAAAATAGAATCTGAATATTTCTTAACATAGACTCCGAACTTCTTTTTTGTTAGACACCAAACATATTATTTTACATACACTCTAAAATATTGACTAGATTTCACTGAAATATGATTTGTTTCAAAATGATGTCGTGCATTCAGTTTTACATGGTTTGTTCTAAAACGATGTCATCATTTCTGTTTCTAATTAACCGTTGGTTTAGTTACACGTGTACAGGTCCCGATGAGTTTCATGGAAAATATGACCGTTGGAGGAGGGAGCTGACCGTTGGAAATTTTCCTATAAATAGGATCTCCTTTGAATGATCTCAATATAAACAACATAGAAGTTGATCGATCTAGAGACCACACGCTACTAAGGTGATTTCTAGAGACAGAAAGCTTTTCATGCCTTGTGCGTACAGAACCCCTCGTTCAGTTTTTTCTTTGTGCGAATTCGAATGATGGTGATTTCATTCGAGGACTTCCGGGGATAGGAAGACAAAGGTGCCGAATACCTTGAAGTTCGAGGGCTTCCTTGCTGAGGAAGACAGAGGTTTCCAACTACCTTGAGTTAAGGGCTTGCGGGGATAGCAAGACAGAGAATCTGATCTTCGTATCGAGGGCTTACCCTGGTGTGGGTATGACAGACTTTCTTGAATGTATAAATCAAGGGACCTTTATCCAATGTTTTTGGATACCCTTCTCTTTGGGTTAAAAGACTTACATCTTGTTACTTGTAGTTTTACTACTTGTTTGTTTCCGCTGCATTTTGTATTATAAAGAAATTATAACATTCTTATACTTCCTTACTTGTAATCTGTTTCATTTAGATTCTATACACTTTAAGGTAGAATATCATATTTTAATCTTTTGTTAAGTTCCAATTTCTGGAACTATATTACCGGAACCTACTTTCAAAATCTCTTTCCAGTCTTAAGGAAGGTCATAGGACATGAAGTTTATAACCTCATTCCTTTTTCATGTTTTCAATTGGTGTTAGAGGTGTTGTGAATTTTCATTGTTTAACTTTGTTAAACATAGCCCTTTCCTTTGTTTAAAGGAATTTTTAAAGTATACAATTCACCCCCCTCTTGTATATTGAGAATCTACATCATTATTTTGATCCTACAATTGGTATCAGAGGGAGGTTTCTGAAATAATTGTACTCACGTATATGTTTTATTGCGAACTTTGTCATTCTTAACTTTTTCATTCCAAACATTTTTATTTCGAACTTTGTCATTCTGAACTTTGTCATTCTGAACATTCTCATTCAGAACTTTGTGATTATGAACTTTTCCTACTAACAAGTTTGTGTACTGAAGGTTGTTTTAAGTATGGAAGGAATAAATGTTGGTTCTATTGATAATCTAAATCCAACAAGACCACCAATCTTGGATGGTAATGACTATGAGTACTGTAGAGATCGAATGAAGACTTTTGTTATCAATACTGGAGTGGACAACTTTTTTATGCTTACTGGTGATTATAAAATTCCTGATAAGGAAGTTAGAACTTTCACTAACCAGGAAAATCAAGAGTATCAACTCAATTATAAGGTACAAAATACTCTACTATGTTCAATGTCTAGAAATATATATAGCCACATTTCTTCTTGTGAAGCAGCTAATTGTATCTGGAAGAAGTTAGAGGTTACACACTTTGGAACTTCTAATGTGATTGAGACTAGGAGAGCTATGCTTAGAGATGAATATCATGGCTTCATCTTTCCGTATGGTGAACCAATTTGTAAAGTTCAACAGAGATTTATGACTATAGTCAACAGCTTACAGTCTATGGGAGAAAATGGTTTAGATGATGAAGCACTTGTGGATAAGATAATTGATATTATGCCCAATGAGTGGGAATCCAAAAGAACTGATATAGATGAGAATAGGAAGGTCACTCAAATTTCTCTTGATGCGCTATTTTGAAATCTTCTACAACATGAGACCAGAATTAAGAGAGATGATGACAACATCAAAAAGAAGAATGGAAATGGTAGTGTTGATTTTACAACAACATCAAATCAGATTAAAGCTAAGACTCAAGAGAGAGTAACCAGATCCAAGTCTAATAAAGTTATTTTCCAATCTGAATCTTGTGAGAGTGAAATCTCGGAAAATGAGTTAGCAAATCTTGCTCAAAGGATGAACAAGATAGCTAGCCAACGAATTTTCCAATCCAAGTATTATAAAAAGGAAAAGAAAGATTGAAAAGATGGAGAAGTCACTTGTTATGAATGAAAGAGAGCTGGACATAATAGACCAGATTTCCCTTTTCTTAAAAAGAATGAAAGGAAAGAAAGGCATTCAGACAGGAACATAGAGAATTATTATAAATCCAATGCTAAGAAATTTTTGAAAGCTAATGATACCTGGAGTGCCAGTGGTGGTGACTCATTAGATGAATCATCTGATTATGAATCTTCAGGATTGAAGAATCCTGGTCTTATAGCCATATTACCTATTGACAATCATTGTTTTATGGATAAGGTACGAAATCCTAAATCATTGACCAAAGTATATTAAAATTCTAATGATTGTAAGCATTATAACTCTACTGATGAAGAATCATCTTCTAATGAAGAAAATACTTTACCAACTTATGAAGAAGTTTCTAGGTTTGCTAAACTTCTAAAGATTGATAATTCTAAACTCAATAAAAAACTTGATAAATAAAACTCTCGGAATTCTATTCTTACAAAAGAAATATCAGATCTTTCTAAAGATCTTAATAGGAAAAATGATGATTTTGAAAGTATCTCAAAAAATCTTGAGGAAGTAAGTTCTGAGAAGAACAAACGTGCTAAAGAGTTAAAAAATGTAATTTCTAAGAAAAATGTGTTCGAGCATATCTCTAGTTCTAAATCTAATGATTTTGAAGATAAAAACTTGGTTATAAAACTCAAGTTTGAAATTGTTTCCTTAAATAAGTGTTTGTAAAACATTACCCATGGTAAGTAAAATTTTGATAAAATGTATTCCCAAATACGACCATTAAGAAATAAATCGTGATTTGGTTATACCCATGCAAAACCAATTTTTAGTAACAATTATTTTTTTCCTCAAAGTGCCCCATTTTGTACCAACTGTCATTCTGGTGGTCATTGGTAAATGAATTGTTCCTTAAACAAAACCCAATCCTTAGGTTTTCGTAAAGCTTATTTCTCAAAGAAGATGTGGGTTCCTAAAATTTTGTTGTCTGGAAGTCTCGGATCCAAGCAAGTTTGGATTCCAAAAGTCTAATTCTCTTCTTGTTTTCAGGAAAATAAAGAGAATACCAACAAAAACACGTGGTACATGGATAGTGGATGTTCCCAGCACATGACTGGTAACAAATGCTATTTTGAAAAGATTATCAAAACAAAAGGAGGAAAGATAACTTTCGGAGATAATGCTAAGGGAGAAATTGTTGGTATTGGTAATATTGTTCTTCTCGGTAAAACCTTAATTTCAAATGTTTTGTTTGTTAAGGGTCTTAAGCACAACCTCATTAGCATAATTCAGTTATGTTATTAAGGATACCTTGTGAATTTTAGGAATGATAAGTGTTTAGTTCACAATTTCATGGAAGAATTTATTCTCTCAGCCAATAGGCAAGAGAATGTCTTCACATTGAATCTGGAAGACCTCAAGAGTCAAGATTTAACTTTCCTAAGTGCAATGGAAGATCATTCCTGGTTATGGAATAGAAGACTAGGTCACTATAACCTTAGGTACTTATGAAAACTCTCTAAAAAAACTAGGTAAGGATCTACCAGGGCTTAGATTGTATTATTCTAATGTTTATCATCCTTGTCAAAATGGAAAATAACATAAATCTAGTTTTAAATCAATCGGTTAAGTCTTGACAACTGATGCATTACAGTTAGTGCATATGGATCTTTTTCGTCCAACACAAACTAGAAGTATTGGAGGCAAATACTATGTGTTTGTTCTAGTTGATGATTACACTAGATTTACTTGGGTCTATTTTCTAGCAAATAAGTCTGAAGAATTTTCTTATTTACAAAGTTTTAGAGCTGAAGTTAAAAATGAGAAAAACCTTCCTTTGAAAACTATTCATAGTGATCATGGAGGAGAATTTCAAAATTCTGATTTTGAAACTTTTTGTAGTAAAAAAGGTATTACTCAAAATTTTTCAGCACCAAGAACTCCTCGGCAGAATGGTGTAGTTGATAGAAGAAATAGAATTATTGAAGAGATAACTAGAACCATGTTGAGTGAATATTTTATTGCTAGAAATTTCTTGGTTGATGCTGTAAGTACTGCTTTCTGTACTATAAATTGAGTTTTGATTAGACAATTTCTTAATAAAACTTTTTATGAGTTATGGAACATTAGAAAACCAAGACTTTCCTACTTCAAGGTTTTTTGTTGCAAAGTATTCATTTAGAATACTAAATATAACATACATAAATTCTCACCAAAATATGATGAAGGGATTTTCCTAGGATACTCCAAAACATCTAAATCATATATAGTTTTCAATAAAAATTCTTGTATTGGTGAAGAAACAATGCACATAAAATTTGATGAGTCAGATCCTTTTGTTTTTAAACAATCCCAACCTACATCCTCAGATGTGTTCTCAAAACCTGATTATCAACCCTTGATAGAAGAACCTTTTGATAAGGAAAATGTTCAAGAAGATACTTCTGAAACATTTACCCCAGAATATTTTCTACCCTGTGTTGATTAACAGGTTTTACAAAACCCACATCAGGGGTTTCTTAAGAATCATCCCAGTGATAGTATCATTGGTGATATAAATCAACCTGTATGAACTAGAAGTTCCTTAAGAAATGAAATAGAACATCTAGCATTTCTTTCCCAATTAGAACCAAAAAGCACTGATGAAGCTTTAGGTGATGATGATTGGATCAATGTTATGCAATATGAACTAAATGAATTTTAAAGGAACAGAGTCTGGATCGTGGTTAAAATACCTAAGGAAACTTCTGTTATTGGAGTAATGTGGGTCTTTAGAAACAAATGTGATGAAAATGGAGTCATAGTAAGAAATAAAGCTAGACTTGTTGAAAAAGGCTATAATCAGCAAAGGGGAATAAACTATGAAGAAACCTATGCTCCTATAGATAGACTTGAATCTATCCATATTCTACTTGCCTTTGCAACATTCTTTAATTTCAAACTTTTCCAAATGGATGTGAAATGTGCTTTTCTTAACGGTTATGTCCAATAGGAAGTTTTTGTTGAACAACCTCCTGGCTTTGAGGATAAAAAACATCTTGATCATGGTTTTAGACTTACCAAAGCTTTGTATGGTCTTAAACAAGCCCCACGAGCCTGGTATGATATACTCACTGGATTTTTGCTTCAAAATAACTCTGTTAAGGGAAATTCATATCCAACCCTTTTTATAAAAAAAGATAATAAAAATGTTTTGATTGTTCAAATTTATGTTGATGAAATCATATTTGGTTCAACTCAGAAATCATTAACCGACTCCTTTGCAAGACTAATGATATCTGAGTTTGAAATGAGTATGATGGGTGAGTTATCATTTTTCAATGGTTTTCAAATTTCTCAAAAACCAGAAGGAACCTACATATCTCAACATAAGTAAATTAATGATCTTCTCAAAAAGTATGGTTATGACAATACTAAGAGTATAAGTACTCTTATTGGTACCTCATACTCTTTAGATCTTGATGAAGCTGGGAAACCAGTAGAGAAAACATCTTTTAGAGGTATGATAGAAGATTACTTTACATGACAGCTAGTTGACCAGACGTAATGTTCTCAGTTTTCTTATGTGCAGTATATCAATCCAACCCTATGGAATCTCACATAAAGTAAGTAAAAAGAATTTTTCGCTACTTTAAGGGAACCCTGGATCAAGGATTTTTTTTATACATCTAGAGATGATTTTTTTCTAAAAAGATTTTCTGATGATGACTTTGGTGGATGTAGAATGGATAGAAAATGTACATCCGGAACTTGTAATTTCTTAGGAGATTCATTAGTTTCTTGGTCCTGCAAGAAGCAACATTCTTTAGCACTTTCCACTACTGAAGCCGAATATGTAGCAGCTGGAAATTGTTGTGCTCAAGTATTGTAGATGCAACACACACTCACGGACTATGGCTTGAGCTATACGAAAACTAAAATTTTGTGTGATAACACAAGTGCTATTGCCTTTTGTAAAAACCATGCACATCACTCTCATGAAAAACACATAGATATTATGGATAACTTTCGTTGGGATCACACACAAAAAGGAGATATTATTCTTCAGTTTATCGGAACGCAAGATCAACTTGCTAATATTTTCAAAAAATCATTACCCTCTAATAGATTTGAATACATTAAACAAAAGTTAGGAATGATAACTATAAGGTAATCATTCTTCATTAACTTCTTTTTGAAAAATTTCCCTAACTGTAATAAACTCCTATTCATAGGGGGAGTAAATTTGGTTGTTAGAGTTTGTTTTTTTAAAAAAACTTTCGGAACTGATCTTTCGGAATGGAAATTTCTGAAACTAAAATTTCTGGAATGGGAATTTCCAGAACTGAAATTTTTAGAACTGAAATTCTCAGAATGAGAACTTCCAGAATGAAATTCTTTGTACTGAAGACTTCCAGAATGGAATTTTCGTACTAATAATTTCGTAACGAGATTTTTGGATTGGGGTTTTCGTAATTAGGTTTTCATACTGAAACTTTCTTAATGAAGTTTTTTTCCTTCAAGAAGAATATTACTAATTTCGAACAATATTTCTTGTCAATCTGTAAGTTATTATTTTCTTACTTATATTTTTGTAATCAAATTTTGCTTACTAGTATTTTCCTTGTTTTTTTAAAAAGTTTGGATTCTAGTTTTTCCTCAAATCCGAATGTTTTCCTTAAAAACCTCAAAAGATCAGAGTCAAATTTTCCTTGTGGGATTTTTCTCAACCGCCAGATCAGATAAGTGCTTTTTCAACCATTAGATGGATTTTTAAAGACCAACGGTCAAAATCTTTGCCTATAAAAAGGGGACCCCGAGACTCGTCCCACATTGGTTTTTCAAGCTTTTGTGTCTCGAAGCCCTGCTGCTCCTCTTAAGGTCGGTTCCGAACTTTGTGAAGCCAATCCATATCTTACAGTTTACTTCATTCTGAATGACTATTGAAGCAACCTCTCAAGATATGTCAACTATAAAACCAATTTCAAAGTGGTTAGTTTACAGGGAAAGGTTAGTTCATCCATATTTTTATAAGATTGATTCTCTTATTTCGAAGAATATTAGACTGAATGGATGGGAAGATGTATGCATAGAAAAACTAGATAAACACGATCGGTTTATACTAAATTATTGATAGAGTTTTATGAGTCTATTTCCTTCCTGGTAGAAGAAGGGAGAGAAAGGTTTTCTTTCAAGTCTTATGGGAAGACTTATATACTTTCCTACACTAATTCAGCAATCCTGGTTGGTATAGCATACGAGGGAGAAGCTGAATTATGTTCTCACAAACATCCCAATGTGCAAGGAAGTTTCAATAAAGAGAAGGCACTAAAGTGTCTTGGGCTTAAGGTTGATTCAACAACTAAGATTTCTCGGCTCACTCTGAATAATAGAATAATTCAACTATGGGTGCAAGGTTCTCTGGTTCCGAGAAGAGGAGATAAAGACAATCTGAAGAAGAGTGATATCTATGTCTTAGATTTTTTGGTAAATCTAAGAATGATAAATCTGATAAGGCATGTCTTGGTCACGATCAAGAATATCAAAGAAGGAAATCTGAGAGCTCAAATTATGATGTTTCCTGCCTTACTGTCTAAGTTGTTTGTTCGATGCTTAGAATCTTTCAAAGTTGCCTGCAAATCAATTATCTGGAATTGGAAGCTCATGTTTGTCAGTGATGATACACGTATGAGAATGAAGAAGGTATTTTCTAGTGAATCCAGAGATTTTTACCCCTATCCGTGGAGGAATTCGAAACAACTAGAAAAGAAAAAGAATCTCCGGAACCTTCAAAAAAGCAAAGGAAGAAGAGAAAGGCTAAGAAAGTAGTTACTGATGAAGAAGTTCCCCAGCCTATGGAAACTGAATCCGCACCTCCCAAGCCGAAGAAGCAGAAAACCTATACAGATGAAGTAGCAGCAAAGTGGAGGAAAGATAAATAAATGAGGAAGGAAGGGGATACTCAATTCGGATAGACCCTTCTGATGCTAAGGCATTAAAAAGAAAAAGCTGCTGAGGAGCTAGAAAGACAAGCGACGGAAAATAAGTTGAGAAAGAAGATGTCTGAAACTGATCTAGTGTGGTCTTTGTTAAAATATAAAGAGTTGGTTTCTAAAAGGCTTCCAGTTCTGGAAATTTCGGTGTTGAACCTTCTTTACCAGTAACTCCAGCGAAAAACTATGTCACTCCGGAAAAGGACATGGGTAAAGAACTTGTATTAGAAGCTGAGAAGGAGGTTTCTAAAGTAGTTGAGGAAGAAGTTGAAGAAGAAGAAGAAGAGGAGGAGAGTGAAGATCTAGATACCTTGATCAAACATGTTCAGAATTTTAATGATAATGCTGAATCCGCAAAAATAGTATCTTCATGGAAGGGAGATGAGGAAGCCAACAAGCAACTTGAAGAAGAAGAAAGAAGAGAATGAGCTGTTTGATGAAGGAGAATCCTATGAGATGAACTTTCTTGAGGAAGGACAAGAGAGACAGAAACCAGATGAGGATCAGATTGTTCATGTTTCTGAATCTGAGGAAGTATCTCTTAATGTGCAATCCATTCCGAAATTTGATAAAGGGATGCAAACTCTAATGGAGACACCTATTAAAGATGTCATCAGAAAGAAAGAGGTTGGTGGTAACTCTAGAAGGAAGCTGATTCCAGTTGAAGAAGAGGAACCTCAAAAAGAAGTTTCTGATTCGGAATCATCATCCCACAGGCATGATTTTGTGGTTCAATCTCTGAGAAAGTTGGTGGACACAATTCCTATTCTTCCAACAATAGATTCTAGATGCCAGTTGCTGCAACAATCTATGAATCAAAAATCAGATTCTTTAACCATGGTAATGGATAAGTTTGTGAAGTTGGAAGCTGAATAGAAAAGTTTTCTGATCGATTATGATGTGCATAGGAAATCCTACATCAAGGTAACCAAGTGGTCTAAGAGAGTTGATGAAGATTTAGTTCACATTGAAGATTTTCAGGCTGGTGTTCAAAATGACTTTCAAATGGAGGAAAAAATGTTAATGAGATTCCTGAGAAATTGTCCTAGGAACAAAATTTTCAAAATCAACAAGTTCGTGATCTTAATGGGAAAATTAACTCAGTATCTCAAAATTGGAAAACTGAAAGAGATTTCTGGATTGACATTCAATAGAAAATGGAAAAGCAAGATGAGTTGTTAAAGTTGCAGAAAGAATCTTTGGAGGCTCAGGCATAGGCTTTAAAAGTTCACGAATAAAAGGTAAAAGTCTTGGATATGAAAATAGAGGAAGATCAAAGATACTTGAAAAAACTCAAGGCCTTATTAAAGCATCTCATTCTGAAGGAAAAGGAAGAAAAATTAACTCACTCCGATCTTTTGTTATAGTTGTCTTTCCTTGTAAAATTTTGTTCCCTCAACTCAAATGAAATGATTATCTGGTTGGTTTGTATATTGTTATATACTAATGATTCAGGAACTATACTTTTTTTCCATTCCCTTCAATTCTTTTTGAAAATCACAAAGGGGGAGAAGGACAAAAGAACTACTCCTAAGGAGGAGAAAGGGAAGAATTTCTAAGATAAATATCCTTAATGAATGGGGGAGTTTCCCACTATGAATTTTTCACTCTTATATTATTGAAAACTCCACTCTGGAAACTCAGAATACAATCCTTAGAGTCTCAATGCCTAAGGGGGAGTTAGTTGTATTCATTTCTATCCATGAACAATGGGATAGAAGTTTTATTTTCAAAGTCTAATAAAAATTTTCATGATCCTTATATGCTTTCTAGTAAGGATGTTTGTCCTTTCCAAAAAGGGGGAGATTGTTGAGTCAATAAGGTTTTCCTTATGACTTCTTCATTCCTTCTGGTTTTGAAAATCAAAAACACCTTATACTTAAGCAAATATTATTTTTACCATCATAAGGAAAGTTTACTTCTTTAAGGAAATTTATCTTAACCTATGTTTTCTTATACATAGTAATATTATTAATAAATCCAAAAACCGGATTCATAACTAAAAATCCAGAGTCATATAATAAAAATGTTTGGAACATTCCGTTTTTAGGATCCAAATTATGGATGTGATCTGTAATGAATTTTTAATCCGAGTTCTGGACTCCGAACTCTTAAGCAGTTTGACTCCTAACTCTAAAGATGTTCTTCTCCGAACTCTTAAGAAGTTCGACTCCGAACTCTAAAGAAGTTTGACTATGAACTCTTAAGAAGTTCGACTCCGAACTCTGAAGAAGTTCGACTCCGATCTCTTATGATGTTCGACTCCAAACTCTGATGAAGTTCGACTCCGAACTCACATATAGTTCGACTCCGAATTCACATGTAGTTCGACTCCGAACTCTTTAATAGTTCGACTTCGAATTCCTTAAGTGGTTCGGCTCCAAACTCAACTAGTTCATAATCCGATCTCTAGTGAAATCAGACTCCGAATTCCTACAAAATAGAATCTGAATATTTCTTAACATATACTCCAAACATCTTTTTGGTTAGACTCCAAACTTATTATTTTACTTACACCCCGCACTATTTATTAGATTTCAATCACATATGCTTTGTTTCAAAACGATGTCATGCATTTAGTTTTACATGGTTTGATCTAAAACTATTTCATCGTTTCTGTTTCTAATTAACCGTTGGTTGAGTTACACATGTACAGGTCCCTCCATGTTTCATGGAAAATATGACCATTGGAAGAGGGAGCTGACCATTGGAAATTTGCCTATAAATAGGATCTCATTTGAAAGAGCTCAATATAAACAACATAGATGTTGATCGATCTAGAGACCACACGTTGCTAAGGTGATTTCTAGAGAGAGAAATCATTTCATGCCTAGTGCGTACTGAATCACTCGTTCAGTTTTTGCTTCGTGCGACACCAAATGTTGGTGATTACATTCAAGGACATCTGGGGATAGGAAGACAGAGGTGCCGACTACCTTGAAGTTCGAGGGCTTCCTTGCTGAGGAAGACAGAGGATGCCAACTACCTTGAAGTTGAGGGCTTTTGGGGATAGAAAGAAAGAGACTTTGATCTTCGTATCGATGGAATACCCAGGTTTGGGTAAGATAGACTTTCTTGAAAATATAAATCACGAGACCTTTATCCAAGGTTGTTGGATACCCTTCTCTTTGGGTTAAAAGACTTATATCTTGTTACTTGTAGTTTTACTACTTGTTTGTTTCTGCTGCATTCTGTATTATAAAGATGTATAAAATTCTTATACTTCCTTACATGTACTCTATTTCATTTAGATTCTATACACATTAAGGTAGAATCTCATATTGTAATCTTTTGTTATGTTTCAATTTCCGGAGCCATATTTTCGGAACCTACTTTCAGAATCTCTTTCAAGTCTTAAGAAAGTTCATAGGACTTGAAGATTATAACTTCATTCTTTTTTCATGTTTTCAATTGGTGTTAGAGGTGTTGTGAATTTTCTTAGTTTAACTTTGTTAAACTTAGCTCTTTCCATTGTTTAATGGAATTTTTAATGTATAAAATTCACCCCCTCTTGTATATTGAGCATCTACATCATTATTTAGATCCTACAAACAATTAGTTAAAATGAATCCTATATAAAATAAATGATACCCAGGATTATGAATTCTTTGTTTAACTTTCCTCTATGTCCTCTAGTCCTCATCAATGATTGGATCTAATAGTGGAGGCTCAATAGGGTAATTCTATTGATCCGTAGAGGTTTGAATTTCATGAGGAGGAAAATTTTTAGATGTCGATTCTTCTACATATCCAAATGATTTTCGTGGGAATGTATGAGGGAAGTTTCATAGACATGGACACATAGTGTTGGCTTGGGGATATGGTGATCAAATTATTATTAATCCATTTACCGACAGAGTACAAGGGACCTTCTATGTGATCCAGATGAGGGGAGAAACATGTCAGGGGTGGAAGATTTACCACTGGGATATGAAGAAGGCCTATGATTGGAGGGTCATCTTTCAGATGGAGTTTTATGCACAATTCTTGTGTTTGAATGTGAATTCCAAGAAGAGACTAGAGATACTCTCTTTACTCCTGGAGATTGTTTTGGTATGAGAGTTTAGAATGAAATTCAAGGATCATCATCATTTTTACCTATATCTTGTTCTAGTTGAGGAGTCTTGAGTAAGATACTTTAAAGAGGCACTCTATCCTACCCCATAGTATGTAATTAATCCCTTCACCCATCCAACATACATAGAGGTTCAGAGGAATGATGAGGTGGGGGAAATAATGAACTCGCGATGAGAACTACCATGAGATGGGATACAAGTGAGCTATTCAAAGGGGAATTCTATCATTTATAGATCTCTTGCATCACGACCTTCTATGTTTTCCTTTTGGGGGATCAGACTCCATATTTTCTAGTTCAGACCATCAGGTCCACATCCTTTTCATCTAGTAATGGAATCGATGTGTTTTTTTATGGAGGAAACAAGCCCGATAAGGGTCAGTGAAAAGTTCTAGTTCAATACAGTAGAGGTGTGAAGGTCCATTTCATGCAATAGCAATAGATGCTGACCAGGTCATTTTAGCTGTAGTGATAGTAGGATCTTTCTCCACCAAGGGATAAAGGAGTAGGCAGAGGCTGACCTGAGGGGGTTCCATAGAGACCTCGACTCAGGCATGGTCAGTGAGGTAGCTAATAGCCAAGTGGGAGAGGAGTTGGGATGATCTGTTATATGCCAAATAGGTTATAGTTACATCATGTTTAGAAATCGTTCAAGGTATGATTAGTGAGTTTCTATACTATAACTTGTTCATTGATTGATTCAGGATCTTCGCACACCATCGTCTCTCCCCGTATTTCTTGTTCCATATGACTCGACATAGATAGATTGTTCATTCCCCTATTGTTGAAAATATATATCAGAGGTCTGACCAGTTTCTTTGACATTTCTAGGGATGTAAACTGGTTTTGAGGCCACATCTGTGTAGTGGGGATATATTTCTACTAAAGATGTAGCTGTGAAATCATATAATTTGAATCAACTAGTCATTTTTAGTGATTGTTATTATCAACTACTTCTGGATAAGTATATTTTTTTGAGAAATGAAATCCCAGTGTGTACCTTTCATTAGCAATCGGGGATGAAATGTGTGTAGTAAAAATTTTGATACTATCCTTTCCTTGTTGTCCATGTTGTCAGTCGAATTTGTGGATACAATGATGGTGGGGTCTCCAATGTTTTTTGGGGAGTTCGTGAATGTTTTTCCCAAGGAGGTTGGGACTCGACCCCCTCAACATGACATTGAGTTTGGGATAGACATTAAACCTGGTTCTTATTTGATTTTTATGATTCCTTGAAGAATGAAAGCATCTGAGTAATGAGAGCTAAGGATTCAGATTGACGATTAGATGGGGTTGGGCCTTATCGTTCCATGTGTGACTCTGTGGGGTGATCCTGTCATCTTTTCAATGAAATAATAAAACGTTCTATTGGTGTGTATAAACTACCGAATGTTGAATCAAGTAATAGTTCATAAAAATTACCCTTTACGAGGATAGATGATATTGTAAACTATCTATGGGGATAATGAAAGTTCATTATGATCAATCTGCTATCTGGGTATCACCAACTGAGGGTAAAGGTTCATGATATCCTGAAGACTAATTTCAGGTGCATTTATTAGCACATCAAGTTTGTGGTTATGTAGTTCAGTGTAATGAACACACCATTCAATATCATGGCTATTATGAACACTTTATTTCATGAGATCCAAGATTGGTTCATTGTCGTATTCATCAATGACATCCAGATATACTCGATGTTAGAGGAGGAGCAAACCAAGCATCTCTGGGCTATGCTAATGGTCCTTCTACACCACCATCTCAATGTAATGCTATCCTAGAGCATGTTTTGGACATTAGAGATCCAATTTCATGTACTATGGTCTCTCACTATAGTGTATTAGTGGATGCATTAATGGTTAATGCATTCATTTCTTGGGTAGCACCAATGAATATGGAATCGTTTTATGGTTTACTCATTATGGAAATATACTACAATAAAATGAAACCATATTTCCCTTGAGTATCATCTTTTTTTATAGATCTAACAATTAATTGAAAAGAGTTTATGTAGAGAATGATTAGATAGGCCGCATTCAGCTATCTGATGGGAAAGTTGGAGAGTGCCCTAGTGCTCAGCTTGACATAGGAAGGGGTGATGTTCTTGGTGTTTTGTTATTCTTCCAATCTAGGCTTGGTGTGTCTGCTAATACATCGTCATGGAGTGATTTATTATAGTTCTATGTATTTGTGTCACCAAAAATGTAAATATTCTAACCATGACCTGAATCATGCAGCGAACCGATTCACACTAATGTTATGGCGACATTACCTTATTAGGGAATGATTTATGGTATTCACAAATCACCAGGGCATGAGGTATATCTTTTCCCAGTGAGATATGGACTTGATGTACTATATTGGGATGGGTTTCTATTTGATTTTCATTCAGAGATCTTCTACAACTTAGGAATGGGGGATATTGTGATCAATACATTGAGTCAGAAGTTGTAGATGGAAGTGGTTTGAGAAACTGTGGACTCTTAGAGGAAAATTGAGGAGATGGATACAATACTCCTAGATGGAGGAATGGATGGTGGAAGAATATGTCTATTTAATACAATGGTGAATTCATCTATAATTTTGTAGATGGAGGAGTCACAATTTAGGGTTTTAGAGGAGGAGGTAATGTGTGATCTCTTTTGCCAAGGTGGTGCTCTGGAGGTAGGATCGGAGGATGGTCAGAATTAGATGATGTTACATGGGAAGTACATTGTTCCTATTTTGATAAATGACGGTGTCCTCCATGAATTTCATAGCACACCCATAGCTGTATAGCGTGGAATTTCTGAGATGTACTATTTCATGAGAAACAGTTCGGGCGGCTTGGGATGAAGTGACCAATGGCAGGGTTTTTGGAAATGTGATTGGTGTGTCTGTATGTGAAGGATGATCACTAGATTCATTGTAACTTTTTTGGGCCCTCATATTTCTTTTAGTGAAAGTGGGATGAAATCTCAATGTATTTGAACAAAAGATTCCCTAGGTATTAAGGAAATATGATTTAATCTTGTATTTTGTAGACCGGTTGAATAAATCAGATCACCTCTCGACAATCAAGGAGTTAATTACAGTTGATGCCTTAACACAGAGGTATGTGGATGAGGTGGTGAGTCTTTATAGAGTTCCAAGATCCATCATATCATATCATGATGCATATTTTATGTCACAAGTCTAACAGAGATTGTAGCATGCCTTTTGAACTCAGTTACACCTCTACACTACCTTCCACCAATAAAAGTATGGGAAAATAGGGAGGACCATCTAGACGTTGGAGGACATAATGCAGGCATGTGTTCTGGATTTTAGGGTTCTGGGGGGTGACTTATTTCCATGATAAATTTGTCTTAAAATAATATTATTCCATCTTCTTTCGGTCGGGCTTTGTTCAAAGCGTTATATAGAAAGACATATCCTTGAACCATGTGATGGATGGATGTTGGGGGTAGTTGTTCTATGTCTGGACATTGTATAGAGTATGACAGAGAGGGTGGAGCATGTTTTTGAGACAACGAAGGAATAATATGACCAACAAAAGTCATATGCTGATCGCATGAGGAGGCCTTTGAGTTCGAGGATGGGGACCACATGTTTTTTTAAGTCTCCAATCGACATGTGTAGTGGTGGTTCAGTTGTGAGATTAAGACCTCTCTTAGTTTCGTCAAACACATTGAGGTGTTGGTAAGTGTTTGTGAGGTGGCATATGAGTTGGAATTTCCACTGATCATTAGGAGGACCAACATAATATTTCACATCTCATAACTTTATTGGTATCTTCACGATGACTCCCATGTCATTAATTTGGGAGCTTAGTATATCGAGGATTAAAAAATATTCATTAATATTCCAGTAGTGATCTAGGATCATAGAGATAAGGTGTATTGTTGTTGGAACATTCCCTTGTTTTATTTGTTGTGGATGCATGGTGGACTAGAGGATAGTACTTGGGAATGATATATGCCAATGTGTGCCCTATACCCAAAGATGTATAGTTTTTTTCTTATTAGTTTTAATTCATGATGCAGTTATTGATCATTGTTTGTCATATTATTTTTTTATCTTTCTATTTTGTTGTGTGTGAAAATTTCCTTACATTTGTAATGTGGGAGACCTATTTCCTAGTTGAGACATATTAATTGAGGTTTTACTAAACCCATACATACAAATCAGTGACGGCTAGGGAATATAATATCATAACGTAGAGGAAAGAATTAGCTAGATTATATTTATAGATAGTTGGTGATTTATTGGGGTCTCATATAGATGGATGGGTTAGCAGATGTTGGAAGAGGTGATCTTGGATGTTGAGGTTTCATTCTATCTCTCTAACAATTTAAATTGAACGATCCTTGAGATGTATCTTCTGTAGTTGGTATACTCATGCACCATTTTGAATATAGTTGGATCCCAATTTAATGAAGATAATAAGACATAATAAATGAGGGGCTAGGATGATGATGGTGATGATCACTTGTTTTATATATTATCCTTTATCCAGGTTGTGGTTGGTAGGGGTTGTATGCCTTCTGAAAATCATTGTCATCGGTGGAATGTGATTTATTACCTAATTGATTTTGAAATCATAGAAATAATAATTAGAATGTGGTTAATAAAATATATTTGGTAAAATATATGGATTTTAATGGATAATGTTTTTTGTGATCACCTGTTTATTATAAATTTGAATAAAACCATGAGTGATGATAAATCTGAATAATGCATTCATTTTCAGTCTGACAATGTTTTGTGTGTTGTTCTATTCTACTTGTGTCTATGCTATAATTATTTGTTGTGGCAAGGAGAAAGGTTATGAGTATGGGGTGGTACAGGTGGTGTGACGGTATCTCAGGCTGTGATATTGGTTGGCAGTGGAATGGATGAAATTATTATGAAGTGGGATTGCATTTAGGAAGTGGTTATGTAGCAGGGTTTCAATATTAGGTTGTGTCATATTCATGTTTATGGGTGTGATGGGTGTGGTTTTTTTCTGCAACGGGGTTGGTGACAGTGGTAGTAAGGAGGTGTGTTGGGGGATGTTCATGTTGATAAGAAGGACGTGGTATAATTCCTTTTATGAATTATTATGTTTTTTTGTTGAATGGTTGTCTAATATAGGGGAGTTTGCAGTGCGACTACAAGATGGGTGAGTATTTATTTAATGACTGTGGTGCTTCTCATGCAATGGGGATACCGAGAATGGTTTACGGTGGATAATTGTTAACATGTTTTTTGTAAACTTATGTTTTTCTTTTTTCCTAGTGTTTTTCGAGGCCTTATGTAATATATGAAGCGGTGTTCATTTATCGACATTGGATGTTACCTTCATTCCTAATGGTATATGCATGTAGGGTTGGTAGAAATTGTTGTTTTGGTGTGGGATGGTTTTTGTTTTGAAAACCCATATGTTCGGCTAAGTGTTTTGTACCTATATATACACATGTAGTTCCTTGGGATTTATATATGCACACCACCTATGTTTTTTATTATGTTCTGAATGCCACCATTATTTTCTGGGATGTCGTCCTTTCCCAACATCTTAGATGGGGGATGGATGGATAGTTATTGGATCTTCTGTGCTCCCACATCTAGTCATTGGTATCCCATGAATCATTAGTCAACTTGAGGTGTGGTCTGTGAAGCACAATTATCTGTGAACAATGGGTTCTTCAATGGTGTCTTCATCATGAGATGTGTGTTGATTCTCAAGTGTCTTTGGGTTATTGGTGTTGTTTGTGGACCAGGTGTTTCTTAGTTAGATGTGATGTGGTATGTGGCCCATGTGTGTGCGGACAGGTTGTGATAGTGGGGCTTATGGAAGAGCATGGTACCATCAGGATGTTCTCCATTAGGGATGAGTTGTTAACTAGTCGGAAATGGTGTGGGGCACACAAATATCAATGTGAGTATTTTTGTACTTTACTAGACATCTGTTATTTAGTGAGCTTGCCTTGGTGATGTTGTACTAGATATTATATATTGTTAGGTGATTTTTTTAAGTGGAATTATTATGCTTCTCCCACTTGTTCACATTTTTAGTTGGGTTTTCCCAACTGAGTATACTTATATTCTCTCCATATGTATATAAATTTTTTTCCATGTTTTTTGGGAGATGATGCACACAGCGGTAGACATTACTAGCTTGGTGGTTGGGGATGGTTGTTGTATATCTGTTTAGTTTTATTTAAATGGAACTTAAATTAATGATTTCTTCGTATTTCTAGTAGTATTACATTAAACATTAATGTGTGGAGGATTTTGGATCCTTTTTATATATGTATCCTTGAGTTATTTGAGGTAGGTAAATCTTATACTCCAATCATGGTAACTATACAAAGGGAAATTCCTTCTTTTTTTGGACATTTCTATACTCTTGGTGATGTTTGCCTCTCTAAGGAAAATATGAGTTGGGAATCAAGGGCCATTAACTCTTGTTCATCTTTGAGAATGGTGGTCTCCACTTCTTTCTATCCCTTCCCTTATCCTGAAGAAGGCTGGTTGTGAACAAGGTTACGAAAAAGGTTGTATCAATAAAAAATTAACATTTCAAGTTAGTGAATATATTGATGTGGAAGTGTAAAACATGTCCCAAATACCAAGGGAGTGTGATTGAGAACATAGACATGATAATATTAACCATTAAAAAAATGTAAATCTATGATGGGTTAAATGGTCATTGATTTCAAGGTAATTAATGTAAATAGATAATGTTTTGTTTTCAAAAATTCATTTTTTAGAGTTGAAGAATCCAAATACTACCTATAGTAAGAGAATAATGAAATATAGAACATTATTATTAGAGTACCACCCATTGATAAATTTCCACCAAAACACATATATTAATCCAAATGATGAGTATGAATTTTTATCATGGTTGAACAACCTAAATTATGTTATAAAGGTAAAAAATCCACAATAGTGAAAAAAAATCATGATGTATCTATAAAATATACAAACAAATATGGTTAGAATAATAAAAGAACAATCCGTAAAAGAACAAACATTTCCATCCAGAAAACTAATTTATTCTCTGATAATTAAATAGAATCACCCAAAAATTTAATATATATAATTAAATTAATAATATACTTAAATGTCATAAAAAATATTGCAGCATAATTTTGAAAGCAAAAAATCAAGAGTATTTGATCACATAGTCTTCCAGATAATATTTAATACTTATATCAAAAAATGTACAATCACATAATGTATAATATCCATGATATGGCCACTATTTTAATAAATTATCTAAATAACAATAAATTATGTATAATATAATATATTTGTCTAGAAGACAATTCACCCTTTATAACAAAAAAATTATTCTATAATATTCTTTTAACTGTAATCATATTGGTTTCTCAAAATAATGATCATCTTCTGTAATAACCTAAATCACATAATACCAAATCAATTTCAAATATCGGGTTTATCTATATAATAAAAAATATTTTCCAAAATTTAGATTATAATTTATTTGGAATATCATTTTAAAAATATAAAACTATTTCATATTAAATAATATATCACATAGTCCAGTGGATGGTGATACCCCATTTTATCCATTTGGATGTGGGTACAAGCCTCTTGTCCTTATCAGGTGAAATGGGTTGTCACTTAAAATACATGTTATTCTTTTACTAATCATATATTAATATAATAAATATTACATAAAAAATTATTTAAAATTTCCCCTCAAATTTTATCTCACATATTTCATTTTTATTCAAAAATATTTATTAACCAATAATTACCCTAAAATCATATAACATATGAACCCTACTTCTTATCTATAACATTAAAATGTTTTCTAGAAAATAAAAATTCATTATTCCATAAATAGATTATTCACAAAAAACAAGTAATAATCCAATGGGGTGTATTGCCACAATTATCTCCCAAAATATCACTAATCATAATTATTTTTTATAATAAAATATCTAGAAAGGGTTTTTATGAATTTAAAAATATGATCTACATTAAACTCAATAATCATTGATAATATCAATATTAGATATGTTAATGGAAACATATTGGATTCAAAAATTTAGAAAATTTTTTAGATGATTCATCATTATTATAACTATAATATAATTGCTGATATTATTCTACAAATAATTCTGGAATCCAAATAATAATTTTTTACTTTTACTAAACTTCCAATAATTTCATATTAAATCATAAACCAATCCTTTTTCAATGCATTATCCTTTAGAGGAGGGAATTCACGCGAATAATCCCTATGTTTCCCACATATGAGACAAATACTTATGAATAAATTCTTTAGAAGAAATTTATTCACTTCTATTGTACACGTCATTTTTACACCAAAATATGGTTCTTTCTTTCTTTCATTAAAAAATGAATATATATACATTTTATTTGGATAAATTCGTCATCTTATATTCCCAATCATTAATGACATGATTGAAATTTAGACTTCTTTCACCCAAGGAATCCATTACTTGAGATCACAGAATACTCCACCTTTCTTTTTTTGGTTATTATGGGAGTTTGGTAAGGAGTATGAATTAAATAGTATATCATGATAAATAATTAGATAAAATGAATATATCATTAAATAATTTTATAATTCGATATGGTCACTCAATATGCCAACTTTTCCAATCACATATGATGTTAATACTATTCCATATGGTTCAATCTAATAAAAAAACCAAAAAGAAATGTGAAATTATGAAACTATAGTATCTGAAATGTTCTATAAAATAACAATGGTGTATTATTCAAACTATTTCTAAATATAGATAAAATCATTTAAATATTTGAGACCATATATTTATCATAGTTTATCCATGTTCATTAAAAAATATATATACATTTATCTTATACCCATAACTTTCCTCTATTTTAGAAACATGGTAATATAAACTAATCTAATATATCCTCAATCTAAGACCTAACAGTTCTATAAATATTTTTATAATACAATATTTAACAAAGATAACTCCAAGAGATTTGGATCAATGTTCACTTCACAGAAATAGCTGAAGTACATGTAGTGAAATAACAATGGGATGATCATTTTAGTATTTTTGTAAATCTAGAAACATACATCAAACCAATTTTACCATGTTAATGAATCAAAAAACATTAAAATTGAAAACATTTTGAATCATTGAACTAATTTAATGGATTATCCTTCGTATCTAATGGAATGAAAACTAATTAATGGTTCTATAAAATTATTATCATGGGATGAATATAGTGGTAGCTATCGTAAATCAATTATCCATAATCAACATGGAATGGTAAATAACTCATCACACATCCCATTTAATAAATTTCTCGTGTAGAATATGAGTCTGTGGATTATATAATAGTGAAAATCTCATGGATTGTGTTTAATAAATTCTTATTAAGGAATAAGATTAATATTCGACTATATGATCTATTAAATAATGGTATCTATTATGTCAGTACCATTTATTAGAAAATATTATCTTGATGGATAAATTCCCATATAATCTACCCAACTGATTTGTCTCATGAATCTTATCAATTCATCCAGGGGATATATAATTTAGGGCATCACCCATCATTGAATGTACAACTCATTCCAAGTGTTTTTAAATGATTTATTTAATTAATAAACAAACAAAACTTATCCAAAAAATATATACAATAAAAAAAGAATACATATTTTTCAATAATTTAATTTTAAATCAAATATGATCAAAATGTAACTCCATTTTTTAATGTAAATCTTATTAAGAAATAATCATTTCCATGATACATTAATATGTATATTAAAGGAAATAATACTGTAAAATGATCATATGTATATGAATTCCTCAATGTATGGTATCATTAAATAATATATGCAGTGGTGAATAAATAAAAAAAGTGTCTTTTTCATTTATCATAAAAATTTCAACAATTGGTCATTAAGAATTTTTTTTGGAAAGTATATTTTTAAAATATAATGTATTTTTTAGAATGAAAATACATAAATAAGAAGGAACACATTCTCAATGACAATATACTAAAAATTATTAAAATTATAACTCAATAAAATATATTTTCAAGATTGTGGTAAATGACACTAATGACATAAAAAATAAAAAATAGTAATTATGTATTTTTTCCAAAAATCTAAAAATATACCTAATTAAGAATAAGATAAAAACAATGCTATTAAAATATTTTGTAAAAAATATAAAAAAAGTTTGATAAATATTTTAATGAAAATTAGAAGATCATTATGTTTGTATTTGAAAAAACATGTAAATCATGGAAATGGATGATAAAGATTCCCCATTAAGACAAATCCAAAAATAATCCTGAATAATGATGATAATCTAAAATAAATCATTACTTCTTTGGTAACAGTCATATCATTATAAAAATGAAAGAATAATATGAAATAGAATAATGAATATAAAGAATATAACATTCCAATTCTATCAAATTTCGAATGTAATTATATAATCCACCATAAAGAAAAAACATCATATATTGAAAATTTACCTATAAATAATTCGATTCAAAAACCTCATAAATTTTACATTACTATAATTAAATGTTATTTGTCTTCCCATATATATTTTTAAATAATTTAATTAATTAATTCTGAAAAATATTATTTTTTATTATGTTACCTATAATCTATATTTTTCTTATCACTGCACATTCACTAATAATATTTGTTTTTTCCATTATGGAATGTGTTATGTACTTCATTATCTATCCATTTTTTGTTATTTTAGTTTGGATCAAGCGCCTATGATATATTTAATCAGAAAAGTAATTTTCATAATCTTAGAATTTGGTTCTTTAATTCGTTAATACATATTTAGATCCATTATGGAATTTTGGATATAGAAAATTAGTAATATATATTATTTGAGATAATATGTCATACACCCACATGGGAGAAAATATCATTCCAATATTGGTTATGTGAAGGTAAATTGAAGATATATTAACATTAATGGATACATATAATTTCTTATTTAGAATATATAACCTTTCTATAGATCTTTGTAAAAGTTTTTGTATTGTGTTAAGGAAAATCGAATTACACCTCTTCGTTTAGAAAATATGTCTTACATATGCACCAGAATTGATTTTATTTTTTAAATGATGAATAAAATGATAAATATGGTAGTATAATAAATATATATATATAAGTATATATATATTAATTTTCATTGGAAATAACAAATGAAGTTGGAATAGAAGTATAAATAGCATAAACTAGTCGATAAAGACAATTAACTCTTCTTCATCATACATCCCTTATATGTATTCTTACGGGATACATGTTTTGAGATATAGAATAACCAAGACCACTATAACTTCATAATGATGTTTATAGGATGCATTTATGGGGTTTGGCATCGGTAAATAGCTCAATGTGGTGTAAATATGGGAATTAATGAGTTCACCATTATTATTATGGTAATGGGTCCACTTAGAACATCACAAAATATTAAAATATAATAAGACTATTATAGAAAAAATCCAGGTAAATAGACTACATATTCTAAGGGTATGAGATTTTAGAACTTATATTATTCCATTTGTGAATTTTTAGGTTTTTAATTGTTAATAAATAATTTAATAAAATAGTAAAGTATTAAAATATTATTATTGTACATTTTCATACTATTCAACATTTTGACATTAAATCCTTCAAGAAAATTCATTAGATCTGAATAAAATATTTTATTATATACCAAAAATTTCATGGTAGTATATTGAATACTTTGATCATCATAAACATTTTAAATTTTATTGAATTCATATTTTCATTTCCATTAATATGATTCTCCAATTAATTCAACAATTACTACGTCAAGAATGGGAATGAAATAATCATAATTATTTAATATATATTAAAAATAAATACACAAATGGTAGATTACAGTTTTATTTTTTAAAAAAATTCATAGTCGAAAATATCATATAGATGTTACTATAATATAAATATTAAAAATAAAAAAAGAGTGTGAAGTGTTAAACATTTCATTAAGTAAAAAAAATTATGTCCATAATCAAATATTACTGGATATCGAATATCCAAAATTCTACCCATGGATGATTATGGTAGATAAAAACTCAAAAAAAATATTAATGATATTATTTAGGTTATTATAGTGTTCTTATAATTTCTTTTGACATAAATTACCCTATTTTCACTTTAGTGTGGTAGTAAAATTATATAATTACTATTCAATTTGACCTAAATAAAAAGGGAAATATTTAATAATAATCTACTTCATAATTTAAAATATAGAACCCATTTTGTAAGATCCAATTTCAATGAGTCTAGGAATATTATTTATAAATACAATGCAAAAGAGAACAAAAACAATGTTCTTCATAATTGTTATTTTATGCCAAAAAATATAAATGTATCAAAATAAGGTATAATGATGAATTAAGTAAAATAAATAATATTAAATCATGATAATTATTATGCATGTTTCTAAGATCAAATCTAAATTCAGAAACATGAATATTGATATTAATAAAATGAATGTTTTATAAAAATCTTAATTTTCCACTATTCTCTGTAAAATCTATATTTTCATAAAATAACTATATTTAAAACTAATATAATTTTAATATAAAAATTTTAAAATATTATTTTTATTATAAAATAATATATATATAATTTATCGTAATTGATTAAAACATTTAATCATAAAAATCTACGGAATTAATTTTCAATAAAAAATATTTTTGAAGAATAAAATTACTTCACAGAAATATAGTTCTTATTCAAAATGAATTAATTAATAAATTATAAATAAGTATTAAATTTATATATTTTATAATATGGATAATAATATTTATTCCCACAAATGTAATGACTTATATATAACTATTTCATAATAATATTTCATTATTTGTTTAAGATTGGTGTTTCACATCTTATATTCTTTCGAACATAAAATGATTTTAAAAAAATCGGGTGGAACATTATTAAATTGTAGTGTTTTTTGTTACACTATAGGTTATGTTACTTTTATCCAAATTTTTCATCTATTTGGGATTTTAATTTATATCTAGCACATATACCCATATGTTTGATAACAAATGTTGTTATTTTTCAATGATAGATTTTTCATTACATGATGAAATATTTCATTATTGTTATCTCATATGAATATTTAATGGAGCATCCATGGTAGATTTCCAAAAAAAATCATACATGATATATATTTATTAATTTTTTGAATATTGTTTTCATTTACTAAAAATAATGTAATATTTTTATAAAAAGGTTTGAATTTATGGACATTATTTATAAAATTTATTAATTTTAAATCTAGAAGTAATGAATTAATTACATTAGAAATATTATTTTATTCAGAAGTTCAATAATAATAGACTTTTTAACTAAACTCTATTTTTACATTTGGGTCATTGTATATATATTTTTATAGACCCGGTAAAGTAGAATATCAATATATAGCATTTGTATTTCTCTAGTTATCATCATCCACATAGATGGATGGTTTTGTGTTGATTGAATCTCAAAGAATAATGTTTTTGACTCACTGTGTTTTATATTTTAATTTTAACCCATTTTTCATGACATTGTATATATCAAATATTTTATCTCCTTGTTTTTTATTCTTTTTTTTCTATTCCGATGACCATATTTAGTAAACTGTTTAATTTTATAAAGATGATTAATTATAATGATACTGATATAATTATTTTCAAATTATTAATAATATTATAACGGGTTTGGAATAAAAAATAACAATATAAACATTCAGTTATAAATTATAATTCATATAAGGATAACCACATTTGGATTACTCCTTCATACATTATTGGTTGTTATTTTTTATACCATTGGATATAATATGTGAATATGTTATTTGTGAGAAGATATTTCAATAAAATGCCTATGTTAGAGTGCTAAATCTATGGCGAGAATTTTGGACAAGATGTGTACTTTTATATGTGAGGCCAGTGGGTTGATTTTAGGTAAAATACACATTTAGTTATATAATTTGTATTACTTAATAGAATGTGTAATTTTCTTACATGATTATAATATATGATAATTATTATACAAAATCCCCTCATCCATACAACTATAAACATGTTTTTAGGATATTTTAAAAGTTTCCTCTTATTTTGAAACCGCTTATTAATTAGTGTAACAATTAAAGTGATGAAAATCCTTAATAGATGTTCATTTTAATAATCAAATGAAATGAAATTGATTATGTTTTTCAAATATTACCCAATTTATATCAAATACGGAATCCATTATTTCATATTCATTTTTTACAGTTGGAAAATATAATATTTATTATAAATACTGATACTAAAAATAATACGGTTATTGATAAAATGAACATTAATGAATAAAACTTATTTTATAAAAAAATCATGAATAGCGATGACTACTATAGATTTAATTTTAATAAATTTTTTAAAAATTCATTAAAAAATAACTCAATAAATAAATTAAATATTATAATAATTTTTCAAATCATTCGATGAAATGAATGATTTAATGAAAACTGGTTTTTGTAACCATTGAACCAAAAAATTAAAAATTTCTAAAAAATACATATAATTCAACATAAACTAAAACCAATATACTTAATCAAAAAATTATTTTTTTATAAATTTATAATTCTAAAGTTGTGAAATTTATATCTTAAATTCAACTATGTAATATTAATAATAAGATTGATATAAAAAATATTACTTTTTTAATTTAATTATTTATAAAACTATGATGTATATGAATCCGTAAATTGACATAGAAAAAGTTTTAATTTTTTTTAATGGATTACATGGTTTCTCATAGAAACAATATAATTAAAATATTGATTAAAATAAATTTAATAATTTATATTAAATACTGATATCATATCTATTGAATGTATAATTGTAGACATCATAAACACGTCATCAAATGACAAATCTATTACTCTGTGCATAAAATCCCATCTTTTTCTAAAATATGATATAAATATTTGAACCATTGATCCCCATTTATTTTTCCAGATTACATTGTCGATTCTAAAAATTTTCAAGTGATATCTATTTGACATTATATTCAACCCGTTCTAAAAAGATATATCATTGTAAATAACCATATCCACATTATATTTTTCATTATCTATAATGAATATATTGTATATATTTTTTGTTAGTTACATTTTACATATACTTAGAGTATCTTATTCAATGATATACAAAACATTCTATTGATATAATTTTTATAATCAAATGACAATTTATTAAAAAAAGGTATTCTAAAAGGATGTTGGGATATAACCTTATAATTTAAAACATGAGAAAAATCAAGTGTCCAATTTCTATTCTCTACTCATTTTGGATTAGAAAGACATTTGATATAACATAAATGAAAAATGATTATGAGGGAACTATATATACATAGTAAGAGCTAATATATTCCAAAAAGACATATCAGTTTAGAAAAAATTTATTTAAATATCATATTTATCTCTTCACACTGATATTGTTTTCATTACACATGACGAGATCCAATAGTGTATAAGAACACTCATGGAATTGAATTTTACCCATAAATTAACCTTATTTTCATAGTTCATTAATCATTATTATCCTTCAAAAATTATAAGTAATGGGAGAATTTATATTTAAGGGATACATTTCTTTGAATATAATTTCATTTCCTATTACGAATCATATATTTGAGCACCAATATTTCCTACAAACTAGATGTTTTTTTCATCAAGAGAAAAAAGTCCCTCTAATAAAAATAACCCTTTGACCATATTTAATGGAACCCATCATTCGAATGTAGTGAATGGATATCATATGTGTACTTACATTTTTCCATCATTCTTACTAAAACTAAAATATCATAATGGTTTAGGCAATCCAAAATCCAACTATTCATGTGGTTTCAATATCTTTAATGTTTCGTAATGACACGTTGCATCCATTTTCAATGAAATCATTTGGTATATGATTATTCAATAATTTAATATCATAATATCATTAATTTAATCTTATTTATGCCTTATTACTATAACTATTACCCTAAAATTTTTAATCCCATCTTTATTTCTAACAAAAAATGGCACACATTCACTTTTTGTTTTCATTGACCATGTTTTGACATAGATCACATAAAATTTCAATTATTTTTTCCCAAATTAATGAAAAAAAATATTTTTTTTAAAATTAAATAACAGTAACTACATATGAAAATAAATTTATTAATTACTTGTATTAAAACCTATAATGGGAAAGCTATAAAAATTTAAAGGTTCTTATCAAGTCGATTGAATGTTGAATGATCTTGGAAAGATTGAAAATTTTGACTGAAATAAACTTTTAAACCCATAATTGGTTTCCACTAAAAAATAATTCTTCGTAAAATCCTGGTATCCCTCACATGAGCTTATGTAAATTTAATTATTAGAAAAAAATTTACTTGAAGTAGGTATGTTTTGAAATATGACCCCAATAGAATTAAATATCTTCAACATTTGCAGTTCATGCTTTGAATGAAATAGGTAATTTCAATCATAATGATCCCACCAAAACATATGGACATGGAGTTTCAGGGCACATCATCCCCCATAAATAGTGGAAATCATAATATAACCACCGAATCATTATCCTCATCAAATTGAGTGAAATATGTTTTATAAATATAAAAAATCTTCTATATTGTGGTGGTATTTGTTTTTATGCGTATTCATGGGAAATTTGTATGAAGGGATTTTTACATCAACTGTAACAAATCTGGCAGAATTTGATGACATTTATTCATATTCAAATCCAAAATCCATGACTATGATAAATCATATTACTCATGTGATTAGTAATTATCTATGGCCTTGTTTGTTAAATGTTATTTTTTTAATTGATTTGGAAAATCATGATTTTAACTTCTAAATCATCCATATTAATAAATTTATTGAAAATAAAATTCAAATAATAGAAGAATAAATTTTAAAAATGAGAGACAAAAAATGGGTTTCCATCTTCAAAATTTCAAACATAATTATTTTTAGTCGGATCTCTTTAATTGTAAAAATAATTGTTCTACAACACTAAATGATATATAAAAAAAAATAATTAATGTTTAATTGATTTTTAAATGGATTAATTTGTCTTTCTGTTCTATATACATCGTAGTTTCAGCCTATTAATGAGAAATAATCACCACTGTATTTATCAGCTCTCAAAACAGGCTTTATCAATGCTAAAAATGTGTTGTAATGCTCAGCACTGATAAAGGGGGGGGGGGCCCTTCATCAGCGCTTATTGAGAACAGATCAAGGGGTACATTATTGGTGCAAAAAATAGCTGATAAATGAAACCTTTATCAGCGCTAAAAACGTGTTGATAAAGGGTGACTTTATCCATGCTAAAACGGTGCTGATAAAAACCCCTTTATCAACCCTAAAAATAGATGATAAATATGTGATTTTTATTGTGCCCTTTCAGCACAGATAAAAAGATCCTTTATTATCCCTTTTTAATCACTGATAAAGGCGGAGTTTATCTGCGCTTTTTTAGCACTGATGAAGGCTTATTTTATCAGTTCTTTTTTGAACTGATAATGGAGCCCTTAATCATTTCTTTTTTAGTGCTGATAAAGGCCCCATTTATCAATGCTAAAAAAGTGCTGACAAATTCCATGCCTGTTGCTAAAAAATATTCTACAGAAGCACACCCAAACAACACCTACAAAAAATTCAGCATCTCAATAAGTATACCCATACAAAATTAACACATAAATAGTAAGATAATTACACCACTTATACCCATACAACAATTATACCCATAAAATATTAACTCATAATTAATATGTTATTTATGTACATAAAGAATTCAATTCAGAATTCAGGGGGTTGTGGGGCTATTCAGGGGTTTGGGGTCGTTATCAATGGGGTAGGGGTGTCCGGGGAGATGAGGGTGTCCGGCGGGAAAGTTGTGTCGAGGGGTGGTGGGGGTGGTCCAAGAGGTTGGGGGGCTATCCAAGGAGGGTGTGGTGTCCATGGGGGGTGTGGGTGCCCAGGTGGGGGTGGGGTATCCAGGGGAGTTTCCAGGGGTGGTGTGCTGGTGTCAATGGTGTCGGGGGGGATTTACAGGGGTGGGGGTGTCTAGGGGGTCGAGGCGGACCGGGGGGGGGGGGGGGTTGGTGGGGGTTTCCTAGGGGGTGGGGGTGTCCAGGAGGTTGGGGGCTGTCCAAGGGGTGTGGGTGGTGTCCAAGGAGGGTGTTTCTAGTTGGGGGGGGGATATCGATGGGGTGTCTATGGGGTGGGCTGGTGTTCAGTGTGTTAGGGGGCTTTCCAGAGGGTTGGTGGGGTTATCCAAGGGGGTGGTATGGTGTCTGGGAGGGTGGGGGTGGCCCTCCATGGGTGGGGGTATCTAGGGTGGTGGGGGTCTCAAGGTTGTGGGGTGGTGTCTAGGAGGTGTGGAGGTTCCATCCAGGGGGTGGTGGTTGTCCGGGGGTGGGGGTGTCCTAGGGGGTGGTGGTTGTCCGGCCACACTGTGCCACATATTGAGGTCGGGTTGACATGTACACATAAGAAATTACCGATGGATCGTTCTTCTAAAGAATCAATACAATCCAAAAGCGTTTGGTCAGATTTCTGTGGGTCAGTTGTTGTTTTCACTTGAAATTGTGTCCATTTTAAACAAAAGATACACTTTGAGTGATATCGGCCACACCAGGCATCAGATTAATGCAGGATTGACTCATACACATCCCCAATGCACCCATGAATCATTATTATAAAGGATAAATAGAATATGACTATGTTTGGTTGGAATTCTGTATGTCAGTTGTTGTTTTCAGTTAAAAAATGTTCATTTTAAACCAAAGAGATACACTTCGATTGATACTGGCCACAACGGGCCTCATATTTCAGTAGGGTTCAATCGTACATGTTGAAAAGGACTGATGGATCATTCTCATAAAGTATCAATATAATCCTTATGTGTTTGGTCTGATTTTCGTAGGTCAGTTGTTGTTTTCACTTTAAATTGTGTCTATTTTAAACAAAAGAGAGACACTTCGAGTGATAATGACCGTACCAGGCCTCAGATTGAGGCGGGGATGACTCCTTCACATTTCAAAGGACCAATGGATAATTATCATAAAGGATCAAGACAATCTGAATGCATTTGATTGGATTTCTGTACGTTAGTTGTTTCATTCACATAACATTGTGTCTATATTAAACAAAAGAGAGACACATTGAGTGATACTGGCCACACCGGGCCTATTCTTGGAGTAGGGATGACTTATACATGTCCCCAAAACACCCATGTATCGTTATTCTAATGGATCAACATAATACGAATGCATTTGGTCGGATTTCTGTATGTCAGTTGTTTTTTTCACTTAAAAATTTGTTCTTTTTAAACACAAGAGAGACACTTTGAGTGATACCATCCACATTGTAACTCATATTGAGGCAGGGTTGATTATTACATGTCATAAAAGACACATGGATCGTCCTCATAATGATTCAAGACAACATGAACGTGTTTGGTCAGATCATTTTCTGTAAGTTGTTGTTTGCACTTAAAATTGTGTCCATTTTAAACAAAAGAGAGACACATTGATTGATACCGGACACACCGGGAGAAAGAAATTGATTGATACCAGTCACACCGGGCCTCAGATTGAGGTAGGATTGACTTTTACACGTAGAAAAAGACTCATGGATCATTCTCATATAGGATCAAGACATTCCCAATTCTTATGGTCATATTTAAGTACTTCAGTTATTGTTTTCACATAAAATTATGTGCATTTTAAACAAACGAGTGACCCTTTGAGTTATATCGGCCACCCCGCACCTCAGATTGAGGTAGGGTTGACTCGTACACGTAGAAAAGGACCCATGAATAATTCTTATAATGGATCAAGATAATCCGAATGCATTTGGTTGGATTTTCATAGCTTCATTGTTGTTTTCACTTAAAAATCTGTTCATTTTTAAAAAAAGAGAGAGACACTTTGAGTGGTTCATGATTCATGCATGTTGCTGGTTCACATAATCTGTTAAAAAGGGAAAATGACTCATTGGAGAATGGATGTTTTATTTAATAATAATTACAATTTTCCTACAAACATTTACATACAACAATGTTTCATCATTTGATCCCCTTAACAGCTCTCAACAATGACAGCCAATTGTACTCATCCCCAACTCAGATATTCATTCTACTTGTGTAAAATATTCCATCAGGTATGCAGCCCACTCATTTGTGAACAAATCTATATCATCTTGTGAGTGTGAGGCTTTTCGGATGTCAAAGTAGTACTGGAAAATAAAAAAATAATCAATTAATAAATAAATAAAATTAAAAAGTATTTGTTTTCTGAAAACACACTTTAGGGATGCAAGTTCGTTGATGAAAAATGATATCTTTTCTAAATTTACAAACATAATAAATGCAATAATTATCTTTTTTTTGTTTTGGAAACAGCAAAAAAATTATTAATTAGGATAATAAATATCTTCTGTTGAGATGTGTTTGGATATTTAAATTTTATTATATATTTCCTGATATTTTTATAGATGTAGTAATTTCTCACCTCATTATGTATAGCCCCTATCCTCATTCCTTTTTAGAGGATAACGATACACCTCCCTATCATAACAGAATTCTCAGTAAAAGATAATATAAATCATATTACTTGAAGTTTGCACCTAAAACGTAGGATGTAGTGTCTTACAGATTGACAAACACCATCATGTGTGGTCGGTTTGATGGATATCCATGTTTTGAATCCAGAAAATAATTCTTTGGAGTATCCATGTTCACGGAAATTAGCATCAAATGTTTCCTAAAAACAAAAAAAAAGTAATAAAAGAAGTGAAAATATAATTGATATGCTTTAATAGTAATGTCTTACCCCTGCATGGTGGGTATCAGGAAGAGATTCTAATCTGTAATCTTTCTTTCAAATGTTTTCAGCAAGTCCTTCCTTATTTCATTCTTTTTTATGGAACTATTTTTGTTAGACGTGTTGATGTGGTATGAAGACTAACGAGTCCAAATTTTGGATCATGGGAAAATTCCTTAAACTATTTTTCATATATAATTCTATCAACAATATAAAATTACTTTAGTGATAATTTTCACATTAGATCACGTTTTAGGAAATCAATTCATGAAAACAAACCTCAAATATATATTTACAACTGTGATTCCTAGCCAACCGTTTTCAAGGATCTCATTTACTTTTTCAGCAGCAAAGAAATCATGACATTCCCCTCTCTATAAAATCTTTTCAAAAACCACTATATGACTACTACCACCTATTAGCTTCATATCCACACGAGTATTAAATGCAAGTAAATGTGGATAGAGAACATGTGGTGTAATTGTGCTTTCAGTAGCTCTTTGGTATTTGTTGGCTGATCCTTTAGATGGTTTTGAGCATATGTTTTCATCCCCCTTCCCTTACTCTATCTATAATAACATTCATTGGTTCAAACCATTTTTTCATTAATTGTTAAAGTTTTATCTTGAAAAAAAATGAAATAAAGACCTCTTTGTCCTCATGTACTCTTACAAGTTGTGACGACCATGAAATGAATTTCCCAATAGCCTTCTCGACCATATGAATATCATCTTCATCATGTGGATTAGGAAGCTCTGCATTTGTCTCATGAGATATAGTAATTGTCACCTTCAGATGATCTTTTATAAGAGGTCTATTATGCAGCCTATCATCTGGGATGTTGAACACTCTATCCGTCGCTACAAGGTGATAGGGATGTTCACAAATATAAATCACAATCATTATAACCCTATAGAAGATCATTATAGGAAATGTATTAGTGTTTGTCTGATTCACATTTCATGAGAACAATTATTAGAATATTGATTACCACAGCTAAGATGGCTCTTTGAGGGGAATGGCTCACCTCAAAGCTGGTGGGGGTGGGGCGGGATCTTCACGTGCTGGTTGTCCCTGAGTTGCGTTTTCTCCTTCATTCTCACCTATAAAAGTTTGTATAAACTCTCCATACCATTTCAATCATTCTTCAAGGTTTGATAGTCTTTCGATCATTTGATTCAATTTTTCATCTCTATAATCCATTTTTCTTCTTCTAAAAATATACTCGTTGTGTCATCCCAAACCTTGCACCTCTTACACAACCGTATTGTTCTGGAGGCTTCATTGCTGTCAATAATAGGTCCGCATCCTCTACAAGAGTAGCTAATTCCAATAAATTTTAGATATAAGAACATAACTAATTATTTTTATGTAAAGGAAATTTAAAACAAATATTTTTATTGATGTGTCATACTTACACATATTTCCCACACTGTTTGTGTGTTCTCACATACTGGATTCCCCTTATTATTCTCACGTGCCTCCTTCCATAGCACATGAGGTGGGATGGAAGTGTCTTTGGTTTTAGACACATAGATCTACATATAAACATAAAAATATAATTATGATGTTGTTTATTGGCACCTAAAAATATTACTGTAAATTTTAAAATGTACCATTTTCATTCTAGTGAAGAATACCCCATCCTTGCTTTACGATATGGGTATGTTGGTTTTGATGAACGTTCCTTATTTTAAGTGCAAAGTTCCTATTTCCTAAATGAAATATTGACAATCAAATTGATAAATACACGTATCCTCAAACAACGTATTATCACCCTCAATGTATGTGAAACTTTTCATCCCCACGGCGGCCAATAAATGCATCCCATAATTATTAGAAAATCTGGGGAGTGTAGACAATGGGTGGGTTCATGTTTATTTTACCTTTGGAATATTTTAGGTGAATTCATGTAAACATAGTGAGAAAACCTCGATGAATCCTTCTTTCAAGCCTTAGTACATAATCCTTGTGTGAATCATCTACTGTAAATGTACTCTATAAGAGATTGAGAAGAGGAAGACATTATTTTATTATTTTATTTTCTAGTAAATTAAATAAATAAAATAATAATGTTACTATAATTTCATCCCAGATCACATCCTTCAGCCTGGGCACAACCTGGTTCCATGAATCTATATCAATCGGAACACAATTTCTGGGTGACCACTCCAATGTAACTATTAAACAAAGCCTTGTTGGGATTCACATGCTGGCCTCATGCATTCCATCTGACATCAAATTTGATGCCTTTGCATTTGTCATTATGAATTTTGGTGAACACCGTCAAACCATGACACACCTATGTTTTTTGCGATGTCAGTCCTTCATTCCTGACCATTTCATTGATATCAACATCATCTATATGTTCATCTATAATGTTAGCAATGGAATGTGCTGGTGGTTGTTGGACATCAACACTAGGAGCAACAACAAGTTCAGAATCTTGTTGTTGCTCTGCACTGTGAGCAGCCGCAACAGGGGCAGCAGCAACCACAACAGCAACTGCTTGAGAGACTTGTTTAGCCTCAAGGTTTGTAGTACTAGAACGTGTAGATGCCATAATCAGCAAATGTGGTTGAACATTTAATTTATATTACATAAATTCAGCAATGATAAGATAATAACATGTGATAAGAAGATCTATATTACAAACAAAATATAACTTTTTTATTGAACTCCCTTTCTTTTTTTAAAGTCAGAATAGATTTGATACCACTATCAATTATCCAAATCCCTTCATCGTGGTCTCCTATAATATATAAAACATCATCTACATTGGGACTGCTGCAAAATGATTGCATCATACCACCAAAAGGATCTTCCTCAACTGAATTTTCATCGGACCCTTCAGAAGTTTTGGACGATAATAGAAAAATCGATCACTATCGGTTTTCAGGATCTGGAACATAAAAAACTTTTTACTACTTTTGATGCCATTATAAACTATTCTTTTTTGTACCCTTATTTACTACAATCAACTTTAACAAATCCCCATTCATCTATTTTTACACCAGTGTTGTTATCAATCCATTTGCATTGAGAAATAGGAAATTGTAATGTCCTATAATACAACTCCCATATTAGTTTGATAATGCCAAAGTATGACATGCTTGAATAAATGGGATTTCTGTCCTTACTACCAGAAACATGCATAACTTCAGCCACTAGAGTAACTCCATTGTTTTTCATGGTACTATCTTCATCATGTTCATCTATATAGAATTTATCATTACTAATTAAATAACCAATGTAAGATAATACATACACACTTGTTCCAATGGCTAGCCATCAACGTCATTCTAAAATTGAATTCGGATTTTCATCCAACTGCTTAAAAATATGGGCCTCAAACCACACTATAAACTAGTGATTATTTGTATTTGATAACAATTTTTCATCCCTTGATGAATTCAACTGACTAATAATATCATTTTTCATTTCAATATATGGAGAAACATCCCAACTGTTAGGAAAAACATAAAGCTTGGTCGTCTCCCGATCTGTAATACATATTATCACAACTTCTCTTCTAGTAATCCTTTCACCCTCAATGCGTTTAGTGTGACGAGATTTTTGGATACCTATTCATTCCACATCAGATAGGTATTCGGTACAAAATTCAATGGCTTCATCAATAATATATCGCTTCACTATATAACCCTCTGGCTGACTTCGATTTTTGACATACCCTTTCAAAATATTTCATATAACGTTCAACAGGATACATCTATGTATAGTGAATATGACCTCAATGTTCAATCTATCTCACTGAGTGAATCATCAAATGAACCATAATATCAAATAAAGTTGGCGGGAAGAACATTTTTAATACAAATAATATGATGATAATTTATTTTTCCATAGATGGTAATTTCTTCAGGTCTAAAACATTGCTACATATAGCTTCGAAAAAGAAACAATGTTTGGTTAAAGTATGAAAAAAATTATTGGGAAAATTTAATGTAAACCAATAGGAATTATATCATACAACAAAACATGGTATTCATGTTATTTAAAACCATTTAACATCAAATCATTCATTGACACAATGTTCTTGATATTTGATGAATATCCCTCCGGAACCATTACATCATTGAAGAAGTTTCAATACTGATATATCTCCTCCCTAGAAAGATTATAAGTAGCTGAAGGAAGAAACATTCGATTATCACCCTTCACGGGAGCCAACTCTTCTCATATTACCATGTCAACCATGTCAAATCTTTCCTAATTCCATCCTTTGTTTTTCCAGGGGAATTTAGCAACGATATTATAACACTGTCACAAACATTTTTTCCACATGAATCACATAAAGAGAATGTATGACATACAAACAATTCCAGTATGGTAATTCAAAAAAAAACTGATCTCTTTTTCCAACCGATTTTCGTAAGGTTTTTTGAAAGTAGTTTACCAAAAACAGTGTACACATCTATTAATTTCTCAAACATCTGATCACCTGTTAGTGGAGATGGTGTTGCACGTTGTTCTGAACTTCCTTTTAATGATTTCATCAAAGATCGGTACTTATGCTGATCACTTAGAAATCTACGATGTACGAGAAACATATATTTCCATGAATGTTTCAACCTAATTGATTGTGTGTATTCTTCGCACACAGGATAACCTTGAGTTTCTTTAATGGTATAGCCTGAAAAATTTACATAAGCAGGGAAATCATTTATTGTCCCATACAACATCACACTCAATGTGAAGTATTCACTTTTATAAGTATCATACAACATAACACATGAATCCCACAATAACTTCAAATCCTCCATAAAAAAGACATATAAACATCAATATTGTTACCTGGTTGTTTTGGTCCTAATATAAGCATAGATAACATGAGGAATTTCTACTTCATGCATAACTAGGATGGCATGTTATAATTTACCAACATAACAGGCTATGTACTATGAGTGTTCGAAAGAAAACCAAAAGGATTCACTCAATCTATAGATAATGCAAGACGAAGGTTTCTCGGCTCTTTTCCAAATTCAGGATACTAATGATCAATTTTCATCTATTGAGTAGAGTCAGTCAGATGATGTAATTTCCCATCATTATATATTTTATCTACATTCTATGCAAATTTTCTTGAAGTTTCTTCGCTTCTATAGAGACTCTTAATCCACTGAATGATTGGAATGTACCAAACAACCTTCTTAAGATTGAATTTATCTTTCTTTTATCGATAAGAACAACAATTTGGGAATTATGTAAGTGATTTGTTCTCCTTGTGAAACAATATACAGAAAATTAGAAAGGTATGTATTCTTTCAGAAATCATACCCATCGAGTGTATCATTCGTTTAGCTTTATATGCCCTACTTGGGAGCTTATCGTCCTCCGGGAGCATGTCATTCAAGAGAGCAACTAGTTCCTTAAAACTGACACCACTCCATCCATTTCATGCTATCAATTTATACAACATCAGTACAGATTACAATGTTGTATATTTAGTGAAACCAGCATACAATGTCATATTTTCACAACTCTTTAAATTATCATAAAATTTTGGGAAATCACATAGTTTATCTTCAATTTTCTTTGTCATTTCCTCAATACGATCTTCATCATCATTAACATCTGTAATCACATCCTCCATATAGTCTTCTTCATTATCCATATTTGTATTCATATATGATGATCCATATAACATATATTTATCCCATCCAGTAGCTATATTCAGTTTTTCTCCATGTTTATTCCATCATTTATAACTCCGATCTATTCCGTGACATATAAAATGGTCTTCCAACTCCTCTAGAGTAAGTAGTCTAGAATAAAAACAATGTAAACACAGACAAAGGATTTGAGAAGGATCCTCTACATGATCCTCTGAAAACTTGATAAACTCTTTCACTCTGTTCTCATACTCTATTGTAAAACGATTAGCGTCCATCCAATCTTTATTCATCTCCATCCTATTTGAATATCAAATATTAGTATTTATGGTTCTAGTACATAGAACAAGACTTAAAAATAATTTAAAATATATCCAATTCCTTATAAAAATAGAGATAAATAGAGCCTAAGCATTTCCAACAATGACTTGGAAATCAACAGAACCAGGATAGTCCCCCATCAAAATCAACATAATTTCCAAACTCAAAGTGGTTCGCAGGGATAATCACTTGTGTCATTGATGGTAAAACTCACACGACATCATCCTCTATGGCTCAACCTCCTCTATTTGGTTAACCCTTCTATTGTCAACTAGTACATCCTCTTATACATCACCACCCTAAAATACATATTTATGAAAACCAATTTCTAACTCTCTTAGTAAAGAAAGAATTCTCATAATCTCTACAATATAGAATTCAATAAATATAATTACTTTAGATTCATTATAGTTCCCTCAAATCACTCTAGTCCAAACCCAAAAATAATAAAAAATTATACATCTACCACTCCTTGGTCTCTTCCCTACATTCAATATCATCATGTATAAATACCCATATATCCACACATACCCATGTTACAAATGCATAAAAAACCATATCCACATCAGAACAAAGTACCCATATGGATTTCAATCAGTTTAATCGACTAAATTGGTGGTGTGTACGAAATAATATGAAAATATAATTAGTATATAATCACACATAAACATAAAACTCCTTGATCTTGAGCTGGTGTTGACCTAACGAAAGACCGATCTTAGAGAACCACCCCCTCCCATTAGATGATCAAATAAATCATAAATATAGGTCAATAGATAATTCTTATTGATCATAAACCGATTGAGATTTTGGTAATAAAAACACAAGCGAAGGGTTCCAATGACCTTCTTTGTGAAAAGCATCAGTTCTTCCGAAGGCAACACAGGAGGTTAAATAAATACCTTTGAAACCAATTCATCCCAATGATTATTTAGTTCCTACAATTTAACTAGTTCTATATAGTGAGATAGAAGAGATTTCAATTTTGTACCCATCACCATGTTGATAGAGAACTCCACCTCTCTCTCCAGTGGTAGACCAAAAAAGACTAAAGGAAACACTTTTGGAAATTCAATAGCTACTAGGGGAAGTTCACTATAACAGGCTTCCTACTCCATTTCAATAGCATAAAAGGATATCATTCCACTCAACTCTGGAAGAAGTGGTCCAACTCGACTAGACCTCAGGTCAGATTCTCTATAGAAAACATGAAATTCCCCATTGAGGGAATTGAAAGACACCAACCGAGGACAATAGTAAACCCATGATTTATTAGAAACTAGTCAATCCATTCTGATAATAACATATAGGGGAATCATTTTAAGAACCAAAAAATATCCTATGATCTGAATATATAAAAAATTGAAAGCATGAGAGGGGAATCAGAGACCTTACTCCCACTTTATACATATTGATCTTACAATCTATATCACACAAGCCATGAGCTCTATTATAAGTTTCAATAGTTTTATTTTGAGGTTTGATATGAAATAATGATGGGAACAAATAACAAATAAAACATACACAAAATAAATAGAAATGGAAATGGTGCTTCTCACTATCGCATGACCCACATCAGTTCCTACTAGAGATTAATCCACTGCATGAATTTGTTTCATTCCTAATACATGTTTCTTTAATCCTATTGTTATTGAATAATATTACTATGATTTAGTATCCTTAAATATTTATTATTCCATTCCACTACACAGGGTAGTAAAAATATGTAAAACCATCATCATTTGGGTTTAATGTCTGCACGAGATGTAAATCTTAAATGATTCCATGCAATAATTGTTTGAGTGATCAATATTTCCACATTGGAAAAAGACATCTAGCCTTTACTAGACACTACAGATGATCTGGAAGAAGTTTTCAATAAAATACAACCACCACTATTTTCACTATAAGGCTCATTATACATTGTATTCCACTTATAAGAACCACTAAAACTACCACTGTGAATATAAGTAACTCTAGTTAACCCTGGCATAATATTCATTCCAATTTATTCCATCACATACCTATCTAGAACATCAAAATTTTCGGTAAAATGTTGCATAAATACTTGATATTGGATATCTAATCAAAGATCCATATAAAACCTCAGGGACATAAGATACTTTTTTGACACCACTACAAGTGAAAACTAAGGAAGATTAGAAAAATTATTAGTATATTGAGTCTGTGTATAATAACATTACATGTGGTTGAGATACACTATGTACATAACTGATACTATAAAATCTAGATATAATTGGTTTGTAAAAAAATTCATGAAGTATTTGTAATATAAGACCCCGTTTATCTAAAGTATAACTATATCACAAAACTCACATACAAATTCCAAGCATCATAAGCACATAAGGATATCACCAAATTCACATTTTCACATTTTCACATTGATCCAACGGTTGAAATCTCGCACCAAAACCACTATTTTACAAAAAAGCCAGTTTCCATTTAACATGCACACTAAATCCATTTAGAAACACATTTCACACCACTTTCAAAATATATGAAACAACTTTGGAAACACAAAAAAAAGAACACATATCGAATCTAACCATATTTCTTCCCATGCGGATATCAAAACCTTTCCAAAACATATTTCTCACCAAAAAAGTAATCCATAGAAAACATTCATGAAACTAAGAAAGCTTATAAAAATCATCTAATAATGTAAAAGTATTGAATCAATTACCACACACTTGGAATATTCCAGAGGTCTAGGTGCCTAGGAGGAGGTGCACGGAACGATCCGCCAACCAAAGAGAAATAGAGTAGGGTTCGAGCGAAGAGGAGGAGAAGAAGGGTTTGCAGGGAGAAGGATCCACCGAAGGGGTTTAAGAGGGAGGATTAAGAAAAGGGGTAGTGGCGGAGATCCGAAAACACGAAGATCAGGGTGTAAAATAGGGGAGTCACAGGGTTACAGTTCGTCGAGAGCTTTAGGTCACGATAAACTGAGAACATTGTGTGAGCAATTTTATAAAATAGGGGATTACTGTTTTATCAACACTAAAAAAGCGCTGATAAATCCATCCTGTAATAGCGCTATCATTTTAGTGCTAATAAAGGTAAACTTTATTAGTTCTTTTCTAGTGCTGATAACGGGTCCCTTTATGAGCGCATTTTTAGCGCAGATAATGGTTACCTTGTATCAGCGCAAAAATTTTAGCAATGATACTCGGAAACTTTATTAGTGATTTTCTAGCATTGATAAAGTTTCTTCTTTTTCGGTTCTTGAAAATTGCTGATAAATACGCCCTATATTAGCGCTAAAATTTTAGCACTAATATAGGGCTTCCTTATCAGTGCTTTTCTAGTGCTAATAAAGATCACCATTATCAGCGCTAGAAAAGCGCTGATAAAGATTTCTAGTATTAGTGCTAAAATATTAGCGGTGATATAAGGTGGCGCTTCCCTTTCCCATTTTGGTAGTAGTGGATTTTCCAACGTCATCAACAAGCCGATGATGGTACTCTACATACCACTACAATAAAACTGGATTCATATAATGATTTGAATATTATTGATGATGTTTGTGAGATGAATCTTGTTTTCCCATAATGTGATGTTGTGACATTCCAACTATAAGAACCAATTGACAGGTTTAATTGATGGAATACACACATATCATTGTAGTATTTTCATAAAAATAATCAATTGATATATTCCAATATAATTAGTATTCAAAATATTCTTTATGAAAGATTTCATTCGCAAAATTGTGAAACATTCGATAATTAAACCCACAATTATATAGAGTTTTTAACATTCAATAAAGTGTTTATACAATTTTACGATGTTCGTATCAGGGAGTTCATGATATGTAATTTGGGATGCACATCCACATTCACATAAAAATTATTATAATATCAATTTAAATCTTTTGATTGGGAGTGCTATATCTCATTAAGGGTAGAATATAATCTGGCACAAATCAACTAAGAACAATCTCCCCATGAAATTTCGTAACTAAACCCTCTATGAGTATATTTGTGCCACCCCCATCACGATTGGATGAATAATTAGGGAATATATGTCTTATATATATTTTATTTTTAGGGGTGGTAACCTAGTAAATGGTGATATTAATGTTATAAAAGTAATATGTAAATGTGTAAAAATTTAAAGGAAAACATCAACACTATTTAGTCAGAGTGTACAAGCCTTAGCTATAATAATTTCTTCACCATAAGTGACACCATGATTTTTTTATCAAAGTAACATCATATGAGGGAACCATATAAAATAATCGACCTATCAGTATCCATAAATGACTAATTTCATATATCATTGAATCCAGATATATTTTTTTCATTATTTAATGGTATAAGTGTTAATTTTATGGAAAATTACCTTTTGGAAACAACACAATGAACATTGTTTGTAGCAATCTAGAATAGACCACTATAACTTGAATATACATCATATCAATCATTGGACATTGATTATGGGGATTAATTTATAGATTATCTTGACATAGGGATAATTATAAGGTGTTATTATTATACAATCAAATTTATAGTAGATGCACCATTTCATCATGGCCCCAACCAAAGGACAAAGGAGATTATTCTCTTAAGGAATAGGATACTCAGTGTCTATAATGTCATATATATTGGATGATGGTTTGCGATAAAAAAGAATAACAATTTGGGACCCATAACGGTCAACCATTTACTAAAGTGTATATGAGTGTTGGTTGAATCATCTGGGGGAGTGGTATAATCTATTTGATTTTAGGACCTGATACTCACCATACACAAATAATTACCTCCTAATGGTTTAATGGGGACACATTTTTGAGAACATGATATTCTTTACCCTTCTGAAAAAATACATTTGATGTATAAATCAAAAACTCATAATGATATTCAATTCCCATGATGTATGTGTCTATATATATAATTACAAAATAGTATAAAATTTATATACACCTCTATCTTCCATTCCCACCATTCAAGCCTAAAATATAGTTTTGATGGGTCTATATGTATTACCACTATTGATAAAATTAAAACTCTTCAATATTTGATGGAAAAAATATCAATTTTCTCCATGATTATTCAAAAACCATACTCTACCATGGTACATTGGTCTGCACCCATAGTTGATTCCATGACTCTAATAGAGTATTATAAGGATGTAATAAGTGACTATTTGTTTTCAAATCCAAAAATAGTAACAACAAATGTATTTAGTGACTAAAACCGTATTATGTGCTATGAAATTATGGTTATTTGTTACATATTATTAAGGAGCATTTTTTTGGATTCCCCTGCAATGGTTGAATCTCTATTTGGATTAATAATATCAACAACATATTCTGAATATTAGAAATTTTTATTTTTTGAATGGATTATTTAATTGTTTTACTAATGATATGTATTCACATTATCATAATAGTAAACATAAAAGAGCATCATATGAATATATATGATCCCAATATTTATTATTTTTCACTTTTTTTAGTGAAGAAAATCACGAGCTTCCATGGATAAAAGGCCACCCCTAAATGAGTCCCACTGTCATAAAAAAGCTATTAATTTCACGTACATATTAAAATATGGATGTGTATTTTCCCTTGGACATGTAATAACCCTAATCTTAATGGGACTAATGAATATATTTTATATCACTATAGATGTAATATACATTCTCGTTTCACTGTTAAGAAGATATAAAGTTCATATTGCAATGAATCAGTCCCAAGAGGCCTATTTTCTTTTTATGATCACCCTAAAACTGTATGAATGTCCAAGGATTCTAATTCTTTCATCACATAATTCACATATGACATTAATGTAATTAAAAAAACTTATAAATTAAATTTACTTTTGAATGATTAAGTTCACTATTAATTCATGTCATTTTAGAAAACACTTACATATATTCTGTTAATTTGGACAATTATAAAATATATCCTATCATATTAAAATTTAATTTATATATTACATTGTTTTATAATATATTAATTTTAAATTAAGTATTATGATTAAAATGTATTAATGGTTACAATAAGGTCTAATTGGGACCTATGTATGTAGTAGGGGAAAATGATTTCTGGATCACACAATATGATGTCTATTTATAGAGCTTATAAGGGAGACACCATTAGTAGTATTTCCCCAAGATGAATCCATTGATGACATTCAATACCTAAATCAATAGTGAAACCATTTATGGTATAAAATCAAGGGTATTAATATAATGACACAATCCTTGTTCACCGAACCGCCCCATGGAAGAACCACCATTCCATGCCTTGTCATCTAGGCTTATAGTATTATAAAATGGGTTATGTTTCAATAACATAATGAAATGAATTTTTAAATTTTTTAATGATATTATAATTATATTTATTCCTTTATATTAATACTTATAAATTATTTTATAATAATTTTGAATAAAAAATAGATTTTCTCTTGAAGAAATCAAATTTTTTACATGGAATATAATGTTCCAATTAAAACATTCTATTTGTTATGTGAAATTTTGTTGAATTAAATATTATATTAATTAATTTTATTTAAATATTTATCATTTATATATTAATGAGTGTTTAATATAATTAATTAAATTTTAATTTATATACTGTTTTGAAAGATGATTGTATTTTATAATTGTTATTTTATTTTTAAAATTGATTTTTTGAAAATAATAAATTCTAATATTTATTGTATTTTATCAATAAAATATATAATAGTTTGAAATAATCATGATTAAATTATATAATGGAGAATTTTTTATAATTTTTATAGAAAATTAATTTTTTTGGTAAAATTAAATTATCATAAAAATATATGATATCTGCTATGTTATCATAATACACACAAGGTTATATAGTTAATATAATAATGTTCATACATGACTAACAAATAATTTTCCTTTAAAATAATGTGTTTTTATGTAATTTTATTTTTTTAATAAAACATTATTGAATCATCTAAAACTTATATTTTATTATATGGTTTTCAAATTAAAAATTTCAGAACTTAACTCACTCCCACATTCCCAATGGTGTTTTTTAGATATATGTGGTTCGTTGACTAATAAAATATTTAAATCCACTATACATTAGTATAAATGATGGTAAAAATAATTGGATGGTTTTGGTATTTATTATTTTATTATAAATTTACACAGAACATGTTTTAAAATTAAAAATTAATTCCCCTATCTTTTTCTATACATAACCACAAAAACTCCCCACAACCCATCACTGAAAACCCATTGAGTATTGAGATTCGTTCCTCACAGTCTATAAAAACTCTCATGGTTTTATAAGGTTATTAATATTGTCATACCATGCTTTTAGAAGAAGCATTATTAGGTAAGGGATTCCCTTCTTCCATGTCATTTTTCATGTACTTTAATCATATTATGAACTACTTATTTTTCATTGTTAATGGATTGAATGTTATTTACAGAACCCATTTTTATCCCTATGATTCCCACATATTGAAATCAAACTATTCACTCTCATTTAATATTTCCATGAACCATTTTGAACACCAATAGTGCTACTAATAATAACCAATTATTTTCCCAACTATATTCATTATAATTCTAATATTCATTTTCCCTAAATGGTATTTATCTAAATATATTTATTCTTTACTAATTAGGTAGTCCAATATATATAATAAATAAAACATAACTATAAAATTATAACTGATGAAATACAATTATTATTGTATGATTTTTTGGATAAAAAATTCTCAAACATGATGTGGATGTGACATATGGGTCTAAAATTATATCACTATATAATACATTAGATAATGTTTCTAACTCATGAGATACCATGTAATGTACAATTGGGGATATATTATGTAAAATATGTTACAAATTTAGTGTGATTATTGATGACATGTTCTTTTAAAGTCATGTTTTATATTTTATACACAGTTGTATGTTTCCTTGATGTTTCCAAATTATATCATACAAAAAAGGTAATGATTATGATTCATATCAATTTATTTCACTTTTTTTATGGATCTTGACTCAAATGCATTATTTTTTTCATGTTATTTTTCCTATTCCCTTAATAATATTTATGAGTCACCAATTTTATGTTTACATCCCCATGTTATCCAATTCATTATTTATGGGTTAATGGATTTTATTAGAATATTATAGTGTTATAAAATTTTTATCATATCCATGTTTCATTGTAATGTTTTATATATCATATTTCCCATATAAAGTAGGCATTATAATCATAAATTATTATATTGTGTTTATTATTGTTATATAAATCATGATATAAGTCATATAAATGATATAGTTTTCATAGTAGGATTTGAAGTCAATGTTTTGTTATTTTTTGGTATTAAAATTTGAAAAATCATTGTGAATGACATATTCATATGCCTATTAATTTGAAAATAAGCCTAAAATATTTTAATGTATTGATTTATCGGTACTGATTAAATGAATCCCCTTTTGGCATATTACATCTGGTTGAAGATTTGGTATAATATCCAAATAGTGAAGAACAATGAAATGGGATCCATAAGTTTAAATCATTCATTTCCTAGTGTATGAAAATGTTTCCTTATTCCCAAACCATTTTAAACTCATGGGGGACATCCATTGTTAAATTTTAAATGTCATGGAAAATAATTATAAAGGAGGTAGTGGATGAATCTCATTTTTGAGTTATCAATTAATTGCTCACATATTTTCTTTTATGCGTCTAATAGTTTGAAAATTATCATCCCCAAAACGGCCTCTATCATGTTCAATACTGGGAAATAATTGTATCTAATTCAACAACCAATGTCATTTAAGATGTAATTTCTTCCCAAAGGAGAATCTAATATAATGGGGGTACGAGATCAAAACCTCATAAAAACATTTATTCAATTGACAAATTTGTTTATTAGGATCCGAAATTGGGTGTAAGTACCACATCCAACAAAGAAAGAGAATATTTTTATTTAGATTAATCTACAAAAAAGGCCTCCAACATTCATTGGATAATTGGAACCTCTAATCATAGAATAGCTGATGAACTCCATTAAAATGATCTCAATCTACCTTCAATTATTTCAGTTAGAGATGGTCATGTAGGACATTAATCACATGGACAAAGAGACTTGTTAATGGTAAAACTTGATAAGAAATATATGTATCGGGAGGATATAAATTTAATAGAGTTGGAAAAAAATAATAAAATATTTTTCAATTAATATTTTCATCGAACTCTGTAATACAAAATGTTAGGGATTCACATGGCCTCACAGAAACGTTTGATAAATCCATCTTGGAATATGATGAATAATTTTGAAGCCCATAATGAAAAACCTTTGGATCATTTAATGTCACTAACTATTATTTTTAATGCATCTTTAGTGTGATAAATGTTAATTTATGAAAATATTTGGTGATTTTAGGCTTTGAGGCTTTGATAGCTATGTGTGTATTGGATGATGTTCACTCAACATAAAAATGATTATCATAGAATCTCATGGGTCTAATGATATTTTGGGAATGGATGTGAGGAATGATGATTAGTTCTATATGATTGATGATGAAATGTCTAGTGGGTAATATATTACAATATCAATATTTTTTATATTATTGAAGGTATCATAGTGGATGATTCATGATGTTTATAAATAAAGGAAGGAAAAATAGGAAGGTAGGTCACCTAAATAACAAATGAGTACATGATATACCCACAAAAATGATGGAATAAGGGAATACTTTAATCAACTATTACTCTTTTTATAAATTCATCAACTAAATGGAACATAGATACTATGAATAAATATTCACTAAACCAAGGGTTGTTGATTACAAATGACGATAAAAACATAAAATTTAAAGTGCGAAAAGGGGATCTTATGCATTCACAACTCTTGTGGTTGATACTAATAATGATGTAATTAAAATTACAGTAGTTATACATTCATTTGTGAAAACATACTATTTGAATCTAATTTTTTAATTCATCTATATCCAATATGTTATGAATAACTATTCAAAAAACACCTCTAACCACATGAGTTATGTTATCACCAAAAATTTCAATTGGGGATATTATTGTTTCCCAAATATATAACATATCCCCATTATATATTTTTATATATAATAAACCAAAAAATAACATGTAACTCCCTTTATTATAATTTAATGAAATTATGTGATTATATAGAATTTAGTTGATTAAGGTGAAAATTATATTCTAGGAGAAAGAAATTAGCCTTCCTATAAATAATCACCATGTGATTCTATATAATTTAACAGAGATGATGAATCTCCTTCAGAATTATAACCCTAATAAATTTAATTTTTACATATGTGAAAACATGTAGTGTTCATATTTTTTTTAATGCACAGTAATAAATTAAAGAATACACTCTCGGCCAGGAGAGGAGACAATGTGAGAATCTGAAACCATTTGATCCCCAAAATTATTTTATAAAAATAGAAACTATATTAATATCATACACAATGGGGTTTCAGAAAAAATTTTATATTTATTGAGTAAGGTCATAGATAAGAAATTTTTTACCATATATTACTCTATAATATTGGGATCACCATAAACATGACCTTTGGTTGGTTGTTGATGTATTCCTTATTGTAATTGCAATTGGTAGTGCATTAAAATTATATTAATAATTTATTTTAAATTATTTAAAATTATATGTCCAAATGTAAATAATCTATAAATTTTTTATCATGAAAAATTTCAAGGGTCACCCACATAAACTTATGAGGATTTTATATGATTTTTAAAGAAAGTTTTCTTCCAAAAATCAAGATATGAGCATGAAGGTTGATCATATCGAGGTTGATTTAGGAGAAGAGAAAGTATCATATCATCCTCATCATAGAAATAAAACTTTTTAAATTTAATATCATATAAAATTTACATAACAATAATTAATCTCAGTTGTCGACCATGATTAATATCTTGGTAAATGCTATATATATTTATCTTCATTTTTTCAGTGGTTTCATACAATTCGCATGAGCCCATTGATGAATTAATTTTTTTTATTCTATGTATTCCATTTATTATATATTCACACCAAAAATTCAATGATTTATGACTTAAAGTAAAGAATACATTTCCTATATATGTTTTCGAAATTTATGATTACGATATTACCATTTAATTCTTTTTTTTCAAATATTTTCTTATGGTGTCGTGGTTTGATATTATTTAGGTTGGATTGAGCTATATTAAAATCATAATTTTTTGTGTGAAATATTATTTGGAATGATACTCCTAGATGGGTCATGATTACTTGTTTGATGTGGGGAGATGTTTACCATAGATATAGTATCTAGGGGGATGATTGGTGATTCACAGGTCATTGGATTTGTGAAGGACCACCACTGGTGATCAGAATCCAATTCTTGACCACTAGAGGTTGGGAAATAATGGATAGACATGAGACCCACCACTTTCAGGCATTGAACTATATGAATTTTGGAGATGATCTGGGATCTATAAATCATTGTTAATAACTATATTTTCAATTTAAATAACTAGTACATTATGTGTTGTGAATGAACACATTCTGTGTATCCCCATCCCATAATGTCGGCTAGGGTTTCAGGGAAAATTAGGACTGCACACCATGTATCTATTCCTACACAACAAGTGATCCTCCTCAAGTGGATGAGTCGTTACCCACCTAAACAAGGATAGGGACCCATATTGGGGGAAACATTATGTAATATGGGAGAACACAGACATGGTATTGTACCCGAGCATGGCCAGGTACATCGACCTGTACATGGTCCATGTCAAGAGCTCTACGAATAGTCCAAGATGGACAAGACTTGTTTTTTGGAACACTTCAAACCATATATTATAACATATTTCATGACACATTTCTGAAGGAAAATGTGTCTAGTTAGAGGAGTTGGACTATAAGATGTGTCGACCCCCAATATGTAATTTACCCCTATGATAAATGTCTACCATGAATATGTATTTCTTTTAGGTTTAGATTTGGGCCTACAAGTAGCCTATCATGAATATTTTTTAATGTAGAATGAGGTCGTAATATTAATATTGCATTTTTGAGAGATTCCTTGGGTCTTTAATAGTTCCATTGTCCATTGTGTCATGATAAACAATATAAGTGATAATTTAGGATCATCAAAGAGTTTTTAGGGTAGTAAAACCCCTTATTTCATTATGGTGGGGGACCCTCATACTCCTATAACTAGTTTGAGTCGAAACTATTATGTCACCAGGGTATGGGTCCTCAAACTACAAACTAACACCGCCTGAAAATGTATGGCATGGGTCATCTACCAACATGGTTACACCTTCTATGTCGAACAATTGTACAGTTCCAATATATCATTAGGGTATCCCCCTGATTGAATAGGCCATGTGTCATATTAAATCTATGTGGCACCCCAATAATTTATATGGTAGTGGATCCTTTTGCAATTGAGTAGAACCCACCCACATACTTGGTCAGGGGTCCTCTACAAACATAGTAGATCCTCCTGATGTACTAGGGAGTAGGTCCTCCATATTCTCAGTGGTAGTCCCTTGATGAACTATATCGTGGGTCAAATATTTGATATTATTTCTACAAGACTATGTTTCAAGGTGGCGAGTTGTGGATTCCCAAATAGATACTTCGTTGGATACATGATATATTGGGTATTAGGGTTCGAATCATTTATTAATGACCCAAACACATTGGCATGGGGTGAGATGTGACTTGGATATCCAATTATATTTAAACTATGAATCATTTATGAGATATGTACATATGTTTTGTAGGGTTTCATTTTCTATCTACTTTTAGTTAAGATGAAAAATTCTATAATATTTTATATTTTTGCAAGATCAAATTTCGGGAAGTGGAAATGATTATGTATATTATCACGTTTGAATCAGATTATGATGCATGCTGTTGTTTTTTATGTAGATAATATTTTGATCCACTGTGATTTTAAATCGATCAATGTGATAATCAGGCGCATCTACTGTATACTGTGGCTGTTCATGAATATCAAGAGCTGAGGGATCTCAACATTCCTTAATTCTAATTTTTTCTAGTTTGGTACATCATATGTGGTTGGATATTTTATTATCCCCATTAAAAAAATTTCTATCGTACTTTTCGGTATCAACTATATCTTATTTCCAATATGGGTTTTCCCTAGATATTTGATCCCTTACTATTATTCCTATACAATGCTGAATTGATAATATTTTCTACGTGAATATAGGTAAACTAATTACATTCCTCCCATTTATACTATATATTCTCTACACTTCTCTCCATCCTCTTGTCTTTTGGGGATGTCTTAGGCTTCTGGAAGCTCACCCATCTAACATCTAGTTGGTTTTCGGTGGGTATTTTAATTATTGAGTTTTATATGAGCATGTTAACACATGGGTAAGTGTAGAGGCAGAGCCATGGTTTGGTTATTAATTGGAACAAAGGGAATAAATGTTATATTTTCTCTAGTGAGGACCGTAGTCTATGTATTCTAGTTTTGGTTTGGATCCCAATGTATATATTCACCTAGAGTCTGATTACACGATTATTGACTCGAGAAATCACCATTTTGGGTAAAGGAAAAAATGGTCGATGTATTATATGTCATTGATTCGATTGTTAATCCACATTTATTTATCTTTATATATATATATATATTATCATATCTCGGTATGTATTTATCTCCATAAAGATTCTCCTATGAAGAGATATATCCATGTTACAAATTCATGATCATGAAGAAAATATGATGAATTATGTGGGATTTATTTAGGTACCATCTCATTATTTATTTCACCCATTTGTAGGTAGTAGTACGCAAATATTTTTTGTAAAAAATTTTATCGATAAGGCAAGATGAATATGGTTATTGTATTAGTGCCTTATGAAAACACTAGAACCTGAGGCATTGAGGTTCCACATTAATCTAGATCCTTAGAAAATAAATGTTAATCTTGACGTATTGATCAATTTCTTTAGGTTCATGTATATATTGGATGAATAGATTTTTTAATGGTTGTTATTCTTTACATTGGAGTAGTAGAAAAATAGTTGTGTTTATTGTTGAAGATTCAGGATGAGTTTTCAATCCCATAGTATGTAATCTGGAAGATGGTCTTTTAGGAGTAATACAACCCAAAATTGACTTTAGTTTGGATTCAGTTGAATCTAATTTTGGAACTGGGAAGTACGATTTTTTCAAATTATTCATCCGGGTTCACATTCCACCGATGGTAACACATAAACTTTTTGTGGGATGGTTACATCAAAGAGTGGTTGTTTAAGAAGGGTCTTTAGAGAGACAAATTTTTTTATGTTATTCCCTTGTGCATTCACACTAATAATGGAATGTCAGAGTGGGTTGTCCTAATGGTGATATTTTTAAATGTGGGGTTATAGGTAGGAAAAGTCTATAGTGAGAATCATGGGGATGATTCTTCATCAGCAGTTAGTAGGTGTTATTTTTCTGTGACATAGTACAAGAGATCATAATGAGGTCTATCTCCATCACATCTACATGTCATGCCTTTTTTATATAGAATAATTTTTTATCACAAAGATGGTATATTTTATGAATATGATGTCCATGGTCATGTGGCACATGATTTCATGACATAATATGCCAAATATATTATGCATGAAATGGATGGATTTCTATGATAGAGGCTATGCAATAAAATATTTCTCTAAGGCATTGAATGGGAAACCCTAGGGATACAATGATTGAAGTTGATAAGGGGAGTTTTATCAATGAGATGGATATTATGTTCCAATGTTATTCTGTAGGATACATCCACCACCACTAAATGTTATCCAATACATGGATAATGGAGATGGTGGATGGGTTCTCCATGAGCTACAGGTTGTGAAGGATTATGAAAACTTATCTCAGAAGATAGTTTTATGTGATATCCTTTTTTATTTTAATGATGATATAGATCATGTATAAATAGTAATGAGTCACTCCTTTATTTCTAAATCACCCTTCTGAGAGAAATATAACCCATCATGTCCTTATCATATCATCTATTTCATGATGCAACCATTTTGTGGGATTCCTTGATATCACTCATATATTGGTGGTGTGTGCTATCATTTGGTGGAGAGAGATTCACATGTGACCCCTAGTTCATCATGATGAATCCTAGTGACCACATCATAGGTGTGAAAAAGATGACTATGTTTTGAGGCCAAAATAACTATCATCACAGGCAGTTCACATTCTTTCATAGATATGGGATAAGTTTATTCATTTTGAAGAAGTGAAATATTATTAAAAATTGAGCGAGTATTTATATCCCAATGTCATTTCAAATAACCCATAAATTTAAAAAATTATCCTTAGGAGTAGTTGTATCAACCAGAATATGAATTATTTCATTAGTGAATGAAATTATGGAAACCATCCATAAAGATAATTTCAGAATAAATAGGAGTTGGGGGATGGAATTTGGTATTGAGTTGCACCCCAAGACCATGCCAATATCTTCTATAGCATATCAGATGGACCCACATGTGAAAATGGTTTCACTATCCCCATTGTGTCACTCATGGTATATCGAATTTTCTTCATGGGAATGTTTGATGGGTTCTTTTGGAATTTTTTAGATGATCATTTCCATAACATGGACATGATCAAGAGAATTAATAATTTTACAATGATTTTCATTCTCTTTGTTATATTACTGGGAACAAGTTGGTTCTATTTGATCTATATCAGGTACATCTACACTCTTTTTGGGTTCACAAGGACTATATTTTGACCCTAGAATATCGATGTTGTTGTGGACACTATTTTATCGAAGATATTCCTTTATGATTGAATAATGAACTTTATCTTTTTATGGAATTCATGAAAAATATAATCCATCCAAAAATGTAAATATTTTTGGATTTATTTTGTAATTAAATGCTCATATTCTCTATATCCATGAATTATTTCATAAAGAACATGATGATGGTACTATACATTAAACAGGTAAAACTACAATATAATAGGCCTTTAAAGGGCTAGTTGTCAAACAACTTGTTTCAATTTTTAGTGAATGTAATTTTTTGGTGTGGATTATTTATTGATCTAGTGAATATAGATTCATTATTTTATCATGATCCACCCTTGAGAATTTCATAGCTGCTATGTTTCTTGAATTGGTAGGTTACTACATTAGGGTCATAGAGGATTCACCTGTTTTACATCCACTATAAACTCGTATTTGCAGAAAAGGGAATCTATTTAACTATACTAATTATTCATTAATATCCTTTTAGTAGTTATAAATGAAGTAGACATGTGATACTATATTGATATTTTTCTAGGATGTTGTAGAGTACATATTGTAATAATATTCTTTTAAAGTGGGGATCATCCATGTTTTGATTCACAGGACTGATGTGAATTCATATGGGTCAAGGAATTGGGGAAACCATCAGTGGTAATATGAAAATTATGTCATGTAGTTGGAAGTATTAATATATTCTCTATAGATATGGATTAAAAATATAATGGATGAGTGCATTTTTAATAACACTGACCAATAGAGTTTCATGTATATATTTACAGAGAGAGACCTGAACTAGAGAAAGAAGATTTTGTTTTACATCCGACATGACTATGAATTTGGGATAATCTATACATTAGTGAATGTAAATGTTGTGGTTTATTCCAATAAAATGAAGTCTTATTCTCGATCTTTTGAGGAAGCATTAGTGCAGTTGGATTTAATGCAGTATTCATAGAACAATGAGAGCGGTACAACAGATATTATTTCAATGATGTTTCCACCTCCACATACACATCATGTGATGGATTCATAGTTGTGTGTAATCAACATAGAGGTTAAAAATGACTATAAAACCATAAGATATTAAACAGATGGAGTTAATAATGGAGTGAATCATGTAGTCCTTTTATAAGAGTAGATGATGGTTTTTTCACGATGTGGGAATAGTTGATGAGGGAGTTTCACAATGTTGACATGGTTATACAACTTAATTAAGGAAATATTTACAAGAACCTTAAATTGAGGTTTTATTGGGTTGGAATAACGCATTATACCACCTATCTTGTCACATGGGGTCCCAAATGACATATGTTTAAGGATATTGACTAGGTTATGACATGTTTGGAATCAATTCTACTATTGTATAGTGGAAATTGGATTGATTATCCCAGTGATTTGGGAAATGGATTCCATTTTATAATAAGAGACAAAAAATACTTTCGGGTGACTATTGAATGACTCATGATTTTGTCACACATCCATGGAATCAGATAGATGATATTAGTGTACTGTCTATGATGGTTATAGATCTTGGAGACCATTTAAATCAATGGGATAATTATTTCTCATTTTATCTAAATATGATGTATGGTTTATATCATTCTTGTGGACTGGATATCTGGAGGCATTTGAGACCATATTTAGGATGATTAAAACGTCAAACAAGATTGATGAAAAATCCATGTTCCATATCCAACTGTCGGAGAATATGTTTGGAATCCTAATGTTAGACATTTACATATCTAAGAAGATCCCTTTACATTGTTATATATTTCATATAACAATTCATATTATATTATGTCATTCATTGAACCACTCAATGCATCCAATGTGGGAGCATATATGTCACCCTTTAACTGGAATGAGACTGTTGAGGAATCTCTAGTTGAGATAGTGATGGTGTAGGTGATGATGATGAATGTGTTAGTGATCAAATAGAATATGTAGATATACATAAAACAACATAAATATTATTTGAAAAAAATTAGTCCAATGGAGTTTGAGTTGGAAGACCATGTATTCATGAGAGTCACTAAATGACGACTCTTTAATTGGATAGGTTGAGGACATATGCATTCACTTTGATTCGGCAGGCTTTTTGATATCCTTATGAGGGTTGGAAAGGTTTCATTACAAATAACATTACCACTATGGTTATAAAAGGTCTTTTCTATCTTATATGTGTCCCAAAATTGAGATATGTTCCTGATCTAATTCACTTCTGTGATAGGGGGAGATGGACGTCAATTAAAGTGACTCTTTCACGGTGTACTAGGTGGTGATAGATGATCAGAAAGGGGAACCTATTAGGGTTTTTCATTTCATAAGTTCATGTGTTTTTACAGCCCCTGATTATGATAGAGATATCTTGGTAGTATAAGATCTAGATGTGGGATCAACATCCCCAAATTATTGATCATATTTTGATTTTTAGGGAATGAAATCCTCCATGGGGGGAATAATTCAGTGACAATGCAATTTACTTATAGTAAATTCAGTAAAATATTGAAAAAATTTCTGGTCTTGGTGTTGAGAAGAACTCAAATTTTGAGGGACATGGATCAAATAATTGATATTTTAAAAATATTATATATATTAATATCAATAGAATCCATTTTTTATTAAATAATTTGATATCTCTCATGTGAAATATAAAATTGTAAATCTAAGAAAAATTTATATTCCAAAATACTAGGATTACCCTAGGAATGAACTAACATTGTTTATATATTGAATTATGGTTTGAGAAGTTCTTGGAAACACGTTTAAATAAATAAAATAATTAAATTTATTTTAATATTAAATCACTAAATATAAAAACTACTACAAATACAATGTTATGAAAAATATCTTCGAATATATGAATAACCCAAGGTATACATTACTATAGGATTAAATTTTTCTTCATTATAGGTTGGTTATTATAATAAAATAGTTGATTATATAGATATATATCAAGGATCAATGATCACATCTAATTTTTATCAATGTTGGTAAACACATTCATCACGAACAATAAATTCTATGTATAGTTAATGCTCAGATATATTTGTTTCCAACATTAATAAATTTATGGAACAAGGATAAATATATATATACATATATATATATATATATTCTTTTGATCATCATTTTACAACACTTTTACTGAGATTGTTTAAGAAATAATTTTTTTATTAAATTATATATTTTTTGTTTCGTGATCTCAAACGGATTTTTTATATTCAATCATAGGTCATGATAATTTTAATAATGATATTTATCCCTATTTTATTGTTTCTCCCCCATTATTATTGGTGTTCATCCATCTCATCCAAAAGGGTAAATTTAGGAAAATAATAGGTATTCTTTGCGTATGATCAAACACCAATATTCATAGTGGTTGGGATAAAAATGATTGGTAATTTTATTATTTGAAGGATAATGATTTTATCATTTTGTGGGTGATATTTTCATCGATATGTGATCTTGAATGAAATAGGGGAGATGTGGAACATGTTATGTGCGACCAACCACTGCGGTTCATCAGAATCATTCTTTTGGGCACTATAGGAGGAAAGACATTGACCATTGGTTACCCCATACAATTTTTAGATTCCAACATGTGAGATTACTAGTGATATTATTGGATCTAGAAACTACAGGCATGAACATTATTTTCTATGAAAAGTTAATATATAAAGTTTTTAGTCAATGAACACAAACCATATAGAACCATCCAACTAAGAAATAATTTTTTAGGTGAAATAATTATTACACATCAGGTTTTACGAATAATGGACGACCATAAACATTACATAATCCTAATTTTTTTAATATAATTTAGTTTCTTTGAATTTTGCATTTTTCGTGTTCCTTATTTTAAATAATTATGTAGAAAATCAAACATGACATCTTATTTTAATATAAAGTGGATACATCTAAAACATCATCAATTTATTCCATAATATAAAACATTTCAATAAACCAAGATTTATTTTTGAGGAAATATTTTCATAATATTCAATTTTACATCCTCTATTATGATACCAATTATATTCTGTGGGGAAATAATTTTGAAAATTTTTATTATAAAATAAATCTTAGTACATGAAATTATAAGAAAGATGGAAACAATTCTTCCATGAAAACTTTTAATCACATGGAATCATTTTCACAAAAGTATTACTTTTCACCCATAAAACATAAGCTCATTAAATTACATCAATAAATAATATGATTTTTGTAAAACTCAATAATTATAATAATAAAAATATTAAATTGTGAAAATAATTCCATATCAATATTATATTTACGGTAGCACTGTCATCTAAAAGGGGGTAACCTTTTTTGTTATATTTAGAATACCCAATGTAGTATATTCACTAGATCACTGAGGGGAAACCATACTGGTTAACTCTATTGCATTACCCAATCATTTGGGAATATATAACGAGCTCACCCACCCATGGATAATCAAATAACCACTCATATTTATATAAAATACCTATGAACTATACATATTAATAACACATAAATCATGGATAAAAGGAGAACAACCTTTTCACTTTGGAACTACTCCTCATTTTTTACAAATACCCTTACTCATAAATTGAATGAATTTATTTTAAAAATGAAAAATTAATATTATAAATTATCAATCAAAATTGTAAGAAGATATGAAATAAATAATATATATTCATTCCATAAATTTAATAAAACCCTACTTTTTGATAAAGGAAGAATAAATTGTGAATTTTAAATGACTATCCCTTATAAATATTCCATCAGAAACATTAAAATATCTTAAATTCCTGATTATGGAGTTTTCATGAATTGATGGATGATGTTTGTTGCGAGAAAGTAGACAAAGAAATCAAATTAATTGTGGTATATTGATAAAACTACCGCTTTAATATCACCACCGTTAAAGACCCTTGATGACCTTGGGATTATTCTTTTTGTAAGATAAGTAAATCATGGAAGTGGTTAGTGTGATTCTGAGAGTTATGGAAAGATATTTGAGTTGATAAATGTCTTGTGACTCAAAATGTGCTTGTGAAGACTGGTATTTATAGTTGAGAAGTTTATGGTTTTAGGGATTAAAATAATGAAAATATTATATTTAAATAAAACCACATTTTGGTGAATTTTTTTTAATAATAGATATGGATAATTAATGTTTTTTGGATTTATAAGGTATAAAAATAACTAAAAAAATAAATAATTAATTATTTTTAGGTATTTTAAGAGTTTAACTTTTAAATTTATTCCTTGTCACTATTTTACTTATAGTACGGTAAAATTGTTTTTTACCAGTGTAGATTTACTATAGATAAAAATGAAATTGAAATTTCAACATAATATATAGTTTATAATTCCAAATATTGAATCAATTTTATTGGATAAAATACATAGGATTATGACAACTATATTTAAAAATAATCTAGTAGACACAACGAAAAAGTGGATTTTTGAAGTGAGAAATTCCATAAGTCTAAAAGATTTCATATCCATTTTCAATGGGAAATTGATAAAAATGAACCAAATTGAGTTTATTAATTAATAATTTTAATAATTATTCTTATAAAACATATTTCAAGTCCAATTTAACAATATAAATATAATAGATGAAAAATATGTTTTATAATCACATTTTGTATGTATCACTATTCATCAAAATATAAAATTATTTGAAATATGATAAAATTTAAACTGATAATAATTTTCATATCCCACTTTCAATATAATGGTATATTTTGTAGAAAATATTTATAAATTGTTTAATTTTTTATTTTAAAGTATCTATTATGTTAAAAGAAGTGAAATTTTTCTTTTTTTGAAAAAATATTGATTTTTATAATTAATGTATGATTTATTCTTATTTTAATCCCTTGAAACATATAGGATGAATTCAGAAAAATGATTCTGAATATAACATATAAATTTTATTAATATTTTTCACAAATAGTTTATATTTATTTAATAAATACTATTAAATTATAACTAAAATATTTTATTTTTACCTTGGTGGTCACATTCTCCCCTACCTTTAAAAATTTATTCCTCAAAATTGTATTCACATAATAAAAAAGTGTTTATACATTCCATTGATATATCTTTTAGATTCCCACTTTTTTTCCACTACACATTTTTTTCTTAAATCATTAACTTAATGAATCACCTTATTTCATAGCACTTTCACTCTACGGTCAAGACTCTGAACTGGACGTTCATTATAAAAAATATTTTATTTAAAATAAACTATTTCAGGGCTCAAAACAAGAGTTTAAAATGAAATATAATTTCATAACCATGATACATAAATAAAAATTTCTATCTGGGGTAAACGTGGATACAAAGCCACTCGATATGAAACATATCCAAATTTCTCTGTGATTTCATAGGGTCCAATGAATCATGGAATCAATTTTTTATTATAACCCAAACACATCAATGTATTTCTGGTAGAAAATGTCAGAAATAAATTTTCAAATGCCTCGATGGAAAGATACTACCTTAATTTATCTGTATAACTTTACTTCCCACTCTAATAAGACTACATGTCTTTCTAAATTAGATTTACATTCTCCACTATTTCAATGTCCAGTTCTGGTCCAAATAACATTCATTCACATACCTTATCCAAAACAAATAAATTTTGAAACTCATATTAATAATGTGACTGAAAATGTTTTATCATAATACTCGAATGAAAATTGTTATTTTAAGATAGTTAAACCAAATAATGATATTAATCCCAGCATCCCATGTAATACATTAAATAAGGTTGAATAATATCCTCTAATGTTTCTATTTTTCAGTCAGACTATCCATAATATCCATTATTAAAATATGTTGTGAAATTTAATTCATTCCACAAAGGCATTTTTATTTATTTCTTCAATCAATGGTGAATATGATATCACAATCAGATTCAATAAATTGAGGCACTCTATGTAACCGGAAAATATACTTGACATACATATGAAAATGTTTATCTAAATATATAATATATCAGATAGGGAGGAAATTTCATGATTCAGTAAATCGAAAAAAAACAAAATGAAAATATTAACTTGAAATGTATTTAAGATCCCACTAATAAAATATTGATATATTCTCATGTTAAGACTATAATACATGTAAATGATAAAGAATCCCATTGGGTAAGTATAGTTATTCTTTAACATACTAACAACTCAAACTATTAACAATGAATCCAGTGATACTCTCAAATGTCTTTTAACTTCATAGCATTTCAAGGATGAAAAGAAAAATCAGAACTATGAGATTAAATAAATAACTCTTTCTTAATATATGTGTCCCAGGGAACATATAATATCCTCTCAAATCAGAGAATATATTCAATATCAATATTATATTAAGGAAATAAACATTTTTAACCATCACAACATTTTTTAGTAAATCATGTTAATATTCATAATAAGTAATAATTTATTTTAAAAAAGATGTTTTCATTAACAAATGGATCAAAATGGGTAATTTCCATGCATCCATATATACTTGAGTCAATTCATAAAATAAAAATACAAATGTTCACATTCCAAACATAACATGTATAATGTTCAATTTTTCTCCAACTTAATGAACTAGAAACCTTGTTTTATTTTCCTTAATTAAAATAAATCATGAAATAATAGTCCTTACAAATTTCTACATATATTATACGTCTCATGTAAGAATATTTTTTAATGAATATATACTTAAATCATTTTTCTTCAATAAATCTATCACACTTTACTAAATAAAAATTATATCGCCTTTGATTTAATAAAAAAGAGAAAGTAGGAAATTAAAAATCATGTGTAAGGTAATTTAAATCATTCAGATTCAATTTAAGTTATTTATAAGTACCTACCATATCATTATGAATGAGGACACAACCAATTCAATTTAACAAAGATTCTCTATTGATAATAAATTAATTATCCATCATATGTAAGTCCAATAGTGAAGCATTTTTTCAATATTAGTTTCAATTATTGAAAATTAAAACATGAAATTCTTTTTTCAGAAAAGTTTATCACCTTTTTTGTTTTAACATTGTTTTTCTACTATATAACCCTGAAATGTTTTAAACAAAACTACAATAATGTACTATTAACCCAAAAAAACATGAATCTCAGTAAAATTTGTTGGTCATGGACATTCATTAACCACATTGGTATGATCAAGTATAAATCCAACATTTTATTAAATATTCCCATGAAAAGATGTATATTTTATCCCGAAATCAAATCTTTTATATTTTTTAAACAACTTATTTTCATTAAGGATTTTAGAGAAATACATATATTTCTATCACGATCCTCATAAATTATTTAATATACCAAAATTACAATAATATATAAACAACAAAAATTATACCAAAATATGATAAAAAAAATATACTCAAAAAATTCATAAATACAATAGGTTCATTAGTTTAAATAAAGAGAATAACCATAACCTCATAATGCCCATATCTTGTCTGAAATGATGCCTTCATAATTTAATTCACATTTACCTTCATCTAGTGTTAGACATAACTTAATTCATCCTTTGACATGTGTTGAGATATAGAGATCTCATAAAACATGTCATCAATATATGGATATGGAAACTTATACTAAATATTATTACTATTAAAATATCTATATTCAATAATAATATTTGTAACAGTTTCATCATTTTTTAAAAATTAAAATATGTGCTCTCTCAAGTGAAGTTTTGGGTCAAATAAAATATTTATCTAACAACTCATTTAAGTGCCTTTTCAATTCTAGATTTTCTACATGAGCCATTTCATAGGAGAATTTCAAATTTTCTTTGAAGAAAAAAAATTCAATAGTTAATTCAACTTCCCTATCATTTAAATTATAGTAAAATTCCTCCTGAAAAAAATTCATGACACCCTTTTACCATAAATACATCATTAATCTGAAGTGTTCTCATGTTTGAAATAGTATGTCAAATATATATTTTATTTAAAAAAATTTATTCTTTCTTGGATACTTCATATATTATCAATGGTATCAGTTAACTTTTTTTAAAAAAACTAAAGCTCAATTTTAAAAATAAATTTTATAGATGTATTGTCTATCATAGAATGATAAATAGAAACCAAATCATTTCCTAGAATAATATAAAACTCTATTGGGAACGAAGCAAAAATGATTATAGTTAAATTCCGTCTAGATACAACGATAAATAGTTTCGTATAATTTATATTTCCTAAATATTTCACTAATGATTTTTCACCATAATCACTATATTTATTTCATGAGGTAAATTTTCTAATTTTCTTGATAATTTATAAGAATGGAAATTTTTTGCGGACACCATATCAATTAAGGCAGTAACAAAATATGAAAAATTGTACCAGATAAAACATAGTTTGACATCTTAATGTATTCTAATTAGTGTAGTTTGAATAGATTTCAACCCGACTTCATCCCTATAGACTTGTCTCTTCCCATTATGTGTTTTCCTCTTCAAATATTAATTTTTATAAGGACCCATCTCAATGAAATTATAAAACATTACTTCCACTTTCTTAGAATTTTTATTAATACTACCATGATCTCTTTCATTGAATTTATGATTCTTATGACCAATAGTTCCACATTGAAAGCACTTACCTGGTTTGATAATTCAATTACTAGTGTGTTTTCACCACATTTCATTGAATGGGAAAATAAATATTGTTTATCGTCAAACATCATGGATTAATAATTTCTTATTTCTATCCATGTCGATCATTTTTTTATGTTTTTATAGAACACATGACAATATAAAAACTCCAAATCCACATTATCTTCGAATAAATCATTTTTACTTCATTTATATTCATTATAAAATAATAACCTTTTATATTTTGGAATCAATATTGAGTATAAATTGAAAGATTTTACTATCATGACCTCGGATAAAATTCACTGTGTTACTTACAAGCCGTGTGAATCTTTCTTCATATGTTGATACTTAATTATTATCATATATGGTTTCCAATAATTTTTCCCATACTAATTAAAACATAATAATGATAATATTTATCAATAAAAATATTTTTAAATTCATCCTATTCCAATGTATCAATTTCCTCGCTATCCTTGATATTTATGACCATCAACCACCACCAATCACCATCATCATAAATAATTATCTTGAGATGAAATATGTTATTTTATTAACAAATCATGAAATAGAAAATAATTTATAGTACTGTAATTCACCCATTGACTACAACGAGGATATATGATACAAAAAAATCTAGAGGACATTTCCTCATAAATTTCTCCACTACAAATGTATTACTCATTGGATTATATTGATTATATATTTGATGAATTCTATTTCCATTAACAGAATGTATCAAATGATATGTATTTGAAAAAATTGTTTAGTTATAATTCATATTATCTCAGTATGAAAATTTTCATGTTTTTCATCCTTTGGATGCCTTCCAACCACAACTACATTGTATCCTACACAGTAAAATATTCTTAACAGACATATCCTAGATAAAGAAACATTGAAATATTTGAATAGTATTCCATTTAATATTAAATATAATGTAAAAATACTGTGTAAATATTTTTTATACAAACTCAAACACTTATACAAACAATACTGTCATACCAATAATAAGGACCTGACCTAAAAAATAACATTTTTTGAGTTTTATTCTTTAACATTCACTCTTTTACATTAGGGATCATTTTATTTTTGGATTTTCAGAAATTTTGGTGGAAATTTATACATATAATCCAACATTAATAAAAATTGGATAATACTTGAATTGTATCCATTTCATCCACAATATAAATCACTAAAAAAATTCATGATTTATTTTTCATGAATGATATTCATAACTTTAAACTTCACTTATTCTATTATACAAACCATCCTTATACCCTTAGAATATAATTTTAGAAAATATGATGAAAGAAAATTTCATCAACAGACATGGAAAAGAATGAATTAAACCATTATTTCATTAATGATTATAAACTGATGAAAACATTTACAGAAACTTATTCATTTCACCCATACAACCTTGGTTATTTAACTTAAATCATTAAATAATATTTTTAATTTAATACAGTATAATAAAAATTAATAATAAAATTAGCATGTGTAACCAATTCCATGTCACACATATATTTACTATATATCCCATGAAAATAAATTGAGTAACCTTTACAGTTACATTTAAAATTCCAACTACGATATATTCCATAAATCTCTTTAAAGAAACCCTATCAGTTAATTCCATCTAATTACCCAATTTATTTGAGATCTATAATGGGATCATACCCCCTCATTTTATCATCAAACCAACCATAGTCGTTAATATTTCCCAAGAACCAAACTCAAGCATAACACATAAATCATTCAAAAAGTGAGAATAAAATTTCTACTTTGAAATGGTTTCTTATTTATTATAATGACGCACACTAATAAATTAAAAAACATCCTTCAAAAATAAAATGATAATCTTAAAATTAATAATAAAAATATTAAGGACACATTAAATAGGAAATAATTGTTCAACCGACAAATCAAATAATTTGTTTTAAAAAATAACATTGATAGAGGATTTTTAAATGAAATTCCCTTGTAAATTTCATATCAATGAAGTTATTGTAAATAAAATATATATATTGTGTATGTTAACTAAAAATAAAATCAATAAAAGTGGAAATACACGTAATATATTCCAATGTAAATTAATACATGTGACTAGCGAGGCATGATCATGAATTATAAATTTTACCCCAGAATGGATATTGGGTTTATAATTCCCATACCTCACATTCAACATATATTAAAAGTAATCAAACATCTTGCATAATGGTTTTAATAATGTTATTAACTCATTATATAACTATAGTAATATTTATAATACCTTATGAGGTGATTAATAACATCTTATAACCCTTTTATTTATAATATTTCATTATTTTCAATGTTTTATGTTCATTTATTTCATGTTTTCATATTCGGTTAATTTCTTGTGTAGCTAAGAATGTTATCGAATAAGGGTATTTACACTCTAGAAGATTCATGGAATATTATTAATGATCCTTGATATGTATTAACGGTCCCATATAACATTTTCATACCCTAATGATGATTCAGTATATTAAACATTAATGATAATTGTTTAGTTTGTTTTGGTGGTTTTATTAGAACATCATTAACCCGTTTCATATTATTTAATATCAAGTTTGTATATTCATTCTAGAAAATGATATGTTTTATAATATTTATATTTAAATCATATTTACCTATAATTAATCATTTATTACAATCCTATAATGTGGTAAAGGAAAAATAAAAATCATTATTAATGAATATGGAAAATAGACGTAACTTGAACAATAGTTTTTTTCATTGAATAAATGAATGGGGTATTAAATTTACATAAAAATTATTTTAAAAGTACAATAATATTTTATATAAATTAATATTTATTTACCATGAAAGTATGGATCATATAGGTTATGATAATATAAAATATGAAATGATGTGAAGAGAAGAATATTTTGAAAATTACATATTGAATATCACCTTTTTTAGAGTCCATTTAGGGCCTTCAATTCAGTATTTTGTATGAAATTAAGATCATTAATATGGTTTTAGTGAAGAATATAGTTATTTGAATATATTTTAGTATCTACATATAATTTGACTCATAACGGGGGGGGCGAGGAGTTGTATTTATACGTGAGGAGAGGTGGGTTAAGTGATTAAAATAATAATTATTTTATATTTAATTCCAACAAAATTGATGTGGATTAATTTAAATTAATCATATTAAAAATTAATATTTTGGAGTCTATTTAGGGTCTATAAATATGTCAAAAAAACATTTAATGTGGTAATTTTGTTATGTTAACATTTTACCTTTAAAATTTATCCCTTGTTACTATTTAACTATTACTGATATAAATTTTTAGATTTCATGGTATTTTTTTATATCTAAAAATATAATTAACCATATATCTATATTTTGAGCTTTTAATTCAATAAATACAATCCTATTTCATATATTCATCCCAAAATTTTAAAAATCAGATTGAAAATTAACCATTTAGACATAATGGAAAAGAATGGTTTTAATGCGATCTCTTCAAAAGACCAAAATATTTTTATATAAAATCTCATTGTAAATTGATTTCAATAAAATTAATGGGACTTATTAATGAATAATATAACTAATTATTCATCACAATAAATTTTATGTTTCATTTATTTTTATAAGATAATTTTATGAAAACATGTATTCAATTAAAATGAAAATACTTCCACTAATCATCATACAATTAACCATTTCAGATAAATACAAAATATTATCCACATCCTTATTTTTATAAACATATTTAAAAAAATATTTTTAATCATTTTTAATTCATAAATGGGTAAAAATTTTGTTTTAAAATAGATGTACATTTAAAAGGAGGAAAAAAAATTTTTGGAAAAGAAATATATTTTTTCATACATTAAATAAAAGTTATTCTTAACAATAGCCAATCAAAAAATATAGATGACTTTAATACCATATTATTTAATATATAACAAATATATTTCCTTAAGATATATAAAAAATAGTGATAAATTTAATTTATATGTACTGATAAATTTATAAATAAAATATTCTATTAGTTTTTGGGATGTCATAGTCAGTTAGTCAAGATATGTTTCCCTAATCAAGTGTACACACTATGTGTTAGATCCACATTTATAGAGCCCCATCTAGGATGAAGTGTTGTGTACATTGAGAGTACACATGCATAGGATGATACACATAAGTGATCGGGAACATTGACTAGTACATGGAATATCTAATAGAGCAATAATATGCTTTATATGGATGAGATAAAATGTTAGGGTCCCTAAAATTATTAGTATGAGGATTTTTATACTAATAAATATCTAATAGAGAACACATCCTGGATGTAGAGTCGGATCACACACTATTTTGACCACATACATGTTTTTTACCCCTTTGAGAAAAATAACCTCACATATCATCATCATTTGGACTCATATTTTGTATCTGAACTAGACTATACTAATATTTTTTCTAACTGGAACAAGATGTAAAAAATTATTTTGTATATCTATATATGATGTGGAATGATATGATAATGATTATTCAGTAGGTAATGCATGATAATGGAAGTTATGTGGTAGGATCATCTAAGAGAGGTCGATGTTGACCCCCTCCCATTGCAGCAGTGCATAAATCACCCAAAATCCTTGAACTTGTTTGAAAGGAACCCCCAATAGAATATAGAAATGTGTGTTAATCATAATTGGTGGAAACCCTCTGACAAACTAGGTCATGGGTCATATATCTTTGGTGTGGAACCTCCCTAATGAAATATTTCATGGGTCCCCATCCTACTGTGTGACACACCATCGATAGACTAGTGCCTGCATTATCTTCCGATTGATTTGTACCCTAAAACAAAATATTTTTTGGGTACTCTACATATTAAGTAAAACCCCATGATGTATTAGGGAATGGTGTTTCTATGAGTGGAACCCATAAATGTACTATGGTTTGGGTATTTTACATACTATGTGGTACCATGTGGACACCATAGGGAATGTGTCATATGTTGAAGATTCAGTTCCATTATAATGTGGAATTGTGTAAAGGTGTTCATTCCCCACTTCTTTACCCCTATATATAGATATATTCTTGGTATTTGAGATGGACTCTTTTAAAATGTTCGTAGACTCATCAACCTATGATGTGCTTTGAGATTTAGATCACATTTATCTCTCGACTAGTTTTATATTATGAGTATAAATTTTTTTTGTCTGTTTTCTGATTTTGATTATAAAGTTATTTTAGTTGAGATGAATGAATCAATCATAAGTATAATTGATCACACTTCAGTTTTCAGTGTATCTTACATGGTATGTTTATTCTCAACCATGGATGGTATTTTCCTATAAGTGTAGTATATATTTCAGATGATTGAAAAATTATTTTAGATTTTAGTCGATTATAGGGAATCATAGGTTGATATACTTTGTATTTTGTTCTGTCATAGATATTTTATATAAAAACAGACATGTTTATTTTATTTCTATTTTTTCATTGTTGTACATCATTTCAGTTAGGTATTATATATTCCCCTTTACACTTTTTTCGTACTCTTAGGAATTCCATTGATTTTATTTCATTCAAGTAATTTACCTATATCATACATCCCTTTTTTAATTTATATTGTTTCATGGATATTTTCTAGTGCTTGTGAAAAATTACACATTAAAAATTCTTCCCATTTATGTTATTCTTTCTTGGAACGTTTCTCCATCCCCAAGCCAATTTGATGAGGTCATGGTGTTGTCACAACATGACCGTCAACCAACTAGGTTGCCACAATGTGGTCTGGTATTTTAAAAATTTATATTTATCAAATGATTGAGACCAATGAAAAGATAATCATTGATAAATTTCCCATTGTAAAGGATTATTGTTCTGTTTTTTATGATGAATTGTAATTTATTACTCATAACTGAGTGGTTTAGTTATTAGTAAACATAAACCCACTATATATCCAATTTCAATGACTACATATACAATATACATTGTTGTACATGAAGATATGAATAAGAGACACCAATGCAATATGTATAATGGGTTTATAAGACCATTTTCCTCAAAATGGGGACAACTTGTCATCTTTTTTGAGATTAATTATGGGTCAATGAACCTCTTCAATAATAATCGTTATCTCGAAAATTTATAATAAAGAAAATTTATAATCTATTTCATATTGATACCATGTTTTAATAGCTATGTGAGTCCAAGTACTTCATTATGGTGGATCTATGATTAGGACACTATGAAGTAAAAGTTATGGGGAAGGATTCCCTCAAACTACATTATATTATAATGTTTATACACAATGATTTTTGGGTGATTCCATTTTGAATAATTATTACATAATCTATCTTTATGGATATAATGAATATATCCATTTTGGATTTCCTTGAAAACAATTTATTAGTCATTATTGGAAAAATTGTTTTCAAATACAAATGTGTTGTGTAACATGAAGACCATTTCAAATACATAAAAAAGGACATGAGAATGGAATCATTATTTATGAAATATTATAATTGTTTGTCCTAGATGGACATTGTAACATTTAAATGGATTATTATATATAAAAAATAGATATTTTTGGATCCTTTTACAAGAAAATTAGATAATGAATGGCCTTGAAAAACATCATTTGTAGATATCCATTCATTCCATAGATTATCAATGTAATATAACCTAGATATGATATTCTTCTAACTATTTTTAATACCATAAAAAAGATAACTCACAAATAAGGGAGGTTTTTTTATAGATGAATGTGTTAAAAGATTTTAATGAATAACAATGATTCAATTAACTACTCTTATTCTTATATTAACCATTTGTATGGTTGAACATATGAACTATAACGGTGCATACAAAAATGTTATGGGTTGTGAACTCATGATACATATTATTTTGATATACTATTACTCTATCTAATTAATGATTAAAGATTATAACATCCCAATACTTGATATAGAATATACTATAATGATATTCATCATGATGATTTGGATAAATTATCTCTACGAGGATAACGGTGAAATATATATGAATTATAAAATCATCAGGTATATATCCAGATAAACGGAACTCGATATTTATCATAGAAGTTTGGTTGGATGATTTTGTATTTTGATTGTTCAATCTATTACCATACTAGGGTGGATAGAAAAGTGATATATTCTGTAAGTATATAAGATCTCACTAAATTTTATAAGATTATGATTTAATGAGTTCCACTATTACTTTATGTTTAAAGGATGGACATTGGAATTAAAAAATCATATTCATACTATAATTTTCATATAACAACACAATAATCCATTCCTAAGAAGATGAAGGAGATCCAGAAGGTTGAAAATGAACTCATTTGGATGTTTACGAATATTCAAATGATTAAGACTACTAATGATGAATTCATATGTTTGGAAACATGATATGATTCCAATTAAAATTAGAGATGGTAAGGGGAATCTAGATGATGTTTATATATCATCCCTTTTTTTTACAGGTAGAACTAAGATTTATAGATTTGATGAAAACCCTATTTTAGGAAATCATTATGAGGGATCTAGAAGAATTTTTATATCAATTCATTTTATGAAAACAAGACAAGGATTGAACAACTAATTCTATTTATATAATGGATGAATTTCATAAAATTAGTGAAGAAAGAAAGCATAACTATAAATTTTATCATTGGAATATCAAATTATATCTACATTCAATGAAACAATATGGGGTTATTTTATTTCTATAAAAATTCATCACATTTCATTTCTATCAAGTTTTATTTCTAATTCAAACAACCCTAAAATATATACATTATAAAAATTGTTGAACTATATATAATACCACTCACTATTGTATATGTCCATTATCTAAGGTTTACATTAACATTCTAGAGAAGAATTTTTCAAGAATAAGATACAAATCTATGTTTCATTACAGCTTATCACCATGAAATGGTAGTTTTAATAAATATTATTTAATCAATAGTGTATATGATGAGATAGTGTTAAATGGATATTCATGGATGTTGGAATCAAAAACTTCCAATTTTGGAGTTCCCATTAAGCAAATATTTCATTTCCAATTTTTAAATGGATCAATATGAGGATCTATATGGGAAAAGGTGTCTTACTCAAACAACATGGAATGATGTTTGAGTGAATAATTTTATGTTACCGGATCTTTTATAAAATAATATAGTGAAGTTACAATCCCAAAAAGAAAATATTAAATCATCAAAATGCTAAATTAATGATATATAGACAATTTTTGATCATACATCATGTCTTAGTGTAGAGATAATGTGTTCCTTCATAAATCACTTTTTAAAAATGTTGCGAGTTCTGTGGGGAAGGGAATGATTAGTCAAAGTTACATCAACCCATTTGAGATAATAAAACACAACATATATATGTATTATCCAAAAGAACTCTCTGATACACTATCTCAATTACATAATGTGTTCTATGTATCACTTGTGAAGAAGTATATATTGGTCCCCTAAAAAGTATTGAATATAGAGGTTACACCCTTGGATAAAGGTCATTCATTCATGGAGCACATGGAAAAAATCATAGATCATAGAGAAAAATATCTTCAAAACATGATTACCAACCTTGTAAAAGTATCGTTGTGGATCCATGTGTTTGAGGTGGATGTAATTGAATTGGATGAGGTAATGAAATAGAACGACATTCATTAAAATTAGTGTAAAAATTATAATTTCAAGGGATAAATTTTAAAAGGGGTCTAATATAATGACCAGATCCTGTAAAAATTAAATTAAATTTTTAATGAATAAATTCATTATTACATAATGTATATATAAATATGAGATTCACTACTTTGGTTAATTTATATAACAATAAAATATGTCATGTTTTATTTTTAGGAAAATTATGAATCATAATATTGGATAAAATTGTAGTTTAATAGTGATCAATAAATTTTATATATATTATGGATATGATTTGATAAACAAAACACATTGATAAGAATTGATGGCCTTTAGCACTAGCATAACAACCAATGTAAAACAATAAGTAGATCATATGAGGGAAAAGTAATAAAAACCATTCCAAAGACAACATTCAACAAATGAATATAGGGAGAAATTTTTATTTGGATAAGATCAATAATATTGTGAGCACATCCCAGACAATGAATGTAGAACCTCCACAGAAAGTACCACCACAACATATCATTCCCTTAGGTAATATGTTAATATAATAAGAGGATATGTATCAAAATTCATATTAATATGAATTTTTATATATTTTGTTTAATTAAATAAATATATTATTTAACAATTTTCATTATAACATTATAAATGATTGTAAAATTAGATTAACAGAAATCAGAATCTGATACAATGAAATCAAAATTTAATTTTTTTAAATATATTTTTTTAATTAATTGTATTGATGAATTATATAATTTTTTAAATAACTTCAATTTCCTAAAATTATATAATGAAGTAATATATATTAATATAAAAATTATCATATAAATTTATGAATTCCAATGTATTTTTTATAAGGGTGAGAAATATTTTAGTATCATTAAAAGATTTATTTTCATTTATAAATGATTTTTATATAAAATTTTATATTAACATATTAAAAGGAATAAATATTTTTTAAAAAAATATTATTTTTAAAATTAGCATGATAAAATTTTATAATGTGTTATTTTTTAAAATTATTTTAGATAATAACATTTTTTTGTAAACAATTTATATTCTATTAATATATCATATGTATTTCATGACTATAAAAGAAAAAATTGCTAAAATAAATAAAATAAAGGGAATAAAATACCTAAATAGATTTCTACATTAAAATAGTTTTGTTTTATTTTATATTATAAATTTAAAAATACATTAATGAAACATCAAAAAAATATGTTTTACATTTTGATTTTTAAATCTATTATTCATTAACATGCATCTCTTCCATAGAGCATATACTATTATTTTTATATGATTTATTCTTGGTCATATAAAACAATAAAAAATAATTTTTTTGCATAATACCAGCTATAAAATACATGGTTTTGTATTTATTAATGATTATATTATTATTCAGAATAAAAATACTATTTTAAAAAAATAGTAAAGATTTCCATCCCCACATTCTTTAAATACCCATCCAACCATCCACTCCATTAAACTAAAATCCCATTTATAATGATCTTAATCTATATATAACTATATTAATACCTCACATATTATTCCAAAACTCTTAATATGCTCTTAAAATGATTTTAGATTCACAAAAATTGGGTAAGGGATTCAATTACTCCTCCACATTATTCAACAAGTTTCATTGTATTATTCCCTTTTTATATAAAAATTTTCTAGTTGGAATATTATCATACACATTTGTATAAAATCCATATGATTTAAAAAAAAGTTGACTCAAATTTTTGATCTCGCTAAACCACTCCATGAACTATTATACACACTATCATTCTAAAGACATTTTCAAATAACATTCAAATCCAAACATTTGTATTTTGTATACACATTCCCATTTCCAATCACTTGTATTCAAATAATATTAAAAATAAATTATTTATTTTGAACACCCATGTATATAACCCACAATCATGATTCGTAGTATTAAATTTGTTGAATGAAATTATTATGTTGTATTATCTATTTGGAACAAAAATGCATATCCATGTTATTAATGTGTCATGTGGGATTGAAATTGTTTATTCCTCCATTGAATTGAGTATCGTTTTGATCTCAAGATATACAATTTAAAATAGATATTATATTATCCTAATAATAATAGAAAATGTTTTTATAGTGTATATATGTTGATTATGATTATAGTGTGATTTTTTTCCTTCCACATTCTTAGGTTGCCTTGATATTTTCATCTTATATCATGTTATGAGGTTAAATTAAATGATTCTAATGAATTTATGTCTCCATCATAATCCTCTTGACTCACATTTATTACATCCATAATGTTATTTTTTATTATTATCCCACTTGTGATTATAATGAGACCCTTTCATATGCATATCCTATTAATATCATATTGATTTTTAGGTGATAAATAGATTTTAAGATATTTATATAGTGTTTTAAATAAGGTATCATCATCCTTATTTTATTTTACAATGCTATGTGACTAATTTATAACAAGTAAATGGATTTTTTTACTTTTGGTGTTGTATTATGTGTATTATATGGTAATTAATCATGAAATATTGTATATAAAATATATGAGATGTTATTATGGATAGTATCTATGGATGATCAATAATATTATATTGTTATCCATTAGTATTACACCATATACAGTCATGAGACTAGTATATCTCAAAATAGATTTCATCATTATTAGATAGAAATATAACATGATCCCATATCTCTTCATGTGTTGGTATCATCAATAATGGTGTAGAGACTGTGACCGTTTTTTCTTCTCACACATGTTAGGTCCCGAAAGTGATTTATAATGCTTGTTGTGTTTTTGGAATAAAATAGGCAAGAAGAATATCTAGTGAATATATATTCATCATAAATTACCATATACAACACACCATCCCTCAGTGATATCATATATCACCATTCCACATGAGATCAAGTAGTATCATCTATAATGGACATGATGGACGTAGAACACCACAAGAAGGAAATATGTCGTGTTGATCCAATATTGCAATGATCTACTATTCCTACATATAATAGGAGATAAACCAACCGATCATGTAATAATATTGTCTTAATCATGATTTTGGGATTACTAGGGAATCAATAATGTAAAAGAACCGAAACTAAAGATAAACTCATACCAAAAATTAAATGGATGAAGCCACAAACTGAAAAAGTAGATTTACCCATATGAATGTGTACAATAAGTCTATATATACTTGATAATAATTCCACCGCTGTGATAAAAAAATTATATGTATTTATCGGATTTCATAATAAATATTCATAATTTTACTCCAATGTGAGAGTCCCTTACTGGGAAACCATATATACTGCAGAACATTATGAGAAATGGAGATTGTTAGAGGAGCTATTAGACTAATGAGGGTGCTTCCCAATAGAACACCATGAGTTTACCTTACAAAAGAACAGGAAAAAAGGATCCTAGAGTAATTAAATATCATTTTGATGAATATATCATTAACCTTTTTTTCATAATCTCTCAACCAGTGGACATGGATAATGTTCCGGTCCAATTATAGAGATTATGTCTAATTTTGGGGTGGATCTTGTTATCAATGATATCATTTACAATTTTCAATAATTATCCCTCCATTTGAGGAATCCATTTCACTATGTCCCATGTAATGACTAGGTGGAATAATTCAAAGTAAATTTACATTAATTTTGGTTGTCATAGATCATTTTCACACTATATAAGACAACTCTATCCTTTTTAAGCATCAAATATTACAGATTCATATGTGGAAATCAATGGATGAATTGTTAGATAATGATGTGATGATTACAATGATATACTGGATGTAAAATATTTAATGTTCCACGTAATCCAATTTCTTCATACTCCTTTTCATATTCAACACTTCAATTATGTATCCATATAGACCATTCGAACTCTAACCCATATAAACATCATTACTATAAATATTTTTTTGAGGTCTATTATAACTTATTATCAATCATTTTTCTATTCAAGATAAGAAACTAGTTGTGTATGTTCTCTGTTGGTATGTGACATTACACAATGAAACCTAGTAGTAGTTAATGGGACTACGAGGTGTCGTTAATTCCCAACAAGACTATGAAAAAATAAAATTACAAAACTCAAAATAGGCTACTAAAATAGTTAAAATGTTGTATTTGTATGTTCTAGGAAGAACCCATAGAGATAGTAACATTATTTTGATAATTTTTTTAAAATATTTCAAATTATTAATTATAAATAAAATTTTGAAAATAAGGGTTTTGATTGATTTTTGAAAAATGAAGATGAAAACAAAGTGCATGAGATTGATTGGTTAGTGATGGATTTTAAAAAAGTTCATTGGTTTTATAATATCAAGGAGTAGATGAAATTGGACTGAAGAAAATAGTTTTATTAATTCATGTTTTTGTCAAGTTATTGTTTAGAAAGATCCAATGGTCATGGTATCTCCTCCCCAACGCAGGAATAACCAATTTACCTCAGTCTTGTAATTTTGTGTCTGGAAGGAACAAGGTTTTGTTGAATCTATGTTTAAACATAATTTACCCTAATGATACCATTATTCATTCCTGATTTAGGGTTTTCAGTATTTCAATTTTAGATTTCCAAATTTATTCAATTATCAGTGTCCTTGATAATAGAAAACAGAAAGGTATTGTAAGTAAACATTAAATTGTTGCAAACTGGATACATGAATAAATAAAATGAAATAATTCCAACTCACTATCGCCATTCTATTTACATTACCCTATAAAATTGTGTGTTTAACTACTAATCATATTAATGAGGGGAACTGAGTTAAGGATAAAATAAATAGAATGAATAATAAAAATATGATATGGACATGGGGAGGGACCTACAAAACAAAGGTTCTCGCTCCATGCTTTTTCATCTGGCAGATATTGATCTATAATAGAAAGAGGAAAGAACTATATTTATAGGAATCAAATGGAATTCAAAATTGATGAGGATCATTAATAATTGTACGAAAGGTGGTACAAGGTGGTTACCATGACACAAAAACTGAAAACATTGGAAGAGACACTGAATCTATGCATTGAAATACCATCCCGGGAATTTATATGTTGTGTAATTGATTTTCAAATCATTTAATTAACATAAGCAGTATATTTTTAAGATATGTATGTCATGAATCATCATGATTATTGTTTTATTACATGACATTTAATAGAATTTTATAGAGTGTATCTTTCATCACTTTTAATGGTAGTGTGACTTCTCCTCATGAAGTCACGACATGTAAATGAATTATTTGTTTTGTGATCTTTTATATCCAGTATTCCTGCTTCGCGACACCATAATAAATATTGTTTTATGTTGTATTGATTTATTCATGGTGTGATGTGTAATTATATGTCCAATAATTCCCCCTTTTCATTCCATTTCAATGATTCCAAATTTCATACCATAAATCAACTAAATCTTATTACTTGACATTAAAAGAAAGAAAGAAACAATTTTTCCATGATTACTTATAATCACTTGGAATCAATTTCACAAAATTATTACTTTTCACCCATAAAAATATGTTCATTAAATTACCTCAATAAATCATATGATTTTTGTAAAACACAATAATTATAATAAATAAAAATTTTAACTTGTGATAACAATTCCATATCAATCATATATTTACGGTAGCACTGTCAGCTAAAAAGGAGTAACTTTTGTTGTTATATTTAGAATACCCAATGCAGTATATTCACTGGATCAATAATGAGAAACCATACTGGTTAACTCTATTGCATTACCGAATCATTTGGGAATATATAACGAGCTCACCAACCCATGTATAATAAAATAACCACTCATATTCATATAAAACACATATGAACTATACATATTAATAACACATAAATCATGCATAAAATGAGAACAACTTTTTCACTTTGGAACTACTCCTCATTTTTTCAAATACCCACACACATAAATTGAATAAAATTATTATAAAAAATATATATTAATATTATAAATTATCAGTAAAAATAGTAAGAAGATATGAAATAAATAATCTCTATTCATTCCATAATTTTAATAAAAACCTAATTTTCGATAAAGGAATATAAAAATGTGAATTTTAAAAGACTATCCCTTATAAATATTCCATTAGAAACAGAAAAATATATTAAATAACTGATTATGGAGTTATCATGAATTGATGGATGATATGTGTTGGGAGAAAGTAGACAACGAAATGAAATTAATTGTGGTATATTGATAAAACTACCCCTTTAATATCACCACCGTTAAAGACCCTACAGGCCCTTGGGATTAGTCTTTTTGTAAGATAAATATATCATGGAAGTGGTTATTGTGATTCTGAGAAATATGGAAAGATATTTGAGTTTTTAAATGTCTTGTGCCACAAAATGATATTGTGAAGAGTATTATTTATAGTTGAGAAGTTAATGGTTTTAGGGATTAAAATAATGAAAATATTATATTTAAATAAAACCACATTTAGGTTGAATTTTTATTAATAAAACATAAGGATAATTAATGTTTTTTGGATTTATAAGGTAGACCCATACCTCAAAAAACAAATAAATAATTATTTTTTAGGTTTGTTAAGAGTTTAACTTTTAAATTTAATCCTTGTCACTATTTTTCATATACTATGGTAAAATTGTTTTTTACCAATGTACATTTACTATACATAAAAATGAAATTGAAATTTCTACAGAATATATAGATTATAATTCCAAATATAGAATATATTTTATTGGATTCAATAAATAGCATTAGGACAACTATATTTAAAAATAATCCAGTAGACACAACGAAAAAGTGGATTTTTTAAGTGAGAAGTTACATAAGTATAAATGATATCATATCCATATTCAATGGGAAATTGTTACAAATGAACCATATTGAGTTTATTAATTAATAGTTTTAATATTTATTATTTTAAAACCAATTTATAGTCTAATTTAACAATATAAATGTAATAGATGAAAAAGTTGTTTTGTAATCACATTTTGTATGTATCATTATTTATCAAAATATTAAAATTATTTGAAATATGATAAAATTTAAACTGATAATAATATTCATATCCCACTTTAAAAAGAATGGTATATTTTGAATACAAAATTTATAAAGTGTTTAATGTTTTGTTTTAAAGTATCTATTATGTTAAAATGAGTGAAATTTTGTTTTTATGAAAAAATATTGATTTTTATAATTAATGTATGATTTATTCTTATCTTAATCCCTTGAAACAAATAGGATGAATTCAAAAAAATGATTCAGTATATAACATATAAAATTCATTAATTTTTTTTCACAAACAGTTTATATTTATTTAATGACTACTATTAAATTATAACCGAAATATTCTATTGGTACCTCGGTTGTCACATTTTCCCCTACCTTTAAAAATTTCTTCCTCAAAATTGTATTCACATACTAAAAAAGTGGATATAAATTCCATGCATATATATTTTAGATTACCACTTTTTTCCACCATAATGTTTTTTCTTATATCATTAACTTAATGAATCATCTTATTTAACAACACTTTCACTCTATAGTAGAGACTCTGAACTGGACGATCATTATAAAAAATATTCTATTAAAAATAAACTACTTCAGGGCTCAAAACATGAGTTGAATCTGCAATATAATTTCTTAACCCTGATACATAAAAAACATTTTCTACCTGGGATAGACGTGGATGCAAAGCCACTCTGTATGAAACATATCAATATTTCTTTGTGATTTCATAGGGTCCAATGAATCATGGACTCAATTTTGCATTATAACCCAAACACATCAATGCATTCCTGGTAGAAAATGTCAGAAATAAATGTTCAAATACCTCGATAGAAAGATACTACCTTAAGTTATTTGTACAACTTTTCTTCCCACTTTAATAAGACTACATGTATTTCTAAACTAGATTTACATTCTCCACTATTTCAATGACTAGTTCTAGTCCCAATAACATTCATTCACATACTTTATCCAAAAATAATAATGTTTGAAACTCATATTAATAATGTGACTAAAAATGATTGATCATAACACTCGAATGAAAATTGTTATTTTAAGATAGATAAACAAAATAATGATAATAATCCCAACATCCCATGTAATACATTAAATAAGGTTGAATAATATCCTCTAATGCCTCTATTTTTCAGTCAGATTATCCATAATATCCGTGATTTAAATAATTTGTGAAATTTAATTCACTCCACAAAGGAATTATTATTTATTTCTACAATCAATGGTGAATATGATATCACAATCAGATTCAATAAAGTGAGGCACTCTATGTAACTGGAAAATATAATTGACATACATATGAAAATGTTTATCTAAATACATAATATATCAGATTGGGAGGAAATTTCATGATTCAGTAAATCAAACAAAAAAACCAAATCAAAATATTACCTTGAAATGTATTTAAGATACCACTAATAAAATATTGATATATTCTCAGGTTTAGACTATGGTACATGGAAATGATGAAAAATACCAATGGGTAAGTATAGTTATTCATTAACCTACTAAAAACTCAAACTCTTAACAATGAATCCAATGATACTCCCAAATGTATTTTTACGTGATAGCATTGCATCGATGAAAAGAAAAATTAGAACTATGAGATATAATAAATAACTCTTTCTTCATATGTGTGTCCCAGGGAACATATAATCTCATCTCAAATCATATAATATAATCCATATCAATATTATATTAAGGAGATAAACATTTTTAACCATCACAATCATTTTTATTAAATCATGTTAATATTCATAATATTTCATAATTTAATTTAAAAAAGATGATTGCATTAACAAATGAATCAAAACAGTGAATTTACATGAATCCATGTATACTTGAGTAAATTCATAAAAAAAATACAAAGGGTCACATTCCAAACATAACATTGATAATTTTCAATTTTTCTCCAACTCAATTAATTAGACACATTGTTTTATTTTACTTAATGAAAATAAATCATGAAATAACAGTCCTTTCTCATTTCTACACATATTATACATCCCATGTAAGAATATTTTTTAATGAATATATACTTATATCATTATTCTTCAATAAATCTATCACACTTTATACAATAAAAATTATACCTCCATTGATTTAATGAAAAAGAGAATTTAATAAATTAAAAATCAGGTGTAAGGTAATTTAAGTCATTCAGATTCAATTTAAGTTATTTATAAGTACCTACCATATCTTTATTAACGAGGAAACAACCAATTAAATTTAACAAAGAATCTCTATTTATTAAAAATTAACTATCCATCAGAAGTAGGCCCAATAGTGAATCATTTTCGAATCATAGTTTCAATTATTGAAAATAAAATCATGGAATTCATTTGTCAAAAAAGGTTATCACCTTTTTTGTTTTAACATTGTTTTTCTACTATATATCCCTGAAATGTTTTAAACAAAACAACAATAATGGACTATTAACCCAAAAAAATGAATCTCAGTAAAATTTGTGGGTCATGGAAATTCATTAACCACATTGGTATGATCAATTATATATCCAACATTTTATAAAATGTTCCCAAGAAAAGACATATATTTTATCCCAAAATCACATCTTCTATATTTTTTTAAAAACTGATTTTCATTAAGGATTTGTAGATAAATACTTAGATGTCTTTCACGATCCTCATAAATTTTTTAATATACCAAAATTACAAAAATATATAATGAACCAAAATGCTACCAAAATCAGATAAAAATATATACTAAAAAAATCATAAATACAATAGGTAATTTAGTTAAAACAAAGGGAATGAACATAAAATAATAATGCCCATATCTTTTCTGAAATGATTCCTTCATAATTTAATCCTCATTCACCTTTATATGGTGTTAGATAGAACTTAATTCATCCTTTGACATGTATTGAGCTATAGAGATCTCATAAAACATGTAATCAATATGAGGATGTGGAAACTTATACTAAATATTATTAATATTAAAATATCTATATTCAAAAAATAATATTCTTAATAGTTTCATCATTTTTAAAAAACTAAAATATGTGCTCTCCCAAGTGACGTGTTGGGTCAAATAATATCTTTATCTAACAACTCATTTAAGTTCCTTTTCAATTCTAGATGTTCTACAAGAGCCATTTCATAGGGGGATTTCAAATTTTCTTTGAAGGAAAAATATATTCAATATTTAATTCAACTTCACCATCATTTATAATATAGTAAAATTCCTCATGAAAAAAATTCATGACACCCTTTTACCATAAAGACATCATTAATTTGAAGTGTTCTCATGTTTGAAATAGTATGTCGAATAAAAATTTTATTTAAATATTTTTATTCTTTCTTGGGTAAATCATATATTATCAATGGTATGGGTTAATTTTTTTTATAATAACTAAAGCCCAATTTTAAAAATAAATTTTATTGATGTAATGTTTATCATAGAATGATAAATAGAAACCAAATCCTTTCCTAGAATAAAATGAAACTCTACTGGGCACGAAAAAAATGATTATAGTTAAATTCCATCCTGATACAATGATAAATAGTTTCTTATTATATATTTCTCATAAATATTTCCCTAATGTGTTTTCACCATAATCTCTATAATTATTTCATGAGGTAAAATTTCTATTTTTCTTGATAATTTATAAGAAAGCAAATTTTTTGTGGACACCATATCAATTAAGGCAGTAACAAAATATGAAAAATTGTACCAGATAAAACATAGTTTGTTAGCCTAATGTATTATAATTAATTTATTATTAATATATTTCAACCCAAATTCATGACTATAGAATTGTCTCTTCCCTTTATGTGGTTTCCTCTTCAAAAATTAATTTTTATATGTACCAATCTCAATGAAATTATAAAACATTACTTCCACTTTCTCAGAATTTGTATTACTCCTACCATGATATGTTTAATTGAATTTATGATTATTATAACCTATATTTCCACATTGAATGCAAATACATGAATTTTTAATTCCTTTACCAGTGCGTTTTCACCACTTTTCTCAGAAAATGAAAATAAATATTGGTTCTGTCAAACATCATGGATTCATAATTTCTTTTTCCCATCCATGTCGATCATTTTTTTAGGTTTTCAAAGAACACATGATGATATAAAAACTCAAAATCCACATTATCTTCAAATAAATAATTTTTACTTCATTTAGATTTATTATAAAATAATAACCTTTTATATTTTGGAATAAATATTTATTATAAATTGACAGATTTTACTATCATGACCACGGATAAAATTCAATGTCTTACTTACAAACTGTGTGAATGTTTCTTCATATGTTGATACTTAATTATTATCCTATATGGATTCCAATAATTTTCCCCATACTAAGTAAAAGTTAAATATAAAAATATTTATCAATAAAAATATTTTAAAATTTATCCCATTCCAAAGTATCATTTTCCTCTCTATCCTTGATATTTATGACCATCAACCACCACCAATCACCATCACCATAAAAAAATATCTAGAAATGAAATATGTTATTTTATTAACAAATCATGAAATAGAAAATAATTTCTAGTGCTTTAATCCACCCATTGACTACCACGAGGATAGATGTTATAGTAAAATCTAGAGGACATTTTCTCATAAATTTCTCCATTGCGAATGTATTACTCATTGGATTATATTGATTATATATTTGATGAATTTCATTTCCATTAACAGAATGTATCAAATGATCTATAATTGAAAAAATTGTTTAGTTATAAATCATATCATCTCAGTATGCAAATTTTCTTGTTTTTCATCCTTTGGATGCCTTCCAACCACAACTACAGTGTATCATACACATTAAAAAATTCTTAACAGGCATATCCAAAATAAGGAAACATTGAAATATTTGAATACTATTCCATTTAAAATTAAATATGATGTAAAAATAATGTGTAAATATTTTTTATACAAACTCTAAAACTTATACAAACAGTACTATCATACCAATAATAAGGACCTGACCTAAAGAATAACATATTTTGAGTTTTATTCTTTAATATTCGTTCTTTTACATTAGGGATCATTTTATTTTTGTATTTTCAGAAATTTTTGTGGAAATTAATACTTATAATCCAACATTAATAAAAATTGGATACTACTTGAATAATATCCATTTCTTCCACAATATAAATAATTAAAAAATCATGATTTATTTTTCATGAATGATATTCATAACCTTCAACTTGACTTATTCAATTATCCAAACCATCCTTATACCCTTAGAAAATAATTTTAGAAAATATGATGAATGAAAATTTCATCAACAGACATGGAAAAGAATGAATTAAACCATTATTTCATTAATGATTATTAACCAATGAAAAACTTTACACAAAATTATTCATTTCACCCAGACAACCTTGGTTGTTTAACATAAATCAATAAATCTTGTGTTTAATTTAATACTCTATAATAAAAATTTATAATAAAATTATCATGTGGAACCAATTCCATGTCACTCATATATTTACTATATATCTCATGACAATAAATTGAGTAACCTTTACAGTTAAATTTGAAATCCCAACTATGATATATTCAATAAATCTCTTGAAATAAACCCTATAAGTTAATTAAATCTAATTGACCAATTTATTTGAGAGCTATAATAGGATCATACCCCCTCATTTTATCATCAAACCACCCATAATCGTTTAGATTTCCCAATAACCAAACACAAACATAACACATAAATCATTCATAAAATGAGAATACAATTTCTACTTTGAAAGGGTTTCGTATTTACTATAATGAAGATAATTATAAATTAAAAAACATCCTTCAAAAATATAATGTTAATATTGAAAATTAATAATAAAAATATTAAGGAGACATGAAATAGGAAATCATTTTTCAACCGATAAATCGAAAAATGTTTTTTTTAAAACAACATTGATAGTGGTTTTTTATATGAAATTCCCTTCTAAATTTCATATCAATGAAGTTATTGTAAATAAAATCTATATATTGTGAATGTTAAGTAAAAATAAAATCAATAAAAGTGGAAATACACATAATATATTCCAATGTAAATTAATACATATGACTAGTGCGACATTATCTAGAATTATAAATTTAACCCCAGATTGGATATTGGGTTTAGAATTCCAATAAATCATATTCAACATACATTTAAAGTGATCAAACATCTTGTATAATTGTTTTAATAATGTTATTAACTCATTATATTACTATAATAATATTTATAATACCTTATGAGGTGATTAATAACATCATATAACAATTTCATTAATAATATTTCATTATTTTCAATGTTTTCTGTGCATTTATTTCATGTATTCATATTCGGTTAATTTCTGTGTAGCTAATAATGTTATCGAATAATGGTATTTAAACTCCAGAAGTTTCATGGAATATTATTAATTATCATTGATATGTATTAATGGTCCCATATAACATTTTGAATCCATAATGATGATTCATTAGATTAATCATTAATGATAATTTTTTAGTTTATTTTGGTGGTTTTTTTAGAACATCATGAACCAGTTTTATATTATTTAATATCAAGTTTGTTTATTCATTATAGAAAATGATATATTTTAAAATATTTCTATTTAAATAATATTTACCTGTAATTAATAATTTATTACACTCTACTAATATGGTAAAGGAAAAGGGAAAATCATTATTCATGAATATGGTAAATAGAGGTAACTTGAACAATAGTTTTTTTCACTGACTAAATGAATGGGTTTTTAAATGAAAAAAAAATTATTTTAAAAATACAATAATATTTTATATAAATTAAGATTTATTTATCATGAAATTATGGATCATGTAGGTTAGGATAATATAAAATATGAAATGATATGAAGGGAAGAATATTTCAAAAATTACATCTTGAATATCACCTTTTTTAGAGACCCTTTAGGTCCTTGAATTTAGTATTTTGTATGAAATTAAGACCATTAATGTGGTTTTAGTGAGGAGGAGAGTTATTTGAATATATTTTAGGATCTACATATAATTTGAGTCATAACGGGGGGGTGAAGAGTTGTATTTATACTTGAGGAGAGGTGGGTTAAGTGATTAAAATAATAATTATTTAATATTTAATTCCAACAAAATTGAGGTGGATTAATTTAATATAATCATATTAAAAATTAATATTTTGGAGTCTATTTAGGGTCTATAAATATTTCAAAAATACATTTAATGTGGTAATTTTGGTATGTTAACATTTTACCTTTATAAATTATCCATTGTCACTATTTAACTATTACTGATATAAATTTTTAGATTTAATGGTATGTTTTTTATATATAAAAATATAATTAACCATACATCTATATTTTTATATTTTTATTCAATAAATAAAATCCTAATTCATATATTTATCACAAAATATTAAAAATCAGATTGAAAATTAATCATGTAGAGACAATGGAAATGAATGGTTTTAATGCGATCTCTTCAAAAGATCAAAATATTTTAATATAAAATCTCATTGTAAATTGATTTCAATAAAATTAATTGGAATTATTAATGAATAATATAACTAATTATACATCACAATAAATTTTATGCTTCATTTATTTTTATAATTTAATTAGATGAAAACATGTATTCAATTAAACTGCAAATTCTTCCAGTAATCATTATACAATTAACAATTTTAGATAAAGCCAAAATATTATCCATATACTTATTTTTATAACCTTATTAAAAAATTATTTTTAATCATTTTTAATTCATAAATGGGTAAAATTTTTGTATTAAAAGAGATTTACCTTTAAAAGAAGGAAAAATCTCTTTTTGGAAAACAAATATATATTTTCATACGTTAAATACAAATTATTCTTATCATAAGCCAATCGAAAATTCTAGAGGTATTTAATACCATATTATTGAATATATAAAAAATATATTTCCTTACGATATATCGAAAATAGAGATAAATTTAATTTATATGTACTGATAAAATTAAAAATAAAATATTCTATTAGTTTTTGGGATGTCATAGTCAGTCCCTCAAGCTATGTTTCCATAATCAAGTGTACACACAGTGTGTTAGATCCACATTTATAGATCCCCATCTAGGATGACGTGTTCTGTACATTGGGAGTACATAGGAATTTGGGTGATACATAGAAGTTATTGGGAACATGGCCTAGTATAGGGAATATCTCATAGAGAAAGAATAGGATTTATATGGGTGAGATACAATGTTAGGGTCCCTAAAATTCTTAGTATGATGATTTTTATACTAATAAATTTCTTATAGATAACACAGCCCGGATGTGGAGTGGGATCACACACTATTTCGACCACATACATGTCATTTACCTCTTTGAGAAAAATAACCTCACATATCATCATCATGTGGAATCATATTTTGTAACTGAACTAGACTATACTAATATGTTTTCCATGTGGAACAAGATGTAAAAAAATATTTTGTATTTCTATATATGATGTAGAATGATATGATAATGATTACTCAGTAGGTAATGCATGATAATGGAAGTGATGTGGTAGGATCATCCGGGAGGGGTCGATGTTGATCCCCCCTTCTATTGCAGCTGTGCATAAATCACCCAAAATCCTTGAACTTGTTTGAAAGGAACCCCCAAAAGAATATAGAAATGGGTCTTAATCCTAATTGGTGGAACCCCTCTGAAAAAATAGGTCATGGGTTCTATATCTTTAGTGCGGAACCGCCCTAAAGTAGTATGTCATGGGTCCTCTTCCTACTGAGTGACACCTCGTCGATAGACTAGTTCCTGTGTTATCTGCCGATTGATTTTTACCCTAAAACAAAATATTTCTTGGGTACTCTACATATTATGTAGAACCCCATGATGTATTTGGGCATGGGGTTTCTATGAGTGGCTCGCATAAATGTACTATGTTTTGGGTATTTTACATACATAGTGGTACCATGTGGACACCAAAGGGAATATGTCATATGATGAAGATTGTGATCCATTACTATGTGGAATAGTGTAAAGGTCTTCATTACCCACTTCTTTACCCCTATCTATACATAATATTCTTGGTATTTGAGATGGAATCTTTTAAAATGTTCGTAGACTCATAAACCTATGATGTGATTTGAGATGTAGATCATATTTATCTCTTGACTAGTTTTATATTATGAGTATAAATTTTATTTTTGTCTGTTTTCTGGTTTTGTTTATATAATTATTTTATTTGAGATGAATGAATCAATCATAAGTATAAGTGATCACACTTCATTTTTCAGTGTATCCTACTTGGTATGTTTATTCTCACCCATGGATGGGATTTTCTTATATGTTTAGTGTCTATATCATAGGATTGAAAAATTATTTTAGATTTTAGTCGATTATATGGTATCATAGGTGGATATACTTTGTATTCTGTTCAGTCATGGATATTTGATATAAAAACAGTCATGTTTATTTTATTTCTATTTTTTCATGATTGTACATCATTTCAGTTAGGTCTTATATATTCCCCTTGACACTTATTTTCGTACTCTAATGAATTCCATTGAGTTTATTTCATTCAAGTAATTTCCCTAGATCATAAATCCATTTTCGTTACTTTATATTGTTTCATGGAGGATTTCTGGTACTTGTGTAAAATTACACTTTAAAAATTCCTCCCATTTAGGTTATTCTTTCTTGGAACTTTTCACCATCCCCAATCCTATTTGATGTGGTCATGGTGTTGTCACAACATGATCTTCAACCAACTAGGTTTCCACAATGTGGTCTGGTATTTTTAAAATGAATATTTATCCAATGATTATGAATAATGAAAAGATAATGATTGATTAATTTCCCATTGTAATGGATTATTGTTCTGTTTTTTATGATGAATTGTTATTTATTACTCATATCTGAGTGGTTCATTTATTATTAAACATATACCCATTGTATTTCCAATTTCAAAGAATACATATAGAATTTACGTTGATGTACATGATGATATGAATAATAGACACCAATGCAATATGTATAATGGGTTTATAAGACCATTTTCTTCCAAATGGGGAGCACTTTTAATCTCTTATAAGATTAATTATTGGTCAATGAACCTCTTCAATAATAATCGTTTTCTCAAAAATTTATAATAAAGAAAATTTATACTCTATTTCATATGGATATCATGTTTCAATAACAATGTGAATCCAAGTACATCATTATGGTGGATCTATGATTAGGAAACTATGAAGTAAAAGTGATGGGGAAGGATCCCACAAACTACATTATATTATAATATGTGTACACAATGATTTTCGAGTGATTACATTTTGAATCATTATTACATAGTCTATCTTTTTGGATATAATGAATATATCCATTATGGATTTCCTTTAAAACAATTTAGTAGTCATTATAGGAAAAATTGTTTTCAAATACAAATGTATTGTGTAACATGAAGACCATTTCAAATACATAAAGAAGGACATGAGAATGTAATCACTATTTGTGAAATATTATAATTTTTTGTCCTAGATGGACATTGTGGCATTCATATGGAATATTATATTTAAAAAATAGATATTTATGGATCCTTTTACAAGCACAATAGATAATGAATGACCTTGAATAACATCATTTGTAGATATCCTTTCATTCCATTGATTATCAATGTAATATAACCCAAATATGATATTCTTATGATTATTTTTAATACCATAAAGAAGAGAACTCACAAATAAGGGAGGTTTTTTATAGATGAATGTGTATAATGATATTAATGAATAAAAATGATTCAATTAACTACTATTATTCTTATATTAACCATTTGTACGGTTGAACATATGAAATGTAATGATGCATACAAAAATGTTATAGTTTGTGAAATCATGATAAATATTATTTTGATATACTATTACTCTTTCCAATTAATGATTAAAGAGTATAACATCCAAACACTTGATATAGAATATATTATAATGATATTCACCATGATGATTTGGATAAATTATCTTTATGAGGAGAAGGGTGAAATATATATGAATTATAAAATCCTCAGGTATATATCCACATAAAAGGAACTGGATATTCATCATAGAAGTTTGGTTAGATGATTTTGTATTTCGATTAATCAATCCATTACCATAATAAGGTGTATAGAAAGGTGATATATTCTGTAAGCATAAAATATCTCACTAAATTTTATAAGATTATGATTGCATGAGATCCACTCGTCCTTTATGTATAACGGATAGACATTGGAATTACAAAATCAAATTCATCCTATCATTATCAAATAACAACACAAAAATCCATTCCTAAACAGATAAAGGAGATCCAAAAGGTTGAAAATGAACTAATGTGGAAGGTTACAAATATTCAAATGATTAAGACTACTAATGATTAATTCATATGCTTGGAAACTTGATATGATTCCAATTAAAATCATAGATGATAAGGGGAATCTTGAGGATGTGTATATATAACCCCATTTTTTATACAGTTAGAACTAAGATTTATAGATATGATGAAAAACAGATTTTATGAAATCATTATGAGGGATATTGAATAATTTTTATATCAATTAATTTTATGAAAACAAGAAAATGATTCAACAACTAATTCTATTTATATAATGGATGAATTTTATAGAAGTAGTATATAAAGAAATCATAACAATAAATCTTATCATTAGAATCTCAAATGATACATACAGTCAATGAAACAATATGGGTGTATTTGATTTCTATAAAAATTCATCATATTTCATTTCTATCAAGTTTGATTTCTAATTCAAACAACCCTAAAATATATACATTATAAAAATCATTGAACTATATATAATACCCCTCACTATTGTATATGTCCATTATCAGAGGTTTACATTAACATTCTAGAGAAGAATTTTGCAAGAAAAAGATATAAATCAATGTTTCATTACTTCTTATCACCATGAAATGATAGTTTAAATAAATTTTATTTAATCAATAGAGTATATGATGAGATAATGTTAAATGGATATTCATTGATGTTGGAATCAAAACCTTCCAATTTTGGAGTTCCCATAAAAAAAATTCATTTCCAGTTTTTAAATGGATCAATATGAGGATCTATATGGGAAAAGGTGTCTTACTCAAACAACAGGTAATGATGTTGGAGAGAAGCATCTTATGTTACCCGATCTTTTATAAAATAATATAGTGAAGTAACAATCCCTGAAAGAAAAGATTATATAACTAAAATGATAAATTAATGATATATAGAAAAATTTTTATCATACATCATGTCTTAGTGTAGAGATAACGTATTCCTTCATATATCACTTTTGAAAAATGTTGTGAGTTTTGTGGGCAAGGGAATGATTAGTCAAAGTTACATCAACCCATTTGAGATAATATAACACAACATATATATGTATTATTCAAAAGAAAACTCTGATAAACTATCTTAATTACATAATGTGTTATATGTATCACTTGTGAAGAAGTATATATTGGTCCCCTCAAAATTAATGAATATAGAGGTTACACCCTTGGATAAAGATCATTCATTCACAGAGTACGCGAAAAAAATCATAGATCATAGAGAATAATATCTTCAAAACATGATTACTCACCTTGTAAAAGTATAGCTGTGGATCCATGTTTTTGAGGTGGATATAATTACATTGGAATAGGTAATGAAATAGAACTACCTTCATTAAAATTAGTGTAAAAATTATAATTTAATAAGATAAATTTTTAAAGGGTGAATAATATAATGACTAGATCCTTTAATAATGAAATTAAAGTTTTAATGAAAAATTTCATTATTACATAATGTATATATAAATAATAGATTCACTAGTTTGGTTAATTTATATAACAATAAAATATGTCATGTCATATTTTTAAGAACATTATGAATCATAATATTGGATAACATTATAGTTTAATAGCGATCATTAAACATTATATATATTATGGGTTATGATTTGATGTACATAACACATAGAGAAGAATTGATGGCCTTTACCACTAGCATAAAAACCAATGAATAACATTAAGTAGATTATATGAGGTAGAAGTAATAAAAACTATTCCAAAGACAACATTCAACTAATGAATATAGGGAGAAATATTTATTTAGATAAGATCAAGAATATTGTGATCACATCCCAAACTATGAATGTAGAACCTCCATATAAAGTACCACCATAACATATCATGCCCTTTGGTATTATGTTAGTATAATAAGAGGATATGTATCAAAATCATATTAATATGAATTTTTATATATTAATTTTAATTAAATGACGATTTTATATGACAATTTTCATTATAACTTTATAAATGATTGTACAATCAGATTAACAGTAATCAGATTTTGATACAGTGAAATCAATCTTTAATTTTCTTAAATATATATTTTTAATTATATGTATTGATAAATTATATAATTTTTTAAATAAGTTTAATTTCCCAAAATTATATAATGAAAAAAAATATATTTATATAAAAATTATCATATAAATTTATGAATTCCTATGTATTTTTTATAAGGGTGATAAATATGTTAGTATCATTAAAATATGTATTTTCAATTATAAATAATTTTTATATAAAATTATAAATTATCATATTAAAAAGAATATACATTTTTTTAAAAATAAAATTATTTTTAAAATTATCAAGATCAAATTTTATAATGTGTAATTTATTAAAATTATTTTAGATAATAACATTTTTGTGTAAACAATTTATATTCTATTAATATATCATCTGTATTTCATGACTATAAAATAAAAAATTGCTAAAATAAATAAAATAAAGGGAATAAAATACCTAAATTGATTTGCACATTAAAATAGTTATGTTTTATTTTATATTATAAATTTGACAATACATTAATGAAACATCAAAAAAATATGTTATACATTTTGATTTTAAAATCTATTCTTCATGAACATGCCTCTGTTCCACAAAACACATAGTATTATTTTTATATGATTGATTCTTGGTCACATAAAACAATAAAAAATAAATCTGTTTTCATAATGCCACCTATAAAATACATGGTTTTGTATTTATTAATGATTAATTTATTATTCAGAATAAAAATCCTATTTTAAAAAAAATATTAAAGATTTTCAACCCCACATTCTTTAAATACCGATCCAACCATCCACTCCATTAATCTAAAATCCCATTTATAATGATTTTAATCTATATATGATTATATAAATACCTCACATGTTATTCAAAAACTCTTAATTAGCTCTTCCAATTATTTTAGATTCACAAACATTGGGTAATGGATTCAATTACTCCTCCACATTATTCAACAAGTTTCATTGTATTATTCCATTTTTATATATACATTTTCTGGTTAGAATATTATTATAAACATTTGTATAAAATCCATATGATTGAAAAAAAAGTTGACTCAAATTTTTGATCTCGCTAAACCACTCCATGTACTATTATACACACTATTATTCTAAAGGAATTTTCAAATTACATTAAAATCCAAACATTTGTGTTATGTATACACATTCCCATTTCCAATCACTTGTATTAAAATAATATTAACAATAAATTATTTATTTAGATCACCCATGTATATAACCCACAATCATGATTCATAGTATTAAATTTGGAGAATGAAATTATTATGTTGTATTATCTATTTGGCACAAAAATGTATGTCCATGATATTAATGTTTTGGGTGGGATTGAAATTGTTTATTCCTTAATTGAATTGAGTATCATTTTTATCTCAAGATATACAATTTTAATATATTTTATATTACCCTAATAACAATATAATTTTTTTTATAGTGTATATCTGTTGATTATGATTATAGTGTGATTTTGTTCCTTCAACATTCTTAGGTTGCCTTGATATTTTCATCTTATATCATGTTATGAGGTTAAATTAAATGATTCTAATGATTTTATGTCTCCATCATAATCCTCTTGAGTCACATTTATTACATCCAAAATGTTATTTTTTATTATTATCTCACTTTTTATTATAATGCGACCCTTTCATATGCATATCCTATTAATATCGTATGTGTTTTTAGGTGGTAAGTAGATTTTAAGATATTACTATAGTGTTTTAAATACTGTATCATCATCCTTATTTTAGTTTTACAATTCTATGTGACTAATTTATAACATGTAAATTGATTTTTTTACATCTGGTATTGTATTATGTTTATTATTTTTTTATTAATAATGAAATATTGTATATACAATATATGAGACGTTATTATGGATAATATCTATGAGTGATAAATAATATTATATTGTTATCCATTAGTATAACACCATATCCAGTTATGAGACTAGTATATCTCAAAATTGATTTCTTCATTATTAGATAGAAATATAACATTGTAACGCCCCGACCCTAGTTACCCAGAGTCGGTGCATTATTACATAACATTGGCATGATCATGAGAAAGATCAAGTCTCGAAAGACCGATTAGTTTAGTAGCCTTGGAATAACTAGATACATCCATAAATTTTTACATTACATCATAAAAAAAACATCTTGTCTTCATATCCCCTCATACTATCCCTGCAGGTCATTCATAAATTACTTCTTCATAATCCTGGGAAAAAAAATAAAACATTGAAAGGGGTGAGCTCGGATGCTCAGTAAGGATAACATTATAGCAGAAGCTTTCATAAATAAGCATAAACACTTAAGGCAATTTATAACTAAAACAAAAGCCTTTTAAACTTGAACTTCTGCATAAAATGGCAAAGGTAAAATGAAATAATGCCATTTACTTACTCACATGGATATTCTACTAGTCGAATGATCACATGCAATATCAATAACCACTTTCATAATGATGGAATGCATAATGCCAGACTATCATAACCACATAGCCAAGGCCTCGTGCCAAGACTACAAATAAGATTTTGCCAAGGCCTTGTGCCAAGACACTAGTTTGTCTCATGAGACCTACCGATGCATCGAGGAGCTATAGCGGGCTCCACCCGTCACTTATTAAGTCCAATGCATTCCTCATATGAATAGGTTTAAGCATAAAATAAACATTCGTATTAAAACTAGCATACGAAATGTCAATACTTTAACCACAAACCATGAATGGTATAAAAATAGAACATCCACAGTCAAATATAACTCATTTGATACAATATGGAAGATTGTATTGTATCACATTAACCTCTATAATAAAGGATGTTGACATAGATGAAAATAATCATCAAAACTATTTGAGAGAAATATCCCCCTTTTTCTTGAAAACATTTAAAAGTCACACTATTTGTCAAGAAGCCATTTAAAAATAGATTTTTGAATCAAAGTGTCCCATATCACTTTGAAACTTTTTAAAAGGAGTTTTAATTTCTAAAACTTTAATGTCCATATAAATAAATCCTTAAAACCATTTTTAAAACATGGACATTAATGAGCAAGATTTAGAAGAATAAGTCTTTAAAACATTTAAAAATGGTATTTTAGTTAGAGATTCTAACCAAAAGAGACACTTGAATACAAATAATTGAGGTAATCAAAACTTTGTAATATCATGAGAATAAAGGGATTCATGATATACTATGTCAAAGTACATTATATACACCACATAAAAGTGATTTGGTGTATATCAACAAAGAAGTCTCAATGGAATGTAAATTGAGATGAAATCTCTCATAAAGGCTGTATCCTTAGGTTAAGGATAAATCAACGACATAATTATGTGTGACAAATATAAATACACTAAATATGATTGCATATTCAGTGTAAAACAATCAAAGGATATTCACACATATTCTTGTAAAAACAACACCAACGAATTGGATGTTTAACTCAACAAATGGTGAATGAGTTAAAATTACTCTTATCAAATTCATATCAATGACTTGAGAATTATCAATGGAGTGATTATGTGTATCAAACTTATATCCACAGGAAGGGGAGTGTAAATTATGACATAATCAAATGAATAGTGATTTCACACATAATCTTGGGGTAATATAATCAATGAAATATGTGTAAAGCCAAATGAGTGGAAATTGAAATCTCAAATTCCCTTATCGATTAGGTAACTTTCGAAACATACACCCATGAAAGAAGTATCATACCATGATGATGTAAATACCCATAAATTAAAGTATATTACACAATGAATACAATCATGGGCAGTACACATACACCACATGCAATAATTAAGTGGTGAACAATAGAATTCTCACGAAATTAAAAGTGAGATTAGAAAATCCCTAACATTGTACTTTTTCCTTGGTCGATGGTAAGTTTACCTCCTGTATAATGGTGAAATAATTGTTATTGAATAATAAAAGAATCATTTACTTTAATATGATATCATATATGATCTTTTATCATTGATTTGTTAATAATATCTTAGAATTATCGTCATTTCGGGTGTTAACGGGTTCATTTTACTTTATATTCTTTGTTATGTGAGCCATATTCGTTATTAATGGGATGTATATTATTCATATCCAGAATGGTATCAAGTTCTTAAACATCATTTTTAAATCATCAAATGATAATTATACTTTAATGGATACGATGGAGAATGAATCTCATCGCGTTCGTGGAGACGGTAGTCCGTACGTACGCACGAACGCTACTTCCATTTAATTTTTATTTTAAAAGAATCGAATACAAATGATACATAGGTATATTAATATTCCAGTATAATATAATATTTTATATATGTTACTTAAGTTCATTAACACCATCCTTTATACGTTCCATGTGTGGTATGAATGAGTCATATCATTTTAAGGGGGCGGTAGTCCGCACTTCCTCAAATGAAATTATCGTATGTATATACAACATGAAACGAATAATGGTATGAAATAAAATGGAATTACAGAAGCTTATATATAAAATATATATCATTAACATCATATTTAATTACAGTGCCATCATAATGGCCACCATTAGAGGCGGTAAGATGTATTTGAACAATCATCGTTTCGTGAGGCGTTAGTTTGCCATCCACAGAAACATTATGTTCATCATCCATTAGATGGAGTTGTGTGTATGTGTTGTTTGAATAATTCTTATAACAATATCCTAGTATATTGAGGATACTGGTGTTGTTACAAATGAAAGGAAATAAAAAGAGTTTGGGGGTTGGAGAAGGAAAATAAATGAAAATAATTTAAGACAAAACGTTACCTTTAATTTAGGTAACTCACTTTGGTTGGAACCAAAGGACTTGTTGAAATGATTTCTGCCTAAGGGGAAGCTTCAAGGAGGAGGAGAGGGATGTGGTGAGCTTAGTTTGGCAGAGTTTGGACGAGCCAAGTGGCTTGAGAGGTGTGAAGAAATGAGAAGGAGGAGTGCCCTTTTATAAGAGGGGTGAGGGGCACCTTTGGAAAAGCTAGAAATATTAATTTATAATAAATTAATATTCGGTTTCCAATGGCTCCAAAGTTGATTATTCAAAGGCTAAGGTGGGGATAGGTCGAAAACCACTCAACCAATAGAATTTAGACAGGTTTGGGTACTTATATTAACCTTATCTTTAAGTATTAACTCTAAGTTAATTAGTTTCACTTTTACAATGTCTCTTTGTATTTTTATATAATATGGTTAATAAACTTACTATATACATACAAGTGACCCACAAGTGGTCCATTAATGATGAAAATATCCTGATATAAGTCTTTTGGCCGAACCTTAGATTTTTAGGAATTTAATATCAATTAATAATATAATATTTGTTTTAAGAACTCTTTTATGTCAATTTTGACACTATTCAATAGTTGATTTTTGTGAAACTCATAACAGATTGATTACTTCGAAAAAAGTCAATTAAATCAATCCTAATATATCAAATTATCCTAGAAAATTAGTTTAATTCATTAAAAGTTTCATATTATATTTTTTTGGGTATTTATAATATCAATTATTTTAATTTTTCACTATTATAGTAATTATTGCATCATCATTGTGTCATAAATAAAATAAATTATTTAGTGTCTAAAAATTATAAATAAAATATCATCATGTAGGAAATATTTTTATCTTTCTAATGAATATTTATAATCGAAAATCCAACATGTATAACCCTATGTAAAAATTGTTCTTATAAAAGATGTAAGCTTATTCCATTTTTATTTTTATTTTAACTTTATTAATATAATGTGTCCCTACCACATACAAGTGGCTCCAATGGGTCCCCAAATTGACCCAAGGATGCCCATGGTCGGGTATGTGTCCACCGATAAGGTTAGGACACGTTTTAGGGTAATTTTGTATTATTATAATATTATTTTTTAACCCTTATTTACCGGATTTACCCTTTAACCATGGTAAATAAAATATTTACCACAGTAACTATTCAAAATGTCTAAAAATAAAAGTTACCTATTTACACAATTTGAACATCCTGATTCCAAATATGGAATCCATTTTCCTAAATTCAAAACACAGAAGTGGCAGAAATTAATTTAAAATTAATTCCCGCTGTCAAAACAAAAAGCGTGTTTTTAAGAGATAATAACTATCAAAAGATTGACACTTGTTTATGTTCGGTTTAATTGTAAAATTATGTCCAATGACCAAAATTATATTAAATGGTAAAAATATATTCTAAATATACTTTAAAACCACTCAAATTCATAATTTATCACTATTAATTATTTTGATTAAAAAAGTTGTTTTTAATTAAAATTTAGTAATTTTCACTATTCATCAAAATATGAAAGCTATCCGAAAAGTACCAAAATTTCACCTTAGGCTAAATTCGATATTCCGAATCCAAAAATGAAGTCCATTTTAAAATATAAAATACACATAATTTCAAAATTTAGGTATTACTATCCATAACGGTTAGTTTGATCGGTTGTGGTGTGTGTTAAAACTCGAAGTTGCGTACAACACACGCTACTGTTTTATTCAAACGAAAGCGTACCGTGTAATCTTGGGATGTTTCATTTTAAATTTTTTTGATGTCCCCATTTAGTCAAAATGTTTGAAATAATTTATTTAAAAAGGGTTCACTATTAAAAGTTGGTAAAACTACAATACTGAAGATGAATTTGTTCTTACATTATGTCTAAGAAACTCATAATATGGATTCTAAAATTATAAGGATTATATAAAGTTTAAAATTTAGTTAATACTATTCATAACCTTTTTTGAACGGCTTGTTTGGTGAGTCATGGTGCGCTTGAACTCGGTGTTGCGTGTAGTGCATGTTATTGAATTATTTTGAAGAAATAACACACTATGAAATCTTGGGGTGTTACATTCTCCCCTCCTTCAATAAATTGCGTCCTCGCAATTTGAAATTGTTCTTAGAAAATAAAAGGTTGAAAATAGAAAATATATTTGTGGGAAAACCCAAATCGGAAATTGGTTTACTAAAATTTAGTCTTAATATGAGGAAAAGAGAAATGAAAGGGTCACCACCAAATTATGATCTCGATTAGGAGAACATTGGTGGCAATTAGAGACATATAATTGGAGGAAAAACATAAATATTTATAGGTAGTGGTTGAGGTCATCAATCAAAAACAAGTATAAAATTGAGGTCCTTAAACTCATCAATCTATGATGATTTGAAGTACCATCGGTTCAACAAAATATAGGGTATTGGGATCACACATTTTTGACATTTCAAAATATCTTAGTTGAAATCCCACATCGAAAAATGAATTAATGAGGCCTCTATTTAAAATAAAGAGTGGAAAGTATGAAGATTACCGAAAATGACACATACTAGGGTTCCATGTAGGAAAATATGGATATGGAGGAGAAATCTAACCATCAATTATCTGATGGAGAGTGGTAGAGAACATGGCTATGAAAAGGCCAACAATCCCAAAGCCATAAATTAGTGATGATTTAAGGTACCATCTAGGACAACATTTTTTTTCAAAGTTACATTACATAAAGAAGAGGAATTCATTTATAATATTGACTAAGAACATTATGAGATATACTTAAATTTTAAGTATATTTTCATTCTTTAATAAATTTCCACCACTAACTCAATTTTTTTTTAAACGATGAGTATTCAAGAAGACTTGGTCACACTGGAAGAGCTAGAATAAACTTCTCTAGAATCACATGATCCATGCAGGATAAACCATATATTTACATTGTCTTTGAAGATTAATCAAAACCAAAATGGTTAGTTAATGATCTAATGATCCCCCAAAAGGATATTCATTGAGATAAATATACACCAATCTTAATTTCTAAAATTAAACCAACAATACCCCAAAGTTAAATAGATACCATTCAATAACCAATTGTCCTTAAAATCCTTTAATATAATCCAAACTAATATTGAAACCCAAAACATAGAAGAATTTGATTATGTAGTCTCCCATGTTACATTGTATCTCCAAATTACATCAAATACTCTTAAAGTCACATACTTAAAAGTAATCAACATCATCACATATTCTCTGTTATAGGTTAATCATTTCCATAAATAACCCAAATCACTATAAATCAACAATAAAAATGTAGATAAAAATCCACCATTACTCTACAAATGAAACCTCATTGTATTCTATTTTCCTTGGGCATATAGGGTTCCTAACAAAACGAACATCTTCCAAAATAACATTTATCACTTAATCACCAAATCATTTTCCTATACCAAGGGTATTCTTTTGATAAGACATAAGAACCCAAATCATCTTATTATTGATCAATAAAATCATTTAACAAAAAAAAATAGTCACACTAACCAGGGACTTCACGTAGTCCAGTGGTAGGTGATAAATCCCAATCACACTTTGGTTGTGGGTTCGATTCCCACAGCTTTGTCCGACGCGACGGGTTGTCACACGGTCTACGTGTTGTCCTTTTTCAAAAACTATATTCTATAATATTACCAAAATGAGATAAATTCCTCAAAATAACAAAATTTAACCACAAATGTTATATCATACTTTGCATTTTCATCCCAAATTATAATAACTTATCATTTTCTCAAACCCCAATGATCATATAAAACCAAATGGTTATTTATATCTATATCCACAAGGGAAGAGACAATTCTTCCTCAAATATCATTCTCACATGGAAAACTGTGGGGTTACAAATACAAGAGAAAATTATTCCAAAGTAAACCCATCAACAAGGAGTGCTAATACTTTTTAAATTTTTATCCAACCATTTATTTCCACATATCTTCTTCTTTGACCAAGAAAATATCCTATAGAATAGGACATTCACTCGGGTAATGGCCAGGTCCCCTACATTTACGACAAATGACTATAAATGGACTCTTGGGACCATTTTTATCTTCTTCCATAGTACTCTTCATTTTTCTTCGGCAATTCTTCACTTTATGTCCTTCCTTCCCGCACGTAAAACATTTCGTTGTCCCATTGAGACACTTTCCTGGGTGTCTCTTTCCACAATTCCTGCATGATGAAAATTGATGTTTCTTTTCTCCATGGTCTCCATTTCTGGAGATCTTATCATTTATCACCTTTCTCTTCCTTGTTGAGTCTGGGAGTTGGTTAATATATATGTTGTTGATCATATTTTTGGAAAACTGATTTGGCATAAAGACGATATCTTTTACGCCTATCAACATTCCATTTTGTTTCTCATTGCCACCACTGTTCCCAATTTGTACATCATTCTCAAAGTCACTATGAATTCCTTGGAATCCAGCCATTGACTAAAACCAGAAAGAATTTTGTGAGTAATAGTAGTCGTAAAATCATTTAGAGATTAAAATGTCACCATATTCTCAATTTGAAACATATTAGTATTAACCAAGGTCATTTACTCTCATCTTATGTATATATTACTTAAATCGGTTTGTAAAGAAAAAGTAAATTATCCTAAGCATATCCCCCGGGAGTGTCATAACCAAGAGTGCAGCAAGGCCCGTTGTCGTGCACCAGTTCCCGTTCGAGTCTAGCTCAAAGCGGTGTTTTCGGGTTTTACCCCTAGGTACATCTGTGCCAGAGCCGCCTCTACCTGCTCGTATCCAGACAGGGATGTATTGCTCAGAAAACTCACAAAATCTCTACAATACCAAAATTCTAGGAAGTTCTTTTATACTAATCCTCAAAGTTCATCTTAGGTCTACGTGCTCTAATCAGAGTTTATCTAAATCTAGCTACCAAGGTTTGTACTAAACTTCCTCTGATACCAACTGTAACGCCCCGACCCTTGTTACCCAGAGTCGGTGCATTATTACATAACATTGGCATGATCATGAGAAAGATCAAGTCTCGAAAGACCGATTAGTTTAGTAGCCTTGGAATAACTAGATACATCCATAAATTTTGACATTACATCATAAAAAAACATCTTGTCTTCATATCCCCTCATACTATCCCTGCAGGTCATTCATAAATTACTTCTTCATAATCCTGGGAAAAAAATAAAACATTGAAAGGGGTGAGCTCGGATGCTCAGTAAGGATAACATTATAGCAGAAGCTTTCATAAATAAGAATAAACACTTAAGGCAATTTATAACTAAAACAAAAGCCTTTTAAACTTGAACTTCAGCATAAAATGGCAAAGGTAAAATGAAATAATGCCATTTACTTACTCACATGGATATTCTACTAGTCGAATGATCACATGCAATATCAATAACCACTTTCATAATGATGGAATGCATAATGCCAGACTATCATAACCACATAGCCAAGGCCTCGTGCCAAGACTACAAATAAGATTTTGCCAAGGCCTTGTGCCAAGACACTAGTTTGTCTCATGAGACCTACCGATGCATCGAGGAGCTATAGCGGGCTCCACCCGTCACTTATTAAGTCCAATGCATTCCTCATATGAATAGGTTTAAGCATAAAATAAACATTTGTATTAAAACTAGCATACGAAATGTCTATACTTTAACCACAAACCATGAATGGTATAAAAATAGAACATCCACAGTCAAATATAACTCATTTGATACAATATGGAAGATTGTATTGTATCACATTAACCTCTATAATGAAGGATGTTGACATAGATGAAAATAATCATCAAAACTATTTGAGAGAAATATCCCCCTTTTTCTTGAAAACATTTAAAAGTCACACTATTTGTCAAGAAGCCATTTAAAAATAGATTTTTGAATCAAAGTGTCCCATACCACTTTGAAACTTTTTAAAAGGAGTTTTAATTTCTAAAACTTTAATGTCCATATAAATAAATCCTTAAAACCATTTTTAAAACATGGACATTAATGAGCAAGATTTAGAAGAATAAGTCTTTAAAACATTTAAAAATGGTATTTTAGTTAGAGATTATAACCAAAAGTGACACTTGAATACAAATAATTGAGGTAATCAAAACTGTGTAATATCATGAGAATAAAGGGATTCATGATATACTATGTCAAAGTACATTATATACACCACATAAAAGTGATTTGGTGTATATCAACAAAGAAGTCTCAATGGAATGTAAATTGAGATGAAATCTCTCATAAATGCCGTATCCTTAGGTTAAGGATAAATCAACGACATAATTATGTGTGACAAATATAAATACACTAAATATGATTGAATATTCAGTGTAAAACAATCAAAGGATATTCACACATATTCTTGTAAAAACAACACCAACGAATTGGATGTTTAACTCAACAAATGGTGAATGAGTTAAAATTACTCTTATCAAATTCATATCAATGACTTGAGAATTATCAATGGAGTGATTATGTGTATCAAACTTATATCCACAGGAAGGGGAGTGGAAATTATGACATAATCAAATGAATAGTGATTTCACACAGAATATTGGGGTAATATAATCAATGAAATATGTGTAAAGCCAAATGAGTGGAAATTGAAATCTCAAATTCCCTTATCGATTAGGTAACTTTCGAAACATACACCCATGAAATAAGTATCATACCATGATGATGTAAATACCCATATATTAAAGTATATTACACAATGAATACAATCATGGGCAGTACACATACACCACATGCAATAATTAAGTGGTGAACAGTAGAATTCTCACGAAATTAAAAGTGAGATTAGAAAATCCCTTACATTGTACTTTTTCCTTGGTCGATGGTAGGTTTACCTCCTGTATAATGGTGAAATAATTGTTATTGAATAATAAAAGAATAATTTACTTTAATATGATATCATATATGATCTTTTATCATTGATTTGTTAATAATATCTTAGAATTATTGTCATTTCGGGTGTTAACGGGTTCATTTTACTTTATATTCTTTGTTATGTGAGCCATATTCGTTATTAATGGGATGTATATTATTCATATCCAGAATGGTATCAAGTTCTTAAACATCATTTTTAAATCATCAAATGATAATTATACTTGAATGGATACGATGGAGAATGAATCTCATCGCGTTCGTGGAGACGGTAGTCCGTACGTACGCACGAACGCTACTTCCATTTAATTTTTTTTAAAAGAATCGAATCCAAATGATACATAGGTATATTACTATTCCAGTATAATATAATATTTTATATATGTTACTTAAGTTCATTAACACCATCCTTTATACGTTCCATGTGTGGTATGAACGAGTCATATCATTTTAAGGGGGTGGTAGTCCGCACTTCCTCAAATGAAATTATCGTATGTATATACAACATGAAACGAATAATGGTATGAAATAAAATGGAATTACATAAGCTTATATATAAAATATATATCATTAACAACATATTTAATTACAGTGCCATCATAATGGCCACCATGAGAGGCGGTAAGATTTATTTGAACAATCATCGTTTCGTGAGGCGTTAGTTTGCCATCCACAGAAACATTATGTTCATCATCCATTAGATGGAGTTGTGTGTATGTGTAGTTTGAATCATTCTTATAAAAATATCCTAGTATATTGAGGATACTGGTGTTGTTACAAAAGAAAGGAAATAAAAAGAGTTTGGGGGTTGGAGAAGGAAAATAAATGAAAATAATTTAAGAGAAAACGTTACCTTTAATTTAGGTAACTCACTTTGGTTGGAACCAAAGGACTTGTTGGAATGCTTTCTGCCTAAGGGGAAGCTTCAAGGAGGAGGAGAGGGATGTGTTGAGCTTAGTTGGGAAGAGTTTGGACGAGCCAAGTGGCTTGAGAGGTGTGAAGAAATGAGAAGGAGGAGTGCCCTTTTATAAGAGGGGTGAGGGGCACCTTTGGAAAAGCTAGAAATATTAATTTATAATAAATTCATATTCGGTTTCCAATGGCTCCAATGTTGATTATTCAAAGGCTAAGGTGGGGATAGGTCGAAAACCACTCAACCAATAGAATTTAGACAGGTTTGGGTACATATATTAACCTTATCTTTAAGTATTAACTCTAAGTTAATTAGTTTCACTTTTACAATGTCTCTTTGTATTTTTATATACTATGGTTAATAAACTTAATATATACATCCAAGAGACCCACAAGTGGTCCATTAATGGTGAACATATCCTGATATAAGTCTTTTGGCCGAACCTTAGATTTTTAGGAATTTAATATCAATTAATAATATAATATTTGTTTTAAGAACTCTTTTATGTCAATTTTGACACTACTCAATAGTTGATTTTTTTGAAACTCATAACAGATTGATTACTTCGAAAAAAGTCAATTAAATCAATACTAATATATCATATTATCCTAGAAAATTAGTTTAATTCATTAAAAGTTTCATATTATATTTTTTTGGGTATTTATAATATCAATTATTTTAATTTTTCACTATTATAGTAATTACTGCATCATCATTGTGTCATAAATAAAATAAATTATTTAATGTCTAAAAATTATAAATAAAATATCATCATGTAGGAAATATTTTTAGCTTTCTAATTAATATTTATAATCGAAAATCCAACATGTATAACCCTATGTAAAAATTGTTCTTCTAAAAGATGTAAGCTTATTCCATTTTTATTTTTATTTTAACTTTATTAATATAATGTGTCCCTACCACATACAAGTGGCTCCAAGGGGTCCCCAAACTGACCCAAGGATGCCCATGGTCGGGTATGTGTCCACCAATAAGGTTAGGACACGTTTTAGGGTAATTCTGTATTATTATAATATTATTTTTTAACCCTTATTTACCGGATTTACCCTTTAACCATGCTAAATAAAATATTTACCACAGTAACTATTCAAAATGTCAAAAAATAAAAGTTACCTATTTACACAATTTGAACATCCTGATTCCAAATATGGAATCCATTTTCCTAAATTCAAAACACAGAAGTGGCAGAAATTAATTTAAAATTAATTCCCGCTGTCAAAACAAAAAGCGTGTTTTTAAGAGATAATAACTATCAAAAGATTGACACTTGTTTATGTTCGGTTTAATTGTAAAATTATGTCCAATGACCAACATTATATTAAATGGTAAAAATATATTCTAAATATACTTTAAACCCACTCAAATTCATAATTTATCACTATTAATTATTTTGATTAAAAAAGTTGTTTTTAATTAAAATTTAGTAATTTTCACTATTCATCAAAATATGAAAGCTATCCGAAAAGTACCAAAATTTCACCTTATGCTAAATTCGATATTCTAAATCCAAAAATGAAGTCCATTTTAAAATATAAAATATACATAATTTCAAAATTTAGGTATTACTATCCATAACGGTTAGTTTGATCGGTTGTGGTGTGTGTTAAAACTCGAAGTTGCGTACAACACACGCTACTGTTTTATTCAAAGGAAAGCGTACCGTGTAAGCTTGGGATGTTTCATTTTAAATTTTTTTGATGTCCCCATTTAGTCAAAAAAGTTTGAAATAATTTATTTAAAAAGGGTTCACTATTAAAATTTGGTAAAACTACAATACTGAAGATGAATTTGTTCTTACATTATGTCTAAGAAACTCATAATATGGATTCTAAAATTATAAGGATTATATAAAGTTTAAAATTTAGTTAATACTATTCATAACCTTTTTTGAACGGCTTGTTTGGTGAGTCATGGTGCGCTTGAACTCGGTGTTGCGTGTAGTGCATGTTATTGAATTATTTTGAATAAAAAACACACTATGAAATCTTGGGGTGTTAAAAACATGATCCCATATCTCTTCATGTGTAGGAATCAACAATAATGGTCTAGAGACTGTGAGGGTTTTTTTCTCGCACATGTTAGGTCCCGAAAGTGATTTTTAATGTATATTGTGTTTTTGGAATAAAATAGGCAATAAGAATATCCAGTGAATATACATTCATCGTAAATTACCATATACAACACACCATCCCTCAGTTATATCATATATCACTATTACACTTGTGATCAAATAGTATTTTATATAATGGACATGATGGACGTACTACACCACATGAAGGAAACATGTCTTGTTGATCCAATATTTCTATAATCTATTTTTCATACATATAATAGGAACTAAACCAATCGAGCATGTAATAATATTGTCTTAATCATGATTTTAGGATTACTAGGGAATCAACAATGTAAAATAACCCATATTTATGATAAAATCATACCAAAAATTAATTGGATGGAGCCAGAAACTGAAAATGTGGATTCACCCTTATGAATGTGTACAAGAAGTCTATATATCCATGATAATAATTCCACCATTGTGATAAAAAAATTTATATTTATTTTTTGGATTTCATAATAAATATTCATACTTTTACTCCGATGTGAGAGTCCCTTATTGGAAAACAATATATACTACTGAACATTATGAGAAATAGAGCTTGTTAGAGGAGCTGGTTGACTACTGAGTGTGCTTCCCAAAAGAACACCATGAATTTACCTTACAAAAGAACATGACATAAGGATCCTATAGTATCTAAATATTATTTTGATGAATATATCATTCTCCTTTTTTCTATAATCTCCAAACCAGTGGACATGGATAATGTTCCAGTCCAATTATAGAGATTGTGTCTAATTTTGGGGTGGAGCTCATTATCAACGATATCATTTACCATTTCCAATAATTATCCCTCTTTTTGAGGAATCCATTTCACTATTTCCCATGTATGGACTAGGTGGAATAATTCACCATAAATTTATATTAATTTTGGTTGCCATAGATCATTTCACATTCTACAGGATAACTCTATCCTTTTTAAGCATCAAATATTACAGATTCATTTGTGGAAATCAATGGATTAATTTTCAGATAATGATGTGATGATTACAATGATACAAAGGATGTAAAATATTTAATGTTCCATGTAATCCAATTTCCTCATACTCCTTTTCAAATTCAACAATTCAATGATGTAGCCATATAGACCATTCAAACTCTAACACATCTAAACATCTTTATTATAAATAGTTGTTTGAGTTATATTATAACTTATTATCAATAATTTTCCTATTAAGGATAAGAAACTAGTTGTGTAAGTTCTCTATTGGTATGAGGCATTACACAATGAAATCTAGTATTATTTAACAGGACTACGTGGTATCGTTAATTCCCTACATGACTATGAAAAAAATAAAATTATAAAACTCAAAATATTCTACTCAATTAGATAAAATGTTGTATTTGTATGTTCTAGGAAGAACCCATAGAGATGGTAAAATATGTTTGATAATGTTTTTAAAATATTTCAAATTAATAATTATAAATAAAATTGTGAAAATATGGGGTTTGATTGATTTTTGAAAAAATGAAGATGAAAACAAAGTGCATCAGATTGATTGGTTAGTGATGGATTTGAAAAAAGTTCATGGGTTTTATAATATAATGGAGTAGCTGAAATTGGACTAATGAAAATAGTTTTATTAATTCATGTTTGTTGTCATGTTATACTTTAGAACGATCCAATGGTCATGATATCTCCTCCCCAACACAGGAATAATGCATTTCCCTCGGTCTTATAATTTAGTGTCTAGCAGGAACAAGGTTGTATTGAATCTCTGATTAAACATGATTTCCCCTAAAGATATCATTATTCATTCCTGATTTAGGGTTTTCAGTTTTTTTATTTTAGTATTCCAATTTTATTCATTTATCAGTGGCCTTGATAATAGAAAACAGAAAGGCATTGTAAGTAAACATTAAATTGTTGCAAATTGGATACATGAAAAAAAATGAAATAATTCCAACTCACTGTCACCATTCTATTTACATTACCCTATATAATGGTGCATTTAACTACTAATAATATTGATGAGGGGAATAGAGTTAAGGATAAAATAAATAGAACGAATAATAAAAATATGATACGAACATGGGGAGGGACCTACAAAACAAAGGTTCTCTCTCTACGCTTTTTCCTCTAGCAGATATTGATCTAGAATAGAAAGAGGAATGACCTATATTTATAGGAATCATATGGGATTAAAAATTTATGAGGATTATTAATAATTGTACGAATGGTGGTAGAAGGTGGGTCCCATGACATAAAAAATGAAAACATTGGAAGAAACACTGAAGCTATACATTGAAATACCATCCCGGGAATTTACATGATGTGTAATTGATTTTCACATCGTTTAATTAACATTAGCAGTATATTTTTAAGATATGTATGTTATGAATCATCATGATTATTATTTGATTACATGACTTGTATCTGAATTTTATAGAGTGTATATTTCATCACTTTTAATGGTAGTGTGACTTCTCCTCATGAAGTCATGACATGTAAATGAATTATATGTTTTTTAATCTTTCATATCTAGTATTCCTACTTCGCGACACGATAATAAATCTTGTTTTATGTTTTATTGATTTATTCATGGTGTGATGTGTAATTATTTCTCCAATAATTTCCCCTTTCCATTCCATTTCAATTATTCCAAATTTCATACCATAAATAAAAAACCACCCAATCTATTCCAATATTGTTATACTTTTTCAATTAAATACAAAAATTAATACATTAAAAATACCAAAAATATATACATGAAATACATTCATTGGTAATAAACCATTTTGTATTCATCATAGAAAAATGGTTTACTTATTAGACTAATATTTTGAATAAAACACTCTTTGATAATCTCCTCATGAAAATTGATTTAAATAATCATAAATTTTTATAATCATGTTGATTGTATAGGTACATATTCTAGAAATATCAACCCATACTTGGGTATTCCTTCCAATAATGGACAAAATATAATGTCTTACACCATCATGAATGACATAATGGTATATTACTGAATAATAATTTAATTATGGGTTACATCAATATTTTCATACATCTCAACCATTTTCACTATGGAATCATGTGAATCATTTACCATTAAGACATTTTTTAAAATATATTAAGAATATAGTGTATTTATAAAATATTACTTAGCATTATTATATTAATATATGATATATGATCAAATGTATAATTGATATATTATATAGATAACACAATATGAATAATGTGGTGGGCTATGGGGACCATAAGGTAAACTACCAGGATTCTATGTAATCCCACAAAATATTCAATGACCATATTTGAAATAAAAATTTAATGTGAAAAATAAATGTGAATATATTATTGAAACATTGGGGAGAAAACTAATGAGTTTAAATAGGTAATGAAATTCATTACTGAAGAAAATTTTTGATATTTTTATTTTATTTATTATATGTTGATAATTATTATTTTTGTAAAATATTTTTTTTGATATTCCAGAATCGAATCCATTCCATCGTAATTAGATTTTTTGTAATGTTGAATGTTTCTAAAATTTTGATCCAAATTGTAATAGTGGAGAATTGTTTAGATTTTTTGAAAATTATTTTCAAGACATAGCGAATTTCACTAATAAGCACCAAAATCAGTCACAAAATTAGAAACCCCAGACACAAGAGTGGTCAGAAAGATGAATATGTTGATCTAACAAACCATCAATCTTAGGTCCATCAGGATGATGTTCACAATCCATTAAAATCTTTGTTTTCTAGAAAGGAAGATCATAATATTATGAGAAAGAAAGGTATATCATAATGTATCTGAGGACAAAAGGAACATCATAATGAGATGGGAATAGAATTCAGATTGAAATGAGATGATAAATAAATGCAGATTGTAATGAGCTAAGAATGAATAAAAGATCATAATGAAGTGATAATGAATGGAAAATCATAATGATGTCAAATATAATGGAAAATATTAATGTGATAAGTATGAAATCTTTATCAAAAGGAAATAATAAAGATAGATAGATTGTAATGAGACGAGGAAACATAAGCTGAGTATGTTCATTACAATAAACAAATGAATATGAAAATAAGGAAGTTCATTATAATGAGAAGTAGAAGATTAATCATAAGAATTTTCTTCATTATTATGTTGAAGAAGATACATGATCCCAATGAGCAGTTAGTCATACAAATTTTGTGAAAATATCATAAAAATATTGGAATTTTTGGAAAAAGAAATATTGAAGTTTAAATGCTAGAGATTTTCAGAGTTATAAAAATTGAAGAAGACATGAACATTTTCAAGTTTCCATCTTTATCTTTTTTTATTTACCAATAAATACTGAACAATTCATTCACATTTTTTACAATTCACATAATCTCAAAATGTAGAGAACTAAATAATGATAGGTGAAATATCTCGTCTAATAATTATCACTTAAAAAAATCAGACATATATTTTAATGTCCACCAGATTATTAAGATCATGTGGTGTGGATTATATTGTAGAATATCATACTTAATTTCTAGGAATGGTTTTTGAAATGAATAATGAGTAAGGTAGAATCATATTGATTTAATCATACTGTGAAAATTGGACTCAACCATATTACATTAATGATTATGACTGAGCTTTTGTGGAAACAATTATACAATGTTTTTATTCTTTTCTTTTATCATAATTTTTTCTTAGTAAACTTTGTAAAATGATGGGATTTATAAAAATATTTTCTATCAAAGGATAAAATATTTCAATCCAGAGATGTATGTAGTTTTTTTCACATCATCATAATAGTAAATTTCCATACACCTACAAGGATGGATATGGAATGGATGAAGGTAATCTTTCTGAGGACTAAACATGTCAGTTTTTGTAGTGTTATTGATTTAAAACATTTTCAGTCATTAATATTTACCAAAGAATGATATGGAAATAAATCATTATAGGATGGAGGGTTTATATTTATAAAAGTTTTAAAATAGATAAATAGTGGAAAACTAATTCAACCATCCCTTTTAATATATTATTTATTCTTCTAGAAAATCAATTGGTATAAGGGAATGGTTTCACTATTGAATCCATAGCATAGATAATATCAATAATGTCTACAATAAAGGATGCCCTCCATTAGATGGAAAAAGTATTATGTGTGAAAAACTACGATGATTATTTTTCTTCTATCTATTTTCTAGGATATGTTTTATGATGCTATAATTTTTTTTCCACCTGTTAAGAATGATGCCTTGAGGATTTTTTCTAATACTTGTAATATAAAATATTATTAAAATTTTAGAAATACTATCCTTATTTATTTATCAGTAACTACTTATCTGAACATGATGGGTCTTAAAACATTAAATAGTTTTTGGTATATAATTGAATGTTTTTTTAAAGGCTATACATATTTTAAAGAGGTGAAGATAACAATATGTCATATTAACTATGAATACATTAGAAGGAGAGATGAAAAAAATGTTGATGAATTCATCTCCATAGTAAATGAAATTTTTTTCAACATCAGATATTTCATAGATGTCATAAATGATTCTAACATTACGAATAAAAAAATGGAAACCATTCAATTGAGAATTTAATTACAAATTTATTCTTTAAATGATATAGATCATTTTTCCTCTTGATTATTTGGATATATTAATTATTTTTTATGAAATGATTAAATATACATTGATCAAAAAAATGAAAAATGAAATATATTTTAAAGTCATGAAAAAAATGAAATTACCATATGCTAAAGATGTAGATCCTTGTTACTCGAATGATAAAGGGTATTATGTGATTATTGAAAAATTAATGTATCTTCTGTCAATGAACTACCAAATTAAAGGTTGAAATAATGGTGGTAATATTCCAGTAAAATGTTTTGAGTATATGCTATTGGAAACATTTGATTCAATTTTTCCTCGAGTAATGTTGGTGAATATCAGGGTGATTTCAATGAAATCACTCACTAAAATAAGTTAAAACATCTAAACATAAAACAATTCAAAATAAAATAAACATTTGGAAATGGTTATACCATTTATTAGAAAATTTACGACTATTGAAGACTCCTAAACTTGGTAATAAGAATAATGTGAAGTATGTTAGAGATATTATCTATTCAAAATAGACCTCATTTTATTTTATGAGAAAGAAATCACTCAATAATGATCTTAGAATAATGAAGAATTATTATGAACGTGTTTAAGCTGAAATGAAACATTTTATAAATAAAGGGGAAGAATAATATCAAGATATCATATGTTTTAAGTGTTGAATTTAAGAGAAGTAAATGATGGTTGAAGATCTCTATTTGATGTTGGATTTTAATGAAGAAGAAGTTCACATGATTCAATAAAAATTTATGGAGTCTTAAATTAATCATATTAAGATTAATGAATACATAAAAAAAATATTATAAAGTAAGAGTTGAGTCTTATAATGTTTATAAGAAAACTTAAATCAAGAGTTTGGTGAAATCCTCACATAACAATAAATGCTTTATCTTATTTTTAAATCATATCATTTTCGGTAAATTGTATTAGGATATCATGTAATGAAAACTTGCAATAGAAATATATTTCATCAAAAAAATATGAAATCTCTCTCATAAGGAATGATTTACCATGCCGAGAAATTGTTAAAGAATAAATAATCTATCATCCTCCTCAAGGTAAATTAAGAGAATTATATTAAATCCATAGAAAATGAATATTTCATATATATTATCTGTGTTTTGGAATATTTGAGAAAAGGGAATATAATTTTTGGCATAACATATATATAGATAGAGGATGATTTAAGAATAGTGTAGGAATATGTTGATATTCAATGAGTAAATTTCCTAACCCAAATGAAGCTATAAAAAATAAATGTCTAGATGTTAGAAACCAACCAAAAATATATAAATTTAAATTTTGTGAATAAATTTTTATGAGATGTGATCTGGCTGGTCATTATGCTGAAAAAAGTATGACACTCCTTTTAGAACATATTTCTTTATGGTAGAGAAGAAAATGAATCTCAAAAGAAGAAATTTGAAGAATGTACTTTTGCTGTTGAGATAAATTTAAATGAAATTAAAAGAAACAATCCATGGATAAATTATTGTGAAATTTCTTCAAATATGACAACTGATATGAATATCATGAAACATGTATAAATTCGTGATAGAGGAGAATTTACCTTTGTTAATGATAGATTAATATCCCAAACTGTAATCAACTGAATTTATCCCTTATTATATGAATTTAATATGGTATAAATCACATTAAATAACATATATATCCCAATAAAAGAATAATTAATGAATAATCACTGACATAAAAAAATATTTGTTTATGTAATGTTACCAATACTAAAGAAACAGTAATAGGACTATAAGAATAGTAATATGAACATTGTGAATAGTAAATCAGCCAAATGAATAGTACCATCACCCATCAAAGTATCAATAAAATTTAGAAAACATTTAAATAAAGTATTATTTAATTATATCACAGTTTAAGTGAATAAATTATTTAAAAATTATTAATCATGTGTGGACATTTTTCTAAGTCATAATAATATAATTACAAATTTATGATTAATATTATAATTTAATAGAATGTATAGATTGAAAATATGTGTTCACAAATTAATATTTTTATGTAATATGATTTTATGGTAATTTTATGAGACCTTCAGTAATTTTTTGAAGTGTTATAAAATCAGTTATAATTTTAAATTCTTTACTTTCCATGTAAATGATAATTTAAATTAAAATTATATTAAATATATTAATAAAATTTTGTTCATAAAATTGGGTATATTTTAAAATTCTACCCCTAGAAAAATTGTAAGGGTCATTTTTTGAGATCATTCTAAAATAATTGATGTTTTGTTGAATTGTAATATATGATAATTTATGTTTAATGCTAACATTTTAAATATAGAACATTACATGTTGTAGAGATGATGTAATTCTATTATATTGAACTGACATGCTAATGTAAGCGTATTCACTCCTAATAATCAACACTATTAATTAGCATGATAATAATTATTAAATAATGTTTGAAATATCACAAAATACCACTCTTCCATAATACATACAACCCTTCGGCCCCTCTTCTCTTTATATCCCTCAAGCATTGATATTTGACTAAATGATACACAATACTATTCCCTAGAACCATCAACACATATAGTAGTTGTTGTTCTTATTAGAATTCCAAAACCACTACCCAAATGAGGATGAAAAAGATGGGAGAATTAAGACGTAAAATACTCTTCCTTTTTGTATTAAGTTCTTTTTCCCTTTCATCTGTTATCTTGTTCTATCATTACATCCCATAAAAATGGAATCATAACCCTAGAACCCAACCCACACTATAATAATATCATGTTAATGTATAATCATTCACTAAACTCCTCCCTCTAACTCTTTTATTTTAAAAATTAAATCGTCACCCAGGATGTATCAATTTGCAGACATCGTGGGGGATGCACATTCCTTTTCCATTAATAGCTTTAAGGATGTTAATAAAACAATTAAATGGTTGAAAACAGAATTGGAATTTTTTTCATAACCATTTTTATGATTCATAATGAACATATATACAAAATAACAGATTATAAAAAAATTGAGTTGATTTGGATAAAAAAACCCTGGAAGATTACCTAAAAAGGTTATCATTAAATATCCATATAATGATTCATCCTTGTAAAAAATATCCAAATTCATTATAAGATCATTAAAAATTCTAAAATATAATTAATAACATCTCATTACAATTTTATATATTTATCCACATTTTATATGAAAATATATTCATGTATTTATTTTAAACAACAATGAAAATGAAGAAAATAAACAGTCTCAAATGATGAAATTAAACAATATAACTCATTAAAACACCTATAAATGAACTTAATAAAACCATAATTAATAAAAATAACAAATTAATTGGAATCTATTTGTTATTTAATGAATATAATTAGATTATATAGGATATTATAGTGATGGAAGAATTCAAACATATAGTTTGGATAATTTTAGAACCCAAAACTCTTTTTTTGGTTTATCACTCATTCACCAAATTTTATTTATAGATATTCCATAAATTTCATTTTAATATCTTTATAATACCATTTCTGGGATATAAAATATTTATACATGAGTTAATGACAATCATAAATATTTCTAAAATAACTAATCTTTAAAAAACATACCATTTACTTCTAAATATTATTTCCTCTTCAACAAAGGTTGATAATTTTTATATCATGTATGATATTCCTAAATTCATTTTGGAACCCAATTTTTATGAATTTATTCATTATTTAATGAATCACATTCATTCATTGGTTATTTTATGTTCAATAATGATACAAATTCTGCATGGCATTCATGATATGTTATATGTTATGAAGTGATGGGTGCACCTAGAATTATATAGCGTAATGTAAATTTTATGATATAATAGGTTCACCCAGAATAATAATGCTCCAGTGAATTGGGTAATGTAAATAATATCAAGAGTAAATGTAAAATATTTTTAACATGATTCTAGTTTTGTTCACAACTATGTGGGGTAGTTGACCACTAGTACATGATGTTTCATTTGTATGAAATTCAACATTTCATGGCTTTTGTTAAATATTCCCCTCTTGATTATTATCTAAGACTGTGTTATGATTATAATGATGATTCTCACCTGATGATATATTGTAATTTCTTTATATATATCCTATTAATTTAATTTTAGATTAACCCTTTCTTTTAAGTGTATCCTCTGTTGACTACTCGTATTTAGGGGAATTCAAGGGCCAATAAAAATAATGAGAAGAAGTAAATAAATAAATTTTTATGTTTTATTTTGTAAATGTTGTTCATAGTCCTATTTTTCCTATGAAACAAAACCATTTTATTCTATTTGGGTAATTCCTATATGTTATTTATCATTTAAATGATTTAATAGTAATATGAGTAAAAGAAAGGTTCACTATAGTTGGTATTTGATCACGATTTAGTTAATTTTGGAAATAGGTTTAGAAAATTTTAGTGAATAACCTTAGTATGTCACTAAGAATAAGAAGAAACATGATAATATAATTTTTTATAAAATTATTAAAGAATAGATCCCACAAGATATGCATTTAGACATAATGGAACAATGAAATAAATTATTTATTCAGGAATTGTTCTGTTATTTTTTATATCCCTGTCAATTTTAGATAATGAATGTGACCAGTATAAACTAGTCCAACAACCCTTATGAGGTACAATATATAGATTACCAAAAGAATATCCCCAATGATTGGGGAGGAGGAGTGCAAAATTTTATAGTTAGTATTACCAAGCAATATCAGGTTGGGAATAATAACCTAAATAATATGGAAAAATATTTTTCCCATAATAGGGTGAAACTCGATATAAAGTGTTATATAGAGATCAGAATCAATGTTTGGTGGATCATATGATCTATTTTTCTTGAATAGTGTGTCAAATCAATGATGATGATCATTTCTATTTATCACTATTATTATAAGGAGAAAGTGACTCTAGACATATATTGTTTACATTGAGAGGAAAATAAATAGTGTTCTTTGATTAAGAACATAGATACAAGGGATGAAACGGATGTGACGGTGTAGGAAGACATTAATAAATTGGTACATAACATGTTTTTCATTTGAAATATTTGAAAAAAGATTATAGGAGAATTCATAGATTTGATTCAAAATGAATGATATTCTATAATGGGATACGAAGAAAATTTCATAAGTCAATCATGGTATGATTCATGTTTTGTTATCAACAATGATTAATTAATTGATAGATTTTATTGTTGATTAAAACCATACCACTGAAACGCTCTAGTAATTAGAGACATTGGCAGTTACGAAGAAGTTGTTTTATGTGATCTCAAAGTGGAGATGGAGTTGGTCCCATGACTATGGTGATAATAAAAAAACTGAGTTTCAAGATGAAGGATCTTATATGAAAGTTGGAATAGAACCCAACCACCCAAATGTAAAAAATGTGGAAAAATCATCATCGGAACATCCACAAGGGATTGGTAAATTCATAAAATGTGATAGAGATGTTCACCATGCTCGCAAATGATGAAAAGATATGTGGATACATGACAATGTGGTGGAAGAATAAATTGAACAAACCCTGGATCAATTATTCAATTATACATAGAAAGGGCATGATTCAAGCCAATTCACTAACCCTTGATTCCTCGAGGGTAATCAGCTTCATGAACCACCAATGAAAATGGATCATGGGAAGGTTTTTCTATCACTACTGATGAAGTGAAAAATTGATAACAATGTGGTACAAGGTACACTTCATATTCATAGAAGAATAAAAAATGTATTATTTTATTTTGGTTCTACACTTTCATTTATATTTTGCAAGTCTTCTAGAACTATTGAATCGAATCGTTAAAACATTGAACAATAGATATATCTAAAAAAACCAACATATGGAATAATTATAACACATGTGTTGTAATGTTTTCTTATTTGGATATGTAGGATCATTATTCCAATAAATATTTTGATACATACCTCTATTGAATTCTTCACTATAGATAGAAGGGATTTTCTCTCATTATATAGAGCACAAATAAATTATCGGGAAAAAGATATATCTTTCTATATTACAAACCATCCCATACTCTACTATAAATGTATGAAAGAAAATGAATCTCCCCCAAAATATTCTTCAACTATGTGGGTGTTTATTCACTATGGGAAATCATAACTCGCTCAAATAGTTGAGTAAAAGGAGTGTATAAATCTACTTGGATGGTTCATTGTGAGTGAATGTTGTGATGTATTTCTACTTGATTTACATGCACACCACCTGGATCATGAGTTTGAGTTCTCAATATAACCCATTCTTGAAGATTCTATTATCTCAAAGTGTCCCAACAGGATAGATGCTTTTAAACGAGATGTATTAATGTAGCATCTGCAAAAAAAATTGGGCAAAGGGTTCATATGCCATACTTTATAACCAAATGTGCACTAGTTCTCTTTTCCAAGAATATGGATGGATCAATGAGGCAGTGTATCAATTATCGGGAACAAAAAAAGAACACCAAAATGAACAGGCATACTCTTGAAAGGATTGATATATTGTTCAATCAAATATGACGATATTTGTAATTCTCATAGGAGGATCTTTTCTTTGGATATATTTAGCTTTTCGTGATGCAGAAATATATTCACAAGATTTCCCTTTGTATAATCTATGGGAACAATGATTTTTTTGGGGATGCACATCATACATAATAATTCCATAGACATATTCTTTTAAATGAATACTATAGTTTATAAACAATACCTTGATAGATATTTAATAGTTTTTAACAATGATATTCTCATCTAATCCCAACGTAAGGAGTAACATGAAGAACATATAAGTCTTGTTTTGGGGAAATTAACGATAGATAAATTGTATGAGATGTTCATCAAGTGAGGCTTTTGAAGTCATCAAGTCACATTTGTGGTACATGAGAGGACATGTAAAGGAATTTATATAGACCCTTAAAAACAATGGAGATTATAGAATTTGAATGACCATATAATGTCATAGAAATCGATTTCTCTCATAGATTAGAAGGGAACTTCCAAGGATTTGTGAAAAATCACCCATAATTTCCTGGCCCACTAACTATGTTAACACATAAATGGATTAAAGCATGTATAGATAGATTAATGGGGGTAAATATTCATGGAGTTAAAGAAAAGGTGGATCACTAATTTTGTACTAACATTACCCAACAAATGGAGAATGTTTTGGGATATAAAATGATTCTCAAAAAGAGAAGATTGTGTTGTGTAATAAATAAAAATGATTATCTAGTGGGATATGTCTCACAATAGTTGATGATTCATGTGCATAACTACATGTCACTAGATCTAGAGTTAACAGCTATGATTTTTTCATTGAAAATATTATTGTACTACCATTGTGGTGGGAATTGTGATATATATATTTATCATTGAATAATGATTATATTCACATAAAAGTTACTCATATGTTGGAAAAGGATGTGGTTAGATCAAATCAATGACTTGGATTTCTGAATTCACGTTCATCCAGTATATGCGATCAAGTTAATGCTCTTTAAATAAATGAACCTTATACTCTATCCAAGTTGCATATTGAAAAAACCCTATGATCCTATATATGAAAAACATAAATATATAGATTGTTATGATGGTGAATAAATACTAACATTACAAAATTATTTTCCAACTATCTCTCCAGGAAAATATAAATTAATCACAAAGGGAAGATCTGATGTTACAGAAGATAGTGACTGATGTAAATTAAGGGATGTTGTTAGAATTACATATAGGTGATGATGTTTTGATTAAATTTGGAATGAGGACATGTGTTACTTCATTACCAGGGATAAATATTGAGATATTAGACATTTCACATAAATAAAAATTCTCAATCCATCCCAGGAGTACCACAAAATACTATGATATCTGAGAACACATATGGTGAGAGAACACGAAGAAAGAGATTGTAGAGTATATCTCAATGTGTGTGATATGTTAGAAATATAAATAAAAGAGAAAAAACTAAAAAATAGATAATGAAACCCTTTTCTATACACATGTTGAAATTTGATAATGTCACCATGGAATTCTTAATGGGTATCCCAAAGACATCCATGTGAAATAATGCAATATGATTTGTATTAGAATGACTCCACAATAATTCTAACATTATCATTATTGAATAATATAACTCACTTAAAACAAATAAAATGATATATGTGAAATAATTTTTAAGACTTCATAGAGTTCCACTATCGTTTTTCTATGATGAATTTCTAACAATCACAATTTAATTATGTAGTAGGCCTCAACATGCATTGAGTATTGAATTATATTTCAGCAATACCTATCACCCCCAAACTAATATCCAATCTCAAAAGACTAATATAAAGCATGAATATATTCTAATAAATTTTTATCTATAAATAAAATGTCGTTGTGATCACTATCTACCATTGTTTGAGTTCTCATACAAAAATTTCTTCCAATCAAGAATTTAGATGGCTCTATATGAATCTCTGTATTGAAAGAGATATATAACTCTAACCTATATGGATATTGTTGGGGAATGAAAGCTAAATGAACATAAAATTTTACTAGAGTTCAAATAGAAGATTCAACCCATCTAGAAACATAAGAAAGATACTCAGTGTAAACAAAAGTGTCATATTAACAACTTTAAATGTGACTTGGAGTTCAATGTTGGTGATAATTTCTTCCTTCGAATATCACCATTGAATAGATTCATGCAGTTTGGAATGAAAGGGAATCTAAAACCAAGGTACATTTTCCCCTCTTAGATCATTGATCTCATATGATCTGTTTCCTATCAAAATTCTCATCCACTGAATATGGGTCATGATTATGATTTTTTCCATGAATCACTCTTGGTTATGTACATAACAAATCCCTTACATATAATAAACTCAGGTGTGATATATCTGTATGATGATATATTTTATGATGATAAATGGGTAAAAATTATGGACTAGAGTGATAAGGTTCTACACAAAAAGATAACCCACCTTTTAAAAATGATTTGGAGGAACCATAATTATGATGAAGAAACATTGGAATCAGAGGTGGAAATGAAAGAGAAGTAACATCACCTGATTTTGTAAAACGAAACTTCAATGTGGGAAATTTCATAAGGCGGAAGAATATAACAACACAAACACTTATCAGTGGTACTTAACCTTTATTATATTAGTTTCATATATCATAAATCACACAAATCACTTAGATACCTTAAGTAATTCAATATAAATTAAGAATCAATGAAATAAAATGTATTTCTAGAGGTTTGGGAACAAATACAGATGAACTATTAACATGACCTTTGTAATAGTATTATGACACTTTTTAAAAGAAAACTACCAAATGAATGGTAATATTTCCCATGAAAGTATAAATAAAATTTAGGAATCTTATAAATGAATGTATTATATAATTATATCAGGTCTTATATAATTATATGTCATAAAAATTTTTAATTATTTTTTGATGTTTTTTATGTCGAAAATATTAAATTACCATTTTACGATTAATTTAATAATATATAAAAAATATTATTTTCATAAAATATGTAAATAAATTCATATTTTTATCTCTAATGATTTTATGATAATTTTATTTGACCTTAAGTAATTTTTCAAAAGTTATAGAAATTTTTTTCATTATAAATTATTTATTTTCCATGTAAATTATGATTTTACATAAATATTTATGTAATCATATTTAGAAAAATATTATCATAATATGGAGTGCAATTCCAAACCTACAGAGGTTAAAAAATTTATAGGATAATTTTTTTTATTTTTCTAAAATACATGAATTTTTTATAAATAGTCAAATATGATAATTTACTATAAATACTAAATACTTGAATTATGAAGTCATAAAGGATATAGTGTTGATGTATGGAAATTATCCCTAACTAACAGACTGAAGTAACTATATTTACTCAGATGAATCATCACTATTTATTTTCATGAAAAATAATAATATAATTGTTAAATTATCATAATGTACTCATCTCCCCCTAAATATATACCACCTGTCACACATTATTATTATCACACCTCCCAAGAATTTGATTCTTGATAAAAATATACCTAATAATATTCCCTAGCCCCATACACTCATCCTGTAGCTCTTTGTCTCATATAAATGAGAAAACTACTTTTAAAATGAGGATCACAAGGAGGAGATATTTAACAAGTAAAATACTCTACCTTTTTTTAAATAAAACTATTTCATTTTAATTTATTTTATTATTCTCTCCTCACATACTATAATAAAAATAGTATGATAAATATAGAAACATACATATAATGGAATTAAATCATGTCAATGTATTATCAATCATTAATCTCTTCCCACTCTCTCTCTTTTATTTTTAAAATGAAATAATCACCTTTGATGTGTTCATTTATTGACATCATGGTTGATGCACTTTAATTCTCTATTAACACCATAAAAAATATTTATAAAACCATTAATGGATTAAAAATTAAAATTAAATTTTATGTTAGTTCCCTATTTAAGTTATGGAAAATCATATATAAATAATAAAAAATGATAAACCAAAATGGGATAATTATGATTGAAAACCCAAAGAAAATAACCTAAAATGATTATCATTGACTATCCATTTAATGATTAATCCACATAAAATATTACAAAATTCATTAAAATATATTTTTCGCTTCCCTAATATCATTTAAAAAATATTATAATAATTGTATAAATTTATCCACACATTACATGAACATCCATTCAAGTGTGTAAGTACATCTATCATGAAAACTAAGAAAACAAACTCTCTTAAAGATGAAATTAATCTATATAAATCATGTAAAATACCATAAATTAACATAACAAAAAAAATTAATCAAATTCATGCATAAAAATTTTTAGTTGGTTTTTAATGAATCTAATTTTATTATATACGATATTAATATGTCGGAAACATTTTGAAATAATTTAAGGGATATTCTCGAACCCAACACACTTTCTTTAGGATTTCCCTCATTCAACCCATTTTAATTATGAATATCCAATAAATATTATTTTATAATCATTATTGTACCTTAAATAGGTTATTACATATTTATATTTGATTTTATGATAAGAATAATATTTCGAAAATTACTCTTCTTTAAAAAAACACCCGATTTACCTATGACGATTTTATTTTCTTCTATCAACGTTGATGATTATGATATCAGGTATGTTATACCCACATTCAATTTGTATCCCAAATCATAAGATTTTATGATTCATGATCTGAAAAATATTCCATTACATGTATTATTTTATGTTGAATATTGTTATACATTCTATGTGGAACACATGATAATATAAATTTTAAGAAGTGATAGGTGCCCCCAAGATTATATTGAAAAATATAATGGTAATGATGTTATTGGTGGGACCAGAAATATATATGTAACACCCGAGACTTTTATGTTATATAAATCATCAAAGGAATCTTTTTCTACACAACACTTGCTTGGCTTGCTTTACACGCAATCGCGACCTTCCTCGATAGCTTGCGTCGTACGCAATACCGAGTTTCACTAAACAACAATATGCTATTAAAACTAGCCGTTATGAATAGTAATAACCACTTTTTGAAATTTTATAAATTTTATTTTTCAAAATGGACTTCATTTTTGGACTCAAAATATCGAAATTAGCCTAGGGTGAAATTTTGGTATTTTTCTGAAAACTTTCAATTTTTGATGAATAGTGAAACCACTAAGTGGTAGGTTAAAAACTGAATTTTGCATAAAACTTAATTTTACCGCTTCTGTGAATGGAATTTCAAAAATCCGAGAGACACGGTTAATATCAAGGACTAAAATGTGGTTCAATGAGATGAAAATAATTTTTTGGTGAATAGTAACTTTTTACTATTTTTACCGCGGTTAATAGTATATAGGGTAACTAAGGGTAAATATGATATTAATATTACCCTAACACATGTCCTAACTCTATTGGACAAGTGTAATTCGACCAAAAACAAACTTAGGAATAAAATATGACCATTTAGGCCCACTTGGATTAGATTAGGACATTTATTATTAATTTATTTAAAGAAGGGTTAAAATAGTTAAAATCAAAGTTTAATAAGTAAATCATTTTTAATATAGGGTTATACTTAAGATACATTCTATTGTAAATATTCATTAGAAAGCTAAAAAGAATTCCTACATGATGGTATTTTATTTGTAATTTTTAGACATCAAATAATTTAATTTATTTATGACACAAAGATGATGCAGTAATTATCTTATTAATGAAATATTGACAAAATTGATAATATAAATACCAAAATAAATGTAATTTGAGACTTTTTATGAATTCCACTAATTTTCTAGGTTACTATGATATATTAGTATTGATTTAATCAACTTGGTTCGAACATATAATTCTGTTATGACTTTGACAAAAATCATATATCAAATAGTGTCAAAATTGACACAAAATAGTTTTTAAATCAAATATTATATTATTAATTGTTATTTTATTCCTAAAAATATAAGGTTCGGCCAAATGACTTAGATAAGGATATATATATTAATAATAAACAATTTGGGGTTCGTTTGGCATGTTATAGTAAGTGTATTAACCATATAGTGAAAGAAAACAAAAAGACACGGTAAAAGTTAAATTAATTAACTTAGAGTTAAATCTAATTGATAAGGTTAAAATAATACCCTAAACTTGTCTAAATCCTATTGGTTGATAGGATTTCGACCCATCCCCACTTTAGCTTCGAAATAAGACCCTTTGGAACCATTATAAACCGATTTTGACTTTAATATAAAATAATATTTTGAGATATTCCTAAGGTGCCCCTCTCCTCCCTTATAAAAGGGCACCTCCTCCCCCTCCTCCTCACACCAATTTGAGCACTCAAGCTCGGCCAACCCCTGCCATTTTCCCTTCTCCACTTCCCTAGAATAATTCTAGAGGTCCTGGTCTTCTCCAAAGACCAATCTTAGTTCCTTAAGTGGAGGATTCAAAAAGGCGTTCCAAAGAAGAGGAGCTTCGGACACGAACAAAGCAAATCAGACCTAAGGTAAGGGAAATATCACAATCTCATTTTTATCCGAGATTGTTTATTCGTAAGTATTTACTGGGGTGTATTTTATCATCCACATCCATGTTCCCTCAATATGTAATATTGTTTCCATCCACTTGAAATAGTTTAAATCCAATTTTACCCTTAGGTGAGTTTTTAGTAAAGAATATGAAAGGAATCTTTTGTCGTTTTTCCGTACGAGGTACTTTTTGACTTTTCCGACAAAAGTACGAAGAATGTTTTTTTTAACTTATAAGGCATGAATGGATTTTTAAAACATTACTTCAAAGAAGCTTCCTTTACAAGTTTTCAAGTTTATTTTTAATCAACTTCTTTTATTTTAAAGTTGTATGACATGTTATGAAAGGAAAAATGTTTTTGAAGAAGAAAGGATATTTTCCTCAAGAATTCAATTCAAGTGTTTTATCAAAATTATTTTCCATCTAAGATAATAAAGGGTTCTGTTTCTATCCCTATTTTTACATTGGTTTGACTATGTTGTGATGGAATTATGTTTATGAATTCCTTTATCATATATGAATTGATTTATGATGACATGATGTTTCAAGAATCCCATTTTTGTTATATGTGTTATGCGATGATGTATGTTTTATGATTATGTGGCACACATAAGAAAGGATTCATTATAAGATGGGTGGGACCTATATCTCCCTCCAATGCATTGGGTAATGATTTTATATCTCATGAGATAGACATGGCTGGAACGGAAGGTTATTTCGGTTCAGTGATACAGGACTGAAACGAGGAGTGAACTCGGTTCAGAAAGGGACTTTGTCCACTAAGATAGTCTTGGCAATGAGTCATGACTAACAAGAAATGATTTTCCATGATTATGTGTGCATGCCACAAAGATTCAAGTTTTATGTTATGATTATGGGGATCTCATTTTCACTTCTATGATTTATTCCATGTTAAGATATTATGATCTCTTTTGCAGGTTTTAAATTTTCAAAAAGATATGATATGATTTTTATTTCCTTTATTTTCCCTTGCTGAGCATTTGAGCTCACCCTTTTATGTTTTCTTTTCCCCAGGCCAGGAAGATGGATATTAAGTAGAATATGCTAAAAGGGACCCTAGATATGATGAAATAAATGGGAGACACTGTAGAAGATTTATGAACCAGTTGTTTATGCTTCCCAGTTTCTAAAGACACTATACCTATACGGTCCTTTGTGGTTTTGTCATATGTTGTAATAAGTGTGATTCAATTTTGAAGTATTAACAATGTATGTAAAGTGTGGGTCGTTACAATATATCACTCTAATTCATTGGGAAAATTGAATATTTGTATACTTTAATGTTAAATATTTGTGAAAATCATGATATCTTTTTTAGAAAACTATATTTTATATTTTACCGCTATGACATGAATTTTCATTTTTATGAAATTCAATATGTTAAGATTTTCATAATTCTTTCTATAATTATTATCATAATATTATAATGTTATTATGATAATGATCATTTCCAACTCATTTTAATCTGATTAATGTTATCATCTATCCTCTTACTAGGGTTTTTTCTCACCCCTTTAGTTGATGTATAAGTATATGTGACTACTTGAACTAAAGAAAATTAAATTCCCAAAATGAATCTGGATAAGAAGAAATTAAATGAATGATTATGTTTTATTTTTAAATGTTGTATATTTTACTTGTTTTACCATGAAACTAATCTCTTGGATCCTATTTGTTTAATGCTTTTATGTTGTTTATCATGAAAATGACATAATAGTAATTTGAGATAAATAAGGTTCTCTAAAGATGATATCACAACACAATTTAGTTAATTTTGGAATTTTGTTTAGATAACCATAGTGAATACACTTAGAATGATTCTAAGTACACTTATGAACACAATATTTAATTTTTAAAAATTTATAAATTTAATGACACCAAAATATATTCCATTGGACTTAATTGAACAAAAGAATAAATTACATATCCATTACTTGTTGTCTTATGTGTTTTATATCCTTTTATAATTTCAAAAATGATGATATCTAGGAGAAAACATTCCAAAAATTCATGTGAGGGAAAATGAAATGATTAATCAAACAACATCCCCAATTCCTGGTGGGGTGGAGTTCCAAATATTATTATGATTCTTACCGAGTTTTCTCTGGTTATGAAAAATAACCTAAATAATATAAAATTTTATCCTTCACCTAAAAGGGGGGAAATAGCTATTGATACATTTATCTAGAAATGAACATCGAGATTTTGTGAATCTTATGATCTAATCAATATTTAAAAGTTGGTAAAATCAATATATATGATCATTTATTTTCCGTGTTGATCTGGATGGAGAAGGTGACTCTGGTCATTTACCATTTAGATAGGGAGGATGATCAATGTTAGTCCTTTATTAAGATCACAAATCTAATTGATGAAACTAAAGAGATGGAGTGGGATGAATTTAATATAATCTTAAATAATAAGAATGTATTTCAAAATCATCGAAAAAATATAGATAGAGAATTCATTGAGGTGTTCTAAAAGGTATGAAAATCTATCAAATGCTATGATTAAAATTTTCACAAGTCATGAAAGATAAGATTCATGTTTATTTATCAATAATGATTCCAAAATGGATAGATTCTATAGTGGATTTAAAGTAAATCATTGAATAGGTCATGTAATTCTAGACATTCAAAGCTATGAATAAGATGTTCGATGTGATATTGATGTTTAGATAGAGTTTATAGAATGTTCCCACATATATTTTGATAAGAAAAAACTGTTTTAGTTTCATTCTAGTGGATCTAATGAAAAAAATGCAATGAAAACTTGACCTCCCACATGTCAAAAATAATAAAATAAGTATCACAGAAATGAGCACAATGGGTTGGGTAAATGTTTCAAATGTTTGATAGAAGGTCACAAAGATCATAAATATTGAGAAGACATGAAAAATTAGAACAATGTGTGAATGGAATGAGAAAAAAAACCAATTGTCCAATGATAGAGTAGCTGGGAGAACGGGATCTTTGAAATCCAATACACTAGTCCTCAAGTCCTTTAGTGTAATCAGAATTATCAACCACCATTGGAAAAAGATAAAGTGATAGATTATGCCATCACTATTACTGATGTTGAACAAGAAAAAATTTGTTACACAAATTAAACATCATATTAAGTCAAAAATGGAAAATGTTTTACTTGATTTTGGTTCTACACATTCATTTATATCATGAAAATATTATAGAAAATTGGACTCTAATAAATGTAACTGTGGGGTAGAGATATATCTAAAAACACCTTCTGGTGAAATAATTTAATAACAAGTGATTCACTTTTCTAATGCTTGAAAATTTGTGAGGATTATTCTATCATTTTTCATGATACTTCCCACATTGGAATTGAGGACTATAATGGGAATGGATTAGATCTCATTATATTGAGAATAGATAATCTATCAAGAAGAGGAAATATCTTTTCACATTATGAATCCTCCCTTGCACCTCTACAAAATATTGGAAGATAATAAATCACCTATATAAAATCCATCAATGGTTTCAGTGTTTATACATACTAAAGAAGCATACCTCACTCAATTGTTCGAGTCAAAGGAATGTATCAATCCAAGGAAAATTCAAAATTTTATTGAATACATTGATATTGTTTTGGAAGAGTTACATGGAGTTCCAACAGAATGCGAGGTAGAGTTCTTAATAGAATGCATACCCAGAGCTACATCTATACCAATGTGTCAATATTGGATGGATCGAATCAAAATGGAAGAGTTAAATAAGGAACACCAAAAGAATTTGGAGAATGTTTTCATGTTCCCAACTACATCACATGGGGGTTCACTAGTGATCTTTGTCAAAAATTACGATGGACCAATGCAATAGTGTATTGATAATTGGGAACTCAACAGGGTCATTATAAATAACATGTATCATCATTTATGGATTTATGAATTATTTGATAATCTATGAGATGATCATTAAATCTCTAAGGTGGATCTTCATTCTGGATATCATCATCTAAAGGTGAATAAGGAATATATTCAACATACTACCTTGTGTACAATGTATTGGAACTACAATTTTTACGTTATGCACATCAAACTTACTGATTACATTGTAGTCAATGTTGATTTAATGAATAGAGTCTTTAGTTATTATCATAAAAAAATTTGGTATTGTGTGTACATGATATTCTCATCTACTCCAAGAGGACGGAGGAACGTGAAGAACATATATGGATTGTGTTAGAGACATTCAAGAATAAAAAATTGTACAATGTGTTTAGAAAGTGTGACTTTTGGATGCATCAGGTCACATTTTTGGGACACGTGATCACATGTGGGGGAATTTATATAAATCCCTAAAAACAACGATGATTTATATATTTCCTATAACCTCTAGTGCCCTGGGAATATGCAGTTTTCTTGGATTATTTGTGTAATACCGATTATTTTGGATAAATTTATCTAGATTGTCTAGATCAATAACATTTCTAACAGGGAAAGGGGTAAAGTATGTATAGATGGATGAATGTGAGGAACGATTCAAGGATATTATGAAGAGGCTAGTCACTGAAACTATACTCCAACTACCAAAAAGTGGAGAATTTTTTTGATATAAAGTTTTGATTCTAAGAATGGAATAGGTTGTGTACAAATGAAAAATGATAATGTGATATGATACCCCTCACGGCAGTGAATGATTCATGAGTGGGACTACCAGATGCAATATACGGAGTTAGAAACATTGATCTTTTCTGTGAAAAATCTAGTGACACTACCTATATAGTGAGATGAGTGACATATATACAGATCAAAAGATCCTAAATAATATATGCACTAAAAATGTTCCCAACATGTATGAAATGATATTGTAAAAGGTAATTAGAAAATATGACTTATGTATTTATTATCATCATGGAAAAAAACCTAGTTTGGCGATGATTTTAGAAGAAAACAACAAGCTACTATAGCAATATTGAGGATTGAATAATATGCAATATTTATGGATATGAAAGGGATGGATATGAAGATAATAATTTTAGGGAATATATCCTCTATTTACCAAAAAATTTCCAAACTATATATCCAATAGATGACTAAGCTGGAACAGATGGATTATTTGGAGATACAAAAGAAGGGGAATAAATTAATAGAATGGATGATGTAAGAGTTCCATATTGATGATGATGGTGTTATTATATTGGTAATGATACTCGGTGTGCCTTTATATCCTATGATAAAGAAGGTCCTAACAGAAAATACACAATGTTCAACTTTCTCAATCAATTCGGGGTGTACCAAGATATACAATGATCATTGAGAACACTTCTGGTGGGTCAAAATGAAGATAGAGATTTCCCAGTATATCTCAAGGTGCATCAATGTCAAAAATTTAATGATGAGATATTTATGTCCAATGAGATGATGCAACACTTTCCTATACCCCTGGGAAAATGGGAGAATGTCAACATGGTCATCATTATGGGACTCTCAAAACATTTAAAGGAAATAATGCAATATAGTATGTGGTGGACCGACACACCATGACTTCCCGTTTTATCGCTATTATGAAAAATCTATTTCTTGAAGAATTTTCTCATATATAAGTGGAATAATTGGTGATACTGTGTACTGTACCACTCATGATTTTCTATGATTGTGATCATAGATTAATATCTAAATTCTCTAGTAGTCTCTTACATGATTTTAGTACTGAATTAAATTTCATCATATGCAATATCCCCCAAACGGATACCCAATATGAAATGACTATTTAGACACTATATGATATGAAAAAAATAATACTATTTAGAATTAAATTGTAGATTGGATTATCATCTCCCATTGGTTGAGTTATCATACTATAATAGTTTCCACATGAGTATTCAAATGTCTCTGAATGAATATCTGTATGGAATACAATATATAACTCTTTCATATTTTGATGAATTTTCCTAAACAATGCTAGATTGATAAATATTCTGAAATACGTGACAATAAATGTAATAACTATCAAGAAATATATCAAAGAAGATGATAAAAGAAAAAATCGATATGTTGAATACTGTCAAAGGGACTTGGAGTTTGATGTTGGTGATAATGTCTTCCTTTGAATATTAGCATTAAATACGTTCATGCTATTTGAAAAAGAAAGGGAAGCTTAGAACATGCTAAATTTGTCCCTTTGAGATCCTTAATCATATAATATCTCTAGAAAATCAGATTTCACTTCCCAAAAATATGGATCTAGTTCATGACATTCTCCACAAATCAATCCAAAGAAAGTACATATCGGATCCCTCAGATGTACTAAACTCAGATGTCGTATAGATAGAATATGATATCTCTTATGATGAGTATCCAATAATGATTCTCGACTAGAGATATAATGATCTATGAAACAAGATATTCCAAATTGTAATAGTGCTACATAGGAACCATTATTATGAAATAGAATCTTGGGAACTAGAGGATGTGATTATGGAGAAGTACCCTAACCTATTTAGGTAAAACAAAATTCTGAGAGAGAAATTTTAAAATTGGGATAGAATGTAACATCCCAAACCCATATCAATTGAATTTTTCTCTTATTATAGTAATTTAATTTATTATAAATCACATAAAATCACTTAGATACCATAACAAATCCTTTATAAATAAATAATCAATGAAATAATAATTATTTATAGTGATCAGGGAACCAATTTGAAAGAAATAAGAACCGGAACTTAGGAAGAGTAATATGACCCTTATGAATAGAAAACCAGAAAAATTAATAGAATACTCTCCCATTAAAGTATGAATAAAATATAGACATCTTATAACTGAATGTATGATATAATTATATAGCAGTTTTGGTAAATAAGTTTTATTTAATTTTTAATTGTGTATTAATATTTTTGAATGTATTGAATATTTAATTACTATTTATTAATTAATTTAATAATTTAAATAAAATATATATTCATAAAATACGTTCATAAATTAATATTTTTATGTCTTATGATTTTATGACTATTTTATGAGACCTTTTTTAATTTGTCCAAGTGTTATAAAATCCGTTATAATTTTAAAATCTAAATTTTCCATGTAAAATAAGATTTTAATAAAAAATTAATTTAATCATATTTGGAAAACTATTTTAATAAAAATTAATGCATTTTATAATCATACATGTTAAAAAATTGACAGTATTAATTTTTGGTATTTGTAAAAAATACATAAATTTTTTATGAATAGTAAAATACATTATTTACGGTAAAGGTAAAATAATTGAATTAGTGAGTCATATATGATGAAGTTATGATGTAATCCCTCTATATATAACTCACATTCTCTTGTTAATATATTTACTTTCATGAATCAACATTATTTCTTATTTTGAAAAAATAGTAAAATAATGTGTAAAAAATTCAAAAAATACCCCGCTCAAACACTATAAATACAACCCCACCCCCTCTTATCCTCACACATATCAAGATTTAATCCATTCCAAAATTCATCCCTATACTCTTCCATAGCCCCATACTCACATAAAGGAACTATTGGTATAAAGAAAAAACCAAAACCACTTCCTAATGGAGGATCAAAAGGAGGAATGATTGAAGAGGTAAAATACTCTTCCATTTTATTTTAAATTCTTTTCAATTTTATTTCATTTCTTATTATCTCCTCAATGACAAAAAATTTAAATTGAAGTATATCTCCAGTAACAGAAATATAATTTAATTTTATAATTTTAATGGAATATAAATCATTGTACTCCTCCCCCTCTATCTATATTATTTTAAAAATGAAATCGTGCCTGTGATGTTTCTTTTTGTACAGAGCATGGGTGATACACTTCCATTTTAATTTGAAGGATGAAAAGATTTTAATAAAACCATTAAGTGTATTATAAATATTTTAATGTGTATGTTAAACCATTTTAATGTAATTGAGTAAAATTATATACATAAATCTAAATGATAAAACAAAACAAGTTCATTGTAATAGAACAACTACAAAAAATCACAAAAAACGATTATCAATAACCATCCATATAATCATTCATATAAATTAAATATAACCAAATTAATAATAAGATCCCTCAAAATTTTATTATATCATAATAAAATTATAATAACCATTATATATATTTATCTATATTTTACACAAACATTCATCCAAGTAAATAAGTGTATCTATCCAGAAAACTATGAAAACAAACACTTTCAAATGATGATATTGAACTCTATAACTCAACCAAAAGACAATAAATTTAAATAATAAAACCATAATGAATAAAAAATTTATAAAAGGTTCTTTCTTTTAATCTAATTTTTTTAAATGATATTAAATAGATGGATGAATTAAGAAAAAATGGTAGGGAAATTCTTGAACTGAACTCTATTTATTTGGGTATTCCCTCTTTAACCAAATTTTCATTATAGATATTTTGTAAATATCATTTCCTAAACATTACATTTACTTTTCTGTGATATAAATTTTTTTACTTTATTTTCATACATGAATAATATTTTATAAAATTACTCATCTCTCACAAAAAGCACCTTTTACGTCTCGATATTGTTTTTCCCTCACTCCAGGTTGATGATTATTTTATCCTGATTTTTATTTCAAAATTAATTTGAGAACCCAATGATTAATAATGTATTTTTTATAAATAAACCCTATTCTTTTTATGGTTTATTTTATATTCAAAATTGATATAAATTCTATAAAGAATTCATGATAATATAAATGTCATGAAGTGATGGATGCACCAAAAACTATATAGCACATTTTAAATGATATAATGTGATAGATGCACTTAATAATTATACAGTATCCAAATAAAATGGGTAATGTGATGAATATCATGAGTTAATATGACAAATTTTTGAACTTGATTCTATATTTTGTACACAACTATGTGTGGTATTTGACAAATGATACATGATGTGTGATTTTTATAAATTCCACATTTCAAGACATTTATTAATAATTTTTTTCATGATTATGATCATATGACTGTGTTATTATTATGATTATGATGATCAACTCATGATATATTTTTCAAAGTACTTATCTATTATCTTATTGTGATTTCATTTCACCCCTTTCTTTAATTTGTATCCCCATGTAACTACGTGTACTAATGATAATTCAAGGGCCAAAAAGAATCTAGAGAAGAAGGTATAAAATAAATGATTTGGTATTATTTTGTAAATGTTATGTATGGTCCTAGTTTGACCATGGAACTAATCTTTTAGATTCACGTATTGTGATGATTTTATGTAGTTTATCATAAAAATGTTTTAATAGCAATGTACGAAAAAACAAGGTCATTATAGATGGTTCCTTGTAAATCAAATGAATCAGAACAATAATGATTGAAGAACAAAAATGAAATGTATAGATGCTTTGATTATTGGTGTGCTAAAAAATAATTTCATTAGTGCATGTCAAATTTCATATGATTGAAAATAATAAATAATCAAAAAGTATTCTTGTGCGATCACAAGTGTGAAAAATTGAAGGTGATTTTAAAAGAATAATTAACGGGTAGGAATATTTTCCAAAGAAGAAAATTTAACAACTCATTTCTCAATATATTTTAAGACAAAAACTAATTATTGAACCCATTTTCACGACAGTCATAGAAAAAAATAAAATACATTATAATGTTTATTATGTCTGAAATATCCTCAAATATATATAAAAAAGAACATGATGACTTCATTACTTGTCAGAAAGGAAATTTGGCTAAAAATGTCATAAAATAGTTGATATTTAGTATACAAGAGTGCATGAATATATTCATTCTTATTTTTTGGACCAATGAAACATAAATAATTAAAAATATATTTATAATTTATCACTTCCATTAATGATTTCTCTCCGATAAAGATCATCATATTAATGAATCACCAGTCAGAGGCACTAAAATTGTTTATGTTTTTCAAAAACGAATTTCATAACGAAAAGGGAGATTATATAAAAATTGTTTGAATAGATTATGTTATCAAATTCTAAAGAAACACATTTTAGTCCTATGAGAGAAAACATGGTATCAAAAATAATTATAGTACTCTTTATAATGCACTAACAAATGGAGTCTCAGAAAGAAATAATAGAATTTCGCTTGATATTAAAATAAGTATATTAGTGTAATACAAATGTTCATTGTAATATTGGGGTGGAAGAAATTATTAATATAGAACAAGTTCACAATATATTTTTATGTAGACCAGAAACCAATAAGAATCAATATGAAATTATGTACAAAAACCCATCAATTTTATAATTCATAGTGTTTAGAAGTATTTGCATTCCCATCATATAAAATCTGTATATGGGATTGTTTCGTGAGAAATATTAGGAATGAAATTTTGTTGGTTACTAACCAATATTGAGAAGTTACAAATTATGGAAAATCATTTAAAAAATATGGTGAAATTATATGATGTGACTATAATGGACAATCATAATTCCTTAAAAATATTTGTTTAAATTGTTGAGGAGGATAAGGTAGAAATATCTTGGATTAGTGAAAGTAAATAAATACATCATTACCAATATTCAGAATAATAATCTGATGATTAATGTTAGGTTGGAGAGAAACATTGAAATTTACTATCTTACAAAAACATATGGAGTCAATAAACATTATTTGAAATCAGAAGGTACATGTGTAGACACGATGTAATTTGAGAATAGAAAAACCATATTTCACATATCTTAAAAGTTCAACCAAAATCGTTTTTAGATGATATTCCACAAAAATAATTGTTGGACTCTATTAATGATGAGTTGGATTAAGTTGAGAAAAATGAATCACGATGGCTTATTCCATGGCTAGAAAATAAAAATGTAATCAGACCAATATGGGTTTATAGAAACAAGTTGAATGAACATATTTAATCATCATGAAACAATATCATGATAGTTTTTTAAAGGATATGAATAAGTATATTGGGTGGATTTTGAATAAAAAAGTCCCTAGTTACAAGAAAAAAAATAGCTGGATTGTTCTATTCAGTGGCTACACATCAGATTTACCAAGTAGATCCAATGGAAGTAAAGTTATCTTTCATAATTGGTAAGATTGAGGAAGAAGATTACATTGAACAACCATGTGTTTTTCAAATTGATAATGATAAAAACTAGGTATTTAAGTGGAATAAATCCTTTTATGTGATGAAATATTCCCTATATGATGGTTTTTTAATATTTGTAAATTGTTTGAGAATGTAAAACATTTCCAAAGTAAAAGTTGATAGAAATATATATGTGTATTTTTTAACTATGGAACTATATTTTTCACCATTAATATGCATATATAATTTTTTGGGGATGAAGAAAATATTTGGTTTGCATTTTCAGTGGAAATAAATAATAATTTCGAACAGTCAATAATAGGAATTTTTTCTTTCTTCCTTGGAATGCATGTTCAAGAAAAGAAAAAATATGTTTTGTATATAACAAATATTATTCTAGGAAATTGTTAATGAATTTTTTTATATAATTATCTAAATAATATTATACTATTATTTTAGTGAGCACAAATTAGTGAAAAGATGAATATAGAATAAATGTGACGTCGAAATTAATTTCGAAGATAATAGGAAGTATTCGTTAACATATAACATCAGCACATGATATAGTTTATGATTTGTCATTGTGTCATAGGTATTAAAATAATACAAAATAAATACATATGTGTTTAGAAAAGAGGATTCTATAAAATTTCAAAGGAGCATGTTTGCATTGGTTGTCATAAAAAATGAATTGTGAGATGATGTTTTTGGGCAATATTAATGTTGATTGGGTTGGAGATTGTATTTTTTGAAAGTCAAACTCTTTAGGAATGTTTTTCTCAGGTGAATGTTGTGTTTAATGACATTGTAGGAAACAATGTTTAGTAACTATGAGAACATCTGAATCATAATAGGTTGCAACTAATAAACTGTTTACTTAGACATTGTGGATGAATATTCAGTTAGAATATTTAAAATACAGTGTTTCTAAAGCATTTAAGATAAATCATGACAATCAAAATGGAAATTAATTTCCTAAAAATATTATCCAACATTCATGATTAATATACATTGATATAACATTTCACTATATAAAATAGAAATTTGTTACTAGATATGTTATGCAAGAATATGTCTATGAAAAGTATAATATAACTTATATTTTCACAAAATCCATTAGAAAACAATGTTTTTTGAAGTGATACTCCAACATAATGTTCATCCTCCTCTCAAAACATCTTATAACTCCTAAGTAGCCCTATAGTAATTTGGATTTTGTACCATCGAGGATGATAATGTAACATCATTGTACTTTGTAAGAAGTTTTAAAATAGCATTATTTCATGAATATAATGTTTTGGTTATCATATAATATATAATGGAAAAATTTTGTGAGAGATAGAAAACTAATGAAGTAAGTAAATCTTATCTATATATGGTTGAAATTTTTTCTTCACATCGAGGGATGATATTCATTAGAAAACATTATCTTATCCAAATAGCATGGTGTTAGAACACTCTATTTTGAGAAATGATATGTTCTGTTAAAATTCAAAAAACATGAGTTGTTTATAAAAGTTGAGTTCATAAAAATTAAATAGATTTTAAAAACTTATTGACGAAATATTTCCACATATCCAAAGGGGGATATTGATAACCTTGGTGATTATTTTTTTTAGAAATGTTTTTTTATTTGTAGAAAACTAAAAATTTTGTATAAAAATGTATATTTATTAAGAAATCAAACATAGTCCATCATAATGGTATTTTAATGAAATTTGAATGTTGCTGAAATTTGGACCGCAAACATAATGGGGAAGAATAATTTTTCAAATAAGAAGTATTTTTCTCTGAACTCAGATTAATAGACTGAGAGGTACCAAATGTATATTGTCAGACTGAGAAGCACAAGATTAAATTGTTTTTAGAAATATGATACGTTTTATTGAATTAACCAACACCATCATGTTCATTGTTATGATTTTTCAGATTGATTAAACTTTTCATTTTTCATAACATTGTATTGATATAAGATAAAAAAGCGATATAGTAATGAGTTTTACAAAGAAAGGTAGTTCATAATGTGTTGGGAAATGATGGACTATTGTAATGGGACGAGAAAGAAGGGAATATCGTAATGACTTGTGATAGAATAAAATATCACAATGATATGAGATAGTATGTCATATCATATTGATTTTAGAAAAAAGGAACCTCATAATGAAGAAAATGATAAAACCAGTTCACAATGAGTTGACAATGAAATGATTTTTATTATGAGTAGAGGAAGTTGGGGCTTATGAAGTCCATCGCAATAATAACAGGAAGCTGAAGATGAATAAGTTACTCATAATTATGAGAGGATCATGAAGGTGAACTTATTTCAATATAATAATGTGTAGGGAAGATACATTGGACTTACGAAATGACATTTTATTCAATAGTACATAAATCTCATTGAAATATTATAAGGTTTTAAGAAGTTATAGTTTATGTTTAAATATGTTTTATTATTAGTTTTTTGCAATTTGAGGAAGTAGGAAATGTGTTTATATTTCCCTATTCTTGCTTTTTGGAATCAACTATAAATAATGTCACACTTCGTTTACATTTTTTAACTTTTCATATAAGTGAACAATTTTTATTGATGATGAATTCGATGTAAAATTTCTAACTAGATATAGATATCTCTAAAAGATCATACTTATCTTGTTTTTTTAACTGATTTTGGAAGATCAAATTGAGGGACATTTTATTAGGAAAATAATATTGATTCCATTGGATTGAAGAATATTTTTTGGGTTTTAGAGTAGAGTTTGATATGTTTGAATTGATTAATAAAAAATCTTATTTGGTTCATTTGTTTGAGAAAATTAGACTCGGTCAAAACGAAGATGGGATTTAGGCCGAGCTAATTTAGAGAAAACTCAACAATAGACATTTTATTTTATCATGGAATTTTTTTTAATAAACATCGTAAATGGTAGGGAATAAGTATAATCATTCCATTCAGGGTAAAAAAATTTCTATTTGAAGTTTTCATAAGTTATATTCACTGATTTATAATAGTGAATTTCCACACAAACAGAACAGTGGATATGGAATAGAAGTTGGTTTCCACACTGAGACCAATCCTTATAAATATTATGTGGTTTACATGATTAAATACCTATTAATGCATGTGTATTTACTAAAATATTATATTTAATAAATTATTAAAAATTTAAAGTTTCTATGTTTTTAAATATATTGAAATTCAAAAAATTTGGACAACTAATTCACCCCCTCCCCCACTCAGTTGTTCTTTAATCCTTTTAAAAAAATATCGAAGGTCTATTTTTAAGAGGAAATATAAAATTTAATCTATATAAATAGTTGTGAATTATAGGGTCCAAATTGAAATATATATATAGGGTATTATTTCAATTGACTACATAATTTATTTATCAGTGATATTCTGTGGAATTTTTTCATTATCATTCTGAAAAAATCTAAATTTGAGCAGTGTCATTTTATTATGCTTTAAAATTAAATGAAGGATAAAAATTGATGAAATAAACGTAAAAAATAATTAAATTAAAATAATGTATGAATGATGTGTAATTTGATCTTGGGGATATCATGGAACCATTAGGCCACTAACCACGTGACGAAATATGACCCTGATTTATCATATTGTGGTTTACAACCCTGTGATGTTTCCATCCTCACAGAGCATGCCTCATAACATCACTATCCTAATTAATATAGATAATTTCTTTTTGAAATATAATGTTGTGATTTTGTGGTGAGGTGATAGTGGAGATCACATACTTATGTTATGAAGTTCATAACCTCATGAAATGTCCCACTACATGATGTAACTAACCACAAAAGGACACCCAAAATTGCATATTTAGATTATTTATTTTCGCCATAAAAATTTTTTTCTCATTGTTCATGTGGTACATATACATTTATTCCTTTTTTAGGATACAAAAAACAATGTATTTCAATACATTCAATTTTCTTTATCTAAATAGATAAAACCAACAGATCAAGACAGATATACAAGAGACTAGATGATGGAGAAAATAGTTGAGTGTTTTTGGATTTTTTTCAAATTTTATCATAATGATATTGTAATATGATGACAATCATGGAAAATAAACACATCTATCCTACAAGGATGATCCAAAATGTCCAATCCCATGGATGAATTCTTAAAAGGGGAAAGAATTTGAATTCTAACCTCATGAGTCCTTATTATGAGGTTATACTCATGAAATCCAATACATCCCATTAAGAACAAGTGGGTAACTCAAAATGATAATCTATAATTCCATACTTTTGAGGAAATTTATATGAGTTCACCTCATATGGGGGTATCCACAACCTTACTTATAAATTGTATGTCTATATTGGTTGATTCCAATCCAAAATACCTTTAATGAATACTTCAACAATATTTATACCCTATAAAATGATATCATGAAGCCTCTTTCAAATCCACTAGAAAATCATGAATAGGGAATCAATATGGTTTTGAATCCATTTAATCTTGTCTTCCCTTGATAAAAGTAATCATTAATGTTTTATTTTATTCTGATATTACATTTGAGAAATCACTATCTTATATTTCCTTATTAATAAAGGCTCCATTATAAGGAAAATTGGGCAATCATTGAAAGTCTATACTACTAAGGTTTGATGTCTCATGCTATAACCTAGTCTGGTACAATAACTGGTTGATTCCTAATTCCAATAATTTAGCTATGTGAAAGTGGTTTACTTATATATGTATGTCCCAAATTTTTCTTAAATGACTGATTCACCCTCCACCAAATAATCAATTCTCATAATAAACCTCATTACATGGTGTAATATAGTGTCACATCAATAGGGAATCCGAAATGCCTAATCCGCAACTCATATTCAGGGTTCCATACCCTCCATGATATCAATGATAACGTTAAATATTCCCAATAGTCTTTTATGAATAAGGATTGATATTATGTTATTTATTTATTTTAACACCGACAACAACTGATGTTGGATTATAGATCATGATTAATAATTCCATTTTAATTATTTAATCATCACTAAATAATCTATTGTGTAACATTTTACAACACAAAACATACCAATAATATCTTTTTAATCATTATGGTCATTGTTCTAGGTTTGTGACAGAAAAAGGCATAATAATTTTCACAATGCATAATAAAAACCAAAAAATGAAAATCTATATAACCTTATTCCATTTTATGAAAAATATGTTTACATTTATTTTGAATTAAATATTACTCCTAGGAAACCTATTTAAACTTGAAACAAAATATATAATACTATTATATTTCATTATCCTACTCTCAAGATTATTGAATACCCAACATAGAGATCTATAATCCCTCTTGATAATCTTAATATTATCCTTATTTAGGTTATATTCAATATGATTGAATGTGTTTAATAAATACAATTTGAAAATTCCACCCATATATCTCATGTGGATGTAAACCTTTTGAACAAAATATTCTCTTACTAACTTATAATCACTATAAGGTTAATTATAAATTTATACTCAGCACTTTTATCACAAGAATAATTTTATAAAAACATTCTCCAGTAATAGTATTTCTCTTTGGATTAAAATTATTGAAATTCAACATTTAATAATTCCATAAATATATTACATGGCTCTCTATATTGAACCTTTATTAGTGTGTTCTGATTCCCTCTTTATTATTTGCACGAACCCACTTTTACGAGACCAATCTAATTTACATGTAAACAAAAACATTTTCAGATAGATATAAACTATATATGACCCATTTATGCAAGGTTTAGAACATAATACCAAAAATTAAGCCTATGAAATGACTATATTATTGATATTGAACAAGATCAACATATAAAAATAAACATTGCTACCTAAATTTGATCATTCAATATCATGTAATGGATATTGGGTGACAAACTCATGATTTGGTATTGGTTCATTAAAATGTAATAAATATAGAGATAAGAATACCATGGAGTCATTATTTCCCCCCAAAAACATGAGTTGAACCCATCCTCCAATATTAATGTCCATTGTAAACTATGATATATTATTTATATGAAACATCATTGATCACATGGTATCATATAATGGTCCTGTATTGATGTTCACACAATCCAATTTTAGATGAGTTATACATTAGTTGTTTTATTTGAAACAATTCCACGTTTTCAATATCATTCCAAAATGGTGACCCATATCAATTATTATTTAATAGGTATACAACTACTCCCTAGCATAGGTAGCATTAACTCTCACCCTTACCACACATGAGAACCAAATCACTGATGAATCAATGTTTGGGATCCATTTTCATAGGAATTTTTGCTAATCCCAAATGAAATCTTCTAAGTGATTCAATTTTAGTTATCTATACCAAATAAAATTATATAATTAACCAAAACACGTTTTTAGGACTCATTTCCCTTTGTAAACACACTACTCGATATTTCTATATTAGGCCTCCTCCATGGCCTCTTGAAATAAATTATCGAACTATGAGAACCATGTAAAATCCTTTCAATATTTTATTCCATTAATAAAATTAATCTGGTGATTTTTACCATATAACTGATAATAAAATTAGGGTAGTTATTATCGTATACAAACGTGATAATGAGAGTTTCTCTCATGAGGATACAAGTGTGATCTCTAAAAGAACTTTTTACCCAACATGGGATCCACATATCAATAATCTCACCTATATGGAAACTAGAGGGACATATTTTTTTAATCAATTATTAATTTAGTGATAGACTCCTCTAGTGATATTTATGTCTACTGGTACTATGAACAAGTACAGTAGCATATGAATTTTCACCAATTCAATCCTAATGTGGAAACATTCATGATGAATCTTGTCCTCCTTCTTTAGGTACATCTATTAATTGGTAGTTGATGGCTCCATGGGCCTCTAATAAGAGAAAATAACCAGATAATATTTAATGATCCTTTTACATGTTTAATCACAAAAATCAAACAATTAATAGAGTCATTAACAATGTCAGATATTTGTGGGAAACATATTTCAAATTTAAACATATGTTATTGTTTATACATTGTTATGAAATTATCCTCCCATGCATATACCTCACTTAGTACTATATTATATTCCCTTTCGACCAAAAACAATCCTTAGAACATTACAATAAACTATATTCTATGGTCCTAATATATAACCACAAACTATGAATATAAAATAATGTATTAATTTATCATGTTAATCAAAATACATTTGTCACCTCTAAACATGTTAGAAAACACAAAAAAAATCCTTTTTTAAATTTTATCACAAAACAATTATCATTTATCCATATTTTTTATGAATTATTTTTTCATTATTGGGTCATATACCCAATGAATCATATGTACTGCTCTACCACATAAGCCCGTATTAAGTGCTTCATTTATTTATATTATCTCAATCATATGGAAAAAATCCCAAAGGATCGAATAGTTCATCTCTTCTAGAAATTAATATCACATACATGATATCCCATATTTCAATGGAAAAATTAAAATAAAACATGAAACATAATAATCTGAAATAAATTTCATCCTTGAATTATTATTTAATGCTTTATTTATTATAAAATTGGCTAATGAACCAAAATAAGGGTGATCTAAAAAGCTTCATAAGGATAATTAATGAGTATAAAATAATGAACATATGATAATAATAAATATTTCATGGTAATTAACTTATTTCAAACTCAATTCAAATAACTGGATAAGAAACATCAATATATAATGATAAGAAACTAAAAAAACCTTCTATTTAATAAATGAATAGAAAATGACATATTTCAATAAATATGAAGATAAAATCTCATGGTTGAATTATAACAGCATCTAAATTAGAGAAATGATTAATTAATTGTTATCATGTTTTGGGGTACATGAAACCATTACATAGAAATAAAATTAGGAAGATGATATATAATATCAGGTAAAAACATGTCTAATTTGGATATCTATTTCTTCTCACGAGACTAAAGATGTGTTGAAGGGGTATCTATAACCAGCCCCACCCATGTAATATAACTCCCAAGAATTACTCATATATTGAACAATAAATTCAATATATTTAATTATCAAATACCTAAATTAGTGGAAATATATTTATTTATAAATAATTCACCATGTAATAAAGTAATTATCAAATTGAACACCATAAGTAATATGATATATGATTTAGGTAATAACAAGATAATTGCATGAGAATATAGACATTCGTGATAAATTAAATGAATAGTAAACATGATAAAAATTAAGTGGTTCTTTTAAGATAAATTTAACAATGAAAAATTAATGTGATATTGAAAATTTTATAATTAATTAATTTGTTCAGTGAAATAATCTTTAAAATTACAAAGAGTCTTAAACCACTCTTAAAAAATGATACCAATATCCCATTGAAGGAATAACACTAAATGAATCATAAAATATCATGAGAATTAATATATTGATGATATATTATCTAAAATAGTGGTTTATACGCCATATAAATTTTAATTGGTGTATCATAATAAATAATTCTCAATGGAATGTATGTTCATAAAAAATCCCTTACATTGCATTTCCTTTTGTGTGAGCAACCCCTAACCTCATGTATGATATTTTTAAGATTTTTAATAACTTGTTAAACAAACCATATTAGTTCATAAAATAGAATATATTGTCTTTTTGTAATATCTTATTACCCGTTTTGTAACAATAATTCATTGTATTAAACATTTTTGGAGTCAATTGGCTATTTAGTTCAGTATGATTGAACTTGTTACTTTGTGTTTTAATTAATTATATCATTTTTTAATAATACCAATAAGGAAAAACATTATTTAACTATTATTTATATTATGTATATATGAATTTAAATTAATCTATAATTTTTGGTGAAATAAAATTAAATGCACTGTTCCTAGAGATGGAATGTCATATGTATGCATGAACACTACATTCATAGTGTTTCCATATTTTAATATTATTAAAAGTATGATATATATTTATGTGTAAATTATTATTAAATTATCATATATATTTCATTTATTTGACAATGTTTTATTAAAACACACATTCATACCTTCCATATACAGTGATAATTAATCACATTAATTTGAGGGGGTGGTAGTCCATACATCCACAAACAGAGATTTCATATTCCAAAAAAAATTAGTGTATAATGGTACATTTTATAAAATAAATATATAAGTATAAATTAATTATTGATATCGTACATATCAAACAAAAATAGTGTTTCTATCGTAATTTTCATCTATTATTCGTGATAATGGAAAAATTGAATATCATAGTTTTGTGAGGTGGTAGTTTTCCTTACACATAAAATAAAAGTTTGTTACACATTAGATTGAATTTTATGTAAGATCATGTTGAACCTATATTATATAAACATCCAAGTATATTGATTATATTGTTTTTTAATATAATAATTGAAAATTATAATCGATATAGTGAAAAAGGAAATAAAACTATAGTTCTTCACTATGGATGCTACCTCTTATTCATGTTACACCATCTTGTTTGCACCAAAGGGATTACTATGATTGTTTTATCCCCAAAATGAGGATTCTATGATAAATTTAGGATTTTTTAGAAGCTATTTTATCATATATTGGTCTATAAAATGTGGATTTATTTGTGTTAGAAAGTGGTAGGTGAGGAGGCCTGTTGAAATGTAGATGGAGTTTCACTCTTATAAATTTATGGATGTGGAATTCCATCCATATATTTTAAAATAGAAATAGATAATAAATGGTTGTAAGTCAGTTAAATGGAGAATATGGCCCAAATATGGACACTAAATAAAAAATTTATATGGTTTTAGGTCATTTTGGATCCTGTGTTTATGGATTAGTCCATTGTTATGAAAATTGTTTTCTTGTGCGTTGTAATTATTTTTAGTTACATTCTCTTATATTTTTTTCCAAAAAAATTGGGCACATATTATAAAATATAAATTTTTTTGCATCCAAATATTTTATCCACTTTTTCAAATTCAAATCACATAATTTGATGTAATTAATCTAAAATTAGTCCCATTGATGAGATGACAATGCAGGTTTTTAATGAAATTTTATATGAAAATTTGATATGTTATTATATTAAATTTCAAATTGAAATTTAATCCAATGAACTAAAATGGATTACATTATAAAAAATTACTCCAATTAAACCTTAAAATAATTCTAAAATATAAATTATTCTTTTAAATAAATTAATTGAAAAAGAAAGTTTCATTTAAAATTCTTAAATTTCACTATTCATTACAAAATTAATCTTGAAAAAATACAAAAAGGTACACCAAAACTAACATTGATGTCTCTATTTCAGAAATAATTTTTATTTATTCATATTAAATTAATAAAAGGGTGAAAATCAAAGTTAAATTATGTGTTCCGTTAAATGGAAGAAACATCCTTTATAAAAATAGAGTATTTTATGTGTAATATTGGGTTTGTTTTTATCCAACAACTATAGAATCATCTTGAAAAATAAAAAAAAATATTTCATTGAATATATAATATTTTAATTTATTTAATACCATTCATTGATTTGTATTAATTTTATTTATTATTATACAATATAGGTGTGATCAAAAAAATAGATTTTTGTAAAATCATTAACTTTATAATAATTTGGTTTCAATATTAAATTATAATTTTTTATTATAAAATGATTTCAAAAATATATTTTAATAATTCAATAAATCATATTAATAACTACAAATTTAATAGTTATGATTTATATATTATTATAATATATAATAATATTTTTAGTAATACATTATTTTTGTAAAAATCATTCATGCTTGTTTTTCAAGATGTTGAATAAATTAATTCTTATGTGTAACGACTAACAATGTTATCATTCAATTTAGGAAGATATATAGAATTTATTTACCAAAAAATCTCAGACAGAGACAAAGTCCTTGACCGTTTATTAAAATAAAGGAAATGTTCAGTGGGTAATCATTGAAAACAAGAGCATACAATTACAAGTTAGAAACCATACCCATCATCATACTCGTAACCAGCTCTATGATCAAATGCCTCATCTGCGGTTTTCGACTCCCATTACAAACTTTCATAATATATATATCTCTTAGATGTTTATATTCCTCTATAAGATTTATGTATCATTCTATAAACACTATTATACAAAAGGTTCATAATATATAATTTAAGGTTTTTACATTCTATTTTGTTTTATTAAATTCTGTCCCCACAATTTAAACATGATCTCGGTGATCAAGAGATTAAATTACTATTGAAAACCCACAATCATATATAGGGTCAATAATAAATATTCATAATAAGTTGGAAAGGGGAATATAATGGTCATGAAACTAAATTGTCTATTAATAGAACATTGAAGTCAAATGGAAACATGAATATAGAAGAAAAATAAAACCATCATTTCCTAGAAGAAGTGATAGAGAAAATGTTCAGCTAAATGTTGATGACCAAAATTTATTAAAAAAATATTATGTAAAACTTCATGGATATCATTAAAAATTATGATAACATTAATTTATTTACACGTGAAAATTTTTAATATAGTTTAAATATTATTTAACTAAATATTAGTAAATATACATTTTTATTTCATACATACAATCTTATAATTTGATTGTTCCTTGGACAATTTATAATTACACTGTTAGAACATGATTCTTATTATAGTAAAGTAAATCATTAATCCATTTCATATAACGTATTTTTTTCCAAATGATCATAGTGAAACCCTTTTTAAATTAGTTCTTGAAATTTAAAAAATGAACTCATCATTATCATCCATTCATCATTATGTAGCTGTGTAATAATAAGACACCGACCATGTTAACATATTTTTCATGTATAAATATTTTAATTACATGAATTACCATATAAATATATTGGGAACCTGTATTATTCCTTTTTATTTAAGTAATTACATTTTATTGGACGTATCCAAAATATCCTAAAATGTGGTTAACTTCCTAAATTGTAGCATAGACCACTTTTTCAACAAATCATTAATCAATTCCGTGGAAGTTATCACATATCAAAATCATTCAGTTGTTAACCCAAAAAACATTTACTCTACATTATTAATATATTAAGGATAATATCTCCATAATAAATGTATTTTCCAAAAAGTTATATTTTATACTAAATCACTTTTCATGGTACCATTCAAAATATGACAAAAAACTTTTATAGAGAAGGTCCTCTAGTAAAATCCTTATAAATATCAAAAATCATATGATGTAACTAAGATAATGAAATACATTTTGAACATATTTTATATATCTAAATAAATATGTCTATTAATCATTATACTTTGGTTGAGTCAATAAAATATGATTGATGATGATCCCTTAGCTTATCAGAAGGTATATTCCCTTAACTATATGGGAATTAATTTTTATATTTCCCCATATCCTTATAGTTGATGCACAAAATTGATGTCTTTACATTCTTCCATTTTTATTCTTTGGCCTGGATATTCTTTTCACTTCACTTCTAAGATATTCTCAATCCTTTTAAAAATTTACTAGGGAGATTCATTAAAAAAATCACTTGTGGGAAAATCCATCATTACATTCATCCAATTACAATTTATTTGGACTCCCTCTCTCTTTTTGAATTAATTCACCTTTAATACATTGGTATTGGATAATTCATTCTCAATATTCATTGCTCAGAAAACAATATTACAAAATAAAGTAATGGTTTGAGGCACCATCACCTTTCAGATACTTGTCTTAAGTCCCTAGAATAAATTTTATATCATACATTCCCTATTTCATATGAAATCTGTGGAATTCCGTAATATAATGGCAATGGTAGATTCATACTCTTTAATAATTTTCATCCCTGTTTTTATTTAAACTATGAATATTTCTCTTCCCCATAGGTTGTTACTCATGAGGGAAGTAATTATTAAATAATTCATCCATAAAATTTCTCCATTCCATGACATATATTTCTTATTCCTCCACAGTATTCTTAAGAAATCACTTCTATTGATCTACATCACTATTTATATAACATACTATAGTTTTAACCATTTCCTTTCCACTATATTCAACTGCCATGAATATATTATATTGAGATTAAATCCATTTTGTATGATTCCATTGCATTTGTTGTCCCACTAAATGATAGGGTCATTATTGCATAATACATTCCAAAATCAAATAATCTAATTTTAGAAAAAAAATTCCCATGTTATAATGGTTATGTGTTATAAACTGATTAACTTACCCTATTATTTCCATAAAATTCATAGTTCCAGTACTATATGTGATGGAATCATCTATATTGAAATATCTATATTTTCCCCATGTGATGATACCATTATTCATTTAACTAACAATTTCTAAAAATTTGAATATTCTTGAATATATAATAACATTATGTTACATAATTTATATTCCCTAACCTTTTGAAATACTCATCCAAAATTGAAAATGTTCCCATAACTAATATCAAAATAATAAACACAGATTATTTAGGGGTATTATTATAATTAAATCAATCTTAATGATTTAAAAAAATGTGAATTATTTTATATTTTTCTCTTAGGATTTTCATAGATGGTTCTTAATAAGGGATATTTTCATGTACTTTTTTATACAGAGTTAGGCATAAACACCTTTTTAGAGTGTTTACTATTAGGTACATCTATAAGAGAACAATGTGGACTTGTATTATCCAGATACAAATGTATTACTAGGAAGACCAATATAATATAAACCATAAAAAATTATAATAAGATCTTATAAACTTATTGTCAATGTATATATAACTTTTATGTTCATTAATCTATGCATTCAAGATACAGTTTCAAATATTGCTTCTAAAATTCAAATAATACCAACCGTAATTCCCCGATCCTAGACGCATTGAGACAGTATATTATATTAATATATTTACATGATTACAAAGAATCATATCATGAAGGAATGAATAATTTATCAGTCAAAAAAATCCATGTTATAAAAGTGATACTCATATAACATTGGGAAATTTAAAATAAATCTGGATACAAAATAAATTAAAATAAACTACATCCTAGAAAACTCATTCAATGATTTCTTCTTCATATCTTGTGGAAGGGAAAAGAAATAAGTGAGAGGTGAAATTATTAGTAAGGGTACATAATGTGGATTAAAATATGAATTGATGAGAGTGTTCAACATGGTACATTAAATAATTGATAACACATGTAATTCAAAAACAAATATAAGGAAATATAAATATTTCTTGGTAATAAACTTAAAAAAAATTTCATTTAATAAATTAACTGAAAAATTGATTCAAAAGATATATAAACAAAAAAACTAATGGATAAATAATAATTGAAAATATACAATTGATATTATTAATTACTAGATTCCATTATTCCTAGGTAAAGGAAACCACTACAGTTGAAGACTCAGAAAGACAGTTTTGCATATGGGGTAAAGACCAATCTAATTTAGAAAAGAATTTCATCTCATGTGATAACTGATCCATTTAGGGGTTTTATTTAACCGGTTCCCATTGATGTCATACATGTTTAAAAAATCCTAATATTTCACATAATTAATTTAACAATGATATGTACCAAATATCTGTATTGAATAAAAAATATTGATTTATAAATAATTCCTTAGTTAATTTGATAACATTAAAAGTGAACACCATATGTAAAATGGAATAAGATTGAGAAAATAATAATATATATTTCATTATAATAAATATATTAAAGATAAATGTAATGAAAAATAATGATGATCAGAATGAAGTAATTGCTTCACGATAAAAATTACAATCCTAAAAAATGTGAGATTCTAAATGTAATCATTTAACATGTTCTTAAGGAAATTAATCTATAAACATTATATAGTGTCACATAACACATTAAATCTTTTCAAATCATTATCCACTTGAAGTAATACCATTAAATGAAACATTATATATCATGAGAATAATTAGAATCATGATTTAACATTTCATTGTGTAGTATATACAACACATCGTTAGTTTTTACTGTTCTGTAAAAAATGAATCATCTCAAAAAAATAGAAAATTTCACCCTGAACAAATTATGATGTAATTATTTTTAAAAAATAATGTCTATTTTGTCATATAACATTCATATAAGGGATAAAATTCTTATTCAATCTAGGTGCACCATTAAAAGAAGAAATAAACATTTATAATAACATTGTGTATTATGTTTATTATTGGGTTTATTTTAATCCCATACCTATAAAATAAAATAAAGGGAATTTAAAATATTTGATATAAAATATAATATATAAATTTAATTAAAATAATTCATTAATAGTAAATAATATTATATTTAGCATAAATTACATTTTAGAGAATAAAATTAGTTTTTTATAAAATCATTTCCTTTATATTATGGGCTATCTACATTAATTTATACATAAAATTGTACCTATGATTTCAATATATATACATTTATATATTATATAGTCTTGTTCATAACAACCAATTTAATTGCAATGTTATATCGAATTATATTTTAAGGTAATATTTTTTATAGTATATTTTTGTTTGCTGAAACATGGTTGGGTGTGTTATGGTAGCCATTGAATAAAGTCATTATTCTTTGTAACATAATACAACTTCAATGATCCATATATGGAATGATATAGAATAGATTTATTAAATATATCATAAAGTATTTAGAGGCTTTATTCCATTCTAATCTTGATATTGGTTCTCATGCTTGCTATTAAATACATTGTTCACACTTTAGTATATATGAGTGTTATATCCCATATCATTGCAATGTTTATATTCATTATGATCCATATTTTTACCTCACATAAGGAAATACTCCCTGATGAAATGTATACTCAATTATCTCATGGAACACACTCCCCTGCGATTCTATCCAACCTTCTCCTATATGTTTACTAAAAAATAACATAATACATATTGGTGATCCCATGAATTATTCCCATGTCATATATTTCTAGGTATGTTGTTCCACAACGTGAACAATATGTGTTATGAAACTGTTGAAAAGAAATCTTGGACTGTCAACTATAAAAGGAAACACAGTTTTATATCCACATTAACATAATTGTAATATATGTACAATTATATGGCACAAAACAGTTTGTGTTATGGTTTCCTTCATAGAGATACTTTGGATATCCTTTTCATCGTCATGAATCTAACTCCACAACACATTCATCTTTCTTTGTAGAATATAAACTCTATAGTTCACAGATGTGTGGTATTAAACTATGTCAGTACTAACTAATTATGTAAACATGATTAACAATTGAGATATATAGAAATATTCATATAAAAATATATATTTTATTAAATAAATAGAAATGTTGTAATATATATCACAAGGGTCTTTAGAATTATTAAAGAAAATTAATTCAATATGTAATGGAGTCTTAATGTTTTAAATAACAACATTTAAAATGGGTAAAATGATCCTGAACATCAATCCTCTCATGTAATTATTAACTAATGTTTTACTGGTAAACCCCCATTAAAACCCATTATTTTGAATGATTCACCGTATAAGATAGAAAATTATGAAAGATACATTTTTATAGGGAAAAATTGATAACCTAAAATCCTTATCCCAAGGTGATATAAAAAATTGGTGATCTATGTTCATGAATGTGTTCCATGTTTATATAATAAAATCTTGATATATGATATTTTTAATATCACTTATTTTTTTACATTTCCATATGTAAGGACCCTAAATTTCCCTGGAAATGTTTTTTATTAAATTCATGGAAATTTTACGAGCCCACAAAAACAGACGGTTCGTGATTCTGAGGCCTGGTGTGCACAAAATCTATTTCTGAAGTTTTTTTCGGGTATGTTCAGTAAACGTATGATAGGGATTTTATAACATTTCAACCGGTGTCCAAAATTAAAATCCAAGGGAACCGTTGATCTCATAGCTCTGTTATTCTCTCAAAAAGACTTTCACCTTGAAGGCATATGGTCAGGAATAAAAAATAGATTTTGGGTTTTATGTGGAATATTAAGATAAAATAAGTTCATGTCTTGTTTTATTTTATTTGTTATATCCACCATGAAGAGGTTAGAGGTGGGGAACGCCATACCTTAACCTCCAATTAGAGGTTATTATGGTGGGGCCCACCCTAAAACAACCTCCCATGTGAGGATTATTTTGTTGGGGACCACCAGAGTTGGAAACCTCTTGAACATCCAATTAAGTGTGGAGAGCCTATTTAGCTCCCCACATTATGGTGCCAATTCACTCAAATTAATTAATGGATAATTAATTAATTAATTTGAATCTTTTTGAATATTTTTTCTAACAATTAAATAATGGATAAACTTAATCCATTTTTTATGGCATTTTCATTTGGGGTGGAGCTTGGGAGAAAAATCATTCTCCAATGAAGAACAATTCTTCCGCCAATGATGAACAACCTTCAACCAGAGCAAGGGAGGAAGCGCCGTCCTTGAAAAAATCAATGACATCATCCTCGAATTATTATTCAACATTCCCGACGTCGACTAATAGGTGTCCTCCTTTCCGTGACATCTTCAATGAACAATGAATCCATGGTAGGGGTTCATGCTTGATAATTTTTGGGTGTTCTTCTTATTCTATCGTGGTTTAAAATTAGAAGCAGCTTGATATCACCCTAACATAGAGGGAGCATGCCGACAATGTGTGGGTCTGGCCGCCCTCGCGGGCTAGGCCCTCTCTATGGACATGGTCTATCCTATGGACCCAGTATATCCCACGGACAGGGTCAGACCCCAGTATGGACCGGGGTGGGGCCGGGTCGGTCCGACTGGACCGGACCGGACCCGGGCCTGTTCGACCTAATTCCACTCTTTTTCTAGTAACATGAGATAGATGCATCTGATTGACAAAAAATCTATGTCAACAAAAACCTTGGAAGGAGACCGTTTTTTCGATACAACCCACTCAAGGTTTGGACAGAGTTGGGGTACGACCGGGTTGGATCAAACATAAATCCAACTGGGCCCTCAGAATAGAAATGCCAATAACTCTTAGACCAGGCGTCTGATTGATGCAATGTCTTTCGAATTGAATTTCTTAGGGAAAGATAGATATTTTGAATACATCAACACTGCACTTCCTAGTGGTTGATGTATCAACACATGGATTGAGGAGCAGACGCTCCCGGAATCATGCATGCTTTCTACGGAACCATGTGGCTGGCTGTGCACTAACGACTGTTCCTGGATCCTATGTGTGTTCGATAGCACTGATGAAAGTTCGTGGATCCCGTATGAATCCAAAAGCTCTGACTACTATTCCTAGATCCTGTGTTTTTCTGAAAGTTCTGAATTCTGTTCCGGGATACTATGTGGTTTCAACAAAATAGCTGGTCCTGGATCCTGTGTGGTTCCGACAGCTCCAAATACAGTTCCTGGATCCTGTGTGGGTCTGACAGTTCTATCTACTGGTTCTAGATCCTATGTGGGTACGTTAACATAGACGATTCAGTGTCTATATCTGATCATCTCTATCTCTAGATAAGTTTTATACCTATGTGAGATGAGTTAGTACTTGTGTTTCTTCTCATGATTGATATGGGTTATTAAATAACTTCGGTATATGTATGGGAATATACCAAAGTGGGGTTATTTATTGTTTTAATACCATGTGTATATCCTTGTTATATTTTGTGAGACCTTGAGGGTCTCGGGCCCCCACATAGTATCTTTATACTCACCCGCTGCATGGGCAATGCCTTCACCTCGTTGTGTTGGATGAAGACGATGGACATCGCTGATGGAGGTTGAGAGTACGAGGACTAGACTGTACCCGGAGGTGGACATCATGACGAGTTAGTACTAGGAGGAGACTAAGGGACACGGTGTGCTGAGGAGGCTATTTGTAACTACCTTTTAGGTTGGATCCGTGGTGGACAATTCAAGAGCTACTTTTCACTTTTTAGCTGTTTTTGTCCTTTTCAGTTGTTCTTGTACTTTCAGTTGTGCTTGTATTTCTATACATTTTACATTTCATCGCTCTCTTGTTATATAGTTTTGCTCTGTGTTTTGTATTCATCTGTGTACTCTGTTGTGTGGGTTTTTTAGTTATAAAACAAATTCCTTCCCGGTTTAGTGAATTATGACATTGGTTCTAGTCACCAACCCCTGGCCTATGAAAGTCAGGCTTGGGGTAGTCATGGAACGAGCCCTGGGGGACAGGTTGTGACCAATTGGTATAAGAGGAGTCGGTTCTACCATAGAACATAAGACTCTGATCATTTCTATGAACCAATAGTGTTAATGGTACATAGTGTGGTTTTCTGTTCAGGGAGTCCAATGTTGGTGCGGCGGACAATGTATCCATACACCCGGACCATGACTTATGATTTTTGACTCAGTGCACGAAATCACTTATTGCGTGTTTGTTTCAAGAGCTTTCTTAGTGATCACATTGAGTCAGCGCACCTGGTATAACTTATTGACCATGGTGCATCTGTACCTTTTCTAAATGGCCCTAGATAGACAGCCAGCTAGGGCTCCACGTTTTGTTCGAGATGGCAGCACACCGAGCGATGAGGCCTTAGTGCAGAGTCTGATCACAGAAGAGGCTCCATCAGTACCACTACTCATGGAGCAACTGATGAATCCTACCCCAGAAGCAGAGAGTGCATGCCACTTGAGCGCGCTGCATGAGTTCCAGCACCAGATATCACCCCGGTACAGGGGCAAGATGGCCCTGCATGCAGCTGAGGATTGGCTGGAGGCTATGATGAGAGTTTTCAGACTTTTAGGGAAACCATCAGACCTTATAGTGATCCTTGTCATGATTCTCCTTCAGGCAGCAATAGGAAGATGGTGGAGCCTGATTCTCCAGGTGCATGATGAGGAAACACTACTCTAGGAAGGCTTCGAGAGCCTGTTTTAGGTGGTGTTGGTCCCAGCCACCCTACATGCGATGAGGATACCGTAGATACTTCATCTAAAGAAGGGTAGCATGAAAGTGGCACAGTACTCCGCGAGGTTCATCGACCTCTCGCGCTATTCAACAGATATGGTACAGGACCCAATCTTCAGGGCTTGGACCATCGATTAGGGGCTCAAGAGAAAGATCATGGCTTCAATGATCTCCCTCTTCTTCCCGATGTAGGCAGGGGTGTTGGAGTGAGCCCTCTTATTGGAGAGTTTCCTTGCTGAGAAGTCACCAACCGCAAGACCCATCACCGGGTGTCATGTAGAGGATTCTTCTATAGCTGGTAGCAGACAGATTTCATAGAGGTCCAAGTGGACCAGTAGATCTTGTGGACGACCTTAGGACACGGGTTTGGTTGTGCGAGGCACATGAGACAAAGCCAGTCATTCGAGGGACATGCAGTGTTTCACATACAGCCGGTAGGGTCACATGGCTCGTGACTGTATGACCCGCTATACAGATGATCAACAGAGAGTTGAGTGACCTCCTAGGCAGAGGAAAGTGTTTGATCGAGGTGATCCACATGGTGCAAGAGGACATGGTAGAGGAGATGGTTATGCAGCTATTGGTGGGTGACGTGACAAGGTGTTACCACCACCACCATTAAGAGGTCCACCCTTGACCACAGGGAGCAGGTGGACAGGCGAGAGTTCAGCTCCAGGTAGTTGAGGCATACGATCATGACACTCCAGAGATGATTCGAGGATGTGTATGTGTCTTATCCACTATAGATGTAGTTTTTATAGACACAGGTCCCAATCACTCTTTCATTTCCACTTCCCTCGTTTGGAGCATGAAGATTCTGAAGGAGTTGTTGGCTCGATCCTTAAGTCTAGAGAATCCTATGGGAGTAGACACGATGATTATGAAGTTGTTCCAACAATGTGAGCATACTCTCATAGGTGAGAGCTTCGGCTACGATCTATTCATAGTGGAATCGAGGCCCTACGATGTCATCTTCGGTATAGACTGGTTGTCTACATTCCATGCTCAGATTGACTATATTAGGCACAAAGTGTGGTGTGTCTGCACGGATAGGACTAGGTTCACCTTCACTAGCGAGATGAGAGCCTTTACAGCACATGACAGACTTACTCGGAGGAGGGTGTAGCCGATCACTCATCAGTTGGACTGCCTTACCCTCAGAGAAGTTGATGTGCAGAGTCCAACTTATCCTGTAGTGGTGGACCTGAACACATATGTTTTTCTTGACGATGTTCTAGGACTACCTATTCGTAGAGAGATGGATTTCTACATTGACATGTACCAAGGGACGACATCGATATCTACACCAGCATATCGGATGGCTCATTCAGAGGTTCGGGAGCTGTGGGTACGACTAGAGGACTTGCTTGAGAAGCAATTAATTCAGCCCAGTGTTTCTCCCCGGACAGCCCCGATATTGTTTGCCAAGTAGGTGGATAGAAGCTTGAGTGTTTTTTTTCAACTACCAATGCCTGAAACAGGTGATCGTGAAGAACAGGTACCCACTCCGAAGGATTGTAGTCCTCTTTGATTGGTTAAAGGGAGCACGATGGTTCTCGAAGATAGACCTCAGGTCAGGCTATCACCAACTCAACGTTTGAGATGCAGATGTGCAGAAGAGGGCCTTCAGGTGTTGGTACGACCATTAAAAGTTCTTTTTTATGCCTTTAGGCATAACCAAAACTCCACAGTGTTCATGGGACTCATGAATATGATCTTCCAGCCATATCTCGATCGCTTTGTTTTAGTCTTCATTGACGACATTCAGATCTACTTGAGTTCGGAGGAGAGGCATGCCTACCATTTGTGGGTAGTAATGGACACACTCCGAGAGAACGAGCTTTATAATAAGAAATCAAAGTTCCTATTTTGGATCTGAGAGGTTCCCTTTTTGGGACATGTCATCTGAGAGGCTGGAGTTATGGTGGATCCAGTGAAGATTGCGGTAGTACTTTCTTGGGAGCCACCCAGGAGTGTGACAGAAGTATGAAGTTTCTTGGGTCTGGCTAGATATTTTGGGAGGTTCGTACCAGACTTCTCTAGAGTTTCTGCACCAGAGTCAGCCTTAACGAAGAAGGGAAAACCCATCGTGTTTTTAGAGAGATGTTAGAATAGATTTCCAGATCTGAGGCATAGGCTAACTAGTGCCCCCATAATGAGGCTTCCAGAAGAGGAAGTTGGGTATGTTGTCTATAGCGACGCATCAGGGACTAGACTCAAGTGTGCCCTGATGCATGAGAGAGCAATGATCGCTTGTAGTTCTTGTCAGCAGAAACAACATGAGCAGAACTATGCTACCCATGACTTAGATTTTGCAGTAGTGGTCTACACCTTGATGATGTGGCAACGCTATATGATGTACAAGCATTTCATGGTCTACTCTGACCACTAGAGTCCCAGGTATATCTTCACTCTGAAGGAACTGAACCTGAGATAACGTCAATGGTTTGAGTTCCTCCTGGACTATGACTTTGAGATAGTCTGTACTCCTAGGAAGGGGAACATTGTATCATATGCACTCAGTAGGAGATCTGGTATACAATTTCTAGGAGAGGCGACAGAGAATCTTGTTGCTTTACAGATACCCTTTGTGGATCATGATGGTGTTGGGTTTCTTCAGTCTCTTACAGTCACTCCTCTACTTCTTCAGCAAGTCAGGGAGTCAAAAAATTGAGACACTGACTAAGAGACATGATGTGCTTAGATATCCACAAGGTAAGAACCTGATGGATTTTATGAAGGTGGGGAGCACGTCATCCTCTTCTGAGGACGTACCATGGTGCCAATGTCACATCAAGAGGATGTGATGAGGGATTTCTACACATCCCCACTAGAAGTATATCCATGAGTGATGAAGATGTACCAAGACCTTCGATGAAAACACTAGTGGCCGGGTATGAAAAAGGAAGTAGTGGAGATTGTCCCTCTATGCCTCGTTTTTCAGAAAGTGAAGGTGGAGAATCTGGTACAAGTAAGCTTGGTTAAACCTTTAGTGGTCCTAGAGTTGAAGTGAGATGGGATATCCACGGTCTTTGGGATGAGTCTACCACGTACATCCAAGAGACATGACTCTGTCTGGGTAATTTTCGACTGACTCACCAAGTCGGACCAATTCCTACGGATCGGAGAGCAGGGTTCATAAGAGAGTTTGGGATGCCTCTACGTGCTGGATATTGTGTGCCTACATGGAGTACCATCTTCTATTATCTCCGAATATGACACATGATTTACTTCCCAGCTATGGAAGGGATTTCATTAGGCTTCTGGGACACAACTTCATCAGAGCACCACCTTCCATACTCAGGTAGATGGTAAGACAGAGCAGACCAGTCAGACCCTTGAGGACCTACTATGTTCTTGTGTCCTCCACTTCGGTCGCAGCTGGGAGGATAACTTACCTTTGGTGGTGTCACAACCCATCCCACGAGGCCCATTCTGTGACAACCCAATCCTGTCTTCTATAGGCCAGGGGATGGTGACTAGAACCAAGGGTGAAAATCGCTAAAAACTGGGAAGGAATTTCCTTTATAAACTAGAAACACACACAACAAAGTAAGTTGGAAGAGAAACACAAAGTTAAACTATATTCAATGGAGTGATAAAAAGTAAATGATTAAACCATAAAACCCCAACAGTAAATTACAAGGAGTCTGAAAACAAGTACAGCTGATGAATGGTAAACAACTGAATGGTGAAAAGTAGCTTCTGGAACGTCCACCATGAATCCTACCAGAAGGGTAGGTACAAATAGTTTCCTCCACACTCCACCGCTATCAGTCTCCTCCATGTACCAACTCATCATAAGGTCCAACACTGAGTACCATCCAATCTTGGTGCTCTCAGCCTCCCTCAGCATTGTTCGCCATCTGCATCTAACACAATGAGGTGTGGGCAGAGCCCGTGCAGGGGTGAGTATAACTATACTCAGAAGGGACCTCGAGACCACCAGGGTCTCTCAAAATTTACAAAGGACAAACCCCAAAGTATGAATTTTACAAATAACCATTATTTAGGTATATTCCCATACATATTCCTATGTTATTAAGTAACCCATATAAATCATGAGAAAAACACAGAAGTCATTTACTAAGCTCGCACATGTATAGAACAAATATAGAGAGAGATGATGAGATATAGCCACTAAATCATCAACGCTGTCAGACCCATACAGGATCCTGGACTAGTAGTTAGAACTACTGGACACACTATAACGACCCATACTTTACATAAATTGGTATTACTATAGAATTGAAGCACACTTATTACAACATATAACCAAACCAAGAAAGGACCGTATAGGCATAGTGTCTTTAGAAACTGGGAAACATAAACAACTGGTTCATAAAGAATCTACTTTGCCTCCCATTTATTTCATCATATCTAGAGTCCCTTTTTGGCATATTCTACTTAATAACCTTCTTCCTGACCTGGGGAAAGAAAACATACAAAAGGGTGAGCTCAAATGCTCAGTAAGGGTAAAAAAAGAAATATCAATCACATCATATATATAAGCACATAACTTTTGGAAATCTTAAGCTGCAAAAGAGATCATAATTTCATATCATGGGATAAATCATGGAAGTGAAATGTAATCACAATAATCATAACATAAAACATGAAACTTTGTGGCATACACACATAATCATAGAGAATCATTTCTTATTAGTCAATACTCATTTCCAAGACAATCATAGTGGTAAAAGTCCATTTCTGAACCGAGTTCACTCCTCATTTCAGTCCTGTTTCACTGAACAGGTATAATCTACCGTTCCAGCCATGTCTATCTCATGAGATATAAAATCTTTACCCAATGAATTGGAGGGAGATATAGGTCCTACCCATCTCATAATGATACCATTCTTATGTGTGCCACAAAATCATAAATCATACATCATTGCATAACCCATGTAATAAAAATGGGAATCTTAAACATTGTGACATCATAAAACAATTCATATAAGATAAAGGAATACATAAAAATATAATTCCATCACAATATAATCAAATCAATAGGGATAAAAATAGAACCCTTTATTCTCTTAGATGGAAAATAATTTTGATAATACACTTGAACTCCATTCTTGAGGAAAATATCCTTTCTTCTTTAAAAACACTTCTCCTTTCATAACATGTCGTATAATTATAAACGAAAAGAAGTTGATTAAAAATAAACATGAAAACATGTAAAGGATTATTCTCGGAAATAATGTTTTAAAAATCCATTCATGTCGTATAAGTTAAGAAAAACATTCTTCGTTCTTTTGTCGGAAAAGTCAAAAAGTACCTCGTACGAAAAACGACAAAATATTCCTCTCATATCTTTTACTAAAAACTCACCAAATGGTAACATTGGATTTAAAAAATTGTATGTGGATTGAAATAATATTACATATTTAGGAAACATGGATGTGGATGATAAAATACACTCAGTAAATACATGTATAAACAATCTTGGATAAAAATGAGATTGTGATATTTCTCTTACCTTAGGTCCAATTTGCTTTGTAAGTGTCTGAACCTCCTGTATAATGATTTAAATAATGTTATTGACTTATTCCAGAATCATACATATTTTTATTATATCATATATGGTCATATTCTTAACTTCCTAATAGTAATATTTCATTGCTACTTGTTATTCGAGTGTTTATAACTTTTTGTTCTTATGCGTGTCATGTCGAATAAATTCTTATTCATCACTTTAGGTTATTGATACCTCACTTACAGAATGGTATTAGTGTAATATATATCATATTCATTCATTCAATTCATTTATATAATCATTATGAAATGAAGATCATGTAGAACGAGTCGCATCACCTCGTGGAGACGGTATTCCGTACGTACGCACGAGTGATGATATCGTTCCAATGATCGTGGAATTGTATTGGAGTGTATGTATACTATTTCAGAATTAGTATCACTTTATAATAGTCATATATAGTCATTACATACACCATTATACCCATCCAAGTAAGGTGGTGGTGGAAAATAGATTACACCACATCGTGGATACGGTATTCCGTACGTATGCACGCGCGGTGATTTCTTTTTCCGTAGGATGGATAGATGGTAAAATAGGGTTGTTTAATAATTATAATATCATATAAGTATATGAGTGATACTGATTTTATTACTTCATAATGAAACAACTAAAGAAGAATTAGTGGAATAAGAAATAAAGATGAAATAATCGGTAACGGACATTACCTCTTCTTTGAAATGCTTCTTTGAGACCTTCTTTTAGGGAAATAAAATTGGTCTTTGAAGAAGACCAGGACCTCTAGGATGTCTCTCGGGAAGTGTAGAGGATAAAGTGGCAGGGGTTGGCCGAGCTTGAAGGATCAAATTGGTGTGAGGAAGAGAGGGAGGGGGTTCCCTTTTATAAGGGAGGAGAGGGGCACCATTGGAATAACTAAAAATATTATTTTATTATAAAGTCAAGTTCGGTTTTAAATAGATCCAAATTGATTTATTTCTAAGCTAAGGTGGGTATGGGTCGACATCCTCTAATAAAATAGAATTTAGACAAGTTTAGGTTCCTATTTTAAACTTATCATTTAGATTTAACATTAAGTTAAATAATTTTACTTTCACCGTGTCTTCTTGTGTTCTTATACTATAAGGTTAATAAACTTACTATAAGAATCCAAAAGAATCCCAGGTTGTTTATTATTAATATATATAACCTCATCTAAGTCATTTGTCCGAACCTTAGATTTTTAGGAATAAAATAACAATTACTAATATAATATTTGTTTTAAAAACTATTTTATGTCAATTTTGACACTATTTAGTAATTAATATTTGTGAAACTCATAAAAGAATTATAAGTTCGCAAAAAGTTAATTAAATAAATACTAACATGTCATATTAATCTAATTTTTTTTAATTCATAAAAAGAGTCAAATTACATTTATTATGATGTTTATAACATCAATTATGTTAATATTACATTAATAAGTTAATTAATGCATCATCTTTGTGTCATAAATAAATTAAATTATTTAAAGTCTAAAAATTACAAATTAAATACCATTATGTAGGAAATCGTTTTAGATTTCTAATGAATATTTATTGTCTAATTTACCTTATGTATAACCCCATATTAAAAATGATTTATTTATTAAACATTGATTTTAAGTATTTTAACTCTTCTTTAAATAAATTAATAATAAATGTCCTAATCTAATCCAAGTGGGCCTAAATGGTCATATTTTATTTCTACGTTTGTTTTTGGTCGAATTACACTTGTCCAATAGAATTAGGACATGTGTTAGGGTAATAATAATATAATTTTTACCCTTAATTACCCTATTTACTTTTAACCGTGGTAAAAAAAAAGTAAAAAGTTATTATTCACCAAAAAATTATTTTCATCTCATTGAACCACATTTTACTTACTGACATCAACCGTGTCTCTCGGATTTTCGAAATTCCACTCACAGAAGTGGTAAAATTATGTTTTATGAAAAATTCAGTTATTTTAACTACCACTTAGTGGTTTCACTATTCATAAAAAATTGAATGTTTTCAGAAAAATACCAAAATTTCACCCTAGGCTAATTTTGATATTTCGAATCCAAAAATGAAGTCCATTTTGAAAAATAAAATTTATAAAATTTAAAAAATTGGTTATTACTATTTATAAAGAATAGTTTTAATAATATTTTAATTGCATATCATTGTTTAGTGAAACTCGGTATTGTGTACGACGCAAGATATCGAGGAAGGTCGCGATTTCGTGTAAAGCAATCCAAGAAAGTGTTGTGTATAAAAATATTCCTTTGATGATTTATATAACATAAAATTCTCGGGTGTTACATTCTACCCCCCTTAAAATGAATTTCGCCGTCGAAATTCTTCACTTTGTAACAAACAGATGAGGATACCTCTCCCTCATCATATCCTCAAGCTCCCATATAGCTTCTTCAAATTGGTGGTTCCTCAATAAAACATTCACCAATCGAGTGGTCTTGTTTTGTAGGAATTTTTCGCTACGATCCAGAATCTCTATCGGTTGTTCTTCATAAGAAAGATCTTGCTCCAGCGGTACAACTTCTTAGCTGAGTACATGTGAAGGATCAGGTATGTACTTTGTCCGGAGAGATACATGGAACACATCGTGAACTTGAGAGAGATTTGGTGGAAGCGCCAATCAGTAATCTACCTTCCCAGCACGATCCAGTATTTCGAAAGGACCGATATATCTAGGGCTCAACTTCCCCTTCTTTCCAAATCTCATAACCCTCTTCTAGGGAGATATTCATAAGAACACTTTATCACCCACTTCAAACTCTAGATCTTTTCTTCGGTTGTCGGCATAACTTTTCTGTCGACTCTGAGCTGCTCTTATGTGTTGTTGAATAGATCTGACCTTTTCTGCCATTTCATCAACGAGATCAGGTCCTAATAGCTTTCTTTCCCCAACTTCATCCCAGCAAGTTGGAGTCCTGCATTTCTTTCCATAGAGAGCTTCATAAAGAGCCATCTGAATACTGGAGTGAAAGCTATTATTATAAGAAAATTCCACCAAAGGTAGGTGTTGATCCCAACCACCTTTGAATCCATAGAGCAAGCTCTGAACATATCTTCTAGGGTTTGAATTGTTCTCTCAGACTGACCGTCTATCTGAGGATGATAAGTAGTGCTGAAACTCAACTCTGTATCCAGAGAATGTTGAAGTCTTCGCCAGAACTTCGAGGTAAATTTTGGATCCCGATCAGATATAATAGAAAGTGGTACTCCATGAAATCTTACCAATTCCTTTACATATATCCTGGCAAGATGATCCAAAGAGAAATCCTCTCTAATGGTAATGAAGTGTGTAGACTTTGTAAGACAATCAACTATGACCCAGATAGCATTGTTGCCTTTGGATGTTTTAGGATGTCCTGTGACAAAGTCCATAGTGATGTTTTCCCATTTCCATTCGGGTATGGGTAATAGTTGTAACATCCCCTTAGACTTCTGTCTCTCAGATTTAACTTGTTGACAAACCAACCATCGAGAGACATATTCAGAAACATCTCTTTTCATTCCATCCCACCAGAATTACTCTTTCAGGTCCCTATACATCTTCGTGCTTCCAGGATGAATAGAAAATGAAGAACTATGAGCCTCATCCAGCAGCTCCTTCATTAATTCGGGGATGGGAGGAACACAAACCTGATTCCTGAACATTATTATCCCATCACAATCAAGGTTGAATTCAGGAACATTTCTCACCTTCTTTTGTAACTTGACATCTTCTTTCTGTGCCTCCTTAATCTTCACATGTATAGATTGGTGAACATTCATTTGAGAAAGATACGATTTTCCCCTTTCATTATAATTCCAAGATCCATCCTTCGTAAATCCATAAATATTGGATCTTTTGTGATCCTCATCATGGATAAACTAGCATGGTCTTGTCGACTTAATGAATCTTCCACCTTGTTTGCTTTCCCAGGGTGGTAATGAATTGAGAAGTCGTAATCCTTAATCAGCTCCAACCATCTTCTTTGGCGAATATTCAGCTCCTTTTGTGTGAAAATATATACTTTAAACTTTTATGATCAGTATAAAGGTCACACCATTCTCCATAAAGGTAATTACTCCAAATCATTAATGCAAAGATTACCGCGGCTAACTCCAAATCATGAGTTTGGTAATTTTGCTCATGTATTTTCAACGGTCATGAAGCATAAGCTATAACCATATCATTTTGCATAAGAACACACCCCAATCCCTTCTTGGATGCATCACTATATATCACAAACCTTTCTCCACTACAAGGCAGTGTGAGCACAGGTGCACTGGATAACCTTCTTTTCAACTCCTTGAAATTGTCTTCACATTCCTTAGTCCAAACAAACTTAACTACTTTTCGAGTCAACTTGGTGAGTGGATTAGATAATCGTGAAAAATATTTCACAAAACGTCGATAATATCCAGCCAAACCAAGAAAACTTCAGATCTCAGTCACTGTTGTTGATCTCAACCATCTTTAGATAACCTCTGTTTTTGCTGGATCCATAGATATGCCCTCTTTTGAGATTATGTGACCCAAAAATGCAACTTTTTGAAGCCAAAATTCACACTTGGTAAATATGGCATAAAGCTTCTCCTTTCTCAGGGTTTTCAATATAATTCTCAAGTGATCTTCATATCTTACTTTCTTTTTGAATATATAAGAATATCGTCTATAAAGACTACCACAAACTAATCAAGATATTCTCTAATGACTCTATACATCAGATCCATGAAGATAGCAGGGGCATTAGAAAGACCAAATGGCATCACTATAAATTCATAGTGTCCATACCTTGTACAGAAAGCCATCTTTGGTATATCCTCCCTTTTTACCCTTAATTGATGATACCCTGAATGAAGATCAATCTTGGAAAAGTATTGAGCTACGCGTAGTTGGTCAAATAGTTCATCAATGCACGGGAGATGATATTTGTTCTTGATAGTGATCTTGTTAAGTTCTCAATAATCAATGCAGAGTCTCGTTGATCCATCTTTCTTCTTAACAAACAGAACAGGTGCTCCCCAAGGTGACGCACTAGGGAGTATGAACCCCTTATCAATATTCTCTTGGAGTTGCTTCTTCAATTCATGCAACTCAATCTGGGCCATTCTATAAGGTGTCTTTGAAATAGTCAAAGTGCCCGGTACAAGATCTATTGAAAAATAAACTTCACGATTTGGTGGAAGACCCAATAATTACTCCGGAAAGACATCATCAAAATCCCTTAAAATGGGAATATTATTAATCGTGAGTTTCTAACCAACCATTTGAGATAAATAACCTTCATTTAGTGGAATGTATACCCATAAAATGGAAGATATTTCCACTTGAAGGTTATGTTCATCCTTGCATCGATAGACGATCATAGATTGATCTGGAATATGAAATGTGACTTCCCTTCTTTGGAAATTGATATGAGCTCCATATAAAGAAATCCAATCCACGCCAAGAATCACATCAAACTCCACTATAGGAAGGATCATAAGATTTGCAAGAAGCACTTTCCCACAAACATCGATCGGAGAAGAATTATAAACTTTTGATGCGACTGTTGTGCCATTAGGTGTTGTCACAGCTAACTCAACATCTAATTTCTGAGGTAATACAGTGATACCCTTAGAAAATTCTTCAGAAATAAAGGAGTGGGTGGATCCAGAATCAAATAAAACATTTTCAACTTTAGATTGGATGGTAAGTGTACCTTTCACCACATAGTTATCGTACTCTACATCGCTGATAGAAATTGTATGTGACTTTCCTTTGTCTTTAGCCTTAAGAGTTTGTTGACGTCGACCATCATCATCAACCATTGGATTTGGGAATTGACTGGCATAATGCCCCATCTCCTTGCACTTGAAACATTTAAGTGTAGTAGGTTCATTCTGTGCATCCCTTCCTTTGTTTGCATCATTAGACATCTTCTTCACATCATTACGACATTCAAATGCCCGATGACCTTCCATTCCACATTTGAAACATTTACTTGTCCCTTTAAGACAACTTCCTCCATGTTTCATTCCACACTTTGAGCATAAGGGAAAGCTCATCTTCTTTTCAATGTGCTCTTTAGATTTTCCTTCGAATTCCATTTTCCTCTTCTTATCAAACCCATATGACTGATGGGTTACTCCAATCTCCATCTCAACATTGAGAGCACATCGAACTATTTCCTCGTAGCTATTGAAGTCTCTCATGTCTAATTCCCTTCGAAGACTTGGTTTTAAGCCACTAAAGAATCGATCGATCTTACTCTCAGGTTGGATAATAATACCAGAAGCATACCTTGCAAGTCTTGTAAAATTTGCTTCATAGGTACCAACAGATTCATCATCCTTTTGCTTCAGTTCAAGAAACTATTTCTCCATATTTTTTCAGAGAATACAAGGGAAGTACTTATTGAAAAATAAGTTCTTGAACTTGTCCCATTCCATGGAATCAATTTCATCCCTTTGCCTCGTATTCTTAATAAGATTCCACCATTGATCAGCATCACCTTCCAAACGATACACTGCTAAGATGACTTTATCATGTTCATAACATTGAAGAACTGAAAATATCTTTTCAGTAGTACTAATCACTTGTTCAGAAACTAATGGATCAGTAGACCCGCTGAATGAAGGTGGACACTGCCTCATGAAGGATTAAACAGAATGTTTCTCCTTCCTTTGATCATTTGGAAGTCCTGCATGATTCATAGCTTGAGAAAGTTGTGTGAGCATGGCTACAAGATTTTTCATTCCAGCTCCCATAACGTTTTGTTGCTCAGGGGGACAATCATTGCATTGAACGTCGCATTCCGCATTAACATGGTTCTTTCGGGTTCCATCCATTGACTAAAACCAAGAAGAATAGTGTGAGCAACACTAATTATAATAGGAAAACCACATAATCAAGAATAATATTTCACACTTAAGGTCTTATCCTAGGTTATTCATGGTTATTTCTAAAACACTATGATTGTGTTCTATGCTTAGACTTATCCTTAGGGTTCTTACTAAAGCTTTCACATCCTAGATTCTAAAGGTTGACTATACCTTTCCTCTGATACCAACTATAATAAGCCATACATTACATACATTGTTATTACTTCAAAATTGAAGCACACTTATTACAACATATAACCAAACCAATAAAGGACCATATCGGTATAGTGTCTTTAGAAACTGGGAAACATAAACAACTTGTTCATAAAGCATCTACTTTGCCTCCCATTTATTTCATCATATCTAGAGTCCCTTTTGGCATATTCTACTTAAAAACCTTCTTCCTGACCTGGGGAAAGAAAACATACAAAAGGGTGAGCTCAAATGCTCAGTAAGGGTAAACAAAAGAAATATCAATCACATCATATACATAATCACATAACTTTTGGAAATCTTAACCTGCAAAAGAGATCATTATTTCATAACATTAGATAAATCATGGAAGTGAAATGTAATAACAATAATCTTAACTTAAAACATTAAACTTTGTGGCATACGCACATAATCATAGAGAATCATTTCTTATTAGTCAAGACTCATTGCCAAGACTATCTTAGTGGACAAAGGTCATTTCTGAACCAAGTTCACTCTTCATTTCAGTCCTGTTTCACTGAACCGGTAAAACCTACCATTTCAGCCACGTCTATCTCATGAGATATAAAATCTTTACCCAATGCATTGGAGGGAGATATAGGTCCCACCCATCTCATAATGATACCATTCTTATGTGTTCCACAAAATCAAAAATCATACATCACTGCATAACCCATGTAATAAAAATGGGAATCTTAAACATTGTGACATCCTAAAACAATTCATATAAGATAAAGGAATTCATACAAATATAATTCCATCACAACATAATCAAATCAATATGGATAAAAACAGAACCCTTTATTATCTTAGATGGAAAATAGTTTTGATAAAACACTTGAACTCCATTCTTGAGGAAAATATCCTTTCTGCTTTAAAAACAACTTTTCTTTCTTAACATGTCGTACAATTATAAACTAAAAGAAGTTGATTAAAAATAAACATGAAAACTTGTAAAGGATGACTCTTGGAAATATTGTTTTAAAAATCCATTCATGCCGTATAAGTTAAGAAAAACATTCTTCGTACTTTTTTTGGAAAAGTAAAAAAGTACCTCGTACGAAAAACGACAAAATATTCCTCTCATATCTTTTACTAAAAACTCACCAAAGGGTAAAATTAGATTTAAACAAGTGTAGGTGGATGGAAATAATATTACATATTTAGGAAACATGGATGTGGATGATAAAATACACCCAGTAAATTCCAAAGTATAAACAATCTCAGATAAAAATGAGATTGTGATATTTCCCTTACCTTAGGTCCAATTTGCTTTGTATGTGTCCGAACCTCCTATATAATTATTTAAATAATGTTATTGACTTATTCCAGAATCATACATATTTTTATGATATCAAATATGGTCATATTATTAGCTTCCTAGTAGTAACATTTCATTTCTACTTGTTATTCGGGTGTTTATATCTTTTTGTTCTTATGCATGTCTGGTCGAATAAATTCTTATTCTTCACTTTAGGTTATAGATACCTCATTTCCAGAATGTTATTAGTGTAATATATATCATATTAATTCATTCAATTCATTTATATAATCATTATGAAATGATGATCATGTAGAACGAGTCGCATCACCTCGTGGAGACGCACTACTGGAAATAAAACATTTACCAACGGTTGAGAAGTGTTGGGAAAGGCTGGACAACCGTTGGTATAACATATACCAACGGTTCTTCCAGCCGTAGAGAAGTATGCAATTGGGAAAAACATTTCCCAACGGTTTACACTGAACCGTTGGCATAGGGTGGAGAAAGATTACCCTATGCCAATGGTTCTTCAAAACCGTTGGGAAACCTTTTTCCCAACGGTTTGTAAACTCCAAACTCTACTCATTCCCAACGGTTCTATACCGTTGGGAAAGTTTTTTTACCAACGGTTTTATGAACCGTTGGTAAAACTAATCCTAGAGTTTCTATGCCAACGGTTTTGAACCGTTGGCATAGCCTATGCTGGGAAAATCAGCCAGCAGCTCCCCAATTTGGCCAGCAGCTCCAGCTCTCCAATTTGACCACCACCAGGTCTAGTTTTGTGCGTTCCCTCTCATTTTTCAATCCAATTATTGTACCTGCAATAAACTAACACATACATATATAAAATTATTGTACCTGTAATAACCAACTAACACTTACATATAGAGAACAAATTCAAACACGTTTAACATATAATGGTAGAACTATACACATCCATAATTAAATTAGAATTGATAACGTAATTATAAACATACATAATTCATTTAGAATTCAATTTAAAATTTAGATGATAATTATATGTGGAATCTGTAAGTCAATTCATAATTTGATCTGTTTTTTGTATACCATATATTTTTACCTAAAGTAATGTCCATTTTAAACATAATGCATACACCTGGAGTGCTACCGTCTACAACACGCCTCAGATTGAGGCGGGGTTGACTCATACACGTCACATATGACCCCTGGATCGTTGTGCTAATGTATCGACACAATCCGAATGCATTTGATCGGTTTTTCGTATGTCAGTTGATGTTTTTCAATTAAAATGACGTACTTTTGAAACAAAAGGCAGACACTTTGAGTGGTTCCGGCCACACCGCGCCTCAGATTGAGGCGGTGTTGACTCATACATGTCACATATGACCTATGGATCGTTCTCTTAATGTTTCAATGGAAACCGAATGCGTTTGGTTGGTTTTCCGTATGTACTTAAATTGTTGTCCATTTTAAGCAAAAGAGAGCCACATAGAGTGATTCTGGCCACACCGTGCCTCATATTAAGGAGGGGTTGACTCGTACACGTCACATATGACCCATGGATCATTTTAATAATGTATCGACACAATCCGAATGCATTTGGTCGGTTTTCCGTATGTCAGTTGATGCTTTTCACTTAAAATGACGTCCTTTTGAAACAAAAGACAGACACTTTGAGTGGTGCTGGCCACACAGCGTCTCAGATTGAGGCGGAGTTGATTCTTACACGTCACATATGACCCATGGATCTTTCTCCTAATGTTTCAATGGAAACCGAATCCGTTTGGTCGATTTTCCGTATGTACTTAACATGGTGTCCGTTTTAAACAAAAGAGAGCCACTTAGACTGATCCCGGCCACACCGCGACTGGGATTCATCCCGGGTTGGCTCGTACACATCACATATGACCCATGGATCGTTGGGATAAATTATCAACAGATTTGGAATGCGTTTGGTTGGTTTTCCGTATGCCAGTTGTTCTTTTCACTTACAATCCTGTCCATTTTAAACAAAATTGACATAGTTAGAGCGGTTTCGGCCACACCGCTCCTCGGATTGAGGTGGGATTGACTCGTACATGTCACATACGACCGATGGATCCTTGTTCTAATGTATCAACACAGTCCGAATGCCTTTGGTCGGTTTTTCGTATGTCAGTTGATGCTTTTCACTTAAAATGACGTCTTTTTGAAACAAAAGGCAGACACTTTGAGTGGTGTCGGCCACACCGCGTCTCCGATTGAGGTGGGGATGATTCGTACACGTCACATATGACCCATGGATCGTTCTCCTAAAGTTTCAATGGAGACTGAATCCGTTTGGTCGTTTTTCCGTATGTACTTAAAATGTCCCTTTTAAACAAAAGAGAGCCACTTAGACTGATCCCGGTCACACCGCGACTCGGATTCATCCCGGGTTGGCTCGTATACGTCACATATGACCCCATGGATTGTAGGGATAAATTAACAATAGATTTGAAATGCGTTTGGTCGGTTTATCGTATGCCAGTTGATGATTTTCACTTAAAATGACGTCCTTTTGAAACAAAAGACGGACACTTTGAGTGGTGTCGGCCACACCGCGTCTCCGATTGAGGCGGGGTTGATTCGTACACGTCACATATGACCCATGGATCATTCTCCTAAAGTTTCAATGGAAACCGAATCCGTTTGGTCGGTTTTCCGTATGTACTTAAAATGGTGTCCGTTTTAAACAAAATACAGTCACTTAGCGGACGACATCGGATTGACCTGAAATCACAGGACAATAATCCCATTATTATTCGCGATGTGCATGCACAGACGGCACGTCAATCAGACGTGCGGTCTGCGCGGGATGACTCATTATGCCTTCTTTAAGCATTGCACGCGCTTGATAAACGCGTGTGGGGGGTCCAAACTGGCCGAACGAAGTCCGAATGGCCTGAAATCGGACGACATCAAAGGGTGAATGAATTGTGATGTGTTCGAGCAGACGGCACGTCAATCGGACGTGCCGTGTTCCTGCGGTGACCGGGAACGCCGTTCTAGTGTCATAAACGACCAAAACGGGCGTCTAACGGTCAAAATCATAGCGGACGACATCGTATTGACCTGAAATCACAGGACAACAATCCCATTATTATTCTCGACGTGTACACGTAGACGGCACATCAATCGGACATGTGGTCTGCACGGGAGGGCTCATTATGCGTTCTTTAAGCGTTGCGCGCGCTTGATAAACGCGCGTGGGGGGTCCAAACTGGCCGAACGAAGTCCGAATGGCCTGAAATCGGACGACATCAAAGGGTGAATGAATTGTGATGTGGTCGAGAAGACGGCACGTCAATCGGACGTGCCGTGTTCCCGCGGTGACCGGGAACGCCGTTCTGGTGTCATAAACGGCCAAAACGGGCGTCTAACGGTCAAACTCATAGCGGACGACATCGTATTGACCTGAAATCACAGGACAACAATCCCATTATTATTCGCGACGTTCACGCGTAGAGGGCACATTAATTGGACGTGCGGTCTGCACGGGAGGGCTCATTATGCGTTCTTTAAGCGTTGCGCGCGCTTGATAAACGCGCGTGGGGGGGTCCAAACTGGCCGAACGAAGTCCGAATGGCCTGAAATCGGACGAGATAAAAGGGTGAGTGAATAATGATGTGGTCGAGAAGACGGCACGTCAATCGAACATGCCGTGTGCCCGCGGTGACCGGGAACACTGTTCTGGTGTCATAAAGGGCCAAAACGGGCGTCTAACGGTCAAAATCATAGCGGACGACATCAGATTGACCTGAAATCACAAAACAACAATCCAATTATTATTCGCGACGTGCGCGCGCAGACGGCTGGTCAATCGGATGTGCGGTCTGCGCGGTAGGGCTCATTATGCGTTCTTTAAGCGTTGCGCGCGTTTGATAAACGCGCGTGGGGGGGTCCAAACTGGCCCGAACGATGTCCGAATGGCTTGAAATCGGACGACATAAAAGGGTGAGTTAATTCTGATATGGTCGAGCAGAGGGCACGTCAATCGGACGTTCCGTGTGCCCGCGGTGACCGGGAACGCCGTTCTGGTGTCATAAACGGCCAAAACGGGCATCTAACGGTCAAACTCATAGCGGACGACATTGGATTGACCTATACTCACAGGAAAACAATTCCATTATTATTCTTGACGTTCACGCGCAGACATCACATCAATCGGACGTGCGGTCTGCATGGGAGGGCTCATTATGCGTTCTTTAAGCGTTGAACGCGCTTGATAAACGCACGTGGGGGGTCCAAACTTTCCGAACGAAGTCCGAATATCCTGAAATCGGACGACATCAAAGGGTGAGTGAATTTTGATGTGGTCGAGTAGACGGAACATCAATCGGACGTGCCGTGTGCCCACGATGACCGGGAACGCCGTTCTGGTGTCATAAAGGGCCAAAACGGGCGTCTAACGGTCAAAATCATAGCGAACGACATCGGATTGACCTGAAATCATAGGAAAACAATCCATTTATTATTCGCGACGTGCACGCACAGACGGCACGTCAATCGGATGTGCGGTCTGCGCGGTAGGGCTCATTATGCGTTCTTTAAGCGTTGTGCGCGCTTGATAAACGCGCGTGGGGGTGGGGGGGTCCAAACTGGCCGAATGAAGACCGAATGGCCTGAAATCGGACGACATCAAAGGGTGAGTGAATTGTGATGTGTTCGAGCAGACGGCACGTCAATCGGACATGCCGTGTGCCCACGGTGACCGGGAACGCCGTTCTGGTGTCATAAAGGGCCAAAACGGGTGTCTAACGGTCAAAATCATAGCGGACGACATCGGATTGACCTGAAATCACAGGAAAAGAATACAATTATTATTCGCGACGTGCACGCATAGACGGCACATCAATCGGATGTGCGGTCTGCGCGGAAGGGCTCATTATGCGTTCTTTAAGCGTTGCACGCGCTTGATAAACGCGCGTGGGGGGTCCAAACTGGCCGAACGATGTCCGAATGGCTTGAAATCAGACGACATCGAAGGGTGAGTTAATTGTGATATGGTCGAGCAGAGGGCACGTCAATCGGACGTGCCGTGTGCCCGCGGTGACCGGGAACGCCGTTCTGGTGTCATAAACGGCCAAAACGGGCGTCTAACGGTCAAAATCATAGTAGACGACATCGGATTGACCTAAAATCACAGGACAACAATCACATTATTATTAGAGACGTGCACGTGCAGACAGCACATCAATCGGACATGCGGTCTGCATGGGAGGGCTTATTATGCGTTCTTTAAGCGTTGCGCGCGCTTGATAAATGCACGTGGGGGGTCCAAACTAGCCGAACGAAGTCCGAATATCCTGAAATCGGACGACATCAAAGGGTGAGTGAATTTTGATGTGGTCGAGCAGACGGCACGTCAATCGGACGTGTCGTGTGCCCGCGGTGACCGGAAACGCCGTTCTGGTGTCATAAAGGGCCAAAACGGGCGTCTAACGGTCAAAATCATAGCGGACGACATCGGATTGACCTAAAATCACATGAAAACAATACAATTATTATTCGTGACGTGCACGAGCAGACGGCACGTCAATCGGATATGCAGTCTGCGCGGTAGGGCTCATTATGCGTTTTTTAAGCGTTGCGCGCGCTTGATAAACACGCGTGGGGGTGGGGGGGGGGGGGGGGGGTCCAAACTGGCCGAACGATGTCCGAATGGCCTGAAATCGGACGACATATAAGGGTGAGTTAATTGTGATGTGTTAGAGTAGACGACACATCAATCGGACGTGCCGTGTGCCCGCGGTGACCGGGAACGCCGTTCTGGTGTCAAAAACGGCCAAAACGGGCGTCTAACGGTCAAACTCATAGCGGAAGACATCGGATTGACCTGAAATCACATGACAACAATCTCATTATTATTTTCGATGTGCACGCGCAGACGGAACGTCAATCGGACATGCGGTCTGCGCGGGAGGACTCATTATGCGTTCTTTAAGCGTTGCGCGCGCTTGATAAACGCGCGTGGGGGGTCCAATCTGGCCGAACGAAGACCGAGTGCCTGAAATCGGACGACATCAAAGGGTGAGTGAATTTTGATGTGTTCGAGCAGACGGCACTTCAATCGGACATGTCGTGTGCCCGCGGTGATCGGGAACGCCGTTCTGGTGTCATAAAGGGCCAAAACGGGCGTCTAACGATCAAAATCATAGCGGACGACATCGGATTGACCTGAAATCACAGGACAAGAATACAATTATTATTCGCGACGTGCACGTGCAGACGACACATCAATCAGATGTGCGGTCTGCACGGAAGGGCTCATTATGCGTTCTTTAAGCGTTGTGCGCGCTTGATAAACGCGCGTGGGGGGGTCCAAACTGGCCGAACGATGTCCGAATGGCCTGAAATCGGACGACATCAAAGGGTGAGTTAATTGTGATATGTTTGAGCAGAGGGCACGTCAATCAGACGTGCCGTGTGCCCGCGGTGACTGGGAACACCATTCTGGTGTTATAAACGGCCAAAACGGGCGTCTAACGGTCAAACTCATAGCGGACGACATCGGATTGACCTAAAATCACAGGACAACAATATCATTATTATTAGAGACGTGCACGCGTAGACAGCACATCAATTGGACATGCGGTCTGCATGGGAGGGCTCATTATGCGTTCTTTAAGCGTTGCGCGCACTTGATAAACGCACGTGGGGGGTCCAAACTAGCCGAACGAAGTCCGAATAGCCTAAAATAGGACGACATAAAAGGGTGAGTGAATTGTGATGTGGTCGAGCAGACGACACGTCAATCGGACGTGCCGTGTGCCCGCGGTGACCGGGAACGCCGTTCTGGGGTCAAAAACTGCCAAAACGGGCGTCTAACGGTCAAACTCATAGCGGACGACATCGGATTAACCTGAAATCACATGACAACAATCTCATTATTATTCGCGACGTGCACGCACAGACGGCACATCAATCGGATGTGCGGTCTGCGCGGTAGGGCTCATTATGCGTTCTTTAAGCGTTGGGGCGCGCTTGATAAACGCGCGTGGGTGTGGGGGGGGGGTCCAAACTGGCCGAACGAAGACCGAATGGCCTGAAATCGGACGACATCAAAGGGTGAGTGAATTGTGATGTGGTCGAGCAGACGGAACGTCAATCGGACATGCCGTGTGCCCGCGGTGACCGGGAACGCCGTTCTGGTGTCATAAAGGGCCAAAACGGGCGTCTAATGGTCAAAATCATAGCGGACGACATCAGATTGACCTGAAATCATAGGAAAAGAATACAATTATTATTCGCGATGTGCACGCGCAGACGGCACATCAATCGGATGTGCGGTCTGCGCGGAAGGGCTCATTATGCGTTCTTTAAGCGTTGCACGCGCTTGATAAACGCGCGTGGGGGTGGGGGTCCAAACTGGCCGAACGATGTCCGAATGGACTGAAATCGGATGACATCAAATGGTGAGTTAATTGTGATGTGTTAGAGTAGACGGCACGTCAATCGGACGTGCCGTGTGCCCGCGGTGACCGGGAACGCCGTTCTGGTGTCAAAAACGGCCAAAACGGGCGTCTAACGGTCAAACTCATAGCGGACGACATCGGATTGACCTGAAATCACAGGAAAACAATCCCATTATTATTTTCAATGTGCACGCGCAGACAGCACGTCAATCAGACGTGCGGTCTGTGCGGGAGGACTCATTATGCGTTCTTTTAGCGCTGCGCGCGCTTGATAAAAGCGCGTGGGGGGTCCAAACTGGCCGAACGAAGTCCGAATGGCCTGAAATCGGACTACATCAAAGGGTGAGTGAATTGTGATGTGGTCGAGCACACGGCACGTCAATCGGACATGCCGTGTGCCCGCGGTGACCGGGAACGCCGTTATGGTATCATAAAGGGCCAAAACAGGCGTCTAACGGTCAAACTCATAGCGGACGACATCGGATTGACCTGAAATCACAGGAAAACAATCCAATTATTATTCACGACGTGCACGCATAGACGGAACATCAATCGGACATGCGGTCTGCCCGGTAGGGCTCATTATGTGTTCTTTAAGCGTTCTGCGCGCTTGATAAATGCGTGTGGGGGGGGGGGTCCAAACTGGCCGAACAATGTTCGGGGGGTTGTTCGGGATCCAAGGAAGAGGGTAGGGGGGCTGTCTGGGGTCCAGGGAGGAGGGTGGGGGGCTGTCCGGGGGGTGTTCGGGGTGTTGTCCAGGGTCCAAGGAGGAGGGTTGGGGGGGCTGTCTGGGGTCCAAGGAGGAGGGTGGGGGGGCTGTTCGGGGGGCTGTCCGGGGGCTGTCCGGGGCTATTCGGGGGGTTGTCTGAGGTCCAAGGAAGAGGGTGGGGGTGGGGGGCTGTCCGGGGGGCTATCTGGGGGGCTGTCCGAGGTCCAGTGAGGAGGGTGGGGGGGGGGGGGGGCTATCCGGGGGGCTGTCTGGGGGGCTATTCGGCGGGGCTGTCCAGGGTCCAGGGAGGAGGGTGGGGGGGGGGTTCCAGGGTCTAGGAAGGAGGGGGGTTCCCAAACACACAACCACTAAAAGACAACATCCATAAAAACAAATAATATATAAAAATAACTCAACTCCAATACTATACTACGAGTCTAGATAAAACCAAATAGGAACACACCCTCATGTTATCATATTAATAACTCTTCTTGAATCATTGAGAGTCACATCCCAATGATCATAGGATCACTAGCCTAATTGATCACTAACCATGAAACACATGTATGTTGGTCATGTCACCACATGCATCATCACTCATGCCACCATATCAATATATCATAAGGAATTCTGCAGGATAAGACAATATTTGATCACACATCATTCACATTGAGTTATCATAATACAAATTATATTTACATGCTTATGATATAGAATGAATCCACATTAGTAAGACCCACCCCTCTCATAAGTTACCATCACATCACTACAACCCATCCTAGAATGCACCCTACCGCATACAAATTCACCCAATCTAGGGTCTAATACCCAACAGGATCTTACATACTACGATACACATCATGGATCACTATCAAAACCATAAAAACATTGACAGATCTCAAATAATTAGTGCATGCCATCATTACCTCATAGAATTGAAAAAAGGTAAGTAACAAGCAATATATTTCACTACTCCATACTCACCCCACAACATAAGGGTCTCACATTACTAGGGAATAATTCTATCCAATACTAAATGATCTTGATCCATTTTTCATATACATATATGATTCACCTCACCAATTACTAAATATTAATAACATACAAAATTATGATTCCATTTAACTAGAGTTAAACCATCAGGTTTTACAAGGAAATTCTATATAAGTATTTGTTTACACTTTAAATAAAGAACATGAATGTCATGTTAACACTCAACATTGATTTATTAATAAATTGTATTCGAATTTTATGGAAATACCAAAATAAATTAGTGAATCAATGTACCTATAGTGGTGCACATGACCACCATGAAACAATCATAAATTTTTACAAAAACCCTAATAATTGGGAATAACGAAATCAAGAATAGAAGTATATGATTTATAAGAGCTGGAACTATATCGTTGATAAAATATAGGAGTCTAACCTGGTAGGTGCTGATCTGATGGAAGATGTGGGGATTGGGAGGTCCTTCTGCAAGGAATCGCTCCAGGAGGACACGAACTGAATGCTTCTGGAATGTGGGGAGGCCGCTGGCTCGATTTGGTATTTGGGGCTTTTGTTTCCCAACGGTTATTAAAAACCGTTGGGAATGACCAACATTTCCCAACGGTTCCATAGAACCGTTGGGAAAACAAGATTTTTCACCACTTTTCCCAACGGTTCTTAGGAACCGTTGGGAAAAACCTATCTTTCCCAACGGTTGTATGAAACCGTTGGGAAAACTATGCATTGAGGGGTTTTTTCCAACGGTTTCTATAAACCGTTGGGAAAAACAAGATATGCCAACGGTTCATTGAACCGTTGGTACACAACTGTTGGGAAAGGTCCCTTTTCCAGTAGTGACGGTATTCCATACGTACACACGAGTGATGATATCGTTCATATGATTCTGGAATTGTATTGGAGTGTATGTATACTATTTCAGAATCAGTATCACTTTATAATAGTCATATATAGTCATTATTTAAACCATTATACCCATCCATGTAAGGTGGTGGTAGAAAATAGATTACACCACGGTGTGGAGACGGTATTCCGTACGTACGCACGCGCGGTGATTTCTTTTTCCGTAGGATGGATAGATGGTGAAATAGGGTTGTTTAATACTTATCATAACATATCATTATATGAGTGATACTTATTTTATTACTTCATAATGAAACAACTAAATAAGAAGAAGTGGAAGAAGAAATAAAGATGAAAGAATCGGTAACGGACATTACCACTTCTTTGAAGTGCTTCCTTGAGACCTTCTTTTAGGGCACTAAAATCGGTCTTTGAAGAAGACCAGGACCACTAAGATGTCTCTAGGCAAGTGTAGAGGAGAAAGTGGTAGTGGTTGTCCGAGCTTGAAGGCTCAAATTGGTGTGAGGAATAGAGGGAGGAGGTGCCCTTTTATAAGGGAGGAGAGGGGCACCTTTGGAATAACTAAAAATATTATTTTATTATGATGTCAGGTTCGGTTTTAAATAGATCGAAATTGATTTATTTCGAAGCTAAGGTGGGGATGGGTCGAAATCCTCTCATCCAATAGAATTTAGACAAGTTTAGGTTCCTATTGCATCCTTATCATTTAGATTTAACATTAAGTTAAATAATTTTACTTTTACCGTGTCTTCTTGTGTTCTTATACAATAAGGTTAATAAATTTAATATAAGAAGCCAAACGAACCCCAAGTTATTTATTATTAATATATATAACCTTATCTAAGTCATTTGTCCGATACTTTGATTTTTAGGAATAAAATAACAATTACTAATATCATATTTGTTTTAAAAACTATTTTAAGTCAATTTTGACACTATTTAGTAATTAATTTTTGTGAAAATCATAACAGAATTATTAGTAAGAAAAGAGTTAATTAAATCAATACTAACATGTCATATTAATCTATAAATTTTTTTTAATTCATAAAAAGAGTCAAATTACATTTATTTTGGTGTTTATAACATCAATTATGTCAATATTTCATTAATAAGTTAATTACTGCATCATCTTTGTGTCATAAATAAATTAAATGATTTAATGTCTAAAAATTACAAATAAAATACCGTTATGTAGGAAATATTTTTAGATTTCTAATGAATATTTATAGTCGAATTTATCTTAAGCATAACCCCATTTTAAAAATGATTTATTTATTAAACATTGATTTTAACTATTTTAACCCTTCTTTAAATAAATTAATAATAAGTGTCCTAATCTAATCCAAGTGGGCCAAAATTGTCATATTTTATTCCTAAGTTTGTTTTTGGTCGAATTACACTTGTCCAATAGAATTAGGACATGTGTTAGGGTAATAATAATATCATTTTTACCTTTAATTACACTATTTACTTTTAACCGTGGTAAAAAAAATAAAAAGTTACTATTCACCAAAAAAATTATTTTCATCTCATTGAACCACATATTCAATACTGACATCAACCGTGTCTCTTGGATTTTTGAAATTCCACTCACAGAAGTGGTAAAATTATGTTTTATGAAAAATTCAGTTTTTTTAACTACCACTTAGTGGTTTCACTATTCATCAAAAATTTAATGTTTTCAGAAAAATACCAAAATTTTACCCTAGGCTAATTTCGATATTCCGAATCCAAAAATGAAGTCCATTTTTAAAAATAAATTTTTTAAAATTTCAAAAAGTGGTTATTACTATTCATAACGGCCAGTTTTAATAATATTTTAATAGCATATCATTGTTTATTGAAACTCGGTATTGCGTACGACGCATGCTATCGAGGAAGGTCGCGATTTCGTGTAAAGAAAGCCAAGAAAGTGTTGTGTAGAAAATGATTCTTTGAGGATTTATATAACATAAAAGTCTCGGGTGTTACACACACACAGGATCCAGGAACATTAGTCGAAGATGTCAGACCCACACAGGATCGAGGACCAGCTATTCTGTCGAACCCACATAGGATCCAAGAACAGAAGTCAAAACTGTCGGACCCACATAGGATCTAGGAACAGTAGTCATAAATGTCAGATCCACACATGATCCAGGAATATTCCTCAGAGCACAGCCAACCAAAGGGTTTCCACAATGAATGCTTGATTCCGGGAGGGTCTACTCCTCAATCCAAATGTAGATACTTCCACTGAAACAATGCCCCATGATGAAGTGTCTCAATGTTCCGTCTCATCATAGGGGTCTCAATGAAAAAGATGACACTTCAATGGAATGCCCGGTATGTGAGTTATTAGCCTTTTAGTTCCAAGGGCCCGGTTGGATTTGTGTACGATCCAAGATGACCATATCTCAACTAAACCCTTAACTCTAGTGCGGTATACTCAAAGGGACGATTATGGTCCAAGATTATCACTTTTTCTAATAGTTCGTCAAAAGGATGTACGGTGCTAAAGATTTGGCCACAATAAAGTAGAGGGTCAGAAGTGGGCCCGGGTCCGGGCCGACCCTGTCTGGGTCGACTCGGACAGACCCAACGTGTTGGGTGGGTCATCCCATTTGGTTCAACCATATCTGATGGGTCCAGACCAGCGGACTGCGGGGGTGGTTCGACCCGAAGGGCACCACGTTGGCAGCTCAGTCAGAAGGTCGGGGCTGGTTCAGCCAACACCACGAGTGGTGAGACTCTTCAACATGGATAGGGAGGCCGGGCTGGTTTGTACAGCGACTCCATGTGGGATGTTGTGGGTCAGTTCTGGAGGACAAGGGTCGGTGGGCAGGAAGGGGGGCACAAGGAGGCCATGGGCATAGGCGGGGAGGCCGAAGGTAGGCGCGGGCAGTCCTCGTGAATGCACGGGCAGGCGGCCTGGGCGCCGAGCAGCGCGCCAGGAGGCTTTGGGAGGCAACATAGTCCCCGGGCAGCACGTTGGGATGCTAGCAGGGGGCCGGGTAGCGCGCCGGGAGGCCTCTCGCTGGCGCGTGCTGCGCACCGGAAGGCCACGGGCTGGCAGCCTGGGCCCCGGGCAGGCCGCGGGTATGGCCGGGGGATGTGTGGCTCCGCGGGGGTGGCACGATTCATGGAGTCCTCGGGAAGTGTGGCCTTGTCGTTTCCACCTCTGCTGCCTCATCGTTGTTACATATCCAAGCTGGAAAAACATCACAAGAGATAGGTGGAAGGATTCTAGCCTTGTTAGTTGGCTTACACCCTCCGTGTTTAAGGGTGATATCAAAAGGATCATCAAGAGAAGAAGATGGATAACAATTCACCCGCAACAATTCCTTTCCAATCATTGAAAGAGATAAAAAGGTAATATCAACAAGTAATAAACCCCTAACTTTTGATTATCAGTCGTCGGTGGTTTACAAAACTGCAGGATGTAGACGAAGAGAATCTTCCTTTATCAAGTCCGCTACACGATTCAAAATCCATGTTGCGCCAACTTGTGGAAGACACACCACACCGTTAGGATTAGATTAAGGAATTTAAAGAAGAAATCGTCACTGGAAATCATCGCATTCTGTGTTGGAAGCATTATTAAAATATATCTTCATGTTCATCCTTTCTCTTGTTCCACCAAAATTACAAATAAAATAATATTAGATTGGGTTGTCTAATATTATGTTCCCACAACAACTCAATTTGGAGAACTAAAATTAAGTGGCTTCACCAAATTAATGAATGAGAGTTGTCATGGAATATTTATGGTAGTTCAAAGGGTTTCTCCCCAGTTAATGGGGGCGGGGGGTTGAGGAGGTGTTATCCCCCTCCATCAATAAGGGTCAGGTGGTCCCCACTCATATTGATCAAAATAGAGGTTAAGCGATCTCGGGTGGTCCCCACATTGTAACCTCTCTCGGGAGGTTATGTTCGGGTGGTCCCCACCACTATATCCTCTCATGGGAGGTTCAGGTGTGGTGGCCCCACCTCCAACCTCCATGATAAGGTTTTAACTACCTCACACCAAATGGCGGATCAATAGAAAATAATATGTTGCACAATTTATTTTATTATTTTATTTTTGAGAAGTCAAAAACTAACTTCAATTCTTGACCAATTTCCAATGAGGTGGAAGTATTCTTAAGTGAATATCAGTGATGCGAGTTCAAAAGTGCCCTCAGATTTCAATTCCATGAAAAGGTTCAAAAGATATTAAAACCCACTTTTACATTTATTGAACGTACCCGAACAAAACATCAGAAATTGATTCCGGGCACACCGGGCCTCGGAATGAAGCACCTTAAATTTTTGAGGACTCGTAAACTACCCTTGTATTAGAAAAATATGACAGGATTTATAGGACATTACATTCTCCCCACCTCAGGGCATTACGTATCCATAAGCTATTACTTGAACTATGGAAACAAATGGGGGTACAGAGCTCGCATCTGATCCTTCCGCTCCCATGTGTTCTCCTGGAGGTTCCCTTGCTTCCGGTGAACACACACCAGAGGTATCGACCATCCATGTAGGATCCCCTATTTTCGATCCTTAATCTCCATTGGAACCTCCATAATAGTCTCCCCATCGTTGACGTCCATCTCCCTATGTTCGATGATATGAGAAGTGTCGTGCACCTATCTCCTCAGATGGGATACGTGCAAGACATCATGAATCTTATGGAACTGAGGTGGAAGAGAGAAAAAGTAAGCCACCTCAACAACTCTTCTGAGGACCAGGAATGTTTTGATGAATAATAGAGATAACTTGATGCCTCATACACATCTCTGTAAACCTCGACGAGATGAGACCCACAAAAAGACGGGGTCGCCATCTTCGAACTCCAGATGCCTCTATCTCCTATCAGCAAAAGACTTATGCCTACTATGTGCAGACTTCATCTCCTCCTGGATGATATGAACCATCTCTAAGGTAGCTCATATCATCTCTGGTACCACCAGTGCTGACTCCCCAGGGTCTGTCCAACATAAGGGTGATCTGCATGGTTTCCCGTATAATAGCCCAAAGGGCACCATCCCTATGGTGGAGTGATAGCTGTTGTGGTTGGAAAACTCCACCAAAGGTAACTGATCCTCCTAGCTACAACTGAAGTCAAGGACACAAGAACGTAGAATGTCCTCGATGGTCTATATGGTCCTCTCTGTCTGGACATCTGTCTATGGATGAAAGGCAGTTCTTGGACATTTTTGTGTCCCGAAATCCTCCTACAACCCCTTCTATATATGGGGATAAAGAGTGTGTCATGATCAGAGTCAACAGAAGAAGGCACTCTATGTAGCCGTACAACCTCTTACATATAGAGGAATCCCAATCTCACTACTAAACCCTCCTCTTTGTTCGGTAGGAAGTGGGCTAACATGGTGAGTCGGTCGACGATCATCCAAATCGAGTCGTGACACCTGGATGTACGTGGAAGACCAGTCACGAAGTCCATTGATATCCCATTCCACATCCACTATAGGACCTCTAGAGGATGAAAAAATCCTACTGGTACCTGTTGCTCCGCCTTCAATCGATGACAAGTGAGGCATAGAGTGACAAACTCCACTACTGCCTTCTTCATACATGGCCACCAATGCTATCGTCGAATGTCCTGGTACATCTTCGGCACTCCTAGATGTATAGATAACAGGGATGTGTGAAATGACCTCCAAACATCCTCTTGAAGTGACACAGGTACCATATTACTTCCTTTTAAGAGGATGAAGTGCTCCCCACCTTCAGAAAATTCATCAGGTACCTACCCTGTGAATATGTGAGCACGTCATGTCTCGCAGTCATCATCTGCATGTTGTGCCTCCCTGACTCGCTGATGAAGTGGAGTGACTACAAAAGACTGACGGAAAGCGGATCCCTCTTGATCCACATAAAAAATATGTAAATATGCCAGCTACTCTGTCACCTCTTCTAGAAACTGTATTCATGTTCTCCTGCTGAGAACATCTGCAAAAACGTTCCCATTCCTAGGAGTATAGTCTATCACGATGTCATAGTTCTAGAAGAACTCAAGACAATGTTGTTGTCTCAGTTTCATATCCTTCTGAGATAATATATACCTGAGACTCTTGTGATCAAAGTATACCGTAAAATATTTTCCCATAATATTATGTCACCACATCTTTAAGGTCAATATCACTGCTAAAAAATACAGGTCATGGTTAGTGTAGTTCTTCTCATGATGACTCAACTGCTGAGAATCATATGTGATCACTGTTCACTCCTGAATCAGGACACACCCAAGTCTTGTCCCTATTGCGTAGTAGTAAAATACATACCCTACGTCTTCCACTATAAGATTCAAGAAAGGGGCACTAGTTAGCCTCTGCCTCAGCTCCTAAAAGCTCTATTGACATCTCTCCGACCACACAAAGGGTTTCCCCTTCTTCATCAAATATGATAGTGGTGCTGCAACTCTGGAAAATTCTGGAATGAATCATTGGTAATATCCATCCAAACCCATGAATCTATATACCTCTATCACACTCCTGGGTGGCTCTCGTGCAAGTATCGCTTCAATCTTTGCAGGATCCACTTCCACTCCATCCTCCGAGATGACATGACCCAAGAAGTGAACCTCTCGAATCCAATGTTGTCCCTTCGAGATCTTTCAATAAAGCTGGTTCTCTCGGAGTGTGTCCATTACTACCCTAAAATGTTAGGCATGATCCTCTTCATTTGTCGAGTAGATCAGAATTTCATCAATAAAGACTACGAAAAAGCGATCGAGGTATGGCTGGAAGATCCCGTTCATGAGTCCCATGAACACTGCGTGAGCATTGGTTACCCCAAAGGGAATAACTATGAACATGTAGTGGTCATACCAACACCTAAATGTCATCTTCTGCACATCATCATTTTAAACTCTTAGCTAGTAATAGCCTGATCTGTGGTCTATCTTCGAGAACCACTATGAACCCTTCTATTAATCAAAGAGTTCCTCAATCCTTAGAATTGGGTACTTGTTCTTCACTGTCACTTGTTTAGGGCGACGGTAGTAAAAATATAGCCTCAAGCCCCCATCCACCTTCTTTGAGAACATAATCAGGGATGCCCTGGGAGAAACACTGGGGCGGATGAATCCCTTCTCCATGGAAGTCCTCAAGTTATACCTGAAGCTCACAAAACTCAGTGGGAGCTATCTGATATGCGGGTGTAGATATCAGTGTCATCTCGGGGTACAAATCAATATAGAATTCCATCTCTCCTTGAAGAATTATTCTTGGAACAACGTGGTAGAAATCATCCGTGTACTGTTTCACCATTATAGGATAGCTCGGGCTCTCGTCATCTACTGCTCTGAGGGTAAGGTAGGCCAACTAATGAGTGATCGGCTGCACCCTCCTCTGACTAAGTATTTCCTCCTCTACAATGGCTCCATTCTCATTGGTAAAAGTGAACCATGTCCCATCTGTGCGAACACACCACACTTTGCACCTTTTATAGTCAATCTATGTATGGACTGTCGATAACCAGTCCATATCCTAGATGACTTCGTAAATCCATTAAGACCTTACGAGGAGATCCCATCCGAAGCTCTCACCTCCTTGAGTAAGATCACACAACTGGCACCAGTTCGTAATAGTCGAGTCTTCTCCCGTAGGATTCTCTAGCCCTATGGATGGATACAATGGCTCCATCAGAATCTACGACCTTGAACGAGGGAATTGGAAATGAAATAGTGAAGGGCACCTGTGTTTATAAGAAAAATATCCATGGTGGAGTATACACAGATCATACCTCGAATTATCTTTGAAGTGCTGTGATCATATGCCTTAGCTTCCTGGAGCTGTGCTCATCCCTATCCACCTACTCCCTACGGTCGGGGTGGACCTCTAAGTGGTGGTAGCAGTGACACCTCAAAATATCGCCCTCCACCAGCTGCTTGACTAGATCCTTTGTCACGTACTCCTGCTCCTTGCGGACAACCTCGATCTAATATATTTCTCTTCTTGGGAGGTCCTTTGAGCCTCTTCTAGTCATCCATACGATGGTTCGAACAGTCATGAGACATGTGACACTCCCGGCCGCTTGTGAGACACTGCCTTCTCCTCAAATGACTGGCTCTCTCTCGTGTTCCTTGCATAACTGATCATGTGTTCTGAGGTCGTCCACTAGATGGTCTGGTCTGGTGGGACCCCTGTGACATCTATCTGATGCCTGCGGTAGAAGACTCATCTATGTGATGTTCGGTGGTGGGTCTCGCTGTTGGTGACTGAACATCATGGAAACTCTATACTAAGATGGCTCACTCCAACACCCCCACCTGTGTCGAGATGCTGAGGGAGATCATCGAAGCTCTGATCTCTCACCAGAGCCCTTACTCGAAGGTCCATGCCCTGAAGAATGGTTCTCGTACCATATATATGGATTAGTGTGATAGGTCCTTGAACCTCACTGAGTACTGAGCTACCGTCATACTACCCTAATGTAGATGCATTTGCTCCTGGATCTGCATCGCATGTAGGGTGGCTGGGAAAGATGCTGAAATAGGCTCTCAACGTCTGCCCATAAAAGTGTCGCCTCATCATGAACCTGAAACATCAGGTTCCAACATCTACCAACTGCTGCTTGAAGGACACTCACGGAAAGGATCGCTATAAGGTTTGCTGGTTTCCCTAACCATCTGAAAACTTTCACCACAACCTCTATACAATACTCAACTGCCTGCAAGTCCGTCTCGACACTGTACCTGGGCAGTCTCTAGTGCTGGAACTCGTGAAATACGCTTAGGTAGCATGAACTCTTTACGGCTGGTGTTGGTGGCATCGGTGGTTCAACGACTAGGGGTACCACTCGAGCCTCTATAGTAATAGGGCCCTGCACTGAGGCCTCTTCACTAGGTGGGATGCCATCTTGTACAACTCTCGAAACCCTTGTTGGCGGTTTTCATGGAGGCATCCTGAAAAGAAAAAGGTGTTCCATAGTCAATAATTTACACCTGGTCAGCTGACTCATGATATCACAAGAAAACTCTTGAAAACACACACGTAATAAGTGTTTTCGTGCACTAAGATGGAAAACAGAATTTTGGGCCCTAGTGTATGGATACTTCATTCGTCGCACCAACATTGGAATACTTGAACTGAAAACCACACCCAGTACCAATAAGAATTGCTTCACAGAAAATAAATATCAGAGTCCAATGTTATAAAGTAGAAACGCCTCCTCTGATGCCGATTTTTCATGATCCATCCCCCCAGGGCCCATGCCGTGACTACCCCAAGCCCTCCTTCCATAGGCCAAGGGCTGTCAGCTAGCGCCAAGGTCATAAATCCCTAAAAACTGGGAAGGAATTACCTTTATAAACTAGAAACACACACAACAGAGTAAGTTGGAAGATAAACACATTGTAAAACTGTATAAAAAAGAGTGCTGAAAAGTAAAGGGCCCAGAAATACAAGCACATCTATAGAGTACTAGGTGAATGAAAACAAGTACAACTAAAGAAATGTAAATAGATGAAAGGTGAAAAGCAGCTCCTAGAACATCCCCCATAGATCCTACCTAAATGGTAGGTATAGATAGCCTCCTCATCACCCCACGTCTGACATTCTCCTCTATGTACTGAATCATCATATGGTCCACCTCCAAGTACCGTCCAGTCTTGGTGCTCTCATTCTCCGTCTGCGTTGTCAGTCATATCCATCTAATACAATGAGGATTTGGCATAGCGTGTGTAGGGGTGAGTATAACAAAACTCAGTAGGGACCCCGAGAGCACCAAGGTCTCTCGAAATTCATCAAGGACAAACCACAAAGTATGAAATCAATAGATAACCATTAATTAGGTATATGCCCATTCATATACCTAGGTTATCAAGTATCCCGTGTCAATCATGGGAAAAACACAAAATTCATTGACTCAGCTCATACAGTTATACAAATTTCATAGAGGGAGAAGATCAGATAGAGCCACTAAATCATCTAAGCTGTTGGACCCACACAGGATCCAGGACTTGTAGTTAGAACTATAGGACCCACATAGGATCCAGGAATAGTAGTCGGAGTTTTCGGACCACACAAGATCCCGGACCATCTAGTCTGTCGATCCCACATAGGATCCAGGAATAGATGTCAAAATTTTGGGACCCACACATGATCCAAGAAAATTATTCAATGTTTCCAGACCTACAAAGGATCCATGAATAGTTGTCAGAGCGTAGCCATCCACTGGGTTTTCACAAAGCGTGCTTGATTTCGGGAGGTTATGCCTCTCAAGACAAGAGTATATACGTCAAATGAAACAAATTCCCATGAATAAGTATATCAAAGCTACGCCTTGTCATAAGGGACTCAATTATATAGATAGCACGTTAATAAAATTCCCAGTCTATGAGTTATTAGCCTATTAGTGTTGGGGCCCCGTTTGGATTCATGTACGATCCGACCTGACTGTATCCCAACTGAAACCCAAAATCCAGTGAGATATACTCAAAGAGACGGTTATTCTCCAAGATTACTAGTGCCCCTAACAGTTCATCAAACGGAAATCCAGTGCCAATGATGTGACCAAAATAAATTAGAGGGTTAGAAGTGGGCACGGGTTCGATCCGACCAGGTCGGACCGACCCGGCCAAATCCAGTCCGGGCCGACCCTATCTGGGTCAACCCAAATAGACTTGTTGGGTCTGACCCAGCCTATTGGGATGGTCAGCACGTTAGTTTCAAACTTGTCCACTGGGCCCTGCCCAACGGACTGTGAGGGTCATTCAGTTCGGAGGATGCCGCGTAGGAGGCTCGGCCTGAAGGCAGGGGCCGGTTTAGCCAGCCCCGCACGGGGCGCAGCTCGACGACTTGGCTTGGGATGCCAGGATGGTTCATCTAGTGACGAAGAGGGATGTTGCAGGTTGGTTCAGGAGGCCAGCGGCTCGGAGGCCAGTGGGTAGGCTGTGGGGCGTGGGCAGGCTGTGGGCCGGCGCAGGCAGCACGCCTGGAGACCGCGGGTAGGCGGCCTGGGCTCTGAGCAGTGCGTTGGGTGGCCAGCGGGGTGCTGGGGAGCATGCTAGAAGGTTGTGGGCAGGCGTCTTGGGCACCCGGAAGCGCACCGAGAGGCCGTGTGTAGGCGGCTAGGGCACCGAGCAATGTGCCAGGAGGCCGGAGAGGCACCAAGAAGTGCGCTGGGATGCCGCGCTCTGACGTGGGCAGGTGGTCTGGGCGCCTGGCAGGCCGGAGGTTCGGCCAGGGTGCGCAGGGCACCACGGGGGTGGCACGGTTTATAGAGGCAATGGGTAGCACGACCTTGTCATTACCACCTCCGCCGTCTCGTCTTTGTTATGTTTCCAAGCTGGAGAAACATCACAAGAGATCGGCAGAGGGAGTCGGGTCCTTTAGTTGACCCGCACCCTCCACTTTTAGGGGTGATTACAAAAGGATCATCAAGGGAAGAAGATGGTCAACAATTCACCCACAACAATTCCTTTCCAATCATTGAGAGAGATAAGAAAAAAGAATATCATCATGTAATAAACCCATAACTTTTGATTATCAGTTGTCGGTCGTTGACTGAGCCGCAAGAAGTAGACGAAGTGAATCATCGTTTGCCACTTCTGCTACACATTTCCAAATCCAAGCTATGTCGTCTCATAGAAGATGTTGCACATCGTTAGGATTCGAGGAAGGATGTAAAAGAAGAAATCGTTGCTGCAATTCTTCACGTTCTTCATTAGGAAAATTCTTCCAATATTTCTCCCAAGTTCCTCCTTTTTCCTGTTCCACTAAAATGTCATGGAAAATAATATTAGATTGGGATGCCTAATATTATGTTCACCCAAAAACTCAATTTGGAGAATTAAAATTATGGGGCTCCACCTACTTAATGCATGACAGGTTTCATGGATTAATTAAGGGAGGTCAAGGGGTTTCTCCCCAATTAATGGGGGGGGGGTTGGGTTGAGGAGGTTTTATCCTCCGCCATCAATAAGGGTCGGGTGGTCTCGACCCTTATTATTCAAAAGAGAGGTTATGTGTTCTTGGGTGGTTCCTAAATCATAACCTCTTGCAGGAGTTTATGTTCAGGAGGGCCCCACCACCGTAACCTCTCCTTGGAGGTTAAGGTGTGGTGGCCCCATCTCCAACATCCATGAAGATTTTTAACCACCTCACAAGAAACGAAGCTCAAAATAAAATAATGGGTTGCAAAATTAATTTTATTATTTTATTTTTGAAAAGAAAAAAACTAACATCAATTCTCGGGAAACTGTCGTCGAGGTGGAAGTCTTATTAATCGAATACTGGTGCTATGTGTTCAACGGTGCCCTCATATTTCAATTTCGATCACTGGTTCAAAAGTTATTAAATCCCACTCATACGTTTACTGAATGTTTCTGATCAAAAAATCATAAATATATTCTAGGAACACTAGGCCACAGAATCAAGCGCAATAAATTTTTGCAGACTTGTAAAATTACCATGTATTAAAAAACAATTTTCCCACAGGATTTTAGGGTCTTTACAGGTTTATTTTTCATACAACAACCACTATCACTCCACTATCAGGATGACAACTTTTGAGATCTTGTATGGTCGACCTTGCAGATCACCACTGTACTGGACAAAACTAGGGGAGTTAGCACTAGTGGGACCTGAGATGGTACGATCTACCACAGAGAAGGTGTAGATCATCCTAGATCAGATTAAGACTACACGAATAAGGTATGAGTCGTATTCGGATAGGACATGGAGAACTTTAGAGTTCGAGTATGGCGACCACATCTTACTACGGGTCTCACCCCAATGAGAATTACAAAGATTTGGCCAAGGAAAAAAGTTATCTCTGCATTTCATAGATCTTTTTCAAGCCCTCAGCTGAGTTGGCGAGTAGGGATACTGTTTAGCTATTCCACCTCTGTTGAACTAGGTGCACGACGTCTTCCTCGTATCTCATCTGAGGAGATAGGTGCACAACCCTTCTCACATCATCGACCATGGGGAGTAGGACGTTGATGACGGGGAGACATTCACGAGGGTTCCATTGGGGATTTAGTATCGACAGTAGCGAGTCTTATATGGACGGTTGATACCTCTGGTTCGCGTTCACTAGAAGCAAGGGAATCTTCAGGAGAGCACATGGGAGCGGGAGGCTCAGATGCGTGCTATGTACCCCCATTTCTTTCCTTAGTCCGAGTTGTAGAATATGGGGATGTAAATCCTTGAGGTGGGGAGAATTTAAAGTTCGGGAATTTCAATTGAATGTTTTCTTCTTAAATGCATGGGAATTTTCGAGTCTGCGAAAACTGAAGGTGCGTGATTCCGAGGCCGGGGGTGCCTAGAATTAATTTCTGAAATTTGGTTCGTGTACGATCAGTAAACATATGAGGGAGATTTTATAACAATTGAAACGGTGTCCGAAATTGAAATCTGAGGGCACCATTGAACTCACAGCACTAGTATTTTCTAAAAAATACTTTCACCTCGATGGTAGATGGTAAGGAATAAATGATAGATTTTGGGTTTTATGTGGAATATTAAAATAAAATAATTTCATGTCTTATTTTATTTTATTTGTTATAACAACCATGTGGAGGTTGGTGGTGGGGACTGCCACATATAAACCTTCCATGTGAGGTTATGGTGGTGGGGCTGAGCTGAAATCAACCTCCCATGTGAGGATTAATTTGGTGGGGGCCACCCAAGTTGGAAGTCTCTTGAAATTCCCATTATGTGGGCAGAGCCTCTTGAGCTCCCCACATTATGGAGACAATTCACTCAAATTAATTAATAGATCATTAATTAATTACTTTGATTCTTTTTGAATATTTGGGCCAACAATTAAATAATGGATTAACTTAATCCATTATTGTTTGTTGTCATTTTCATTTGGGGTGGAGCTTGGGATAAAAAGAATTCTACAACGGAGAATACTTCATTCGCCAATGAAGAACGATCTTCAACTTTAACAAGGGAGGAAGAACCGCCCTTGAAGAACATCGACGACGTTGTCCTCGACATCTTCATATTCTTTCTCGATGTCAACAAATCGATGTCCCCCTTTCATTGACATCGTAAACGAACAATGAATCTGAGGTAGTGGTTAAAGCTTGTTAATTGTTGTGTGTTCTTCACATTCCATCATGATTTAGAATTCTATTTAGTTTGATATCACCCTATTGCACAGGGTGTAGGCAAAACAAACACGGCCTGACCCCTTCACCTTTCTTATGGATTTTTATGCCTAGCGTGGAATGACTGATGGTTGAACGTCTCTAAAAAATATCCTTTGAAAATCGAAGGTGACGACCTGAGGAGTGCACGACATATTCGGGAACAAGAATCAGGCCACCAGAACACATCCAATGACCCGCGGAATGTTCAATGAGAATGGTATGATAATAGACACTACATGGATGATAGTGGCGCAAAATCACTACTAGAGGAATAACCCGCAGCCGACGGACCGTGGCGGTGCAAAGGCGGCCGGCGTCCCGAGCCAATGTGTTTCTGGAGAAGGCATGGCACCACCGCACCGCATAGTGGATCGAAGGAGGGCCATGGCCCCTATCTGCGGTGATGCAGAGGTAGCCGGCGCAATTTCGGCCACGAGGAAGTCTAGAAGCCCAAGCTATCAGGTCGTCGGAGGCGGCATGCTGTAACGATACCATGTGAAAGCGGCTGGCTTCTCAGCCAGTCGAGAGGAGCGAGTCCCCCACTGGTCCTTAGTGACGTGGACCGACGCCAGGTGGGGCCGATTTTGGAATAAACCCAAATGGATAATCCATTCGGGATCCAAGGGCACAACTTCTACCCTATACATGGCTAGTGCAGACCCCATGGTCCGCTAGCCAGCAGTGCGGTTCACCAGCTGCACGGGCCGCTAGCCGGGTCGGGCTGCCCGCCGCGTTGGTCGGACTGAGCGCAGGCGGGGCCGTCCTTAGTGGTCGGGCTGCCCCAATAGACTGGGTCAATCCAGCGAACCTGGTTGGACCCATAGACTAGGTCGGATCCTAAATCCGGGTCGGGCCAGGTCAGTCCGACTGGGCTGGACCGTACCCGGTCCCATGCGACCTAATTCCACTCTTTTGCCCGTAACGTGAGCTACATGCTTCCAATTGACGAACCAGCAATGGGGACAGAATCCTTGGAATGAGATAGTTCATTTCGTATAACCCACTCGAGGTTTGGAGACAATTTTTGTATGGCTGGGTTGGATTAAATGTAAATCCAACCGGGCCCTCAGAATAGAAATGACAATAACTCTCAGGTCGGGCTTCCGATTGATTCACCTTCGGTCATGATGAGTTTTTATGGAAAGAATAATAAATTGAATACATCAACATTGGACTTCATGGAGGTTTATGTATCGACACTTTACATATTGATCAGACCCTCACGGAATCAAGCATGCATTGTAAAGAACCTTGTGGCTGGCTGTACACTGACGACTATTCTTGGATCATGTGTGGGTTCGACAGCACTGATGACTGTTCCTGGATCCTATACGGATCCGACAGATATGAATTCTATTCCTGGAAATCTATGTGGGTCTGACAGTTCTGACTTCTGTTCCTGGATCCTATATGGATTTGACAAAATAGGTGGTCATATATCCTGTGTGGGTCTGAAAACTCCAAGTACTGTTCCTGGATCCTTTGTGAGTCCGACAGTTCTAACTAGTGGTCCTAGATCCTGTGTGTGTCTGAATGCATTGATGATTCAGTGGCTATATCCGATCATCTCTATCACTACTTAAGTTGTATACCTATGTGAGCTGAGTTAGTACTTGTGTTTTTCCTCTTGATTGAGATATATTACTAGATAACTTATGTATATGTAGGTGCATATACCAAAGTGGGGTTATCTGGTGATTTAATACCATGTTGTTTATCCTTGTGGGATTTCGTGAGACCATGAGGATCTTGGGTCCCTACTGAGTATTTTTATACTCAACCCCTACACGGGCTATGCCCGCACCTCGTTGTGTTGGATGCAGATGACAGACAATGCTAACCGAGGCTGAGTGTACGGGGACTGGACGGTACCCGGATGTGGACCTCACAACGAGTTAGTACTCAGAGGAGACTGAGGGATGTGGTTTTCTGAGTATTTTATATGTACCTACCCTTCAGGTAGGATCCGTGGTTGACGATCCAGGATATGCATTTCACCTTTCAGCTATTTTTGTCCTTTTCAGTTTAACCTGTACTTTTAGATGGGCTTGTATTTCCGGCCCCTATAATTTTAAACACTCTCTTGTTATATAGATTGTATTAGTGTTTTCTATTCAGATTTGTACTCTGTTGTGTGTATTTAGAAGTTATAAAGGCAATGCCTTCCCATTTTAAATATTTACGCCTTTGGAGTTAGTCACCAGTCCCTGTCCTACAGAAGGAGGGCTTGGGGTAGTCACAACACGAGTCCCAGGGGATGGGTCGTGACAATATAAGAAGGGTAAAATATAAACAATTCCTGAATACTATGTTGTGATCAATAAAACTCCTTATAAAAATATATGTCGGGAGACAAGATGTAAATTACTAAGGAATTTAAAAATAATATCATATGATTATCCATGATTGAAATGAAAATCATTAATCATTTTATATACATGTGTAATTAAATTGGGAGGAAACTAATTGGAGTGACAGTTTGATATATCATTTATTAAAGGTAGAATCTAAAGGAAAACAATCCCCATAGAGAAACATGTCTTTATGTGTATGGGATTTGATAGTGTAAAATACCAGGCATGGAATGTAATGACCCAAAATATTATAAGTGAAATTTCTAAATTGATTGTCTTAAATGAATTATTTTATAAAATGGATATATAGAACTCATTCAATCTATTTGATTTATTATATCCAATTGGATTTTAAAAAATGTCATGTATCATTACTGTTAATATTATATCCATTTAAAAGAGATCACATGACTAGTAAAAATATAGGGTGTAATCAAATCCTTTTGACATATAAAAAGAAGGTGATTGAATTAACTAGTAGTTTATTTCCCTATGAATCCCATTTATATTCTCTTACTATGGATATAACATTTATAGGATCTTCAGTATACAATGACCATGCCAAGATCCAACAATTTAAGCATGAGAGAAACCGTTTACAACAGATGTTCAAGCACATCGAGATCATGACCCAAACCCTGATCATCGAATAGCCTCATAAAATCACCACCACCTCACACCATACTCTTAGGGAATATGATGGTGTAATAAATGAATATGTATCAAGACACTTGAGTTATGATAGAATAATGAATATAATTAAATTTTGTTATTGTCACTTTTTATATGATTTTCAAATGCGGATATAATATTTTTAATTAGTACTCGTACTAAATTATGAAATCTATATTTATGAATTGACTTATATTTGAAATAATTAACATTTTAATAAAAGTTTAATATTAAATGACACTTTTAAATATTAATGATCATATAATAGTTTTGAAGTCAAAAGTAAATTTTATTAATGTTTGAAAAGTATTTTTCCAAACTCGATAAATTTTCAATAAATGTCATGTTTTGTTAAAAAAAATTATCGTATTTAGAAATTATTTTAGTTAAAATGAATATTATTTTGGTAATCAGGTTTCTAAAATTATGTAAGGGTGAATTTTTAATAATTTTTTGAGATATTATATTTCATTAATTAAAAGTAAATTATGTTAAATATATAATTTGTTTTGTGGCATCATAATGACCCAATAGTGATGTAATAAAATACTATAAAATATATCATCTGAAAAAATATATGTTTTTCTTTTGAAATAATTTAATTTTATGTTTATTCGATATATTTTATAATGTCTTATTGAATCTTCTGAGACATATAAAATATCATAAAATTTTTAAAAACTTTCCTTAAAAGTGCGACTTTCCTTTATAAAACCAAGGGAAATATTTTAACATATTCCTTCCATATCTTTATAAAAAAAATTATACCAATATTCTTTCCAAGAAACCATGGAAAAAATCCTTCTAATTGGTTGTGATTTTGAATATTTTAGTGTGTTGAGTCCAAAACTAAATAATAATACACATCCACACCATTCTTATATAAACCCACCAAAGAACCCATTCCTATTCACTAAATACACTTAGAGATCATGCACATAAGTATATATACTCCTTATAGTCATCTAATGGCACCCATATATCCCAACAAGCCTCTCCCAAGTCTTTGGGATCACAAATTGATGTTAGAGAACCTTCTTTTCTCAATTTTTGTCAAAGATTACATATATTGTTATAGAATTTTATTTTCAATAAAAAATGATGGGGAATGTTTTCCCACATCTCATACACTACAATTATTTTGTTTGAATGATTAGATTTCCCTTTTTATATCATTAATCCCACTAGTGTACACCCGTTACCATGCCGAAATTCCAAAATGGATTGTTCTGTTTTCATTTTCATTCAAAAATCTATTCAATATAACGCATAAAAATTCCATTTCATATGTTGGAATATTATGTTACATAATTCCCTTACCATCTAATTTTGGAATAAATTATTAAATACATTGTAGACTCTCATCATCCCCATTAACAAGTTTCTATTTGACGTCGTTATGATGCTGAAATTGCACCACGATTTGGCATACCAAAATCACTGTTTAGTGAATACCATGCACATGTATATATCAAGGTCATTAACCTTTATGAAAATGTACATATTTATTGGGTAGTTACCAGTATCTATTACATAGTCATTGTTCATGGAATGATTAATGATGTTTAATAAAAATATATTTTATGATCTATGTGGCTCACTTATACATGACAATGAAATGATTTCAAATGGTGTTCCTTGATAGAACTCTAATTAATTGGGTAATGTTTAGTATCATGATATTCCATGTTAAATGAGGGTGTACTCATGCTAATTCTTATTAAATGAGGTTTTACTCATGATAATTCATGTACAATGAGGTTTTACGCATGTTAATCCACATGTAATGAGCATTGGATCGTGTTAATATCATGATGTATATTTTTCCCCATTTCAATGATATGGATATCATGATATATCATGAAATTATGTTCACATGTTTTTTTCACTCAATTTATATATCAATTGACTAAAATGTATTGTCTTCCTCATATTATGCCATGTTTATTTCCTTGCGGGGATTTATATCTCTCCCTTATCTTATGTATTTTCTTTGGGCTATCTCATGAAATGCTAAGTACGATGGACTATTGTGGTCATGTAAAAGAAGATATCAATATAGATGTGTATTTCATGTATTAGGTTGGAATCATAGGGATATAAATCAGATGTTGATATTTATTCATGTGGTCCAATCGGTAAATTCAATTAGGCTAGGAAGTTATATCACCCCACTAGTTCAATGTATGGAAAGAAGAACCATATAAATTATATGAGGGAATAAAGGAAATATAATGGGTGTGGAAGAGAAAGGAACCAAGACAATAATTTACAATAGTAGAATCAACTAAATGGGACAAAGGAATAGAATTTTATGGTCGAACCATAGCATGTTTTTCATATATGAAACTTTAAGGAACCAAGACACATTGCGGACTAGTATTCTAAGAAAAGGGTAATTGGTGGTCGCCAACAACCACTAAGGTACAATAGGAGATATTATTCCATTACTACTATCGAAGTGATTCCCTAAAAAGATGTGGTGATAGGTATGATAGTTATTCATTCAAAAATATTAATCATACTTTTTTTATTCTAGTTATATACATTATTTTTAATCCTGAAGGTTTAGTATAATAATAAAAACACGACCAAAAATCATTGAAGTATAGATGTCATTTTAATGGAAAATGGGGTAATTATTGCATCCTATGTATAAAACTCATCCAGTGACCCAATTTGTGTATTGAACTTCCTGGTGAACCATATCAAACTCCCACTAGTAGAATTTTATGCAATTCTTGGTTTGAATTGTCATTACCTATATAGTGCCAACATAAAATTCTACGAGATGGAATGTACTCACCATATGGGGCTTTGTCCGCCAGTTCTATACATTTTCAAGTAGCATGAGGAATTTTCTTTAACAATATCATCTTATCCCTAGATATAACTACACCATGAGCACATGTATCTTTCTCATATGATTTTATCTATGGAAATATTTATCCTTGTAGACATTCCAAATGTGAGGGAATTAACTGATGTGTTTGCCGGAGATTTAACTAGACTTCCCCCAATACGTGATTTTGAATTATCCATTGATCATAAACCTAGTGTATTGACTATATCCAAGACTCCCTATATATTGGCCATTGTGGAGCTTTAGGAGTTAAAAAACCAACTACAATTGAATCTGGATAATGGGTTTATAATCCCAAATTCTTCACAATGGGGTGCACAAGTCCCCATTGTCCAAAAGATAGATGGGTCAATCATTATTTTCATTGATTATCATGAGCTCAACAACATCGGGATAAATAAAAATGATCCCATTACACAAATTTATGACATCTTGGATCAATTACATGGAGCACAATATGTCTTGATGGTGGATCAATGGTGGGGTTATTACCAAGTTAGGTTGAAGAAAGAGTTAATCTCTAATTCTTCATTTTTTTAATAGTTAACAACATTATGGTCTCATTGTGATTCCATTCAAATTCACTAATTATCTAGAAATATTCATGGGCTTGATAAATCGAGTCTTTAAATAATACCCGTAAATATTTGTGCTATTCTACCTAGATAAAATTCAAATATTTTCAAAAACCAATGAGAAGTATGAGGAGTATACAGGTACTGTTCTAGAGACCTTGCGAAAGGATAAGCTCAATGTAATGTAAATTAAGTGTGAGTTCTAGTTTATGGAAGTCTCATTGATGGGTCATATCATTACAATCAATGAGATAAATGTGGTTCTTCAATGATAAATGCAATTTAGGGATTGGTGAGGCTTCCATCTATGATGGATATATGTACTTTCTATGTGTTTGATGGATATTATCGTAAATTTATTAGAATTTTATAATGATATTATACCCCTCATTCAAATCTATCTTAGAACGGTGTCACATTTTCTTGTACTGATAAATGTGATTAAATCTTCATGGATCTAAAAAACATTATTTTCACTTCCCCAAGGGTCACACTACCTACAAGTTGGGAGATATTAATAATCATTAGCGATTCATTGAAGAAGGTTTTGGGCTGTGTGTTAATGAAGAATACCAAGGTCATTGCCTATGCCTCTAGGAAGATGAAAATTTTGGAGGAAAACTATCCCATGCATGATCTAGAGTTGGAAATTTTGATCGTTGTGGTGAAATTAATGTGGAATTATCTCTTTGGGGATAAGTGTGAAAAATATACAAATAAATAAAGTCTCAATTATATATTCTCATAAAATGTGCTCAATTTTTTTTACCATGATGGTTAGAGCTCATCAAGGACTACGACATCTCAATCCATTTCCACCCTGGGAAAGAGAACAATGTGGTAGATGCTCTGAGTTGAAAGTACCCATCAATTCCATCATTTATGAGAATTTAAAAGGATACAATATTATTTTATTTTATAAAGATGGACTTGGGAATAATGTTTAAGGGAATATCATCAGTCCATTAACCAATTATTTATCAATCACCTCTTTTGAAAATTTTAAATGATGATTAAAAGATTATGTGAGAATTTAGGTGATTGTAAAAACTATCAAAAACAGGATATCATTATATTTCAATGTTAATGAAGAATGAACTGGGAGATATGGGTATTGATTATTTGTTCCCTAAAATTCAGAGAAAAAGAAGGTCTGGAGTCGGTGAAATATAGCCCTACAGGGCTGTTCTCATCCCATCAGAGACGACGACCCTGAAAGAGGCTACTACCCCCTTGGCGGGGGAGGGGAATCGTCGTTAAATGAGTGAGGAGGGGTTTTTTTCCTTTTAAAAATCACAAATTTCTTCCTCCATTCCTGGATGTTTCACTTTGCCAGATGGTTCCGAACATTATTGATGGCATTCATAATCTATAGTTATCGTCCTCCGAGTTTGTGGAAACCTCAACCCTCTTGAATTGCACTCTAGTTGCTCAATTTAAGAAAATAAGTCCTTCAATATATTTTGTCGCCCAGTTCGTCTTCAGTTGTTGGGACCTCCACGAAAGGGCGGTTGTTGGATTGCTCGACAGCTGACATATCATGATTCATTTTGAATCAAAAACAGATCTCAACAAGGAATGGTCGAAAGAACCTCGTATCTTCAATGGTTTTCATTTCTTACTCGTATGGTGGTCCTTAGATTCATATATGAATCAGTATTCTCCTGCTACGGTGTTTTGGATACGTTTCCTAAATCATCCCTTACCTTTTTAGAACCCTTTACTGATTCAGATGGTAGGAATCCTTATAGGATGTTTTCTGTGTTCTGATAGCCACACTAAGGTCGTCTGTCACCCAGTGAACCCTCATGTCTATATCGAAGTGGATGCTTCTTGTTTTCTATTCGACTATGTTTGTATATCTATTGGTGAAGATTATAGGTTGAAGTAGTTAGTGGTATATGATAATTGGACTAATTTCTGTATATCTTGCAAGAGTTTGGGCCTCTCTTTGGAGGATTGCTGCAGGAAAGACACCGATCCATTGATGAAGGATATACACATGGGGAAGTAGGTTGTGGCATGAAAAGAGAATATAGCATCGGGTGAAATCCCATAGGTGGTTGTGATGTCTTGTATGGCCAAAGAGGATTCAGGACCCAAAGATGTGGGAACTCCTAGTCCTGTGGTTAAGAATCTCCAGAAGTATGCTCACAAGGTGACGGTAATGGATGTTCATACTACTAAAAATCCAAGTGTTTTGGAATCACAGGTTAAAATAACACTGGCAGAGGTTCTCAATAGGTTAAGGAAGGATATGGAGGGCTCTTCTATTTCCTTGGCTAGAAAGGAGTCTAGCTCGGGATTCCAAGAAGATTGATTGGTGCATCACATGGATAATGAAATTTTGGGAAAGGAACAGAGGGTGGGGATAAAGGTAACTACCTCGGATGTGGCCAGTCCGAATGGTACTGGGGGTTCTAGAGGTTTAGGCCCCTCTGCTCGACCCTTCCTCATGCTATCCAACATGTTTGAAGTCCTTTCAGAAGACATTTTTGAAGAAGGTTTGGATTCTGGTCCTGATCTTGGTGGTGATGCTGAGGGGGAATGTGTGGAAGGGCACATTACAATTAGGTTGGGTCATGAAGATGTCCCTAATACTGGGGATGAGGATGCTGCAGTGGTTAAGTGTCTTTCCTTGTAAGATATTAACATATAGGTTACAAGGAGGGGGAATTCTTCGTCTTGCAAGGATAAGACACTGAAGACAAAATGAAAAAATGCTTCGGGGGGGAAATAAGGAAAATATGGGTGGTCCTAAATTCATATAATTTAGTGACATGGTTCAAAATGGGACTGGTAGGATGAAGGAGTGCACAAAACATATATCTACTACACCAGGAAGACTAAAAAGGAAAGACTACTCTTACCTTCTGTGAATAATGTGTGCTAGATCTTCCCTTAAGCAGTACAAAGATGTGATTCGTGCCTTCAAAAAAGACATCTTACTCAAATAAACTTTCCCAGAGAAACCTTTACTGGACCAGACGGGGAGCATTGAGAAAATAAACTACTTTTGGAGGTAGCATAAATCATCCTCTAAGTGGGAATCAGCTATGGCTATGGCCGATGGGAACTCTTGTGTGGGATACATAGATGATTACGAGTATTATGATATGTATTCTTATGGTGAGATGGTTGGTTTTTGGATGCCCTATATATTTCCTTTTATGAATGTTTCAAGTCGTGTTCGGGTTGATTTTAAGGGATGTTCGGTTCTCACATTTCCTAAAAGTTCATGGAAATGAATATTTAATTACTAGTTAGTTAGAGAAAATGAAAGAACTTTGGGATGATGAACTTTGTTATGAATTCACCATTATCCCAGGAAACCTAAAGAAGAATTGAGATCTCCTATAGCACTATTGGAGGGATTTTAGGTAGAAGGAGATCACTAAATATGAATAAAACTTCCTAGTATGTCGTCTTGTGTAGGATATGATGCAGATGTATAAGGGGATGATGCAAACATTACAAATACCAACATGTAAATGGAGAAACATCAGCAAAGGCCTTATCATAATACATATGAAGAAAACCAAAGGAAACTATTCTATCATGGTTGTTGTGGATCTTGATATAATGACTATGTACTTCCTTGCAATTTGAGAGGATTTCTGAATAGATCAACTAAAATGGATATACATCCGGGAAGTGGTAAGTATTCATGGAGTAGAACTATCAATTATGTCTGATCAAGATCCAAGGATCACCTCTACATATTGGAAAAGTTTACAGCATGCTCTAAACATATATTTGAACATCTCTATGACTTATCACTCTCAAAATGAAGTCCAATATGAGAAGACTATTCAAACACATGAGTACATGTTGAGATCTTTCTCAATGGACCGAAAATGATTATGGGACCAACATCTTCTATTGGAGGAGTTATCTTACAACAATAGTTTCTTTTCAAGCATTCAAATGTCTCTTCATGAATACCTTAATGGGAGACATTCAGAACATTGACATCTTGGGATGAAGCTAGGGAAGAAAAACACTAATACCATAAATGGTTTAAGAAATGGTGAAGAATGTTATGACTATCGTGCATTACCTCAGAGATGCCTAGAGTTGAAAAAAGAGCTATGCCAATAATAATTGACAAGACATTGAGTATGATGTTGGTGAAATTTTATTCATCCTCATATACCTATGGAATAGAGTTTTGATATTTCAGAATAATGCAATGCTTAGTCCAAGGTACATCAGCCCTTTTGAGATCATTGATCACATCGGAGCAGCGGACCACTGAGTAGCACTACCACTAAACCTATATGAAGTACAATATGTGCCCCATGTATCCCTCTTCAGAAAGTACATTCCATACCCCTCTCATTTACTCAATATTATGTTGGTTCCATTTTAGAAAGACATATTTTATAAGTATAATCTAATGAATATAATAAATATTATATACAAAGTTATATGGAATTTTATAATACATATGGTCTATGTGTTGTGGAGAAACCACTTGTTTGAAGAATTAGTATGGGAACTGAAAGAGGTGACGAAACAATGTTACAATCATCTTTATTAATGTCTAAAATAAAAATTTCAAGGGAACATTTTATTAATTCTGGGAATATATTAAGGACCCAAACTATTATAAGTAAAATTTTCCCTTTTTATTTAATTAAATATATTATTTTATAATATTTATTTAGATAATAAATGCACACAGATTGAACCTATTTTTAAATGGGTAGTCCTTTTGATAGGTTAACCTAAAATTAATAAAACAATGAAATTAATTAATTTTAATATCTGAACTTTTCTAGGATTAGAAGCTCTGAATTTTTTTTTCCAAGTTTGGATCCATGTCGACATCCTCCACTAGTTCATTCAAAATATGTTTAGTAGGATATTCGATTTGATTTATTATCTAGTGTAGGTTTATAAAGACAACACTTGGAGGAAGACACTTCAAGAGATTTGGGGTCATAGCCTATAGAACTATGAGGTATTCGTTTCATATGCAGACATAGAAGACTAGTTGGAGTATGTTGCGATTACAATAACGTTGATATGTTCTTGAAAGGGGTAGGGGATGTCATTGGTTGTGATGATACTGCATGGGGATGCGAGGTAGTGGTGGTTCATTTTCCATGGGGATAACGAGGAGTAGAAAGTATCATGGTAGTAGTTTTGATACTAGTTTTGTGTCATGTTTCTTTATTCAATCGCAAATCTAGTCAGTCTCTAAGAGCTAATTACCCTTCAGTAGAAGAGATCCAATGTTTGGGAGTTCATGATCCATTTCGAGATCCATTTACAATATTCTTCGGTCTTTTTTCCAGATGAGGAGGCCCATGTGAGGCATTTTGAGTTAGTTTTGCATCCATAGATCCAGTGCCATATCACCCCGTTAATGATGAAGGTGTATCATGATGTGATGGTGATGTCTTATGTCACTGATAAGACAATATCTTGTACTAGATCATCACAATAGAGTTTTTTCATGATTTATCATGACGTAGATCCATGGTTTGGGTTTTGAAATTTTTATTAAAGAAGAGTTTCTATTGGGATAAGGGTAAGTCCCAAACCTTAGTATCTCATTTCTCATGGGGAATCAGATCTCATATATATGACAAGGGACTATTGAGTTGTGTATATGTGGAATATGAGGTCTCTAGATGTGGGGTTTCATGACCTTTTAGAGAGGTTATGGTGTGCTAGGTGTTTTTATTCAATTTTCTCCCTTGAGGCGGTTTTATATGAGGAATCTCCATGGGGTTTTACCATATTTGTATCAGCGGTGAGGAGATGTGGTTGAGAGATGATATTCATAAGATTTGTATCGTTCTAAGAGAGAATATTTCAGTTATGGTGTTGGTTTTCATTAGGTTCAGAGAGTCCATGGAGCAGTATTTGGTATGATTCATGCTTTAGCATTTCTAGCTTTGGGAATCCCCAATTTTTTTGAGGTACCATTTAAGTATTTTCTTCTTGGGTGTATGAATTATTTGATTTATGAGATATGAAGTAATTCATATCACCTAACATTTTCCATGCCTTGGGACTTGAGGTAGCGAGGCTTCTACCGAGAATGACATTTACTACGTGAGTTGGAGGTCAAAAAGATTTCATTGAAGTAAGAATATACTTTGAGATAGTGATTATGCATCCAAAATCATGGGTATATTTACTATGTTTGTGGATAAAATTATATGATTTCATCATCACCATGTATTTTTTTTAGTGAAACATATCATGGATTTCATAGGAGGTAGGTGGTGTTCATCGATGCTGATGGAGAGCCAGCGGTACTTTTTCTGTAGAAAGATCCGCTGATGGCATAGAGGAATGTTCCATCATTATCATCCATGATGTACAAGATGAAGCTAATTTCATCTGAGGTTTAGTATTTAGCATCTCCCAGGGTCACATAAGTGTAAATTGATGTCTATCTAGAGGAGGTTGTAGAATTACCCATTTGATGATTGATGTAGTTCAAGAACGAGCTGCAATCAAGTGTGTCTCAAATCATGATGTCTCTATATAGGATGGTTTCTTATGAGTTCTGGGATATATGTATATAAATATATGGCTAGTTATAGTGATTTGTTTGGCCCAGTGTTTCATCATAGAGTGTGCTTGTTTTTTTCATTAATAATGCTGATGACAGATTGTGGTTGTCTATCAATTATCAACACATGAACCAAGTGAATGTGTATAATCGCTATCATATTATAATGATTGATGATTTTTTCAATCAAATGATGGTTTATAATTTGTTCATGATGACTGATTTATGGTTATGAAATAATTAGATGTGTGTGAAGGAATTAGATGTTTTGAAGACTACCTTCAAATATCATCATGGGCATTAGGATTTCATTTTTATATCATTATGTGTGACAAATGATCTTGTTATATTCATGGGGTTAATGAACTCTATGCTTCATGAGATTATATATGAGATCTTTTTGGTCTTCCTCGATAAAATAAATGTGTAATCCTCACCTGTGGAGGAGCAATCATTGTATCTACATTCCAATTTCGGAGTTTGTCGCCGACATTAGCTTCTGGGGATGTTATCTATGTGTGAATTTTCTGCTTGACAAGTCCCTTTATTTGGTCATGTTAAATACCATTATGGAGTAGTGGTGGATTTTTTAATGATAAAAGTATTTGTATTTTAGAATCCTTCAAGACAATTGATGTTGTATGATGATTCCTTGGAGTTGAAGGCTACTACATGAGGTTCACATATGATTTATCTCAGGTTGGGAATCCTCTAACAGCATTGAAATGAAATGACAAAAATTTCATAAGAAGTAATTAGTTTTATTCAGTATTATAGTATCTGAAGAAGATTATTCATAGTTCTCTAGTTGTTGGTATGCCTGCTGAAGTAGTTTAGTTTGAGGGTTTCTGGGATGCATCATGTTGGAGGTTAGAATGTGTTATGATGTAGTAGATATCATTAATTTATTATGGGTCTTTGTATTTATGTCCCCCTGAGAGTATCTATTCCACAAATGATCTTGATTTTGTAGTATTGGTGTTTTCATTAATGTTTTGGAGATATTACCTCATCGATGAGAGAATTATGGTGATCAGCGATCATAAAGGAATGAGGAATATTTTCTACAGCATGACTTGAATATATGATAGGGTTGGTGGAAGGAGTTATTAAAAGATTATGACATCAAAATATCAAATAAACCTGGTAATGGAAATGTTGTAGATAGGGCACTAAACTTGAAGTCACATAGTGATGCAATTCTTGAATTTGAATATTCATACAGAATAATGGAAGAACATTCAGCATTACATGTGGATATGGGTAGAGTTGGGTGAAGAGAATGTATTTTTTAGATGATGGTGTAATCATATTTGGTGATTTAGGTGGAAGATTCCTAGTTTTGGGATCTTGTGGTGGAGATCCAGAGAGACAGAGTAGTTTTTTGCTCGAACCCTAATGGCTGGTCTGAGGTTGAACAACACCGAAGGTTGTTTCAGCAATGAGTTTTTTTATCCTTTTTTGATGCATGAGATGATTCTCACTGAATTACACAATTCTACGTTGGAGGTACATCATAGGATGAAAATTAAGTACCAAGCAATGAGGAGTCTGTTTCAGTGTCTTGGGATGATTTGTACAGTTTTAGAGTTTTTGCCTCGATGTATTGTGTTCTTGAAGGTGATGGTTGAGCACCGTGATCCTAGAAGGTTTCTTCAACTATTAGATGTTCCTCAGTGGATGAGGGAGGACATCTCAATCGACATTTTTAACAATTTACCTTGATCTCAAGTAGGATATGATGTTATATGCGTAGGTTTGGATTATTTTAAAAAAATCACCCACTTCATTGAGATTACAAATTCAAGATTAGTGGATGTTTTTTTTAAGAAATATCTAGGGAAGGTGGTGTGATTCCATGAGGTACCTAGGATGATCATATTTGATTGGGGTCCTTTTTATACCTTTAGGGTTTGGAGAGGTCTCCAGCATGATTTCAGTTCTCAACATTGCATTAGAACTAAAATTCATTCTCATACAAAGGGTCAGATAGGGCGGACCATCTAGAATTCAAAAGACAGGTTTCACTCTAGTGTCTGGAATTTTGTAGGTTTTTTGATGAGGCACTTACCCTTATTAGAGTTAACATTGAAAAATAGTTTCCATTAATCTATCAGTATGTTGATTCATAAATTATTGTATGAATGACCTTGATGTTATCCATTTTTCTGGAAAGGCGTCGGAGAGTCAGAATTTATCAGGCCAGAACTAGTAAAGTCTACAGTACAGATTGTTATGTGATTTTTTAGAGGACAATGGTAGTGCATGATCATTATAAAACTATTTTCAATCATAGAAGGAGACTGCTGGTGTATTATTTTGGGTTAAAATGTTAATGAATGTGACTCCCCATTGTGAACTGCGATGGTTTTTTATGGGATTGTTCTTTCTCCCTGGTTTGTTGGGCCTTTTGAGGGTTGTCTCGTGTTGCAGTTGTGGTGCATCGAGTGGTAGTTACCCTTCATATGAGAATGGACAATGATTTTTTTAAAATGTCATAGATTTATTGTTATTTTAACGATGTCTCTAAATTCATTGGTTAGGTCGAGATCGATGTCGAAGACGATAAGACTTTATAAAGTGGCTTGAAGAGATCTTGAAACTCATGGAGAATATTTTGTGTGGGTATAAAATCCCCTTGATTCATATCTTTTGGTAGTATAGTGGCGTGGACAAAAGTTCGTAGGAACATGATTTACTGATATGTGCTCTGTACCCCTGAGATGTATGATGATTAGATCACTTCATTTAATGATTTTCATTTTGTGGTTATAAACCTATCCTTTTTATTAGAAGGATTTATCTTATTGATTTTTTTGAATTATTCGCTTCTGAGAGGTATCTTCTCTAGGAGAGTATATATGATCTAATTATTGATTTCTTGTCATTTCACATTGTTCATATAATAAAGTTGTAGATCTCTTTTGGGTGAGAGATCTTTTAGAGGTATCTTTTAGTGTGATTATTTGGACCCATTTTTTATTTCTTTTCTATGTTGGTTTTTGGATTATTAAGGATGAGAATGTTTTGATAAGTATACGATGTTAATGCTCAGACCTATCTGGTACATTCCTTTGAGAAAATCAGATGTTTGAGTGGTTCAAGGAAGCCCGGGTGAAAAATTCTGAACACAATAAAATATTTCTTGTTCTAGGAGTACTGTTTCTAGTTCTATGAACAATGATAGCAATGTGAAAAGTGTGAATAGTTTCATTTGGGAGATAGATGTGATAAGTGCCATTGGTGAGATAGATGTGAATAAGGTCATCCATGATACAAATGTGAACAATGTAATTAGTGAGATAGATATGAATACATACATTGGTGATATATATGTTGATAGTGTTATCGATGAGTCAGGTTGGTGAATCGCGTCATTGATTCACCTATAGTTAGGTCCTCTGTAGGTAGGTTATCTAATAATAGGTCGGCTGATGGTTTTCCATCTGTCGGTTGGTTGTATGTCTATAGTTCATCTATCAAAATGTCATCTATCGGTAGGTCGTCTATCGGTAGGTCCCTAGTCGGTAGTTCCTCTATCCATAGTTCATAAAATGATATGTCCTCTACCTTTTGTTCATCTATTTATTGATTGATAATTGGGGGGTCCTCTATATTTATGTCATCTCTCACTAGTGCTATAGTGTTTCAATATCTATCAGTGAACAGTGATTCCATTATCCTATAGATTCATTACTTTGATATTATCATCAACATAAATTGAATTAAAAGCCTTATTTTAAGGGGTTTTAGGACTATTCAAATCTTATAACTCCTATAATAATATTTATATCTGTCCGGGTGCATTTTCTTGGTCAAACTGCATTGTCTTCAACTGAACAGCCTTGAATGGGGAATCTAAATGGTATCTAAACCACTGCTCTATTTATATTTTCATAACGTCCAAGATACTCCCCTCATTGTTCTTTATTATCCATTATCTTGTTTTTAGGCATCCCAATCCTTTTTTCTTTTAAATTTTAATAATTATTCTCTCCTTGGATCATTTCTCATATGAGTTTTTTGTGAAACAAACACACCCCTATTCATGGTACAACTAGGAAGTGTCATTCTATCTTCGATATAAAGTATATTCTATCTCTGTTCACCTAGATAGCTTGATGTAATTCCTATTTTATTCTAATACATGTTTTTTACTTGTTATATCGTTGTTTATAATTGAATTTTCATTGGTGTTGGTTTATTTGGTTATTCCACGATGACATTGGGTGGATGCAGTAATTGTGGGAGAGGTTATCTAGACCAATAGTTTTGGCCAGTTCTCATGCAATGAAATCTATGAACCATTTGTGTTTGAGAATTCATAGATTATACATTTTTTATTGTGATTTTTTAATTTTAAAATTAGATGAACTCTTGTTTAAAATTAAATTAACTAAAAAAATATTTGAACCAGATTAATGAATTGGTATCAATTTATTAGGGAGTTGGTGGCATATTGACATTCAAGATCATGTGATTTCTATGCCTTGATTGTTTATCATGTAGTTCATAACGGAAATTGGAAAATAGCATAATGGTGAGATTAATTATAAATCAATTGTAAAAAGTTAAAAAAGAATGTTTTATTAATCTTGTTGTTGTTTTTCATTGCGATAAATTAAATGGATGCATTTACGCATGTTTTATTGAATTAGTTAATTCAATATGGAATAATAGTCTAGCTGGATGAAAAATATAATGACATTAATGGATCTAAGTTATACTTTTTATTGTAAATTACAAGCACCTTATGCTTCCAAGTTGTGAGTTCTTGTTCTGTTTAAAGGCTGAATGCCTTGTCTAGGGCCATGAGCTCAGTTTCTATGTTGTTTCACACCTGCTTCTTGTTTTTCCATATGATCCTGAGATGGATATGTCTGGACGAATGTAGTGGTATGTGGATGTAGGTATGACAAGTGGTGGTGGAATATTTTGATATCTAGAGTTGTGAAATTCATTAGTTTATGCAAGTCGGTATTAGGATGTTTTTTTTATCTACATTAATTTTTTAACTTCTTAAGTAATATTTTCATTCTTACCCTCCTTCCATAATTGTAGAAGATGTGTGTGCTATGCCATGTGCTTTTTATTTTTATATTCCTGATGATTTATGAGAATACACTACAACTAAATGTGGTAAAAACACAATGGGTTGTTAATCTACTCAATGTGATGGGTATCTTGTGTTTGAAAGAATATAATAATTTTCATCAATATATATAATTATGGAATTTTGAGAATTCAGTTAATGAATCATTGAATAAATTATCTTACCCCACATAGTTGGAGCTTGTTTGAAGGCAATGCCAAGGTAATATTTATGATAATCCAATGAATTGGTTTGGTTATGCCTTAAGAGAATGGATATTGGTTGGAATTGTAATGGGGTGTAATTTTTTAATTATTAATGTTAAATTAATGGATAAATAATTAAATAAGGTAAATTTGAATAGATGAATAATAGATAATGAAAAAAAATATAGATCATTGAATGGTTGTTTGAATACAAGATATCTAGTCTTAGCAGTAGAAGCCAAGAGTCTTAAGGGTAGTTTATTTAGTAGATTTTGTGACTAGTATATTCACATATGTGATTGTGAGATATAGTTTATTTTGTAATTTTTGTGTTTCTATACACTAGTAGACTATTTCGGTAAGTCAAACTAACACATTTGGGATTCTAAGCATGTTGGGGTGTTTTCCCCAACATCACAATGGTATAATGGATGGATGAAAACCCACATTAGCCTCACTCACTTCTCTTGGTTGTTGCTTATTCCGGTATATGCTTCATATGGTATTCCTAAAATATGTATGTATAGGGTTATAGTGAATTATGGTTATTCAAATACATATATTCTTGATATAGTTTCTTATGTACTACTATTGGTATAACATGAATATGCTGTGATGGCCTGAGGATCCTTACATGGTGTATGAGATATAATTGATTAATGTATAATACATAATTTATGATACACGTTATGATATATGTGGTTGCTCCCAAAGTCGACTTAGTAATTTTGGTTATCTGAAAGTTGTGGTTGTGTTGCTTGTGTTTCATGTTGAGGTTCTTCGCTTAGATGTCTTTATGAAATCCTATATGGAGATAAATTTATAGGATGTGTGATTTTGGGGAATAGAGGATATCCATGGGGGAATTGGTAGATGGGTAACCTGAATTTTTTTATTATATCATATAATCCTCTATACGATACTTGGTGAAAGTATCCCAGGTGAGGAGGGTAACTTAGTATGCCTGTTTGGGTGGTGAGTTAGTTTCACTTATTGTTCGCTCTACTTTTTCATGATTTCTTTACTTTTACATTAGAGGCTCCTATAAATATCCTATAGAGTATACTTTTATACACAAGATACGTATATATTATCTATTTTTAGGTCACATGGATCATGTTTGATATCAATATGGTTACTATTATATTGTGGATATATGAGTCTTATGAGCATCATGGTCGCTATCATTTTACTTTATTTTAGATCCTAGAGTTTTACCATTTAGTTTTAGTAGTACTATCATGATATTACATATTTGTACTTGGAAATTATTTTATATTGTATTTTGAGTAGGGGTTGGTTGGTGTCTCTGTTATCTCTCACATTCTCTGGTGTTTTGTATAGCGAAAAAACCTCTTATTTGTTTTTTTATACCTTCAATGCTAGTGCCCAACCCAGGGCCCACTGGAGGTAGGACATGGGGGACATTATATCTCTTCTCACATTGGTGGCCCAGTATGGGTACACAATGTTGGGAGGGGATCATGACAAAAAAAGAATAATATGGTATATTATTTGAGGAATAATGATTGAATTGAATATTGTAATTATATATAATTATAATTTTTTTGTGTGAAATTTTTTGGAAAATTAATGAAATTAAAAGAATATTTCAATGATTATATTATTAGTTAATTTACACTGTTATCTATGCGACATTATATTAAATATGGAAAATGATAAATTTATTTTCGAAAGAATATGTGATAAATTCCTTATGATTAATGAAATTTATCATTACTCTTAAATATTTTGATGAATTTTTCTGTAATTTATTGATTGAATGATCTTATTTTAACTCTAGGTTTCATTATTGAGGTGTTGGCGATTATTGTTCTATTTTTTATATAATTTATTAATAGTATGTTAAATTATATTAACTTATTCTAACCATTTTTGATTTTTATAATGTCACTATATTGAATGTATAATTTTTTTCCATTTTTGGGAGTATATAATTTTATTAATGTGGATTATAGTGATTCATGATTAAAATTATTTCATCAGTATAATTTATCATTCAAGGAAAAAGGGATTTGAGCATAAATTCATTTAAGGAAGAATTTCTACCTGTCATGTGTGTATATTTCCCTACATTGGTTTTTTAGATTGTAATGGAATTCATTAACTTGAGGAAAATGTTCTTCAATAAAAAGTATTTATCCAAATACATTTATTTTTGATAAGTAAATAGTCTTGTCACAAATTATAGATTAATGATTTGTTATTTATTAATTATTATTACAATGTATGATTTCAAAAAAATGACACATTAATATGTTTACTATTAAATAATGAAATTAATATTAAAATTGTGGGTAATAAATTTCATAAAGTGGGAGAATTTAATATCCATATATTTATTTTAAAAGAAGATAATATTTTATATCTTATAAAATACATCACAATGAACGTAGAAGAAGAAGAAAACACTATTATTTAATGATGACTATAATAATCTATTCTTTAAATTGGAAGGTATGAATAGGATTAACTGTTATTTGATATTTCTATATATATATATTATAAAAAATATAAATTTATTGATTAATTCTATTGAAATAGGAACAAAAGTTTTAGGAAAACAATTTTATTCGTCACAGTTATGAAGATATCCAAAGGGTATGTCAATTTCTTAAAGAATCATATAGAAAATATATTCTATTTATATAAATTTTATTGCAGGAAATGAATTTCTGTTTTAATGAAAAAAATAAGTCATGGTGATATATTATGATTATTTAAGAAATGTTATATTTTTAATTTATTAATGAAAAATATTTATTCTTAATTTATTATTGTGATTTCATTGATATTTTTTTTTTGTAAAATGGTATTTTATATTAATTATAAATTTAAATAATGTTTTTTAAAAAATAATTCATTTATTATTTTAGAAATTAATTTTATTTTAGAAATAGCATAAATTTTAATATTTTAAATGGTCATTTATCATAATGGCCTTCTTCATAACTTTTTTAATTTTTTTGAATTAAATTATACATATTCATTGTATTTATTTTTAAAATTTATATAGAATATTCAGAATCAGTAACTAAAAATTTGGTTAATATTGATTTTTATTTATTGATATTATTAAAATTAACCATAGAAATTATTTCATCAAAGGTAATGGCTGAATCAAGTAATTAAAGGAAAAAAAAGCATGACACATACTATATACCACTAAATCATTCATTAATTTAATAATATTTTTAATAATGTCTATAGTCATCCATGATTCACTTATATAGATTTTTTCTAGTTGGGTGTGCTTATACAACTATTACATTTTTTTACAAGAAATTTAAAAAATGTCATGTACTTATTTATAGTAACTATATATTTTTTAACCTATGGATAAATAAATTATATATATTGTTATAGATATCAATTTCAAATGTAATTATTTTTAATCATCGTGAATATTTATAATTATTTTATAATGGTGGAAATATTATATTGATTTGTTACAGAATGATTATGTTGAAATTATACATTAAATAAAATAATTAAATAAATGATATTAATAATTTTAAAAAATTGATATACATAATTTGATTCATTAATTATCAAAAATATTATATTATTTATTGATGTAATACAACATATGGGTGGAAGTTCATTTTATTTATGTTATTCAGGTCAATGTAATGATTATATCTACAAATTGAAATTTATAAAATTTTACAACAAATAATATTTTATTATATGACATAAAATTCAGAAAATTATTATATTCATATGGTTTTTTATTAATGATTGATAATATCAAAATTTCCTATTTATTTTCCTTTATAAAATTATTGTAACCATCATGATCGATGAAATTTATAAATAATAATTGTTAGAGTTAGTGTGAAAATGGAAAACATTGTTTTAGAACCACATGTTAATGGTAAAACTATGAACAAAACATGCCCACTAAAATTTTTGTGGGATTATTTCTAATTTTTGTAAAATTATAATATAATTTTTTTTATTTTGAGAAATTTGGAAAATAAAAATTAATTTATATTAAATTAATATTTATATATATTTCAGGACTTCTCATCCCCTATCTTATAATTGACACCACTTATTATCTTTACATCGTACATATAAATCCATTTCCTCAACAAATATCTATAAAAATACATTCTTATAAATACTCCCTATTTTATAAATTTCAAAGTCATGTCATATATCAAACGTAGATTTATTAACGTGCTAATTTATGTAGGTTTTCCGATGATGTGGTATCATTCCTAACTGAGCATTTATGTTTTCTTTCATCCTACAATTCCTAAAAAAAATCCCCATATATGATTATGTAATATAATAATTATTTTATATATTCCATCATTTGATAATTTTAATTTAAAAACCAATTTCCTTCTTCATATCCATCAAATGAGAACAAAATCATTCATTCATGTGTAGGTATGGTTGCCACCATAAGAAACAATTTAATTCACATTCCATCACCATCCTTCGTTGAATGATTTGAATGATGAAATTAATGATTTCATAAGATATTAATGAAATATTTTTTCATTTTTATTAGATAATATATTTTTTACTTTATCACATTTCCATTTATTGAAAAATGACAATGTGATTTGTACTTATGTGGAGAATACCACCTCCACGAAGTGATGTGAATCACAATTCATCACCACATCACTTGGATAGTACATATGAGTATAAATAAAGAATAATTATTATATTAACGGCTTTATTATAATTTATAAAATATAAAATATAGTTATCGTTCATTCCATAGTAATCATCAATAAAATAGAAATGATTGTTATGGGTATATATTTCATACTGTCATCATGATTATAACGTACATCATTTTTCATGACCATATTTAAACAGTTGTTTTAATATAATAAATTATGAATAATATTTTTAATTATAAACAGATTATTATTATAGATATTATTTCATAATAAAATCATTTTCCATTTTCAACTGAAACAATTCATTTTTAATAGATGATAAAAATATCGTAAAAACATTTGATGTAAATATATATTGTTATATAATTTTTATATACTGGTAATAAGGGAGAAAAGAGAATAATGAAATAATAATATTATCATTAAAGTTAACAACAAATTAATTTTTAATTTTTATTAGGATAATGAATGTACATGATGAGTCAGACACAAGGTAAGAAACATTATTTTTTAAAATCCTATTCTCTATTTCGTATAAAACTACCTTTTCATTTGTGTCCACATTTGTAAAATTTTATTATGGATTTTTTTCTATAGGATTATGTGAATAATAATTGAAATTTTTTGTTTATTTTTATTTTATTTTAATTATTTTTAAATTGAAACTTTTTATAAAATGCTTTTGCATTCAATATAAATTACAGAAGGAATATACTATTTTAAAATTTATAGATGTAACAGTATTTCCCACTACAATAACAGTTTCATGATATTTGGATTCTATTATAATATTTCATGTTTTCATTAGTGCAATACCCTCTATCCCATTATTACATTAATTTTTTTAAACTATGGGTTTTAAAGGAATGTGATATATTAATATTCAGCAATGTTTTCCTATGGGTGAAAAAATTTTTTTTATAATTCTGGATTTTATATATTATGTTATAGGTAATGGGAATTTTTTATGATGATTTCTGGTTCCATTTTATTCAATACCTATGTAAGACTGTTATAAGACATCCATGTATTAGGTAAATTGATATCTTTAATATATTTTGACTCTCCTAAGAAAATATGAGAGTAAAAAATGACAGTTATTCCATATATTGGATAGATTTAACTGAAAATGATTCTCATAATATATTGTACCAATATACTGTGATGGATAGTAACAATTTGGGACATAGTAAACTAATTATTTTTCTCATAAGATTTTTGGAGAATAAACTATCACTGTAATTGCATGTATAACCTCGATTTTCATTCATTGTTTGATCGTAAATGAAACTCCACATGTATGAGTCATTTGAAAATTATTCCTGATATTGAAAATGATTTATATATTATTGTGATTTTATTATTGAGTAATTTTTCCCCATGTTGAAATATTTTATTTCATATTATCATTGGATAAAATAAATGTGGTTTGTAATTTATTTTTTAATGTATTTCCCTGGAATAAGATGTTTCGTTATTTTAATGTCCCTTAGTGTGAATTTTTTATCCAATGTTTTAACAAAATTAACATGATGTGTAATGAAATGGATGAGTACAAGAATAAAATTATGATGAATTCTAATAAAAATAAATCATTTTTTATTAAATGATTATTTGGGGATAAAATGGTGACTAAATATAAGTTCCCTCTTCATTGTATATGAGATTTTTATATAATAGTTGTGAACAAAATTAAAAAAACTATAAACATAATATATCTTTTGGAAGGTTTGAATGACAGTTCTAGTTAGTCCCATTAAAATATGTAAAATTTTCAATTATCTGTTACAATATAAATATTTATAGACATGATAAGAGAATAATATATATACTCTATAATATGATTTATATAGTATATAACATTAGTAGAATTTTTGTAAAATAAACAATTTCACTTCAAAATAAAAATGAATCGTTGTGATGGTTTTTATGGGAAATGACTTTTTATCGAAACATATAGTGATTCAATAGGTGAATGAAATTTATTATTTCATAAAAATTTAAGTTAAAACTGATAGTGTACATTAAAACAAAAAAAATATAAGTTTTAAATATTTTGAACATATATATTGATGTTAAATTAACATAAGAACATATTTTTACATGTTTTTGACGACTTCATCTTCTGGGTATTACTGGGAAAATGTATAAAATAATTGCATATTTTAATAGAGTTTAGTGTGAGGTAAATTTGTCATATTGATGTTTGGGATTATTTTGATTCAAGATGAAATATTTATTTTATGTAATATAATCCCTCTAAATTATATTGGGTTTTTAATGACTCAAACATAAGGAATAATATTCATGGCCATATAATCATATTGAAGAAAAATTAAGTACAAATAGATTATCCAATTCTTATGGTTAAGATATCCATCAAATCCTTAATTTTAAGAGTGAAATTATATTGAAACAATATGAATCATATTATAAATGAACATGGGTGAATAAAAAACATATTTTGCTTCATATGATTTATAATAGAAATAGAAAATATTTATCCACTTTTTTAAAGTGTGAGATATCAAATAAATTTATTGATTGAAGTTATTTAATGAAGTAAATTGGCATAAAATTTTATCCTCAATTTCTTATGAATAATATCTCCTTCGTATACATTATAAGAGAGATAATGTTATTTAAATCAAAATAAATCATCATAAAATACAACTTGGTGGAATAATAAAATATCGAATAAAGAATGGAATCCTATGGTAGGAATGAAAAAAATTTATACAAATAAGTTTATGTTGTGAATATTAATATAAATTTCATGGATTATTTTATTTTATTATATAATATATAATACAAGACACAATAGATGTTAATGAAATAAAATTTATTTTAATTTTCAATGTTACATCCCTTATAGACAATTATGTTGTTTATTTATGATATTAAGTGTTCCAAGAGAGAGTTTGATGGTGTTTTTAAGGATTTATTACATCATTGTTATTTTAAATGGTCACCATGACCTATTTGATATTTGTTTGGAGATAATTTGGAGAAGCCCATGGGGTTGTTACAAAACTACTAATTGCAACAAATCATATAAATCTATTTCGAAGCTTGTTTAGGATATTGTTTTCCTTTTTCTGAAACATATTTTGTAATGGTTCCTCATGTGGTTGTGGCACCAGGAATGGTGATAAACAAGGCCCCTTGAGGGTAATCCTATCAAAAAAAGGTAATATGGTAACACCAATATTGTGTTATTGGGTTTATTGAAGGAACAAGTTACAGGGTACAGAAAAGACATCCTAATAAAATCCATTTTACAATTCAATTCTCTATAACACCTCACTAGTTTTATTATTCACATAAAATTGATGGTTTTTGTTGACATTTTTAAAAAATTAGCAGTATATTTTCATTTATTTAGTGATATTTTACAAGTTTGAATAGAAAATCACTTGCAATATTATAGTGGTTTTAAAAAAAGTGTTTATCCATTATTTCACAAATTAAATAGTTTGTGCCCCTCTTGATAGTGTTTATTTGAATTCCCAATGCATCAAACGAAGATACATCATGGCTGAGTCTCATTATATTTTAAGGGATATATGAATTGTAATTATTGATTGGATGAGTCTGTTCCACTTATCATGGTAACACTTTACCAACTACATTGTATTCTTACCCTTTGTCTGTAAATAATAGAATTGTTTTAGTTCACAATAACCCTTTCCAATGATTTTTTGACACTTCATAAATATTTTTTTAGATTGGGTAATCATTTTAGATACTAGCATGGGTTTTCAGTGGATAACTAAAAATTAGTTTTCAATGTCATGTAGATGTTAGGCTATTACTAGTATTTATCTGGAGAAGAGTTGTTACTACTGATGGTAGATTGTATTATTTCTTATATTATTATGACTAGTCTTATGAAATTATAAATAATTATAAGTGATCTATTTATTCTACTATATTATATTCCATTTATATTTTATCATTCATTATTTCTTTGGGTAATAATGGTATTAACCGAAATGATTATTAAATCATCTTAGAGAAATAACTGGTTTTAGATAAAGTGTTTACATTGATTTTATTCCAAATTATTTATTTTTATAATGTTCTATTTTGATCATTATATATATTCAAATGGTAGTTATGATATAATTAGAAATTTTTTTATTAATTGTAAATCATGTTGTTTAAATAATAAAGAGAAATTTATAATGTGTAATAAATAATAATAATAATTTGATAAATATAAAAGTGATTAATAAAAACATATACTAATGTTGGGTTTCTAATAGTATAGAATTAAATTTTATTAATATGAGTACAAAATCCGTTAAATGAATAAGTTATTTATATATTTTAAAAATCAATTTTTTAAAATGATAATTTCCTTGGGGTCAGTGATTCATTTTTATTATCAAGGCTAGATGACTTGGTTGTAAGGACAAGATGACATATTTATTATTTATGGATTTTTGGGCCCTTTTTTAGATTCTATGGATGTAGAGACTTGTTATGTGAAATAATGTGAGTTTGAGATAGATGTTTCTCTAATAGGATATGTGTGCGGGAACCCAGGTTATTTCATCTGCTGGAGAATGTGATGGCGGGATGCATGTTGATATACATTTTATTATTGGAGATGAAACTAAAATTTATGGATGATGATCATTCATAAAGGATTCCTCTATATATGAATTAAATATAAATTACATGATATTAACATAATCATTTAATTATTAATCTTGAATATTCAATATTATGGGTTTTAAAATCTAGAAAAATATCATATTTTCTTCGTATGGCTCTAATAATAAGTCCTAATATGGGTTTTTAGAATAATTTAAGTTGTATGTTTCATAGATAACATTATATTTTTTATGTTAATTATGAATATACATAGATGAGGTCATAGTTAGAGTATTATTTCATGAGTCTAAAGATTTACGGTGGATCCGTTTTTGAAATATTGATAAAAGACATGTTAGATTATATAGAGACAACATTCAGTTTGATAAGATATCGGAATTAGAATTGAGATTAATTTGTGGTGAATGTGGAATGTTTTGTTTCCATGAAGTGGAATATCATATTCCTTTTTGAAGATAATGAGTCAGTTATTTCATTGGATATGTTTTTAGATTTGTTTAATGCTGATTTTCTTTCTCCAGCTGTAGAGGTTTCTTGCCACCCAGATATTCATAACGCGAGACAATAGATATCTAACATGTGGGATTTTAGGATCCATTCCAGGGTAGTTATATTACATTCATTAAATATATTTCCATATGAAATTTCATGGGTCAGACACATCAATGTGGCATAAAATGAAAGTGTCATACTCAATTTCAACAATTTATAGTATTAACATATCTTGAGGTATGTGAAGTAGAAGAGGTTGTTTAGAAGACACTAGATATAAATAAATAATACAAAGATTTTATTTATCATGATTATATATTTATTATGTTTTTAATAGGTATCCCAGTTTAATTTACATAATAGTTTTAAACAATCCATCTCTAGTTCTCGCCCCTCATCATCTTGTTTGTATAAAATATCCACATTCATTTCTGTACCAAGTTAATAGTTCTCTTTTTTAATGTAGAGAATATTTCCAATAGTGGAGTGTGTTCTCTACCATTATATGTGGTATGTGTGTCGATGGTGTTCTATATCAGGTTCTTCCACTGTGGAAGTTTCATTTATGGTTGAAACATAAAGTTCTCATGCATTATATAAGTATATTGAAAGTGAAGTATGTAGATCATAGCCTCATGATGTTCTATATTATTAATAATTAGATAAATACCATTAAGGTGGTTATTATTTCGGTTTGAGAGGCAGTGTATAAGGTCTTTCAGTGTTTCATTTATGGGGTTTCTAGTTTCTAGTGACCAATATGTCATTAAATATACTCATTTCTTATTTTAGATATGGGTAGATTATTTGATTCATTTAGGATGAATGAAATCATTTATATCACATTATGTTGTAAATTCTTTAACACATTAGGGAATGAATATATTAGTTCCCACAGTGATTACTATTCCAGTAATAGGTTGAACGTTCCAATAAGTATTATGTATAATGTATTAGATTATACAATGGAAGCACCACTTCTAATGAGCCATTATATGATTGTGAACACAATAACATGATATCATATTCTATATGGACTAGATGTATTCCGTTAATTTCATCATGACTTTCACTAATAGATAGATTATATTATATGATATTGAAAATATACAACCATGTTCATTGGAGAGAGAGACCCAGAGATGGTTCGTTGCAAAATTCAGTCCCTGTATTAATTGTTAGAAAAGATGATGTTGAGTTCATCAATGGTTCAATTGATGATGTCTACTAGGGGTGTGCATGAGTAACTTGATTACATTATTAAATATTATTTACCACTACACCATTGATGTGTGTAATAATTAGGGATATAAATACAACTAAAAACATTTCCAATATCATTATCTACAAATCAGATGTCTGCAATTTAGTTATTGGAGCTACCGATGCATATATATGACCTCCAACCGTGAGGTATTCTCAGAAGAGAATATGTCATTTGGATCATATGGTTTTTTCATGATGAAGGTATAAGACTGTATCTATCATTGTATATATTTTAATAAAATGAATTATCTCACATTAATGACCCACAGTCCCCATTCATGAATTGATAATTCATTCTATCATTGGAAAGTATCTTTTTGTTTCATGATTATAGTAACAATATTCATTTTTCATAATATAGAAGTAAATGATGAGGATATCAGATCTATCAATTTCATAAATTCTATTGTAAAAACTTGTTTTTATGATTTTATTTGTTATAATTAACACGCCTCCATTTTTAATGGTGTTGATTAATGCTACATTATATTATTTGATCAATTTGTTCATGGTTTTAACAAATAATGATTTTATGAATTATTTTCTCAAAAATTTCTTAATTTCGATATTTTCTATTAAATGAAATTTGGATTTTACCTTTTATAACAAGAAAATGTGAGAGTATATATATTTTTTAAAATATAAATTACATGTTGTTTTCATTATACACAACATTGTGTTTAATTGAATTGTGACATACATTTAAAAATTTATTATTTGATATGAAAATTATCACCTAGAAATAAGAATCGATTGTATGGAAAAGTTATACTATATAAAAAATATATGGTTTGAAAAAATGCATAAACTGACATCATTTATACCCAATTAATTATAAACTAATATTAATACCATTTCAATAAAATTAGAATTATTTTTCTGACATTTACCTATTACTTGAAAAAATGTTTTTTACATCAATAAATTAAAATAAAAAGTTCAGGTTAATGATTATAATTAAATATATATGTTATATTATTAATATATATTTTATCATTCATATTTTTAGTTTTATATTAAAAAAATTATTTATTTATCTAACAAATCTCAATAAACAATTTTTCTAAAAACCATTTTATACCATTAAAAAAAATATAAAACATTCTTTTGAAACATTAAGAATTCAATTTCAAAAAATAAACATCATTTTTAAAATCACCATGTAATAATTTCCATTGGAATACTTTTTTAGAAATATCATTTACGAAAAAAAATTTAATGATTTCTGATAAATAGCTAATTTCCTTAAGAACTGGAACCCCGCCCATGCATACGAACGATGATCTATAAATGAAATTTTATATTCAAAATTTAATAATAGATTTAAAAAATATGAATGTATATAAATTAATGTTATGATAAAATGAAATGTACAGACAAGGAATATTAGAATATATGTAGTTTCTCATATGGTAGTAATAAAATAACATATAGTTTTAATTATAGAAAATAAGAATGAAATATGATACATGAAAACTAGAATTCTAAATGTAAATAAATGAGACCTTTATAACCGTAGTTGGAGACCGAAGAAATTCAATAGAAAAAGAAACAGTGAGAAATGAAATAGAATTAGTAAATATCTGATAGTTTTGTATATGCAGATATAGTAAAAAACAGTTTGGAAACTCATGTTACTAAATGCATAGAAGATCTTTGAGTTTTTGCTAATGTGGAGCCCCACACCTAAATGTTGGCTTACCATTTATGACCACCTCTATAATATGAAAAAAATTAAAATTTCATAAAATTGGAAATATTTTATACAAGAAACAAACGTGAAAATTTATATATGGCATATAAATTTTATAGTATATTAGTAGATGATAATATGTTTAGAGTAAATATAGTTACCATAAACGATAATAAGGATGAAATCACCCTTGGAGTGTTTTACTTCATAAAGAATATCTATTTACATATACATAACATGCTTCAATATGGTTTTTCTTTTTATAATTAATTGTTCGAGAGGTGTGATGTAGTAGGGACATAAAAATATCTTACAATGAAAAAAATAATCAGAGATGAGAGATTTCATGTCACATACCAGATTAATTAGCCGAAGAAAAATAAATTAAATGAGAATTAATATAAAAATATCTAGAGAAATAAGAAACAATATATGACATGGTTTCATTAATATATAATCAAGTACAGATATAAAAACAACATGAAATAAATCATTTTAGTTTTAGTCATAATATTGTCCAAAATTTTTAAAACAGTCATGATAAAAGATATATACATGGGTAGAGGAAATATTTGTCATTACGGAAACTAAGATGAACTATTTATTTATATTTTGTCACCCATTATCATCCCTAGATTCCACATCTATGTCATTCCATCATCACCATAGTGAATTGCACACATATGCCCATTACCTCAAACATAGGTTTCTCCCTGCCTATGTCTTGCACACCAAATAAAATAACAGTTCAATTTCTTATTTTTTGTATCCAACATCTGTTTCATGAACATTGATGTATATGTATACACATTCTATAATTGAATATATAAATATATATCATACTTTGTCTAATAGAGATATCAGTGTTGTATCCTTATTCTTATTGATTGATAAAAAAACAATATAATTTTAAAATATTATTCCTTATAATATAATGATTTATATAAATTTATACTATAATGAAAAATTAATGTTTTTTCAACATTATTGAATATTAATGAAAAATATATTTGTTATTCTCTTTATCTGGTGATGTTTTTGAGTGATGTATTATTTTATTATAATCATACAATTTTTTATACTATACAATTAATTCAACCATAATTTTTTTTCATATGTATCAGTAATATGAAAAACAATCAGGATACATATGGATTTTACATGGATCATAATGAAACCAAGGTTATAAAAAATTACAAATTAGTATGTGTACTGATATAACATGTTATTTATTTAGTGAAATAATTTCCATGTAAATAATTAACATTTTTATTTATTGATATTATAATTTCAAAAGAACCATGTCATCATGAAACAATGACGTATTTATTGTGTTAGTTATGTATTATGATTTATTTATGATATTATAATGGCCAAAATAATTACTATGTTTTAAAAGGATAACATTATTAAAAATAATATAGTATAAAACTGTATATTTTATTATTTATGTTATAATATTTTTGTAAATCATATTAGTGACACGTCAACACAATCAACAAATGGTGAAGAACATCTTCGTGGATTATTTAAATATTAATTTTCGCATTTTATTAACATATACATGCATAGAATTATTGTTATTATATGTGTTTCTTAAATTTAAATAATGTGTTTGTATAGTTTTGAATAATTTTATATCTAAAATATTTTATTTTGAATATTCTTAGCATTTATTTTTATTGTAAATAGTAGAGTGTGATATTCAAAATAATTTTTTTAAAAATAATTTTTTTTCCACGATATCGATTTCAATAACCAACATGGAATGTTGCTTATAAGATATGATATATATATACGTGGTGTTAAATAAAACATTCACCACTTGATATTAAAATAATCAATATCGAAAGATACACAAAACCTGGATTGAACCGAGAATTGAACATCAGTTATTATATAAACCAATGTTGGAACACTTCTTCATATATGAATATATAAAAAATGTTAAAACCAAAATACTAATGTTTACCATATTAATATCAATTATTAAATGACACTAAACGATATTAAACATTTTTTAAATGATAATTTTATTGTATTAATTGGAACTATGAATTTATATTCATATATTTTGGAACTAAAAAAATCCACAACTATCTTTCTAGATTTTATGATTACATTCATAGAAATTAAATTTTGGATAATAAGTAATTGAGATGTCTCACATAATTTGAAAAAACATTATGCTGTTTCATTCTAGAAATCTCAATGATTAGAAAGATCAGATGATAAAATTTAATGCCACACTATTTTCAAACAAGAGAATACAATAAATGATGAAATTCATACAAATTAATGGAAGAATATGTAATGAACCATTCTTGGGTGACTTGAATACCTTCTCCTATGTTTTAACTCTGTTCTTGGGAACTTCAATGGACATCTCTGGGTAGGGGACACTGTGAGTACAACATGGTTCAGAGGAACCCCTTTTATTTAATGGAGTGGTTGTAGATTTGGCCAGCTTGATTGGTTTCTTGAAATCCAGTCCTACATATTAGTACTTTTGGGAAATTTGAGAAACCAGATACGGTCTTAAAAATGTTGCAATGCCATTATATTCAGATATGAACTACTGGTTTTAATATATTGTGAAAGATACAAGGAAAGTAACCTTAATTAAAAAGCAGCCACTCCTACATAGGAAAAATATTACTCTATACACATCATAACATTCAGTATCTTCAGAAAAAGAAAATTATAAATATTTACTTCAAGAGTAATTATAATGAAATAAAGTCATGTTGCAACTGATTTCTGTTTTATATTCCGAATTTGATTGAATCATTCAGCATTAAAATATTTTTGAATTTTTTTTCAAAGGATAAACTAAATTGTTTTTAATGTTTCACAAATTTATAATTGAAGTATCAACTAGTTTATCATTTTGAAAATTAAATTTTAATTTTTTAACCAAAAAAATATTTATATTATTTCATAACTTTTTCTAAAACCATTTTGAGGAAAATTATTCTTCTTGAGAGAAGAAAATTCCCAAATGCAGCATTCATAAGTACATCTAATTCTAAAAATTGCTTCATAGATGGTTCAATGCATATTTGAATCATCCTGAATGATAACATACCCTTAAAGGAGAATAACCTACTAATTTCACTTAAAAATAAAACTATTAATTTTATATGCAAGCCCTTCAACAAAAGAAAGATGTATTAGTATCGAGGTGAATGATAATAACATAGAAAAATTATCTATCATTCAATAAATAATGACTATTTAAATCATATAACTATCAACTGTAAAATCACTAAAAAATAAATAGTATCCCTATAAAAATTTACAATGTTATTCATTGAAAACAAATTGTTATGATTTACATATATGACATGAAGTCATTATTCCTATCCATAAAATAATAAAATTTGATATGTAGTTTAGAAAGTGGTTATGAGAGCTATCTCTTATTAAATTAGTTTATATTTTTACCACTTTTAGTAGTTGGGAATATGGTCTACTAAAATAAATACAGATATAAAAAATATAATAAAATATGAATATATGAATACATAATGAAAATTAACCTATAGTTCACTCATTCTGAGGAATTACTGATAATTATAAGTATAAAAGATATAGCTTCCAACAACCTATTCAAATTTTTCATGGGCCACAATAACATTCAACAATAAACTATAATAATAATTAGAATCACCACTAAATTATATATTCTTTCAAATCATAATGGACTTAGAAGAAAATTTCAAACATACCGATAATGAGACGTTCAACAATGATATAAAAATCCCTAAAAATACAATAAACTATATGTTAAAAAATGAAAATTTTAAAATAATTACATGAATAAAAAACATGAAAATTACAATGTAAACCATTTTAATTAAAAAATTTATATACATAACAAATTATAATCTACATAAAACATCAAACTGAATCAGTTGATTATAGTTATAGAATACCTATACTATGTTGCGAAAGTGGTGAAGGAAGAAGGATGGTGTTAAGAGTTGGGTGAGCTTACATAATATATTGACATATGACATAGAACAATAATCAAATAAATAATAAATAAACCTTTAACAGTACGATGGAAAATTAAAATGAATAAGTAAATTGAAATGGATAGGTAGCGGCTAATGTGTTGACCTTATTCTCAATCACATCACACAATCTTTTTTCAAGACACTTTTCTAGCTACTTTATGTGGAAATGATCAAGCCCAAAAGACCCCCCCTCATGTTTCTATTTTATCTACTTCATGGACATCACCGTGTAAAAATCTAGTCATACCACATTATGATTTAGATATATAGTAAACGTTCGTATATATTATTTCCACTATACCTATTTAATTAAGACTTACTTTTGTAGTGTGATATAAATCTAAAAAAATGGAGTACACCAACCTCATTACATGGAACTCAAGGGTGGGTTATTCTAGTTAGTTCAGGTTCCTTGATCATAAACCATGACATTAGAGTATGTATCTCATGCTTCATGGAAACGAAAATACAAATAATAGTACAAGGATACAGAAAATTAAGAATCACATATCACCATTAGTTATATTCTTTCTCAAATAACATAAGTAACTGACAGATTTGAAAACAAATATAAAACAAACAAAATGCTTCTAGAAACATAAATAATGGAAAATATTATCTAAAAAATTACATTACACATGGATAAATTTTATTATACAATATTGGATTAAAAGAGATGAATATCACTAATGATTTAAAAAATGATTTGATGCTATCTAAAAAAACTATGTTAATGGGTTTAAAAAACTAATGATTGAAAACATGGTCATGCATATCTTATTAGAATAAATAAATCAAGGAAATGGAAAACATAATCAATGATTTCCAATAAAAAAATTTCATACCTTACAGAATACGTCAAATCCTTTAGCCACAATATTTACTCAATGTCGATGTCAAACATCCTTAAAAACCTAATGATCACACGTCACATACATGAGTAAGTAGCATAAGTGAAAAAAAATATAATATTGAATTTATAGAAAAATATATTATGAGAATTACATTGATTTTTTGTTACCATTTCATTCAAAAAATGGAGTTTGTGAAAAATAAATCTAAATTGAAGAATCCATGTAAACACAGTGGGCACCGTTAAAATTATAATGTAACATACAAACAATGTAACAATATGGGATAACAACAAATTTTTTAGAAGATGAATCAAAATAAAATCTCCAAATTCTTAAAACTGATTTATGAAATTAACAACATACAATTATCATGATTACAAGTATGGAAAATCCTTTCAATAAAAATGTTTTTCTATAAATTCATTGGGGTGGGGGTATTCCATAAGATTTTATTTATAAAAAAATAAAAGCATCAGACAGTTCATTTCTGAGACACATACCTTAAATAAGAAATTCAAAATATAGTTTCTGTTGAATGGATGAATAAGTTACTGGAGACAGATAATAAATAGTGCATAAATATGTATCAAATTCATAATATTTATAGTGTAGATAAGTATGTAATAAAAAATTACTATATCTGAAACGACCCGTCACAATTTATTCAGATACAATAAAATAATTAGATAGTTTATCTATGAGACAAATACCATAACTAACTACTTAAAAATATAGTTGTTGTTGAATGTATGAATAAATTACTAGATACAGCTAAAAAATAATGCAGACATATGTATAAAATTCCTAATGTTTAAATTACACACAAGTATAGAAGAATAAATTAATATATGTGGAACAAACAATTACAATTTCTTCAAAAGAATAAAAGCGTATTATATGATAGATTGTGGATTTTATATAGAATCTTAAGATATTTTGGTAATATTAGTGGGGTGTGTAGCATGTCGGCTGGAGGTCTTTAGTCAGAAAAGACAACTACTATAGACGTGGGAGTATGTCAACTGTGAAGAAATTCTTGACCTGGTTTCTGGGTAAGGAGGATGCAAAAAATATTAGTGGGTACCATAGGAAGACTGGAAGGAAATCACGAGTCATAGGGGGATCTATGTGATAGAATGAGGTTTCTTTGAAATATAGGAAGGGTTCTCTCGAAGGAGTTAGCTGAATCACAATGCCAGGATTGTTAGAGGGAACCGAAGGACGAGATGAGGAGAATTGATTAGAGGAACCAAAGTTGAAGAGAATCAAAATTTGGAGGAGGATAATGTTGTTTTTATGTTGGTATAATAGGAATATTAGAGGGGTATCGCGACTGAGAACCCTAGGAACCAAATTGGAGGAGTCGTAGCCAAAACAAGTTGAGGGTGAGAGTCGATGAAGCTGCAGATGAAATTCATCAGGATCACTAATATTATTGGAAGAAATTCCTGAGTGTGGGATGGTGTGGATGGTGGGAATGAAGAAATAAAAGGGGGAGGGGAGACGTGGATGTCTTTTTGGTGACACATATGAAGGATAAATTCCCACTTTAGTATATACATTGATTTCCATTTCCCATAATGATTTTACAAAATAAAAAAAATTTAATGAATTTATCAAAACGAATTTTTTATTATATTTTTTAATACAAACGAGACATTGGAAATTTTTTCTTTTTAATTTTCATATGAATACAGTTTAAACTTTTCAACATTTCCACTTTAAAACGTACCATTCTCGTAGCATCTGCATGACTAATATGAAAATAAAATTTTCAAATAAATAGATTCAAAATAGGGAAAATGGATTCAATCTTTGATATAATATATATATATATATATTATCATATAATTTCATCTTAATTGTTTTTTATTATAAATTAATTTAATAAAAACATATTTATTTGGGTTAAGGTAAAAATGAGTTTACCAGGGGGTCAAATAAATTGATAAGTGGTAAAAAATTTAAAGAATTATCATACATGCATAATATGGAAATATTTCATCATTATATGATATATTTGTTGTATTGGCCCATTTTTTATCCTTTTGGAATGTGAAAAATGTTGAAACACATTTTTCATTTATAAATATAAATGTGGGTCACTCACCTCCCCAATAAAATCCCACCACCTCTCCAAAAAATTAAATATGAAAAACCTATTGGGTTTCCCAAGATATGAAACAATGAATCCCTTAAATACCTTTAGTAATTATATTAAACCAATTTTGGTCATAATTTCATCATAAGAGGTCTTTTTCTATAATCCAAAAGATATTTTCGAAATAATAGTTAATGTCCCTAACTGAGTGTTTTATTTTATTTCTTCCTCCAACACATACAATTATAATTTAAACATAACCATATAATAACCAATGTATAATATATATTTTTATATGTACTTATGTTAATTTAATAGTCAAAATCTATATAATCTTCCCTTAAATGGGTTAGGAAATCCTTATTGGTCTGTACGACGAACTACCTCTTCACAAACTGATGTTATTATAATTCCATAACCACAAATAAAATATAAATATGATAATTTATTATTTATTTATATTTGATATTTATGATATTATTATTATTCTGGGGTCATTATATTACAATTTACTTCATACATTCCATTTTATAGGAATACAATAATGTCGTTCGTGTGTACCCCAGACTATCACCGCACTAAGTGAAGCGATTCGTTCACACATTACATGCAAAGTAATAAGGATTACATAACCAATATAACATGGTATATATATATAATATAAAAATATTTCTATAATTTAATATATAATACAACATTGTTTAGTTCACTCTGTAAGAAAAATATATGCCACACTCATTCCTACGCATGACCTACACTCTCAATGAACAATGTACTTCTTTTAATATATCTAGCAGTTATGGATAACACTAAATAAAATTATAATAAATATATATTATATTTATATATTTATTAACATGGTATTTATGTTTGTACTCTAATAGGTGTTATGGGAATAGAGATAACAAATCTAATCATAAATTAAAAACAAAGAGGGTATTTCATGAAACATGACTTTATCATGGGATTCATAGTAAATGGGAAATAAATGTGCATAAGTAAATCATATACTGAATCATATATATATAAATATATATTTATGACATTGAAATCTATATAATAAATTAATATTTATTATTCATGAGGCTTGAACATGTATGAAGGAATTCAAGACACATGGTAAGGGATTATCTAGTCTCTCTTTTATATATGGGAGAGATATAAAAATTCACCACTGTATTATTTTTTGTAATATGTAAACATTTCCTTAAAATAAATTATAATTATTATAATTATTTTACATATATTTTATGTTTAATTTAATTTTATTCTTTCATTGTGCTTTACAATTAAAATCTACCAATATGGTAATTCATTTATAATATAATGTATCCCTTTGTCAAAGTTGTTTATGTAAAATCTTATAATGAAGAAATATTAGAAACTATATCTAAAGAAATTCCTTTTTTTAACACTCTCATGGGTATTTATTTAGAATAATGCTTTTTACATTCCTTTCCCCCTCTTTTTGTACTCACGAGATAAAAATAATTTTATAATTAAAAATTATTTTTGTTTCTTTGTTTCATAGAAAACACACTTTTTTCATATAATACCATTTTTTTAAAGTTTTTTTCAAGAATAATTTTATTATTATCATTATGATTTATCAAAGTATAATTTACCATTGTTTTTATTTTTTACAATATTTTTGGAATGAAATCTTCACATAATTTTCTAAATAATTCCAGTTTTGATTTTACAAAAATATGAAAGGAGTAATTGTTTTAATGAGTATGATTTGAAATAAATTATCTACATCCATGATAATTTATTTATAAGAATATTAAATTATAATATTCCATATTTATTTTGAATTTAAAGGATTTTGAAAATTTCATATATTTTTATTTAAATAAAAAAACAATAGATATGATATTTTTCACACTAAATGTTTTAAATGATTATCCAATATTCCTATATAATTTTTCATGTTTATATTCAACAAAAATGAATTCAAAAATATTGAGCGGATTTTTATATTCAAAAAATAATTTAAAAATTAATATTAAATTAATGATTAAATGTTCCAATAGTCCTAACGAAAATATTTTCCATGTAAAATGACATTTAATGTATTTAACTATTTATCACTAGGGAAACAATCAAGGGATTCTATTTCTATTCTTCCATTAAAAGATCCATGTTTATGATCAGATGATGTTCATTAAACTCATTTCATTTCAATAGTTTATACCAAAATAAAATTATTTTTTGACCCGCTCATTTCTTTATATGTTATACCGTGATAAAATTCCTAAAAACATTCATTAATGTTCTATGGGTTATTCTTGGATGAAATGTTGAAATGATAATGAAACATTTATCCCTTCTAGAGGATATGAAATGATGAAATTTTTATGAAATCCATTTCACATTAAGGATTATTTATGATTAATTATATATGATAATTTGGAATACATATATATTATTTTTATTACGTGAGGGGTGGGACCTATATCTCAGTCCAATGAATTATATAATGATTTATATAACATAAGATAAATATGACTAGAATAGTTAGTGATCCCGGTTCTCCAAGCGACTTTTATGACAATTATTTTCTTAGGAGTGATCATTGACTACTATGATGATTTTCCGACTAAACCTATTCAGCATCCATAGTAGTCGAAATGTTCCTTGACTATTATGGAAATGATTCTATATTCGTATGAGTATGAAAAATTTAATGTATTATGTAAATTTTATTCTCTAATGGATCTAGCTATTTGATTAAAATATGGTTCACATCTTAGGAACATCCAATATTTATTGCATAACACATGATTATATTCTTTTAAATTAACTGAATGATATTGATATATTATTATAAAATCTAAAATATTATTATTTGCATGATATGTTTACACATCACCATTAATTACCTTTAGAAATCATATTATATCTCAATTTTTTGTGATTCCCATCACAAGATTATGTAGAATTGTATTATATATGATATTTATATTAAGGGTTATAGTTTTTATGAACATTGTGATAAATGACATAACGCACATATAGAATGGTTAATTATGTGTCCATTTTTCAAAAGTCACTATAAATTTAAGATCAGAAAGAATTATTTTTGTGTAATATATTGAATATTCATCTAAAAATACGTTATACCAATAGATTTAAAATGGACAGGCACTATTTTTTTAGAAGAAAAATTTAGTTAATGTATGAAAACTAGAATATGAAATAATTAGTGAAATCACTAGGGGATATTTCTAAATATATTCCTATGGATGTCATGAAGGATAAATTCAAATTTGATTCAATGTATTGTAAAAACTAAATGAATTTTATAAAAGGATAGATCATGTGGATTTCATATAATGTTATGATATTAAAAATAGGACCTATATTAGTAGAAAGGTACCTAGAGAGAAATAATATGAAAAGGGAACATTATGTTAGGCCCAATAGTCACTAGGTGCATGACAATAAGACTTCTTACACACCTAGTTTTCACTCTTGGGGGTTATTGTTTTGATATTCAATATGTATTTGTGAACCATAATGGTATAATTAAATATAATTTGATAATAAATTACCTTGGATGAAAAGGAAGATTCATAGATTAAAATGTAGGTGTCAGGATATAGACATTACATAAATGATAATTATCTATTATGTGGTTCCCCATTATAAATATTTTTACTTAAATTATTGATTATCATTTTAGATAATGGAGGAAACCTGACGAAATTGGATGAATATTAAATTTGATAGAAAATGTGTTGATAAAAACCAAATACGTATGAATAATATAATGAAGTATATTGTGATAATACGATATCTGTTATCATTAGATATTATTAATAAATTAGGCATTTACTATCTCTCAGACTCAATATGCTAGACAATAATATAGCTTTAGGAGAGTTTTTCTAGTGTAGACCATAGAGGAATGAATATATTGTTTCATATACTTGAATAATGTGGGACGAAAAAACCATGTGGTTGTATTAGGGGAATATAAATATCCATTTAGTGTTGAAAATAAAGATAGAATCCATGAAATTGTAGAATAAAAATGAATAGTTTTGTTAAAATATGGATGAAAATAAATTTATCCGTGATATATTTATCAATTTTTAATTTTTAATATATGGAAATTTTGTGAATAATGAAAATCCATGTCTTAAGGGGAATGATCATGATGTGAATCAACAAGGTTCCATGAATAATTATTATATGAATAATGATGAGGAGACTAAAAATTACATTTCAAAGGTAAGGTATGGTCAAACAGTATTGATTATGTTGAATTATATATGTTCACACACTCATGTTTTTCATTATATGACTTTGGATATTTATTAGAATATTTTCATAGCCTTGTTCTATAATAGTGCACAATTCATAGTAACCCTATGTTTGGAATATTTTTAAAAAATATTAAAATAAATTATATAATGGCTGAATATTTTTCAGGAAATGGTCTATTAACTACCAATATTATGATTTATTGTAAATATATGAAAACATTTGAATAATTATTTTTTGTATTTACCCTAGGCATGAATATTGTTTGGTTATCACCAGATGTTCATATAATGAACCATTTGAAGGAATATGATTTTAAATAAATAAAAATTCTATTTTTTAGTTTTATTAAATAACCTAATTAAAATATTCTATAAATACAATATTACTATGGTATTATATTTTTTATTTTATAGATCTAATTAGATAAGGTGATCTTTATTCATATGCAGATTAGGATCATGGAACAATGGTTAATCAGATCAAGGTATATTGTTATATGAATTATGAATGTTGTGGGATCTACTATTAATCACTGGAAGAAATGTTATTTAACTTATATAAATCCATAATATAGGAATATCTTGTAATTTTTAGTTTATATTCTTTTTAATAAAATATTGATGATGGATTTTAACAGATTTTGACCATTGATACTTTTTCTTCACAGGATCATCACAATTAATAGATTATATTGATCATGTATGATACTAAAAAAATTCACATGTTAATACATATTTTATATAATTTTTTATAGGTACAATGTGAAGATTATGGTCCATTTCTTTTCCTTTTCATTTCCCATCTCAATTCATTGTGTTCTTCACTGTTGGCCAATGGGGCCATAATTCTACATTACTGTGAAGGGTTCGAGCATGATCCAATTGCAGATTATTTTTCCTAACATGAATAAAATGGGTATATTTTTGATTGATGAATGAGAATAATATTTTTTTTGTGAGAATATAATTTTTTTTACAGTGGATGTGGGTTTACAGTAGTGGTTGAGATTGAGGTATGACAAGAATTGTGGTTGATTGGGGGTAGTTCATGGTTGAATTGAGGATACACATTTTTTTTTAAACGTGTTGTGATGATGGGTTATTTGATTGAATTTAATGACTCGTTCATAGGAGGTGTGTACTGGATTATGTAGATTCCATGGATGGATGTGTATGGTTTTATCGGGAAAATAGTAGGAATCCCATTTTGGGCTAGTCATGCAGGGGGCTGTGTGTAAATATAATTTTTAATAATAATAAATTGGTGTATTTATTATATTTAATAATAATATCATATTAATCATTTTTACTTTTAATAATAATAATGTAGAGATTAGAGGGTATCCCATAGAATGCGGGTGTGGGGGCTTCATGTGCGTCATGTGAGGAGGTGGAAACTATCATTTGTATTAATAATGTAAATTATATAATAATATTAAAATTAATAACAATGATAAAATAAAAAATAAAAACCAATTATTTATAAAATGAAAAAAATAAATGGGATGTACGCCATGTGATGAGAAGTGAAATAAAGGCTTCAACACCTCTTCTCAAAATATTTATCATAATAATAATAATAAAATTAATATTAATATTGATAACATTATTATTAATTTTATTTGAACCTAATTTCTATTGTAACTTATTCATACTACGTTATATTTTTGAATCACTTGTGACATCATAACCATAATGATGGGGTTGTAATTTCAATACTAATTATGGATATTTTACTTAATCTGGTGGATTAGGTCCACGCATTGTAGAATAATAATAATTAAAATAATATTATTATCATTATATAATATAATATCTATGTGCCATCATCATAAGGTGTCAAAATAATAAAATTTATTTATAATTTATGCATTGATATAGATGTCGATGTTTTTAGTGGACAAATTTGCATTTAATTTGGACACACAGCTAAGGCTCATGAATCAGCATTTGGGCGTGATTCAGTTAAATGTTTTTATTCATCTAGTTTCATGTTTTGGAATTTGAATAAAATAATATTAATGATTTAAAATTAGGATCGTTGGGGTAATATATAACTATCCATTTGATCGAATTTAAAAATTTATTTTTGTGGTTTGATGTTTTATCCCTTTATACTCATGATCAGCCTAAATCATTGATCAAGATTTTGGATGAAAAATATGGTTTAGTACAATTAAAACCCATAGATTACTACATGGATATAATTTCAGGTGATTGAAAAGAAATGACCAGGAAAAGGAGAGTGGCCACAATCTATGATCACCCCTTACATGTCATGTACTTTTTGAGAATATTCTACCTCTTGTATCTCCTTTGATTTGACCAATATTTTATCATGTGAGTTCTCTATTCTGAATTTTATTCCACATAAAATTTGATGGAAGAATTCTTAGTGATTTTTTATATTTCATATGATATTTTATTGTCTTGAAACATCTTTTGGCATTTCTCAATATTATAATGATTGTGAGGTTAATTGGGGAGAGTTCAGTGTTCCCCCTCCCAGTTAAATTAATAATAAATAGAACCCCATGAAGGATGAGGATGGAGGTCCTATATCCCATAGGATTGTACTCTAGTGTTATCCAGGGAATGGGTCCTCAATACTCTATATGCAACTATAGGCAATACACCTCAATTAAAAGAGAGAACATTTCCAATTTTCATGGAGATGATAATCCCATGTTGGACTAGGGTTATGGTCCCAAATACTCATTGTGCAGATATGTATGGTACTACCAAATGACACATGTATGTATGTCCAAAATCATGGTGGAAAATAACCCATTGTTACACAAGGGCATGCGTCCCCCATAATCGTTGTTCCTATAGTGATAGTTCTCATCTATTTCACTATGGTGCATGTCTTCTATATACATAGAGACTGAATTTCCTTATTACACTATGGTGTAGGTCCTCCATACATGTGAGAATGAGCCACCATGACTATGTGATATAGTGTCTTGTTATGAGACCTCCATAATGTAACACCCCAAGATTTAATAGTACGTTATTTCTTTAAAGTAATTCAATAACTTGCACTACACGCAACACTGAGTTAAAGCGCACCACGACTTACCAAACTAGCCGTTCAAAAGTGGTTATTAATATTAATATCTGAATTTGGAACCTTATATAATCCTTATAATTTAGGAATCCGTATTATGAGTTTCTAAGACATAATGTATGAACAAATTCATTTTTCTCAGATAAAAGAAGTATTTAAAAAATTGAAATTTTACCACCTTTTAATATATAACCATTTTAAATTGAATATTTAACAATGTTATATATTCAATTTAATTAAATTAAATTATTCTTTAGAATTGAGACATACAAATTTAGTTTGGATAAATTTTTTCTACATTTCTGATAACTTTCATATTTTGATGAGTTTTGTAAAATACTATATTTTACCTGAAAGTAACTTATTTAATCAAAATAATTTATAGTGTTAAATTATAAATTTTAATGGTTTGGATGTATAAATAGATTATATTTTTACTATTTAATCCAATGCTGGTAATTGTAAGAAATTTCATTTTGAAATTGGACATAAATAAGTGCCAATCTTTTGATAGTTATAATTTCATAAAAATACAATTTTTGGTTTTGACAACGGGAATTAATTTTATATTAATAAATGAAATTGCTATGTTCTGAATTTGGTAAAATAGACTTTATTTTTTTATTCGGAATATCAAAATTATCTTACGGTGAAGTTTATGTATGTTTCTAAAAATATTAAAATTATGATGAATAGTGAAAAACACTACGTTATTGGATAAAACCGACTTTCATTTAAATAATTATTTATTTCATTTAAATTTATTTTAGGTCAAAATAGATACATAATACCTATATATATTAAATGTAATTAATTGGATTCATTTACAATAAGTTTAGATATATAAGAAGTTTACTGAAATTTTGCCTTCTTTTACCTACCTCCTTGAGCATTTGCAAATTGGCATAAAACATAATTTTACCGCATTTGTGAATTGAATTTCAAAAATCATAGAGACACGGATGATATAAGTATGTAAATTGTGGATCAATAAGATAAAAAATAATTTTTGGGGAATAATAACTTTTGAATTTTATTTATCTCGGTTAAAAGTAAATAGGGTAATTAAAGGTAAAAATTAAATTATTATTATCCTTACACATTTCCTAATTCTATTGGATATTTTTAATTATACCAAAAACCACTTTAGGAATAAAATATAATCCTTTAGGTCCACTTGTATTAGATTATGAAATTTATTATTATTTAATTCAAAAAAGATATAAAAGTGTTAAATTCAATATTTAATAACAAATCCATTTTTAATATAGGGTTAAACATAAGAAAAATTTCAATACAAATATTCATTATATTTATAAAATTATTTCCTATATAATTTTATTTTATTTATATTTTTTTCGGAATAATATAATTTAATTTATTTATGACACAATGATGAAGCAGTAATTACCTAATTAATGAAATATTAAAATAATTAATATTATAAATATCCAAATGAATGTAATATGAGACATTTTATTAATTACACTAATTTTATAGGTTAATATGACATGTTTGGGTTGGTTATATGAATTGTTTTTGAAGTAATAATGTTATTATGAATTTAGAAAAAACAAAATACCAAATTGTTTAAAAATTGACATAAAAGAGTTTAAAAAAAATTATATAATTAACATGTATTAATTACCAAAAAATCAATGGTTCGTCCAAAGGGCTTAAATACTATTGTATATTTTATTAATGGAATAGTTGGGTTTCATTAATAACTTTATTGTACATTTATTAACCATATAATATAAAAATAAAAGAGACAAGTTAAATGTCAAACTATTTAACTAAGAGTAAAATAAAAAAGATAAGGTTAATATAGTGACCCAAACCCGTCTAAAAGCCATTGGATGAGTGTTTTCAACCCTTCCCCACCATATCCTTTAAATAATACATTTTTTCTCCACTATAAACTGAAAAGTATTTTAATATAAAATAATATTTTAAGTATTTCCTAAGGTGCTCCTCACCCATATTATAAAAGGGAACTTCCCCTTCTCTCAAATTCACACCTCCAAAGCCATTTGGCTCTTCCAACCCCTGCCCAAATATCGTCCAAACTGTCCTCCATTTATCTGAGAGGCCTTATATTTATCATAAATCCAACCTAAGGAGCACTTTTGATAAAAAAAGAAGAACCTTAAGAAGAGGTAATGATTTCACCACCCCCTTTCAAGTTCTTTTCTTATCCCACTTAATCTTTATTTGTTATTACCATACCAAAATAATAACTCCATTACCTTATATATAATGTGATGTTATTATAAATATTCCACAACCATATTCATTATTTTATCCATCCTATGAATGATAATTTCACCATGTGTCCGTACGTACGACTTATAGTCTCCACGCCATGGTGTAATTTGTTATTCGACACTATCTTATTTGGATGGATATAAAGATGAGTAATATGTAGATAAATAATAAAAATTACATTCTAATGTCTCTGTAAAATTAATATAACATCTAATTTTACTCTTTTATGGAAATTATATTGTCGCTCGTGCGTATGTATGAATTACCATCTCCACGACGCGATGAGTTTCTTTTCCAAGTTCACCGTTCATTGACGATTATAAAAATACATATTACAAATTAGTATGTAATATATGACATAATAATTCTAAAAGATATATATATATTTATATATATGTGTGTATTTATGTACTTACCTATATCATATTCACCTACTTCTGTTCAATATGATATAAAAACAGAAACAACGTTTATGCGTATGTACGGCCTACCGTCTCCATAAATGGTGTTTTTCATTACATAAATCTATATATTATAAATATTTATATTCTAAATATATATGATTTAAAAATAAAGTATTAAATTGTCGATTTATTTAAATCATGATCTAAATGATATGATCAATAATAACAAGTTAAAATATGTACGATAACGAAATAGATTATTACCCAAAATGAGAATCTAACATGAAAATAATTATTAAATGGGTAGTATAAATTCATAAATGAATAAATTATGATATAATAAATAATTACATGTTCTGGTATAATCTCAACATACAATGGTCATTATACATGAGGTTAAACGTACCCTCGACCAATGTAATGTGCAAGGTAAGGGTTAATTTCTCTATCTATTTATTATCTAAGGTAGTTTTTACGTAAGTATCTACTAAGACGTATTTATTATCCATGTACATAATTCCAATAAGAGTTTTAAATATGATTATTTTAATGGACTTTTTTACTAAAACAACATTTTATATGTTTTAAATATTTATTCCTCTAAATAATTCTCATTAATGTCTAGGTCTTAAAAATGGATTTTAAGGATTTATCTATATGGACATGAATGTATTTAAAATGTTAATTCCATTCAAAGTTTCAATGTGGAATGGGATACTTTAATTAAGAAATTCCTTTTAAATGACTACCTATAAAAATAGTGAGAATTTGAAATGATTTCGTGAAAAAGGGATATTTTTTCAAAGAGATTTACAAATCATTTTCATCTTTGTCAACACCTTTTGATGGATTTTAAGCTTATTTGAAGTTTATTTATTATGACATAAAAATTCCATATAGTATTGATGGTTTTGTGATATGTTTTACTATGGATGTGTTATATTTATACTATTCATTGTTTATGGATAAAGAATTGACATTTCGTATGCTATTTTTAAAACGAATGTTTATGTTATGTTTAAACCTTTCATTATGAGGAATTCATTGGACTTATTAAGAGATGGGAATAGCCCAATATAGCTCCTCGATGCATCGGTAGGTTTCATGATACAAACTAGTGTCTTGGAACAATGCCATGATAAAATATTATTTGTAGTCTTCGCCCAAGGCCTAGACTATGTAGTTATGAAATTCTGGCATTATGCATTCCATCATTATGAAAGTTACTATTGATATTGCAAATGATTATTCGACTAGTAGAATATCCATGTGAATATGTAAATTATATAATTCTATTTTATCATTCCCATATTATATTGTAGTTCTTGGTCAAAAGGCTTCTGTTTTATTCTTATACGTTTACGAAAATGTTTATGCTTATTTATGAAAGTTTCCATTATATTGTTATCCTTATTGGGAATCTACGCTCACCCATTTCTATGTTTTATTTTTCCTTAGATTCCAAGAAGTGTATTGTGATTGAAATGAAGGTTTATGCTAAGGGAATAATGGAATTCCGATAGGATTATTTATGTTGTGTTGTGTGTTATAAAGTGTAATGTAACATTCATGTATGTAATCTATTTTCCAAGACTGCTAAACTGATCGGTCCTTCGGGACTTGATTCCTTGTAATCCTACCAATGAATTCAATTAATTCACAGACTTTGGGAAACTGGGGTCGGGGCATTGCATTTGGTATTAAAGGGTGTTTGTCCATAACCTTGGAAAATAGATTTAGATAAACTCTGATTAGTGCAGATTACTCTAAGATAGACTATGGGGATTTGTATTAAAGAAATTCCTAGAATTTTGATAATGTAGATATTTTGTGAGTTTGCTAACTAAATACATCCCCGTCTGGATATGTGCCGGTAGAGGCGGCTTTGGCATAGATGTACCTAGGGGTAAAACTTGAAAACACCTCTTTGAGCTAGATTTGAATGGGAACTAGTGCATAACAATGGGCCTTACTGCACTCTTGGTTACGACACTCTCGGAGGGATATTCTTTGGATAATTATAATTTTTTTACAAATCATTATAATGGATTTAAAAATTTATACCTCATCAATTTTTTTATGATTATGGAATATATCCATAAATAGTTCCACTTACCTTAGGTATTTTACACGTTAGGAATTATTCACTGTAATTCATTAACTGACCTAGTGTATTCCATTGTATAAAAATGGCACCAGTAGAATGAATGTGAACTCCATCAATACATAAGATCCAAATAGTAATAATGATCATATCTTTCACAGTATTAAGCCAACATTTGGAAGGGAAATAGTCGTCCATGTACTCTCAACCTATGAAGAAATTGTATCATGTGTTAATAAGATAAGTAAAGAATTATTTGAGTCCTATGGCATTGAAGGGAAGCAAGATAAAAAAAGGATGGAAGTTAAAAAGATTTATAAAGGGAAGAGGGAAAAGAAGGATTTTACCATATGTGATAACTATGGAAAGAATCACCTTGGTAAATTCTTGACGGGAATGGGAGTTTATTTTAAGTGTGGAGAAAAGGGACACCAAGTACGTGATTGAAATGGTCAGAAAAAATTTTCAAATGTACAATGCTTCATCTCCAAGGTGTTGGGACACTATACGAATCAATTTCCCCGTCATCAGAGTATACCTTAAATGATGCTATTGGATAATAGTAGAATTTTGATACTACATCAAATAAAGAGGAATGACTATGGTTCTTTTGTAGTTAATATTGAATAATTTCATTTTAGTGTTGTATCAACAATATACTTGTGATATGAATTATGAAGATAAATAAATATTTAACTACAATACTATTTTATTAAGGATTTGAGCTTATGTGGTTCTAAGAAAAGTGACTTAACAGTAAGAAACAATTTTGGAAAAATTACATGGTTGAAGGAAATGTAAGAATTAAAATGGTCTTGATAATGATGTAGTGATTTTGGAATAAGAGATGGTTTATTTGGATAAATTATATTTCATATTCTTTACTTCCTTGGAACAGATTAATAGTTTGTTAATTTTGAAGTGCCCAGATCAGTGTGAATCACTGAGAGGGGGAGGGGGTGAATCCGTGATCCTTTAAAACTTTTTTACTAATTGATTCTTAATCAATTAAACCTCTATGGCTGTTTAAAGCCTCGATCCACTCTTCTTGTATCTCTCAACCTTTCCCGGATAATGCAGTAATGAAAAGGCACAGGACACAAGGATTTACAAGGTTCGGCACCAAAGGCCTACATCCTTGCCATGCACTCCCAGCATGGATTCTCCATTATAACCTGTTAAAATTACAATGGTCGATACAGAGTCCCACTGTATCTCTCCTGAGTCCCACAGGAGGGTCTTTATACTGCGTCCTATAGTGTTACCAGAGTCCCACTGGCCTGCTCCAGAATCCCACTGAAGACTTCTTCTCCCTGAGTCCCACAGGGTCTTCTTCTGGCTCCTCGAGTCACACGAGTAGGTCTTCTTCTTGTTCAGCTCTTCAAGTATCTTCAGCAGTCTGGGATAAAGACTGCTGGCCTTGCTCTGTACCTCTGATCACTTGTGATGATCAGATCTTCTCGTCTTGCTCAGGATTTATCTCCTTCTTCTCAGGATGACCTGGCCTCTCTTCAATTACTGAATACTCAGACAAATGATATCTTTAACTTTAGTCTGGTCCAGTCTCAGTTCAAAACAACTTCATGCACTGAGTGCATCGTATCTCTGTCTCTTCATGCAATGATTGCATGGCCTTCTCAATTCTTCAAGAACCTCCTAGTCTTGGACAACTCAAATTGCACACAAGCTGATTCAGACTTGTTCACGTGTGCATGTGCATGCATGCAAGCATGCACTTCCCTTCTTCTCCTCTTGGTGCAATAAACCCACAAAGGGTGTAGTCAACTATAGCACACACCTTCTTCACAATCTTCACACACTTAATTCAATTTGCTTACACACTTAGAGTGTGTTCTACTTTAGTGTGGATATCTTCTCTTCTTCTTAGTGTGTACACACTTTCTTTTGCACACACACTAAGGTTCGGCCTTGTTGTCTTTTTGCACACACTTGTTTCACTTTGCACACACTTTAGACTTGGCCTTCACTTGCTTAGCACACTCACTTCCTTGTTCTTTTAATCTTCTTCAAAGTGTGCACTTCACTTATGCACACACTTGGTTCTTCATTTTTCACACACAAGGGCTACGACCTTCTTCTTCAAATGCACACACAAAGTATGGCCTTGTCTTGCTCACACCCACTGCCCTTAGGGTACTTAGCACACACAAGATGTGTTCCTCAATTTGGCACACACTCAAGGGCTACGACCACTTGTTGTTCTTTTTGCACACAAAGGCACAAAGGCCTTTCCTTCCCTTCTTGCACACACACAAGGCTACTGCTTTTTCTTGTTTTGTTAAGCACACACGGCCGTAGGGCCTTCTTCTCCACTTGGCACACACTTGGCCCGTAGGTGATCTTGTCCACTTTGCACACACACAAATAGTGTGGTCTTCTTGTTTCACACACACCCAAGGCTACGGCCTTTACTTGCACACACCCGAACTCAAACTCAAGGGAGGGCGCGCAAGGTGTGCGGCCACTTCCACTTCTTCAAAGCGCAAGGCACACTTGGTGCACAAGGCAGCATGCAAGTGCTCAAGGCCTCTAGGGCGCGCAAGGTGCACGACACAGGGGCGCGCAAGACCTCCTACCCGCGGGGCGCGCAAGTGCAACACCCGCGAGGTCTTCCTCTTGCCGCGCAAGGGTGCGGGCAGAGAGGGTGACAACCTCGGGCGCGCAAGGAAGCGGCCTCGGGTTCTTCCTGTCGCGCAAGGGAGTAGGCGCGCAGGGAACACTTCAAAGCCTCGGGTGGCTTCGGGACAACAGCCACGCAATGTTTTGCGTGGTGGCTTCTTCTTCGCGAGGCAGAGGCACACGCGGATCAACAGATCTTCAATGAAAACATCAGCAAGCTTCTCGAGGGCTCGACCTCATTTATATAGGCAGAGGAGAGGCGGTTCTATCCGCGTGAAATAACTTCAAACACCCGAGATCTTCGGATCTTCAAGATTTCCAAAATCTTGTTTCTCCTCTGTTTAACGCGGCTTCCCTTATTTTTCGGCCTTCTTCACGTGCATGCGACTTAGAACGCATGCACGGCCTTCCTTCGATCAAAACCATGCAGAGCATCAACACCGAATGGCCTCGCACCTTCGGTTTGCTTCGGCCTTCATAGAAATCTCCCAAAAATTGCATGCATGTGTATTTTTAAGCATGGATCGGTTCAGTAGGTCCAGACGATCACCATGGAGGCTTTACTTTGATCAGCGGTGGCCGGGAGCTCGAAAACACTGCTCGGGTTACTCCTGGTTCGAACGGAGTTCGCGGGAGATGCCTCGGCCGAGCTCGAGGTTGAGGACGAAGCCGGGGCCGTCAGATCAGATCTTCAACGGCGTGGATTAGATCGCGGCACCGCGAATGGATCGTGCGGCGCAGATCAAGCGCGCGATGAGACGGACGGCGGAGATTTGCTCCCGGTGAAAAATACGCGTCCCACATCGAAACGGCGCGGGATTTTTCCGCGGCTTATAACCCTGGCGCTGCCTCAACCCGCCAGTTGAATCTTCTCCCTCCATGGTGCCGCCCCGCACCGTGTTCTCCCTGCGGGCACGCTCTGCGCCCACTCTCTTCTCCTGCGGGCGCGCCACTGGCGCCCACTATGCACACTGCGCTCCTCCGGGCGTGCCCCAGGCGCCTCTGTGGTGTCTGCGGGTGCGCCCCTGCCGCCCTGAGCTCGCCCCACGGGTTCCCCCTTGGGCGTGGCGCCTTAGGCCCACATGAGCCTCGGGGTTGAACCCACAAGGTGCTCACGGGATGGCCATATTTTTTGGCAAGTGGACAGAATAAGACTTTGTTAAAAACAAAGTCCTCCATAAAAAATGCCAATTCTAAATGCCAAGCCATCTTCCTCTAAGCCATTCTTCTTCTACATTTTTCCTCTTCTCCCACATTTCTATTCTTCTTCTTCATTAGAATTCCTCCATTCTTCTTAAACAAATAATCTTCACTTAGGAGGGAATTCCCGAAGGGTCTTCATCTTCAACTGAGCTCCTTAATCACATATAATCTTCAATAATCTTCATTGATCTAATCAGAGATCAAATTGGGACTTCTTCAGATTCACATGCACTAAGAGTTAGTACATGGACTTCTTTAATCCACTTTACCCACTTAGAAGTTGTGGATGGATTTTCTTTCATCTCCTCATGCATTGTCAGTACAATGCATGGTCCTCAAACAATGTTGTGACATTGTATCATCATGATACAAGTTCTATGAACTTAAAGATCAGCTCATCAATCGTCAGATGTAACTAGAGAATGTTTCAACCACATCTCCTATGCCACTTAGTGAATCTCCCAAGTGACATGCATCTTGGTACCATGGCCATTCTCCTTCATCACCATCACCATCACTTCCTTTGACATTCACATCTTGACTCCTTGACATCCATTCATTTCAAGACAACTTCATGCCTCATTGACAACAAATGCAACACAATGCACTTCAATGTCCCCCTTTGTATTTGTTGTCAATACACTCCTTTAGCACATATGAATGGGTCAATATGTGTGCCAATATTTTCTCCCCCTTATTGGAAATCAAATGCAAAGGTGTGGTGTGGTATTCTTTCACAAATATCTCTTCCTCCCTTCGAATAGCATCTTCTTGAAAAGCACTAAGAAAGGGATGATGTCACATGTTCACTTGAGCAATGAACCTTTAGTAAATCAGCTCTAAGTCTACTTGGGCTAACCCGGTGTAGAAAACAAGAGTGATGTGACCAAGGAACTCAATGCTGTCCACATTCACTATAACATGTGAGATCATGCTTCAAGGGGCTTGAAATTTTTCAGATATTCAATGAATTGCTAAATCCTGCTCACACTTCACAAAACTCATTAGAAAGTTCAGTGAAATGATAAAGCTCCCCCTTTCATCCATTTGTCTTCAATCCATACTCCCCCTTAATTGACAAGATAGCCTCAATTAAGAAACAAGGGATGAAAGTATGATTGGAATACCTTCACTTTTCTCAAGATGGAATTAAATATCAGAATCCCATCTTCTCCAGATTGGCTCCCCCTCAAGGGGTGCACTCCATTCTGTCCAAACCATCCTCCAGCTGAGAATGATCATCATCTTCAATTCCCTGCAATGTCAGCACATGTAAATACCAATAGTATAAGGGAATAAGATGGAACCTCCTTGGTTCATCAATGTGAACAACAAGGTTGAGAAGATTCTCTCAACCGAGATGTCCCATTTTCACCATTCTTCACACTTGCACATTTGATCTTCATTGATGATTGTGCTGGTGTGGTTCTCAAAAAATCTTCATGTGAAACCTTCTTCTTCCCTTTTGCTTTAGAAATTGCCAGAACTTCATCTTCAGCTCTCTGCAGATCTTTGGCAAGTTGCAACTGATGTGGCCATATGACAAGTAAATCATTTGGAAGGGTGGCCCCAGTTCTGGAAGTTCCACATGGTTCTTTTGATGCTGTTAAGCTACCGTTCTTAGGCAACTTATTTTCAATCAATCCCTTATTCTTCTGGATTGATTGTCTTTTGGAGTTCAGTTGGCTTCTTATTTAGTTTCATGGCTTCTTTACAAAGATCCATGATATGTCCTTTCTTCCCACAGTAGAAGCATGTCTTCTTGGTGGCTCTTCTTGATGCATCACCCTTCTTGGATTCAGACTCCAAGGACTTCTCTTCATTTCTCAAAATCTTCTTGGGAGCATCTTCCACTTTCTTCTGCTTGCTTCCCAAGGAATCTTTCTGATCCAGGTTCTGTGATCTTTTCTTCCTTTGAGCTCTGGATACAGTTGGAGACTGACATGTATCTTTTTGACCACTTTTGCAATCATCCCAGATGTTGTCAAGTAATCCAAATCTATTTGCAGTAAACAGATGTCTCTGGACCTGTGGATGTTGCTTCTTTACTTCTGGCTTGCTCCCCCTAGGCATGGGCTTCCTCTGTGCTTTGGCATTCAGTGGATTGTACCAACAATCCTTTGCACAATGCCCATACTTGTTACAACACCACCATTGACCCACAAATCTTGACCTCTTGAGTCCTTCTTGCTGTTGGGCATTTCTCTTGAATTACTATGTTGTTTCAGGAGAGCTCTGCTTCTTCATTTTCTTCATCCATACTTGTTTGGAATTATTCTTCCATCCTGCACTTTTTGTGGAAACACTTTTAGAAGCATGGGTACAAGATGGTATGGATGGTACCTTCTTTTTAGAAGTTGTTGCACTTTCACAAGAGGATGTCTTTCTTTTAGAATCATCCTGCTCAATGCATACTTGAGTAGCAACATTTCTTCTTCCAGCTGACTGGGAGGATTCAGCTTTAGGTGATTGCTGATTTTTCAATATCACCTCTAGTTCTAAGCATTTCATATTGAGGGAGTTCTTCTCATCCTCAACAGTTCTTAGCCTTCCTTCCCAATTCTGTTTCAGCTGTTCCATCTGGTCATCATGCACCTTCTTTATTTCATGCAATGAGTTGTCAAGCTCCTTCACCATTTTGACTTTGTCTTTGAGTTGAGCATCTCTGACATTCATTGAAACTTTGTGCAACTTCTCCAGTGCATGAAACACATCTTTGATTATCACTTTAAATAATTCTTTCTCAGAAAGTCTTCTCTGCAATTCTTCAGCAGTGTCTTCATATCTTTCATTGCAAAGAGAAACTGTTTCATCTTTAGCCTTCACCAGCTTTCTGAGAGTGTTGGTTATTCCAACCCTTTTTGCCAATTGATCTTCCATTGCATTGGCTTCTTCTTCTAACTGTGATTTTTCTTCATGAAGATCATGGATGCCTGTAGCTATGCACTTTGCCACTTCCATGGGAACTGTCTTCTGAAGATATTTGAGTGCACTCTGAAGATCATTCATTGTTTCAACTTCATCACAGCTAGGACATGCTTTCTTCATCTTCTTGGCCTGTTTCTTCTTTCTATTTTTCTGAGTCTTGGAAGATATCTCCATTTGAGGCTGTTCTTTCATTTCCTCAAATCTGCACTCCATATAGACTCTCTTGGATCTTTTAGAGGTAACCTCGCTCTGATACCAATTGAAGTGCCCAGATCAGTGTGAATCACTGAGAGGGGGAGGGGGTGAATCAGTGATCCTTTAAAACTTTTTTACTAATTGATTCTTAATCAATTAAACCTCTATGGCTGGTTAAAGCCTCGATCCACTCTTCTTGTATCTCTCAACCTTTCCCGGATAATGCAGTAATGAAAAGGCACAGGACACAAGGATTTACAAGGTTCGGCACCAAAGGCCTACATCCTTGCCATGATCTCCCAGCATGGATTCTCCATTATAACCTGTTAAAATTACAGTGGTCGATACAGAGTCCCACCGTATCTCTCCTGAGTCCCACAGGAGGGTCTTTATACTGCGTCCCACAGTGTTACCAGAGTCCCACTGGCCTGCTCCAGAATCCCACTGAAGACTTCTTCTCCCTGAGTCCCACAGGGTCTTCTTCTAGCTCCTCGAGTCACACGAGTAGCTCTTCTTCTTGTTCAGCTCTTCAAGTATCTTCAGCAGTCTGGGATAAAGACTGCTGGCCTTGCTCTGTACCTCTGATCACTTGTGATGATCAGGTCTTCTCGTCTTGCTCAGGATTTATCTCCTTCTTCTCAGGATGACCTGGCCTCTCTTCAATTACTAAATACTCAGACAAATGATATCTTTAACTTTAGTCTGGTCCAGTCTCAGTTCAAAACAACTTCATGCACTGAGTGCATGGCATCTCTGTCTCTTCATGCAATGATTGCATGGCCTTCTCAATTCTTCAAGAACCTCCTAGTCTTGGACAACTCAAATTGCACACAAGCTGATTCAGACTTGTTCACGTGTGCATGTGCATGCATGCAAGCATGCACTTCCCTTCTTCTCCTCTTGGTGAAATAAACCCACAAAGGGTGTAGTCAACTATAGCACACACCTTCTTCACAATCTTCACACAATTAATTCAATTTGCTTACACACTTAGAGTGTGTTCTACTTTAGTGTGGATGTCTTCTCTTCTTCTTAGTGTGTACACACTTTCTTTTGCACACACACTATGGTTCGGCCTTGTTGTCTTTTTGAACACACTTGTTTCACTTTGCACACACTTTAGACTTGGCCTTCACTTGTTTAGCACACTCACTTCCTTGTTCTTTTAATCTTCTTCAAAGTGTGCACTTCACTTATGCACACACTTGGTTCTTCATTTTTCACACACAAGGGCTACGACCTTCTTCTTCAAATGCACACACAAAGTATGGCCTTGTCTTGCTCACACCCACTGCCCTTAGGGTACTTAGCACACACAAGATGTGTTCCTCAATTTGGCACACACTCAAGGGCTACGGCCACTTGTTGTTCTTTTTGCACACAAAGGCACAAAGGCCTTTCCTTCCCTTCTTGCACACACACAAGGCTACTGCCTTTTCTTGTTTTGTTAAGCACACACGGCCGTAGGGCCTTCTTCTCCACTTGGCACACACTTGGCCCGTAGGTGATCTTGTCCACTTTGCACACACACAAATAGTGTGGTCTTCTTGTTTCACACACACCCAAGGCTACGGCCTTTACTTGCACACACCCGAACTCAAACTCAAGGGAGGGCGCGCAAGGTGTGCGGCCACTTCCACTTCTACAAAGCGCAAGGCACACTTGGTGCACAAGGCAGCATGCAAGTGCTCAAGGCCTCTAGGGCGCGCAAGGTGCACGACACAGGGGCGCGCAAGACCTCCTACCCACGGGGCGCGCAAGTGCAACACCCGCGAGGTCTTCCTCTTGCCGCGCAAGGGTGCGGGCAGAGAGGGTGACAACCTCAGGCGCGCAAGGAAGCGGCCTCAGGTTCTTCCTGTCGCGCAAGGGAGTAGGCGCGCAGGGAACACTTCAAAGCCTCGGGTGGCTTCGGGACAACAGCCACGCAATGTTTTGCGCGGTGGATTCTTCTTCGCGAGGAAGAGGCACACGCGGATCAACAGATCTTCAATGAAAACATCAGCAAGCTTCTCGAGGGCTCGGCCTCATTTATATAGGCAGAGGAGAGGCGGTTCTATCCGCGTGAAATAACTTCAAACACCCGAGATCTTCGGATCTTCAAGATTTCCAAAATCTTGTTTCTCCTCTGTTTCACGCGGCTTCCCTTATTTTTCAGCCTTCTTCACGTGCATGCGACTTAGAACGCATGCACGGCCTTCCTTCGATCCAAACCATGCAGAGCATCAACACCGAATGGCCTCGCACCTTCGGTTTGCTTCGGCCTTCATAGAAATCTCCCAAACATTGCATGCATGTGTATTTTTAAGCATGGATCGGTTCAGTAGGTCCAGACGATCACCATGGAGGCTTTACTTTGATCAGTGGTGGCCGGGAGCTCGAAAACACTGCTCGGGTTACTCCTGGTTCGAACGGAGTTCGCGGGAGATGCCTCGGCCGAGCTCGAGGTTGAGGACGAAGCCGGGGCCGTCGGATCAGATCTTCAAAGGCGTGGATTAGATCGCGGCACCGCGGATGGATCGTGCGGCGCAGATCAAGCGCGCGATGAGACGGACGGCGGAGATTTGCTCCCGGTGAAAAATACACGTCCCACATCGAAACGGCGCGGGATTTTTCCGCGGCTTATAACCCTGGCGCTGCCTCAACCCGCCAGTTGAATCTTCTCCCTCCATGGTGCCGCCCCGCACCGTGTTCTCCCTGCGGGCGCGCTCTGCGCCCACTCTCTGCTCCTGCGGGCGCGCCACTGGTGCCCACTATGCACACTGCGCTCCTCCGGGCGTGCCCCAGGCGCCTCTGTGGTGTCTGCGGGTGCGCCCCTGCCGCCCTGAGCTCGCCCCACAGGTTCCCCCTTGGGCGTGGCGCCTTAGGCCCACATGAGCCTTGGGGTTGAACCCACAAGGTGCTCACGGGCTGGCCATATTTTTTGGAAAGTGGACAGAATAAGACTTTGTTAAAAACAAAGTCCTCCATAAAAAATGCCAATTCTAAATGCCAAGCCATCTTCCTCTAAGCCATTCTTCTTCTACATTTTTCCTCTTCTCCCACATTTCTATTCTTCTTCTTCATTAGAATTCCTCCATTCTTCTTAAACAAATAATCTTCACTTAGGAGGGAATTCCCGAAGGGTCTTCATCTTCAACTGAGCTCCTTAATCACATATAATCTTCAATAATCTTCATTGATCTAATCAGAGATCAAATTGGGACTTCTTCAGATTCACATGCACTAAGAGTTAGTACATGGACTTCTTTAATCCACTTTACCCACTTAGAAGTTGTGGATGGATCTTCTTTCATCTCCTCATGCATTGTCAGTACAATGCATGGTCCTCAAACAATGTTGTGACATTGTATCATCATGATACAAGTTCTATGAACTTAAAGATCAGCTCATCAATCGTCAGATGTAACTAGAGAATGTTTCAACCACATCTCCTATGCCACTTAGTGAATCTCCCAAGTGACATGCATCTTGGTACCATGGCCATTCTCCTTCATCACCATCACCATCACATCCTTTGACATTCACATCTTGACTCCTTGACATCCATTCATTTCAAGACAACTTCATGCCTCATTGACAACAAATGCAACACAATGCACTTCAAATTTCATCATTGTTGGAATATACAATATTTTTGGATATAAGGAATATATCCATTATTATATAAAGGATAAGGGAGTTAAAATGTAATCAATAAGGTTTTATGGTAATTCATGGTGTTACCATGTTTTAAAGTAATTCATGATGATGGTGTTCACATGTTATTACGCATAAAAAAGGATCTTCATTATATTTAACGTCATTATAAATTTTGGAATTTGAGTATGGAAAAATGTATTTTAGATAAGTATAATGGTTTGAATGGTTTATGTTTGAAATTGGATACTATTGTTACGGTTAAATTTGAATTTTTTTAAAGAACAACACGCAGACCATGTGGCAACCCATTGCGTCAGACAAAGCTATTGGAATCGAACCCACAACCATAGTGTGATTGGGATTCATTGCTTACCACTGGACTACATTGTAACACCTGAGAATTTTATGTTATATAAATCATCAAAGGAATATTTTTCTTCATAACACTTGCTTGTCTTGCTTTACACAAAATCGCGACCTTCCTCGATACCTTGGGTCGTACACAATACTGAGTTTCACTAAACAACGATATGCTATTAAAATATTATTAAAACTAGCCGTTATGAATAGTAATAACCACTTTTTGAAATTTTATAAATTTTATTTTTCTAAATTGACTTCATTTTTGGATTCGTCATATCGAAATTAGCCTAGGGTGAAATTTTGGTATTTTTCTGAAAACTTTCAATTTTTGATGAATAGTGAAACCACTAAGTTGTAGTTAAAAAAACTGAATTTTTCATAAAACATAATTTTACTACTTCTGTGAGTGGAATTTCTAAAATCCGAGAGACACGGTTGATGTAAGTAAGTAAAATTTTATTTAATGAGATGAAAATAATTTTTTGTTGAATAGTAACTTTTTACTTTTTTTTACCACGGTTAAAAGTAAATAGGGTAATAAGGGTAAAAATGATATTATTGTTACCCTAACACATGTCCTAATTCTATTGGACAAGTGTAATTCGACCAAAAACAAACTTAGGAATAAAATATGACCATTTAGGCACACTTGGATTAGATTAGGACATTTATTATTAATTTTTTTAAAGAAGGGTTAAATTAGTTAAAATCCAAGTTTAATAAATAAATCATTTTTAATATGGGGTTATACATAAGATAAATTCGACTATAAATATTAATTATAAAGATAAAAAGTTTACCTACATAACGGTATTTTATTTGTAATTTTTAAACATTAAATAATTTAATTTATTTATGACACAAAAATGATGCAGTAATTAACTTATTAATGAAATATTGACATAAATGACGTTATAAACACAAAAAAATGTAATTTGACTCTTTTTATGAATTACACAAATTTTAAAGATTACTATTACATGTTATTATTGATTTAATTAACTTTATTCGAACTAATAATTCTTTTATGATTTTCAAAAAAATTAATTACTAAATAGTGTCAAAATTGACATAAAATAGTTTTTAAAACAAATATTATATTAGTAATTGTTATTTTATTCCTAAAAATCTATGGTTCGGCAAAATGACTAATATAAGGTTATATATATTAATAATAAACAACTTGGGGTTATTTTGACTGCTTATAGTATGCTTATTAACCTTATAGTGTAAGAACACTAGAAGACACGGTAAAAGTAAAATTATATAACTTAATGTTAAATCTAAATGATAAGGTTAAAATAGGAACCTAAACTTGACTAAATTCTATTGTATGAGAGGATTTCGACCCATCCCCACCTTATCTTCAAAATAAATCAATTTGGAGCTATTTAATACCGAACTGAACTTTATAATAAAATAGTAATTTTAGTTAATCCAAAGGTGCCCCTCTCCTCCCTTATAAAAGGGAACCTACTCCCTCTCTTCCTCACACCACTTTGAGCCTTCAATCTCGGCCAACCCCTGCCAATTTCTCCTCTCCACTTCCCTAGAGACATCCTAGAGGTCCTGGTCTTCTTCAAAGACTAATTTTAGTGCCCTAAAAGAAGGTCTCAAAGAAGCACTTCAAAGAAGAGGTAATGTCCGTTACCGATTCTTTCATCTTTATTTCTTATTCCACTTCTTCTTCTTTAGTTGTTTCATTATGAAGTAAAAAAAATCAGTATCACTCATATAATTATATGTTATTATAAGTATTAAAGAACCCTATTTCACCATCTATCCATCCTACGGAAAATGAAATCACCGCGTGTGCGTACGTACGGAATACCGTCTGCACGCCGTTGTGTAATCTATTTTCCACCACAAAATTACATGGATGGGTATAATGGTGTAAATAATGACTATATATGACTATTATAAAGTGATAATAATTCTGAAATAGTATACATACACTCCAATACAATTCCACGATTATAGGAACGATATCATCACTCGTGCGTACGTACGGAATACCGTCTCCACGAGGTGATGCGACTCGTTCTACATGATATTCATTTCATAATGATTATATAACAGAATTGAATAAATGAATATGAAATATATTACATTAATACCATTCTGGAAATGAGTTATCTATAATCTAAAGAGAATAATAAGAATTTATTCGACAAGACACGCATAAGAACAAAAAGTTATAAACACCTGAATAACAAGTAGCAATGAAATATTACTACTAGGAAGTTAAGAATATGACCATATATGATATCATAAAAATAGGTATGATTTTTTAATAAGTCAATAACATTATTTAAATCATTATACAGTAGGTTCGGACACTTACAAAGCAAATTGGACCTAAGGTAAAGGAAATATCACTATCTCATTTTTATCAGAGATTGTTTATACTTTGGTATTTACTGGGTGTATTTTATCATACACATCCATGTTTCCTCAACAGTTAATATTATTTATATCCACCTACAATTGTTTGAATCCAATTTTACCCTTCAATGAGTTTTTAGTAAAGGATATGAAATGAATCTTTTGTCGTTTTTTGTACGATGTACTTTTTGACGTTTCCCACAAAGGTACGAAGAATGTTTTTTAACTTATATGGAATGAATGGATTTTTAAAACATTATTTCCAAGAAGCTTCCTTTACAAGTTTTCATGTTTATTTTTAATCAACTTCTCTTAGTTTATAATTGTATGACATGTTAAGAAAGGAAATGTGTTTTTTAATTAGAATGGATTTTTTCCTCAAGAATGGAGTTCAAGTGTTATAAAAATTATTTTCCATCTAAGATAATAAAGGGTTCTGTTTCTATCCCTGTTATTACATTGATTTGATTATGTTGTCATTGAATTATATTTTTATGAATCTGTTTATCTTATATGAATTTTTTTATGATGTCATGATGTTTAAGATTCCCATTTTTTTAAATGGGTTATGATATGATGTATGGTTTATGATTTTGTGGCACACATAAGAATGGTATCATTATGAGATGTGTGGGACCTATATCTCCCTCCAATGCATTGGGTAATGATTTTATATCTCATGAGATAGACATGTCTGGAACGGTAGGTTATACCGGTTCAATGAAGTAGGACTGAAACGAGGGTAACTCGGTTCAGAAATGGACTTTGTCCACTATGATAGTCTTGGAAATGAGTCTTGACTAATAAGAAATGATTCCCTATGATTATGTGTGTATGCCACAAAGTTTCATGTTTTATGTTATGATTATTGGGATTAAATTTCACTACTATGATTTACCCCATGTTATGAAATTATGATCTCTTTTGCAGGTTAAGATTTCCAAAAGTTATGTTCTTATGTGTATGATGTGATTGATATTTCTTTTGTTTACCCTTACTGAGAATTTGAGCTCAACCTTTTGTATGTTTTATTTCCTAGGTCAGGAAGAAGGTTATTAAGTAGAATATGCCAAAAAGGGACTCTAGATATGATGAAATAAATGGGAGGCAATGTAGATGCTTTATGAACCAGTTGTTTATGTTTCCCAGTTTCTAAAGACACTATACCTATACGATTCTTTCTTGGTTTTGTTATATGTTGTAATAAGTGTGCTTCAATTATGATGTAATAACAATGTATGTAAAGTATGGGTCTTTATAGTTGGTATCAGAGGAAAGGTATTGTCAACCTTTAGAAACTAGGATGTGAAAGCCTTAGTAAGAACCCTAAGGATAAGTCTAAGCATAGAACACAATCTTAGTGTTTTAGAAATGACCAAAAATAACCAAGGATATGACCTTAAGTGTGAAATCATATTGATTATATGGTTTTCCTATTATAATTAGTGTTTCCCACACTATTCTTCTTGGTTTTAGTCAATGGATGGAACCCGAAGGAACCATGTTAATGCGGAATGACACGGGCAATACAGTGATTTTCCCCCTGAGCAAACAAACATTATGGGAGTTGGAGTGCAAAATCTTGTAGCCATGCTCACACAACTTTCTCATGCTATGAATCATGCAGGACTTCCAAATGAGCAAAGGATGGACCAACATTCTGTTGAATCCTTCATGAGGCATCTTCCACCTTCATTCAGCGGGTCTACTGATCCATTAGTTGCTAAACAATGGATTAGTTCTACTGAAAAGATATTTTCAGTTCTTCAATGTTCTGAACATGATAAATTCATCTTAGCAGTGTATCGTTTGGAAGGTGATGCTGATCAATGGTGGAATCTTATTAAGAATACGAGGAAAAGGGATGAAATTGAGTCCATGGAATGGGACGAGTTCAAGAACTTATTTTTCAATAAGTACTTCCCTCGTCTTCTCCGAACAATGATGGAGAAAGAGTTTCTTGATCTGATGCAAAAGGATGATGAATCTGTTGGTACCTGTGAAGCAAATTTACAAGACATGCAAGGTTCGCTTCTGGTATTATTATCCAACCTGAGAGTAAGATCGATCGATTCTTTAGTGGCTTAAAACCAACTCTTCGAAGGGCCTTAGCCATAAGAGACATCAATAGATTTGAGGAAATCGTTCGATGTGCTCTCAAAGTTGAGATGGAGATTGGAGTAACCCATCAGTCATATGGGTTTGATAAGAAGAGGAAAATGGAATTCAAAGGAAAATCTAAAGAGCACACTGAAAAGAAGATGAGCTTTCCCTTATGCTCAAAGTGTGGAATGAATCATGGAGGAAGTTGTCTTAAAGGGACAATTAAATGTTTCAAATGTGGAAAGTAAGGTCATCGGGCATTTGAATGCCGTAATGATGGGAAAAAGATGTCTAGTGATGAAAAAAAAGGATGGGATGCACAGAATTAACCTACTACACTTCAATGTTTCAAGTGCAAGGATATGGGGCATTATGCAAATCAATGCCCAAATCCAATGGTTGATGATGATGGTCGACGTCAACAAACTCTTAAGGCTAAAGACAAAGGAATGTCACATGCAATTTCTATCAGCGATGTGGAGTACGATAACGATGTGGTGAAAGGTACACTTACTATCCACTCTAAAGTTGCACATGTTTTATTTGATTCTAGATCCACCCACTCCTTTATTTCTGAATAATTTTATAAGGGTATCACTGTATTACCTCAACAATTAGATGTTGAGTTAGCTGTGACAACACCTAATGGCACAACAGTTGCATCAAAAGTTTATAATTCTTCTCCAATCGAAGTTTGTGGGAAAGTTCTTCCTTCAAATCTTGTGATCCTTCCTATAGTGTAATTTGATGTGATTCTTTGAATGGATTGGCTTTCTTTATATGGATCTCATATCAATTGCCAAAGAAGGGATGTCACATTTCATATTCCAGATCAATCTATGATCATCTATCGATGCAGGGATGAACATAACCTTCTAGTGGAAATTTCTTCCATTTGATGGGTATTGATTCCACTAAATGAAGTTTATTTATCTCAAATGGTTGGTGAGAAACTGACGATTAAGAATATTCCCATTGTACGAGAGTTTGATGATGTCTTTCCAGAGGAATTACCGGGTCTTCCACCGAATTGTGAAGTTGAGTTTTCAATAGAACTTGTACCGGGTGCTTTGCCTATTTCAAAGACACCTTATAGAATGGCCCCAATTGAGTTGTAGGAATTGAAGAAGCAACTCGAAGAGAATCTTGATAAGGGGTTCATACACTCTAGTGCGTCACCTTGGGGAGCACCTGTTCTGTTTGTTAAGAAGAAAGATGGATCAATGAGTCTCTGTATTGATTATGAGAACTTAACAAGATCACTATCAAGAACAAATATCCGCTCCCACGCATTGATGACTTATTTGACCAACTACGAGGAGCTCAATACTTTTCCAAGATTGATCTTCATTTAGGGTATCATCAATTAAGGGTCAAAGGGAGGATATACCAAAGACGGCTTTCCGTACAAGGTATGGACACTATGAATTTATAGTGATGCCATTTGGTCTTACTAATGCCCCTGCTATATTCATGGATCTGATGAATAGAGTCTTTAGAGACTATCTTGATCAGTTTGTGGTAGACTTTATAGATGATATTCTTGTTTATTCAAAGATCAAGGAAGAACATGATGATCACTTGAGAATTATATTGAAGACCCTGAGAAAGGAGAAGCTTTATGCCAAATTTACCAAGTGTGAATTTTGGCTTCAAAAAGTTGCATTTTTGGGTCACATAATCTCAAAAGAGGGGATATCTATGGATCCAGCAAAAACAGAGGTTATCGAAAGATGGTCGAGACCAACAATAGTGACTGAGATCTGACGTTTTCTTGGTTTGGCTGGATATTATCGACGTTTTGTGAAAGAATTTTCATGATTATCTAATCCACTCACCAAGTTGACTCGGAAAGGAGTTATGTTTGTTTGGACGGAGGTATGTGAAGAGAATTTCAAGGAGTTGAAAAGAAGGTTATCCGGTTCACCCGTGCTCACACTACCTTGTAGTGGAGAAAGGTTTGTGATCTATAGTGATGCATTCAAGAAGGGATTGGGGTGTGTTCTTATGCAAAATGATATGGTGATAGCTTATGCTTCACGACAGTTAAAAATACATGAGAAAAATTACCCAACTCATGATTTGGAGTTAGTTGTAGTAATCATTGCATTAAAGATTTGGATGCATTACCTTTATGGTGAAAGGTGTGATATTTATACTGATCATAAAATTTTAATGTATATATTCACACAAAATGAGCTAAATATGCGCCAAAGAAGATGGTTGGAGCTGATTAAGGATTACGACTGCTCAATCCATTACCACCCTGGGAAAGCAAACAAGGTGGCAGATGCATTAAGTCGACAAGACCATGCTAGTTTATCCATGATGAGGATCACAAAAGATCCAATGTTTATGGATTTACGAAGGTTGGATCTTGGAATTATAATGAAAGGGGAAAAATCATATCTTTCTCAAATGAATGTTCAACTATCTATACATGTGAAGATTAAGGAGGCACAGAAAGAAGATGTTGAGTTACAAAAGAAGGTGAGAAATGTTTCTGAATTCAACCTTGATTGTGATGGGATAATAAAGTTCAGGAATCAGGTTTGTGTTCCTCCCATCCCCGAATAAATGAAGGAGCTGCTGGATGAGGCTCATAGTTCTTCATTCTCTATTCATCCTAGAAGCACGAAGATGTATAGGGACCTGAAAGAGTACTTCTGGTGGGATGGCATGAAAAGAGATGTTGTTGAATATGTCTCTCGATGCTTGGTTTTTCAACAAGTTAAAGCATAGAGACAAGAGTCTAAGGGTATGTTACAACAATTACCCATACCCGAATGGAAATGGGAAAACATCACTATGGACTTTGTCACAAGACTTCCTAAAACATCCAAAGGCAATAATGCTATGTGGGTCATAGGTGATCGTCTTACAAAGCCTGCACACTTCATTGCTATTAGAGATGATTTCTCTCTGGATCAGCTTGCCAGGATATATGTAAAGGAAGTGGTAAGATTGCATGGAGTTCCACTTTCTATTATATCTGATCGGGATACGAGATTTACCTCGAAGTTCTGGCGAAGTCTTCAGCATACTATAGATACAGAGTTGAGTTTCAGCACTGCTTATCATCATCAGACAAACGGTCAGTCTGAGAGAACAATTCAAACCCTAGAAGATATGTTGAGAGCTTTCTCTATGGATTTCAAAGGTGGTTGGGATCAACACCTACTTTTGGTGGAATTTTCTTATAATAATAGCTTTCACTCCAGTATTCAGATGGCTCCTTATGAAGATCTCTATGGAAAGAAATGCAGGACTCCAACTTGATGGGATGAAGTTGGGGAAAGAAAGCTTTTAGGAACTGATCTCAATGATGAAATGGAAAAAAAGATCAAATCTATTCAACCACACATAAGAGCACCTCAGAGTCGACAGAAAAGATATGCCGACAACCGAAGAAAAGACCTAGAGTTTGAAGTGGGTGATAAAGTGTTCTTATAAATATCTCCCTGGAAGAGGGTTATAAGATTTGGAAAGATGGGGATGTTGAGCCCTAGATATATCGGTCATTTAGAAATACTAGATCGTGTTGGGAAGGTAGATTACCGATTGGCGCTTCCACCGAATCTCTCTCAAATTCACGATGTGTTCCATGTATCTCACCTGAGAAAGTACATACCTGATCCTTCACATGTACTCAGCTCAGAAGTTGTACCGCTGGACCAAGATCTTCCTTATGAAGAACAACCGATATAGATTCGGGATCGTAGCTAAAAAGTCCTACGAAACAAGACCACTCGATTGGTGAATGATTTATGGAGGAACCACCAATTAGAAGAAGCTACGTGGGAGCTTGAGGATATGATGAGAGAGAGGTATCCTCATCTGTTTGTTACAAAGTGACGAATTTCGAGTGCGAAATTCATTTTAAGGGGGGTAGAATGCAACACCCGAGACTTTTATGTTATATAAATCATCAATGGAATCTTTTTCTACACAACACTTTCTTGGCTTTCTTTACACGAAATTGTGACCTTCCTCGATATCTTACATCGTACGCAATACCGAGTTTCACTAAACAACGATATGCTATTAAAATATTATTAAAACTAGCCATTATGAATTGTAATAACCACTTTTTGAAATTTTATAAATTTTATTTTACAAAATGGACTTCATTTTTGGATTCGTAATATCGAAATTATCCTCGGGTGAAATTTTGGTATTTTTATGAAAACATTAAATTTTTGATGAATAGTGAAACCAATAAGTGGTAGTTAAAAAAACTGAATTTTTCATAAAACATAATTTTACCGCTTCATTGAGTGGAATTTTGAAAATCCGAGAGACACGGTTGATGTTAGTAAGTAAAATGTGGTTCAATGAGATGAAAATATTTTTTTGGTGAATAGTAACTTTTTACATTTTTTTACCACGGTTAAAAGTAAATAGGGTAATTAAGGGTAAAAATGATTTTATTATTACCCTAACACATGCCCTAATTATATTGGACAAGTGTAATTCGACCAAAAACAAACTTTGGAATAAAATATGACCATTTAGGCCCACATGGATTAGATTAGGACATTTATTATTAATTTATTTAAAGAAGGGTTAAAATAGTTAAAATCAATGTTTAATAAATAAATCATTTTTAAAATGGGGTTATACATAAGATAAATTCGACTATAAATATTATTTATAAAGATAAAACAATTTCCTATATAATGGTATTTTATTTTTAAATTTTAGACATTAAATAATTTAATATATTTATGACACAAAGATGATGCAGTAATTAACTTATTAATGAAATATTGACATAATCGATGTTATAAATACCAAAATAAATGTAATTTGAAACTTTTTATGAATTACACAAATTTTATAGATTAATATGGCATGTTAGTATTGATTTAATTAACTTTTTTCGAACTAATTATTCTGTTATAATTTTCAAAAAAATTAATTACTAAATAGTGTCAAAATTGACATAAAATAGTTTAAAAAAAATATTATATTAGTAATTGTTATTTTATTTCTAAAAATCTATATTTCTGGAAAATGAATTATATAAAAATATATATATTAATAATAAACAACTTGGGGTTCGTTTGGCTACTTATAGTAAGTTAATTAACCTTATTGTATAAGAACACAAGAAGACACGGTAAAAGTAAAATTATTTAACTTAATGTTAAATCTAAATGATAAGGTTAAAATAGGATCCTAAAATTGACTAAATTCTATTGGATGAGAGTATTTCGACCCATCCTCATCTTAGCTTCGAAATAAATCAATTTGGAGCTATTTAAAACCGAACTTGACATTATAATAAAATAATATTTTTCGTTATACCAAAGGTGCCCCTCTCCTCCCTTATAAAAGGGCACCTCCTCCCTCTCTTCCTCACACCACATTGAGCCTTCAAGCTCGGCCAACCCCTTACAATTTCTCCTCTCCACTTCCCTAGAGACGTCCTAGTGGTCCTGGTCTTCTTCAAAGACCAATTTTAGTGCCCTAAAATAAGGTCTCAAAGAAGCACTTCAAAGAAGAGGTAATGTTCGTTACCGATTCTTTCATCTTTATTTCTTCTTCAACTTATTCTTCTTTAGTTGTTTCATTATGAAGTAATAAAATAAGTATCACTCATATACTTATATGTTATTATAAGTATGAAACAACCCTATTTCACCATCTATACATCCTATGGAAAAATAAATCACTGCGCGTGTGTACGTACGGAATATCGTCTCCACATCGTGGTGTAATCTATTTTCCACCACCACCTTACTTGGATGGGTATAATGGTGTAAATAATGACTATATATGACTATTATAAAGAGATACTGATGCTGAAATATTATACATACACTCCAATACAATTCCATGATCATAGGAATGATATCATCACTCGTGCATACGTACGGAATACCGTCTCCACGAGGTGATGCGACTCGTTCTACATGATCTTCATTTCATAATGATTATATAAATGAATTGAATGAATGAATATGATATATATTACACTAATACCATTCTGGAAATGAGGTATCTATAACCTAAAGAGAAGAATAAGAATTTATTCGACAAGACACGCATAAGAACAAAAAGTTATAAACACTCAAATAACAAGTAGCAATGAAATATTACCACTAGGAAGCCAAGAATATGACCATATATGATATATTAAAAATAATTATGATTCTGGAATAAGTCAATAACATTATTTAAATCATTATACAAGAGGTTCGGACACTTACAAAGCAAATTGGACCTAAGGTAAGGGAAATATCACAATCTCATTTTTATCTGAGATTGTTTATACTTTGGTATTTACTAGGTGTATTTTATCATCCACATCCATGTTTCCTCAATATGTAATATTATTTCCATCCACCTACAATTGTATAAAATCAATTTTACCCTTCATTTAGTTTTTATTAAAGGATATGAAAGGAATCTTTTGTCGTTTTTCGTACGAGGTACTTTTTGACTTTTCCGACAAAAGTACGAAGAATGTTTTTTTAACTTATACGGCATGAATAGATTTTTAAAACATTATTTCCAAGAAGCTTCCTTTACATGTTTTAAATTTTATTTTTAATCAAATTCTCTTAGTTTAGAATTGTATGACATGATAAGAAAGGAGAAGTGTTTTTGAAGTAGAAAGGATATTTTCCTCAAGAATGGAGTTCAATTGTTTTTGCAAAATTATTTTCCATCTAAGATAATAAAGGGTTCTGTTTCTATCCCTATTATTACATTGATTTGATTATGTTGTGATGGAATTATATTTTTATGAATCCCTTTATCTTATATGAATTGTTTTATGATGTCACGATATTATGATTCCCATTTTGTTACATGGGTTATGCTATGATGTATGGTTTATGATTTTGTGGCACACATAAGAATGGTATCATTATGAGATGGGTGGGACCTATATCTCCCTACAATGCATTGGGTAAAGATTTTATATCTCATGAGATAGACATGGTTGGAACGGTAAGTTATACCGGTTCAGTGAAGCAGGACTTAAACGAGGGTAACTCGATTCATAAATGGACTTTGTCCACTAAGATAGTCTTGGTAATGAGCCTTGACTAATAAGAAATGATTCTTTGTGATTATGTGTGTATGCCAGAAAGTTTCATGTTTTAGGTTATGATTATTGGGATTACATTTCACTACTCTGATTTACCCCATGTTGTGAAATTATGCTCTCTTTTGCAGGTTAAGATTTCCAAAAGTTATGTGCTTATGTATATGACGTGATTGATATTTCTTTTGTATATCCTTACTGAGAAGTTGAGCTCACCCTTTTGTATGTTTTATTTCCCAGGTCAGGAAGAAGGTTATTAAGTAAAATATGCCAAAAAGGGACTCTAGATATGATGAAATAAATGGGAGGAAAAGTAGATGCTTTATGAACCAGTTGTTTTTGTTTCCCAGTTTCTAAAGACACTATACCTATATTATCCTTTCTTGGTTTTGTTACATGTTGTAATAAGTGTGCTTTAATTCTGAAGTAATAACAATGTATGTAAAGTATGGGTCGTTATATACATGAAGTCCCTAGATTGTATAATGTAGTTTTTTTAAAGGGTGTGATATGTGAATTATAAATTCATTTTTTGGAACCTTATACGAATATGATAAATAGAATAGTTTTTTAAGGTCTATCATTTATATTGAGAGATGAGTTTGTGGTAGAAATTAGTTAATGGATGAAACTCTACTTGTCAAGAATATAATTTTTTTTCTTCTATAATTCTATGATGAAATTAATTCTTAAAATTTAGGTAAGGGATATTAAAACTAAAAATGGGTTATACAAATAACTTATGTTTTGTTGAACCAATGATATTTTAAATCATCAATGATTGATGGAATTGAGGCCCTCAATTCTATAATAGTTTGTGATTGATGACCTCAATTACCCCTATAAATATTTATATTTTCATCCAGTTTGGTGTCTCTAATTTCTACCAATTTACTCCTAATCAAGAACATAATTTGGTTGTGACTTTTTCATTCCCCTATTCCTCTTATTCAGACTAATTTTTTTAAACAAATTTCCAATGTGGGTATTCCCACAATGGTATTTTCTATTTTAAAGATTTTATTTTCAAAGAAAAATTTCAAGTTTCAAGGATGCAATTTATTGAAGGAGGGAATAATCTAACACCCCAGATTTCATAGTACGTTATTTCTTTAAAGTAATTCAATATCTTTCACTACACGTAACACTGAGTTCAATCGCACCACGACTTACCATACTAGTCGTTAAAAAGAGGTCATGAATAGTATTAACTGAATTTTGAACATTATATAATCATTATAATTTAGGAATCCATATTATCAGTTTCTTAGACATAATGAAATAACAAATTCATTTTTTTAAATAAAAGAAGTATTTTTCAAAAAAATGAAATTTTACCGCCTTTTAATAGAGATCCTTTTTTTAAAATAAATATTTAAAAATGTTATATATTCAATTTAATGATATTAAATTATTATTTAGAATCAGGGCATAAAATATTATATTGGATAAACTTTTGGTACTTTACTGATAAAATTCATATTTTGATGAATAGTATAAAATACTATATTTTAAATGACGAAAACATTTTTATTCAAAACAATTTATACTGTTAAATTATATATTTTAATATTTTGGAAGTATAAATAGATTATATGTTTACCATTTAATACAATTTTGGTCATTGTTTGTAATTTTACATTAAAAGTGGACATAAACAATTGTCAATCTTCTAATAGTTATGATTTCTAAAAAATAAGTTTTTGGTTTTGACAATGGGAATTAATTTTAAATTCATAAATGAAAATTCTATGTTTTTTATTTGGTAAAATATAATTTTTTTTATTCAATATTTCAAAATTAGCTATCCGTTAATTTTTGGAATGTTTCTAAAAACATTCAAATCTTGATGAGTAGTGAAAAACACTGCATTATTGGTTAAATCTGTCTTTCATTTAACTAATTATTTATTTAATTTAAATTTATTTTAGGTAAAAATTGATACATAATACATATATATGTTCAATTTAATTCATTGGGGTCTTTATAATAAGTTTATATATATAAATATTTTATTGAAATTTTACCATCTTTTACCTACCTCCTAAGAGAATTTGTAATTTTGCATAAAACATAATTTTAGCACTTTTGTGAATTGAATTTCAAAAATCCGAGAGACACGGTTGATATTAGTAAGTAATATGTGTTTCAATAAGTTAAAAATAACTTTTGTTGAATAGTAACTTTTGACTTTTTTCCATGTTTAAAAGTAAATAGGTTAATTAAAGGTAAAAATAATTTTATTATTACCCTTACACATGCTATAATTCTATTGGATAAGTGTCATTCGACCAAAAAAACCATAGTAATAATATATTATCCTTTTGGTCCACATGGATTAGATTGGAACATTTATTATTATTTAATTCAAAGAAGATTTAATGTGTTAAATTCAATGTTTAATAACCAAACCATTTTTAATATAGGGTTACACATAAGAAAAATTTGACTATAAATATTTATTTGAAATATAATATGATTTCTTACATAATGGTATATTATTAATATTTTTTAAATATTATAAAATTTAATTTATTTATGACCCAATGATGATTCTGTAATAACCTAATTAATTAAATATTAAAATATTTTATATTATAAATATACAAATAAATTTATTGTTGACTTTTTATGGACTACACTAATTTTCTAGGTTAATATGACATATAAGGTTTGGTTAGATAAATTTTTTTCAATGTAATAATGCTCTTATGAATTTAGAAAAAAATACTAAATAGTGTCAAAATTGTTACAAAAGAGTTTTTAAAACAAATATTTTATTATTAATTGGTATTCTATTCCTAAAAACCTATGGATTGGCCAAAGGGACTATATACTATTATATATGTCATTAATAAACCAGTTGGTGTTCTCTTGGATGTTTATAGTATGTTTATTAATGATATTATATAAATACACAAAGAGACAAATTAAATTCCAAACAAGTTATCTAAAAGTTAAATATAAAAGATAAGGTTAATATAGTGATTCAAACCTTTCTAAAACATATTTGATGTGCTGTTTTCGACCCATACCCACATTATCCTTTAAGTAATACATTTTTGAGCCATTAGAAACCGACAATGATTTCATTATAAAATAATATTTTTTGTTTTTTCTAAGGTTCCCCTCACCCCTCTTATAAAATGGCACTTCCCCTTGTCTCAAATTCAGACATCCAAATAAATTTGGATCAGCCAACCCCCCCCCCCAAATATCCTCCCAATTATCATCCCTTAATCCTAGAGGCCTTATTTTGATCAAAAATCAAACCTATAGAGCCCTTTTGATCAAATCAAAAGGAAGAACCCGAAGAAGAGGTATTGATTTCGCCAACCTCTTTCAAGTTCTTTTCTTCTTCCACTTACTCTTTCTCTGTAATTACCATACCAAAATAACAAATCTAGTACCTTATATATACATTATTTTTATTATAAATATTTCACAACCACAATCATTATTTTAACCATCCTATGAATGATAATTTCACCATGTGTGCGTACGTACGACTTATCGTCCCCACGCCGTGGTGTAATTTGTTATTCAACACTATTATTTTGATGGATATAATTATGAGTACTATGTAGATAAATAATGAACATAAAATGATAATGTCTCTGTAAAATTAATATATCATCCAATTCTACACCTTTAAGGAAATGATATTGTCACCCGTGCGTACGTACGGATTACAGTCTCTACGACGTGATGATATTCTTTTCTAAGTTCAGCATATATCGACGATTATAAAAATACATATTACTAATAATTATATAATATATGACATAATAATTATGAAAGAGAGATATATATTTATATATTTTCGTGTATTTAAGTACATACATATATCTTATTAACTAACTTTTGTTCAATACGATATGAAAACAGAAATAGCGTTAATGCGTACGTACGACCTACCATCTCCATAAACGGCATTTTTAATTTCATATATATATATATTTTATAAATATTTATATTCTAAATATGTATGATTTATAAATATATTATTATATTCTGGAAGTATTTAAATCATGATCTTAATGATACGATCAATAATAACAAGTTAAAAAATGTACGATAAAGAAGAAGATTATTACCCGAAATGTTAATCTAACATGAAAATCATTATTAAATGGAGGGTAGTATAAATTCATAAATGAATAATGTATGATATAATAAATATGAATATGGTTCTGGTGTAATGTAATAACATACAATGGTCATTATACAAGAGGATAAATGTACCCTCGACCAAAGGAAAGTGCAATGTAAGGGTTAATTTCACAATCACTTTATTATCTGAGGTAGTTTTTACGTAAGTATATACTGAGACATATTTATTATCCATGTCCATGTTTCATGGAAGATTTTTCAAAGGGATTATATTAATGTAATTTTTTACTAAATTAACATTATATATGTTTTAAATATTTATTCCACTAAATCATTCTCATTTATGTCCAGGTTTTCAAAATGGGTTTTAAGGATTTATCTATATGGACATCAATGTTTTGAAGATGATAATTCCTTTCAAAAGTCTCAAAGTGGTATGATATAATTTGATTCAAAGATACCTTTTAAATGACTAACTATATAAATTGTGATAAATCTAAATGATTTCATGAAAAAGAGATATTTCACTCAAAGAGTTTTACAAATCATTTTCACTATGTCAACATCTTTTGATGGATTTTAATCTTATTTGAAGTTGATTTATTAGGATAATAACCTTACATATAGTATTGATGGTTTTGTGATATGGTTGACTTTGGATGTGTTATATTTATACCATTCATAGTTTATGGATAAAGTATTGACATTTTGTATGGATGTTTTAATACAAATATTTATGTTATGTTTAAACCTTTTCATATAAGGAATGCATTGGAATTAGTAAGTGATGGGAATAGACCGATATATCTCCTTGATTCATTGGTAGGTATCATGAGACAAACTAGTGTTTTGGAACAAGGCCTTGATAAAATCCTATTTGTAGTACTCACACAAGGCCTTGACTATGTGGTTATGAAAGTATGTCATTATGCATTACATCATTATAAAAGTGGCTATTGATATTTCATGAGATTATTTGACTAGTAGAATTTCCATGTGAATAAGTTAATGGAATAATTATATTTCATCTTTTCCATATTATGATGATGTTCATGTTTAAAAGGATTTTGGTTTATTCTTATACATTTCCTTAAATGTTTATGCTTATTTATGAATGTTTATGTTGTATTGTTATCCTTACTTAGCATCTGGGCTCACCCCATTCTATATTTTATTTTTCCCAGGATTCCAAGAAGTGAATTGTGATTGAAATTCAGGGTTAAGCTAAGGGAATAATGTCATTCCTAAAGGATTATTTATGTTCTGTTTTATGTTATAATGTGTAATGTAACATCCATGTATGTAATCTACTTTCCAAGACTTCTAAACTGATCGGTCTTTTGGGACATGATTCCTTTTAATCCAACCAATGAATTAAATTAATGCATAAACACTGGGAAACTGGAGTCGGGGAATTGCATTTGGTATTAGAGGGTGTTTATCAATAACCTTGGAAACTAGATTTAGATAAACTCTAATTAGAGCACATTACTCTAAGATAGACTATGATGATTAGTATTAAAGATCTTCCTAGAATTTTGATAATATAGAGATTTTGTGAGTTTTCCAAGATGATACATCCTCGTCTGGATATGAGTAGGATGAGGCGGCTCTGGCATAGATGTTCCTAGGGGTAAAACCTGAAAACACCTCTTTGAGGTAGAATCGAATGGGAATTGGTGCACGACAACGGGTCTTGCTGCACTCTTGGTTACGACACTCCCGAGGGATATTCTTTGGATAATTCTCTTTTTTTTACAAATAATTATAAATGATTTACACATATATACCTCCTCAAGAAAATATTTTTTGATTATGGATTATATCCATAAAAAGTTCCAATTACGTAAGGTATTTTACAAGTTAGGAATTATTCACTACAATTAATTAACTGACCTAGTGTATGACATTTTATAGAAATAGAACCAGTAGAATGAATGTGAACTCCAGCAATACGTATGATCCAAATAGTAATAATGATCATATATTTCACGGTATTAATCCATAATTTAGAAGGGAAATAGTCTCCCATGTATTCTCAACCTATGAAGAAATTGTATCATGTGTTAATAAGATAAGTAAAAAATTATTTGAGTCATATGGAATTGAAGGGAAGCAAGATAAGAAAATTATGGATGATATAATGATATATAAAGGGAAAAATGAAAAGAAGGATTTTACCCTATGAGATAAATATGGAAAGAATCACCTTGGTAAATTCCTGAAGGGAATGGGAGTTTTTTATAGGTGTGGAGAAAAAGGACACTATGTACATGATTGAAAGGGTCAGAAAAAAGTTTCAAATGTACAATGCTTCATCTGCAAGGTGTTGGGACACTACACGAATCAATTTCCCAGTTATCATAGTATACCTTAAATGATGTTATTGGATTATACTAAAATTATGATACTACCTCAGATGAATAGGAATGACTAGGGTTCTTTTGTAGTTAATTTAGAATAATTTCATTTGAGTGTTGTATCAACAATATGCTTGTGATATGAATTATGGAGATAAATAATGATTGAACTGCAATACTATTTTATTAAGGATTTCAGATTATATGGTTCTAAGAAAAGTGACTTAATAGTAAAATAAAATTTTGGGAAAAAGAGATGGTTGAAGGAAATGTAAGCATTAAAATGGTCTGGATAATGATGTAGTGATTTTGGAATAAGAGATGGTTGATTTGGATAAATTATATTTGATATTCGTTACCTCCTTGGAACTGATTAATAGTTTGTTTATTTCATCATTGATGGAATATTCAATATTTTTCGATATAAGGAATATATCTAGTATTATATAAAGGATAAGGGACTGCGAATGTAATAAATAAGGTTTTATGGTAATTCATGGTGTTACCATGTTTTCAAATAATACATGATGATGGTGTTCACATGTTATTACACATAAAAAGGATCTTCATTATGTTTAAAGTCATTATAAATTTTGGAATGTGAGTTTGGAAAAAAGTATTTTGGATAAGTATAAAGGTTTGAATGGTTTATGTTTAAAATTGGATACTATTGTTACGGTTAAATTTTCATTTTTATAAAGAACAACACGTAGACTGTGTGGCAACCCATTGCGTCAAAAAAAGCTGTTGGAATCAAACCCACAACCATAGGGTTATTGGGATAAATCGCATACCACTGGACTACATGATGTCCCTAGATTGTATATTGTTTTTTTAAAGGGTATGATATGTGAATTATAAATTCATTTTTTGGAACCTTATATGAATATGATATATAGAATATTTTTTAAGGTCTATCATTTATATTGAAAGATGAGTTTGTGGTAGAAATTAATTAATGGATGGAACTCTACTTGTTAAGAATATAATTTTTTTTCTTCTATTATTCTATGAAGAAATTAATTCTTAATCTTTAGGTAAGGGATTTTAAAACTAAAAATGTGTTATACAAATAACATAGGTTTTGTTTAACCAATGATATTTTAAATCATCATAGATTGATGACTTTGAGGCACTCAATTCTATAATTTTTTGTGACTGATGACCTCAATCACCCCTATAAATATTTACATTTTCCCTCCTGTTATGTGTCTCTAATTTCCACCAATTTACTCCTAATCAAGATCATAATTTGGTTGTGACTTTTTCATTCCCCTTTTCCTCTTATTAAGACTAATTTTTTTAAACAAAATTCCCATGTTGGTTTTCTCACAATGGTATTTTGTATTTTAAAACTTTTATTTTTGAAGAACTATTTTAAATTTCAAGGACGCAATTTTTTGAAGGAGGGAAGAATGTAACACCCCGGATTTCATAGTATGTTATTTATTTAATGTAATTCAATTACTTTCACTACACGTAACAATGAGTTCTATCACACCACAACTTACCAAACTAGTTGTTAAAAAGAGGTCATGAATACTATTAACTGAATTTTGAAACTTATATAATAATTATATTTTAGGAATCCATATAATCAGTTTCTTAGACATAATAAAATAACAAAATCATTTTTTTCAAATAAAAGAAGTATTTTTTAAAAAAACATTACCACCTTTTAATAGAGAGACTTTTTTAAAACCAATATTTAACAATGTTATATATTCAATTTAATGATATTAAATTATTATTTATAATCGGGACATAAAAATTTATATTGGATAAACTTTTCGTACTTTACTGATAACATTCATATTCTGATGAATAATATAAAATACTGTATTTTAACTAAAAAAATTATTTTTAATAAAATTAATTTATAATGTTAAATTATAAATTTTAATAATTTGGAAGTATAAATAGATTATATGTTTACCATTTAATCCAATTCTGGTCATTGTAAGTAATTTTACATTGAAATTGGACATAAACAATTCTCAATCTTTTGATAGTTTGTATTTATTAAAAATACGCTTTTTGGTTTTGACAATGGGAATTAATTTTAAATTAATAAATTAAATTTCTATGTTTTTTATTTGGTAAAATATAATTCATTTTTGGATTCAATTTTTCAAAATTATCTTACCGTTAATTTTTGGAATGTTTCTAAAATTTTACAAATCTCGATGAATAGTGAAAAACACTGCATTATTGGTAAAATCCGGCTTTCCATTTTAATAAATATTTATTTAATTTAAATTTATTTTTGGTTAAAATTGATATACAATACCTATATATGTTCAATTTAATTCATTGGGGCCATTTATAATAAGTTTAGATATATAAATATTTTATAGAAATTTTACCGTGTTCTACCAAACTCCTATGAGAATTTGCAATTTTTCCTAAAACTTAATTTTAGAACTTTTTTGAATTGAATTTCAAAAATCCGAGAGACGCGTTTGATATCAGTAAGTAAAATGTGTTTCAATAAGTTAAAAATAATATTTGGTGAATAGTAACTTTAGACTTTTATTTTTCGTGGTTAAAAGTAAATACGTTAATTAAAGGTAAAAATAATAATATTATTACCCTTACATATGTTATAATTCTATTAGATAAGTTTCATTTGACCAAAATAACCTTAGGAATAATATATTATCCTTTTTGTCCACATCGATTAGATTTGAGCATTTATTATTATTTAATTCAATGAAGAGTAAAAGTGTTAAATTCAAAGTTTAATAACTAAACCATTTTTAATATAGGGTTACACATAAGAAAAATTAGACTGTAAATATTTATTATAAATATAATATTATTTCTTGCATAATGTTATATTATTAATATTTTATATATATTATAAAATTTATTTTATTTATGACCCAATGATGATTCCGTAATAACCTAATTAATGATATATTAAAATATTTTATATTATAAATGTCCAAATAAATTTATTGTTGACTTTTTATGGATTCCACTAATTTTCTAGGTTAATATGACATGTAAGGTTTGGTTAGATAAATTTTCTTCGATGTCATAATGCTCTTATGAATTTAGAAAAAACAAAATACCAAATAGTGTCAAAATTGACATAAAATAGTTTTTTAAAAAAATATTTTATTATTAATTAGTATTCTATTCCTAAAAATATAGGGATCCGCCAAAGGGACTAAATACTAATATATATGTCATTAATAAACCACTTGGGGTTCTCTTGGATGTTTATAGTATGTTTATTAACCATATAATATAAATATACGAAGAGACAAATTAAATATCAAACTATTTATCTTAAAGTTAACTATAAAATATAAGGTTAATATAGTGACTCAAACCTGTCTAAAACATATTTTATGACTTGTTTTCGACCCATCCCCACATTATCCTATAAATAACACATTTTTCAGCAATTAGAAACTGATAATGATTTCATTATAAAATAATATTTTATGTTCTTTCTAAGGTACCCCTCACCCCTATTATAAAATGTCACTTCCCCTTCTCTCAAATTAACACATCCAATGACATTTGGATCAGCAAATCCCCACCCCAATATCCTCCCAACTATCCTCCCTTAATCCTAGAGGCCTTATTTTGATCAAAAATAAAACCTATAGATCCCTTTTTGATCAAATCAAAAGGAAGAACCCGAAGAAGAGGTATTGATTTCACCACCCTCTTTCAAGTTCTTTTCTTCTTCCACTTACTCTTTCATTGTAATTACCATACCAAAATAACAAATCCATTACCTTATATATACTTGATTGTTATCATAAATATTTCACAACCATAATAATTATTTTAACCATCCTATGAATGATAATGTCACCATGTGTGTGTACGTATGACTTGTCGTCCCCACGTCGTAGTGTAATTTGTTATTCAACAGTATTATTTTTATGGATATAATTATGAGTAAAATGTAGATAAATAATAAGGTAAAGTGATAATGTATCTGTAAAATTAATATATCATCTAATTATACACCTTTAATGAAATGATATTGTCACCCGTATGTACGTACGAATTACAGTCTCCAAGACGCGATGATATTCATTTTCAAGATCAGTATATATCGACGATTATAAAAATACCTATTACTAATAAGTATGTAATATATAACATAATAATTATGAAAGATATATATATATATATGTGTGTGTGTTTGTGTGTGTGTGTGTGTGTGTGTTTATGTACTTACATATATCTTATTCACTTACTTCTGTTCAATACGACATGAAAACAGAAATAGCGTTTATGCTTATGTACGACCTACCACCTCCATAAACGGTGTTTTTAATTTCATATATATATATCTACTTTAAATATTTATATTCTAAATATGTATTATTTATAAATCTAGGATTATATTCTAGAAGTATTTAAATCATGATATAAATGATACGATCAAGAATATAAAGTTAAAAAATGTACGATAACGAAAAATATTATTACCGATAATGTTAATCTAACATGAATATCATTGTTAAGTGGTGGGTAGAATAAAGTCATAAATGAATCATGTATGATATAATAAATATGAATAAGGTTATGGTATAATTTAATAACATACGATGGTCATTATACAGGAGGATAAACGTACCCTCGAAAAAAGGAAAGCGCAAGGTAAGGGTTAATTTCACAATCTCTTTATTATCTGAGGTAGTTTTTATGTAAGTTTATACTAAGATATATTTATTGTCCATTTCCATGTTTCATGGAAGAGTTTTCAAAAGGATTATATTAGTGGAATTTTTTACTAAAATAACATTTTATATGTTTTAAATATTTATTCCTCTAAATCATTATCATTTATTTCCATCTTTTCAAAATGGTTTTAAAGGATTTATCTATATGGATATCAATGTTTTCTAAATGATAATTCCTTTAAAAAGTTTCAATGTGGTATGAGATACGTTGATTCAAAAATACCTTCTAAATGACTACCTATATAAATTGTGAGAATTTTAAATGATTTCATGAAAAAAGGATATTTATCTCAAAGAGTTTTACAAATCATTTTCATATATGTCAACATATTTTGATGGATTTTAATCTTATTTGATGTTGATTTATTATGATAACAAACTTCCATATAGTATTTATGGTTTTGTGATATGTTTGACTATAGATGTGTTATATTTATACCATTCATGGTTTATGGATAATGTATTTACATTTCGTATGGATGTTTTAATACAAATTTTTATGTTATGTTTGAACATTTTCAAATAAGGAATGCATTGGACTTAGTAAGTGTTGGGTAGAGCCCGATATAGCACCATGATGCATCGGTAGGTCTCATGAGACAAACTAGTTTCTTGTAACAAGGCCTTGAAAAAATCCTATTTGTAGTAATCACACAAGGCCTTGACTATGTGGTTATAAAAGTATCGCATTATGCATTCCATCATTATGAAAGTGGCTATTGATATTACATGTGATTATTCGACTAGTAGAATATCCATGTGAATAAGTTAATGGAATAATTAGATTTTATCTTTTCCATATTATGCTGAATTTCATGTTTAAAAGGATTTTTATTTATTCTATTACATTTCCTTAAATGTTTATGCTTATTTATGAATGTTTCTGTTGTATTGTTATCCTTACTGGGAATCTGAGCTCACCCCTTTCTATGTTTTATTTTTCCCAAAATACCAAGAACTATATTTTGAGTGAAATGAAGGGTTAAGCTAATTGAATAATGTCATTCCTAAAGGATTATTTATGTTGTGTTGTATGTTATAAAGTGTAATGTAACATTCATGTATGTAATCTATTTTCCAAGACGCTAAACTGATTAGCCCTTCGGGACTTGATTCCTTGTAATCATACCAATGGATTAAATCAATGCATCGACTCTATGTAACTAGGGTCGAGGTATTACATTTGGTATCATAGGAATTTTAGAAATAACCTTGGAAAAATATTTAGATAAACTCTGATTAGAGAACATTACTCTACGATAGACTTTGAGGGTTAGTATTGACGAACTTCCTAGAATTTTGATAAGGTATAGATTTTCCGAGTTTTCCAAGAAAATACATCTCTATCTGGATACGATCTAGTAGAGGTGGATCTGGAATAGATGTACCTAGGGGTAAAACCTGAAAACACTGTTTTGTGCTAGAATCAAATGAGAACTGGTACACGACAAGGGGCCTTGCTTCACTCTTGGTTATGACACTCCCGGGGGACATGCTTTGGATAATTCTCATTTTAATTACAAATAATTATGATGGATTTACAAATATATCACTCGTCAAAGAAAATATTTTTATGATTATGGATAATATCCATAAACAGTTCCAATTACTTTAGGTATTTTACAAGTTAGGAATTATTCACTACAATTCATAAATTGACCTAGTGTATGCCATTGTATAGAAATGGCGCCAGTAGAAGGAATGTGAACTTTAGCAGTACGTATGATCCAAAGAGTATGAATGATCATATCATTCACAGTATTAAGACAAAATTTAGAAGGGATATAGTCTTCCATGTATTATAAACCTTTGAAGAAATAGTATCACGTGTTAATAAGATATGTAAAGAATTATCTGATTCCTATGGCATTGAAGGGAAGCAAGAGAAGAAAAGGATGGAAGATATAATGATTTATAAAGGGAAGATGAAAAATAAGGATTTTACCATATGCGATAACTGTGTAAGGAATCACCTTTGTAAATACGTGAAGGGAATGGGAGTTTTTTATAAGTTTGGAGAAAAAGGACATCATGTACGTGATTGAAAGGGTCAGAAAAATTTTCAAATGAACAATGCTTTATCTGCAAGGCGTTGGGACACTACGCAAATCAATTTCCCTATCAACAGAGTATACATTAAATGATGCAATTGGATAATAATCAAATTATGATACTTCCTCAAATGAAGAGGAATAACTAGAGTTCATATGTAGTTAATATAGAATAATTTAATTTTAGTGTTTTATCTACAATATACTTGTTATATGAATTATGGAGATAGATAAATATTGAACTGCAATACTATTTTATTAATTATTTGAGATTATATGGTTCTATGAAAAGTGAATTAATAATAAACTACAATTTTCGACAAAATACATGGTTGAAGGAAATGTAAGTATTAAAATGGTCATGATAATGAAATAATGGTTTTGAAATAACATATGGATGATTTGGATAAATTATATTGGATATTATTTACATCCTTGGAACTGATTAATAGTTTGTTTATTTCATCATTGTTGGAATATTCAATATTTTTGGTCAAAAGGAATATATAAAGTATTATATAAAGAATAAGGGAGTACGAATGTAATCAATAAGGTTTTATGGTAATTCATAGTGTTACCAGGTTTTAAAAGAATACACGATGACTGTGTTCACATGTTATTACGCGGAAAAAAGGATCTTAATTTTGTTTAACATCCTTATAAATTTTGGAATGTGAGTTTGGAAAGAAGTATGTTGGATAAGTTTAAACGTTCGAATGGATTATGTTTGAATTTGAATAGTATTATTATGGTTAAATTTGCATTTTTATAAAGGACAACATGAAGACCATGTGAAAACCCATTGCGTTAGTGAAAGATGTTGGAATCGAACCCACAACCATAGTGTGATTGGGATTTATCGGTTACCATAGGACTACATGAAGTCCCTAGATTGTATAATGTAGTTTTCTTAAACGGTCTGATATGTGAATAATAAATTCATTTTTTGAACCTTATACGAATAGGATAAATATAATATTTTATAAGGTCTATCATTTATAAGGAATTATTAGTTTGTTGTAGAAATCAGTTAAAAGATGGAACTCTATTTGTCAAGTATATAACTTTTTTTCTTCACTTATTCTATGTAGAAATTAATTCTTAAACATTAGTTAAGGGATATTAAAACTAAAAATGTGTTATCATAATACCTTATGTTTTGTTGAACTAATGATATTTTATATCATTATAGATTGATGGCTTTGAGGCCCTCAATTCTACAATTTTTTGTGACTGTTGACCTCAATGACCCCTATAAATATTTTCATTTTCCCCAGTTATGTGTCTCTAATTTCAACCAATGTCCAACTAATAATGATCATAATTTGGTTGTGACGTTTTCATTCCCCTTTTCCTCTTATTAAGAATAATTTTTTAAACTAATTTCTGATGTGGGTTCTCCAATAGTGGTCTTTTCTATTTTCAAACTTTTATTTTCGAAAAACAATTTCAAATTTCAAGGACTTAATTTATTGAAGGAGGGAAGAATGTAACACCCCAAGATTTCATATTATGTTATTTCTTTAAAATAATTCAATAACTTGCAATACACACAACACCGAGTTGAAGCGCACTATGACATACCAAACTAGTTGTTCAAAAGCAATTATGGATAATACTAACTGAATTTTGAACTTTATATAATCCTTATAATTTAGGAATCCATATTTTGATTTTCTTAGACATAATAACAGTACAAATTCATTTTTTTCAAATAAATGAAGTATTTTTCCAAAAAATGAAATTTTACCACCATTTCATAGAGATCCTTTTTTAAAAACAATATTTAACAATGTGATATATTCAATTTAATGATATTAAATTATTCTTTAGAATCGGGACATAAAAATTTATATAGGATAAATTTTTGGTACATTACGGATTATATTCATTTTTTGATGAATATTGTAAAATAATATATTTTAACTGAAAAAACATTTTAATCAAAATAATTTATACTGTAAAATTATTAATTTTAACAGTTTGGAATTATAAATAGATTTTATGTTTACCATTTAATCCAACTTAGGTCATTTTATGTAATTTTACATTGAAATTGGACATAAACAATTGTCAATATTTGGATAGTTAGTATTTCTTAAAAATATGCTATTTGGTTTTCAGAACAAGAACTAATTTTAAATTAATAAATGAAATCTCTTAGCTTTGAATTTTCTAAAATAGAATTCATTTTTGGATTCAATATTTCAAAATTATCTTACCTTTAATTTTTGGAATGATTCTAAAAACATTCAAATTTGGTTAATAGTGAAAAACACTGCATAATTGGTTAAATCCAACTTTTCATTAAAATAATTATTTATTTAACTTAAATTTATTTTTAGTCAAAATTGATACATAATACCTATATAATTTCAATGTAATTCATTCAGGTCATTTATAATATGTTTAGATATATAAAATTTTTATTAAAATGTTACAGTCTGTTACCTACCTCCTATGAGCATTTTCAATTTTGCATAAAACATAATTTTACCGCTTTTGTGAGTTGAATTTAAAAAATCCAAGAGAAATGGTTGATATCAGTTAGTAAAATTTATTTCAATAAGTTATAAATAATTTTTGTTGAATAATATCTTTAGACTTTTATTTTTCATGGTTAAAAGTAAATAGGGTAAATAAAGGTAAAAATGATATTATTATTATCCTTACACATGTTGTAATTATATTGGATAAGTTCAATTCGAACAAAAAAACCTTAGGAATAAAATATGATCCTTTTGGTCCACTTGGATTAGATTGGAACGTTTATTATTATTTAATTCAAAGAAGAGTTAAAGTGTTAAATCAAATGTTTAAAAACATAACAATTTTTAGTATAGGGTTACGCATAAGAAAAATTCGACAATAAATATTTATTAGAAATATAATATGATTTCCTACATAATGGTATATTATTTATATTTTTTAGAAATTATAAATTTACATTTATTTATGACACAATGATGATGCCGTAATAACCTAATTAATGAAATATTAAAATATTTTATATTATAAATATTCAAATAAATGTATTTTAGTACTTTTATGAATTCCACTTATTTTAAAGGTTAATATGACATGTAAGGGTTGGTTAGATAATTTTTATTCGAATTAATAATGCTATTATGAATTTAAAATAACAAAATACCAAATTGTGTCAAAATTGACAGAATTTTTTTTAAAACACATATTTTATTATTATTTGGTATTATATTGCTAAAAAATCTAAAGATCAGCCAAAGGGATTAAATAATATTATATTTAATTAATGAACAACTGGGGGTACTCTTGGAAGTTTATAGTTTTTTTATTAACCATATAATATAAATATACATAGAGACAAAGTAAATGTCAGGCTATTTAACTAAAATTTAAATATAAAAGATAAGGTTAATATAGTGACTCAAACCGATATAAAATCCATTGGTTGAGTGGTTTTACACCCATACCCACATTAGACGTTAAATAATTCCATTTGTATCCATTAGAAACCGAGAATGATTTCATTATAAAATAATATTTTAGGTTTTTTCTAAGGTTCCCCTCACCCCTCTTATAAAATGGAACTTCCTCTTCTCTCAAATTCACACCTCCAAAGACATTTGTCTCGGCCAACACCCATCACAATATCCTCCCAACTATCCTCCATTAATCATAGAGGCCTTAGTTTGATCAAAAATCCAACCTGTGGAGGCCTTTTGATCAAATCAAAAGGAAGAACCCAAAGAAGAGGTATTGATTTCACCACCCTCTTTCAAGTTCTTTTCTTCTTCCACTTAATATTTCATTGTTATTACCATAACAAAATAATAAATCCAGTACCTTATATATACATTATTGTTATTATAAATATGGCACAACCATATTAATTATTTTATCCATTATATTAATGATAATGTCACCATGTGTGCATACATTCGACTTACTGTCTCCGAGACGTGGTGTAATTTGTTATTTAAAAACATCTTATTTGGATGAATATAATGATGAGTAATATGTAGATAAATAATGAACCTAAAGTTATAATGTCTCTGAAAAATTAATATATCATCAAATTATACACCTTTATTGAAATGATATTCTCGCTCGTGTATATGTATAGATTACAGTCTCTATGACATGATGATATTCATTTCCAAGTTCACCATATATTGACGATTATAAAAATATATATTACTAATATGTAGGTAATAAATGACATAATAATTTTACTGGATATATATATATATATAATGTTTTTCAATGGAAATTCCATTCTTATATTTATGTCATCATATAACATTAAAACACAACATAATGAACTACTAAGTGATAAGTGACCTTTAAACATAAGTTTGTCACTTCTGTGTTGGGAATTTTAAAAAATCCGACATACACAGTTGTTCTCAAGATGATTTTTTGAGTCTAATGAAATAAAAATAATTATCATTGAATAGTAATGTACCCTTAGGAATACTAACATAACCTTATGAATAGTAATATTTCCCTTATGAATAGAAAATTATCCAACATAAGAGTAACCTTTCCCATGAATAAATAAATAAAATTTAGACATCTTAGAAAGTCACAATTAGACCTTAGTAAAAATTTTGAATTTTTTAAGTCCAAAATAATAAATTATAACTAATTAGTTAATTTATAAGAAAAGGTATTTTCTTAAAATGTATTCATTATTTATGAAATCAATGTATTATAGTTTTTAGATATTTTTATAATACCCTACGTAATTTTTGAAAGCACTATAAAATTGTTTTTATCTTAAAAACTATTTTCTGTAAATTATGAATTTAAATAAATATTATGTTAATAATATTTAGAAAATTATTTTTGAAAAATAAATATCATTTTTCGATTATACACATCAAAAATTTTTTGGGGTAAATTTTTGGGATTTTTCTGAGATACATGAATTTTTGATGAATAGTAGAATCCGATAATTTACAATAAATGAAAAATAATGGATTAAATGAGTCTTCGATGATGATCTGCTGATAAAAGACCACTTGGATTGGGATCACATGATAAAATTACTATTCTTGGTCATTCAAGAGTCAATATTCCTTGTCTTTGGAGGAAATTATTAATCTAATGAATTTTATATTAAGGAAACCCATCTCCCCTCCACTATAAATGCCACCTTTCACACCCTCATTTCCTCACACCTCTCATTCTCCAAGCCTTCTCTAAACTCTGTCCAAAAACCATCCCTAGCCCCTCCCCAACTTCCAATAGCTGCTGGTCTCATCAAAAGACCAAGCTTAGGACCTTAAGGGGGTTCTCAAGAGAAGGATTCAAGAGGTAATTTCTCTCCCTCTTCTCCTTTAATTTCATTTCATGTTCAAGTTCATTTCCCGATCTCTCTCCACCTATATTCATCCAAATAATTTTGTAACTCTGGTATTATAGATATAATGTAATTTTATGATTCTAATGGGATATTATATCATCCATACCATTTTCCCACATCCTTTTATTTTATTAAAGAGAAAGTTGTTCGTGAGGTGTAAATTTATCACCTTTAAGAACGACATGCTTTCTTCTTCCATTTATACCTTATGATATGGTCATGAAACCATTTTTATGGTTGAACCAGAATAATTTATATGTATTATGTCATATTTAACATTCTAGAACTAACTTATGAACATATTACTAAGTGATAAATTAAAACAACTTCATTGTGATCGAAAAACCGCCCAAATTAACCCAATGAATCTTCATTTAATTCATATCTAAGGATTCATTCACGTGGATCAAATATAATTCATTATAATATCATTAAACCTCCTATAATATCATTAATTACATGTAATATTAGTTTTTATGTCTACCCATGTTCTATCAGAACTTCAATTTATCAATACAAGTGAACCACCAAAGAAAAACCATAAAAACGAACATCCCCAAACAATGTTTTCAAACACTGTAATTAATCCAAAGGAACATAAAATTACATAATGAAACCATAATGAACCCTATTAATGTATAAAATGTTTTGGAAATTCTACTTAATGAATAAATTGTCATTATATAGGATACTAAAGAGAAGGAACCATACAGATACAAGGTATGGGGAAATCTCAAACCCAATTCTCTTCCATCAGATTCTCCCTCTTTCACTACATTTTTGATATGGTTACTCCTTAAAGAAAATTATTTCGTCATTTTATTTACTTTTCTTGGATATATATGTTTGTCACTAGTTTTAATGTCAAAAAAATAGATTTTCCAAAAGAACTCTTATTTTAAGAACAACCATTTTACTTCTCACTCAAAGTGGACAGTTCTTGCAATATCTATGTTATTATCTCTTTCTTTTGGGAACCCAATGATTATGAATGTGTTATTATGAGATGAATCCAATTTCATTCCATGTCTTAGTTATTTACTTTTTTTATATGTGTTCTATGTGGAAATCATGATGATGATAATGCTATGATGTTATGGGTCCACCCAGAATTATATAGTGCAATATGAATGTATTAATGTGATGGGTGCACCCAGAATTATATAGCTCTCCAATGCATTGGGTAAAGTGATGAATCTCATGATTAAATGTAAAATGATATGTGAGCAGGATTCTATATTTTTTTTTAAAATAATGTGTTCTATTTAACCACTAAGACATGATGTTTCATTTTTATGCATTGCCACATTTCAAGTCTTTTATTTATACTCCTCTCACTTCCATGATCTTTTTCCTATGCTATGATTATGCTCACCCCATACTATGTTGTTCATATCTATCATCTTATTGGGATTATATCTCACCCCTTTTGATATATATTCTTAGGTGGATACAGGTACTAAGGAGAGGACAAGTGCCAATAAGAATCTAGAGAAGAAGAAATTAAATAAATGTTTATGGTTGATGTTTTATTTGTTATGTATGGTCCTAGATTTCCCAAGATACTAAACCATTGGATCCTCTATGTATAATACTATAATTTTGTTTAAAATTGAAATGATTAATTTGTAATGTAAGAAAAGGACTGGGTCGCAATAGTTGGTATCGGAGGCAAGGTTTAGTTAATTTGGGAATTAGGATTGGTGAACACTAAGGAAAACATATACCATGAGAATAAGTAAAAATATGCACACAAGAATATTTACATATGGATACAATATGTTAGGCTTTTAGCATAAATCGATCAAATTAATAATTTATGTATTCATGACTTGTTTACTTGTGTTTTGATCTAACCTTCTCTATTTTAGAACATGGTGGGAACCAGAAGAAATCATGCCCACAACTCTTGCAAGGGCCAATGAAACTATTGCTCGAACGACATCCCCAATGATATGGGAGGTGGATTTCAAAAATTCATGGAGATGCATACTCAATTATCTCATGTTATGAACAATAACCAAAATAATGGTAAATTTTTTCCTTCACCAAATAGGGACCAACTGGCTATTAAATGATTTATGTGGAAATGACCACCGACGTTTAGTGGATCTTTCGATCCATAAGTTGCAGAACTTTAACACCACAAGATTTTACGAAAAATATTCTTGTTAATTTCATTAATGTCTTGTGTTTTACGCTACACCAAAAGGAGCTTCCACAACACGCATCCTTGACTTGGCTTGAATTACACGCAAGCGCGACCTTCCACGAGAGCGTGTGTTGTACGCAATACTGAGTTTCGCTAAACAACGATATGCTATTAAAATATTATTAAAACTAGCCGTTATGAATAGTAATACCAACTTTTTTAAATTTTATAAATTTTATTTTTGAAAATGGACTTCATTTTTGGATTCGGAATATCGAAATTAGCCTAGGGTGAAATTTTGGTATTTTTCTAAAAACTTTTAATTTTTTATGAATAGTGAAAACACTGAGTTACTATTTAAAACCTGAATTTTTATATAAATAAGTATTTATTTTATTTAAATTTATTTTAGGTAAAAATTGATACATAATACCTATATATGTTCAATGTAATTCATTGGAGTCAATTTTTAATAATTTTAGATATATAAAAATTTTATTGAACTATTGACCGTCTTTTACCCACATCCTAGGAGAATTTGAAAATTTACATAAAACATAATTTTACCATGTTTGTGAATGGAATTTCAAAAATCTGAGAGACACAGCTGATGTCAGTAAGTTAAATGTTGTTCAATGAGATGAGAATAATTTTTGGTGAATAGTAACTTTTTACTTTTATTTACCACGGTTAAAAGTAAATAGGGTAATTAAGGGTAAAAATGGTATTATTATTACCCTAACACATGTCCTAATTCTATTGGATAAGTGTAATTCGACCAAAAACAACCTTAGGAAAAAAGTATGACCATTTAGGCCCACATGGATTAGATTATGACATTTATTATTATTTTATTTAAAGAAGGGTTAAAATAGTTAAAATCAAAGATTAAATCATTTTTAATATTCGGATATGAATAAGATAAATTCTAATATAAATATTCATTAGAAAGATAAAACAATTTCATACATAATTATATTTTCTATTTAATTTTTATACTTTAAATAATTTAATATATTTATGACATAATGTTGATGCAGTAATTATCTTATTAATGAAATATTGACATAATTGATGTTATAAATACCCAAATAAATGTAATTTGAGACTTTTTATGAATTACAAAAAATTTCTATGTTAATATGACATGTTATTTTTGATTTAATTAACTTTTTTCTAACTAATCATTTTGTTATGATTTTCAGAAAAATCAATTACCAAATAGTGTCAAAATTGACATAAAATATTTTTTAAAACAAATATTACATTATTAATTGTTATTTTATTCTTAAAAATCTACGTTTTGGCCAAATGACTTAGATAAGGTTATATATATTAATAATAAACAACTTGGGGTTCGTTTGTCTTGTTATAGAATGTTAATTAACCTTATAGTGTAAGAACACAAAAAGACACGGTAAAATTAAAATTATCTAACTTAAAGTTAAATATAAATGATAAGGTTAAAATAGGAACCTAAACCTGTATAAATTCTATTAGATGATAGGATTGCAACCCATCCCCACCTTAGCGTCAAAATGAATGAATTTGGAGCTATTTAAAACCGAATTTTTCTTTATAATAAAATAATATTTTTAGTTTTTCCAAAGGAGCCCATCTCCTCCCTTATAAAAGGGAACCTCTTCCCTCTCTTCCTCACACAACTTTGAGCCTTCATGCTCGACCAATCCCTGCCCATTTCACTTCTACAGTACCCTAGAAACATCCTAGAGTTCCTGGTCTTCTTTAAAGACCAATTTTAGTGCCCTAAGAGGAGGTTTGAAAAATGCACTTCAAAGAAGATGTAATGTCCGTTACCGATTCATTCAAATTTATTTCTTCTTCTACTTATTCTTCTTTAGTTGTTTAATTATGAAGTATAACATCAGTATCAATCATATACTGATATGTTATTATAAGTACGAAACAACCCTATTTCATCGTCTATCCATCCTATGGAAAATGAAATCACCACGTGTGCGTACGTACGAAATACCGTCTCCACGCCATGGTGTAATCTATTTTCCACCACCACCTTACTTGGATGGGTATAATGGTGAATGTAATGAATATATATGATTATTTTAAAGTGATATTAATTATGTAATATTATACATACACTTTAATACAATTCAACGATCATGGGAATGATATCATCGCTCGTGCGTACGTTTGGAATACTGTCTCCACGATGTGATGAGATTCACTCTACATGATAACCATTCAAGAATGATTTTAATGTATATATAATAAGTAATAATAAAATATATGACATAATAATTCTACTGGATTTATGTATATATATATTTATTTCATCTACTTAATTCCATTCAATTCAATAAGGAAATGAAAACAGCGTTCATGCGTACGTACGGCCTACCATCTCGATGAATGATGTATTTCTTTCCTTTTACCGATCTATTATATATATGTATATTGTGAATATATATTTTATATAAATCTTGTTTTATATTCTAGAATTAATTAATCATGATCTAAGTAATCATATGAATAATTACAAGTCAAAACATGGACGACAAATGAAACGATTTTACCCAAAACACTCTTTAACAAAGAATTTACAAAAGAACGGGTAATATAAAGTCATAAGTGAACCATATATGATATAATAACAATGAATATGAATCTGTAATAAGTTAATGAAATTATTTAAATCATTATACATGAGGTTTGGATATGTACGAAGCATATCATACCTAAGGTAAGGGATAATTTTGGAAATCACATTTTTTATTCGAGATTGCTAATTCGTAAGTATTTACTGGGGTTATTGTTATCATCAATGTCCATGTTTCCTAAAAATAGTTTCATGTATGTTTAATGTCCTTTTTACCCATTTTTACTTTTACCCAATGGTATGGAAGGAATCTTTCTTTTATTAACCCTACAAGGTACTTTTTGACTTTTTTGACAAAAGTACAAGAAGAATGTTTTTTTAACGTATACGGCATGAACGGATTTTTACAGTTTTATAAAGACTTGTTTTCAAGAATCTTCCTCCAAATGATTTCATAACTATATTCAACAAAATCCTTTTCTTTTAAAATTCCATAACAATTTTTGAAAAGAAAATGATTTTGATGAAGAAAGGATATTTTCCTGAAGAATTCATTTCAAGTGTTTTATCAAAACCATTTTTCATATAAGTTGAAATTATTTCATATGTGTATGTTTCATGTATCATGTCTCTATTATTTACATGGTTTCACATTTCTTATTATGAAATGTTATCCACTTATTTTACATGGATTATGTTATGATGGAGTGATGTTTATGAAACCCATTTTATTATTTGGGTTACGATGAATGATTTATGTTTATGTTGTGGAACAAGTAAGAATGATTTAGTTATGAGATGGGTGGGACCTATATCTCCCTCTAATGCATTGGTTAAAGATTTAAATCTCATGGTATAGACATGGCTGGAACAGCATGTTAAACCGGTTCAATAATACAGGACTGGAACGAGGAGTGAACTCGATTCAGAAAGGGACTTGTCCACTAAGATGGTCTTGGAAGCAATGCCTTGGCTAATATGGAAATCATATCATGTGATTAATGGTTGCCACAATTACATGTTTTATTCCCATGCTATTTTATCATTCTTAATGTTTCTTTATGATCTATGCCATACGTACTTCCATGTTTTATGTCATTGCTCAAGCTTTTGATGTTTAAACATTATGTTCATATTTTCAAGTTCAAATGTATATGGTATGTTTTATTTTATCCATGAATACCCTTACTGAGCATTTGAGCTCACCCTTTTTATCTTTTCTTTTCCCTAGGATATAAAGAAATGTTTTAGATAAGAAAAAAAGTGGATGATATTTATGGGAGATGTCAAAGATCTTTCACCACGATTAGAAGATTATGTTCCATGTTTCCAAAGACAGTAAACTATTATGGTCCTTGTGTGTATGTTTTTGTTATTTATTAAGTATTCCGCAAAAGTAATGTAATGTTCATGTACATCAAGCTTCGGGTCTCTATAGTTGGTATCAGAGGAAATATTTAGTCAACCTTTGGAAACTAGAATGTGAGAAATTTAGTGAGATCCCTAGAGATATGTTATTGGTATATCTAGGATGTCCCTATGGATAAGTATACATATAGGTTATAGTCCTAGAATTGCGCTGACGATCTTAGAATTTAACCTAAGATGTAAGATATTGAGGGTACTCCCCCATTATTATGTTGTTTTCCCTAATGTGATTTTTGCCTCTCACACTATTCTTTTTGTGTTTTAGACAATGGATGGAACCTGAAGAAATCGTATTGATCAATGTAATGGACGATGCAATGACTGTCCTCCTAAACAAACCAACGTTATGGGAGATGGAGTGGAAAATCTTATTGTTATACTTAAACAAGATATGAGTAATTCTAGACATCCAAATGAGCTGTAAAGACCTGTAAATTCCAAGGAATTTTTTTTTTCTTAATTTTCTTTGGAATTTTACAAGAACGCAGTTTCTGATGGCACCTGATTCCGAGGCCCGGTGTGCCCGGAATCATTTTCCGAAGTTTGGCTCGGTTACGTTCAGTGAACGAACGAGCGGGTTTTTCTAACTTTTGAATCGGCACTCGAAATCGAATTCTGAGGGCACCGATGGAATCGCAGCACCGGTAATTGCTTAGAAATGCCTCTTCTGGAGTTGCGTTTGCTCGGGTGTGATTTTTAATTTTTGGTCTTAAAGTTATGAAATAAAAAAATTGTACGACAAACTTTATTTTATTTCACTTATGCTGCTTGGAAGCCACTTGAATCCACTTAAAGCATCTTAAGCTGAGTTGTTGAGGATAGGGTGCTATCCAAAAATATCATACCCTCTTGGTAGGATATTTATGAGGTGGGACCCGCACGAGCCCCACCGTTTCTTTTCTGCTGAGTAACGCACCCGCGAAAACCCGTCATAATGAAAGTCAACTGAAATGTTTTCTCAATTTCTTAATGCACCAATTAAATTGGGGGGTTTTCATCGTTGAATTAAATGAGTGGTTTATTCGTTGGAATTAATTCTATGTATTAATTCCATTCGTTTCTTAACACATTTTCGTTTTGTTGGCATGATAATAAAATAAGGCCAACACACCTACCTTTTGAAAGGTTGTGTTAAACCTTTGAATAATCTCTATGTATCTTCCTCCTCCTTCGTGAAGAACGTGAAAAACGTGAAAAACGTGAAGAACGCGAAAAACGCCGGCCTCCGACGAAGAACGCCGAACCTGTAGAGATCAGCGACGCGACGTCATGTACCGCGACGCCGACGATTCTCCCTCTGCGATGCTTCTTCCGCGACGATCTAACCCCGCGAAAACCATCGACCGAGAACGACAAGATCGTCGACGCGATGCTCCACTTGTTCCACGAAGGTCAATTCCGCAAAGAACGCACGCCCGACGATGTAGGGTTTTTGTAATTGAGAATAATAATACCCCTTTTTCCCCGCATGTTTACTTTTGAAAATAAAAAATGCTGATCAACTCAATACTTAGTTAATCCGCGGAAAGTTTGGTTGTGGGATGAGTATTCTTGATTGAGTGTAGGGGTTTTATTTATTTATTTGATTCGTGAATATCATCTTGATGATCTTCGTGGATTTAAACCTTTTGTTATCGAATAACGCGAGGGGGTTAGACCGCACAAACACGGCTGATCCTCCTCCTTTTTTCATGATGGTTCCTTTGTGTTTGGTACGGGAAGGCGTGGTTTCGTCGCACCATGCGGTTTTTCATGCGGAAGGATATGCGCGGTGCCGTCGCGCCGCGCCGTGGAAGGAAGTTTAAGAACGTGACGCCATCACGCCACGTCGAAGAAAACCAAAGAACCGCAGTCGGAGTCGGGCCGCGGCAAAGGGGCATGGCGCCATCGGGTCACGCCGGAAAACTACAAAGGCGACGCTAATCTTTTGACGTGCGGATCAACGGGCGATGACAAATGAGGCAGCATGGTGATTTTGAGGCCTCCGCAGTGAAGGTCAAGTCCTGGGAGGACCATAGGCGAAGACGATAGGAGAAACGGACCACCGGAGCGCGTCCGGTGGTCCGCGGAAGGCGGCGGAGGTGCGCCGCGGGAGGTTGCCGGCGGCAGTTGGCACCGGCATCAATCAGCGGCGATGGGGGGCGGCCGCGCGCACCCCACCCCCCCCCCCCCCCCCCCCCCCGCCGCTCAACGGAGACCGCCTGGCCGCGGCCGGCTGGCCGGTCGGGCCGGACCGGACGGAGCCGGGCTAGGCCGGGCCCAGCCGGGTCGAACCCGGGTCGGGTCGACCCGGTTCGGGCCGACCCAGGGGGGTCGGCCCAGGTCGGCCCGGGCCCAGACCCCCCCGTTTCGGACTACTTTCGGTCAAATGACCATATCTTGAGCTGTAGACCTCCGATTGACGTGTCGTCAGCGACAACACGATCTTTGGACCGATACGGTCGTTTCATTATATTACACTCAAGGTTTCGGAGAACTTTGGGTTCGGCCGGGTTGGTTCGTACGCGAGACCAACCGGGCCCTCAGAGTGGAAACGCTCGTAACATGATTTCCGGATGTCCGATTGATGTGCCGTCGACTTTGATGGATTAATCTAAGGGAAACAGATCTTTTGGCTTACTCCTCTTGAGGTTTGGACGCAGTTGTAGTACGGTCGGGTTGGTTTTGACTTAAAAACCAACTGGGCCCCCAGGACGAAAAAGCCAATAACATCTAGACCAGACGTCTGATTGACACGCCGTCTGTTGCGTTGCATTCCTGTTGACGATACGGAACTTTTTGCATCCTTCTCTTGTGATTTGGATATAGTTGGATAGTGGACGGTTTGGATCGCACCTGAAATCCAACCGGGCCCCTAGAACGGAAAAGCTGATACCTTTCTGACAGGACGTCCGTTTGACGAACCGTCAGCGGTGTTGGTGATCTCATTGAGAAACGGTCCCTATGAGCATACCCTATGAGAGTTCGGGGTACATTTGAGATACGGCCGGGTTGGTTCGCACACGAAACCAACCGGGCCCCGGGGACGAAAAGGCTAATAACTCACTGACCGGGCGTCCGATTGACGCGTCGTCTGTTTTGTTGAGACCCCTATGACGAGGAGATCCTTTGAGATACTTCCTTGTGGGACTTTGAGATTCTTAGAGTGTTGACCTGTAGCTCGTGGAGCAGACCCTCCTAGAGACGAGCGTGCGGAGTACGGAGACCGTGTAGCCGACTGAGACCTAACGACTGCTTGACCGACATGACCTGGAGTGAGTCGACTAGCCCTTTGGACGAAGCACTACTTTGTTTGGGTTCAGACCCATGGCGGATGGGGTACTACCTGTGTGACAGTGCAGACCAGCGGTACTCGTCCGGAGAGTACCTCAGCAGGCTACTAGGGGGTGTGCACTACTGTGTTTGGGTGACATACCTCGGCAGGAAGCACTACTGTGTTTGGGTGGCTGACCTGCGGTACTCTACAGGAGGAGTACCTCAACAGTCTTAGGTTAGTGAGAAGTACCTCAGAGTCGTGACATGACCATTGTACACTCTAGAGACGGAGCTCTTCAGCAGTTACTGTTTCGATAATGAAAATCCTGGTTTGAGCTGAATATTTTGACCTATGTGTTTACCTCATGTTTGAGATGGGTCACTTCATAACTTAGGAATATGTTTGGGCATATACCTGGGTAGTGGTTATCAGTTGAATTCATAATTTGTGTGTTTCCTCATGATTGAGATGGGTTACTTGTTAACTTAGGCATATGTATGGGCATATACCTAAGTATATGTTATCTGTTGAGATATTATTTGTAGTTATCCTTGTTGGTTTAGTGAGACCTTGAGGGTCTCGGGGTCCCTACTGAGTATCGTTATACTCACCCCTACACGGGCTATTCCCGCACCTCGTTGTGTTGGTTGCAGATGACAGACAGTGCTGACGGAGGCCGAGTGTTCGAGGTCTGGACGGTACCCGGAGGTGGACTACATGATGAGACGATAAACGGAGGAGGTTGATGAATGAGAGCGTGGAGGAGGCTATCTGTACCTTTCCTTCAGGTAGGATCCGTGGTGGACGACCAGGAGCTGCGCCATCTGCACCTACCCTTCAGGTAGGATCTGAGGAGGACGACCCATGAGCCGCTTCCGTCCTTCCAGCTATTATCTTTTCTGTTGTACTTGTTCAATTGTAGTTGTACATTCATTTGGGTTTGTATTCTGGCCCATTTACTTTTCAGCACTTCTCTTATACTTAGTGTTTACTTTTTCTGCTTTCTTACTCTGTGGTGCTTGTTTTCTTTTATAAAGGCAATGCCTTCCCAGTTATCGGGATTTACACCTTTGGTGATAGTCGCCAGCCCCTGGTCTACGGAAGTCGGGCTTGGGGTAGTCACTGCACGGGCCCCGAGGACGGGTCGTGACATGAGCAGAGAAGGGAACAATATTTTATTGAGTTATTCATGAGGCAACGCCCACCTTCTTTCAGTGGGTCTTCTGATCCACTTGTTGCTGAACAATGGATCAGTACCAATGAAAAGATATTTTCAGTTCTTCAATGTTCTGAACATGATAAAGTCATCTTATCAGTATATCGTTTGGAAAGTGAAGCTGATCAATGGTGGAATCTTACCAAGAATACAAGTCCAAGAGATGAAATTGAGTCCATGGAATGGGACGAGTTTAGGAACTTATTTTTCAATAAGTACTTCCCTCATATTCTTCAAAAAATGATGGAGAAGGAGTTTCTTGATCTAAAGTAAAAGGATGATGAATCTGTTGGTATATACGAAGCGAATTTTACAAGGCTTGCAAGGTATGCATCTGGCTTTATCATCCAACCTGAAAGTAAAATTGATCGATTCTTTAGTGGCTTAAAACCAAATCTTCTAAGGGCATTAGCTATAAGAGACTTATGTAGCTATGAAGAAATTGTGCGTTGTGCTATCAAGGTAGAAATGGAATTTGGTGTTACATATCCATCGCATGGTTTTGACAACAAATGAAAGATGGAGTTCAAGGAGAAATCTCAGAATAATGGTGAAAAGAATATGAATGTTTCCTTATGCTCAATGTGTCAAAAGAAGAATGGTGGAGATTGTCTTAAAGGGACTAGAAAATGTTTTAAGTGTGGAAAAGAAGGTCATCGAGCAGCTGAGTGTCGAAGTAATGGATAACGGGTTTCTAATGGTGTGAATAAAGAAAATACTGCAGAGAACGCACCAACAACACTTCAATGTTTCAAGTGCAATGAAATGGGGAATTATGCTAATCAATGCCCTAATCCAAGGGTTAATGATGATCGACATGAGAATCCACTTAAGTAAAAGGACAAAGGGAAGTCACATGCAATCACTATTGGCGATGTTGAATATGACAACGATGTGGTGGAATGATTAAGTGTTTATGTAATGGGATTCCAAAATAATGTTATATATGTTATCATGGAATATTGGAATATTTATGTATTGGTATATTTTGGTTTTCAATAATTTTATGGTACCGGTAACCATGGAAATGATTGAGATATTTTTGGTAAGAAGATGATATGCGCATAATGAATGGATAAGAAGATAATGAGATGTTTGATTGTATTCATGTGCTCATGATTGATATAAGGACTAACTGATATCATGGTTTGAGTATATAGAATTTTGAGGATTTTGGTATGTGGAAAGAGTTAACTTTTGATAGCATTCATGTTTTCACTAAAGTTCAATGGGTATTCATTCTTTAAGAGAATACATGATTAAGGTATTCACATGTTTGTAATTTGACCAACAAAATATATCTTTTGATATATTGGGGATAATGATGGAATTCACGTGATTGTTATGCGATATTTCAAATAATCATTTTCTATATACTATGAGCTTGGACCGAAGTATTTTAGATAAGCCTAAAGATTGGAATGGATTATGTTGGAGATAAGTTAGTATTGTTTAAGGATAGAACTTTTTTTGATATTATTGATGGGATGTTATAGTAATGTAGTTTTAGAAAAAGGATAACCTGCATGACGGGTGACAGCCCATCACGTCGAACAAGGCTGTGGGAATCGAACCCAGAACCGAAGTGCGACTGGCCTTTATCGCCTCCCACTGGCCTACAGGAAGTCCCTAGTTTGTAGAAACTAGTTTTATTTAATTACGCAGTATGATATATTAATTATAAGTTCATTTTTGGAATCGTATACGATTAACCTCACCATAGATGGACTTATGTATATTTGATAACTTTTTCTAAGCTTTTGTTTAAAATAGATGGAATGACCCATCATTCTATCACATGATCTGTTAACACATCATGAATAACAAATTAAACTTCATTTCTTTAAGAGATGAAGTGGAAATTGTTCAAAGCACGAAAAATAGTGAGATTGTACCAAAATAAAGTATGTATTTATCCTAATTCATATCCTTTAACTTTAGGGAAATGATCTTGAAAACCAAAAATTTTGTCCTAGTGCCCTTATATTCGATGAATTAGATGGTACACTAGATCATCACAAATTTATAGCTTTGTGATTGTTGGATTTTTCATAGCCATGTTCTCTACCACTTTCCATCAGAACATGATGGTTTGATTTCTCTTCCATATCCATATTTTCACCTATCTTCTCCTATGTGGAATCCCAGTTAATTTGGGTAACCGTTACATTTCATACGTTAGATTTTAAAGAAAAGTTTTGGTATTCCTTTTTATGATGTGGGTTTCTATTAATGAAACATTCGATTAGCAAACCATTTATAACCCTGACGAATTTCATGGGCGAAATTTCTTTTAAGGGGCGTAGAATGTAACACCCCAAGATTTTACGAAAAATATTCATTTTAATTTCATTAATGTCTTATGTTGTACGCTACACCAAAAGGAGCTTGCACAACATGCATCCCTGACTTGGCTTGCATTACACGCAAGCGCTACCTTCCACGATAGTGTGTGTTGTACGCAATACTGATTTTCTCTAAACAACGATATGCTATTAAAATATTATTAAAACTAGCCGTTGTGAATAGTAATACCGGCTTTTTGAAATTTTATAAATTTTATTTTCGAAAATGGACTTCATTTTTGGATTCGGAATATCGAAATTAGCCTAGGGTGAAATTTTGGTATTTTTCTGAAAACTTTCAATTTTTGATGAATAGTGAAAACACTGAGTTACTATTTAAAACCCGACTTTTTATTTAAATAATTATTTATTTTTTTAATTTATTTTAGGTCAAAATTGATACATTATACCTATATATGTTCAATGTAATTCATTGGAGTCATTTGTTAATAATTTTAGATATATAAAAATTTTATTGAACTATTGATCGTCTTTTACCCACCTCCTAGGAGAATTTACAAATTAACATAAAACATAATTTTACTACCTTTGTGAATTGAATGTCAAAAATCCGAGATACATGGTTGATGTCATTAAGTAAAATGTGGTTCAATGAGATGAAAATAATTTTAAAGTGAATAGTAACTTTTTTACTTTTATTTACCACAGTTAAAAGTAAATAGGGCAATTAAGGGTAAAATGGTATTTTTATTACACTAACACATGTCCTAATTTTATTGGATAAGTTTAATTCGACCAAAAAAAAACCTTAGGAATAAAAAATGACCATTTAGGCCCACATGGATTAGATTAGGACATTTATTATTAATTTATTTAAAGAAGGGTTAAAATAGTTAAAATCAAAGTTTAAATCATTATTAATATAGGGTTATACATAAGCTAAATTCGAATATAAATATTCCATAGAAATCTAAAACTATTTCCTACATAATTATATTTTATTTGTAATTTTTAGACTTTAAATAATTTAATATTTTTATGACACAATGATGATGCAGTAATTATCTTATTAATGAAATATTGACATAATTGATGTTATAAATACCCAAATAAATGTAATTTGAGAGTTTTTATGAATTCCAAAAAACAATTATGTTAATATGACATGTTAGTGTTGATTTAATTAAATTTTTTCTAACTAATCATTCTGTTATGATTTTCATAAAAATCAATTACCAAATAGTGTCAAAATTGACATAAAATAGTTTTTAAAACAAGTATTATATTATTAATTGTTATTTTATTCCTAACAATCTAAGGATCGGTCAAATGACTTAGATAAGGTTATATATATTAATAATAAACAATTTGGGGTTCTTTTGTCTTGTTATTGTATGTTTATTAACCTTATAGTGTAAGAACACAAAAAGACACAGTAAAAGTAAAATTATCTAACTTAAAGTTAAATATAAATTATAAGGTTAAAATAGGAACATAAAATTGTCTAAATTCTATTGGATGAGAGGCTTTCTACCCATCCCCACCTTATCTTCGAAATAAATCAATTTGGAGCTATTTAATACCGAATTTGGCATTATAATAAAATAATATTTTTAGTTTTTCCAATGGAACCCCTCTCCTCCCTCTCATCCTCACACTACTTTGAGCCTTCATGCTCGTCCAATCCCTACCCATTTAACTTCTACACTTCCCTAGAAACATCCTAGAGGTCCTCATCTTCTTCAAAGACCAATTTTAGTGCCCTAAGGGAGGTTTCAAAAAGGCGCTTCAAAGAAGAGGTAATGTCTGTTACCGATTCTTTCAATTTTATATCGTCTTCTACTTCTTCTTATTTAGTTGTTTCATTATGAAGTAATAACATCAGTATCACTCATATAATGATATGTTATTATAAGTATGAAACAACCCTATTTCACCATCTATCCATCCTATGGAATATGAAAACACCACGCGTGTGTACGTACGGAATACCGTCTCCACGCCATGGTGTAATCTATTTTCCACCACCACCTTACTTGGATGGGTATAAAGGTTAAAGTAAGTAATATACATGATTATTGTAAAGTGATATTTATTATTTAATATTATACATAAAATTTAATACAATTCGACGATCATGGGAATGATATAATCGCTCGTGCGTACGTACGGAATACCGTCTCCACAGCGCAATGAGATTCACTCCCCATGATAACCATTCAAGAATGATTATAAAGTATATATAATAAGTAATCATAAAATATATGAAATAATAATTCTACTAGATTTATGTATATATATATTTATGTCATCTACTTAGTTCCATTCAATTCAAAAAGGAAACGAAAACATCGTTCATGCGTACGTACGGCCTACCGTATCCCTGAACGGTGTATTTATTTCCATTTACCAATCTATTATATATATGTATATTATGAATGTATATTATATATAAATCATGTTTTATATTCTGGAATTAAGTAATCATGATCTAAGTAATCATATGAATAATTACAAGTCAAAACACGGACGACAAATGAAACGATTTTACCCAAAACACTCTTTAACATGGAATTTACAAAAGAACGGGTAATATAAAGTCATAAGTGAACCATATATGAAATAATTACAATGAATATGTTTCTGTAATTAGTAAATGTCATTATATAAATCATTATACAGGAGGTTTGGATACGTATGAAGCATATTGGACCTAAGGTAATGGATAATTTTGCAAATCTCATTTTTTATCTGAGATTGCTTATTCGTAAGTATTTACTGGGGTTATTGTTATCATCCATGTCCATGTTTCCTAAAAATGGTTTCATGCATTTTTAAAGTCCTTTTTACCCATTTTGACTTCTTCCCAATGGTATGGAATGAATCTTTCTTTTATTTACCCTACAAGGTACTTTTTGACTTTTTTGACAAAATTACGAGAAGAATGTTTTTTTAATGTATACGACATTAGAGGATTTTTATAGTTTTATAAATCCTTGTTTTCATGAAGCTTCCTCCAAATTATTTCAAGACTATTTTCAAAAAAATCCTTTTCTTATAAAATAGCATGACATTTTGTGAAAATAAAATGATTTTGAAAAAGAAAGGATATTTTCCTCAAGAATTCATTTAAAGTGTTTTATCAAAACCATTTTTCATCTAAGTTGAAATTATTTCATATGTGTATGTTTCAAGTATCACGTCTCTATGATTTACATGGTTTCACTTTTCTTATTATTAAATGATATCCATTTATTTTACATGGATTATGTGATGATGGAATGATGTTTATGAAACCCATTTTATTCTTTGGGTTTGATGAATGATTTATGATTATGTTGTGGCACAAGTAAGAATGATTTCATTATGAGATGGGTGAGACCTATATCTCCCTCAGATGCATTGGGTAAAGATTTATATCTCATGAGATAGACATGGATGGATCGACAAGTTAAATTGGTTCAGTAATACAGGACTGGAACGAGGAGTGAACTCGATTCAGAAAGGGACTTTGTCCACTAAGATGGTCTTGGCAGCAATGCCTTGGCTAATATGGAAATCATATCATGTGCTTAATGGTTTCCAAAATTACATGTTTTATTCCCATGCTATTTTATCATTCTTAAGGTTTCTTTATGATCTATGTTATACGTACTTCCATGTTTTATGTCATTGCTCAAGCTTTTGATGTTTAAACATTATGTTCATGTTTTTATGTTCAAATGTATATGGTATGTTTTATTTTATCCATGCTTACCCTTACTGAGCATTTGAGCTCACCTTTTTTATGTTTTCATTTCCCCAGGATATAAATAAAGGTTTTAGGTAAGAAAAAAGGGGGAAGATATTTATGGTAGATGTTGAAGATCTTTCACCACGATTTGAAGATTATGTTCCAAGTTTCCAAAGACTCTAACCTATTACTGTCCTTGTGTGTCGGTTTTCATTATGTATTATTTATTCCGCAAAAGTAATGTAATGTTCATGTACGTCAAGCTTCGAGTCTCTACAAGAATAGTGGGTCAACTCCATGGAGAAGATCTTTTATGTTCTTCACTATTCTAAGATGTAGAAGGTGACTCTAGCCATTTATCGTCTAGATGGAGAAGCCGATCAACGGTGGGATTTGATTAAGAACCCCAAGCCAAGGGAGGGAATTGAAGATATGAAATGGTAATAATTTAAGATAATTTTTCTTAATATGTTCTTCGCACGAACTCTTCCCACAAATATGGAGAGAGAATTTATAGAGCTCAAGAAAAAGGAGAATATGTCACAAACTATGAAGAAAATTTCACAAGTCTTGAAACGTATGCTTCGGGTTGTTTTCAACTATGATATCAAAATTGATAGATTCTTAGTGTATTAGAACAACACCTTTGAAAGGATCGTTCAATTAGAGTCTTTGGGAGTTATGAACAAGTTGTTTTGTGTGCTCTTAAAGGGGAGATGGAGTTTGGATAATGATCCCATGGATATAGTAATATGAAAAGAAAGATGGAGTTTCATGCTTGTGGATCTAATGACAAAGGCAGGAAGAAAAATCAACGACCCACAGGCCAAAAATGTGGGAAGTTTCACAATAAGAGCTTCCTCAATGGGATGGGGAAATGATTCCAGTGTGGGAATGAAGGACACAATGCTCAAGAGTGTCGAAAAGACACAAAAATGAAGGAGAATGTAGCCGATGAAAGGAGATAACCACTCATGGTTCAATGCTACCACTGTAGGGATCCAGGGCACGATGCAAACCAGTACACTAAACCCCGAGCTCTCGAGGGTAATCAGCATCAGCCGCCACCAAAGCCAAATGAACAAGGGAAGGTTTATGCCATCACTACTGCAGTCGTGGAGCATGATTATGAAGTCATACATGGTAAACATCCTATTCACTCAAGAATAGAAAAAATATTATTTGATTCCAGTTCTATGCATTTTTTTATATCGTGCATGTTTACTAGAACTATAGAATCGAAGCCTCGAAACCTTGAAGTAGAGATATCTATAAAAACATCCAAGTGGTTCAATCATTGAAACCCAAGTGTTGGACTATTATCCTGTTGGTGTGTGTGGGAATATTCTTCTGGTAAATCTCATTGTACTTCCCTTGGTAGAATTTGATGCTATAATGGGAATGGATTGGCTATCGTTATATAGTGCACATATCAACTGTCAGGAAAAGTAAATATATTTTCATATTCTGAACCATCCTATGCTCCTCTACAAATGAAACGAAGATCATGAATCTCCTTTTAAATATCCTTAAATGGTGTGGGTGTTGATTCCCTCTGATGAAGCATAACTCACTCGAATGGTTGAGTCGAAGGAATGTGCCAACCTTGAAGAAATTCCCATCGTGATGGAATACAATGATGTATTTCCAAAAGAGTTTCCTGGAATTCCTCGGATCGTGAGGTAGAGTTCTCAATTGAACTCATTCCCAGATATACATCAATGTTGAAGTGTCCCAAGGTTGGCTCCTATCGAACTGGTGGAGTTAAAGATGAAGCTGCAAGAGAATCTAGACAAAAGGTTCATACTACCTAGTTCATCACATTGGGGTGCACCGGTGCTCTTTGTGAAGAAGAAGAATGGAACAATGCGACTGTGTATCGATTATCAGGAACTCAACGAGATCACTATAAATAAGAAGTATCCTCTTCCAAGTATTGATGACTTATTAAATCCGTTAAGAAGAGCTCAATACTTATCAAAGGTGGATCATTGTTGTAGATATCATCAGGTAAAGGTGAAGAAAGAAGATATTCAGAATACTACCTTTCGTACAAGTTATGGGCACTATGAGTTTTTGGGGATTCCCTTCGGACTTATTAATGCCACTGAAATCTTCTTGTATTTGATGAATAGAGTCTTTAGACATTACCTCGACCAATTTGTGGCAGCGTTTATTGATGATATTCTCATCTACTCTAACAGCATGGAGGAACATGAAGAACATCTATGACTTGTGTTGGTGACATTAATAAAGTGGATGTTGTACACCAAGATCAGCAAATTTGACTTTTGGATGAAGCAAGTCACGTTCTTGGGACATGTGATCACAAGTGAGGGAATTTCTGTGGATCCATCAAAGAAAAAGGCAATTGAGGAATGGCCCAGGCCCTCTAGTGTCACAGAAATTTATAGTTTTCTTGGATTAGTTGGGTACTTCCGGCGTTTTGTGAGAAAGTTCTCATGATTGTCAAGTCCTCTAAAGAAGTTAACATGGAAAGTGGTAAAGTATTTTTGGATAGAAGAATGTGAGGGAAGCTTCAAGGAGCTAAAGAGAAGGCTGATCACCACACCTGTACTCACACTACCGAAAAGTGGAGAATGTTTTGTGATATATAGTGATGCTTCAAAGAAAGGCTTGTGTTGTGTACTAATGAAAAATGACATTGTGATAGCCTATGCCTCAAGACAGTTGATGATCCTAGAGCAGAACTAACCGACGCATGATCTAGAGCAGGCAGCCATGATTTTTCCCCTGAAAATCTAGTGGCACTACCTTTATGGAGAGAAGTGTGACATATACACCAACCATAAGAGCCTAAAGTATATATTCACAAAAAAGGAGCTCACCATGCGTCAAAGGAGATGGTTAGATCTAATCAAGGATTACGATTGCTCTCTTCACTATCATCCTGGAAAGGCGAACAAGGTAGTTGATTCTCTATGTAAAAAAGAACCTGCTACTCTATCCATGATGTGGATTCAAAAAGACCCTATCTTTTTAGATATGCAAAGGATAGATTTGGAAATAATAAGGGAAGGGGATACATCCTACCTTGCCCAAATGATTGCACCATCATCCATCGAAGTGAAGATTAACGAAGAACAAAGGGATGATATGGACATACAAAAGAGGGTGAATGAAGTAAAGGAATGGAAGCTGAAAGAGTTCCATATCGACGATGATGGTGTGATTCGGTTTGGAACATGGCTTTTTGTGCCTTCATCACCCGGGATAAAGAAAAATCTAATGTACAATGCATAACTCAACATTTTCAATCCATCCTAGGAGTTCCAAGATGTACTGTGTTCTCCGATAACCCTTCTGGTGGGATAACATGAAGAAGGATATTTTAGAATATATATATCAAGTTTCTTGGTATATCAGCAAGTTAAAGCTGAGTAACAAATGTCCAAAGGTATGATGCAGCCATTGACTATACCCATGTGGAAAAGGGAAAATGTTAATATGGACTTTGTCACGGGTCTCTCGAAGACGTCATAGGGAAATAATGTCATATGGTTTGTGGTTTACCCACTCACCAAGACATCCCATTTTATCACTATTAGGGAAGATATCTCACTTGAACATCTTTAAAAGACATATTTGAAGGAAGTGGTGAGACTGCACAGTGATACACTATCAATTGTCTTTGGCCAGGATCCACGGTTCACATCTAAGTTCTGTAGGATCCTTTAACATGCTTTGAGTACTGAATTAAATTTCAGCATGACTTATCACCCCCAAACTGATGGCCTGTCTGAAAGGACTATTTAGACACTTGAAGACATGCTAAGATCCTGCTCTCTTGAATTCAAAGGTGGTTGGGATCATCATCTCCCATTGGTTTAGTTCTCATACAACAATAGTTTCCACTCGAGTATCCAGATGGCTCCATATTTATCTCTGTATGGAAAGCGTTGTTGAACACCAACCTGTTGGGATGGAGTTGGTGAAAGGAAGTTACTTGGACCAGATCTTGTTCAAGAGATGATATAGAAGGTTCAAGTCATTCAGAAACACATCAATGCTGCTCAAAGTCGGAAAAAGATATTTGCTAACAAAAGTCGAAGGGACATGGAGTTCGACGTTGGAGATAAATTCTTCCATCGAATATCTCCTTGGAAGAGAATCATGCGATTCGGGAAGAAATAGAATCTAATCCCAAGTTGTATTGGCCCCTTTGAGATCCTTGACCGTATAGGAGACGTGTCATATCTTCTTACACTTCCACCAAATATGGATCAAGTTCATGATGTGTTTCATGTTTCACTACGGAGGAAGTACATACCAGACCCCTCACATGTACTAAACTTAGAGGTGGTGCAGCTGGAAGATGATCTCTCCTATGAGGAGCAGCTAGTAACGATTCAGGATCAGAGAGATAAGGTTCTACACAACAAAACAACCCATATTTTCAAAGTGTTGTGGAGGAACCATATGTTTGAGGAAGAAACTTGGGAACTAGAAGAGGCAATGAAGGAGAAATACCCTCATCTGTTTGTGTAAAGTGAAATTTTGAGGGCGAAATTTTTTAAGGGGGGAAGAATGTAATGAACCAATGGTTTTCAAAGGAAATTACTATCTTATATTTATATCATAAAATAACATGAAAACACAACATAATGAATTAATAAGTGATAAGTGGCCTTTAAACATAAGTTTTTCACTTCTGTGTTTGGAATTTTAAAAAATCTGACATACACGTCTGTTCTCAAGATGATTTTTGGAGTCTAGTGAAGCAAAAATAATTTTCGGTGAATAGTAACGTACCCTTAGGAATAGTAACATACCCTTATGAATAGTAATATGAAACTGATGAATAGTAAATCATCCAACATATGTGTAACCTTACCCATGAATAATTAAGTAAAATTTAGACATCTTACAACGTTACAATTTGACATTAGTAAACATTTTGGAATTTTGTAAGTCATAAATAATTAATTATAACTAATTAATTAATTTAAAGTAAAATATATGTTCTTAAAACATGTTAATTATTTATCAAATCAATGTCTTATAGTTTTTGGATAATTTTATAAGACCCCACTTAATTTTTGAAAGCACTATAAAATCAGTTTTAATCATAAAAACAGTTTTTTAAGTAAATTATGATTTTAATTAAATTTTAAATTAACAATTTTTTTTGAATTTTTTATTAAATTTGGACATGATTTTTTGATTCCACATGTCTAAAAAAATTTGGGGTAAATTTTTGGGATTTTTCGGAGATACTTGAATTTTTATGAATAGTAGAATCCGATAATTTACAATAAATGCTAAATAATTGATTAATTGAGTCATTGATGACGCTATACTGATGTAATACCACTTGGTTCGGGGTCACATGATAAAATTAATATTATTGTTCATTGAAGAGTCACTATTCCTTGTCTTAGGGGAAATTAATAAACTAAGTAATTTTATATTAAGGAAACACCTCTCCCCTCAACTATAAAAGCCACCCATCACACCCGCATTTTCTCACACCTCTAAAGCTCCAAGAATTCTTAAAACTCTGCCCAAACACCTTCCCTATCCCCTTCCCCACGTCCAAAAGCTGTTGGGCTCATCAGAAGACCATGATTGGGACCCTAAAGAGGTTCTCAGGAGAAGGATTCAAGAGGTAATTTCTCTCGCTCTTGTCCTTTAATTTCCTTTCATGCTCAAGTTCATTTCGTGATCTCTCCCCACCTATATTCATCCAAATCATATTGTAACTCCATTATTATACATATAATGTAATTTTAGGATTATAATGGGATATTATATCATTTAACCCCATTTCTCTCTTCCTTTTACTTTATTAAAGCGAACATTGTTCGTGAGGTGTTAATTTATCACCTTCAAGAACGACATGCTATCTTCTTCCATTTCTACCTTCAGATCTAGTCATGAAACAATTTTTATGGTTGAGCCAAAATATTTTATATCAATCATTTCCTACTTAAATTTCAGGAACTGACTTATGAACATATTACATAGTGATAAATTAAAACAACTTCATTGTGATCGAAAAACCACCCAAATTAACCCAAACAATCTTCATTTAAATATTATCTACTGATTCATCCACATGGATCTAATATAAATCATTATAAGATAATTCATACTCATTTAATATAATTAATGACATGTAATATCATTTCTGGAGTTCTACCAATGTTCTACCCGAACTCCAATTTATGAATACAAGTGAACCACCCAAGAAAAACCATAAAAACGGACTTCCCTGAATAAGGTTTTTAAACTCTATAAGCCATCCAAAAGGACATAAAATGACATAATGAAACCACAATGAACCCTATTAATGTATGAAAGGTTCTAGAATTTATAATTAATTAATATAATGTCATTATATAGGACATTAAAGTGAAGGAAGCATTCGGATACAAGGCAAGGGGAAATCTCGAACCCAATTTTCTTCATTCGGGTTCTCCCTCTTTCACTCCGTTTTTTATATGGTTACCCCTTAAAGATCATTTAATCATAATTAGAGTTACTTATCTTGGATAGTAATGTTTTTCACCGGTTTTTATGTCAAACAAAATGTTTTCCAAAAGAGATCTTCTTTTAAGAAAACCCCTTTTACTTCTCACTCAAAGTGGATGGTTCTTGCAACATGTATATTATTCCCTTATTATTTTGGAAACCAAAAGCTTATGAATGTGTTATTATTAGAGGAATACCATTGAATTATATGGGTTAGTTATGTACAGTTTTTATATGTATTCTATGTGGCAATCATGATGATGATAATGTTATGATGTGACGGGTGCGCCCAGAATTATATAGCACTCCAATGCATTGGGTAAAGTGATGAATATCATGATTGAATTTGAAATGATGTGTGAACATGATTCTATCTTGGTTAAAAATAATTTTCAGTAGTTAACCACTAATACATTATGTTTCATTTTTATTCATTGCCACATTTCATGTCTTTAATTTATGCTCTTCTCATGTTCCTGATCTTTTTCCTATGTTATGATTATGCTTACCCCATGCTATATTATTCTTATATATCCTATTATTGGGCTTTTAGATCACCCATTTTGATGAGTATCCTCATGTGGCTACATGTTCTATGGAGAGGACAAGTTACAATAAGAATCTAGAGAAGAATAAACTAAATAAATGCCTATGCATGATGTTGTATTTTTTATGTATGGTCCTTATTTTCTCAAGACACTAAACCTTTGGATCGGATTTGTAAAATAATATTATGTTGTTTATCATTGAAATGATGTAATAGTAATGTAATAAAAGGCTTGGGTTTCTATAATATATATTTATGTACTTACATATATCTTATTCTCTTACTTCAGTATAATATGATATAAAAACAAAAATAGCGTTTATGCGTAGGTACGGCCTACCGTCTCCTTAAACAGTGTTTTCCATTTCATATATCTATCTATTATAAATATTTAGACTTTAAATAATTTTGTTTTACAAATAAAGGTTTATATTCTAGATGTATTTAAATAATGATCTAAATGATACGATCAAGATTAAAAAGTTAAAATAAGTACGATAAATAATGATATTATTACATGAAATGTTTATTTAACTTGAAAATAATTACTAAATCGGTAATATAAACTCATAAATGAATCATGTATGATATAATAAATATGACTATGGTTCTGGAATAATCTAATAACATACATTATTCATTATATAAGAGGTTAAATGTACCCTCAACCAAAGTAAAGTTCAAGGTAAGGGTTAATTTCAAAATCACATTATTATCTGAGGTTGTTTTTACTTAAGTATGTACTGGGACATATTTATTATCCATTTTCATGTTTCATGAATGAGTTTTCAATGAATTATTTTAAGATACATTTTTACTAAAACATCATTTTAAATGTTTTAAATATTTATTCCTCAAAATCATTCTCCTCAATGTCCATGTTTTCAAAATGGGTTTTAAGGATTTATCTAGATGGACATGAATGTTTTTAAAATGTTAATTCATTTCAAAAGTTTCAAAGTGGTATGGGACACTTTGATTCAAAAATCCATTTTAAATGAATACCATTATAAATTGTAATAATTTTAAATGATTTCAGGAAAAATGGATATTTCTCTCAATGTGTTTTAAAAATATTTTTCATTTATGTCAACATCCGTTGATGAATTTTAATCTTATTTGAAGTTGATTTATTATTATACAAAACATAATATTTTATTGAAGGTTTTGTGATATGTTTAACTATGGATGTGTTATTTTTATTGCAGTCATGGTTTATGGATAAACTATTGACATTTTATATGTATATTTTAATACAAATTATTATGTTATGTTTAAACATTTTCATATGAGGAATGCATTGGACATAGTAAGTGACAGGTGGAGCCCGCTATAGGTCCTCGATGCATCAGTAGGTCTCATGAGATAAACTAGTTTTTTGGAACAAGGCCTTGACAAAATCTTATTTTTAGTCATGGAACAAGGCCTTGACTATGTGGTTATGAATATATGGCATTATACATTTCATCATTATGAACGTGGCTATTGATATTGATTGTGATTCTTAGACTAGTAGAATATCCATGTAAATAAGTAAATGGAATTATTTGATTTTATCTTTTCGATATTATGTTGATGTTCAATTTTAAAATGCTTTTGTTTTAGTCTTATACATTGCCTTAATTGTTTATGCTTATTTCAGAATGTTTCCGTTGTATTTTTATCCTTACTGAGCATCTGAGCTCACCTCTTTCTATGTATTATTTTTCCCAGGATTCCAAGAAGTGTATTGTGATTGATATGCAGGGTTAAGCTAAGGGAATAATGGAATTAATAATGGTTTATTTATGTTGTGTTGTATGTTATAAAGTGTAATGTAACATTCAGGTATGTAATATATTTTCCAAGACATCTAAACTAATCGGTCCTTCGAGACATGATTCCAGGTAATCATTCCACTGTATTAAATTAATGCACCGAATCTGGGTAACTTGGGTCGGGGCATTACACACATGACTTATTTTGATATACATGTAGGATAAGGGTCATAGTATATGGACTATTTGAGTTGAATATAGAATCATTATTTATAGATGGTTTTTGGTAATGGATATCATCTTTCTCTGTCATTTAGAATTATTGCTGAGCATGTCAAGGTTTTTCATTATGGTTTATTTTCAAATATACTAATTGATAAACCATCATTGTGATTACTGTACTACGTTTGTCATATCTTATATATATCCCCATTGTTTTTCAAGGAATTATACAAGGAATTTATTTACTCAAAATTTCATGGAATTTACCTACATGTGTCATATATTATAAAAATGAAGGATATGTTGGATGTGATTTTGAATGATCATAGAGATCCTTCATTTAATTTGACCAAGTACAGTGGATGGGGCTTGGAGATCTAGTTCCTAGATCAATTTCCATTTTATTTCCCATTTTATTATTTTTGGTAAAAATTATCTATCTAGGAATTCAATTTTTTCCTTCATGTTTATTATTATGCTTTCATTTCATTTTCATTTCCCTATAGTTTATTATAGTAATGGTTCTGCACTATATTTTAAAATTATTTTTTACTATTCTGGTTCACTTCAACATGGATACGGATGAGTGTGTGTGTGTGTACTAGTAAATTAATAAAATTATGCCAATTTTAGTTACATATTTTAACAATTTTCACCATCCCTTGAACAATAGAGGAATGCTTAGGGTTGCTATTGATCATCCTTTTACTAGATAGGAATACATCGTTGGGTCCGTATATGATTGATTGTTATCGTATTATTTAAAAAATTGTTAGTTTTTTTCCTTTATACACTAGAATGCTTGAATGGGACTTTGGGTAATAATGTAAAAGTTTATCACATGTATATTTTAGGACAGGTAACTCTGTTTTAGTCAACCAATAGACATATTCATACACTTGTACTTTTAATGACTACTTATCAGATCTAAATATTGAGATATTAATTGAATGGATCAATTGTATATGCATCACAAATGATTGGGTCCCTTTACATTGATTCATTAGTCATCTTTCATTATATTTTCATTTATTAGGTATTTTTTTGATATGATTTATGATAAATCCATGATAAAATCAAACTAGGATTTGAAGACAATTTCACGATGATATCTTGTTGAGAAATGATTCCTCGTTTTTTGGATCCACCAGGGAGGTTATTTTATGTAGGAAGGAAACTAGAAATGATAAAACTTGTTGAGAAGAACATGGATCTATTTGTTCATAGTATAGATGATCCTATGTGTGTCATGTTGTTGATAGCTCCATCAAGGTGGGATGATGTTATTTTCTAGCTTGATGAAATAAATTGGATCTATTGTAAAGACTTTTGAGTTTCCATCATGAGAAAATCCATAAGACATTGATGTTTTAATCGAGGAAGTGGTCTATATTTTTCATCATTTTCATACCATGACTTAGCAGATAGTTGTGTTTTGTACATGTCCACATTGTGGATAATATTTAGGCTCTATATGTAAAAATATATGACATAGTAATATTTATTGAAAATCAAAGGACAAATATTTAGGTATCACAAAATGATTTTTGGGATCCATGCTACCCCTTCTCATGATTTTTATGAATGACACAAACTTGCGGTGAAAAGGTCCATCTAGGATAGGATGCCTCTAAATGGAAGTCCTAGAAATTAGGCTTCTCAAAGGTGACACATAGAGTGGGTAGAGGCTTTTATTGGTAATGACTGATGTATATTAAAATGTGAATTGAAAATGGATACATCCCCTATAGAGATGTGTCCATGTGATATGATATAAAACAATGTGGTAGAGTTACTCCAATATTAAAGAAGAAAATATCAAGTTGTGTTGGATGATTGTTTTGAATATTTTATTTTAGGACCTCTTGGTGTGCTATGTTATAATAATGACCCTTGGTTGTGGTGAAAAAAGGAAATTGGAGTGGATAAATTTATACAACATCAACATGTCGCTTTGTGTAACAGAGTATGGCTTCAGAAAATACATTTATCTACACTACTATATGTGTTGTTATATCTGATAGTTGTAAACCATGTTTACCAAAATTTAAATCCTATTTGAGATATAGCATTATAATAGGGGGCCTATTTTCTCAACCCTTATTCTAGAGGCTTATGTAGATAGGATAAGGTATTACACGTTGCATAGAAAAGTTATAACATGATTATAAATGGAGAGAGGGCCTCACATAACATATTTCCATAATATTATTTGGACCCAAATATGCTTTCCTCAGAATGATCTGGTAATTTAATGTCAAATCATTGATTATTTCTACAATTACTATTATAGTTATTAATGTTTTTAAGGGTGTAATTTCATCATTTAATAGGTTTTTTAATCACATGTTGGGCTTGATGATCTCATTTGTGGAAGGATATAATTTATTTAGTATCTGTTATCTAGAAGTATCCTAGGACTGGTGGATATTTACTTTTAGTTTCCATTGATGGTCTAGAAGTATGAGAGAATAATTCATTAGGAAGTGGATGGTTTCCCGAGCCATCATGATTTTTTTATTCAACAAAGTCATTCACCAGGGAGGACCCAATATATAGGCTAGTATATCATATTAATAGGTATATCTATGAGATATGGAATTGTGGGGGTGGGTAATTTTTTTCATTACGGATTTTTATAATCAATTGTGTTCTCTAAAATATCCAAATGTTTTTTATTTCTGGGGATGATGAAATCATGGGGTTGGGAATAGATAAAAATCACCAGATAACTATATGATAAGATTATTCACGCCTAAGAATTAATGACCACTTTATCTATAATATGATAGAGAACTATATATTGACAGTTAGAAACATGATGAATTATGACATCTCCATGTTTGAGCGGTGGATGTATCAAGTCGGTTTTCAAAATGATGTTGTGGTTTCATTGAATTCTTATTGATACCCATTACTGTGTTTAACACCCCAATTGATTTCATATGAATTATGAGCTAGTAGATAAAATTTATTGAATTGTTTCATGGAAGTATTATGTGATTCTACTTTCTTTTCCTGAGAAACAATGTTGGATCACACGAGGAAAAAGATGATGGTTATAGACATGGTTTGGGAGTGATAATCATATTCAAGGTCTCGTTGAGTTTTCTATAGATTCAATGGTCTGCTTATTAGGATATCTCTTAATAGTCATTAGATTGATTTTGGACACTTCCTTGGTTTACGAAGTGTGAATGTGAGGTCCACCAGGGCCACATAAATAAAATTGGATTCCATACATAGGATTTATATGTGTTGATTTCAAGTGAGGTGATGAAGTATTTTTCAATTTATAGTTGACCCATTATGGGTGAGGATAGTTTCACCTACCTATAGTCATTGATTGCCACCATTTTTCTTCATCAATGAGTTATAGAGGATTGACATGTTGATATCAACTGGGTGATCTTGGATGATCAGTAATCCTTATGATGTGTTCCTTGAAGATTTGATATATATGGTGTTCATGACATCCTAGTCGATGTATGATTAGTTTCAACACTAATCATTATAGAAATGGTGGTGATAATGTTTTCCCTTTATTAGTACACCCAAGATATGGGTGGGTTTCTCAAGATACATTGGCTTAAACAATGATCGTTCTCTACATATCGTATGCCATTATTTCCAGTAACCATTATATGTTAGGGAGGTGGTTTACCACTTCACTTAAATATTAATGTTAGTCTAGGTTCATGGTGTTCCATACATTCCACAACAACGTGTGTAAGTTTAAAAATCATTATATGATACTGAACTCGGTATGATGGCCCAGGAGAGTGGAGTTTTAATCATGGAATGATTTGGTGGTATCATAATAAAACATTCAAAAACAATTCATGGGAATTGGTTTTCATTTGGTTTGTGTATCCTGGTATCAAATCAAACCATCATGGAGATCCTGGGAGTAGTAGAGTGATGTTCTATATTTTCATCCCAACCATTTTTCATAGATTTTACTTTTCGAGGATGAAACAACTAATTGGATGAAATAACATTGAGACTCATATTTTTTCCATTAAATATTTTATAATATTTCTAAAAACATTTTCATTACCTAGATCTATGACAGTATGGTATTCTACGGTCTAGTGAGCAATGAATTATTTTCATTAAAATAATAAAAATAGTGTTTGTCAATCGTGAATTGTTTTCTTGAAAAAAAATTCTGAAAATACAGTCTCACATCGGAAATATTGGAAGATAGATTGATTTTAATATCGTTGTTTACCCTAGGTCATACATAATGACGGTCGACATAGGATGTTAGGATGAGACAGTCATTGGAAGATAAATTTTATTAATATAACCTTGTAAATTATTCATTTGTATTTGAAATGAACTCATTAAAATATTATATCAATGAAGATGGGTTTAAAATGATTTGATACATAAACCTATAGTTATCAAATGGGTTGGAGAGAGGGATCATCCATGTTGGATTGGGAATATAGAACAACATATGACCAGATCATGAATAATCTTGAGATTAATGAAAAACATAGTGACATGATCAATTTCATTTCTAGAAGATGTATTATTCATAAATGATTGACCCATAATTGATGTTGGGATCATAATAGGTTTTTTTATCACATTTTATTAACGCATTTTTAATGTATTTTATCAAGTTGCGACATACAATAATTGTTTTATGTATGAGATCCATAATTTATTGACTATATTGATTTGGTACAATTCCTCCCTAATTTAACATTGTATCACCATGTTAATAATTTGTTTTCAATTATCACTTTTTTAATGGTGGTTAAATAATTTCTTTTTAATTTATCCATCATATTATTCACCTTCATCACTTTTTCCCAACTGGGCCATGGTTTGATATTGTTGTTGTGATATCGATAGAAATAGAACCCCCAGATGTATTGTGGTGGAATTAACAACATGTAGATCGATATTTTAGGGATGTATTAATGATGGAGTGGGATGGATTTTTTTTAGAAGATTAGATCAGTACAGTTGGTTCTAATTTGTGATCTAGGATGTTATCAAGGTTTGATGAGGACAATGGTTCATCAGAGGGTTTTGATGATCAGATCAAAGATCCTTGTTTTCTTAGTTCATGCCCGGTGATGATGGGTGGTGTGAAGATATTGAGTACTAGACATTCCAATGAATCATATTGGGACATACTATTATCTCATATAGATATGTATAGTTTTTGGGGGTAAACGACTTTAATCTGATTTCTGGACGACCATAATGAGTGGTTTGTGTTATTATTAATTTTAATAATAGTAGATGATAATATATATTATTATTTTTATTAAAAATAAAATATTATATATTTATATATTATTAAATAATGGATTAGAGGGGATATTCATGATGAGGGATGAGCATCCATCCTATAAATTCCATAATGAGGTTGTTCCCACCCTTTTTTATAATAATAATAATTATATAATAATATTATTAGTATTAAATAAAATAAAAAAACATAGACGTAATTAAATGAAATTCGTTGAATCGGTTATTCTATATGTGAATAGGTGTAGGAGGAAGGCTTTAGAGCCTCTTATAATAATTATTAATAAAATAGTAATTAATATAATATTAAAAAAAAGTATTATAATATTACTATAATTATTAATAATTTTTTTATTACAACAGCTTTTATAATATAACTTCTTCTTACAATTTTTGATTGGTAAACCCTCACTGGCCTCCTAACCATGATGATAAGGTTCTCATTTATATAAAAATGATGTATATTTAATTAAGTCCCACGGATCGAGTCCATGAAGCACCTAATAATAATAATAATAATTATTATTATTATAATAACAACAATAATAATGTCATGGAGTCTAATATCCAATGTAACTTCTTTATACGATGTCAGAACAATAATCCTTAAACATAATTTTGATCCAGATATTAAGGAAGATGATTCTATACAATTATTGGTCATTAAATTCGGACTCATAGATCTGGCCCAAGAAACATCATTCACACAAGATGTGGTGAAATACATTTATTTAAATGGGTCTCCAGTTGGGAAATTTTAGTATCATATATGGAGATTTCTTCCACTAGGATTAAATCTATCCAATCCATTTGGCTATTCATAATCACATGAGTTGATACATCAGTGGATTTTCATTTTATCATGTCTGATAGTTGACAATCCATTTGTATTTTTCTAGAATTTGGAGAAGACACATTTTGTAGTAACATTACACCCATAGAAGTATGGAATGACCCTCAATAAATATGTTTGAAAAGAAAAATTCCATGTTAAGAAGAGGGGACACAAGTCTAGAATACCCCAATCATGAAATGTACTCCTTGGGAAAATTCCGCCTCTTGCATCTCCATGTTATTGACTCATATTTTGGGACAAAAGAATCCTATACAATGTGTTTTTATGTAGAATGTAGTGGTGGAGCTCATTATCTATTTTCTAAAAAAAATTCAAATTTTATTATAATAATGCATTTATAAGAAGTGCGTGATAATTTATGTGATCTAGTAGGATTATTAGAGAGTGTTTAGAGTGGTACCCCCTGTGGAACTGGGGCATAATTCCACTACCAATACATACAGAGTGGAAACCCTAATGGAAAATCATGTGGGTCCACTATCACAAGATTTGTGACTCCTCAACCACACATGTAACATACCGATACTTTAAAAGGAAAACCATAGTAAGATAAAGAACAATATGCTCCACATCAAGCTAGACTAAAAAATAAATATTATTATTTAATGTGGAATTATTTACATAGCCATTATATTTTTAGATAAGATTAATAAAAATTGTATTATGTTAATATATGTTAATAATTTTGTTTTAAATTAATCCAATATATTTCGTAGGAATAAGATAATAATAGATCTAGGTGTATGCATAAATGATTTATTCTTGTAAAATTTAATTTTAATGACTTTTAATGGAGGAATTAATTTTAAATGATAATATTTTGAACATTATTAAATTATATTAAACATCATATAACTAATTTATTAAAGGGGTTTATCAAAATGTAAATCTGATGAATTTCTGTATTTTTATGTTATATTTATTTTTTAATTAATAATGTAAAATTCTATAATTTAATTGAAATATTACAGTTTTTCTAAATAATTTATGTAGATAAATTATATTTTGAAATGTGTTTAATTTATAATTAGTTAAATAATACATAATTAAATACAACGCAAGTTATTGGAATCATATTCACATTGATATTGGGTATAAAGTTTTTTCAATATTTGGTTCATTTTAAATTTAAAATCATATTTCTCCTTCCCATCAATGATATTAATTTACAATTAATTGATACGACTAATATGAATTAAATTTTAAAAAATTCATCCCTTTTTTGAAATCATATTTTTTTGAGAAAAAATATTCAAAAGGCCCCTTTTATTTCTTTCCAATAGGACTAGTAAGCCTGATAATTTTTTTTTACCATAGTAAAGGTTAATTGAGGTCAAAAACGAACAATTAAGTGAAAGATTAAAAATATAATTATTTCTAAAATTAACCCACTAATTATAATAATTTTATTTATTGATTAAATATAGTCCATATGAACTCATGAATAGAATATATGGAATTTTCTTTTTTATATGTGAATATGATATTTACAATATTTTCTTTAAGGAAAAAAGATGTCAAAATTATATTGTTAATGACCAAAATTATTTTTAAGATAGGTTATCCATAGTTTGTGTTCAATTATAAAAATACCTTTGAAATATTAATGACTTATATTCATTATTATAATTAGTTTTTTTTTCATTAAAGAAATACCTTAATTGATAACATTATAACGATGCATTAATTATTTTTCTAATGGTAATATCAAATAAATGATATTAAACATATTTAAATAAATATAATTTGAGTTAAATAAAGATATCCTCAAATTATTTAGATGTCCCTGACATAGTAGGGTTGTATAAAAATAGTTATTTTGAAGATATCTTGTTGTAGTGAGTATTTTTATTCTAAAAAGTTAAAAATAGTTACAAATGAAAATTAATTATTTATAAAATAAACTATAATTTATTAAATAACATTAAAATATTAAAAATATTAAATTCATTAATCTGATTATGGTAAGTTTCAAAATCTCATCCATGAATAATTTATGGTTTTCATGGAGTTTTATTGGAAATATATTAATCCTTGATGTGTGAAAAACAATTTATCTCATAGTAAGAATTAAAGGTGTTATTCAAGGGAAAAATGATAAGGGTAATTATGTGAACTAAACATGCCCAATAATTATTGTATGAGAGGAATAATATTCTTCCATAACTTATATTATAATTATCTCACATGGAGATATTTGTAATTTACACTTAATTTATATTGAAATTTTTATATGAGAAATTTCAAAAGCACCCCTCTCCTCCCATATAAAATCATTCATCCTCATCTGTTTTATTCATGAATCAAAATATATGTGTTTTATAAAATATCTACCAAGAATAATACCTATAATACATCCCTAATTTTTTTTGATATTAAATTATTAATCAAAACACCCTTATTTGTTTAAAAGGTTCTATGTGAAGGAAATAATCTAATGAAATGGTATCACTTTTTATTCACCATGTTTCATGACTAGTTTTATTTATAGAAATAATTATAATATTTTATTTATTCCCTTATGTTTCCATTTATATAGAAATGATAACATTGTCCGAGATTACATGTAAACCCATCACCTCCATGAAGTGATGTGATTTATTTTTCATCACCACATAAAATTGATGATATGTACAATTATCATTAACTGGTTAATATGATATTAATGTTACTATTATAATGGAAGATAAATAATATTATAATAATATGCATTTCATATTGATCATTGTAAATTCCAAATGTAACTCAAGCATATGTGTGACCTACCATCTCAAATATTATAACATAGTTTATGAGTAAAATTTATATGTAATTATTTAATTAGAAGTATAATTTATTTGAAAAACTGATTCATATTTAATGAATATTATTTATATATGATGGAATGACGACCAATTTGACTATAGATATCATTCCATCGTCATTTTGGAATCAATTACTGAATATATTCAAAACAGTCGATGTGAATTTAAAAAATTATTTAATTGTTATATCATGATAATAAGTCAAATAAAAAAAATTTAAAACATAAATATGTCACAAATAAATTAAATAATAAAATAATTTTTATTATTATCAAATATAAATATTTCAAAAGAATTATTTGGACTAAATTCTAGAGACATTATCTAAATCATCATTCATTATGGAATATTGTGATGTTATTCACGAATATTCTTTTTTGAAGATTATAAACATTCTCATTGACATAAAATTTCATATATTTATTTACTCCTATGTTTTTAATGGGTATTTTGATTAATTTTTTTGAATTAATATAGGAAAACTTGATTTAAATACCATTTTTAAAATTTTAAACGTGGTTTTCCAAATGGATTGTTTTTTTCAATAACATGAAATGTGTATAAACGAGTGAAAATAATTATCTAACATTAAAATTATTGATATTTAAGGAATCTATGTGTTATGATTATATATTGGCACTTTTACATTTGAAGAGTGGTTACATGAAAATCTAATGTTTGATAGCTTCATAATAAATTAACAATTTGTGGTTTTGTGATATCCCTCCAATTCATTAGGTATGGATGTCAATCATATTGTTACCTTATTTTAAAGAGTGATATTTTTTAATTTTGAAAACATTGTCATTTAATTATAGTGTAATTATGTCAATAAATACCTTTATATGTTATATATTATTTCTAAAGGTTTTTTGGTTGTTCTGTGATTTTAAAATAGTATGCAATTATATTATTTTCAATATAAAGTATTTAATAAATATTAATGGCGAAATTTATTACATTATAATTATGTTTTAATGTGTTTTAATTTTTTCATTTGACTTATAGTTTTCTTACATAGTGTATCCTTTACTAATATTTTTTTCCCACAATTTTATTTAAGTGTATATTATAGTATTTAATGTTGGATAAGGGAAATTAAAGAGTATTGTTGAATGTTGTCGATATTTTCCCCAAAAATAAATTATGATTTATTTTAAATGTTATCCATTATGGAATAATTTTATACAAATTGGATGTTTTAGAATTGTATTTTATGGTTTTTTATGTTTTAGTTATGTCTAAAATCTCGAAAACTATAAACCAGAAAGGATCCTTAAATTGAAATAATGTAAATTCATAAATAAATCTCAAGATTATATATTTATTAAATCCATGTACTTACAGTTTCTATTAATTTATTTTATAGAAAATAATAGATGTTAGGGTATTGTAAATAGAATCCCCATAGATGATTTTTTGTTATGATTATGTTTTAATGATGCTGTATTTGATGATTAATTATTTTCATCATCAATATTATTGTTGTTTGGAATGGTTTGAATAATAGAAACTGGGATGTTGTATTAGGAATGCACTGAGAAGAAAATATCCATTTGAATATACATCCCACGATTTCTGGAATTAGAACTATGAATTGTCGTGCATTGAAGACATAGTTGGAACATGATATCAATATATTTGGATTCCAAGGAAGAGAGAAATTAGATGTACTTTAGAGGAAAATGTTGATTGTAGATAATTTTATTAGAAAACATCACACACAATTCATAGAATCATCTGACCCCATGCATGATGAAATATCATTTATATCCCAAGAAAAGTTATTTCCTATCAAGGGTTGTTTGGATCACGCAAATGAAACAGATTTGATTATTCCTTTTGAAGTAGAATACACCCATTAGTGGTTAAGGGATAACAATACTATAGAATATCGTAAAATTTATGCCTTTTAATGGGATGAATTGGAGATTTTTTTTGAGAATTGTTTTCATACATCTATTCAATGTAGTATGGGAAAAAATCATTCCATTTAATCAGAAGGAAGAAGATTCAGTGGCCTAATATGATGAAAAATTCACATGATCGTCAATTTATGACCAAAATTGTTCCAGGAATCATGCTACTAATGAATGTAAATGTTATATACAATTTATGCCATGATATCCATGGTAATTATACGTTGATGAGTTCAAATTATATGGTAATATTATTAGATGTTCTGATAAGGTATAAATGGTGTTTCACGATGATCATGTGTCATGTGAAAATAGGAAAAAGAATATTTATAGTTGTACAAATGGGAATTGATTCATCAATGAAGATTTGAGGCTATAAAATCATATTTCAATCTTGGTAGAATAGTTGTAAAAAGAATCCTTGAGAATTTCATTTAATGTTTGGGGTGTTTTTTGTTTTGGTAAAAATATTTTACGGATCATGGAAGAAATTAAGATGACCAAGAAAGAAGTGTTAATCCAATAGTAATATGTTTTATTTACAATTTGTTATAAAATTATGCTATTTTTTGTCTAATGGTACTTAATGTGGTTGGAAATCATCATTATTAGAAAACAGAGAGGTGTGAAAAAATCAATTTAATCTACTACAGTTTATGATGGTATATTTGGTGATGTGATAGAAGATCCATGGATAATGATATTTTTATAAGGTGAACCATAATATCATGGTTTTAGACACTCTTTTTGATGTTTTATGTAATGATATCATAATGTAATTATGTACTATTTTTGTAATGTTTTTATTGTTAATTTTATTTTTATTTTTTAAATTATAATTATTAATTTACATTTGGAATTTAGATTTGAATTTTTTATGATATTTTTATTATATATGTTATCTTATTAATAAGGTTATTTTAAGGGTTATATATCACAATTATTAGTATGTTATAAGGTTAGAATTATTTTTAGGAAATACAAATTTATCATGTAAATATATTTTCACATATTATTAGATAGTAATCTAATTCTTCAACGTTAGGAAAATTATATTAAAAGACTAACATCATCCATTTAATTTTCGTAACATGGAATGAATGACCTTGTAACCAATCACATAGTTACAGACATGTTATGTTTAACTATCTCATAGAATGTTCTATATCACTCTCAATCAAGAACATGATTTTTAGTTTTCCAATTAATGTCTATTTTTTCCTTAATGGAATCCTATTGTGAGTAAACAATATTGACCTACATATTTACATTTTTATCTTTTCATCTAAATGTTTTTTGGAACATTTTTATAATGAGGGACTTGAAATGGTTATTTTATCCATAAAACCTTAATTATCGACATAATGTTCAAATATATTATGGCCAATTTATGAAGTGGTAGGGGGATGCGTCATCCTATTATTTTAAAAGGAAAAACTATGTTTGAGAGTATAGTCAATATGCCACATTGAGCTTAAAATAACAAATAAATATTAATATTTAATATAAAATTTATATCATATCCATTATTTTAAAATATTTGAATAAGAATATATATATATAATGATAAAAACATTCATATAATAATTTCAAAATTACTCTAATATATTTGGTTGGCATAAAATAATAAATCGTGATTTTCAAGTCACAATTGTATTTTACTTAATTTTTTTATTACAACCTTTTTTGGGAAAAACACCCTAGGTGTATTATTTGTATATTTTGGGTGTGGCTATGTTAGTTGAAAATTTTAGACAACTGTGAAGAAGTGTGGTTGGTTTTTTTCCAAAGAAGGTGTTTAATGTGGCATAATTTCCCTTTGTTTTCAAAATTTTTGGATCTCTAAATCAAGAATATAATTTTTGAAAGAAGGATTTTGGAAATGGATAGGATTGTTGATAGACCTCAAAAGATAGTATGTAGATCTCAATTATGAAACTGTTCAAGGGGAGTAAATTTTTAAGGGAACAAAAAATAGTTCTTGTGAGGGCTCGCAATAAGTGGAAGGTAAAAATAGTTAATTAAATAAAAATCTTCTCAAATGTTTATTTTCAATAATTGAAATGAGTTGGTGATTTCATATTTCATGAAGGGCATCGTTGGAGAAATCGAGAAGGTTATTTGAGTCACTACCTAGGAAGAGTGGAGTAATTCATACAACATTGGGACAAATGGTTTATGGGAGAAGTGGTATTCAATGAAGGCAATACCACATTAAAGATTTGTGAAATCATGGATTATCATATTTTTCTGATCTATATTCGTATATTAGAATCACTAATATAATCATAACAACAATCGAATATCATACAAAATCATCTATGCTATGGGACTTTGGCCATTTAAGAAAGAGGTTCGGGAGGAGGATTCCATGAAGTGTAAAGCAGTACACAGAATTGATTCATTGAATGTGTTCTGGTATATAAATGTAATCAAAGAAGGAATAAGGTAGTAGATGTATTTTTTAGTCCTTGGATGAATGAGCTTCACATATGTGGATGTGGTAAGGAAGTATGTGCACGGAAGTGGTAGGCAGAGACGGTAAACAGAGAGAGTTGGAAGATGCAGTTCCCTATGATAGTACATGGAGGAGATAATGTATAGTGGAAGAGGATGTAGATCATGGATGAGGTGGAATTACTACTAAATATTTCATGAAATATTCATGTTTTTCATGTAGTAATTAAGGAATCATGAAAAAGAACTAAAACAGTTTTTGAAATCAATTTCCACTACCCCAATAGTTCACAAAAATGTAGAATTCAGTAATGAGTGAAAGGAGACTTCAATAGTGCATCTACCTATAGTCATGAATGCACTCATTAATGAAAATTTAGGTACTTATATGTCCATAAATTTATTGGGATTATATTCCCAATGTTATGAGCGAAGGAATGGAAGATTGTGATCATTCCCATCAGTAGTTGTCCAGAGGAAGAGACATATAGAGTGACCATTGGGAATGCAATTTGTATAACCTATATATGTTAAATGTAGCGAGCCATCGAATATATGTGAGGTAGCCCGGTCCTTGTAATTGGATGTGACCTTCAGTAGATTTGTATCATAAACACATCATTGTTTTATGCTCCTTGGACATATCCATGTGATGGTGAAATAAGTAATATCATTGTGTCATGTGAAAGATTTTAGATTGTTTGATACATAGATATGGGATAAAGAGATAAGTGTGTTTGGATTAACAGTGAATCAAGATCCAACAGGGGTATTTTTACTCTGTCATACCATGATTCACACCCCCCTCCATAGGATATTTGACCATGTAGACCTATCAATTAGTATTATAGGGAAAAGTTTAATGTTAGTGGATATAGCCCAGTAAAAGAAATCGATGTTGGATGTCCCCAAGGAATTCTGATCTTCGATAGAATAATATTCATGTACGTAATTATCGAATGCCACACTACTTCTGATCATTAGGAATTGATATCTTCATAGCAGCTATTCATGGAATATCATCTGATATCAATTGTGTTGAGTTATCAAAATCTGAAAGAAGAGAATTGGATGCAGATGATAATTAGATCAATTATTTTTGGGGATCCCTATGAAATGAAATTTTTTTGATTTTTATTTCATATAAAACCTAAATGTTTATGTGGGAAGTGTAGTTAAATATCTATGTAGAAGATTGAAATGTCACATAGAAAAATTGTTTATATTTTTGAGAGAAATTATGATGATCTGAGAATGAATCCAAATGAGTTAGTTGATGCATTTTTCTACAGGATTAATGTTGTAGTTGAAGAAATGTGTTTTCCTGGAGAAGACATTGAAGATATAGAAATTTCGAAGCATATCTTGAGGAAACTACAGCCTCTGTTAAATATTAATGTTCTAGTATTGGAAGATAGTGAACAAAAGGGACTAATGTTAGATTATATTCATACTACCCTTATTGCTAATAAAATGAAAAAATATGATATCGATGTCATGGAAAAGGGTAATCCCAATGATGTTTAATTAAAGGCCATGGAAAACCACTTTTTTTAACATTTTCATGAGGATGATAATATGGATGATGTCATTCCATTTCCCTCTTTAATAATGTAATGATTAAGAAGAAAGATTAAAGGTCAACATCCACTTGCAATCCTCAGATGTGGGAATATGTGATGTTTTTCATTAATGTCTCCTATGATGTTAGAAGACGATGATGAATACAATAAAGAAATTTTAAAAAATAATTATTAATTCAAGAGGAGTTTTAGGAGATTTTTGTAGAAAAATTTCTTCATAGACAATACTATTCTTTCAAATGAATATGATAGTGTAAAGGAATTTGTGGTAGAAGAGTTGTAGGACTGCATGGATCATGATGTAGAATATTTGGTGGTAGTTGTCAAAAATTCTACAACAATATATGTTTTAACAACGATGAAGGAGAAGACAATGGATGTGTGGACATACAGGTTTAATTAGAATCCACTTTTGAATAGATATATGTTTAGAGAGACAAAACAAAGAAAACTAATAATGTGGCCTATTATTCCCAACTATATATTAAACAACATGAAGAATATATGAATAAGCTACATGAAGAAATTTAAAATTTGGATTAATGAATGCTAGATATCATAGAAAATGTGGTTGGCTACAAACTCAAAATTGAATAATAGCAAACAATTATTGAGAGATTGAAAAAAACTGGAAAAGATAAAATCTAACTTATCGAAGAACACGAAGAGGATGTCTATGTTATAGGATGATGCGTTAAGTATCATGAAAAATTGATTACGCATTAAACAACATTGAAAAAACATATAACATAGGAAACATGACAAATGAATGTGGATCATAGTTTATAATTATAATAGAAGAAACCGTTAAATTCAAATGATAAGGCTGGTATGGTGCTTGTATGAAAATAGACATTATTAATATTTTAAGTCTTACCACAAATTCTAAATCCATGATTAATGATTCATTTGGGAAGTAACTGGTATTATAAGATTCAGATATCCCAATGGATAACTAGATGTGCAGTATTTCAAAAATAATGTACCTTGTATAAGATGCTATTATTTTGGAATGATGGGACATGCTCAAAATGTTTATTTCATTGTAAAGCGGTACTAAAGGGAACATGGACAACATAGGAATTCAAAAATATCAAAATTTTATAGGTCATATTATTTTAGTCATTATTTCTGGTGTTGAGGATTTGGACACAAGGTATGATATTTCACATCTATATCTTGGAATTTGACGAAGAAAATTGGGGTTGGTAGGAAGCCCAAGTCAAATGTATCATCAAATGAGATGAATAATGAAAATAAATTTTCAACACTACAAAATTAATCTAGTCTATAATATTCTTGAGAATTTCATGTGTATTAATCCAAAGATGGTATAAATCTCAATTAATGAATATAAAAAAATATGAGAAGGAAATGGTTGTCGAAATGGGGTTTAATCCACCAAAACGAACCCAGAAATGGATCATTGAGGTTGGATGAACCTCTCATATTATTAGAAACAATGATCTGGGGATGGGAATCATGTATGATAAATATGTAATCATATTATTTGGTAAAGATTAAGGGTGGAAAATCATTTGTTTTGGGAAAGAAATTTTTGTGGGGAAATACATGAGGCGTGTATATGTCTGGGTTTTTATGGTTTTGTGACAACATATTAGGCGTAATTCAATTGTGTGACTCTTAACATGGCATAATATTATACAATAAATTATGTCTCCCCAAGGAATAATATGGTGTTGTAATATTGAGGGATGGTGTACAAAATGGAATCACTACCTCATGGGTGGAAATGTTGATATGTAATTTCTGTCCAATGAAGAAGAAAATATGCTCGAGTATAATCATCTTGTCATTGTGAGCCAAAAAACCTTCAAAGATCTGGTGAAATTTGATACTACTCAAGTTCCTCCTAGATTATCATGTGGACATAAAGACACATCTGATAGATGCCACCATGGGTAGTTCAGTTGAATGACATATATGGAAAAAGAGAAAATGTGCACAATTCTGGTTGAGTCGGTTCAAATTGAAGTGTGAAGACCAATATCAGTAAGTTCTCATGATGGGGGAGATATTATGTGCTCTTCATTGTTGATTATAGAATAATATCTTGGGTACCGATAATTACCGACATTTTTGTGGTGTTTATATGCATTACTTGATACCGAAATGAAGTTAAAAAGATTCTATGTCATGAAATATATAAGATCTTAAATGATAATTGAATAGAGTTCACAAATATCTATGGGGAGGATTATATCAAGAAATATGGGATATTTCATCATGTTATAGAAGTAATAACTCCACAATATAATGGATTATTAAGGAGATGTAATTTAATTTTTAACAACATGGCCAAAAAGTTCTCATTGAAAATGAACTTCTATAGAAATTTTTTATAGATGAAATAATAACAGTAGTATGCACAACTAAAAGAGAATTGTTACATCTGGAAGAAGAGAAGACTCCATATGAACTTTGTTATAGAAATAATACATTATTGATGTACATTAGAGTCTTCTGAAGAAATTATTTAATTTTCTATTTGGACAAGCATCATTAGTTGGAATATAATGTAGAAGATGGTATATTTTATTGATATTCGAGGAAAATCGAGGCATGAAAATGATTTAATAATATTCTTGGAATATTAGTTAAAATACATGATGTAACCATAATAATGAATTCTTAGATTCTTTATAAAATATATGATTAGTCTCAGTAGGATAGTGATGAATAAATAATTAGATTAGGGGATGCTCTGGTTCTATAGGTTTATTTAGATGAAGATTCATATGGTGAAATTGATGAGTACAATTCATTATCCACACAATAATAGAATTTGAGAGCCAAATTGATAGGAAAAACATAATTGGAGAACAGTTTGTTCCTGGGTTGATAAATATGATAAAGACTCTACAAAATGTATCATATTTTCATAGGCAGAGCATAAATATTTTGATGATGCAATTAGTGATGACAATTGGATCAAGGCTGTAAATGAAGAGCTACACCAAATTGAGAAAAATTGGACATGGTAAAATATTTTGTGGCCAAAAGATAAGAATTACATATAGACAAAATGGGTGTTTCATAACAAAATAAATGAAGATGGTGTTTTTATTTGAAACAAAGAATAACTCATGTTCAAAGGGTACTCCTATTTAGAGGTAATCGATGTTGATGAAAAATTTTATGTCGTTACAAGGCTAGAAAAAAATCGATTATTCATTGCCATATTAGTGCAATGAAAGTTCATAATTTTATAGATTGATGTCAAATCATCATACCTGAATGGGTTTATGGAAAAAGAAGAGTATATTGAGGAGCCATATGATTTTATCATTCATGGTGATGAGAATAGATTTCTTCACTGAAGATTTTTTTGAAAGGTTTGATGCAAGAACCAATAGAATGTCAATAATAACTAGACCAATTTATGAAATAAATCATATTTCAGTTTGGGGATTTGATTAAATTCTTTATGTCAATCCTGATAAAAATAAAATGATCATGGTGCAAGTATATTTCAATGAAATTATCATTGGTGGATCAGATGAAGAAAAATGTAGACTATCATTCAAATTAATATAAAGTGAGTTCAAAAGGTCAATGATTAGTTAAATAAAGATTTCAATAATTTAATGGTTTTAAAATGAAAGTAAGGAACAATATATTTTCAATATAAATATTCCATTGAGGTTTTGAGAAGTTCTGTAATTGATAATTCAATGTATTGAAGACCGTGATTTCTACCCCAATGAAAATGTCTTAAGAATACAAAGGAAAAATGGTCAATATCACATAACATAGGAAGATCATTGGAGGTCTATTATACTTAATAGTGACCATACAATATATTGTTTTTTCACATTTTTAGCAACACTATAGAAAAATATTCCCATTAAAAGAAACATGATTGCCGGAAAAAAATCAATTTTTATTATATCAATGGAAGTATGTATTTATATATGATGTATATGAAAAATATCAGCAAGTGATATTTGGATATATAGATATTGATTTGTCCTGTTTAATAGTTGATAGGAAATAAATGTCATGAGGTTCTTTCTGTAACAGTGTATTGTGGGTTTCATTGCTAAACAAGATACAAGACTGAATTTCATATAGCACAACAAAAGATGAGTATATTACATCAACTCAAGAATGAACACAGTTTTTGTGGATGAAAAATAAAATCGAGGAAATAGAGGTTGATGTGAAGCCTCTGATTGGAATCTATAGCGATAATTCAAATTCTATAAATCTTATCAAAAATTAATTTCATCACTCATGTAAAAGTAACATTGAAATCAAATAACCTTTTATCAAGGAGAATGTGGACCAACGTGTGATGATAGACCTGAGTTTCTTGGAGTCAGTGCCTTATTTTATTAAATTGGATTATTACAAGTAATTAATATCCCGACAGACAGAATACTTTTTCAGACATTGAAAAAAATGACATACATAAGTTCAACATTACAATTCGAAAGGAAATACATTATAGAATTTCCATTGAAAACATCCACAACTCCTATTATCCCTTTATTAGTTCAGAGAATACTTCTTCACATCCAAGGATAAAATAAGACATAAGAATAGGGTGATCTCAAACACCCAGTAAATGTATGAAATATAGTGGAAGATATAATAAACATAAACATGATGGATGATGAATATCATAAAACAAATACATTTAAATATAAACAAGAAAATATTATTATAGGAATAGAAGATGAATAAATAATTCCATAAAAAACATAATCATTGGTATTCTTCAAGTCAAATAACCCCATTAACTATCAATTAACAGATTCATAGTGAGGGAATTCATAATAAAATATGTCGAAACAATACCATCAATGCCTCATGCCATGACCATAACAAACCATTTTGTCAAGGCCTCGAGGAAAGACCTAGATTTCTCATGAGACCTACTTGTGCATTGAGTGGCTATAACAGACCCCGCCGACACTTACTATTTCCAATTTATAATTCATATGAATTAGGATAAATACCAATAAAATATACATTCTTATTGAAATTAATATTTGAAATTTAAATAAATTTATCCAATCAGTAAGTACAAACAATGACCATTCGGAGTAAATTATTGAATGATTTTAAGATAGAACATCCATAGTCAAACTAAACATAGAAAATTAAATTAAATAAGGTAGTTGATATCATAAAATATTAACACCAATAATACATATTATTTTACTGGGGTACTGAAATAGATAAGGATGATATTATAAAATCATCATGTAATTCATGAGATAACCACACTTTTATTTGAAAAGAATAGTTATTTTGATAAAAAAAATATAAATCCATAAGTAAAGTAAGATAGTATTCTCATTATAAAATGAGAAATATTTGAAAGATAATTGTTTCTAATGTGATTATAGTGTTCCTTGAAAATACGTATGAAATTGATAAATTCCCTTTGGATTGGGCTTGTATTTTATGAATTATTTTTGAATGAACCTTTTAAAACATATAACATCCCATAAATGAAAGTGAGATTATGGTTTGTACACATATAATAAAAATTAAAAAAAATTAATCATACATATGAATATATAATAATTTTATTATGGTATATAGAGAATAATAGTAACATGAATAAAAATAGAGTTTCATGTAGAAAATCATTACCTTTTCCCTAGATATGTTCCTCTCATGAATGTAAGATCCTAGAATATGAAATTATACTTATAAATAACTTATTTCAGAAAATATTTGGAATCTATTTTATTTATTTTAATTTTATTGTGTTAACGTTTTCCCATTTTTATGGGTTAATAGAATCAATATCATATATTATTAGTGTGTGTTTCATTAGTTTTCATGATTAGTGCATTTTTTTTAAAAATATGGATGTTCATATAAAATGGAAATTGAAATACAAAACTTAATTTATGTTTTATTAATTGAGATATAGATGTTTAAACTATCATATAAAACTTTTGTTTAGTTTGGGAGATGATGAATAAATAGATAAAATTTAAATGATAAATTCTTGGGTTAATTTGGAGCTTTTATGATCCCCATTAATTAGTTTGCTTTATAATATAATATCATGTGCACAAAATTATATCAGAACCATAAATAAGTTATAATAAATATATTATAGTATGGTTCAACCATAAATATGGTTTCGTGTCCTAAATTAATGACCATAATAAAAATTGAAAACATGTCATCCTTGAATGTGACTAATTAACAAATATCAGATGGTGTTTTCATTTGTATTATAAAGCATCGGGAAAGGAGAGATGGTGAATAATTATTCATTTAACATAAAAATATTCTTGAACATGTAACAAACTTCAGATATCTCAAAATTTTGATGAATTTAGGTAAGGAACGAAACATAAAAAAAAGAACATGAAACAAAATAAACGAAAATAATATTTTACCTCTTAAAGTAATCTTAAAATGATATACTCTTTAGGTGACATGCTTTTCACTTTTTATAATACCAAGGGCTTATAAAGTGTATAATTAAAAAAAATTATTCATTTTCATCATAAAAAATTCTAAATAAGAGAAATTTAAATTTAAAATAAAATCATTATTTCAAAGAAATACATAGATTTAAATTTAAATAAAAATTTAAAATACTTTAAAAAATTAACTAAGGTCATATTAAATTATCATAAACTTATAGTAAAACCAAAAAAAATAAGAATTTTTTTTATGAAAATGAAATTCCATTTAAATTAATTTATTATTTTGAATTTGTAATTAAATATTTATTACTCAAAAATACCAATACTTAATTATTAATTTTAAAAATATATATTTCATTAATATGATTTCTAAATAATATTTATACATTCATGGGTGTGGTTACTATTCTCAAGGGTCATTTTACTATTCATAATCGTATTTTACTATTCACAAGGGTCAATTTACTATTAAACAAAAATTTAAGTTGATCTTATCAGATTATAAATATTATACATAATGAAACCCAGTATGTTAGAATTCTGAAATTCAAATCACATATGTTTACTAGAAAGTTTATGAAAATGTGGTGTTTTAGAGAGGTTCAGTGGTTCATAAATATAAAATTTATTTTCAAGATCCATTAGTGTTAAATTCCCCCCTCCATAAGAAAATTTCATCCTCAAAATTCATTGATTGTTACCTCATATAATGATTTGGGTAGGTCTTAATCAGACGATCCTCAGGATCCCATTATGCCTCTTTGATTTTATGATTTATTGAATGAATCTTTACCAATTATATTGGTCAATTCCTCAACACATGTTTTTTAGTTCCCAAAACTTGTATTGGAACCTCATTGTATGATAGGTCTGGTTCATGACAATTCCTTCCAATGCGAGGGCATGTGTCGATTATCGCATGTACTTCTTCACCAATGAGACATAGAAAAAATTGTGTACTTTAAATATGCCAGGAGTCATAGTCAATCGACAAAAAAAACTATTATTCACTCTAGGATTTTAAATTTCTAATGTACCTTGGGATCAGTTTCCCTTTCTTCCCAAATATTATAACACCATTCCATAAAGATACATTCAAGAAAACTTGATCTCCCACTTGAAAATATAAATCATTCCTTTGATGATTGATATAGCTTTATTGCATGATTTGAGTTACTTTGATATGGGTCTGAATATTCTATTCATTTTTTTGTTTCCTCTACATTATCTAGGCCCACAAGCTTCCTTTTTCTAACATTTTCCAAACAATTAGTTGTACATCATCTCTTTCCATAAAATGCTTCAAATAGTGCCATTTGAATACATGAATGGAACACATTTTTGTAAGAAAACTCCACTGAAGATAAATATTGATCCCACATACATTGAATTCCATGTTAATAATTTCTCAATATGTCCTCTAATGTTTAGATCATCCTTTATAATTTCATATCATTTTTTGGGTGGTATATATTACTAAAAAAGTCTCAGTATCCAATTATTTTTGAATACATTTCCAAATATTTTAGGAACATTAAAAATTGAGATCAAAAAAAATTTAAATAGGTGCTTCATAGAGTCTCACAACACCATTTATATAGAGTCGTGCTTGGAACTACAGTTGAATATCCTAACTTATAGAGAATAAATGTGCATATTTTTTATGTTGATTAACAGTTACCCATATTTCTCCATTATTCCTTGGTGTTTTGGGTAATCTAAAGACAAAATCCTTGGTGATATCATCCCAATTCCTTTAAGGAATTGGTAGTAGATTCATGAATCCTCCTGGATGTTATATTTCAGACATTACATACTGACATACTACCCATCATGACACATAATCCAAAAAAATTGGAATCATGTTCACCCACCATAAATGTTCCATACAATCTATACACATATTAGTGATACCAGGATGTGATGGTACATTTGAATGGTGGGCACAATCCAATAACTCCCTTTTAGCTCGGGTGTAGATAGATCACAAATCCACTTTACAAATTTCATAACTCCATCTTCACACTTGAAGTCATCCAAAATCCCATCATTGACATCTATAATTTTATTTTGACAATTATCATCATTAGACAAAGAATTTTAAATCCATTCCAATAGATATGGTTAGTCAACCAAATTACAATGTAGTGATTTTTCACCTTCATTCATAATTCCCATATGCATAATTTATAGATCCATAATCACAAGATACTTTTCGATCTTAATTTTGTTTTGTACCCCATGATATTTCTTGCTCAATGCATCAACTACCTTATTTACCATTCATTGGTTGTAGGGTACATAACAATCATAATACTTGATTAGTTCAAGCCATCTCATTTACCTCATGTTGAGTTCATTATGTGAGATGATATATTTCAAGCTCTTATGATCTCTATGTAACTCACATATTTCTCCTTATAGATAATTTCTTTATATATTCAGAGCAATTGTTACAGCTTCTAACTCAAGATCATGAGTATTATATTTTTTTCATGATTTTGTAACTTCCTAGATGCATATGAAATAACTCTATCATTGTGTATATGGACACCACTGAGTACTTTCATTGATTCATCACTATAGATCAGAAATCCCCCATTCCCAGATAGTGGAGTCTGGCTCAGAGTATTCATTAACATCCTCTTAAATTCAATGAAACATTCCTCATATTAATTTTCATATTAACGTATCCACTTTCTGTGTTGTCTTGTTCATTCTGTTTCCTAAATGGGAGTTGTTATGAATGAAAAGCAGATAATAACCTGATAAACCAATAAAACTACTTACCTTAGTTATGCTCATTTGAGTAGCACATTCTTTCATAAGCTTTGTCTTTGTAGGATCAACATATAATCTATCCTTATAGAAAATGTTTCCCATAAATGGATTTTGATTGATGAAAAAATTCATATTTCCTAAACATAACTTATATTTCATATCTTCTAAGATTATTCATAATAGTGCACATTTAATTTTCACTATCTTCTTATATTTTGGTGTATACCCAAATATCATAAATAAATACCACCACTAGGTCATCAGGATATTCCTTGAAAACTCTATTCTTGATATCCATGAAAATAGAGGGTGAATTAGTTAGTAAAAATGGCATTTCTTTACACTCATAAGTCCCATACCTGGTTTGAAATGGGGTCTTTGAAATGTCTTCCTTATTTACATCCAATTGATGAGATCCATATTGAATTTCAATATTCAAAAAAAATTGGTCTCTATGATGTTGATCAAATTAATCATCAATGTGAGGTAGGGGATACTTGTTCTTCACTATTACACCATTGATCTTAATGTAGTCAATGCATAACCCAATAACTCCATATTTCATCATAACGAAAAGGACATGATCTGTCCGTCGAAAAAATCTAGGGAGAATAAATCCGTTATTAATCAATTCATATATTTGTTTACTCAATTGTACTAATTCAACAGATTCAATTATATAATGTGTCTTCTATATGGGTCTTGATACTAGAATTTAGTCAATGGAAAAATCAATTTCCCACCCTCGGGTATGTCTAGGTAAATACTCTAAAACCCCATCATCATTTCCTTTCTCAATAGATATATCCAATATTTTAACGTTCATTTACTCACCAATATTTATTACATTCCCATCCTTCAAAATAAATGAATTCTGTAGAGGTACTTGTGGTTGATCTAGATAAGAATCGGCTAATGAAGATTATGCTCTAATGATGAGAGATTCAACACCATTCACAAATATCATAACTTACCTATTCTTATAGTATATCTATGCATTATAACACGAATGAAAACACATACCAAGTACTATATCAAATTCAATCAAGTAAATGATGAGAAGGTTAGGAACTAAATCATGTTTATGATTAATGAGGGGGAATGATCGACAAATATTTGTTGCAATGATAGATACCCGAGGTTTTTTGAATGACAACTACATTATTAAATAATATTGGGCATTTTGATTTTTTTTGTCAAATTTGGATGATATTAAAGAATGTGATGATCCAAAATCAAATAAATCATTGGATAATTTCGAGGAAACAACTAATATAGCTAGAACTACATTGTTTGTAACATCTACCACAACAGTTGTGACAGCATAATCATGGTCATTCCCACGGGGAATTTTTTGGGGAACGCTTTTCTATGGATTAATAAATTCATTTTAATAATATCCAATTTCTCTACAACTATATCCTATAAAATGGATGTTTAATTCTTCCCCTTGAAATCAAGAGACTAGTGTCCTTTCATTCTGAACATAAAAAAAGAATCTCATTCCCATCAGGAATGTGCCCGGGTTTTTCTTCCCACAATTACTATAGAGTGGAAGGTAAACTCTTCCATTATTCCATATTTCCTTATTTTATATTCATGAGTTTTTAGTATCCCACTTCGTCTCATAAAATCCTTTAATATCATAAGACATAGAAAATTAGTTTTCCTTCTTGATAGCATATTAGACAATATCATCATATATTGAGAAATTCTATGAGACTAGTTTCCTTCTGGATAATGGGTTTAAACCATATCAAATTTGATCAATATTTCTCATAAAATGACATATATATTTTTTGGTTTTTCATTTTATCATTTTTATGTTTTCTTCTTAAATTGCATAATTTTTATCCTCTTTATTCTTCTAATTTAGAAACATTTCTTCCATATCATCTCTTTCTTTATAAGGGAAGTATTTTTCCATGAAAAGTTTTATATAACCAATCTATTCCATTTCTTCAATTTCATACCCCTCATCTATTTTTTATATTAATGACCACTACCGATCTATATCTGTCGATATTAGATAAACTTATATGGAAACCTTTTGTCTTTAGTTTTTTCCCAAAGGGAGAAATATCTTCTCTAGGGAACTTATCCACTACTCAACTACTAAGGGATTTGGAGTCCCATTGAAAGATATAGTTTATTGTCACATAAATCAATCTAACATTGCTCACTTACATTTTAAATCATGATTCTCTATATAGGTATGCTTATTGTTCATAACATATGTTATTTTTCATAGTATAGTTATATGTTTCTCCGCACTAGTCATTGGTCCATACCCAATAACATTATCTTGAGTATGTGGGAAGTCCTTACATAGGATACATGTCTTCATGTGGTTCCAATTTCATCAACTAGAAGCCATTTTTAATTAATGGAATACATTAACATAATATTTGAATAATAATGTAAAATCTCATCGTAGATTACGTTGGTGGATATTTAGTCACATGGCAACTCCCGCTCGGTAATGTTTTATGTTGCCCCCATCCCAGTGTCGCTGACACCCTCTCCTCAGCTGTCATCCTGCCTCCGTTAGGCATCCTCATCATGCGAAATTGTCAATCTCATGACTCTCTATTTACGTGTCTTGAAAACATCACTCCTAATCTGCCTAGAGTTTTTTCCCTAGATCCATCCCATCGGCTTCTCTCCTCATCCATCTTAAATTCCGTGAAGTTTAGACATCCAGTGTCTCGTGCATCCCTCCCAAGATCTACCGTCATAAGGATTTTGGAAAGTAAACCAGAAGGTAGTGACCACATGTCGTTCCCCTATTAGGGATGGTGTAACAGACTCCCAAACCGGGTTCACTCTATCACCCTGTCAAACACAGATTTCATGAATCCATTTATTTTTTATGTGTTATTGTCTTCCCACCTCAGTTTGTTCTCTTTGCTTCTACTACCTGATATCCTAGAACTCTCGATATTCAAGAAACAAGGGAGACTAGTTTGGAAATGGATCAACATCAAATCCAAGGGTTTTCCCTACAATAGTCTCCCTTGGATTGTGATCTGGTGTTGTTTCACAGATGATGGTGGTGTTTTGTGGGCTTTTTTAGGTGGAAATCTTTTGTTTTTTTTGGAATTAAATTGTGATAGGGTCATCATCGAAAACATGAACTTTTAGATGGATTAAGATGGACATCAGATGAATACTTCGTGTTGGAGGTGTTGTTATCCTCTCTAAATAGATTCACAATTCCCCACCAGTCTGCCTTGTGCCCTTATGACCCTCTTTCTTATTGTTTCATCTTCTATTTCATTATAATACTTCATGAATGACCTCTTCTTGATTGGGTGTGATAGACCCTAAATTTTTTGGGATAATGTTTGGGGTTTGGGTGAAAGCTGAGCTACTGGGGTGATCTTATGGTGTCTTGGGTTTTCTCTAACTTGTGTTCACAAAGGACCATCTCCTTTTATTATATTGTCTATATGTTTTTTTATTGGGATGTTCTGGCTAGTGTATTCAATATTGGATCCCCTTGGACATACAACCTAAGTTAGTTTCACTTTATCAGTTCTCACATAACTGAAATATGTTTAAAAAAACGAAATTTTACAATTATATCAACTTATCAAGATACTAAGAATAAAATTAAATCCTTTGCATGGGTAATACCATAATAATAAAAATTGTTTCCATGAGGAAAATTTAAATTTAAATCCATCATAATGGATTATAAATAAAAGGTAAATTATCCTAATCATTTCTTCCAGGTGTGTCAAACCATATGTGTAGTAATTCCCTTTGTTGTATATTAGGATACCCTAGGTTAATCCTAAAACTATTTTTTAGAGTTTCTACTCCTAGATACATCATTGACAGAACCACATCCACTTAAAGTATTAAGATAGAGATTTATTTTCTAGAAATATCAATATGATCTATTCCTTACCAAAATGCTAATATGGTCATGTATGTTTATCCCCAATGACTATATTAGGGTTATGTTTCATAATCTATGTTTTCTAAATCTAGTTCCCATGTTTTATACAAAACATCCTTTGATACCAACTTTAAATAATGAACTCCAATTTCCCAGTGAAATTGCTATATTTTATTACATTATCTTGATTTCAATAATGTCATATCACAGAGGAATGATTATTGTGGTGGATTTTGAATACTAGAAACAAACATATGTTCAGCATTACATTTTGGAATGAAATACAACATATAAATTCTATTGAATACATCTATATCTACAAGGTTATCCATGAAAATCATTAATAATAAAATTCTTCACATCATGAGAAAAAAATTAATGTGTTGAGATAAAATGCTCAGTAAGGGTAATAAATACAGTAGAAAATATCATAAACATAAACATGTGAACCAATTAATTACAATGAAAACATTCCTTAAAAAATCAACATGAATGTAATATGAAAAAAACAAGAACTGAGTAAATAATTCAATAATAAAACATACTCATGGGTATTATACAAGTCTAATAACCACATGAACTATCAATTATTTTTATAATAATGAGGTAATTTATAATACGATACTTCATAAATATACCGTCAAGGCCTCATACCATGACATCAAATAACCATTTTTTCAAGGCCTCATGCCATGACCTATTTTGTCTCATTAAACCCATTGATGCACCTAGGGGCCATAGAAGGCCTCATCAGACTCTTACTATGTCCAATAAAATCCTTATTTTAATGGTGGTAAACACAATAAACATATTCAATAATATTGAAACTAATATATGAAATTTTAAGAACTTTCCCCAATCATTATCCATAATCACCAACCATTCAGAGTAATTAGTGAACAATTTTAAGATAGAAAATCCATAGTCAATGTAATAATAAACCATTAAATTAAATAAATATGGTTATACATGAATTATTAATCCTAATAATACATAATAATAAATAAGAGTGTTGAATAAGTTGAAGATACTCTAATAAAATCATTAAGTAATTGTTGAGATAAATACTCTTTTACTTTACGAAGAAGAGTTATTTTGGAAAAGTGTTTGCAAGAAAATAGATTTGAGGTAAGATATTATTTTCATTATAAAATTATTAATTTTATAAATAAAATAATTTCAAAAAATATAATAGAGTTCCCATGAATATAGGTATGAATTTGATAAATTCCATTGAACCATGCTTCTATTTCTGGATGGATTTTTTGAAAGATCCTTAAACACATAACTCCCCATAAATGAATGTATGATTCTGGTTGGTTCACATATATAGAAAATTTATACAGAATTTGGGAGAGGTATATGTGAATAAATAATAATTTTATTGTGGTATGTATATAAAAATATTAACCCAAATGAAATAGGAGGTCAGGGTAGAAAACCATTACCTTATGTTAGGATATGTTCTTCCCTTGAACATAAGGTCTTGGAATATGTAATTATAATTATTATTAACATATTAAATAATGTATTACATATGTATATGAATTATTTTAATTTTATTAAGTACATTAATTATCATTTTTATGGGTTAAGAGATTAAATATCATTGTTTTTGAGTTCTTGTATCATTGGTTTTCATGATCAATTTGTTTGCATAAGAATATGGAAGTTCAGGTAAAATTGAAATTTAAATCCAGAATTCAATTTATGAGTTATTAATTTTAATTCAAATATATATATCCCCAAATAAATAATTTTATTATTTTTGAAGAGGAATAATAATTAGATTTAATTTTAATGATAAACACTTGGATAAATTTGAGGTTTTCCTATTACCAAAAACTAATTTTGTTCTATAATTTAATACAATGTGTAAAATATGATTCCATAACCTTAAATAAGATATGAAAAATATTATAGTCTATTTAAACCCCTGAAATGGTTTCATTACCATAATGTTATACCATCATAGAAATATAAAACAAGTCATCCTTGCATTTTGGAATATTAACAGATCACGGGTGATGTTTTCATTTCCGATATAAATTTTGGGGAAATGAGTAATGATCATGAATTATTAAATTATCAAAACAAAATTATAGTACATGTAGGTTAATATAGTTATCACAACATTTTTATGAATGGAGGTGAGGAAAGAAAATGAAAAGAACCAAACATGAAATAAATGAAATGAAAGAGGATTTTACCTCTTGATGTAATCTTCCTTGAGAGCCTATTTAAGGGTGTGCTTGTAGAATTTTTTATGATAACAAGGGTTGATGGATGTGGTTTAGGGTATTGGGTGGATATTTTATCATAATTTATATAAGTAACAATGCTTGAGATAAGTGAATATAATAGTAAATGAGGGGGGGGGTTTATAGTGGAGGAGAGGAGTGATTTTTGGATATATTATTCATTATTTTAGAATTTTTTTAAATACAATAAATAATGTTGATTATTGTCAAAAAAATATTAAATATGTATTTGATTTTAGACCAAATAAATATTTTAAAAATCCATGACTCAAGAATGATGCAGAAAATTACATAAATAGCATTTCTCGCAAATTATAAAATTTCACTAATCACCAAAAAATCATGTATTTGAGAAAAATACAAATAAAATAAACCCAAACCATTTTTGGACATGTATAATTATAAAATGGAATCCAATTTTTCAAAATAATTTTCTAAATAGGTTAAAATTAGTTTTTAAATAAAATCATTAATTACATGAAAAATACAGATTAAAATATAGAACAAATTTTATAATATATTAAAAATTTACCTATTGTTTTCTTAAAATTATCCAAACATTATTGGAAAAAAAATATTTAACTAGGAATGAATTTTATGAAATTGAATTTTCTTTTAATGGAATTTATTATTTTAAAATGGTAATTAATTATTTATTACTCACAAAAACCAACACAAAAATACAAATTTCTAAAATAATCTATTTCATTTATAAGATATCTATTATTTTTAAACATTCAGGTATGTGGTTACAATTAATAAGATTCATATAAATATTTTTAAGGGTGCATTAATATACATAAGGATCAGGTTACTATTCTCCAAAAAATTAAAGGTGGTGTTATTAGAATCTAAATATCATTCTAAATGCAACCGTGTATGTCATTTTTTGAAAATTCAAATAACAAAGTTGATAAAATTATTTTTATTGTATTAGTTATAAAAATGTGGTGTTTCATATAGACCCAGTGTTTCATGGATTAGATATTAAATTTAATTTTAAAATCACGGGGTGTTACACAAGGGCTTTTGAGGTTGGAGAATGTGCCTACAGAACAAAATGAACTAGACATTCTAACAAAGACCTTACCCAAAGAATAATTTAGAAGGCATAGATTCGCTGTGTGAGTTTAATCAATTAACCTTACATGAAAAAGTTTTTATATGGAACCCCACACCTTGAGGTATTGGGTGTTTTTCCCTAATGTGATAATCTGTGTTCTTATCCTTATTTCAAAACTAATAGAAATATCACTAAGGATCATTGACAATGGGGAAGAAATTATGCTATTAAAGGAAATAAAATGACTTAGTCAAGACCTAAAGAAAATCTTATATGAGGACAAGGGATATAGGGTTAGTTCAATCTATTCGGGGGTAGAATGATATAATGGGTGTTTTAAATCTTATGATGGTAGATTTTATTCATCAAATGATACATATCACAATAGATGTGGTTCATAATGAAAAAAGAATATTGTTATCTGTAATGGAATGAAGTCATTCATTGATATAAATTTCATTATACACTTGTTTCTCACTACTATAATGAATCATGTGGGATTATAGTATGTGTTGAGTAAATCCTTTATCGCTATCTTAATCTTAAGATGATAGAGATGAAAAAATATGGAGGAATCATTAATGATATATCAAAATAGGAAAGTGTTTGGGAAAATCCAAAATGGGGAGATTTTTGGGAAATAATCGCTCATTTTTTCCTATGGGTATATTTCTCATTTGATTGTGTTTGATGAAAAAGATAAATGACTGAAAATAAATATTTTTGGTATTTGATGAATGCTGGTGTTTATGGTGGTGCAATTTCCCAGTGTCTTCCATATTTTTCGGCCTCCAAATAATGATCATGATTTTGGAAAAAGATAATTTTAGGAAAAGGATATAACCTTCCGTGGATTGGGATGAACTATACATGGACTGAAAAGCATGTTACATGTAACACATATGGGAAAATGATTACATGGATGAAATGATTCACATACTGAAAAACAGTTTGTGCAAATTCATTAAGTATGTAGATGCATAAACACTTCATTGGAAAAAATTTGGTTCATAGAGGGATTTAGAATTGTGGAATCAAGGAGATGATTTGAGAATCTGTGAAGGATTTAGAGGGTGAAAATGAGATTGTTACTTGGGTATCCACATAAGAAGATTGGTGGTACGAGACTTCATAATGTATAATTATTCACATGAGAAGCAGTATGTGGTGAAGGTGGCACCAGTTTGATGATTTGATTAATCTTGTATTAGCCTTTTTTATGATATATTATCCTATATATGGAATTTTAATCCCACCATATTTTAGAGTGATTTAGATAGGTAAATATTTTTTATAGTTGAATTCGGCCAAGTCCAAAAAAGGATCACCTGGAGGATTCAATGAAGCGTAAAGTAGTTCATGAATGAGATTTTGTGAAAGTGATTTTGGGTAGAATTGTAAGCCTTAAAGGGATAACGCGGTTCATTAATGAAGTAGTCCATGGAAGAAGTGTATTACCCCTCAGATTTTCAAATGCAACCCTTACATAATTATTTTCAAGGTTATAAAGTTATGGGTGATGAAGGGGAGTTTACAGAGAACATAGAATGATGTTTTGAAGAAAAGTTGATGTCACATGGGTGGTGCACAGTTTGTCTAACCGTGCGGCCAAACCGTGTGTAGTTGGAACTTTTGAGATAGTGTATCCCACACAGTTGAAGAACATCTTGGGAAACAATGTAAGGAAGTCGTGCGAAGATCTTCTGAGGCAATGGCCAACATACAGTTAGCACATAGTTTTCTAACCCGTGCAAATTAATCATGTGGGCACTTAAGTGAAATCCAAAAAAGTGTATGTCACACGTTTTTGCCTATAAATGGCTCATTTTTCTTCCTAAGCATCCATAACTCGGTATCACTTTCCCTTGAATGTAGTATACCCACTACCAAATATTTTGGAGGTGATATGAAGGATTTCCTTGGTGAATCAAATTCAGATTCTTGAGGTATGTGATTTTTTGTCATTGTTTTGATTGGTTTCATAGATCTACTTATACTATTATATCTATTTTTGATCTGTGCCTATTTTGAGTATATCTAAGTGTTTGGATGCCAAATATAATGAGATTTGGTCTTTCCCTTGCTAGGATACGAAATCTATGGCTAGTTCTTAAAGTAAAAACATGGTTTTCTTGTGCACTCTTCGTTCATTGTGGTTTTCATCAAAACCATCGAGGCAAGAGGATTTTTTCTCAACTCCACTTAGTATAAAAAATATTAATGCTTTCAAATTTTATTTACGGTGATAAATAGAATGTTATTTGGTTGTTGAATAATTGTTGGAAGCCTTCTTGAGTGATGGTTGTGAAATCTGGAAAATTGGTGATTTTGAATGAGTGATTTGGTTCTTAATTTTAAAATAGGGATGTAAAAAAGGATATTTTATGGAATTGTGACACCTAGTTTGGATTAGATGTTTTCAATAATAGGGAATTTTTTAATTGAAGTAAACTGGCTATTTTGAAATATGTTTCTTCGTTGGATTCCAATAAATGTACAATTTTATTAAAATGGATTGAATTGGTTGAACACACTTAGTTTTTCACATGATGGTTCTGTGTGTTCATGGGCATATAGGATGAATATGGTTAGGGGTATCCCCCATCATGAACAGGATGGATAAGGGTTAGAGCTCTCTCTCTTCAAAGGGTGCATGTGGGAAGGATAAGGGTTAGTGGTCTGCCCCATCATTAATGGGATGGATAAGGGTTAGGTATTTCCGTTGTCAATTGGTTCACTAAGGACGATATAGTGAAATGATGACTCAACACTCATGAGTATAGGTAGATTCAGGTTACATGGTCGGTTGGATGTGTGGTTGTATTGAATGAATTGGGTATGTCAAATTAATATTGAAAATTTGTTTTAATTATTGTTTAGTTATTTTTCTGGAAGAATAACTTTTTGGGAAAATTGGATTGAATTACACATTAATGATGTTGGTTATAAATGGTTTCAGAAACATGTTTAATTTTGGTTTTAATCTATTTTTGGAAATTCTTTTATATAAATTGTTTTATATATATTTGACTAACTTTTCTATCTTAGTGGAGCGAGTAGGTAAGTCATTGGGAAAACCTACTATGTTTTATACTCACCCCTGCATTCGCACTTTAGTGCTTCTCCAGATGTTGTCATCCAGGATAGGGGCAAAGGTAATGTTTCAAACATATTTAGCACTACCTCATGATGTTTGGTCTATTTGGTGATTGTGGAGCTTGGAGCTTGTGGAGCATGGAGTCTTGTGCCCTTTGGAGAGTCTTGTAACGTATATCTGTTGGGTACTTTGATACATGGTTATTCTTCTGCTGTTGCATATTTTGATATGGTTTTTGAGATACATGAAGATGTTCGGTGGTCTTTCATTATTTCATGAATCATATACTGAATGTCTGGTTCTAGTTTTTGGGTTCATTGTTTTATTTCATAAAGGGTAAATCATACCCAACTTGTATTTGAAACCCATCAACATTTATTACCAGCCATTAACATCTTGTGGATGTCACATTAGGAAAAGTAATGACTCATTGTACTCTCAATCCAATGATAATTGGCGGGTCATTACAAATGGTATCAGTTTGTTCAGTCCTTACATAACTAGTTGTCATCGTTGTTCCTAGTTTTGGAGATGAAATTCCTTCTTGTCTATTACTTCAGTGGGAATCATAGAAATGAGTAGAATAGTCAGAACATGAAATGTATAGCATAAAAGATCATAGATAACCCTTTATGGTGAATTTCAAGTTACCAGGTATTTGGGTAAATATGTGTTAGGTGACACTTCTAGGATTTTGAAATCTCATTGTCCTGGGTTTAGCTAACGAGACAAGCATTACATGCATTATATGGGAATTACTTCCCACTAAGAGTTCATTTAACATTTTGAGAAATGATCATGTTGTGAAAATAATTGTTCATTTTTGAAAATTATGGAATTGGATTTCAAATGAATGATTTTTAAAAGAGAATGATAATTGTATTTTGAAAATTGTTTAATTTTCAAAATCATGTGAGGAAATTTCAAAAATAGTTGAACATGGGAAAATGGATGTTTTGGAAAACAGTGTTGTGATAGTTGATCTGATATAATTTGAAATGTGAAGCCATCAATTTCTAGAGAGTGAGATTGACGAAGATAGACGTTGGATTAGAAAATGGTAGTCAGTAGGCGTCATCAAAACAATCCCAAAGAAGCTACAGAGAATGTGGTAACACTTAAACCACAGGTAAACCAGGTGCAGGTTCATTGTATTGTCCAAGATTTTCATGTTGTGGATATGGAGAAAAAGAGGAAATAAACAAGGCATGTGGATCGGACCATCCAGTCCATGAATCAGAATCCACCAAACTTTCGGGGTGATACTGAACCTGAGAAGGTGGAGGTGTGTCTATGTAGGATGAATCGCATTTTGGATTTCGTCGGAACCCCATCAATACTCATGTTCATGCTGGTGATGTATATTCTCGATGATCTTGCACGTTAGTGGTGGGATTTATATGTGCCGGAAAAATTGGATTAAGGCCTTACATGTGAGGATTTTAAAGAATTGTTCAACAACCAATTTGATCCTTGCACGTTCAAAATCCAAAAAATGATGGACATCATCAGCCTAAAACTTGAGAGCCTCTCTGTTATAGAGTATTCTGCTAAGATCATGATTTTGTTTTCACCAGAGGTTGTGTCAAGTGCATCTTTGAAAGAACGCATCATATAATCCATGATAAGGTAAGAGATTCGAACGAATATTGCAGTTCTTTGTTTTACGGATTATATAGAGATAGTGAACAGAGTGACTATTGATAAACGTGTCATATCAGGATTGGTAGGGGAGGAAGGATAATTCCTACAAAAAACATTGGGAACTCAACCGTTGGGAACAAGAGGAAATGGGACATCTATTTATAAGGTGTTAGTGGAAATCAGATCCAGATGGATGGATTAGTAAACCTTCATCCATGACCCTAGAGAAAATAAGGTGGTTTTCAATGTGGTTTTCTTGGCCACATAAAGTGAGATTTTACGGCACAACCCATAGCATGTAATAATGGTAACAAGATGTAACATCTTCCATTCTATTGTCACAGTGATCCAAGTTCAAGTGCTTGAGAAACTTCACAGATGTTGCAAGCATCATATGCTTCGACTGGACGAGGACAATAGAATAAATCTCATCAATAGAGCATAGCTAACCATGGTGATTCTAGAAACACCATGACTCATCAACCAGGGCACCCTCAGTAAGGAATCATGGAGAACAATATAGTGAAGAAGCAATTGTATGGAGCTGAGCAGATGATTGTCGATGACTAGGCTTGACCACCAATAGTAAGAGGTATGAATATTTTCAATTCTACCTTTTTGCATGTGATTTTTGAATCTCATGCATCACATTCCATCACTTCTTATTGTGTTTTTGACTTGCTATATTTAAAATTGTAAATGATGCCTTCTATTTTGAAACTGCAAACACCTCTTGGTGAAAGAGAATATAAAGAATTTGTTTGTAGAGCATGTTCTATTAGATTCAATGGATTTTACCTAAAATAAGAATTCTCTATGATGGATATGGATGTCTATGATGTAATCATGGGTATAGATTGTATGACAACATTCATGGCTAAAATATACTATTATAGGAAAACAATTACTTTCATGATTGTGGATGACATAGAGAATCTCTTTAGAGGAGAGAGGATAGCAGAGAATGGTCCAAAGATCCTGTTGTAACCAATTGTAGGACTGACCTTATACCAATTGGTAGCTATAACATGGTGATCAATGGAAGAGATCAAGGAAAATAGTTTTCTATCTATTGTGGGTAAATTTTCAGATTTCATTCCAATGAACATACCAGGGTGGCTACCTCTATAGAAGGTGTAATTTACGAATGATATTCTTCTGGGGACTATTCGTATTTTACTTCTATCTTATAAGATGAAACCAATTATTTTATGGGAATTGAAGGTGCAATTAGAGGAGTAGGAATGAAAGGGATTATGTCGACCAAGTACGTCTCCATGGGTATCATCAGTTTTGTTTCTAAAGAATGCAGATGTGACTCTTTTTCTATGTGTTGAATATCATAAGATTAACCAAGTTACGATAAATAATATATATCCACTTCCACACATTGATGATGTGTTAAATCAATTATGGGAATCTTGGTTGTTCTTTGATATTGACTTTCTATCGATATATCACCAATTGAGAGTTCGGAATGAGGATATTCCAATGATAGGTTTCAAAAGTAGATATGGCCCCTTTTAATATGTATTCACTCCTTTCATTATAAAAAATCCACTAGCAGTCTTCAGGGAATTGATGAATCTAATATTTCAACAATATATTGATTCATTTGTTGTGGTATTTTTGGACGAAATTTTGGTCTATTAAAAGACAAGGGATGATCATGAGGTGAACCTGAAAATAGTGTTACAAATCTTGAGAGATCATCGTTTGTATGAAAAATTATCAATGTGTGATTTTTGGATACAAGAAGTACGTTTCCTTGGCCATGTCATTTTTGAGAAAAGTGTTTCTGTTGATCCTAAAAAGATAGATGTTGTTATCTCTAGGAAACCAACAATGAATGTGTTCGACATAAGAATTTTTCTTGGTCTAGCTAGTTACTTCCAATGCATTGTGCATGATTTCTCACAACTAGCATCACAAATGACAGCTCTGACATAGAATAATGCTCCATTCCAATGGACGGAGGAATTTCAGAAGTCTTTCAAGGAACTAAATGTTCATATTACATAAGAACCTATATTGATCATTCCAAAATCATGAATTGGGTATGTGGTGTGTTGTGATGAATTAGCATCAAGGTTGGGATGTGTTCTCATTCAAGGATACCACATCATTGCTTATATTTCATGGCAATTGAGGGTGCATGAGAATAATAACCCAACACATGATTTCGAGTTAGTTACTGTCATCCAAACATTCAAAACATGGATTAATTTTATCTTTGGTTAGAAATTTACTATGTTTATGGATCAAAAATGATTGAAACACTTTTTTACACATCGAGATTTGAATTTGAGGCAAAGGAGATGGATGGAGTATCTCTAAATGATTGACATTAACTTCATGTACACACTAGGGAAATAAAATTCAGTGGATGATTCATTTAGTAGAATGTAATATGATCAGTTGGTGAATTAATATTTAGATGAATATAAATTGATGTCAGTCTTAGCGAACAACCATATGGAATGTGAAGACCTAGGTGATGCTGCAGTTTTCTTTTTAGTGAAACTTGTTCCTCAATTAGTAAAAATAGTCTAAGAGGCACAAACAACTGATGCAGAATGTCTAGTGGTATATTTAAAACTCAATAGTGGGGGACCATAGAGGGAAAGAAACATGATGGGGGTTCAGTTTTTTGTTTTAGATATCTGATTTGTGTAGCTATGGTTTGTCAGTAACAAATCATTCTTTCTTTCCACCATTTGAGATGGGCTGTAAAACCAGGTACATTGAAGATATATAAGGCATTGAAGGTGCGGTTTTGATGGATCATCATGAAAATGAAGGTGGACGAGTTCATCTCGCGGTTCTTAACGTGTTAGCAGGTTAAAGCTAAGCATCAGAGACCAGATGGTATGTTATAATCTTTGCCCATGCTAGTGTGGAAATGTGATTAGATAGAAATGGATTTTGTTACAGGTCATACAAGAAAGGTCTGGAAACATGTTGCCATTTGGGTGATAGTGGATCATCTAACCAAGTCAGCCCATTTCATCCCAATTAGGGAAACACATACGGTGGATGATATATAAAAAATCTATATTTGAGAAGAGGTATAGAGGCATGGTGTACCAATTTATATATTCTTATATATGGAATTGAGGTTCACATCTCATTTCTAGAAATCATTACAGCAAGAACTTTGGACATAGTTGATTATGAGGACAGTGTATCATCCTCAGAAGGATTGTCAATCTGAGCAGACGATAAAAACGTTGGAAGTCATGTTGCAGGCTTGTGTAATGGATTTTGGTGGCTCATGGGAGGAGCATATACCCTTAGTGGAGTTCTCCCATAATAACAACTATCAAGCCTTGATATGTATGGAAACTTTTGTATCATTGAATGGTCTTCCTTGTCTTTCTCAACTATGATTGGTGGAAACAAGTGAAACATCACTTTTTGGGCCAAGCCTGGTCCAAGAAACAACATAGAAGATCTAGAGGATTATAAAGAGATCGGATAAAGCTCAGAGATGTCAGAAATCTTATACAGATCACTGTGGAAGACCATTGTCATTATTTGTGGGTGATCATGTCTTCTTGAGGATCTCTCTAAGGCATGGACTTCGTTGATTCAAGAAGTAGGGAAAGATATCTCCAATATATATTGACCCATTTGAGATAGTATAATATGTTGGAGAGGTGGAATATCAGCTGGAATTACCTCCAGGGTTTAGTTCTATGCATAATGTGTTCCATGTATCCCAATTGAAAAAGTATCACCCTGATCCTGACCATGTGATCAGATGGGATCACGTTGAGCTAGAACTAGATGCATCACTTGTACATATCCACGTAAAGATTCATGATAGGAAAGAGAAACTCATGCCGAAAAAAATCGTTGGTCTAGTGCGCATTTTATGGCAGCATGATCAGATTCAGAAAGGGACTTAGGAACCTGAGAAGGAAATGAATAAGAAGTGGTGAAAACTATTTAAGTTGTGTGATGTTTTTTTACATTCCATGAATGGAAAGACCAATGGTGGGGAGAATATAGTAGCTCCGGTTTCTGGTACGTAACCCTTACTTAATTCCTTTCATGGTTATAATGTTAAGGATGATGAATATAAGTTTCAGGAGAACATGGAATGATGTTTTGAGGCAAAGGAGAAGTCGCACGGGCGGTGCCCGGTTTGTCTAATCGTGCGGCCAAACCATGCATAGTTGGCACTTTTGAGGCAGTGGTCCTTCATGGTTGAAGCATGGTTCGAGAGACCATGCGAGGAGTCCATGTGAGGGTATGTTGAGGTACTTTCTAAAGCACAGTTAGCACACGGTTTGGCAAACAGTGTGAACTAAACGTGCAGGCACTTAACTGAGATCCTAAAAAAGTGGATCTCACACTTTTTTTCATCTAAATGGTTTTTTTCCTCATAAGTTCCCATAACTCGGGATATCTCTACCTTGAATGTAGGATAACCTCTTCCTAGAATTTTGGAGATGATCTAAAGGCTTTCCTTGGCTAATCAATGGTGGATTCGTGAGGTATGTGATCTTTCATCCTCGTTTTGATCAGTTTCTTAGATCTACATCTCATATTCTCTCAATTTCTAAGATTTATGCCTATTATGGGTATATATATGTGTGTGGATGACAAATATGATGAGATTTGGTCTTGTTCATCCTTTTAGATGAGATCTATCATGTGTACTTGAATAATCAATCTACTTCTCTTATACACTCTCCGTTCATTGTGTATCTCATAAAAATCATTGAGGTAGGAGGCTTCTTTCTCGACTCCACTTAGTAGAACTGATTTTAATGATTTTAAATTGAATGTATGGTGAAAAATTGGTTGTGATTTGTTTGGTTAACACTTGTTGGAATCCTTCTTGAGTGATGGTTGTGAAATTTGGAATATTGGGGATTTTGAATGATTTATTTCGATCAAAATTTTAAAATACCGATTTTAAAATGGTGATTTTTTAGAATTGAGACAGATGTTTTGGATTAGATGTTTTCAACAAAAGGTAATGTTTTGTTGAAGTTAAATGGATGTTTTGAAATTGTTTTATTCTTTGGTTTTTAATAATATTATAGTTTTATTGAAATGGTTCGAATTAGTTGAACACACTAGGGTTTTGACATGATAGTTGTGTGTGTTCATAGGCATGTGGTACAAATAAGGGTTTGAGGTATCCCCTATAATTAAAGGGATGGATAAGGGTAAAGGATCTCCCTCTTTAAATGGTTCATGTTAGACAGATATGGGTAAAGGATCTCTCCAAATATTAACAGGATGGATATTGGTTAGGGATCTCCCCCGTCAATTGGTTCACTAGGGATGAATAAGTGAACGGATGACTCACCACTCACGAGTATAGGGAGATCTAGGATACATGAAGGGTTAGTTGTGTGGATGTATAAAATGAATTGGGTATGTTATGGGTATATTTCAAAATGGGTTTAATGATTATTGAGTTATTTTTTTGAAAAAATAACTTGTTGGAAAAAGTGGTTTCAATTTAACTTTTACGCTTTTAGTTATAAATGGATTTTGGAAAGTTTTTTATATTTTTTATAAACTAGTTTGGTAAATATTTTAATATAAACAATATATTTATAAATTTGACTAACTTTTCAATCCTAGTGGAATGAGTAGGGATGTCATTGGAAAAATTCTACATAGTTTTATACTCAACCTTTCTTGGGAACTTTGGTGCTTTTTCAGATTCTATCATCCAGGATAGGGGGTAAGGTAGTGTTTCATACGTATTTCAAACTACCTCGTGATGTTTGGGATTCTTGGTGATCGTGGAGCATGGAGATTGTGGATAATATAGTCCTGTGGACTTTTGTGAGTCTTGTATGGTTTATCCACTGTGTACTTTGATACATGGTTATTCTTGCACTGTTGCATACATTGATATGGTTTTGAGATACATGGAGATATTGGGTTTCCATTCATTCATTCATCCATCATATATTGAATTTTTTGTTATGGTTTTTAGGTTTATTGGATTATTTCTTAATGTATAAATCATCTCCCACTTGTATTTGAAACCCTTCAATATTTATTCACATCCATTGGTATATTGGGGATATCGCTTATTGCCAAGTAATGACTCATTTTACTCTCTACCCAATGAAAATTGGAGGGTCATTACATGAAATAATTTCAAATTAGGGTAATTGGTAAGTGAAGGTAGTATGTGAAAGAACTATCAGTAAGTGGTACATGGATGTGGTAGGCATAGGTTAGTTGCAGAGACTATACATGATGGTGGTACTCTATGGTGGAAGCAGATGTAGTTTGTGGAAGAGGTTGTTCGGGAAGCATTCCCACTATGCAGTTCATGGAATAAGTCAGCTGTTTCATAGAGGACATATGGAATAATGAAAATGCACTAAATTAGTACATGAAACCAATTTCCATTAATCTAGCTATATGCATAAAAGTGGATTTCATCGATGGGTGAAAAGGAATCCAACTGAGCATCTAACTATAGTTGTGGATGTGTGATATCATGATATTTAATAGACCTACTTGTCCACAAAATATGTGTGAATCGCTTACTAGAGTTGTGACTAATTTAAGAGTAATACATTGAACCTTCTCACATACTGTGATCCAGATGAACAGACATAGGGGTGACCCTTCGGAATGTAATGAGAAAAACCCTAAATCTTACTAAGGTAGTGAGAATGGGAATTGTAACAACCCATACATTTATTTATTAAAATTACTGTTGATATGTTTAAATGTAATACAGTGTAAACTGATTATAGAAGAAATATTCACTTCCTTGTTTTTAGGTTTATGGATTTTAAAATACTGTTTAAAATTGTAACCATTTCTAATATAGTGATTGAATGGTGACCACATGATTATAATAAATATAGGTCTTTATAAAAACCAATTTACTCAAAAAAAGGAAGCGATAGCCTCATCATGTAGAATTTACTCATAAGAAGCCCATTTTTTAGATCTCCAAAATGATGTAGAATCATTGGGTTTTTATCTTGACCAAGACCATTCCGAGATTTAACAGAGTATGCTAGAATGGAATCGCCTATGGGAGATGTCGATGTTGATAGAGATTACAACACGAGCAATGTTATCAGATTCACCTCAAGAGTTAGTCACCATTGCACACCTTACCCTTAGGTCTTATGTAAGAGTTATAAGGGATTATGTTACAACACCCTAAAACTATGATTATATGAATTATTTTTGTATAGAATAATTAATATACATTCCTTTTATTATTGTTAATTTGTTAAATGTTTTCAAATGAAAATTATATTTTTAGTTAATATTCAATTAATAAATATATTTTTATGAATTATTTGATTATTCAATTAAAAAAAAATTAATAAAATTTTAGTAATGAATTAATTTTTTGAAATATTGATTATCTTTTAATTTTATAAATTCAATTGTAATGTTTATTAATGTTTTATTTTTTGTCAAAAAAAAATGAATTTTGGATAAATAACTGTTTTTATTTTAATAGTAAAAATTCACATATTTAGAAAAATATTTAGATAAAAAGAATATTATTTTTGGAATCAAGACATCAAAATTATCCAACGGTGAACTTTTCATAATTTCCCATCCTTATGTTTCAATTATCATATACCCCTTTCTCTCTCATTAATGCCTCCCATGTACACTAGTCACCATGCCGAAATTCCATAAGGGGTGTCTCTCTCCAAATTTATAATCATGAAATTATTTTAAATTATACACCCAAATTCTCTTATATATTTTGGGACATGTATCTATATGACACCCCTACTATCCCTATCAAGTACATATGATGAGATAACCCTTTCTATCTAATCAACCATTTCTATGAATTCTAATGTCATGTTGTTATGTAGCCGAAATAGTGTCATGATTTTCCATGCCAAAGTCTCTGTGTAGTGAATACCATGGCCATTTCTCTATCCTGGGAATTCATCTTTATTCACATTTACATATTGATTATATATTTCCAATTATATATTCCTCATCCCTTTTTCATAGAATAAATGATAATGCTAAATGATTTAATGTGGTATGATCTATGTGGAACACTTCTGAAAGAAATGAAATGATTATAAAGGGTGTGACTAGATAGATCTACAATGCATTGGGTAAGGATTAGTATCATGATATTTCAAGTTCAGTGAAATTTTACAAATGATAATTCAATTGTAATGAGGGTTTGCTAATTCCCCTTATGCTATGAGCCTTTCATCATGCTAGTATCTTGTTAAATGGTGTTGCCACATTTCCAAGCTATGACAATCGTGTTATTTCATGTATTTATGTTCAGGTTTCTATTATTGTACATTGATATCCCTATTAGCAATCATGTACTATTCTTCATGTTATGCATATTTTACTCCAATAATGGGATTTTAGCTCACCCTTTTTTATTCATGTCCTCAAGTTATCCCATTCAATGCTCAGTATGAAGGAATATTTTGGTCATGAAAACGAAAATTTCTATAAATATACTGTGTTTTATGTTCTATGTTGTAATGTAATTCTCTTAAATTCCAAAGATACTAGACCACTCGATCCTCAGAGTTGTATTATGTGCATGTATATTTCAAAAATCATGTTTACGTGTTTAATAATTAAAAGGGTTGTTATAGTTGGTATCATATGATATGATTAGTTATTTTGTCAATTTGGATTAGAAAATCCTTCTGAATGTCTTAAGGATATGACTAAGTATAATAAAAACGTCCCTAATTTTTGGTGTGTATAGAGTAAGTGGGTTCTTAATAAAATACATCCACGTTCGGATAAAAAAAGTAGATGTATCTCTGGCATAAATGTATCATTGGGTAAAACCTAAAAACACAACTTTGAGCTAGACTTGAATGGGAACCAATGCATGAAAATGGGTCTTGCTGCACTCTTGGTGACGACACTCCAGAGGGATATGGTTTTGTAAATTCGTAATCTTAGTATGAAACATAATTAATGGAATAAAAAAATTCCCCAATAAATATATACATGGTAGTAGATCATGGATACCATAGATAAATTAAGTTAACAAATTTAATGTATATGTTATCCCATTTTATCATTCGATTCCCCTATATGTGTTACTCATAAATTTCATCTTATTCCAGCAAATGGCTGGGAAAAGGACGACTCAAGCTACCAAATGATGCAATGATCAATTTGATGACTATTCTAAAGAGATTCCCAATCCGAAGGGAGCATGAATCAAAAACATTATCCTGATATTCACTCTGTTAACTCATGTTTTTAATAGAGACATGGGCCAGGAGGAACGTTTAACCCACCTAAGAATGAATAAGCCACAATCAAGATCTTCCTTATAAAAATTCCCCCGACTTTTAGTGGATTATCTGATACCTCAATTTCTGAAAAATGGATCAACTACATTGAAATGATATTCTCCGGCCATCAATGATCTGAAAAAGACAAGGTACTTCAAGATTCTTATCTTATAGAGGGTGAAGAAGATCAATGGTGTACATAGATCAAAAATATGATGCTTGGGGGGATATCAAGGAATTGACAGGGAAGTGTTTACAGAATATTTTTTCGGATAAATATATTCTTGCACACACTTCTACTAATGATGGAGACGATCTGCCATTCCCTCAAGAAGAAAGCTGACGAATCTATTGGAGCATATGTGGAAAACATATCAAGTATTGTATGATATGCCTCAAGATTTTAAATTACACCTAAATTGATAGTTTACCACTTCATTGTTGGGATAAAACCTATCCTATATAAATCTCTAGTGAAATGTGACATAGATAGTTATGGGGAAATTGACTAATGTGCCATCAATGTCAAAATGGAGAATGGGGAATCTCAGGGGTATCATGGGGATAAGAAGTTTATGGTGGAATTTAATTCTATCTGTCTAATGTATAAATCATGCAGTGATATGAAGATCCATTACCCCACTTTCCAAATATGCACAATGAAGCACAATATAAATAGCCAAAAGTGGACATGGCAATGCTTTAGTTTTGGAAGATAAGGGCACATGTCTATTAATTGACGGTAATAAAAACTCGTTGATGCAGTAGAGGACATGAATGCTCTTTTCGAACATCAACACATTGTTCATTGCTTCAATTATAACGTACCGGGGCACTTTGCAAACATGTTCCCTAATCAAATGGTTTTTGAAGACAACCAATAATCTCCATGGTAGAAAAGGTGAGGTTTTCCTTTCACTACCACCGAAGAGAACCTATAAAATGAAGTGGTAAAAGGTATGCTAGTTATTCATTAAATAATAGTGAAAAAACATTTTGATTCTGGTTCTAAATATAATTATATATTCTTAATGTTTATTAAAAACATCCCAACATTACCTCAAATATTTAAAGTATATATGTTGTTGAGAATGGGAAATGGGGAAATCATTCCAACCAATGAATATAACTCCCCCCTTATCAAAATATTTGGATTAATCTTCCCGGAGAACCTCCTAATAATACCACTAGTTGAATATGATGAAATTATTAGCATGGATTGTATTTCCTTATAGAGCCAGCATAAATTTATGTGTGATAGAAATCACTCTCTATATGGGGAATTGACCCCTGATTCTATATATGTAAAAGGGAAAATATGACTCTTCATTTGCACCATCATCTCATGCTTGGATATTACTACCCTATGAGCACCTATATCATACTCATATGATTGAGTATAAATAAGTAATCATCGTTGAAAACATTCTTATTGTGAGGGATTTAGATGAAGTGTTTCTCAATGAATTTCATAGCCTTCCGCTTAAAAGAGATGTTGAATTCTGATTGATCTAATACCTAAGTGATTTCCAATGTCTGATACTCTATATGGAATGTATTTTTTTTTGGGATTGAGGAGATGGAGAAACCATTATATAAGAATATAGATAAATGTTATATATTCCCATGTGCTTCACCATGTGGTGTACCAATCCTATTCATTAAAAACAAGGATGGGTCAATTCACCTTTGCATTGATCATCATGATCTCAAAAATTTAATGATAATGTACAAGTATCCTTTTCCATGAATTGATGACTTGGTTAATCCGCTACATGGAGAGCAATACTTCTCCATGGTAGATCGAAATTTGGGATATTACCATTTTAGGGTGAAAAGGAGGATATCCCTAAGACTTCTTTTCTTACACGGTACATGCATTATGAATTAGTAATAATGCCTTTAGGATTCACTAATGCCCCAGAAATATTCATCGACCAGATTAATAGAGTCATTAGATATCTCCTTGATAAATTTGTGGTAGTTATTATAGAAGATATTCAAATATAATCTAAAACCAAGGAGGAGCAGGAAGATAATATAAGAACTACAATAGAGAACATGTGAAAGGATAATCTCTATGAAAAGATGAACAAATATGAGTTCTTGTTGATTTAATCCCCATTCTTGGGTTACATCATCACATGCTAAGGGATTTCTATGATTCCTTCCATGACAGCTGAAAGTGAGGGCATTCTGAGTCCATCATCGGTGATAAATATCAGCAGCATCATGTGGTTTTCTGGATATTATCGCCGATTGTTGAGAAATTTATCATGATATCTAAACCATCTTACCAAGCTAACATAGAAGGGAGTGACGTTTTCTAGGAGTGATAAATGTGAACAGGTCATCATAGAGTTGGAATGGTGTCTTATCATTGCGCTCATGCTCAGATTACCCACAAGTGGATTATATTTTGTGGCATTTAGTGATGCTTCAAATAAGATATTGAGCAGTGTGTTGATGAAAAATGAAAATTTCATTGCCTACACTTCGTGAAAATTGAAATTTCATGAGAAAAACAATCCAACAAATGATCTAAAGTTGGTTGAACTAATCATCACTTTAAAAAATTGGTGAATTTACCTATTTGGAGAGAAATGTGAAATATACACAAATCATAAAGCCTCAAATATATATTCCCACCAAAAGAGTTAAACATGCACCAATGAATATGGTATGATCCGATCAAAGACTATGACTACACAATCCATTACCACCCAGGGAATGCGAATAAGGTAGAAGATTCTCTGTGTTGAAAGGATTAAACAACTCTTTCATTTATGATAATTGAAAAAGATCCCCACTTCTTAGAATTGATGATTTTGTACATGGGAATCCTGAAGAAGGGAACATCATCAATCCATTCACAAATGATTGCTAAACTATCTCTTTTAGAACAGTTAAAGGATGTTCAAAAGGATTATAGGGGAATTCAAAATAAAGTTGAAATTGTTAGAAAATATAAATCCAAGGAATTCAATGATAATGATGATGAAATAGTGATATTTTTTAAAAGACTATGTGTTTAATAAAATCTGGAATTAAGAATGAACTTTTTGATGATGCACATAGTTTAAATTTCACCATCCACCTAGGAAACACATATATGTATCGAGATCTCTGAGAACATTATTTGCAGGATAATACGATGAATGAGACTGTTGAGTATACATAAAAGTGCATGAAATTTCATCAAGTGAATGTTGAGAGGCAGAAATCTAAGGGGATGATTCCACCGTTACACATACTAACATGGATACTGGGGAATATCACCATTTAATTTGTCACCATATATCTGAAGAAATCATATGTAAACAATTCTAGCTGGATTTTTGTGGATTGTCTTATAATGACTTCACACTTCATTGAAATTCAAGAGGATTTCTCATTTGATCAACAGGCATGGATATATATCAGATATGTGGTAAAGATGTATGGAGTTCTACTATATATTGTGTCCTATCAAGAATCAAGATTCACCTCTATGTTCTATAAGAGTTTTCAACATGATCTAAATACTGATTTGAACTTTAGTACATCTTATCATCCTTAAATTGATGGAAAATCTGTGTGGACTATCCAAAAAATTGAGAACATGTTGAGAGCATTCTCAACATAAAAGGAGTATTGGATCAACATCTTCATTTGGTTGAGTTCCCTTACAATAATATTTTCCACTAAATCATCCAAAGGTCTCCTTATCAAGAAATATATCGGAAGAGGGGCAGAACACCGGCATGTGGGATGATGTTGGGGATAGAAAACTCTTAGGTACAGAAATGGTCGAAAATGGTGGATATGTTTAAGACCATCTAGTTGTAAATTAATTCATCTACAAGTTGACCAAAGATCTATGTTGATAATCGTTGAAGAGACCTAGAGATTAATTATGGAGACATGGTATTCTTCCACATATCAATGTGGAATAGAGTTATCAGATTTGGGATGAATGGAATTCTTATTACAAGGTAAAATGGCCATTTTTAGATCCTTGATCTTATTGTAGCTGTGGCCAATCAACTATAAATCACATCGAACCTATCTCAAGTACATGATGTATTCAATTTATCAATTTTGATGATGTGCATACCTAATACATTACATATACTTAATCTAGAGGTGGTACCATTAGAGAATGAACTATCCTATTTAGAGAAGCTGTAGAAGATCGTAGATTGTAGGGAAAATGTTCTAAGAAATAATACAATGTCCCTCATCACGGTGTGGTGAAGAAACCCCATGTTTGATTAATAATAGTGGAAATCAAATGAAGGGATGAAGTAGATATACCCTAATCTATTTATGTGCAGGAAATATAAATTTTGAGGAAAATATTTATTAAGGGAGAATGATTGTAACGACCCCACCATTGGTTAATGAAAATTCCTCTTAATATGATTTTGTGTCTTACAGTGTAAAATGGTTATATGAGACATATGAACCTCTTTGGTTTTATGTTCTTGGATTTTAAAATACTGTTATGAATTGTTACCATTTCATATATTCCCAATGAATAGTTACCACATGATTATTATTAATATAGGTGATCTACAAATACAATTTACTCTGACAAAGGAAGAATGGCCTCTCACATTAGAATTTCTACATACAAAGCCCATTTTTCAGATCTCGGAAAGGAGTTAGCACCCTTAGGCTTCAATATTGACAAATCCCAATCCAAGATTCAACATGTTATGCATGAATTGAACCACATATATGAGAAGTGGAAGTTGATAGAGATTACCACCCAAGTGATGTTTTCTGAGCTACCCTAATAGTCCATCGCCATCACACACCTTACCCTTACGTCTTATGGATGTGTTTTATGGATTTATTTATTAAGATACTATAACCATGATTATGTGAATTATTATTGTATTGAAAAAATAATATACATTCATTTTATGATTTTTACATTTATTATAGTTTTTAAAGAACAATTTGTATTTTTAGTTAATATTCAATTAAGAAATATATTTTGATGAATTAATGGATTTTTTAATTAAATAATATTTTTATAAATAATTTTTACTAAATAATTTTTTATTAAATATATATTATCATATAATTTTATGAAAAAAGTTTTAATTTTTATTAAGGTATCAACATTATTTTTCTCAAAACCCATGAATTTTCAATAAATGTCGGTTTTATTTTAAAAATAAAAATTCACTTATATAAATAATTAGTTAGATAAAATGAATATTATTTTTGGAATCAGGACGTCAAAATTATCCATTGGTAAATTTTCCATTATTTTCTAAGACTAGATTTTTTTTGGGAAAAACATAAATATAGTTTAAATATATAATGTGTTTTAAGATATCATAATGACTCAATAGTGATGTAATAAAATACTATAAATGATATTATTGGACAAAATATGATTTACTGTATATATAAATATATTTATGGTTTTTCTATTTATTTTACAATGTCTTAGTGAACCCTCCTTGATATATGAAACATATTAAAATTTTAAAATGATTTCTTTGATGGAGTGACTCACCTCCAAAAAAGAAATACTAATATTTTAATATGGTCATCCATTCACCTTATAAAATAATTTCTTCAACTACACTTAATAAAAACTGTGGTCAAAATCCATGGGATTGTTTGTGGGTTTGACTAGCTTAATGTATGTTGTCCAAAACCTAATAAATAACGAACTCCCTCTATTTTCATATCGAAACCCTCTCAATTTCCCGTTCAAAAATTCTCAAACCATTTTTAGCTAGACAATAACCTTCCCTAATCTCTCTATAATCCTCTAAATGAGACCCAAGATACTAAGAAGCTTCACTAAAGCCTCTCACAAGCCTTTGGTATCACACATCCAAGTCTGGGATTTCTTCAATTCTCATTTTTGTTCAAATTTCATTATGTTTTATACCCTTTTAAAATAAATTAAAAATGTTGGTTTATGTTTTTAAACAGCCCATATACAACCTCCTTATGTTTTGATGATGATATAATCCTTTATCTCTCATTAATTTTTCCCATGTAGACCCGTTTCAATGCTGAAATTCCATAATGGATTTCTCTCTCTTCATTTACAATAAAGAAAATATTTTACATTATTCACCTAAAATTATTCTATATATATTTGGAAATATATATATATATATATATCATAACCATACAATATATTTCATATAATTGTTTAGTGAATACCATGACCATTTCACTATCATGTGTATTAACTGTTATGTAGTTTTACATATTGATTATATATATTCATTTAGATATACCACATTCGTTTATTGTGGTAAACATGCTGATGTATAATGATATTATGTATTATTGTCTATGTGGCAGACATATCCGTGAAATGAAATGACTATGAATGGTGTGCTCTAATAGTTCTCCAATTCATTTGGAAAGTATTAGTGTCCTGATATATCAAGTGAAATGAGGCTTTACTCATGCTAATTCAAGTGAAATAAGAGTTTACTCATGATCCATGTTCAATGAGACTTGGTTCATGCTAATATCATGTTAAATGTTGTTGTCACATTTCTATGCTATGATATTAATGCTATATCAATAATTTCTGTTCATGTTTCTATTGTGATCTGTTGATATGCCTATTGTCTAACATGTACAATATCATTCTTGTTATGCAATTTTAACTCCCTTACATGGATTTATATCTCACCCTTTTTATGCATTTCCTCATTTTATCCCATGTAATTCTAAGTAATATGGAATGTTGTTGTCATGTAAAATAAGTGTTCAAGAATGATTTTGTGTTTTATGATCTATATTGTTATGTAATGTTCCAAATTTTCAATGAAACTATACCTATAGATCCCAAGTGTTGTCTTATTTGAATTTTCATATAATAAATCATCTTTATGTGTGTAATAATGAGAAGTGTTGTTATATGCATTTAAGTGATCTAGCTTGAACCTTGTAATTGGTGGTGAGCTTTAATTGATTCGGTAGACTAAAACATCATCGTAGTATGCTCCTTAGATGTAGATTAGTGGGGGATGAACTATGTATTTTAACTGTTTCATTTTCATTGTTTTATTTCTATTCATCAATTTCTACAAGAGAAAGAGAGAAGTGTATAATTTTTACCCCTCAAACACTATCTGAAGGGGTAGTAGTTTTAATAAGTCATACATGGATTCACTCCCCTCCCAAGGTATTAGACCTAGTGGACCTAAAACCATTAAATGCAAAAACAATTTTAAAATAATTTTTTTACATTAATAAATTTTATTTTGAAAATTAAATTCATTTATAATATCATAATATTAAAATATATTTTTGTTGATTTTTTGGTATTTTTCTAATAAATTTTCTTTTTTGATGATTACTGAAAAGTAATGCCTTTTAATTTAAATAGGAGTTTTCGTCTAAATAATCTATATAAATAAATTCTATTTTGAATATTTTTTAGTATATAATTTCTTCAATTATATTTCATTTAATACAATATATGTCGTTGGAATGGACTTCACATTAATATTGGATATGAAAACACATCAAACAATTGAACATTTTTACTTTAAAAAGACATTGTTCCATCCCATCTATAGGATTAATTTTTAGTTAATTTTCCCCAATACCTATAATTGATCAATAAAAAATAGATTACAAATTTTTATTCAAAAGTTAATATTTTTTGAATATTTAACATTTATTTTTAGGCAATATAAATAGAAACGTAGGAAATATTTGTCACCAAGATAGTAGGTAAATCTAATAAATATAATCTAAATGATGGTAAAATGATATTAAAAATGTAATAAAATTACTAATAAACAAGTCAAAATTTTATAGGATGTGTAAATATCAATCATAATAACTCTGTGTTTTTAATATGGAATTTTTTTTATTTATCAAGACATTAATAATATATTACTTAAAGAAAATACAATGATGTCACAATAATATAATTAATAAATAATATCTTTTAAATATGGAACATGAGTATATGTTTGACTATAAATAGTTATTTTAATGATTATATTTGAATCTTCATAATGGATTTTTTTTTCAATTTTGATAAACAAATCATTACATTTTATATTTTCAAATTACTAATATAGTAGTAATTTTAATAATTGAAATATCAAATAATTGATATAAAAAATATTAAAATAATTATAATTTGAGACATTTAATGTCATACATTAATTTTAAACATGAATATGTCATATTGTAAATGTTTTATAATATATTTCATGAGGTAACCTTGATATATATATTTTTTAAAGGCAATTTAATGAATAATTTTGAAATTAACATTAAGGGTATTTTAGATAATATATATATTTTTCTAAATGATATAAAATACATAAAAATCATAAATATTGAAAATGATTTGGATTTGGATGATAATTTAATCAATTATTTATTTATGTTTATTTTTTTTAATTTTATTTCACCTTTATGAACTCTAAAATAGTATAAATATATGTTATCATGGTAAGAATTATAGAGGTTAAATAAGTGTTAATAATAAATTATAAGGTTAATAATGTGTAGTATGAGGTCAAAAAATAGTTTTTGAGAGTATTTCTACAAATAATTATCAGAAATGATCTATAAATAACTTTGGAGCATTTTGAATTGAATATAATTTATAGTAATTTAATATTTTGATAAATTCCAAGATTGTCTCTCCCCATTGCAATAAAATGACTCATCTTCTTCACTACTATTCCAAAATAAACGGCAATTTGGTTAAAATAAATTCAACAAAAATCCCTCCAAATAATCCTCCTATAAATATTTATTCTCATATTTTAGAAAAAAACCATGGTTGTCTTATGGTGATTATAGAAAGAGATTGTCGGATGAAAAATAATTGTTTTTAATTAAGTGTTTATGATTCTTTTTCTTCTTCTACATCCATAAAATATGATTTAACCATAATGAAACAATATATCATGTATCATAAATATATTTTTATTCTATATTTTTATTACCATTACCAAAATTCATGTCTCCTTCCATCTAAGAAAGGAAGAATACAACTTTTATGTGTATGGAGGATTACCTCCTTGGGAACCAATGTGATTGGTTTTCCATCACCATTTCTCTAGACTGGTTATAATGATATAAATATTTATTTTGCATTCTATATTTGACATATCTATCATTGTAAAAGTATAATATATCATTTATGTTTTTATCATTAAATGTATCGAGAAATGATATTGTTATTCGTGTATACATGTGAACTACAAACTCCACAAATTGATGTGAGTCATTTATCAGCTCCAAAAAACATAGATGTGATATATAGTTATATTAAAATAATTAATATGATATAATTTATATTATGAAAAATATATGAAAATAAAATTAACTCATTTTCATAATAGTCATTGAAATCTGTAAATGTTTCCCACACATACGTACGACCTACAGTCTCCATAATTGTAATGTAGTTAGTTATTCTTATCCTTATGTATTGTAATGGTTTAAAACTATAATTGATGTATAAAATTGATTACTAAGACTTGAATAATAATCTGGATATGCTGGAATAATATCCAATTGGACTATAGACCTCATAAAAATGTCATTTTGGAAAAAATTACAGAATATTGTCAAAATGTTATACATGAAAATAAATTAATAAATAATCGTTATAACATGATAAAAATTGATATAAAATGAGTAAGAAATTTAAAAAACGTTATCAATCATGTAAATGGTTACATTATGTTTATTATGACGAAAAAAATTTTCATACATGATGAGTAAAAATCATGTTAAGGGACATTGTCACAATCTAAATTACTTGAAGCATATTTTGATGTTATACACCCACCATATATTAGGAAGTGTATAAACTAAATATTTGATATATAATGCCCTGATTTTTTTAATCCCATTTTATTTAATATGGATTAATATTCAAAATATTTAATGTGGGATGAGATTTATGATTTAGAATTTTCTTTTTAAAATTATAAAATTATTTTTAGAAAGGATGGATTATATGAATAAATTGAATAGTTTTTCATATGTGAAAAAAATATGTTTAAATATTTATATTTCGAATTTTTTTGTGTTATTATTATATAATTTTTAATGGATATTTTGTGGGTGGTTAATTGAAAAACCAACAATGGGTAGTTCCATGATAAACTAATGATAGTTAGGTCTGTGATAGCCCTATGATTCATAGGGTTTGGACGATGATCATATGATTTTTACATGTATAAGAGTGAGATGTATGGACATCCACTACACGGTTATTCTATTTGATTATAATTATGTCCCATGATAGAGTTATGTGTTATCTATACTTCTAATGGTTTTTGGGTAAATCTAATGATTACAAAAAATGTAAGCAATGATATTTTTTCAATTGAATGTACATTACAGTTACTAAGGGTAAAAATTATTACATTATGATTATGTTTTAATTGGATTCCCCATTTTCACATAAAAATATATTACATTTTTGGGCAGCCCTTTCTGGGAATTTATTCTCATTAAATGTCATTAAATGTTTTCCATATAATTCAAGGATATTTAATGGAAGTTAAGTGATCAATTTTATGTTAGTAGAGAATTACTATTAAAATGAATCATGATTTATTTTAATAGTTTTATATTATAGGGAAAATTCATAATAAATTGATGTGTAAACATTTTTACATTAGGTGTTTGTTTCATATGAGTAATTTTATATTTTGTTAAAAATGTAAACATAAAAAGATCTTCAATGTGAGAGAATGTAAATTACTGAATAAAACTCAATATTAAATGTTGATTAAGTATGGGACCTTACATAATCAATGTGAAAGTACTCATTAATTGTTGTGAAGTTAGATGTGCAATTCCCCTATCTCACACGGGCACATATCCATTATCCGTATAAATAGTTATCACATGTAAAACCTATCGGAAGGAGCTCTACAGTTCTGGGGATGATAGAGATGATACTCTCATATAAAACATAGGTGTGGGCCCTTGATCAGCAGATTTTATATTTCCCAATCACACTAGGATGTGGGTCCTCCATATGCATTTTCTTAATAGAGACTGTACCCCACGTTGAAAATGGTTATGTGTCCTCTATCTAAGGAGATGATAATTCTATATTGGAGTAGGGTTCATGCTCTTAGGACCATAGAGATTGTGCTCCCGACAACTATGATTCTTATGTGGGAGTTGTGGGACCACTACATGACTTATTTAGAAATACATGTGAGATGATGGACATCGATGATACACCTTTGGATCTACAAGCAGTAAATTGTTTTAGTTGTGATATCAAGAAGTAGATCCCCTTTCGCTTTGATGAGGGTTTCTTTTTGAGATTATATGGGTTTTTCATTATATTGTTTATCTCATATACTAATGGTAATACATATTTAGTAATGAGATGAATACATAAATTGTGTCTTCTAGTTCCCCATATTTAGTTTATATGGAATCATATAGGGTATTTATATACATGCCCCAAAATGGAATTTACCAACATGTGTCATGTCTTATGCCTACAATGGACTGATCAATGGTAATTTATTATGATTATAGGGATACTTTGGTGCATTATACATTATATAATAGTTGCTATATGGATATTTAGTGTTAAACTATCTCATCAGTTCTTTTCCAATTGTTGTATGGTTGGGACATTATTTCTGGATGGTTTTTTATTTTTTTATTAATTTATAGATTAAATTGTCATACATATTTTTTCTATAGTGATTATTAAAAGTAAGGTTTTTTTAAAATATTTTATTTTATATTATTAGTATTCCACTTAACATAACAAGGGAGATGGTTGTGTGTGAGAGTATATGTACTATAGTAAAATTCATTCCATTTTAGATATTCATTTTATAACTTTTCAGTAGCCCCTATCCTATATATACATGAATGTTATAGTTTCTTCTTGTCTATCTATAATCCAGGGGGGATTTATTTGGTTGGGTCATGAAAATAAAAAAAAACAATCAGGGTTATTAATTTCAATACATGATTCATATATATTATTTTAGGATGTGGTTAATGATGAATAAAATGATGAATCATAGTTAATGGATTGACTAGAAAGTGATATGATTGTTAGGTTTATGTATTCGAATTGAATAATTCTATTTTAAGAATCATGGAATATAGAAGGAATGATTAAAATAAATATTTAGATATAAATTTTCCATAATTTTTTTAATAGAACTAATATCCTAGAAATGTGATTTAAAGACCATTTTATATTATGATTATGAGAAGATAACCCTTAATATTATCATGATGTTTATATAATTGTTTTAGTTTATATAAATATAATCTTTATATGAATAAATTAAATTGGATAGTATTAATTTCCTTGGATTAGATTGATAATCTATGATCAAAGTGGTTTATATTATCATTAATTTAGATAACAATATTATTAGATCTATGGAATATATTCAAAAATATGTGGTTTAATTCAATGAATGTTTGAGCATTGATAATCTTACTAAGGTTTTATGGAAATTAGTTTTATTATAATGTTTAATAAAAATATATGAAACCTATTTTAAAATTAATAATATATCAAAATATGACGATATATTAATATAAAATTTGTATTAATGTTATGTTTCATTTGAGATATTTAGTTATTTTATTTATAATTTTCTATTTTAGAAGGGTATTAAGTATAACCATTTATTAAATGATGTACGTGGAATTTTTTATGATGTTTTAGAAATTATTTTTTTATTTCACCATGTGAATATTGATGAACAAAAAATTCTATCATTTTATTTTATATTGCAAACTAAAGATATCTGGAATAAATTATCAATCTTATCTGGATGTTTTTTTCTTCAAACATGATAAATTAAACTCTTAGTGTAAGAGATGATGTGAAAATTGACAAAGAAACATAAAATGGATGAGATTGTTATTATGAAATACAATAAAATCAATTAAGTATATTATCTCATGAAAATTCTAAAAAATATTGATAAATATATTGAATAAAAAATTTATTCTGTTATCATTATTTTTGATGATATCAATGAAATTTTTCACACCTCTATTTTTGTAGATCTTTAGTCACAAACATTCTTATGGACATGTCTTCTATCACTATCCAACAAGTTATGGGTGTCATTTTCTATTTTTAGTGAATTTTTTCACTCCACAACCATGTTAACCAATTTTGAAACCCAATATGTGTTATTAATGATGACATTAACAAATACCTATATATAATTTCAAGTGGAATAGTGATAATCCTATTTTAGGATGTGGGATTCAGACAATAGTATTCATAATTATTAACCTACTATTTAGCGAATTTATGTTCTAATCGAAGGGATGTGACTTATTTAATAATAGTAGAATATGACCTCCCATGATTTTGTGAAATATTTTCAAATGTATTATATAATTACCTATTTTAATTATATATAATACTTATTTTCCCTGTGCAACAAAAAAACATTTATTCACTTAAATTACATGCAATAGTTTGTGTAGCTAGAATTGTACACAACAACAAGTCTAAACAAAATGCGTCATAATATTAATATATAATCATATTATAAGAATATTATCAGTAACATAACAGAAATTAAGGTAATAATAGTATTAATTATATAATAAATATATTTGTTCTAAACATGTATATATTATTACATTATTTGCGACTAGTTAATTAGAAATGAAAATAAAAAATATCAAAATAATGAAATAAATTTTATGAATAAATATTTTCATTCGTATAAATGTGTTTTATTTAAATAAATTAAAGATTCACTATTAAAGATTCATTATAATAATTTTTATTTAATATATATTGAGAAAATTAATATTTATCTCATGTATTTTAAATAAAATTTATTTGAAAAAATAAAATTTTGTACTGAAAAAAATATATATTTAAAAAATAAATTTAGTATCCTTTTGTACAAAAAATTTAATAATAGATTTGCTAAATTATTATTTTTGATTGTTATTAAAAATACATTATTTAATAATAAATTATAAATAATATTATGGTTGAATGTTTGAGATTTTTAATATAAGATAAAATTTATGATTAATAAGGAAAAAAATTGGGTTTCAATATGATTTTTCATTTCTATTAATTCATTAAAAATCCAATTTTTTTTGTTATAGTCTTAAAATATTTATTGTATCCATTACAAAATATTTAATATAATATTCTTTCTTGAAATAATTCTAAAATTTAATTTTTAAATATTTTTTTTATAATGTTGATCATTTTCACTTTGAAACCCTACATTATCATCACATTTACATTAATAATTTTTATTTATAATTCATAGTTTCTTATTTAAATTATGAAAAATATATTACATATTTTGAATCTGAATAATTTATATTATCTATAAATGTAAACCTAAATTTTTACCCAAATTAGTAATAAAAATAGTAAAAAAAATATTTATCATGGTTATGTTTAAAAGGGTTTTCTTAGGGGTTAAACAAATAATACAATAGTGAAAATGACACCAATCATTAAAAAATATCATTATATTGTCTTTTATTGACTATATATAATATAATTTCTATACAATATTATTTTGGATTCTTATTTCATTTGAAATTTTTAATACACCATTTTATATTAATTTTTTACATTTTCGAGTCGCCTCACTTATAAATATCCTCATAGAATCACCTCATCATCACACATACATAAACCATTTGATAGAAAAGTAACTACCCAAATATATTTTATAATTTCTTCATTATATTCTAGAATTAATTTTTGGGTATAAATCCCTCATAGTAATCCTTTTGTGGAAAACCAAAATGTGTTTTTTGACGAATAGAAAGCATCCAATAGAAAATCATTTTTTTATTTCTTTATAAACATCATGTAATTATAATTAATACAAGATTATATAATATCCTATATGTAATCAATATACAGATATGTTATTTTGTAAATGGAATAAGGAAAATCTATATCCCCTTAAAACAAATGTGTTTTGAATTCAATATTCAAGTATACTAAGAAATATTACCTATTGAATTTATGTTATTCATTTTCCATAACAATCAACCAAGGCCAGACATAATTATTTATTTAATGTATTTATATGAACAATATGAAATTATCATGATTTTTGAATCATTATATTACATGTTCATTCTTACTTCCATTTTCTATGAATACGATAACATGCTTTGTGTGTACATGGAACTGTTACCCCTACAAGTGATATGATTCGCTCACACATTATATGGAATATAATGAGGATGGATATAATGAAAATTTAAAATATATAAATTTTAAAAAAATTAATGTAATATATTATGTTTCTTTAAACATTCTATCTCTTCTCAAAATGGAAATAATTTCTATCTGTAGATGTGCCATACCATATCCAAGAATGGTGTATTTAAATATCCATCTCAAGAATTTTATAAAAAAATATTAATATATAATAAATATAAATGATATTTTTATCATGTATAAAATTATATAGCTGACTTGAATTATTTCAATTTAATAAGTGAAAATTATAATCAATTCGAATAGACATGAAAAATGATGCAGCTATTGTTTGTAACATGAAATATAAATTTGATTGTTAATAAATGGGTAATAAAAGGACATAATTAAAACACATATTTAATGATATATATATTTGTGGGTTTATAATATATAATTAATAACCTCAAAATTATTATAATAAAAAATAAAATATTTATGAATGTTATTGAGAGTTATGATATGGGATATCCTTTGGCTCTTTTATTTCATGGAGACAAATACAAACTAACCACTTATTTTTATTGGGTACTGTATATACTGCCCCATTCATAGGTTATATCATTAATATAACAAATTGAGGGTTATTTTTATGTTTCATTTAATTTTGTTCATTTATTTTTTATTACATTGTAATGTTACCAAATTGGCATTGGTTTTAAAATTATATCAAATCATTTATTTGGTTAGTTTTAGTTTATGTTTTGATGATGAAATATTTTGAAATTTCATGTATGAAAATAATTATTTTTATCATACATTTTTTATTTATTTATAATAGTTGATTTACATTAATTCTCATCTCTATATGTATTCATGATTTCAATTTATATGTTTTTATGAATAATCATAGTTTTCTCTCTTTAGTCAAAAACCCATTTTCCATTTCTAACATTATTTTATAAAAGGGTTTTAAGAAATGTTTTTAGAATTCGATAAATTATTTATTAATTAAATTTATACCAATATTTACTTATTGAAAAAATGTTCCAAATAAATTCAAATTTTATTTTCCCAATCATTTCGTACGTTTCTATTACAAAAAATGTTAATGGAATATCTATTTTTCATTTATGACATATACAAAATTCTCCACCACTATGATCAATCAATAATTTTACTATCTAATTAAAATATTAAGTTGTTTTATCAATCAAAAAATTTTAAAATTATTTTTGTTTTAATAAAAAAATTCATGGAAGAAAATATATTTTAATAAAAAAAAATTTTAAATTATATTTAATGTTTATGTTATATGTAATTATGGATATTATAAAATTAATGGAATTCTTAAATATTATATTAATTTTTAGTGTAAAAATGATATTTTTAACATAAATTTATTTTCTATAGGAAATTTTCAATGAGTCATTTAAAAATCATTTTCCATTTTTGATAATAATAATTTATTTTATAAATTCCAAATAGGGGATATGATCCATTGATAAAATTATTAATATTCATTTTATTTTTTATGATTATCAGTTAATGATGTTTATTTATCCTGTTTCCCCTTCTCTTGTTATGTAATTGTAAAATTCTAATGATATATGATTTATTTCCCATGTGTTACAGGATAATAACATCAATATGAAACCCAATTTTTTTCATAGGTTATTCTATGATTGATTAATAAAATATTTATAAAACTAGTCTCATTTCTATATGAAATTATATAATGAAATGTTTTTGAATTCCTTTTCATTAATATGAATGATATTATGAAATTTTTATGATATTTTTTCACAGACATATGAATTTATTAAAGTGATTGAGAAAACCTATTTCACATTTATATTAATTAGGAAATGATTTATATATCATTAGATAAAAAAGACTAGATTGAAGAGAGAACTCAGTTCATTTGGGGACTTTTTCTGTTATGATGGAAATGGGAAAGAACCATGAGTACTATAAAAGTTTTTGTAGTAAACCTCTTATATGGGTATAAACCTGACAACACAAATTCACATATATTGAGTTGATTTTTATTATTATATTTATTCCACAATTTCATATCAAATACTATTGGTATTCCCCAATTTTCCATGTTCATTGATTCCCTTATCATTCATGTCTAATGAACATCCTATCATTATTCAAAGACACAATAATAAATATAACAATATTTAGTTTAAAATTTTAGAATGTTATAATCATGTTCTCATGCCCATATGATCTTGTTATTATTGTGTGTCTCCATTATTTATCCTTATAGAAAATCATATATCACCCATTCTTATGTTCCATTACCCATGCTATGATGATATTAGTTATGTATTATATGTGTAATATGTTCGATAGTTATGAACATCATATTGGGAGATGATGAAGCTCATTTATATACCTTTTCTTTATGAGCCTATGCTTCCAAGGCACTATAAATTTAAAATCCTTATGTATGCTTTTGTGTAATAAAATTAATATTCATCTAAAATATTTATTGAACTTTAAAATATCAAGGTAGTTTTTTCATGGTATGTTTTCAGGAGTTCATTTTCATTAATAGATATTTTGGACACCGTATATGTGTCATTTATAGATTCATTATATTTTGTCAGTTGTTGTGTCATATATTAATATAAAAAAGTTATTGAACAATAAAATATCAAGGTTTCTTTTTTCTCAGAATCCACCATGAGTGTTATATAGGAACAATGTTTCTTCAATCATCAAGGGTATTATATGTTTTTCATAGATGAGTTCCCTATGATTGATAGTCATATTTAAAACATTTACTTGAATAATTAGGTGTTCTTATAGAAATTCAAATGATTGATTTCACCTTAGTACCTAAATGAGATAACAGTCAAAGATCCAATTCATTTACCTCCAGAAGGGATAGATTATTTTTTGGTTTTCTGTGACACTTAACATTCTTGATTGGGTTGTGTCTGGTTAAAACATCACTTATTTATTTATTATTTGTCTTATTAATTATGAAACCATTAATTTTAGTATGACTCCCATTATTTCATGTTAGAATATGTTGGGATTTATTTTATATTATTATTACACTACCTAATTGGTGACTATTTTTTTGGTTTTCAATCCTAATAAATTCCTAATGAATGTTTTCCCTCAAAATGACATAATCTATTATCCATGATTGTGGTTGAAAATTATTATAGGACTATAATGAATTGAACTATTATACATAATATTCCACTTTTGATTTAATTAAATTTTTCATTATGTAATATGGTTATATAAAACACATGAACATATTTTGTTTTATTTTTTCAATTTCATTTTGAATAATTTTTTGAATACATACCATTAATAATATAGCTTTTGAATAGTGATACCATGATTAGTAGAGATATAGGGTTTTAACAAATCCAATTGACATAGATAAAGGATGTGATTGCCGAAACTAGTTGGATCGTATCCAATATAACTCATTTATCTAAGGTTTTGAGAGAGATAACAACACTTGGAGTTTCCCTTAAAAAATCCTATGTTTAGATGTAGCAACATAAAAATGTGAAAAACATTTTATTGAAGATGTTCAGGCTCATTAAGATCACTATTGAAACCATATGATCCAAACGACCCCATAAGTGTCACACTATGGTTCACCTTAATCTTTAGTAGTTTTTTGTTTATTAAAGTTAAATTTATTAATACCATATAAATATGAGGATGTAAATTATTTTTTATATAATGAGTAATATATTTTAATCTTTTTTGTTAATTTATTAATGTTTATTTTGATACAGTAAATCTCTAATATTTAGTTTTTGATAATATTCAATTTTAAATAAGGAATTTATTTTGATGAGTTGAAATTATTTTAGAGATAAATAATTTTATAGTAAAATATTATTTTTAATTTATTATTATTAGATATATGTTATCATATAATTCCTATTAATTAAAATATAATATTTATAAGGGTTCAGAAACTGATATAAATGAAAACTTATAATTTCTAAACAAATGTTGATTTTTATTCATAAAGTTAAAATATATGTAATCATAAAATTATTTACAGTATAGTTTTATTATTTTTGAATTATAGAGGTGAACATTTACAATGGGTAATTTTAAATAATTTATTAATTTAATCGAATTTTTGGATAAAAACTAAATACCATATAAATATACATTTTTTATTATGTCAACATAATTACCTACTACTTATTTAATAAATACTATGAAGTAAATCCTTGAAAAAAAAAATATTTTCCATTTTAAATAATTTGATTTTGAGTAAATTTGATTTGTATTAAAAATGAAATATGTATCCTGCAAAACCATAATTTATTTTCTGATTTTAAAATGATATTTTTAATAGTGTGTCTCCTGACTAAATAATAAAGAGAAATATTTTTTTATTTTAGAACCTAGTACATACATATTTTTTGAAAACCACTACCATTGGATTGAATCCATGGAAAACCCCTTAGGGTGGTTTGCAGTTTTGGTTATTTTATTATCTAGTTTCAAGAACCTGAATAATAAAAATATTCCCCTCATTTCCTATATTAACCTACCATTCTCACATTTATATTAATTGAATTTCTTTTAGGAACATCTATTTTTATCCCTCCACTAACTATATTACTTGTAATGAATCCCTATGATCTCTAGAATCAACTCTCATGCATTTGGAGGCACACACTCAAGTAAGGGATATTTTCCATTCACTTAAATATTCATGTATAATCTTTACCTTATGAATTTTATGATCATTTTTTATGATCGGATATGTTATTACATACCACCCTTATAGTAAAAAATAATTTTGAAATGATGAGAGACTCCTTTCCCTCTCATAATCCCTGTTTTATTATTAAATGTGATGTCGTTATGATGTCAAAATTTCCACTTGATTTCCATGCCAAACCTATTTTGTAGTCAATACCATCACAATTTCATATCACTGTTATTCAACTTTTTAAACTAATAAATATTTCAATTTTTTCTTTAATGTATTTATTTCAGAATCATTAATCTTGGAATTAAATAATTTTGTGAATGAATTCATATTGTATAATCTATGAGTCACACTAAAGCTTGAAATTGAAATAAATGTGATGTGTACCCCTTGAAATATAGGGTGTTCCAATGCATTGGGTAATATTTAGCCTCATGAAATGACATTATAAGATAGAATGTGAACCTTATACTTTTATGATTCTTTTTCTAAAATGATGTATTTATTTTTATCCATGACCAATGTTTATAATTTAGTGGTTTATGTTCATTCAACATTTACCATTTACGATTACCATGCTATATAATTCATTATTTTTCATTTTTTATTTATTCCCCATTAATATTTATTGACCTAAAATGTTTCACGTTATTCCCTATTTTTTCCCATACTAGGATTAACAATTCACCCATTTCTTTTGTATGTTTCCAGGTTATCCCTTATAGTATTAAAGGCCATAGATTGTTATAAACATGTTAAAGAATATTTTAAAAAAATTTAAGCATCCCATGTTCACGATGTTATTCTATGTATCTAATTCACATATAAAATAAACATACCAATCATTGGGTATGTATTATGTCTATATTAATGTCATAAATCATGTATCAATTGATCATAAAGAGTAGGGTTATATTAGTTTTTATTAATGTAAATATGAATTCATTTTTGGAATCATTATTAGAAAACTCTTGAAAATGAATTACGATAATAATATAAATATGAAAACATCCTTAATTTTTGGTATGTATAGAGTAGATGTTTTATCATTAAAATTCATACTTATATGGAACTACAAGTTGAGATGTCATTTTTACTGATATATCAAGGGGTAACAACTGTGATACCGTGTCCCGGGGCAAACACAATGTAACCTAGTACTAGACAACATGCCTTGCTACACATAAGGTTTGTAACTCCCCAAAGATATAGATTTTTAAAATCATAAGCTAATTTTGAATCCTTATTTAGGGAACACTAAATTACCATAATAATATAAATTAAAAATTAAATAATTTCCAACACATATTGGTGACTATAAGTTCATAAGATAAGGATATTAATTTAAGGTATATGATACACTATTAATTACAATAAACTAACATTTTGGTGTTTAATAGTTAATAAATAATCATCCCAAATTTTAATTTAGTTTTGAACAATGGATTTTAATAGTTGGAATTGGGTAAAAAGACAATGTGAAGGGAAATGTGAGGATAAACTCAATTATATGCATAACCTGATGGGAGAAGGAATAAATAACTTCCAAGATGATTCTCCCTAAACTGACTCATGTTTTGAATATAAAAATGGATCAAGAGGGGAATAAAAACCCCCTAAAGAGAAAGAATTGGACCAGTATGTGATAGAAGACTCTAATATCAATTGATAATCTGATCCATTAATCACAAATAAATTTATTAACACAGTTGAAAATATCTTTCCCACCGATCAATATTTTGAGATTGGGATGCTCATACAACCAATTTATCTTAAAGAGGGCATTTTTATCAATTTAGGATATTGATATATAATATGAATACTAATTAATATATTTAAGTGTTGGGGTTGTAAAGAATTATCGGGAAAAAATTTTGATACATATTTTTCCCACACTCTCCATCTATAAATGGAAATGGATTTCTAATTCCTCATGAGGAAATATGTTAAATATATTAGGAAATGTGAGGAATACATTATAATACATTCTTGATACACCATTGGATTTTTAGACACAACCTAATTCAAGGATTAACAATTCTTTTTTGGGATATAACGTAGTCTAGGAAAATCCATAGAGATACCCAACATTGATAGTTGTGAAGAAGTTTTCTCATGTTCCGTCAAATTAAAAATAGAGATTTGTTAATCTAAATGTTTTCATGAGCTTAATATTAGGAAACTAGAGTTCAATTATATTATTCCAATGAAGAAATTTAATGGTTCCAAGTAACTGCATAATCTCACATATCAATGGTGTGCAAAGAAGTACCCAATAAATTGGCTTAGGGGATAAGTAAATGCATTAGGTATGGGAATGAAGGGCCCCTAAATAGATACATCATATATGATAATCCCAAATATGAGACAAATTAAAGGATTATCTAGTCAAAATTCAACGCATTGATGACTACATAAAATTAATGGAATGAGGGAATTTTTTAAACCAATGCACTATGCTAAGGGTTTTGGGAGATAATAAAAAACCTCCAAGACATCAAGGGATTTATTTTTTTATTACTACTACCATGGTAGATCCCAACAATTATGTGGTGATAGGAACTCTAGTTATTCAATCTGGAAGGGTGAACACAATTTTTTTATGGGTCTAAATATTCTTTATAATCAATAATGTTTAGTAGAGCTATTCAAACACAACCAAAAATCATATAATTAATATTAGTGGTGAAAACATAAAAGGGGGAAACTATTGAATCCCGTGTTTATAACTCGTCCCCTATAAAAATTTATTGAATGAGCTTCCATGTGATCCTTTCCATACTCCATTTTCTAGAATTCGATGCAATTATAGAGGTGTATTGGATTTACCTATATATGTCCAGCATAAATTTCCAACAGAAGTAATTCACTCACGATATAATGAATCAACCCACAATTCTGTATAAGTGCAGAATAAGGATGAATCTTTTTTAGAACAGATGTCTCAAATATGGATATTATTTCCCTATCAATAAGTATATGCATATATATATAAACTTATTGATTCTATAGAAACGACCATCCAAAATGACATTTATATTTTTAGGGAACATGATAATGTCTTTCATGTAGAATTTCCTAGTCTTCCTCATAGTCGAGATGTCAAATTATCCACCAAACATAAAACCATGGAATCTCTTTTATCAATGAATCTATATATAATTGTGTTTTTGGAACTTGAGTTGATGAATAATTAACAACATGAGAGTATATATAAATGGTTCATACAATCTATATCTACACAATGAAGTGCAATAGTCCCCTTCATCATAAAAAGTCTGGGTAAATGTTCTTTTTCATCAATTATCTTGACCTAAAAAAACACGATTAAGTAATAATATCCTCATACACATATTGATTACTTTTTTTATTAAATATCTGTTGCACATTACTTATCCATGATAATTCTTCCTTCAAGATTTATCATGTATTGGTGATAAAGGATGATATACCCAAGGCCACTCTTCATAAACGATATGAGATCTATGTGTCCATAATAATACCATTAAAACTAACTAATTCAGTAGAAATATTTATTGAAATGATGAATATAATATTTGGAGATTATTTACAAAAAAAATTAGATATATGTAATAATGATATATTAATATTTTTCATATATAATTATGAGCAATAACAGTATCTGATCAATGTGATAAAGGCCCTATTAGTTGTGACGAATTGTTCTAAGTACATTAAAATAGAGTTTTGGTTGATTGAAGATTATTTCATGAAAACGATAATCACAAGTAATGGGATATATATGGATAATTAAAACATAGAAAAAAAATAATGGCCACTTCACACATCTATGATAGATATCTGATGTTTACATGGAATAGATGGGTATTATTTTTCGATTTTTGGAAAAAAAAATTACAATTTTCAAACCCATTATCCCAGAAAACATGGATGATAGTCATTTTTTTGGTATGATGAATTTTATGAGAACATCAAGAAGTTTTAAAATTGGATTTTCACATTAACATTACTCATACTTACGACTATTTGATATATTTTTTGGGTCTTAAGTGATGCTTAAAAGAAGGTATTTGGTTGTGTGTCCATAAGAAATGAAAAATTGATAGAATATGATTCAATGTAGTTGATGTTTCTTGAATAAAACTACACATCAAATGTTCCTGTGTCTAAAATTTTGGTCTTATTGTTGAAAATATTGTGGCATTATCACTTTTGGGAGATGTGTAAAATATATATGGATCACAAAATTCTCATGTATATATTCGTTTAGAAAGTGCATAATATGCACCAAAAAAGTTTTTTAGACATGGTTTAGGACTATTAATACTCAATTAACTAATTTACAAACAATGAAAATAAATTTGATGAATATCTATGTAGAAATATCCAGCAAATTTATCAGTTAAGAAAATTGAATATGACATGATTTTCATCGATTTTTAAATTATGGATAGGGGAATTAGAAATGAAGGAACATTACCAATCCTTCCAAAAAATATTTATCAACTATAACTTATGAATAGGATAAATGATTCTTAGTGAGATGATGTGGGAGTTCAGAGGAAAGTGGAAACTATAGGATAATGTAAATACATGATGTGTAAAGTTAATTAAGTATGTTTAGTATGATTTTGGCGGATTCTACATGTAACATAAAACAATGAGCTAAATATGGATCTATTGGATGATTCAAATATCCATACTTTCTCTAACCATTATTAAATTACAAATATCTATTGATATATCAAAGAATACTATTTGTTCCGCAATATGAAGACAGAGATTGTGGAATATACATCAACCTACCTAGAATATCAATAAGTGAAGGCTGAAATGAAAAGTTCTATTGGGATAATGTAAAAATAACACATACCAACATAGAAATCAAAAAACACAACCACTAATTATTTCAATATAATTTCATTTACATCGAGTGAAAAAAAATACTAAATGGGTTTCCTGTGAATTATTAAAATGACAACACACATTACTATGATGAAATAAGATTAATCATTCAATAAAATTTCATGTTTATATATTTGATAAGTGTTAAGGATGAATATAGTACCAATATTGATTCTATACAATAGAGATCCAATATCCAATTCATTGTTCTTGTTAGTGTTCAACATGCTCTACACACTAAGTAGAACATTAGATTGAATTATCACTCTATATCTAATTGAAAATCTGTGAAAACTATTTATTCACTAGAAGACATGTAGTAAGATTGTTCTAGGTATATCAAATGAGGTTGGAACCATCATCTACCTTTGGTTGATTTCTCAAACAATAATATAATCCACTCAAGAATCACAATGGCTCCATATAGATTTCATTAAGGGATGAGTTTCATAAAACTATCATGTTCAGATTGAGTTGGGGAATGAAAACATTTAGGTACTAAAATAGTTGAGTAAATTTTGGATATGATTAAGACTCTGTAATATTAATGATGTATTCCATGTCTCCCTCTTCAAAAAGTACATACTAGACCCCTAACATGTACTCAATCTGGAGGTTTTACAATTGGTTAATATTTATTCATATAATGAAAAGATCATTAAAATCCCTGATCATAGGAAAAAGGTTAAACAAAATTATATAACACACCTTTTCAATAATTTAGGGAGAACCATTTTTTTAGAATGAAACATGGGAACTAGAGAAGTTGATGATTTAAAGTTACCCACAACTTTTTCAGTGATAAAAATGAAAATTTAGAGGGAAACAATTATTGAGAGGGGGGATTGTATCGAACCAATACATTTTAAATAAAATTCAACATTTAATTTAATTAAATTCATATTATATAATAGTTTTACAAAAAACACATAGGCTTATTTTGATTTATTTTATCAATTTTTTTTAAAATATCAAAATGTATCATTACCATTGATAATATTTCCATTAAAAATAATCTCCTGATTAGTAAAAACAAGGGGTTTTAACAAATAAAATTGACATAGACACAGGATGTGATGGAATCTACCATTTGGATCATACCATATGAAACCCATTTAGTAGAGCTTTGGTGGGAGATAAAATCAGTAGGAATTTCCCTGACAATGACCAAGATGACATCCCCAAACATAATAATGAATAAATCTATTTATGATAGATGATCATGATCTTCAAAATAATTCCCCAATCCACATTCACCTGACAACCTATTAGAGCCTCACTATAGAACATTTTTATTTTAGGGAGTTTTCTGGTTTATTAAACAGATATGCTTAAAACCCTTAGAGATATGAGTCTAAATATTATTTTCTATATAATAATGAATCTATTTTCTTTATATTAGTGTAACTTTATAAATTATTTTTATTTTGTTAACAGAAAACAAAAATATTTTTTAAGTAAATATGAAAATTTAATGATGGATAATATTTTAATGAATTAATATATATTTTGGATAAATTTATACCTCAGAAAAAATCCTTATTAAAAACTTTTTATCATATAATAAGGATCATATGTGTTTTATGAATTAAAATGTAATTTTTATATGGGTTCAAAAACATTTATTATCAAAACACCTAGAATTTCTCAATAAATATCAATAATTACTTTATATATGAAAATGTACATATTTACAATAAAATTTAGATAATATTAATATTAATTTGTTAATAAGAACATAGCTATTATCTAATTGTGAGTTTATCATATTTGTATTATATATTTGAATTTTTATGTAAAAATTAAATATTGAATAAAAATACAGTGTGTATTATTACATCATAATGACCCTCAAGTAATGTAATAAATATTATGTAGGGTATCCAAAAAAAAATGTTTTATTTCAATATAATATTACAGTATGTTTATTTGTGTTATTTTATAAAGGCATTATGAATCTTCCAAAAACATTAATATATTTTCTAGTTTTAAAATAATTTTATTAAGGTTGTGAATCACCTACACATATTCAAGGGCTATATATTATTACCTTAAACTCTTCGAATTATAAAATAATGAAACCTACTCCCATTTAGAAGATTCCATGGGAAAACCCCAACTAATTTTTTGTGATTTTTGTTTATTATATTATGTTGAAAAAACGATAATAATAAAGATATCCCCCTAATTTCATATATAAACTGACCCAAGATCCCATTTATCTTCACTCAAGCTTATTGGGATAACTCTATAATCTTATTTATGCTCTATATATTCCACCCATGAAGTCCCAATGCCCTCAAAAATCCCCACCACATAATTTAGAGTCACAAAGTTTAGTATGGTATCCTTTATTGTCTCTTATTCATTCAAATATCTTCATTTCCTTATCTATTTTATCTTGAATTATTATAATTGGAAGCATTATAACATATACCCTTTAATATAAAATTTACTTATCAATTATTATATACCAATTTATATCGCATAAACCCATTATTATTATTTTTTATGTAGTTTTGTTATGCCGTATAAATTTGACCATGATTTTCCATGCCGAACAATTGTGTCGTTAACACCATACTCATTTGATATCAAGGGTATTCAACATTATACACTTATAAAACATTTAAGTGCTGCTTAAATTTATTTATTCCACACTCCTTGATCATGGAATAAAATATTATTATAAATGAATCCAGGTTGTATGAAATATTTGGAATAATTAAAAATGAGAATTCAATGAATGTGACTAGTGCACCCCTAAAAATAAATATCTCAAATGAATTGGGTAATTAATATTCTTCTGAGATTTCACGATGGGATATAGAGTGAACATGATTTCTTTATTGGAATTTCACCCCTATGGTTTTGGTGGATTATCATTGAACTATGTTTAGGATGCACTGTTTTATGTTGTGGCAGATTTCGTATGTTAGGATTATCATGCTATATAATGACTTATTATAAATGTTCCTTTTATTCCCCATTGATACTCTAATGGTATTCCCTATGTCACCTTATAAAATTTTAATTCCCTTAATGATCATTACAGCTCACCCCTTTTCTATGTATGTCCTATGATAATCTGGTACAGTTATAAAATCAATTGAATTTTAGAGGAATAATTATTATTATTTCATTAATGTAGTAATTTCCCATGATCGAGATGTTATTATATGTACATAATTACCCAATACACTATAATTATTTATCATAATGGGGTTCCATATCTACTTTATTTAATATTCCTTGTATTAATATATAATAAAGAGTAGTGTTGTTATAAGGATTATTACATCAATATTTCTTACACCATGAGCCAGGGTAATGTTATTGATCATTCGATAATCATGTTATCACACAATTTTAATGTGTGTAAGTCTTAATATTAGAATAGACTGAAAGAATATATATCTATGATAAAATTTTATAGGGTATTGATTTATGTTAGTCTATTCCATTTTAAAAATATGAAACATTATTCATTGGGTTAGTAGGTGGATGAGTCCCATCTGAGGAATTATGATGTAGATGTTTGTAGAGATTAGTTTTATATTAGAGATTACCATAATTGAACTACTATAGATTTTCAATATTGAGTTTTGTTTTATGATATTCTATTAATAAACACAGTGATGTGTGAGGTTATTCTCCTTCAGTTTTGTAGATCTCCACTGGTTGTGAATATTGGTGTAACGATGATGTGACATGATTTGACATGCCTATTTTTGTGTTTCGGGTTAAATAATTCAATTATATAGTATTTTAAGGTTGATTTTTCTTCCATACGGTTATATATAAATACAGTGTTCTAGGTTGTTTTAATCGGGTCATTTGTTGTCACAATTTAGAATTGGGAGGACATCTCAATGAAGATATTTAGAGGTTAATGTCAAGATCATGGAGGATTCAACGTTAAATGGTCGATAGTTGATAGTTTAAACAAATCGTAACACATAGTAGAAATAAAGGAGTGGAGGTCAAATTAACTATTCATGGTTATCATTGTAACCATTTTTTTAGAAAATATTTGATGATATATGATAATGATTACCAAGTGACATGAATACACAAATATTTTTTAATCTTATTTTATCATAACAATACAAATTCCATTATATATGTAAATAACTCAAGGAATGTTTAATCATATCATCAATTATTAGACGATGAATTTATAATAAAAATGCATAATAATGTGATGAAAAGATCTCATTTTCATATCTCATATCTAATTGATTTTTGTGGGATCACAGTACCATAAATTATAGTTGTTCTTCCACTAAATCATTTTAGATTTATTTTTTGGAATTAATTTTATTTATTTAAATAGGATCTATATATTTCCATTGACGAGTGGTCAAATTTGATATTTTATGTCAATAATTGTTTCAATATTAAGGTGGGGATGAAAATGAAAATCCAATATAAATAACATGTATTTAATTAGATAATCCTTATATTTATGAGTAAAATGTATCAAAAATGGATGGGGAAAAGATAATTATTGAATATATTCCCCTTCTCCAGAATTTGATGATTCGTTTCTAGAAGGCTACTATTGTATTTCCATGAATTGTTAAAATTAGTTTTATATTGAACTCAAAAGTGGAGATATACCAATTTGATTATAACATTATAGAATGAAAAGATTTAGTATAAATAATTAGAGAAGAATATATTTGAGAATATAAAAAAGGATTTATATTCCCTAGTTTATCACTATTGTGAGTAATAGTTCTTTTGGTAAAGAAAATAGTTGGTTTATATTTTATTTTCATTGAGTTTATATAAAATAACACATCTAATATCAGGAAATAGTTTCATTTACCACATATTTATATCATATTTGATAAACTACATATTGTTAAATAATGTGAAAAAATAATATTTATATCATAAATTGATGGAGAATATGGAGGATATTCCTAGAAAAACCATCCATGTGATGTGCGGTAAATATAAATTTCTATTAATGCGGTTTTTTTCTTAATAATTATCCAACATTCATCATGCAGTTAATGATTGTAGTCTATATATATTAATTTTATTATTATTTTGATGTATTTATATATGATATTAATGTACTTTCTAGTAGAGGAAAGAGGATGAAAAAAATTGTATTGTTTAATTAAATTCATTTGGGATAGGTATATTTATTTAAAAATTATAAAAATATATAAAAATATATATTTTCATTATTGGGTAATATAATCTCAATAAATTAAATATATATAGGTCTTTCAATGGTGGATTTTATTTATAACATGACATTAAAAACTGTAAAAACGGGGTCCCATTATATTTTTGGGTTGGACACTTACTATTGACCCACTATGAATGTTGTTTATAAATATCAAATCCTCAAACCATGTAGACATAGACAAAATCTGTGTTCCTTGGTGAAGATGATTGTGATGAATAATTATTAGAGTTAAAATGTTGGTTAGTCAGTGAAACTATACATATTACATCATATATTAGAGAAAGGATTTTGATCTACACAAATGAATTAAATTAATTATAAGGATGAATCCACATATAAAATGAATTTTTGATTTATTATTAATCACCCAAAATAATCCATCATAAAAAATTACTAAATCGTGATTTGAAGATAAAATATATATATTTTTATATTTTTTGGAAATATATTTTTTGTGTGAAATGTGTGACATATATACAGTTTATTATTTCTTGATTAATATATTCACATAGAATAATTTTTTTTGATGGGATGATTAAAAATAATTAAGTATTAACACATAATAATACATAAACACTATTGAAAGGAGAATATAGTGAATGATAATCTAAGTGGGAAGGACCATTTTAGGTTTACTGTGATGAGTATTGAATGAGATAAAATATATTGGTATATATATAATATATTACTTGAAATCATGTTGAAATTTTTCATATAATATGTTTCTCAGATGACATATCAACCATCCATCAATATAATCATTAAATAGGTAGGAAATAAAGTCATAAAACTATTTATGAATGTGAGAAATCATTCAGATTTCATCCATGATTATTATGGAATAATAAGATTTATGATCTAAGCATGTGTCTAATAAAAACCAAATCTAAATAATCTATTATTGGATTAATACCATAGTGGATATCAATCTAATAACATTATATGAAAAAAGATGTTTAGATATGTAAATGATATTATTTTATAGTATAACAAGAAGATATATATGTTAGATTTTATTTCTATGTTTATTGTTTTCCAAAAATTGTGGGATTTTCTAAAGATGTTTAATGAGATGTTACCACAATTAACCATACCTATATGGAAAAAGAAATAATTGTTATGGATTACGTTGTAGTACTCAAAATCTTATCAAAATGATATATAAATATTTGGATTAAAGTCAATCAGCATATGATGTGAGAATATTTCATTTCAATCAGGGTACATATATCACATGATAAACATTCCTCAACATATAAGTCACATGGATTTACAAATTATATTTTATTTTATTAAGTGTAACGCTTCGAACCCAGTTACCCAGAGTCAGTGCATTATTTCATAACATTGGCATGATCACAAAAGATCAACTCTCGAAATACCTATTAGTTTAGTAGCCTTGGAAACACTAGATACATTCATAAATGTTACATTACATCATAAAGTGAAAAACTAAAATAACATAGTCTCCATTTTTCACACTCATATCCCCTTCAGACTGTCCCTACAGGTTATTCCTAAAATACTTCTTCACATCCTGAAAAAATTAAAACATTGAAAGAGGTGAGCTCAGATGCTCAGTAAGGATAACAATATAGTGGAAGCTTTCATAAATAATCATTAACATTTAAGGCAATGTATAACTATAAAAAAAATCCGTTTAATCTTGAAAATTAACATAATATGGAAAAAATAAAATGAAATAATGTCATTTAATTATTCACATGGATATTATACTAGTCGAATAATCACAGGCAATATCAATAACCACTTTCATAATGATGGAATTCATAATGTCAGACTATCATAACCGCGTAGCCAAGGCCTCGTGCAATGAACACAAATAAAATTTTATCACGGCCTTGTGCCAAGACACAAGTTTTTCTTAAGAGACCTACTAATGCAATTTTTTTAGAATATAATTACGTTTAAAATTGCTCAAATATACTCCAGTGTTTTTCTGAAAACATTATGCAAGCTTCTAAAAACAAAATAACTAATTCTGAGACTACTTGACTAATTACAGGCCATGATGGGTCCATGACCAATAACTTCCTATCTACCACACTTGAGAGTTCGTTTTTCTGAAAACACTATTAATCTTGCATTAAATACGTATAAATTTTCACTGGATTTTCATTCATTTGAGAGAAATATCTGTCACTTTTTTTAAATAATTTATAAAAGTTATAGCTTCTAGAGGAAGCCGAAACTCAAATAATGGTTACGGCGGCGAAGAAGTAGTTGTCACTAAATACGTAGGGATAAAAATATTCATATTTGTCGTTTAGTAAAACTCTTAATATAAAAAGATTCTTTTTGAATAAAAGTAAAAGTCAAAGGGGTTTATACACCGTAGAAAAGAAATTTGTGTATAAAACAAAATATGCCTCAATGAATGGAGATTGAGACAAAGTACCTTACAAATATCATTTTTTTAAATAAAATAGATCTATTATGTTTATCCAGTATAAGTACACATAATGAAATTAAAAATACAAGATAGGATATAATAATATCATGACATAATTTGAAAGAAGGATATTAACCCAAAGAACGGAAATTGGGTTAAGAAATTCCCTTACCTCGTGTCCGACTAGACTCGATCTTTCTTTAATCTCCTGAATAATAAAATAGAGTTAATTTCTATTTGCTTAAGAACCTTTTTCATGTTCATTATTCCTTTTATATCACTTATTTCCATGTTATGAACATTATGTAATTATTTAAGTTAATAACGGTCATTTTGTCGATCTATGGTACTTGAGTAAAAAATAAACTTCTTATAATTACAAGTTGTTCATGTGGTGAAATATCCATTATATCCAGAATTATATTCATGATATAGATATCATATATATCATATATATCCAGTATATACATGAATTTATAATATTATGTAACATTTATAGGTAAGAAATGAAATGCACCGTTCATGGAGACGGTAAGTCGTACGTACGCATGAACGCTACATTAAATTCTATTTCGTTTTTAATGGAATGAAATTATAATTATATAATGGTATAATGTAATTATAGTATAATATAATGTATATTACCATTTAATACATCCTTTATACATCCCACATATGGAACTAACGATTCAAATCACTTTGAGGGGGCGGTAGTCCGCACTTCCTAAAATGAAATTATCGTGTTTACCCATAATGGAAATCATAAAGGTATGCCATAAATGAAAAATACAGAAGAATAAGGAAAACATAAACATAATATATATCATATATAAATATAGTGACATCTTAATGTCCAACATTATTGGTGTTAAAAGAATATTGAACAATCATCATTTCACGAGGTAGAAATTCGCCAACAACACAAACAGTATGTTCTTTAACCAATAGACGAAGGTGTGTGTAATTGTAAATAAAATCCATCTCATAACAACATCCTAGTATATTAAAGATACTGGTGTTGTTACAAAATAAATAAATAAAAAGATTTTAAGTGGTTGGAGTAGCAAAATAAAACAAAATAACATAAGAGTAGACATTACCTAAAAATCGGGCAACTCTTTTTGATTTGAGCCAATGGATTCCTTGGGAATAATTCTTCCCAATGTGAGGCTTATAGGAGTAAGATAGGGAAGGTGAGAGAGTATTTTGGCAGAGTGTTTCCGAGCCAAAAGGCTTTTAATGTGTGAGTTAGGTGGTAGTGGTGGGGGGCCTTTTATAAGAGGAGAGGAAGGGCACTGGTGGACAGTCATGAAATGTTACATTATTATATAATGATTTTCAGATTATAAAGGTCCCAGACTTATATATTTCGAGGATAAGGTGATAAGGGTTCTAAATCTACCCATAAATAAAATTTTTTTCAATTTTAAGTCTTATATTTTACATTATCTTTTCATTTTATTTAAATCGTTAATTAATGAGGTAATCACTACATCATCATTGTGTCATCAATAATTTAATTTATATAATGTCTACAAATTATAAAACAATTATACTGATGTAGGAAATCTTTTTATATTTCCAATGAATATTTATAGTCTAAAATTTAACTTATATAACCCCACATAATAATTGTTTTAGTAAAACATCACATGTTTGTGACAATTTTATTATTACTTTAAATAAAAAGGAATTATTGTCATTTTCATAAACAAGTGGCTCCATGGGGTACCCAAGTTGACCCATTGATTGTCTTGGTCGTCCATGACTCATCCAATAAGGGTAGGACAAGTGTAAAGGTATTTTCATAATTTTATAATATCATTTTTACCTTAAATTTCACTAATTACTTTTAATCACGATTAATAAAACATAACAGTTACTATTCATCAAAAAATATTTTAGCCTCATTGAACCACATTTTACTTCCTAATGAAAATGATTTTTGTCAAATTTTTGAAATTCAATTCACAGAATTGGTAAAGTTTCATTTAAACGAAAAATCAGTTTTTTAACTACCACTTAGTGGTTTCACTATTCATCAAAAATTGAAGTTTTTCAGAAAAATACCAAAAATCCACCCTAAGCTATAATTGATATTCCGAATTAAAATATGATGTCTATTTTACAAACATCCAAACAAAAAAGTTGCATTAATTAATTTAATAATTAATTCCCGCTATCACAAAAAATAGCGTGTATTTAAGAAACAATATATATCAAAAGATTGACAATTGTTTATGTCCAATTTCAAAGTCAAATTAATTATAATGACCACCATTGGATAAAATGGTAAAATTATATTATAATTATACTTTAACACCACTCAATATTATTATTTATCACTATTAATTATTTTTATTAAAAAATCTATTTTTAATTAATATTTAATAATTTTCACTATTCATCAAAATATAAAAGTTATCCGAAAAGTTCCAAAATTTCACCTTAGGCTAAATTAGATATTCCAAATCCAAAAACGAAGTCCATTTTGAAAGATAAAATTTATAAAATTTCAAAAAGTGGGTATCACTATTCATAACGACTTGTTTGATTAGTCGCAGTGTGTTAGAACTCGAACTTGCGTACAATGCAAGCTATTGCATTATTGAAAGAGAAGTGTATCGTGTAAGCTCGGGGTGTTACATTCTACCCTCCTTCAATAAATTGTTTCCTCGCAATTTGAAATTTTTCTTTGAAAATAAAAGGTTGAAAATAGAAAATACCTCTGTGGAAAACCCACATCGTAAATAGGGTTAACAAAAATATAACATTAAAAGAAATAAAGAGAAGTACAAAGGTCACCCGAGATATCCCATACTAGGATTCTAAGAAAATATGGATATGGAGGAAAAATAAAATCAAGGTCTGATGGAGTGTCATATAAAACAGGATTAGGAGAAAGTTAACTACAAGAAAATCACAAACTTGTGATTGGTTAAACGGTCATTGATTCCCCAATTGGAAAAGTTAACCGACAAATTTATTTTTTATGTTACCATTCATATAGTTGAAAATTTTATTTAGGAGATTTTCTAAGAACGTACGGAAATATACCTACTTGCCATGTAGACTTTCTTTCTTAAATAAATATTTACCAAAAATCCATCTTTCACTCCAAAATTTAATAGAACTCAAAAATATTATATTTATCATAATTGTGTATGGTTCCAAATATTAACACATACCATTTAGATTAGGAAAACGTTTTTGTAATAACCAGGGACTTCATGTAGGGTAGTGGTAGTTAATAAAGGCCTGTCGCACTATGGTTGTGGGTTCGATTCCTACAGCTTTGTCTGATGCGACGGGTTATCCCCCAACCTGCAGGTTGTCCTTTTCCAAAAACTATAGTATTTTAATATTCCAAAAATAATCTTCATAAATGTTTTAACCTTAAACAATACTATCCAATGTTCAACATAATCCATTCCAACCTTTATAGTTATCCAAAATACCTCCATCGAGACTTTCTCTAAAAGGCCATTAAATTCCAAAATCAATTGTAACATTAGATTCCCCCAAAAAAGTAAAGTTTCTCTTATTGTCACATATTAAAAATATGATTACCTTCATCATATTAAAACATTAATGAAAACAACAAGTACTGAAGTACAATCCTTATATATATATCATTATTATTATAACTAGAATATAATCCTTGTTTCCAAAAGTACCAATACATTAATTATACCACTTCAACTGTAGTAACAACATAATATTGTCCTTGATCCCTTGGCCTTTTCTGAGGAAATGTTCCCTACCACTAAGGACATTCATTTGCATAATTCCCCATTTCCCTACAATTGTAGCATTCAACATTGATAGCCTCTTTCTTTCCTTTGCAATCACGAGCCTGGTGACCTTTTTATCCACATTTGTAACAAACTCCCATTCCTTTTAGGAAAGTTTCGGGGTGATTCTTCCCACAATTATCGCATAATGGAACATCCTTCTTTCCCTTTTTCCCTTTATATGTCTCTAGTTCCACCGTTCTCTTCTTCTCTTGCTTTACTTTATTGTCATAAGATTTAGAGAATTCCTTTTCTGTCTTGATAGCACACGAGACTATATCTTTATAGGATGAGAATGATTGTGAGGCTAAGGCTCGACGGAGAAATGGTTTTAACCCATAAATGAAACGATCAATCTTACTTCTTGGGTTACGTATATAATCTGCTTCATGCCTTGCTAACCTTGTAAATTTAGCCTCATACATTGTGACATTCTCATCCTCCATTTGTCTCAGACTCAAAAATTGCCTTTCCATATCTGATCGATGGTCATGAGGGAAGTAGTTATCTAAGAAAAGCTCTTTGAACTCCGTATATTCCATATTTGATACGTCCTCATATTTTATTGTGTTTTTAATCAACGACAACCACTGATCGACATCCCGATTGAGGCGGTAAAGTTCCATGATGACTTTCTCCCTTTTTCTACTCCCCAAGGCATGGAATATTTTCTCTAAGGAGTTTATACATTGCTCAGATACTAATGGATTTGTACCCCCATTAAATTTTGGTGGTTGTTTCCTCATGAAGCGGTCTAAAATTGATCATCCACATTGAAGATCAAGGTGCTCTATATGAGTTAATTTATTATTCATAACCTGAGTGAGTTGTCCCGGTATGGTGATAAGGTGATCAACACCAATTGTATCACCAGCTTCACTATAATTATCTTGAGCAGGAGGGAAATCCCTACATGGAGTGTGTGCATTGATACGGTTTCCATTCCTCCCACTAGGAGCCATTTCTAAACAATGGAATAAACTATATTAGTTTATGAATCAAAATACATAATTAAAAACTTGCAAAACACTTAACATAAATTGAACTATTTATGAATATAATCCATAATCATAATAAATGTTTTCTTTGTAGAGGTATATACTCACAACCCTTCATAGTGGTTTGTAAAGAAAATAATAATTGTCCTATGAATATCCCCCAGGAGTGTCGTAACGAAGAGTGCAGCAAGGCCCGTTGTTGTGCACCGGTTCCCGTTTGAGTCTAGGTCAAAGCGGTGTTTTCGGGATTTACCCCTAGGTACATCAATGCCAGAGCCGTCTCTACCTGCTCGTATCTAGATGGGGATATATTTCTTAGAAAACTCACACAATCTCTATAATACCAAAATTCTAGGAAATTCTTCTATACTAATCCTCAAATTTTATCATAGGTCTATGTGCTCTAATCTGAGTTTATCTAAATCAAGCTTCCAAGGATAGTACTAAACTGCCTCTAATACCAACTGTAATGCCCCGACCCCAGTTATCCAGAGTCGGTGCATTATTCTGTATCATTGGAATGATCACAAAAGATCACGTCTCGAATGACCAATTAGTTTAGTAGCTTTGGAAACACTAGATACATTCATAAATGTTACATTACATCATAAAGTGTAAAATAAAATAATATAGTCTACATTTTCCACACTCATATCCTTTTCAGACTATCCATGCAGGTCATTCCTAAAATACATCTTCATATCCTGGAAAAATTAAAACATTGAAAGGGGTGAGCTCAGATGCTCAGTAAGGATAACAATATAGTAGAAAATTTCATAAATAATCATAAACATTTAAGGAAATGTATAACTAAAAAAAGCCTATTTAACTTGAACTTCAGTATAATATGGCAAAAATAAATTGAAATAATGCCATTTACTTTTTCACATGGATATTTTACTAGTCTAATTATCACATGCAATATCAATAACCACTTTTATAATGATGGAATGCATAATGCCAGACTATCATAAACGTGTAGCCAAGGCCTCGTGCCAAGACCACAAATGAGATTTTGTCCAGGCCTCAGGCCAAGACACTAGTTGGTCTCATGAGACCTACTGATGCAATTTTTTTATAATATAATTATGTTTAAAATTGCACAAATATACTCCAGTGTTTTTCTGAAAATAGAATGCTAGCTTCTGAATACAAAATAACTAATTCTGAGACTGGTCGACTAATTACAGGCCATGATGGGTCCACGCCCAATCCCTTTCTATCTACCACACTCGAGAGTCGGGTTTTCTGGAAAAACTTTTAATCTTGCATTAAATGCGTATACATTTTCACTGGATTTTCATTCATTTGAGAGAAATATCTCTCTTTTTTTAATCATTTAAAAAAGATATAGCTTGTAGAGGAAGCCGAATATAAAATAATGGTCACGGCGGCGGAGAAGTCATTGTCACCACATACGTAGGGAAAAAAACATTCCCATTTTTCGTTTAGTAAAATGCTTTGTATAAAATGATTCATTTTGAATAAACATAAAATTCAAAAGGGTTTATACACCATATAAAAGAAATTTGTGTATAAAACAAAATATGCCTCAATGAATGGAGATTGAGACAAAGTACCTTACAAAGATCATTTTTTAAATAAAATAAATATATTATGTGTATTAACTGTAATTACAAATAATGAAATTATAAATAAAAGATAGGATATAATAATATCATGACATAATTTGAAAGTAGAAGATTAACCCAAAGAACGGAAATTGGGTTAAGAAGTTCCCTTACCTCGTGTCTGACTTGACTCGATCGTTCTTTAATCTCTTGAATAATAAACTAGAGTTAATTTATATTTTCTTAAGAACCTTTTTCAGGTTCCTTATTCCTTTTATATCACTTATTACCATGTTTTGAACATTATGTAATTATTTATGTTAATAACGGTCATTTTGTCGATCTATGGTACTTGAGTCAAAAATAAACTTCATATAATTACAAGTTGTTCATGTGGTGAAATATCCATTATATCCAGAATTATATACATGATGTAGATATCATATATATCATATATATCCAGTATATACATGCATTTATAATAATACATAACATTTAGAGGTAAGAAATGAAATGCACCGTTCACGGAGACGGTAAGCCTTTACGTACGCAAGAACGCTACTTTCATTTCTATTTCATATTTAATGGAATGAAATTATAATTATATTAAGGTATACTATAATTCCAGTATAATATAATGTATAGTAACATTTACTCCATCCTTTATACATCCCACAAATGGCATTAACGATTCAAATCACTTTGAGGGGGCGGTAGTCCGCACTTCCTAAAATGAAATTATCGTGTTTACCCATAATGGAAATCATAAAGGTATGACATAAATGAGAAATAAAGAAGTATAAGGAAAACATAAACATAATATATATCATATATAAATATAATGACATCTTAATACCCACCATCAGAGGTGTTAAATGAATATTGAACAATCATCATTTCGTGAGGCCGAAATTCGCCAACCACAGAAACAGTATGTTCTTTAACCATTAAACAAAGGTGTGTGTAACTATAAATAAAATATATCTAATAAAAACATCCTAGTTTATTTAAGAAACTGTTTTTGTTACAAAGGAAAGAAAAAAAAGATTTTAAGGGGTTGGATAAGCAAAGTAAAACAAAATAACATAAGAGAAGACATTACCTTAAAATCGGGTAACTCTTTTTGATTTGAGCCAAAGGCTTCCATGGGAAACATTATGCCCAGAGTTAGGCTTCTAGGAGTAAGAGAGGGATGTTGAGAAAGTATTTGGGCAATGTTTGGCCAACTCAGAAGACTTTGATGGTGTGAGTAAGGTGGTAGTGGTGGTGGCCTTTTATAAGAGGAGAGGAGGGGCACTCTTGGAAAGTCATGAAATGTTACTTTATTATATAATTATTTTCGGATTTTAAAGGTCCCACACTTATATATTTCGAGGATAATGTGACAAGGGTTCGAAATCTACCCATGAAAAAAGTTTTTGACAAGTTTAAGTCTTATATTTTACATTATCTTTTCATTTTATTTAAATCTTTAAATAATGAGGTAATTGCTGCATCATCATTGTGTCACAAATAATTTAATTTATATAATGTCTTAAAATTATAAAACAATTACCATGATGTAGGAAATATTTTTAGCTTTACAATTAATATTTTTAGTCGAAAAGGTAACTTATATAACCCCATGTAATAATTGTTTTAGTAAAACAACACATGTTTGTGAAAATTTTATTTTTACTTTAAATAAAAAGTTATTAATGTAATTTTCTTACCGAAGTGGCTCCATGGGGTCCCCAAGTTGACCCATGGATTTTCTTGGTCGTCCATGAATCATCCAATAAGGGTAGGACAAGTGTAAAGGTATTTTAATATTTTTATAATATCATTTTTACCTTAAATTTCACTAATTACCTTTAATCGCGATTAATAAAACATTAAAGTTACTATTCACCAAAAATTATTTTAATCCCATTGAACCAAATTTTACTTATTAATGAAAATGATGTATATCGGATTTTTGAAATTCAATTCACAGAAGGGGTAAATTTTCATTTAAACGAAAAATGAGTTTCTTAACTACCACTTAGCGGTTTCACTATTCATCAAAAATTTAAGTTTTTTCAGAAAAATACCAAAAATTCATCCAAAGATATAATTGATATTCTGAATTAAAAAATTTTCTCTATTTTACAAAATTCAAAACATATAAGTTGCATTAATTAATTTAATAATTAACTCCCGCTGTCACAACAAATAGCGTGTTTTTAAGAAACAATATATATGAAAAATTTGACAATTGTTTATGTCCAATTTTAAAGTAAAATTAATTATAATTACAACCATTGGATAAAATGGTAAATTTATATTATAATTATACTTTTAAACCACTCAATATTAAAATTTATCACTATTAATTATTTTTATTAAAAAAGTTGTTTTTAATTAAAATTTATTAATTTTCATTATTCATCAAAATATAAAAGTTATTCGAAAAGTTCCAAAATTTCACCTTAGGATAAATTAAATATTCCAAATCCCAAAACAAATTCCATTTTGAATGATAAAATTTATAAAATTTCAAAAAGAGGGTATTAATATTCATAACGGCTTGTTTGATTAGTCGCGGTGTGTTAGAACTCGAACTTGCATACAATGCAAGCTATTACATTATTGAATGAAAAGCGTATCATGTAAGCTCGGGGTGTTACATTAAGAGCATTGGTTTAACATGATATTATAGAGTTTTTTATATGGAATTGGAAAAGGTCTTATGATTTACAACTTCCAATAATCCATAGATAATATATATATATATATAAGATAGTCTTTCAAACCAAGCAGAATATTCCATTATCGTATTCTCTTGATATCAGAGTATGATGGGATTAACATATTCCTTTTGTTATATGTTATTATAATAATTAATTTCAATTCTTTATGAATAAATCTATATAAATATGTTCTTAACACCAATAATATGGGATTAAATTGGATAATGTCAAATATTATGACATCATATAGTGATAGTTATAAAATATAATGTCAGATTAATTTGCAAGATACCGTGGCATCTCAGAGTCATGAATAAAATCACTAGAGAGAACCCAAACTCACAGATGAAGAGACTATAATTTTAAAACTCTATCCACTCAATAAGTTTATGGAAGTTGAAAATAATGGATTGTTTATCCCATGTAATATTGACCCCTTCAAAAATCATTATCATGTTTGAATGTTCACATATCTCTTTTTGGTTCAACAAAACCTTTCTAATGTTTAGGATCTGGTCAATTTTTTTTCTTGTTGAATTATATAATCGATTATTCACATGAATGGAAAATAAAGGTTATAAAATAGGATATTGACCTTTTATTTGGGGGAAAACCAATAATAATTTTTTTTTCATTGATGTAACATTCTACATAACATGACTACTCTTATGGTAAATGTTATCTATGGGAATCATCAATTGGAGGAATCTAAAAGGGATCATAATATTGTGAAGAACTAGATGTCTCTTCAATATATTTCATTAGAGTAAAATAAATATTTGTAAAAAATAACATTAATTTTGGAATAATTTAACACTAATATGTTTTATCTATATTCCATGAAAATAAATTCGATGTATTCAATAAAATTAATTACATGACACCTCTAGTCTAAATGATAAATGACATATTCTAACCGTTATAACCAACATGTATGTTGAATTGTTATTTATATGATTTTCTATACTGTAATATATATAGATATATTTTCAATAATAAAAATTTATAAATTACTACCAAATAAAGAAATATTATTTTAAAAATAATCATTTCATGGATATAGTACTTATTATTTTGAGAAATATATATTTTTTCTAGTTATGAACATTTATATATTAAAAAATATCGATAACTATAATAAAATTATATTATCATATTTTATTAGAAATATATTAATATTGAATCACAATTTTGTTGTGAAGTTTATAATGATGATAAAATAATTTGATGGAAACAAGATTTATTTATCAAAAATCATTTTATATATTCGAGATGTATTTTTTATGAATAAATTATCTAAAAAACAATTTTTTAACAACAATAAAAAAATATTATAGTAAAAATTAGATAGAAAAATTTATTAATAATATAATATTTATACAATGTATGGAATGAACGTAAAATAATTTTTATTCATAAAAATATATATTTTCAAAAAAAATAGTTTTCCATTATATTTGAAAAATATCATGATGTTATTTTCATATATTTATATAAATTTAATTTTATAAAAAGGATTCTATATTGGGTATTATAATTTCCAAATTATTTAATCATCCCACCTTAATTATTTGTCATAATGTGTAATTAAAGAAGTAATGTTTTGGTAAACATTTTATGGTTAAAAGATTTTATCGAGATTAAAATAAGTGGTAAGAATAAAGAAGATCCATAAATTAGACCAGATTTTTTTTTGATGAATATATTTCATCAATACATAACCTTCCAAATACATTCCATTTGGAGATACTTCAACATGAATGTGACATAATATTATTTCAATCTATTATGAAATTTAATATTTGTCTCTCCCATCACATATATAAGGGATCCACTTATCCACCAATATTCATAAATATTAATCCATATATACTGGAGAATACCATAAAAATATGGGATTCAACATATTAAGTCATTAAATCTTGTACATTCCCTAATACCATTCACATAAGAGTTAAACTAAATGCCAATAGAGGTCTTCCAAAATAAGGGTCACCATATTATGTAACTGATTCAAAATTAGAGTATATTTTATCATCCTTTAAATATATTTTTATTTTACATAACATAATAAATCCGAGAATATAAATACAATTGGATTCTATTATAATTATCAAAAAAAATTCCACCCAATCCATGAAATTTTAAAAGAACGTATCATAGGTGGGTATGTATGCACTACTACATTATTGTAGTAAGACGATACATATTCCAAAACTACATCATAGTAAATGATATAATGAAATATTTAATGTTTTTTATGTCATTAATGATGACCTTATTCAAATATAACTATAATAAATTATTTTAATTATTACCTTCTCATATTTTGTAAAATGAAAATTTATGTGCGGACAACCACTTATATTAAAATATGCTATTATTTTTTCCTTTCTGATTTACATATAATATAATAAAGATATATTAAATAAAAATATTAATTTATTAATATAGAATAATTTTTTTAGGGATGTTAAATTTTTTTACCATTAATATAGTTCACCCTTAAAAAACGAAATACATATCTAATTTGTATTTATAGACAATTGTATTCATAAAATAATATAAATTATTATACATAACCATCTTATATTGATGAATATAAATGTTTAGAAAAAAAATAATTATTATTAAATTATTATGATTATATAAATTATCAGATAATGAACATTGTGAAAGGACCAAAACCATCACACAGAAATATGCATGGAATATATTCTTGTTTTTACCCAAATATTTATTATAACAAATAAATATTCATAAAATGAAAATAAGAACATTATTACTGAATTATATAGATACATATATTTCTAAATATGGTTTGGTATAGACTTTATAAAAAATATATTTTTATTATATATAACATTTTAATTCCAATGAAGTAATATGTGAATTGAGGAATCTGATTAATGTTACAATCAAATTTTATATTTAGATCGTATAATAAAAATTTCCATTTGGTGATATTAAATTGATATAATATTTTAAACTTCATATATAATAATAATATTATATTATATATATATTCAATTAATAGTACAATTTCCCTCTCACAAAACATAGAATGGTTGAGAAATATATTCGAAGAAAACAATATATTATTTTTGATTTGATGAGTGAAACATTTCATTCATGTCCTTGTCGTGTATTTTTTTAAATGTTCAATTCTATGATCCAATAAATTTTAATGTCAATTTAAAACATATTTTTATTCTTTTTAATGGCCAAATAAATTAAAATTCTATCCTAAATAGTAATTTATGACATTTTAATATTTCTGAAAGAAATCATTTTTAACAGTTATATCACAAATGTATTTTCTGATAATCATGACAACACTTTTATTTAATGAACATGATACAAGACTACATTTATTTTTAAAATGAAAAAATTTTCTAGATATATTTTTTATTTTATGATAACCAATGAAAATTGAAATTTTCATATATTTTCAATGAAATTTTCCCTTGGTTATTTTAATGGTATTTTTTATTTTTTACAATACCATATTTTTGTTGTGATTCATTATTAATATGATATAATTATACATTTAATATAACATTTATAGATATTATATGAAATTATAATAATTAAATTTTAATAAAATGGGTTTCTTTTTAATTTTTAATCCTATGATAAAATTCTTACCAAAACCATATCCAATACCATGTTCACGGTATGATGAAATAATTAATTTTTTTGATCATGAGGATTAAATATTCATAGATTTATTTTCATTCCCAATAAGACATTGATTATTAATCCCACTATATCATTGTGTAATTATTTATATGTAGGGAGATATCATATTCAAGAATGGTTGGATAACCCAGTCCAGTAAAGGACAATATTTAATTTCATAATCTTTAGTGAAACTTCACTAATGAAAAAATTGAATATGGTGCAGTCACATTTTATTAGGATATCTTTTGTTGTGATCCTTTCATGTGGAAATTAATTTCTATTCTTATTTTTAAAAAAGAAATGTATTGTTTTTATTAAATTATATTACGGATCAAGATTAATTTGGTAGGACTCCACAGTCGTATAGAATATTGTATTTTATATGAAAGATAATTATTCAATTATTTCATCTTAAATAAATTTTACTAATTGGGTAATGGTTTAGTAATATATAATCATATTATTATAAACATATATTTATCGTATTCATAGATGTTATAATATATTGATATATTCTATTTCTTTAGTTTGTAAGTATCTCACCTCATTCATTATTTTGATTCATTTTCCCATATTAAGAATAATGTATTCATGAACTTTATATATTAAAATCTCACTATCTGAGATTAATATTTTGTAAATTGTTTCTCATTCAGGAAAAAATGACTATGTAAATAGCTTCAAAATAAAAAATATATTCAAATTATTGTGAATGAATTATTAGGATATACATTGAGCATTAAATTTATATATTTTATATTTATTTATATTTCTCTTGGGTTTAATAATCTCATGCATTCATAAGTGGTATCATGAATGGGGTTAACTCATCATTCAAATATACTCTTTTTATTATCCATTTGTAGTGAACCTGATAAAAAACCATTGACCTAGTATATAAAAATAATTTTTTATTAAGAAATCAGTTTTTATGATGTTGTTTCAATAATTAAATAGATAACATAGATAAAATTATTATTGATAACACTGGAATATGATCCAAACAGGAGGGGTGATAATCATGCAATGTAGAAATATTGAAATCGGAAACACCCAAACTCACCAATTTCTCATTGTGTCTCGAGTAAAAGTTATGTCTCTATATGAAGAGAATATATGGAAATATAAATTTAAATCATTATTAAATTTAAGGTAGTGCGTCTTTACATCATTATATTTACATAGTAAGACCAATTGATTTAAAATTTTAACAGGGGCCCTTCAAGAAACCTCTTTTAACTTTTCTTTATCTAGTGATAAATTTTATTATCACATTGATAATACATATATATGGATTTTTATAACAATATTTATTATAATATAATTCATGACTTCAAAAATAAAGAATTTATTATTCTAATTATAGTGTATTCACAGATATAAACATACTATTCTATTCATAACGGAATAATATTGAAATTACTATATATTAATTTTATTTATATGGGTTATCATATAATGATAAAAATTGATAATTAACCATATTAATGATATATTTTTATGTATTGAAAGTATGATTTTTACTAATTTTGTAACTTTTAAACTTGATAAAACTCCTTGGATCATTTATATATTTATTTGGTCCAGGAATTATGAATTCCCTTCATTTAGTGATATGTCATATTTGATAACTATATATGGGAAGTGTGAGAATCATTGTTTTTAAAAATATTTTTCATTGGGACATGATCTCAATTTCATGTTATTACATCATATATTAATAATTCAGAAAACTATAAATATGGTTTTTTATTGATGATATTTATTCATCATTTTATTCCCACATATTCATTGATATGGATATTAGTTATTTATTTTCTCCATATAAGTTATTAATGTCATGAGCATAATATATATATAATAATTTATATTATATACCTTATAGAGTATCTAAGCATACCCTTTTATCATGTATTCCAATATCCCCATCAAATAAATAAGAATACAAAATATTATACGTTAAAGATTACATTGAATATGAAATAATGATATACCCAAAAAAATTATTGTCATTTATTTTAGGATTGTATAATGTAAATGAAATTAGGATGTGTTTCTTATGATCTGTAAGGTAACATAATTTTTGGATGATTAATTTATGATATTATCTATTATATTTACCTGATATAAAAAATAAATTATCACTAAATTATAAAATTCCAAGGGATTAATATGGTTTTTTCTTCCTTATATTATTAATTTAATTATATATATATATATTTAAACAATATAATTTTCATTTATTTATAAAATAAATTAATATTTATGAAATAAAATTGATATCCCAAATAATTAATATTAATATTTTCATCATATACCTAAATGATGACATCTTATTATGTAATTTTATTTAAGAAAATATAATGATAAATTAAATAAATTTTGTAACACAATTTTATCAAATTATATCCATTATTGTCCCCCCACATATTCACAGACAATATTAATTCATAATATGATTTTTCTATTTCCAAATAATTAAAATATTGATATCTCTAATAATATATATATATATATTCATTTAATTTCTGAAATATAATTATCATTATTAATTTAACTCTATATATCAATTATTAAAACTGATTATAATGTTTATTTTATACCAATTTCCATGAGATACTAAAATATTATATAACACATTACTGTAAATCATTTTTCATTCTTATTATTCCTAAATATTATTTAAAAAAAATTAGACTGTGATATATAAATACACAATTATATCATTTAATTTGTATTTAAAACATAAAAATTTTAATAACCATTAAAACTAATTACTTTTATGATCATATAATTTAAACATAATCTTCAGGTCTAAATGGTCATGCTAATTATGACGGTATTAATGTTTTTTTTAAATACATTATATCATGAAATAAATCGAATTATTATGCTCATTTGAATCACATGATATATTATATAATAATTTTTCTCCAAAATAACCCACTTTAATGTTATAAAATAAATATTTGGAAGTTAAATATATAAAAAAATGTTCCTCATATACCTCATGATATTCATATAGACCATTTAAAAAAAACTGATGACCAAGAAAATTTAATTTTTTATTAGGTTTTTATCATTTTTCATTAGTATGGGATGATTTCTATTCAAATATTTAGTATTATTATTCATTAAACTGCAATATCTACCATGAATCGAATCTAGATATGATTCATTATCGATTATAATATAAAATTTTTCCTTTTGGAAATATTGTTAATCTTTCAAATATGTTGGTTGACTTTATTGTTTTGTAACTCATTGCGAATAATTGAATAATTTATAAAATATATTTACAAATTTTTTATACTCATTGTACATTTGAATATCAAATATTTTTTACATTATACATTGATCATAATATAATAGATATTTCCCTAGAATTGTAATGCCCTGGAATTTCAGTGTAATTTTTTTTAAATATATGGGAATTTTACGAGTCTGCAGTTTCTGACGGCGCGCGATTCTGAGGCCTAGAGTGCCTGAAATGATTCGTGGAAGTTTTTTTAATATTATATTAATGCGCTTAAGCAGTTTTCCGTAAAAAGAGGAATAAATCTTAAACGGTTACTCGGATGAGAAATCTGAGGGCACTGTTGCGCTCAGGATGGAGGGTTTACCCTAGGCGTGACTATAGTGTAGTCTGCGCGGGCCTCATGTGAAAAATCCCAAAAATGGAATAACCATAAATAAAATAATTAAATGAAGTTATTTTATTTTTCAAATTCTGATAACTCACAAACGGTAACTCAGATTAAAAATCTGAGACCATCGCTGAACTTGTGAGGGCTTGATTTATTTAAACAGATACTAAATTTGTCCAGTGTGGGCCACTAGAAAAAGTTATTTTTTGGCCACAAATAAAGTAATTAAGTGACAATTATTATATTTTAAAATTCATAAATTCTATACGGTAACTCGGATTAAAAATCTGAGAGTACTATTTGGTTCTTTGGGGCGGGTTTCACCTAGGTAGATCCTATCTCTGACCGCAGTGGGTTGAGGGTGACTAATAAAAATTTTCCAAACTTTTTTTCAGGTACGTTCAGTAAATGTACGAGTGGCGTTTTTTATTATTCGAACTGGTGCATAGAATTGAATTATGAGGGTATGGTTGAACTCACAGCACCAGTTTTCTATTAAGAATACTTTCACCTTGTCGACGGACGGTCGGGAATAAAAGTTAGTTTTTTGATTTTTATAAAAAAATAATGAAATAAAGTATAGCTGCACTTTATCTTATTCCAGCCTTCATGTGAGTGCGGGTATTTGGAACCTCAACTTGAGAGTTGGTGGTTGGACCGCCACAGCCTAACCTCCCATGAGAGGTTATGGTGGTGGGGCCTACCCGAACCCAACCTCCCATGTGAGGTTAATTGAGGTGGGGAGCACCCAAGTCGCAAAAACCTTCCTATTAATGATAGGGTTGGGGACAACCCAACCCCTATTGATGGTGGAGGATGAAACCTCTCAACTCCCTCATAAATGATAGAGATCCTCTTGACCTCCTCCATTATAATTGTGCCAAAACACACACACAAGTAATTGATCCAACACACACACAATTAATTTTTCCAACGCACCACGTCATTGTGATGGCGTAAATTAATTTGTTTTCCCCTTTTTAAATTAACTAACATTATCGTTGAAATTTAGGAAGGTTCCTAACAAATAAACCGTCATAAATATCAATGATCGTTACCTACCTTACCCCCTGACCTATATATATAGAGATTGGGAGGAAGATTTGGGATGACTTCACCAAGCAACGAAGCGCTGTTAAAGTGCCGCGACGCCCAACACTTAGAGGACTATGCTCTCCCATGAAAAACAAAAAGAACACGAAGAACGCCGATGAAACTGTTCTTCTCCGGCCTTCTACCTTAGACCCCCTTCGATGTGGGATGTGATTGTCTACCATGGATTGACGACGATCCTTCCGTGACGTCAATGAATGACTACCATCAAATCAAAGGTAGGGGTTTTATTTCAAGATGTTGTTATACTTTTCTTATCTCCTTAATCGGATAGAAATGGTATGTTTCGAGCATGTTTTAATCAACTGATTATCTCATTGAGCCATTAGATTTCCCCTCTAATCACAGAAGATTCGGGACAACCTAACATGGCCCGATATCCTCCATCGCTCTACTTTCTTGTGACACCCTAATGTATGGAGAAGAAGCGACGACGAAAAAGGTGGTACACGCAGAAATGGCGACAAAGGCGGCAAACAAAGGCCAGGCTACCTGCGGCCTACGTGAACTATGCCACCCCCGCGGTGCCCCGGGGCACTACCCACAACCCCGCACCCCTTCCGGAGAATTTCCCAGTGCCTCGTTCCCCTTCAGACGCACTGTCGGTGCCCCGTTACCCTGCCAGCGCACTACCGTAGCCCTGCGCCCCTACTGGCTCGCACCAGGCGCCCTGCGCCCCTACCGGCATGCAACCAGTTCCCCGCGCCCCTTCTGGAACGCTCCCGGGGCCCCGCGCCCCTACTGATGCCCACCCGGCTCCCTACTACCCTACCAGCATGCTCCGAGCGCCTTACGCCCATTCAGGTGTGCTACCAGTCCCCCCGCGCCCCCTGCCGTTGTGCTGCCCGGCTCCTGCCGCAGAGTGCCTGGTGCACCCGTGGCCTACCAGGGGTCTAGCCGGCCCGCTCGTGAACCGAACGGTCTGCCTGCTGGTCTCCTAGCCACCGGCCTACCGAGCCGACCCGCAGTGCCCCCACGCTGTAGATGGCCGAACCGGCCCGGTCTTCGGGGCCGAGTAACCGAGACACCAACGTGGTGACTACCGGGCCGAACCGCCCTCACGGTCCGTTGTGCCGGGCACAACGAATCGGGTCAAAACATAGCGGGCTGACCCTCTCAATGGACCGGGTCAGTCCCAGTAAGTCTTACAGGGTTCACCAAGACTGGGTCGGCCCAGACTTGGTTGGACAGAGTCGGTCTGACCGGGTCGGACCGGACCTGAGCCCATTAGTGACCCATTAACTTCATTGGCCATATCATTGGCTCCAGACGTTCATTTGATGAACCGTCTGCGGAACTAGTAATCTCATTGAGAAATGGTCCCTTTTCAAATACCTCAAGGGAATTCAGGGTATAGTTGAGATATTTTCGGGATGGTTCGTACACAAAACCCATAGGGCCCCCGGGACTAAAAAGCTAATAACTCACAGACCGGGCGTCCGATTGACGCGTCGTCTATTGTATAGATACCCTAATGACATGGTGGACCATTGAGATACATATTCTTAGGACTTTGTGACACTTGTATTATTGGATTGTAGCTCATGGAGAGCACCCTACCGGATACAAGCGAGCAGACTACGGAGACCTAGTAGCTGGAAGAGACCTGATGACTACTTGTCTGATTGGTTTTTGAGTGACATGACTAGCCCAGTGGGGAGTGATATTGTGTTATGGGACAGACCCATGGCAGAAGAGAACTAATGTTTGAGGCGGCAGACGCATGGTGGGGATCACTACTATTTGAGGCAGCAGACCCGCGATACTCGATAGGAGTAGTATCTCAGCAGTCTAAGGTTAGTGAGTAGTACCTCCGAGTCGCGATTAGACCACTGTACTCTACAGAGGAGGAGTTCTCCAGTAATAGTGGTTTTTTTAATGAAAATACTGGTTTGAGCTGAGTCAATGACCTTTGTTTTTTCCTCATGATTAAGATGAGTTACTTGATAACATAGGTATATGTATGGGCATATAACTATGTAATGGTTATCCATTGAAATCATACTTTTTGGTTTATCCTTATTGTATTTTGGATACCTTGAGGGTATCAGGGTCCCTACTGAGTATCATTATACTCACCCTTGCATGGGCTATGCCTGCACCTCATTGTGTTGGATGCAGACGATGGACAACGCTGACGGTGGCCGAGAGTGCCAGGACTGGATGGTACCCGGAGGTGGACCTCACGACGAGTTGGTACCAGGAGGAGATGGATGGATGTGGAGCGCTGAGGAGGCTATTTGTACCTACCCTTCTGGTAGGATTAATGGTGGATGATCCAAGAGATTCTAGACACCATCCAACTGTTTGTATTTTAGTTGTACCTGTGTTGTCTTTTCCTTGTACTTTACTGTTGGGCTTGTATTTCTAGCCCCTTTAATTTTCAGCACTACTTTTTTATACAGATTTTACTTATTTTATACTTCCTCATGTACTCTGGTTGTGTGTGTTTATATTTTATAATAGAAAATTCTTCCTAGTTTTATTGAATTATGCCTTTGGTGCTAGTCGTCAGCCCCTGGCCTATTGAAGGCAGGCTTGGTGTAGTCATGATGCGGGCCCCGGGGCACGGGTCGTGACAAATTTGTATCAGAGGAGTCGGTTCTACCATATAACATAGGACTCTGATATTTTATTTCCGTGAAGAAATAGTGTTAAGGGTACTGAGTGTGGTTTTCAGTTCAAGGAGTCCACTGATGGTGCGGCAGCTGACGTATCCATACATGAGTACCCTGACTACTGATTTCCGACTTAGTACACAAAAACACTGATTATGTGTGTGTTTTCAAAAGATTTACTTTAAGTTAGCTCAAACTAGGTCAGATCAATAGGTATAATCTTTTTCCCATGTCACATTTGTTCAAGATGCCTCCACATAGAAAGCCAGTTGGAGTTTAGAGAGAGTACCCGATGACGGCCCACCGAGCGATGAGGCTCGGATGCTAGACCCTATTTCTATGTTGGCACCTTCGAGGTGTGTACCAGCAACACCACCACCCACTGGGAAGCAGATTCCACTAGCCTCACTAGAGGACGGTGCACGCCGACTGAGCACATTGCATGAGTTCCAGCAGTAGAGGCCTCCGAGGTTTTGTGGCGAGATAGATTCCCAAGAAGCAAAGGACTAGATGGAGGCAATTTCTAGTGTTTTCCAGTGAGTGACCAAGAGGATGGTCTACATAGTGATGAGACTTCTGTACATGGTCAATTACCCAAGATTGTACCTCTGTGTAGTGTGTCATCTATATCACTTCATGTTGGTCAGTAGTTGCAACCGGCGGTACCAGTAGAGGACACATATAGTCATAGTGCCTTATAGGTGTATCAGTATCAGATACCCCCAGGTTCCGAGGTGATCCTGACTTACATGCGGCTATGGACTGGCTTGAGGAAGAGGATGAGAGTTCCCTAGAACTTCTAATGCTTCGGCAGAATGATGTATCAGTAAATTATTATTCATTGAGGCAAACCGATCATTCCTGAAACATGATGAATATGGTATGATCGGTGCTTCAGGGCTCGAAATTCTGAGTGAGGTGTGTTTAATGGACATCTGATCCATCACTTTCATTTTCCTATGTGCATTCCTACCTATTTTATGATGCTAGAGAGGCCTTTGTGGTTGAATATAATTAGGCTGAGTGGATACAACCAGTGAATTTTAGTTGTGGGAAAACAAGAAATTCGCACCAGTCTCAGATATTTGGGCGTGAAAACGTTTTCAGAAAGAGGATATAACTGGGAAAAATGAATATTCTGGGTAGCAGACATGGAAGCAGAGAAAGGAGAGTATCATGGGGTGGAGTACATTATTACATGTTACAACAACCCACCTTTGTAGTCCCCACAAGGCTCAGGGAGCTGGATTTTAGAGGAAGATAATAGCCGCATGCGGTCAAGGAGTGTGACCCAAGGGCTCTAGGAATGATTCGAGGTATGGACTGTGTCTACTACTAGTTGTCGTATCAATAGACATAGGTACCAATCAGTCCTCCATTCCATGAATCTTATTCCAGGCCTACAGTTTTCGGTTAAACCGTTAACATGACCCTCACGTCTAGATTTAACATTAGGAGCATACTCGACAATCACACATACGCTGACGGTGTGATCTGACCCTTGTGGCGAGAGTATCGGTTGGATCCTCTTGGTGGGAGCTTCAAGGCCTTACGGCGTTAGTTTGGGTATGGACTGGGAAACCGCAGTTCATACACAGATTGACTGTATTAGGAAAAAAGGTCATGGTTTATCTACAATGTTGAGATGAGGTTTTCCTTAGTTGGCGAAAAGGGAAACCCAGACAGCATAGGTTAAAATCATGCATGGGAGGTTACAACCGATAACTCTTGAGTCAGCCAGCCTTTCCCTCAAGGCAGAAGGAGATTTGAGGATTCTGTTCCACCAGGACTATGAATTCGAAATACTCTATACTCCTGGGAAGGGGAACGTTATTGCGGATGCGCTCAGCTGGGCACTGGTATTCTGTTTCTATGAGAGGCGATAAAGAAAATGGATGCCTTACATATATCCTTTGTGGATTGGGATGGAGAAGACTTTCTACAGTCTCTTATAGTTAGTCCCGCACTTCATCAGCAAGTCAGGGAGGCACAGTGTAGAGATGCTGACTGCAAGACATGACGTGCTCAGATACCCACAGGGCAGGCAGCTGATGGATTTTCTAAAGGTGGGTAGCACGCCATCCTCATCAGAGGATATACCATGGTACCAGTTTCATTTTAGGAGGAAGTGTTGAGGTAGTTCCGCACATCCCCTCTTGTGGTACATCTTGGTGTGGAAAAGATGTACCCGGACCTTCGACGATGGCACTGGTGTCCAGGTATGAAGAAGGAGATTGTAGAGTTTGTCTCTCGATGCCTCAATTTTCAGCTAGTGAAGGTAGAGAACCGGGTACCGGTAGTATTGGTTCATCCCTTAGAGGCCCTGGAGTGGAAATGGGATAGGATATCTATGGATTTTGTGACGGGTCTTACACGTACATCTATGAGTCATGACTCTATTTCTGTGATCATCTACCGAATCACCACGTCGGCCCACATCCTACTAACCAAAGATGATACGGGATACCATATAGAATGTAAAATTCATCCAGGAGTGGATGAAGACCGCACAGTTCAGAAAGAAGTCATATGCAGATGGAGACCTCTGGATTTCGAGGATGAGGACAACAACTTTCTACGAGTTTCAACTCGATGAGGTCTAAAGAGATTTTTCTGAGGAATCAAGTTTTCTCTGAGATTAATCAGACCTTCTAGGTCCTCAGAAGTGTAGGTGGGGTGGATTATCACTTAGCTCTTCCACCTCAGTTTCACCGGGTGCACAACGTCTACCATATAACTCATCTGAGGAGATACTTTCAGGACCCTTCCGACATCATCGACCATGGGGAGATGGACTTCAATGATGGGGCGACATTAATGGAGGTTCTAGAAGAGATTGAGGATCGACTAGTGCGGGTCCTGTGTAGATGATCGATACCTCTGGTGCGCATTTACTGGCATCACGGGAACATCCATTTGAGCACATGGGAGCGGGAGGCTCAGATGCGTGTTCAGTGCCCCCACATTTTCGTTAGTTCAAGTTGTAGATTATGGGGACGTTAAGACATGAGGTTGGTAGAATTTAAAGACCTAGAATTTCCATGTAATTATTTTTAAATATATGGGAATTTTACGAGTCTGAATTTTTTGACGGCACGCCATTCTGAGGTCTGGAGTGCCCAGAATGATCTGTTGAAGTTATGTTAAGCGTAAATTAATGCGCGTAAGCAGGTTTCCAAAAAAAGTAGAGTAACTCATTAACGGTTACTCAGATCAAAAATCTGAGGGCACCATTGCACTCAAGATGGAGGGTTTACCCTAGGAGTGACTTTAGTTTAGTAGGTGCAGGCATCCTGTGAGAAATCATGAAAATGACATAACCGTAAATAAAATAAGTAAATAAGGTTATTTTATTTTTCAAATACATATAACTAACAAACGGTATCTTAGATTAAAAATCTAGGACCACCAATGAACTCGTGTGGGATTGATTTATTTAAGAAGATACTATCTTTGGCTGGCACGGGCCACCCGAAAATTTAGTTTTTCGCTGAAAATAAAATAATTAAGTGACAATTATATTATTGTAAAATTCATAACATCTAGATGGAAACTCAGATTGAAAATTAAAGAGTAACGTCAGGTTAGCTGGGGCGTATTTTACATAGACAGATCCTAACCTTGACAGCAGTGGTTCGAGGGTGACTGATAATAATTTTCTGAAATTTTTTTCGGGTACCTTCAGTAAATGTACAAGTGTCATTTCTTATCTTTTGAACCAGTTCTCGGAATTGAAATCCGAAGGTACCATTAAACTCACAGCACCGGTTTTCTCTTAAGAATACTTTAACCTCGATGATGGATGGTCGGGAATAAAAGTATTTTTTTGGTTTTTTTAATAAAAAAATATAAAATTAAGTGTATCCGCACTATCTAATTCCAGCCGCAATGTGAGTGCGGGTAGTTGGAACCTCCACTTGATAGTTGGTGGTGGGACTTCCACACCCTAACCTCCCATGAGAGGTTATGGTTGTGGGGCCTACCTGATCCCAACATTCCATGTGATGTTAATTGAGGTGGGGACCACCCGAGTTCCAAAAACCTCCATATTAATGATAGGGGTGGGGACCACCCAACCCCTATTGATTGTGGAGGATGAAACATCTCAACTCCCTCATAAATGAGGGAGAGCCTCCTGAACTCCTCCAACATAATTGTTCCAACACACAGACAATTTATTATTCCAATGCACACATAATTAATTTTTCCAACACACCGCATCCTTGCGCTAGCGTAAATTATTTGGTTTTCCCCTCTTTAAATTAAATAGCAGTATCGTTGGAATTTAGAAAGGATCATATTAAATGAACTATCATAAATTCCAATGATAGTTACCTACCTTACCACCTCTCCATTATATATAGAGCTTTGGAGGAGGATTTGGGGTGGTTTCACCAAGTGATGATGTGCTGTAAAGTGTCACGACACCCAACACTTGGAGAATTACGCTCTCCAACAAAGAACACGAAGAACGTGAAGAACGCCGACGATGCTATTCTTATCCAGCATTCTTCCTCAGACCCCCTTCTACGTGGAATATGATCGTCTACAATGGATTGATGTCCATATTTCTTTGACGTCAACAAATGACTACAGAAAAATCAACGGTAGGGGTTTTATTTCATGAAGTTGTTATACTTTTCTTATCTCCTTCATCGGATACAAAGGGTTTGTTTTGGGAATGTTTTAATCAACTGCAGATCTCATAAATCCATTTTATTTCTCCTCGAAACGCAGAGGATGTGGTCCAACCTAACATGGCCTGACATCCTCGGTCGTTCTGCTATTCTTGTGACGCCCTATGACATGGCGATGAAGCAACGATGACAAAGGCAGTACACACGGCGACGAAGACGAAGGCGGCAAACAGAGGCCACACTACCCACAACCTCTATGAATTGTGTCGCCCCTACACCACCCCCAGTGTACTCCCCATACACCAACGCCCTTGTCCGCTTGCTGCCCAATGCCCCCGCGCCCCTACAGGCATGCTACCGGCACCCTACGCCCCTGTCGGCCCGCTACCGGCTCCCCGCGCTCCCCCGGCGCACACCCGGCTCCCCGCGACCCTGCCAACGCGCTCCCGGCGCCCCACGCCCCTTCCGGCGTGCACTGAGTGCCCCTCGCACCTGCAGGTGTGCTCCCGGCACCCCGCTCCCCTGCCGGAGTGCAACTGGCGCCCCGCGCCTACCGTCGACATGCTGTCCGACTCCGGCCGCAGCCTGCCCGGTGCACCTATGGCCTGCCCACGGACCAGCTGGCCCGCCCGTGCACCGCGGTGCCTGCCGCTGGCCTCCTGGCCACCCGCCTACTGAGACGACCCTTGGGGCCCATGCGATGTCGCTGACCGAATCGGCCCGGTATCCAGGGCCGAGTTACCGAGCCACCTATGTGGCGACTACCAAGTCGAACCGCCCTCACGGTCCGCTGGGTTGGGCCCAGCTGACCGGGTCAAAACATAGCATGATGACCCGTCCAATGGGCCAGGTCATTCCCAGCGAGTCTGACCTGGCCGAACCAAACCAGATTGGCCCATATGGGGTCCGGCCGAGTCGGGCCGACCAGGTCGGACCGGACCTGAGCCCATTACTGACCAATTAACTTTTGGGCCATATCTTTACCATCAGACGTCTATTTGATGAACCGTCAGTGGTGCTGGTAATCGTTTTGAGAAAAGAACCCTTTTCAAATACCCCATGGAGATTGGCGTATAGTTTAGATATGGTCGGGTTGGTTCATACACAAATCAAGTCGCGCCCCCAGGACTAAATGGATAATAACTCACAGACAAGCCCTCAGATTGACGTGACATTTATTTCTTTGAGACCCTTATGATGTTGAGGAACACTGAGATACTTCTTTTTGGGACTTCCTAACACTTGGAGCATCATCATGTAGCTTGTGTAGCAGACACTCCAAGAGACGATCAAGCAGACTACGGAGACCGAGTTGCTGGCTGACACCTGATGATTACTTGTCCGATTCATTTCAGAGTGACATGACTAGCCTACTGGGGAGAGCTACTATGTGAGGTGGCAGACCCATAGCATAGGAGAGCTACTGTGTGAGGTGGAAAACCCACATTACTCAAAAAGTGGAGTACCACTGTAGGCTATAGGTTGGAGTACTACTGTGTGAGGCTGCAGACCCATGGCGGGGAGCACTACTGTGTGAGGTTGCAGACCCGCGGTACTCGACAGGAGGAGTATCTCAACAGTCTAAGGTTAGTGAGTATCACCTTTGAGTTGTGACAGGACCATTGTACTCGACAGAGGAGGAGTTATCCAGCAGTCATGGTTTCTTTAATGAAAATACTAGTTTGAGCTGAGTCAATGCCTTTGTGTTTTCCTCATTATTGATATGGGTTACTTGATAACTTAGTTATATGTATGGGAATATATCTTTGTAATGGTTATCCGTAGAAATCAAACATTTTGGTTTATCGTTGTTGGATTTCTGAGACCTTGAGGGTCTCGGGGTCCCTACTGAGTATTATTATACTCACCCCTACGGAGGCTATTCTCGCACCTCGTTGTGTTGGATGCAGAGGATGGACAACGCTGACGGTGGTCTAGAGAACCAAGACTGGACAGTACCCGGAGGTGGACCTCACGACGAGTCGGCACTCAGTGGAGATAGACGGATGTGGAGCACTGCGGAGGATATCTATACCTACCCTTCAAGTAGGATATATGGTGGATGATCCTAGAGCTGCTAGATACCTTCCATCTATTTGTCTTTTAGTTGTACCTGTTTTGACTTTCCCTTGCATTTTATAGTTGTTCTTTTCTTTCTGGCCCCTTTAATTTTCAGCACTACTTTTGTATACAGTTTTACATAGTGTATGCTTCCGCTTGTACTCTGGTTTTGTGTGATCACATTTTAAAAAGGAAACACCTTCCCAGTTTTACTGAATTATTCATTTGGTGCGAGTCGCCAGCCCCTGACCTATGAAAGGCGAGATTGGGGTGGTAATGATGTGGGCCTCGATGGATGGGTCGTGACAAGAATGATGATGTTATTATATATAAAATATCTTTCTATATCGGCTTATTTTCCCCTTATATGGTAAAAAAATACTTATAGAAAATATAAAATTTTAATCACATTATATATATATATATATATATATATATGTTCGGTCATTATTTTGGGTTCATTTATAATGATGAAAGATTTAGGTCTATCAAATTCATAGAATCTTCTTTGTTATTAGATAATCATATATTGAAGGAATTATAATCAAATATAAAATATAAAAATAAGTACATTAATGGTTACTAATTTTTTCTTAATCCCCTGAATTATAAAAATGACAATATTCGTTATGAAATTACAAAATTCTTTTTACAAATGTATCAATATGCATAATAAAACATCCCAATACAAAATTAAGAAATTAGGGATTTAATATAAACAATTTCAATAATATATGTAAAAATTATATTAATTATTTAGATATTCCATTTTCAGAATAACCATTATAAATTGTTGATTAATCAATTAATTAAAATTATATTTAATAATTTTACAAATAATGTGAAGAATATTCAGTGAAAATGTCTAGTTCAATATACATAATTCATTAGTAATAAAATATTTATTTTATAAATAAATTAAATTAAAATAATAAATAAATTTTGAACATTGTGGAGGTATTCGATTTGATTTTTATAATATGCAATAATTTATGTTGACATAGAATATAAGATCCCAATTTACGGTGATAATATTAAAATAATGTTTCCTAGTGAAAATATAATTGATATATAATCATGTTTTGAGAAAAATAATTTATCCATGATTGGATATTCATTTATATAAATAATAGTATATTTTATCATATTTAATCAATTATTAATATATTGACCATATAATACCATTAATGTGTTAGGGTATGAAAAATGTTTTGTTACCAAATTTTATATAATTATACATGTATTCACATATTAATAAGAAAATGTAAACAATATAGTTTACTCTAAAATATAATTCATTTTCTTTACTAATTATTTTTATATAATTGTTTTCAAATATATATTCTAAATATGAAATGAACTTTATGAATTTCTCTGCTGATTATTAAAAATATATAAAAAATATAAATTGAAAAAAAAATGTTATAATATTTTTAAATAAATAATGCAGTTATATTTTAACTATTATGGTAAAAGAAATTAATTTCTTACTAATGATTATCTTATTACCAAATTCACTCCACATTTTATCGATTAAAAAATTGGTCTTATATTTATGTGTACATATATTCTATGTCAACATTGACATGAAAAATATATTATACTTATGAATTAATATTAATTTGTAAATTAACATAATGAACCTCTAATAAAAAATAATTTTTAACAAAAATATACATAAGAATTACAATATAGAAAACATTAATATTAAACAATTTATTAAAATATCATAAAAATATAGTAAATCTATTTCATTACATTTTTTCTTTATGTAATCATATATAAAACCATCAATATATACAATGTTGTTAGTGATTTTAAAATTAATTATATAATTATCATAAAAAATGTGTTAGTAAAAAAGGATTTCCTCAACACATTTCTACATCTAATTTATTATCCTATTTTAATTCTAAATATATAAAATGTTAGTATTCCACCATACCAAGATAAAAAAAATATTTCACCTTCTTATGAATCTTTTGTATATTATTGATCGTCAATCCAAAATTTTTTGTTATACTCATTATAATTATCATTTGATATATTTTTACTCGCATCTCAATTATAATTTTTTCTTTTACCTAAACCATAATGTTCTTTTTCTATATCTAAAAATATATTATAATAAAAATGAATTAAGAATAAATAAACATATAATATATGTCAATAATTATAATACATAAACCTGAGTAAATTTAATTTAAAAACGTTTCATAATAGGTGATTATGAATATCTTATTATCCCTTTTTCATTATGTTTATATTTTATATGTAATTAATAGATAAACAATATAAAAAATTAATGTAAACAAATATCAATGAGGGTATAATTTGTTTACGAAAATATTTCTTGGGATGATAGTGTTGAACTGAATAGATATATGTTCTCTTTTTCACATGAAATAATGGAATAAAAATGAATATATTTAGAACATTTATTCGATGTGACTACCAACCTTATGTAGTTTTAAAATTAATTTAGGTAGAATGATATATATTTTACCATAAAAAATTAGTTCTCTAAATATTTTTAGAGATGATGATGATTAATGATAATATCTTTGAAGAGTATTATTTGAATAATTAATACCCATTATGAATATATAAATAGAAAACAATTATATTTATATATTTTGGAAAATATAATCCATGTTAAATAATCATTTATAGAAATCATAATATTTTAGAAACAAATTATTATTATTATTATTATAAAATATATTTTAAATATGAACCTCCCTATTAATAAAATTTGTTTACGGTTAAAGAGTTCATCTTTGAAATAGTATAAAAACATGATCATAAAATTTTTATAAACCATGAGGTATTTTAAAATTGATAATGAAATATCAACTAAGGAAAAATGACAATAATAAATTAAATCACAATATATAATAGGTGAGAAAAAATTGCAACTCTCAAATATATTATATATAAAAAATTACACTTCAAAGGGATAAAACGATAAAGGAAAATATCCATATTTTATTATATTATCACTATGTAAATAATGGAAGAATATATAAATGTGATAAATAATGTAGATCAATCCTTTTTTATCTTTTAAATCCAATGACTTAAATTTTATGCATAAAAATAAAGGAAATTGAAATGATCATGATGGGAAAATGTATTTACTTAAGACATCATTTAATATATTTTGTGACATTAACAATTAGAGTTTTTATATAAAACCCTTATATTTTGAATAAAATTTATGAAATATTTCAATGAATGTAATAGAAAAATATTAAAAAGAAATAAATATACTATAAAAATAGTTTCATAGACTACCCTTGTAATACTCAGGTCATTGGATTCCCCCTTTCTTTTTTGAGGAGGAGTATTTCATGGTTTTTCTGGTGAAGATTCTCCAAAAAAGGAAAATGGGATTTGATATCTCTTATAAAATATGAATCTCACCTATTTTATTCTATAACATTACATCTACCAATTATTGTTATATTGACATTTTATTATAGTGTTAGGTTTTTCAAAATTAATGTATAGATATATTGTTCAACTTTTATCATTAAATGATTTAGGGAGAGATTCTACACAAATATATATAATTTGAAATTATCATATCTAAAATTTATATGTATTCACTAAATCCAAAAGAAAAAATCTTTTGAATACTATATCACTTGTGAAATAGTACAAGTACTTAATTATGATTTATCTTTGATGACATAACTACAATGATAATATCACATTTTTCTGTTTTATGTAATGACCACACCCTTAAATAATGATAATTTCCCATATATATATATATATATATCAGTGGTACATTATAAATAAATCACAACTATAGAATAAAAAAATATTAATATCTTAATTAATTAATATATATTTATATTTAATTTGAAAATAGAAATACCGTGAATTAAATTAAAATTATTTCAATTGGGAAATATTTTCAATTAAATTATATGACAAGAAAATGGTCGTTAAGTGAATTGTAGTTTAAAATAAAAGTATTATAATAGTGGAATTTTTAAAATAATGGAACAAAACAAGAATTTTCTTTTGAGGGTTTGAAACGCTAGAGAAAAATGGAATTCCAAATAGATATTTCCCTACAATCATGACATAAAGATCCTATAGTGGATTAGATGATTAGTATTGAATAATAAACATATTTTGAAGAAAATATGTTATCTTTATTGTTTCCCGCAATCAATATAAGGTATCTACCTTCCTAGTTTATATGTATCATACAGTCTTTAAATGTTTACACAACTAACTAGTAGGTATGAGAAATAGAACTTATTATATTAAGTATATATTCTCAGTCTTCTTAAAAAAACTAATAGGTTGATTCCTAAATCCTTATAATTAGGGAGGCCACCATGTATGAAACATCCTAACTATATGTGTACACACTTTTTACCTTAGTCACCACCATGTTCGAAAATTACAAAATCAATATCATACATGATAATTCTCCCACTTCACATTTTCCTATTTTAACATGCATAATTTGTATTAAAAATAAAATCAATGCACCATGCTCTTGTAACCTAAAATATTAGTATAATATTTCTTAATAATGATAATTAGCTCTATATCACTTAAGGATGACATAATACTATATAGTAACATGTATTGAATCAAGTAGAGCACTATGATACATATCTCTAGGTTTAATGATGAGAGATGTGGTGTATCGAGTGGTTACTATTTTTCAAAATGGAACCACATCAGTAAAAGAATCCAAATTTTGTGTGTTTATGTTTGATAGAGACAAAATCTACACCTCGGAACCATGTATCTATATACTATCCAAATGAAACAATATTGATTTTGATGCATGATCGATCCTCGTGAAATATATAAATCATTGTAGATGTGTAATATCAAAAAATTATGTTCTTCTAAAAAGCCACTTTAGGAAGATAGAGATAAAATTATTTTCAAAATTATGTGCACCCATTTCTTTAATAACAACATCCATTGGATTTTCATGGTGTAAAACTGTGACCACAAATAAAGAGGAATATTTTCATTAAACAAATATATTCCATTAAATTCTTATTATAAATATCATGCTCCTGTATACCATTTCTAGAAATATGGAAATATATTTTTTAGTATACCTAAACACCATTATTGGTATAAATAATGGTCATGTTCTTCCATAAGTTTGAAGATATTGAAAATATATCTTAAATGATGGTGAAAACAATGATGGTGATAATGGGAAGATATTTTGATATATTGAAAATTAGTTAAGGGGTGGGGTTGGAGGGAATTAAAAATAGAATTCAATTTGAATTATATTTCAAAACATAGATGTCTCATATTATTTTAATCTATATAGAATGTTATCAATGATAATATAGATGTATTTTGAGCCTCTACATAAATGAAATGTTATTATATGTTTTATGAATGTTGGAATCACTACATTTCATATGTTTATACCTTTTATAAATATCCTATTCTGAGTTATCTATGATAATTTATAACCCAGTTTTCATTTACATGGATTGAGAAATAATTATAAAATAGATCCATAAAACATTATTGGAGGAAAAATATTTAAATAACTATCCCAATAGAATTTTTTATAATAATAGGTCTCCTAAAAAATTATTGATAATTTTTTTTATATTATAACTAAAACTTATGGTGACATTAATCGGACATTGAATGTCCACAAATATAGAGGATAATTTACATTATTTTATTATTACCCCACATCCAAAAGAGAGAAGATAACTTTTCATTTTGGTGATGATTTCAATTATTATGTTAATTATATCTTCAAAATGTTTAACTTAATACTCTATATTTAAAATCAATCTCTAATGTGCATTTTATATTCCCACCCATTATCAAAAGTGTAATAATAAATAAGATGAATATAAATAACGACGTCATAATCAAAATAAAATATAGAATAAAATAAATAATAATTATATTAAATCACAGTTATGATTATGATAGGTATTTATAATGTTGTAGCATGTACTACAATTTTTTAAAATATGGTTCATAGAATAATGACATGAACATTACAATAGTAGCATGAACATTTTATTTTTGACATATTAACTGTTATAATAAAATAAAAAATATATTTAATATAAAAATATGTGTTTATCATTATATTATAAATGAATATTTAAAGTAAAATATGTAATGGTTTAATCCATTTAATATAAATAATGAAATTGTGGATGTAATGTAATTTATTTTTATTATTAAACTATTTTAATTTAATCTAAAGAAATTAAAATTAAAATATATTTCTATAGAAATTAATTTTGAAAACTTTTATATAAAATATATATTAAATATTAAAATAATTATTCGGTCAATGTATTAAATTTTTTAGAATAATAATTTTTTTAATAATAAAATGTACAATGAAAAAATTATAATAATATGTTTTTGTAAAGTAAAAACAATGTTCACTTCTTAAATAATTTTTGAATCAAAGATTAATATTTTAAAGAGGACGAGAAATTCATCATATATTAAAAACAAAAATTTATATGTATTTGGGTTTTTTAAAAATATTTATTTGTTGATAATAATATTTTTTTTTCGTTAAATGAATTGAATAGATGGAACCAGTACATCCTGACTAGAGTGGCGTAAAATTATGTTTTTCTATATTAATTATTAAATTATATAAATATATTTGTAAATATGATGCAATAATTATGTAATATTTATATAATCAACAAAAAACATCTATTACCATATAAGATAGATAATGGATCCTATAATAGATCATGGACTATAATTCATGGTCAAATAAAATACCTCTTTTAAAACTCTTATTCATTAATTAAATAATACTCATAGATTTATCTAAAAATAACCCTCCAATAAAAATATAATTACACCAATCACCCAGATGTAAAATCAATTAGCGCATTCATTTGATAACAAAAAATCAACTTATAAATTTTACATTTAGTATTATAATATTTTAGGAAATTTTCCACTTTCACAGAATATTATGGCTATATTGCACTAGTCTCTATGAAAGGGATAATTGTTTTAGATGAAGTTACTCTCATTTATATTAACATAACGTTCATATTTATTAAATCTATGAACTTTTAATCAAATTAAATCTCATGAAGACAAAATTTTAGTAATTATACATGACATAAAAAATTTTCATCCACTATATAATTTTTAAAAATATTTTAATACATAAATGTATGTTATGAATAATTTATTTACTACCACCATGTTTATATAATTTAATACCTAAAATATTTATTTATATGTTATTATGACACTCTATAAGTACTATATTCTTTTATTTAAATATATATATATGTATATATATATATTCACCCATTTGACACATTCAATTAATTTTTGGTTTTACCGCATATTGTGATTTTTTAATTCATTACTTATTGCCACAATAATTTCTTACTAGTGTTACCTATATATATATATGAAATTATATTTTTAGTTTTATTTATTATTAATCATATAAAGCTAATAAAGATAATGGATATAGAAATATGATTGAAACTAACGTATTAAAATTTTAAAATTACTATTCAATGAACTGTGTATGACTTACAATATTTAATAGAATGTCAAAAATATATTTATTTTTGATATTAATAATAAACAATTCCTTTAAAAAATTTAATATAATTTTATATTTCTATTTACATAAATATTATTTGGTAAAAATTGACTTTAATTTATGGGGATGAAATATACAACCTTTTATAATTATATTTTATAATGATTTTCTTCTCTATTGATTGATTTCTAAAACTCTTACTATTTTTTTATTAATATATTATAATATATCATAATAATATATTTTTATAAATATATTTATATTTTAAGAATTTAATATTCATAATATTAAATTTAGGATGAATGATTTATTACCTATTAATATCTTATGTTTATATCTCTGATATTATATTCTTTTTATATATCTTATTTCTGAAAAATTGTAAAAAAATGTAGTCAATATTCTCTGATATTTTGTATATACACATTTCGTTCTATTATTTATTCAATATAATTTTTCCACTTCCGAATATGATGAAATTTTCTTTTGGGTTTTATTCTAGTCCACATCTTTATTCCCTCTCATTTCCACCATCCACCTATATCACTCTATAATTGAAGGCTAGTATGTATATGATAAACACACACACACACATATATATTAAATTCTATTTAAACTTTTTTTCTAAATCTAATGATTTCATATCTCCCATTCCTAATATATATTCAACAATGATGTTAGTAAATGTTATTCAAGTTTCTTATTAAACTAATTTACATTTCCTCAATGGATTATAATGTTATAAATCCTGATTAATGTATAATTATTCCCCTTCACTTAACATTATTGAATAATTAATTTTCAAAAGATTATGATAGGATGGGAGCATCAGAAATTTTAAAACCATGTAATGTATTTAATACAACATTATATCCATTGATATCATGACACATGGACACAATGTTTTTAGAGTTGTCTATAATGTTATTCTTTAATGTGATGTTGTTATATTTTTCAATTATTTCATGCTGTTTTAAAAGTAGTCCTTTACATTTTATGTTCCAGTATTATGTATGTAATAGATTCAGTGCATCATTAATTTGAAACTTATGATCATGATGATATACATATAATTTTGTAAGGATTATTATTCTCAATATAGAAACCTTATTTATTTTTGTTTTATTTCAATTTCACTAGTCCTCCCCTTATTGGGCTTTTATTTTACCCTTTCATTAACATATTCAACCCTTTGTTCTAATGTATTATGAAAATTTTCAATTCCAATAATAGTATTATAAAAAATAGTTAAATAATTTTTACTTTTTAATGTGATTTAAGGTTGTATTAATGTACCACACTAAAATTTTATGATATACTAATCTTTACATTAATTATAATTACTCAATATCTTTCATAATAAATAATCATATATATTTATACGATATTTGATATAATAAAATAATATAATATTTAAATATGATTTTACTTAATGATCTATTAATGATTGAAAATTTAATAAGAATAAAAACATTATGGAAAATTTTTATAAATGATTTTTGTTATTTAAATGCAATAAATAATTCTTAATAAATATGCACCAAATTTTATCGTAAAATTATTTTATGTTTACAAATAGCATATTCCTATGAAATGGTTTTCAATAATTTTTTTGGATGAATATTATAATTATTTTATGGATCTTTAAATTATTTTACTTCACAAAAAAATATAAAATTTTTGATGCACAATATTATATTTTATATGGTCAATGTTGAAAATTTTCAATAATAGTTGATTTTTGTTAATAAAGTGAAAATAATGAAATTTAAATTATTTTCAATTTTAATACATTATTATGATGTAAGATTGAGTTAATATATTTTAATAAAAATTTTAAAACCAATTATATGTTACATGATATAGATAATTTAGTAATATATATTTTTTAAATTTTTAATACAAATCATGAATTTGCTGAACAAAATTAATTTTTTATTTTAAAAAATGCATTTTTAGTCATTTTATTTAGTATTATTTTTATAGTAATAAATTTATTCGTGGAATGAACTAAATCGAAAATATTATTATTATATTAATGAACATAAATAATACATGGAATTAATTTTATTATGTAATTTAAATGAAATTTGTTTTTATTTCTTAAATACAGTAGTTTTATATAAACATATTCATATGGTTTTTGTGTAATTATATAAATTAAAATTTCTAAATACTATATAAATAAAATTTGATAACTAATATTCAATGTTTTGAATCTTTGTATAATTTTTTTTATCATAGTAATATGTTAGGTTATCATAGTTAAATGTTTCAAGGATTTAATTTTGTTTAACATTGAGTTATGATATAAAATATTATCAAAACCTACGAAATTTTGATGGGATGAGGTTTCATAAATCATATCACATAATACATATTTATATATAGTTCCTTTTTATCACCGGATATTATTTTATATATATATTTTTAAATCATTTGAATAATTATATGGGTCTCCTTTACCTATAAAATAAAATGGATCCTACAATAGTCTCTTAATTAGAATGTAAACAGACACTATATAAGACCAAAAAACCCTAATAAATAAGATTTAATCGTCCTACCCTACTTTTTCAAAGTTTATATCTTCGTATAAATTCTCTAAAATATATATATATATATATCAAAACATGATTAATCCATTATAATAAATATATTTAGATGTTATTGGGACATAGTGATAGCAAATTTTTTCATTCTTTCTAACATTTGACCAATGATTGTTTTTCTCATGTGTACAAGCGAACAACCACATATAGGTAAAAATAAGTTTATTTCCCGTCATCACACTTTTTTGTTTTTAGTTATGATGGATTTAATATCTATCTATCATATAAATTATTATTTCATTATTTTATAGAGTTCAATAATTATTTACCTATCTTTATTTCTATCAATAAGAAACTAGAAATGACACTCATCTAAATTTACAAATTTCCATCCCCATAAAGTTACATAGTTTATTTTTTATTTGAACAATATATAAATAGTTAAACATTGTATATAATGATAATATGTGATATGTGATTTATGATTTAAAAAATTATATTAAGGACCCACGATAAATTTTTAAGTATTGGAACTCCGAAACCGAATCATATAACAAAAATGATACAGTTAACAAAAAACACTAGTTAAAATAATTATCTATTCTTAAACTAGTAAAAATATTGTATAAAAATAGTAAAAGCTATAATATATATAATTATGCTTTATAACGAAAAAAAATTATTCTATATGAATTATATAGAAGGATTAACATTTGTTAATAAAGACAAAATATGATGTAAGGATTTTATTTTGTAATTTTTCTTCATTAGGTCTTATGTTTTGTTAATCACTAATATTATTTTATAAGGTTTATTTAAAACAAATATGTTATTTTATATCTGGAAATTAAATATATTATTATTTTCATTGTTCAATTTAATTGTATTTCATTCAACATAGTTCTAATTGAAATTTTATCAGAGTATTAAGGCAATATGTAACAATATCATTTTTCATCATGTTATTCAATTCCAAATATCCATTTCAAAATATTTTATAAATCATATCCTCTAATCCAAAAATAATTTCGTCTCTAATAGTAATTAGATGAAGTTTTTAGTATTTTTCAAAATTTCTTCTCTTGATTACTTAAAATAGCTTAGTAATTGTTAAAAACCATGAGATAATGTCACCATTTCCCAATGTTTCTTATCTTCCATGTCAATGTTTTTTAAAATAATATAAGTAATATTTTAAAATATAAATTATTTTATAAAATTGATTATTTCACTATATATTACATTATTTTAAACTATTTAAAATTGAATATTTTTAATTAACTATTTTCTAAATAAATGATTTATGTATTTTAAAAATGGTAATAAATTAACGTTTTATTTTAATGTATAGGAATGAATTTATTTTCAAAACGTCATCAATATGATTTTATTTTTATATTCAAATTAATAGTATTAATTGATAAATTTTTGAAAATAAATATCTAAATTTTCATTTAAATTTTCATTTGAAATATTTCCAATCAAAAAATATATCATTCTCATATTTTCAATGAATTGTTAAAATTATATTTTAGGGAAAACATTAATGTGTAAAAATCATTTTATGATTATAATAAATTAATATAAATATGATATAATGATTCCATTCACATTCTTTTTCTGGGAGGATTATGATTATTTTTATTATATAAGGATTATTATATAATTATATTTTATTTCACATGTTTCAATTATATTATTATCACTCCATTTTAACCCCATTTTTTCCTTGGGATATGCGATATTTAAATGGTAAAATAATTAGGAAACCGATTTTCATTTGTTTTGTTATTATTATAATTAAATTGTGACTATTTTATTATCTTATGGAACACGAATGTATGGTTTTCATTTACTGATATTTGAGTCCATTATTACCCAAAAATTACTTTTATAAAGACTAGTATCTCATAATACATTAATGGGATTTTAGTTGATGTGATTGATTCACTGTGTTAGTCATGTGATGATTGTGGATCTACTGTTATATCTGATTGAGGTGGTAATTCATTATTCACTATGATATAAAAATCAATTGGTGAATCCTAGTTTTTTATGATATGATGGTATATAAAATTATCATTTACATATCATATTTTTTCTATTCCTATGATGGTTCCAATCTATTATGACATGTTGATGCACTTTTTATTTTAACTCAAGGATCATTTTTTTGATAAAGATGATCCCATATTCTTATATATTTCCTGAATTTTTTATAAAAAATATTCATTCATGGAATAATTAATAATGATATTTTCTAATTTGGTTTTAAATTCCTAAGTTATGATTATATTATGATACACTTATATTTATTTTTAAATGTGATCATAGAATTATTAGTCTAATTTTTATCCTTACAATGTATCCATACTCACCCTTGCTCATTTTCCACTCCCAATGTATTGAATAAAAGATATATATAGGGTTCTTCTATGAAGTGTAGATTGATATTTAAGCATTCATTAAAATAATGATGATTTTTTTTCATAATATGATATTTATATTTCAATTATCGAAGTATACAAAACATTTCAATATTTATCTATCATTATATGGGAAATATATTGATTATACACTGATTTTTTTAATGTTACACTCAGGTCATTATAGTTCATATTGGAGTAGTGTTTTTGTCATGGATCATCCCAGAGGGGGCTATGCCAGGACTACTCCCACCCTTCCTCCAATAGGCTAGCAGCTAGTGACTAGCACCGAGTTTCCATATCCCATAAATGGTAGGAATTTTCTTATGTATATATAGACATTAACACATCTCAAAGCCAAAAATTTTGATATGTCAAAAAACTATGTAAACAAACATGGATACAACTATGATTCCAAAAATAGTTTATGATAGTAGAAAACATGAAAGAAAATAGGGCCAAAATACAATCCCACAAAAAAAGGAGTCTGGAAAAGTGAATATAGCGGTTTCTAACCACATCATCATAAAACCCTACCTGAAGGGAAAGGTACTAGAAACTTTATTGAATCTATAGGAGGACACGATAATATTCTAGTATCACTAAACACCACCTGGTCCTAGTCCACCTAGGACTCTGTAAAAGAATCAATCATCTTAACCAGACAGGACTGGTGCAGGAAAAACCCGTGAAGGGGTGAGCAAAATAGTACTCAGTAGGATACCCCAGAACCACAATGTGAAATATACTACCTAGGAAATTATAATGGAATAACATGAAAGAATAAAACAATAATTGAAAAATAAAGGGAACCATGAAGGGGAACCATAATGGATGATCATGAATTAATACCACTAAATAACACCACAATAAAACACCACGAAAGAATTCCATGATGGAACGCCGCTAAGGAAAACCAAAAAAGAACACCATTAGGAAACACCACTATGGAACGCCAAAATATAATGCCACTAAGGAAAACTATGATGGAAAATGGAGATGGAATGCCACTAAGGAACTCCTCGATGGAAGACCACTAATGATATCCATGAATTGACACCTCTAAGAAACACCGTAAAGGAACACAAAAAAGGAACCCCAATAAGGAATATCACAAATGAACAATATGAAGGAAAACCACTATGTAAGACTATAAACAAACACCACTAAGGATCACCTCTAAGGAAAAATGTGAAAGAACACCATTAAGGAGAACCATGAAGGAACACCCCGGAGGATCACTATCAATGACCACCATGAAGTAACGCCACTAAGGAACGCCATGAGTGAAAAACACAAAGAGACAACACTATGGAACACAACCATGGAACTCCACTAAAGAACACCATGGAAGAACACCATTATAGAACACTACTAAGGACGCACAGTAAGGAACACAACAATGGAACACTACTAAAAAACACCATAGTGGAATACGTGTAGTATACCACACTAAAATTCATGAATTATACAGCACTAAAATACATGATTTATACCAAAAAAACGAAATATTTATACTATAGAGAAATACCCATAGTATAACACATAGAAATAGTGAAGTTATCTCACACATGTATATGTCTACTGTGGAAAAAATTATTATTAGAAGTTGTCGATAGAACACCCAATATCAGTGACACAAATATTCTCAATAACACTTGGAGTATAGATAACACACATAATTTCAATGACAGAAGGTGTGTCGATAAGTTATGAATCCCCCTAAGTCACATAACCTTCAATTCACATAGTCATCAAGTCACAGTCAGCTTCATGATTCTTCTAGAAGCACACTTTTTGCAGGAGAACCTACTTTTCAAGCTATTAAGTCATATTCCAACATCTATAACAACATAATTCGATTACCATAAAAGGATTGTCTCATCCCAGGGGTCCTAAAAACACAAATGTCACATCAAACAGACATATATTTTTAATGGTATGACTACTTTAGGGAAAATATTGGTCATGGTTGTGGTCTGGGTCTGAACTAACCTGTCAGACTTGATCGACCCACTAGACGACCTGACCCTATATGGAAGGGTCTTTCCCAAATAGGTCCTACTCACTGGAACTCTAGGTCCGTCCCACTATGACACTGGTGTGTCTCGTCTCCTCTGGTTTAGCCCCCACATATAGGCTAGTTCACCGATCCACACACGACTCTCCTTGATCACATGCCTCCATGCTGTTGTGGTGCCCAGCTATGTTCCCTCAATTCATCTTGCTACACCTCCATCCCCACAACCTCATCGTTGTAGGTCATTAAACGTGGAACTGTGTCAGGTCCCATCTCATCGGTGCATACACAGTCAATGAAATGGCCTCCATTCACAACCTGTACATAATAGCAATTCCATCCCCAAAATAGACTCTAATCATTCTCTACATTTTCAATCTGCCTTTCCAGAGACCTCGCAATTATGCTCCACCTAGAACTACCCCATTGGACTATGTCCTTCCACTAATTTCGACCACCATGTGGCAGGCCCTCCGTCATGTCTCGCTCTTTGCCTGGACCAAAAACCTATGTCAATTCAACTTCAAACCTCTATGCTGTCATGGGGGTGTTAGATAATATGTCTCATGTTTTTTCTCCATCTGATAAAGGCATAAAAAATTATCCACCGATATAGTCATGAATAAATCGAATAATGTGAAGAACTAATGAAAAAGACGACGTGAAAAAGAACATAAAATATAGATTTTGGACATTGTTTGTGTCAACCTCGATTCTTCCTTCTTATAGGGATCATGAACAATGAATTTTTTGTAAATATATACTCTCCATTATTCCCCACAATATAACTCCCTTTCCAAAAGTGACTGAATTGTGGATTAACCTGTTTAAGGCTTCGTCTGCATTCGTCATCGAATTAAAAAATTGGCAAAAAATAACAATAAAACAACACTATACATAATGTTTGTTTTGTTCATTAATAAGTAATGGTTTAATATTTTTTTCACTGATCATATCCTTTAACTCCATTGGCACAATTATCCATGATCTAATCGATAATCTGTATTCATTCACTCAAGAGGATTATTTCCCTAGGCTCTACCTAGAGATTATCTTTCATAACCAGTGTTATGTAGCTATCCATGGGATTTATCCATATGTATGTTTTTAATTGAAATAATCAATACATAAATACATAATTTATCATTCAATTGTTTAATGATAGTTACTTCTTTTTCTTGGTTTTCCATAGAATACCCGCACCAACTAATGTTAAGTCACAATAGGCATAAAAAACCACATTATGACCTCAAAAGTGGACTCTAATATCCAAAACGACTCTCCATTCATGAGATATTTGTATTTTAATATAAAATCATTTTTTAAAAATTATTTTATAACTTTTACGTCGAAAAAAATAATTCACAGCCAGCCCGCGACAGTTCGTGTTAGCCCTCATTTAAGGTCAATCTGCTACTCTGATTGCAATAGTGTCCTCTAATTTCAGATCTGATCACTATATTAAGAGTTATTCAATTTTTTCAGGTAAACCTTATGCACATGATATTAGAATCATTACATTTTAAATGAACTATTCTAGGAACATCAGACCTTATATTCATACACCATCTTAGGACATAGTCCTTAGAATTATCCATATATTTTATACAAATAAATTTCGGAAAATATGAGTTATTACATTTTCCCCAAATTTTGTCTTTACATTCTAGAATGCCAAACCAAGGGCTACCTACACATATGAGGGTACTGAGCACATATCTAAGCCTTCTTCTCCCATGTACTCTCTTAGTGAATTCTATACCTTTATTGAACATATAATCATGAAATTGACCAACTATGAAGAATTTTCCCAACACGAGCTAAAAATTTTACATGTAACCATATTTCATACCTTCTATAACCTAAATGGTTCGCTCAGCCTGGTCATCCATATATGGGAGAAAATATGTGCTTAAACACATATAATTCCAATACGCTTCAGAAAATCCCACTAATAACAAGGATGTGAATCAGGTATCTTGGTCTGAAACGTTAATCGATGGAACTTCATGGAGTCGAACTATCTCGCATTCATAGAGGTGTCATGTTATCACTACTAAACCCTACTCTCAAATAGGTAGGATGTGTGAAGACTTGGTGGTTCTGACAAGAATATCTTAGATGAAATCGTGTCCCATAGACGTTCATGTTTATCCTACCATGATGTCCATTGATATATTATCTCAAATATACTATAGTACCTCTAGGAGTTGGGTCTAGACCATTGGAACCTGGGGCTCAACCATCACTTTCTAGAAAGTGATACATTGAAAAACTGACTCTACTACTGTCTTCTTCATTCCATGAAAAACAAAACTGACCTTGGAGATCCTTGTACATATTATACATAGAGTGATGTACCCCCAAATGGGGGTATTATGGACCTCTCTCAGAACATCCTCCCACAATGCCACTGGTACAAATAAACACCCTCTCAAAAAATGGTGTGCTCTCAACATTTTGAATATCCATTACAGAAATTCCTTATGGACATCTTATTATGAAATATCTCAGGTTATTTATTCTCAATCCTTAACTCCATAACTCATTGTAAACATGGAGTTATGTCACCAATTGACATCGTACGACCTCAACGCTGCTACACAGAGAGACCAACTGAAACGCTCACGTCAAAAATAATGCCACACTATCGAAACTCATGTGTGATCATGGGGTATCCTCTAGTACGGGTCTCCTCTAGTGAAAGTAAATCAATGATTCAATATGAATCTCTTAGTCTTGAACAAGATTAGTGGAATCCAAAGAATGGATATGACTTATGTGAATCAATACTATAACTAATGTAGAATTGCCACAGATCATACCCTGAATCAACCCCAGATCCCCTTTGTCATAAGGCTTAATCACATTCAACTGTCTCCTCCCCTTTCCCCCATCTCCCTGAGCCTAGTGTGGACCTCCCTGGGGTTGTGGTGGTAATATATCTAATGTAATACTACCTTTTATACTATCACAGCTCCTCTACAAAGACTTCATCATTGAGATTATGTTTTCTCCAACATTCCCACTACTAACTATCACTAGATATATGTGTTCATCAAAGAAAATCATAGCCTTAGAGGTTTTCCATATAACTCTAGAATATGTAGGAATGCACTATGTGATAACACTGGTTCGGATGTCCCTACATAGACCTCACTTGAATGTATGAGATCTAATGTACTAGTCTGGTACCACATCCATTGAGAACCTAGAAGGGATATTATACATCAATGAATACTAGGATACTAAGATTTCATCGTACCAGATATATATAATCTCTTGTACATGCACATAATATACATTATAAGTGGAGAAAGCCACTCTAAAATGGTTCTCATGCTATGTCCTGGTAAATGTGGCCTCATAAAATGATCAGGCATCTAAACCCCATCGTAACCCTTCTAATCCGTGTATGAGGAGACCTATTTTGACCGCTACCGGATATACCAGTTTCTTTACTAGATAGAAAAATTATTTCACCACCTCATGAAATTCTTCATCAACCTTTGTGTCGGGATGTCCTTAGAACTGCATGTGTCTCAATCACTAAAACTCATGAGGCATTCTCATCTGGTTCTCCTCATCCACTAGTTCTACGGGTCACATGTGAATCTATAAAGATGTTGGTATAGTTGGTGCACCACATAGAGGTTTAATCTCTTGTAAAAAACTTGGTACTGATGTCTCTTCACCCAACATGTCATCTTCATGAACACATGGTGAAATTAGGTTTGGATGTCTTCGTAGAGGAATCATTAAAACGTAAAAATATGTACCATTAACCATAGAGTATACCCTATGAGATGACCCAATAAGGGAAAGAGAACATACCCAAATCATATATGATTGATCTAACATTATTTTTCTCTATAACAAGTGTTTAATGTACCGATTTGGAAAAAAAAATTAGAGTCCGGGTGTATTGATACATCGAACACTACACAAACACTAGATTCCTTAACCAAATATCTAAACTAGAAACACATAACAAAATTTCCCCAAACAAACCTAATAAATTATTCATCCTTAAGTAGTAATGAACACCTCAAATACCACTTTTTCATGACCCAACACATAGGGGAATGTGTCGTTGCTACCGTAAAGCTGCCTTTTATAGGCATAGGGATGGTGACAAGCATCGAGTAGGCATATCCCACAAATAGGAGGAATTTTCCTAAGTAGATGTACCAAAATGCACATCTCCATGCCCAAAATGATGAAATGTAAAAACAATAAGTAAAAATGCATGAATACAACTATGATACCAATTGCAGAAAAATATAGTAAAAAATAGAAAGTAATTAGGGAAAGAATACAAATCTACATAAAAATAATTCAGGAAAAGTGAATTCACATGTTCTTGAAATTCATCCATAGAAAACCCAACCTAAATGTTAAGGTAATGGATATCTATCTGAATTAGTAAGGGCACACATCGACTATCTAGTCTCACTAAGAACCATCTGGTGCTGGGCCACTGTGGACTATGACAAAGTGTCGATCATCTGCACAATACAAGACATGTGTGGAAAAATCTCGTGCTAAGGTGAGTAAAACAATACATAGTTGTCCACCCTGAAACCACAAATGAGAATATAAAACAAAATAAATATCAATGTAATAAAATGAAGGTAGACCGTAAAGGAACACTATTTAAGGAATCCATGATGGAACACAACTATGGAACTCCATGAAATATCGTATGTAAGGAACATCATTACTGAAAACCATTATGTAACACCACTAATGAGAACCACTAAGGAACACCTCAAAAGAACACCTCTTCAGAATTCCACGAAGGAACATCACGAAAGAACACTGCAAAGGAGAAAAAAAAGTAAAAACATTAGGGAACACTATTAAGGAACACCATGAAGGAAAAACATGATGGAAAACACTAAGGATCACCATAAAGGATCCCCGCTATGAAACACCACGACGTGGCACCACAATGGAACAACACAAAGGAATTACATGAAGGAACACCAATATGGAACACCACTATGGAAGACCACTAAAGAACACCAAGATGTAACACCACTAAGGAAAACTAAAAATGAACAACACAAAGAAACACCATGAACGAACACTACAAATGATCACAACAAAGGAAATCCACTGAGGAACACCACTAAAGAACATAGTGAAGGAACAACACCAAGGAAAACCATTGAAAACAATCATGAAGTAACAACACTGAGGAACGCCATAATCAAATACCACCAATGGAAACAATGATGGAACCCCACTATGGGACACCATAAAGGGACACCGTGATAGAATACATGACGTATACACAACTAAAATACACGAAGTATACCACACCGAAATACAAGAGGTATACCACAAAGAAATACAAGATGTATAGAACACAAAAATAAATGAATTATACTAAAAATAAATTTATTGGACAACTCATAATGGTATATGTCTAAATCATGAAAAACAGAATTTTCAAATGCAGTACATAGAACACCCAGGTTCATCAACACAGGGAGTGCTGATTACACAAGGATTGTCGAAGAAACAAAGTGTTTTTATCACACACAAAGTGTCTCTAACACATAAAGTCTCAATAACACAAGAATTATCAATGAATCATTGAGTGTTGACAAGTCATGCATCCCCCAATTCACATAGGTATCATGTCAATGCCAGCCCCATGATTCTACTTGTAGCACACTTTTACTAGTAGAACCTAATACATAATCCATTATGTCATATGAAAATATCTATCAGAACTCAATTAGAGTGTATTAAAAGGATTTTATCATTATAAGGGTCCCAAAATATCACATGAATCATCAAATGGGCACATGATTTGAAGTGATCATCAAATGGACACATGGTTTGAATGTTACAGTAGTTGTATTGAAATGGTGTGACACAAGTCCAGTCCTGGTCTGATCTCACTCGACGGGCCGGACTTGACCCACATACTCGATCCAACCTATTCTGATGTCCCAACCACACCTAGACTTGTCTAGTCCAGTCGTACCAGAATCAGTCTGGTCTCCTAGACCGCTATGTCCTTCCCACTGAACTACTAGAGCGGCTAGGCATGTTTAGTCCGTCTCAGTTCATACGGGCCGGTTCACTACGACGCACAGAATTTTCCCTGACCACATGCCTCCATGATCAAGTGGTTTAGAGCTCTGTTATATGTGGTTTCACAAAACACCACATGCCCTACATCATCGCCATCATGGGTTCCAACAACACATCACCTAGTCTTGTCCCCGCAGGCTTCCATGTAAGTGGTCAAGGAAACAACTTCCAACTATGTCCCCATGTACTCCATGTGGCCTCTTAATATAGCTCACACCCACCATCCATTAATTCCCTCATAGGACCTCCTTCAAATATACACCTCTAGAACCTTCCCTACCAGTTTCCTCTCCCTGGCACTCAATTAGACTGACCCCATCAAGCTACATCCATCCACCGCTAATATCCATCGCCCTAGGTTCCTTATATCCTACCCTCGCACTCCACCAGGACCATAATGTGTTGAACACCCACCTTGACACCTATCTAGTGTCTTGAGGGTGTAATATCATCGATCATGGGTTGTTCTGCGATGAAGAATAGGTGTGGAAAATCATCCTCCCATAAAATTACAAAGAACTCAAATAATACGAAGAACATTAGAAGAAGGAGAAGAACAAAATAATTCGACGTATAAATCTTGAAATTTGTTCAAGTCATCCACAATTCATCCTTATTATAGGGTTACTGAAAAAAGAACTAATCACTTATATCTATCCTCCATTTATTCCCATAGGAGAAATCTCATCTCGCAAGAGTTTGAACCACTAATCATTATATTCATGGGATATTCTGAGGTCATTTTGAAATTCAAAATTGGGGAATGAATCAAAATTAAACAAAGACTTATTTGATATTTTTATTTTTTGATGATGTGGAAAGATTGAATTTTCAATGTTGAAAATATCGACCGACATTGATGGAACAACCATATATGACCCGAACTTTGATCCGTCATCTTTTTCTCAAGATGATTCATTCTCTATGAACTGCCTATAGATTATATGGTATTCTCATTATTATGAGGCTAACCCACTTAATCTTTCATAAAGATGTTATTAATGGAAATAATCACTTCATAAACAAAATAATTTAACTTTAAATTACTTAATAATGATTAGTACCTTTTCTGGTTTTTTCATAGAACACAGACACTAAATGCATTTAATTTGTAGCTAGGGAAAAATGAATTTTCGAACAAAACAGGGGTCCCATATTTTCAATCTGATTCTCCATTTGTTATTTATTAGGGTTGTAATATAAAATCTTTTTCTAGTTCATTAATTTATATATGGTTACATCCAAAATGTATACTCCATAGTCGGCCCGCGTCAGCTGACATTATGCATCTCTTAATGTAAACCCGCAACTCGAAACAAAATGGAGTCATCTTATTTCAGAACATAGCACTTTTTTTATAGTAATTACACTTTTTCTAGAAAAAATTGGGCACGTGATATTATAAACATTACATTTTCTGAAGAACTATTCATGGAAAACTGGGCCTCAGAATGACTCACCCTCTCAATGCGAGGTCTCAAAATTTTCTTCAAAAATTTAAAAAATATTAATTTTGTGAAAATACGAGTCATTAAATTTTATTTTTTATTTGAGATTTTTATTTGATAGTATTAGGGAAAAAATACGGGACAACTCAATGAATAGTTAAAAAGCATATTATTTTTGAAAAAATAGATTATGTGGTTTTCTTAGAAATTATATTCCTTTCATAAGAGAGGTATATGGTTCTATGAATATGATAGATTAACCTTGTGGTGATAACTATAAAAGGGTTGGATTTTGAATTAAATAGATCATCACCAATTCAAGATGAGCAGGGCTAATACATCACAATTGAATAGACAATCCTAAATGATATGTTTAATTTATTTCCCATTTTATTTATAAACACTTATTTATTTTTTGAATAGATAATTACAATGGATGACATAGGCTAATCCAAAAAATTCATATACAGGAAAAAGTGTTCTGATTTAGGCATCTTATGAATGATTTTCATGATAATATGGTTTCTCAATACCATTTATGTATATTAATTCTTATACAATGATTTATCATTTTACTCAACAGATAGAACTCTAATAAATTGTTATAATAATGAATTTCGAGGACAATTTAATGATTATATCTATGAAGAACTGAATGTAATGTGTTCTAGAATATATAGTCTATTTTATGATCATTAAAAATTCTTATATCATGGACCTTATTGATCTTATATTTGATAAATAGAGGAATTATCATATTATTTGGTCATTTTTGAGGAAACGTCCACATAATTTCTATTGGTATACTGACCCAATTGTGGTTGTGAAATGGATCGGTACCACTGATATTATAATGTTGGTTCTAATGTTCTAATAACATTAAAACTTTATCGTAGACATTGGTCATTTGAACGGTGATGTAGATATATGGTGATTTATTATTCATAATTGGTTATAAGTGGTATAAATTGAATATATAGAATAGATACATTATTATCTATAATGAAATCATTTTATGTGATGTCAGAGAAGTAATTTAATTTGGAGATTCCCATCATTATCTGGGTTTTTATAAAGAATGGATGATGAAACCTCGTAAAAACTAAAACAAATCACATGTTTAAAATAAATTTCATTACACACAAATTAAGGTTGTTCATTGAACATAGAGGATAGTTTCATTTATATTTGGAATGTCCCATTATAAATCAAAAGAATTTATAAAGGTGATAAAGAGTAAAATTAATAAAATGTTGGAATTGATGATGACTACTAATGTACCACACAAACACCAGTTTATCATATTTTAGGAATATGGGAATTATGAAGAATGGTGCACAACATCAATGGATTAAGATTATGTGGGATATTAAAAACCATTTTAACATAATGTAAAAGGGAAATATAATGTTATAATTTAGCCATGTTTTGTTATAAGAATTATCTAGTGAAGCATACACTTATCGTCTACAATATAGTGTCTAATTTATTTTGTTATTTGAGAACTACCCATTGTATTATTTCAACCAAATTGGAGAAGGGTGTATCATTACAACCTTAGTGATTGAATATTGATTTATTATTAAATTAACATAATGGTATGAACATTACATATTGAGTAAACTGTTCCAATATGATTGATTTTTGTGACAATATACATCTAAAAAATCATTTTATTCCCCTCATGTTGATTTTAATTTAATTCTAAACATGTAATAACTATATTTATTTTGATAACATATTAATTGTCATGGAATGGATATCACATTTCATATTCATAATGAACCATTGATCATTTATAATTAAAATTATGAATATTAAAAATTATATGAAACCACATCTATATTATGGGTCTTAATTCTCATCAATGATATTTATTTATCTGTGTTGGATGGGATGAAATAATAAATTGATGATATTAAAATTGTATGATATTTTGGGGATTTCATTATGTAAGATAACTCTAGTATTCCACCAAATCATAAAGTTATATTTTAATAGATCATAAACATGATTTTACCCATTTTTAATGAATGTTCATATAAACGCCATAATTGAGATGTGTGAATTAAAGAAGTAACTCTACGAGACATTAGATAAGGGATTCATAAACCCTAGTGTGTCACATAGGGGTGTAATGTTTGTTAATTGAGAGGAAGGATGGGTTATTGAAAATATTAATTTATTATCAATCACATAACAATATCACTAACAAAAATATGTATACTCTACACAATATCAACTTTTTTGATCAATTATGAAAAGAAATAAACTTCTCCTGGATTTCTCTTTGTTCTGGATAACATTTATTGATGGTTAAGATGTTTTATATCTAGAATATTACAATATTTAGTAATCATGGGTATTATGAACGTATAATTATTCAATTTGGACTCAATATTGGCCCTAATTAGTTCAAGGATTAAATTAATGGAGTATTTATATATTATCATTGTCATTTTTTATTATTCTTTATATATTATATGATTAAATATTTAATAAGGGATGAGGATAATGAAGATCATCTATGAATTGAGATGAATACTATGAAAGAATAAAAATATTTTTTTTAATTTACCATATTTATATTTAGTAATTTTAATGTTTCATTCATGGGTCATGTAATCTCAATTTAGAGTATATCAGTGGATCCTTTAATTATTATTCTATTATGAAATTGATTGATCCAAATAATTTAATTAATATGCACCATTTTTTCAGGTTGGTTCGATACTACAAATGAGGTGGGAGGGTTTTGCTACAAATATCAAATACATTAAACCATTTGGGTATGATGGTTGTTATGATCAAATATATATATGGTTGTAAAATTAATTTCCTATAAATGATATAAATTTTGTCCTATTCACATATTCTCATTGTATCCTATAGTAGAGCATGCTAGGTAATTTATAATGATATAATTATGAAATCACTCTGATGTTTTTTTATGGGGAATGAAATTGTCATAATATACGACTCCATTCCATTCAAAATAAAATAGAAAAATTACATGAATAATTACTTTTTGATAATATTAATAATATAATCTTAATTCCATTACTGTATAATTTTCTAGGGTGAATGTATTGAAATATATACAGTTCACAAAATCGTGAAATATATTTTGGAATAGGAATAGTTTAATATGTGACAAGGAAGATAGTGGGGGATTATCAAACATCATGATGGCTCAATTTATAATCCATATATGATGGTTATTAAGGTGTATAATGAAAGGAGTTGGAAAGACCATGATTTATTATTAAGGATAAAAATTTAATTAGATTTATACATATCAATTTGTAGAATATATAACTAAAAATCATGAGGAAACATGATATATCGATATTTTTCAACTTAATGTTCACAAACCCATCCATGTGAGGTTAAAAGAAGTAGAAAAGGAAGTTGTGATATTTTAAAACATTACATGTAATGTTCTTAAGTTCAATAAAGATTATAATGGAATGATTAGATTAGAAATTTAATATGTATTCCATCGATACCAGAAATTAAGAATGGGGTTATTAGATGATTTTTATAGTAAAATGTTCACTTTTTAATCCTCATGTGTGTGTATGTATATGTATATAAAATATTACATTTAGTAGTATAACATGAAAAAAGTTAAAGTAGATTTATACGAAAATTACTAATATGTTTATATGTTAGGTCTTAGAGGAAGAGGTCTAATGAGATTTTAAAACTATCACCAATACCATAATGTAAATGAGAATAATCACATTAGTGTTTGTTATTGGAATCTTAATACCATCAAATGGATGAAAATGTATTTGGGTTATATTCGAACACATTTTGAAAAAATCACATTTTATTTATATAAGGATTATTTCTCTCTTGATAATATTTTTATGATATACATTAAAGAAGTTTTAATATTTCTTTCAGTTAATTATTATATTATATCTTAATGGGAATCAAGGATTTCCGTGATGTTATAGATCATCCTTCTGCATGATCTAGATACATAGTTGGGTTTTAGTACATCGTATTACATATAAGATAATGATTATTTAAAGTGTTATATTAAAAATCTCAAATAAATATTGAGATCTTTATCTCTAGATTTGGAAGGTGATTGAGATCCAAACCATTCATAGGTTGATTCTTTTGAGAATAATTACTTTTACTACAACATATGGATAAATCTTTATAAATACTTATATGGAAATTTTTTTTATATTCATATGATATATGAAGAATATGGATAATAAAATATATTACGATATATGATATATAATGAAATAATAGTTTATTTTAAATCTACGTAGATGAAAATTAGGGTACCCATTTTTCAAAAAAAGGTTATACTAATTGGCATGGATTATATCAAGAATTTGATGGGGAGAAAAAGTTTTTTTATAAATTTAAATCTCATAGAATATCAAGAGAATTTAAAATATATGTATTAATATCACTTGTATATTATAGAAATTGAAATTCATGATTGTGATCAAATGATTTACTATTTAATGTTTATTCTACTAAATCTCCCAAAATTTATGATGTGTTCTATGTATCTCTATTGAAGAAGCACACACCTAATCCAAAAAATGAATTAAAATTATAGGCCATGTAACCAGAGTAATATCTCTCTTACAAGTATGAACCGATGTAGATTCTATACCGAGGAGATAATGTTTTTTGAATGAATACCACAAACATAGTTATGTTTTATGGTGAATCCATAAATCTATGGAATGTAAATGGGAACCAAAAAAATTTAAGAAAAATAAGTTTTTATTTTTTTGTATCTCAGCGATAATTTATGAATGAAATTTATTATAATAGTTTTATTATGTGACTAATCGTGATTTTATTGTATATTTAACATTCAATAAACTAATGGATTTCAATATATTTATTAAAACTCAATGGTAATGTTTATGTCGGAAAATATATTCAATAAAAATGTGCTTATTTAAAAGTGAATTTAATAACCTAGATTGTAAAATTTACACTATATGTTTGTATAAAAATGTAATCAAATATTTGTATGATGGTTTTATCATTTTCTTACAGTGATGACCCAAATGGTTGTCAAAATAACATTATTGAAACAACCACAAGGTATTTTCAAACAATATAAGAGAATATTAAAACCCTTAAGGGAATTTCCCATACTAAGTAAAAGAAAAAATATGTGGTAGTATAATATATAACATCAATATAAATAGAATCATTATTTGTTCATACTTATAAAACATCCACATTTTGAATATCCAAGTAACCCTCTAAAAAGGATCAAAACATTACTAAAGAACTAGTTGCATCCCACCAATCAAAGCATTAATAGACACCAAAGATCAGGTCTGTCATCCCTTTACCATATCTTTATTTATAATCAAATAATTAAATTACAAGATAAATCATTAATACCTCAATAGAAACCCAAACATGATATGGAATAAATCCATCTCGATCTCTATTTTTGTACATGGTAAGTCATTCACTTAACCAAATTTGATACAAAAATACACTATGGACAACCAATTACAACTCCCAACATTCAGGGATAAATAATATCTATGGGAACCAATACTCATATCTCAAACTTAATGTTTACTTTATCTTAATTGATTTAATTTCTCTAAATCCAAAAAAACCTTATAGGGAAGTCCATATTAATTGTCTTCTTAATTGAATAATGAAGTGTAAGTACAGTGTATAAGGAAAAATGTGTTTAGGGGACATTGTTCTTTTCATGGAATACCGATTTAAATAACTAATTGTGTAATAATTAAATAATTTTAATTAAGTTGGTCCACATGTATGAGGGAATGGTTGCATATCCCATGAATCATAAAAATACATAAAATAAAATTATCTAGAATAGTAAACGCCAACCTTTTATCGAATCCATTTCTAATTTGAATTAAAATGGTCTATAGATCTGTAACATCCCAGGTAAATAATGAATAAATAATTTTCATATTTATTAATATATAAAAATTAAATATAAATCTTACTATAATGGGATTTCTTTGTTCGATAGCGTACCTAATACGCAACAAAGAGTTTCTTTGAAATCTAACGTTGCGCACTAGTAATAAAACAATATTATTTTAAATGGTAGTTAACACGTAGCCGTTGTATAGGAGGGAATGAATATAAATAACTGAAATATGATTATATATGTTTTTTTAAATGTTTTTACATTTATCCAATAAAATATAAATGCTTAAAATATGAAAAGAATTCAATTTTAGGCATATATACTCTAACATTCACTAAAGGTCGACTTATTACCTTTTGATGGTGAACCGTCTATAAATATAGTTTTGGTCACTATTAAAAATTCTATTGGACCAAATAAAATTCTTCTTTAGAATCAGGACATCAAAATTTACTGTCTGTAAATTTTTTGTATTTTCCCGATAATGGTCATTTTTTATTGAATAGTAAAAAATGTTGTATTTTAATTCAAAACCTCTTTTTAATCTAATTTATTTGTATGATTAGATTATCTTTTGAATTGTTTTTAAAGTGAAATTAGAATATATTTTTAGAATTTATTCTATTAGTGGTCATTGGAAATCATTTCACTTTGAAATTGGACTTAAACAAGTGTCAATATTTTGATACATATTGTTTCATAAAAACACGCTATTTGCTCTGACAAAAGGAATTAATTAATAAATTAATTAATGTAACTTATATGTTTTGAATTTTTTAAAATAGACATAATTTTTGAATCCAGAATATCACATATAGCTTAGGGTGATGTTTTGGTATTTTTCTGAAAAACATCAATTTTTGATGAATAGTGAAACCACTAAGTGGTACATAAAAAAGCGATTTTTCGTTTAAAAGAAAATTTACCCCCTCTGTTGAAAAGACCCAGAAATTTCAAGGGCAATTTTTTTCTTAATTTTCTTTGGAATTTTACAAGAACACATTTTTTGACGGCGCCTGATTCCGAGGCCCGGTGTGCTCGGAATCATTTTCCGAAGTTTGGCTCAGGTACGGTCAGTGAACGGACAAGCAGGTTTTTTCTAACTTTTGAACCGGTGCTCAGAATCGAATTCCGAGGGCACCGATGGAACCGTAGCGCCGGTAATTGCTTAGGAACACCATTTCTAGAGTTGCATTTTCATGAGAGAAGATGATAAAAATTGTGGAAGTTTAATTTACAAATTAACTACAACTTTTATATTCTTTTAGTGGTTTAAGGCTTTGGGTGGAAGTTGGGTAACTACCCAACTTCCCAAGAGAGGCTATGAGGGTGGTGGGGCCCACACGAACCCCACCACTTCATATTATTCAACCCCCCTCAACTCACCATTAACTCTTGATAACATAAACATTAATAACTTATGTTATTAATTAAGTGAGTTAAGTGTGGCTTTTTAAATTTCAAACTCTTGAAATTCAAAGTTATGATATGTTAATAAAATTAGAGGTGAGATTATTTTTTTTGGGTTAGTTTCTTGTGGTGGAGTCTTGTGGAAGAAAAAGGCTAAGGATTGAAGAGTTTCTTCATCTCATTCGTTGAAGAACACGAAGAACGCGAAGAACATGAAGAATGCCACATTCATCGGAGGTCGACGTCTCTTTCCGCGACGTCACCTTCCGCGACGTCTCCTTCCGCAACGCCTCTTACCACGACGCTGCCGATGTCTTCTTTCGTGATGTCTCTTTCCGCGATGAATTCTCGTTCGATGAACCTCCGTTCAAGCAATGTCAAGGTAAGGAATTGTTTGTGAATATTAATAAACCCCATGATACTTCCTTCTAAATCAAAGAACATGGATCAACCAAACATCAAGTTGATCCGTGATGAATATGTTGCGGGTTTGGAATTCTTGTTTGCGGGAAAACTTTAGGGGAATATTTATTTAATTTGATCGTGATTATTACCTTGATGTTCATCAGGAAATATGACTAATTGATATCAATTAACGAGAGGGGTACTGACCGCAAAAACACGGCCGACCCTCCTTCTTATCCATGCTGGTCTCTTTTGTGGATTGAAATTTGAATAGTGCGGTGCCGTCACATCACGCGGAATCATGAGGCAAGGAATGTGCGGTGTCGTCGTGCCGCACCGTGAAAATGAACAAGGACGCGACGCGTCAGAGAAACCCAAAGATAGCTGCGGACGGCGTCGGGCCACGACGAAGGGGCGCGGCGCCATCGTGTCGCGCCAGAGAACCACGAGGACGGCGTGAGTTGTTGATTGACGTAAGGATTGACGGGCGATGAAAAATGGGGCCGGAAGGTTTTTTTGAAGCTTCCATAGTAAAGTTAGAGACCCGAGATGAACGCCGACACAGACGGTTTTGAAAACAGACCACCGGAGCAACTCTAGTGGCCAGCGGAAAACCAGGAGGCGCGGGTCGCCGGCGCGGCGCCGCCGGCGACTGGGGGCGGCGGCCGGAGCCGTTCGCCCCCCAGGATGCGGCGTCGCCCGAGCGCGCCGCCATAAGAATCAGACACAGTTGCTTTCCGCGGCGGTGCGGCAAGGGGGATCCCGCGACCGCGCGGGATCCCGGAGGATTGGTGGCGGTGCAGACCGCCGCCGGCTTCAATCAACGGCAAGGGGGGCCGCGCACCCCCCCCCCCCCCCCGCTCCGCGGCTTCTGCTCGGCCACGCTGGCCGAGCCGCGGCTGGCCGGTCGGGCCGGACCGAGCCGGCCGGGCCGGGCCACGCCTGGAGGGGTCGGACCCAGACCCGGGTCGGGTCGACCCAATTCGGGCTGACCCAGGGGGGGATTGGGCCGGGCCGGGCCAGGCCCAGATCCCCCATTTCGGTTTGTTTCCAATCGAACACCCATAACATTGGATATGGACCTCCGATCGACGCATCGTCAGCGGCGATGCGATATTTGGACCGAGATGGTCGTTGTGACATATCGCATTCAAGGATTCAGAATACTTTGGGTTCGGCCGGGTTGGTTCGTACACGGAACCAACCGGGCCCTCGGAGCGGAAACGATCATAACCTGAACTCCGGACGTCTGATTGACGTGCTGTCGACTTTGATGGATTCCTCTAAGTGAGACAGATCTTTTGGATTACTCCGCTCGAGGTTTGGATGTCGTCGGAGTGCGGTCGGGTTGGTTATCTCACGAAACCAACCGGGCCCCTGGAACAAAAGAGCCAATAACTCACAGAACGGGCGTCTGATTGACGCGTTGTCTGTCTCATTAAATTCCTCTTGATGAGACGGAACATTTGGCATACTTAGCCCGAGTTTTAGTTGTTGTTGGATTGTGGCTAGGTTGGATTGTACCCGAAATCCAACCGGGTCCTTGGAACGGAAAAGCTGTTATCTTTCAGATCAGACGTCTGTTTGACGAACCGTCAGCGGTGTTGGTGATCTGGTTGAGAAACGGTCCCTATGAGTATACCCTATGAGAGTTTGTGGTACAGTTGAGATATGGCCGAGTTGGTTCGCTCACGAAACCAACTGGGCCCCTAGGACGAAAAGGCTAATAACTCACAGACCGGGCGTCCGATTGACGCGTCGTCTATTGTGTTGAGACCCCTATGAAGAGGCGGTCCTTTGAGATACATGGAGTACCATCCTGTAGCTCGTGGAGCGGACGCTCCCAGAGACGAGCGTGCGGAGTACGGAGACCATGTATCTGACTGAGACCTGACGACTGCTTGACCGACTCGACTTGGAGTGAGTCAACTAGCCCAGTGGACGGAGCACTACATTGTTTGGGTGCAATCCCATGGTGGAAGGAGCACTACCTGTGTGACTGTGCAGACCAGCGGTACTCGTCTGGAGAGTACCGCAGCAGGCTACTAGGGGGTGTGCACTACTGTGTTTTGGTGACATACCTCGACGGGAAGCACTACTGTGTTTGGATGGATGACCCGCGATACTCGACAGGAGGAGTACCTCAGCAGTCTTAGGTTAGTGAGCAGTACCTCAGAGTCGTGACAGGACCTCTGTACACTCCTGAGATGGGGCTCTTCAGCAGTTATGGTTTCAATAATGAAAATCCTGGTTTGAGCTGAGACTTTTGACCTTTTTGTTTACCTCATGATTGAGATGGGTCACTTGATAACTTGGGTATTTGTACGGGCATATAACTGGGTTGTGGTTATCTGTTGATTTCATGATCTTGGTGTTTTACTCATGATTGAGATGGGTTACTTGATAACTTTGTTATATGCAAGGGCATACCCCTATGTAGAGGTTATCTGTTGAGATATTCTTTATGGTTATCCATTTTGGTTTTAGTGAGACCTTGAGGGTCTCGGGGTCCCTACTAAGTATCGTTATACTCACCCCTGCACGGGCTATGCACGCACCTCATTGTGTTGGTTGTAGATGATGGGAAGTGCTGACGAAGGCCAAGTGTTCGAGGACTGGACAGTACCCGGAGGTGGACTACACGAGGAGTCAGTACCCGGGGGTGGACTACACGACGAGTCAGTATCTGTAGGTGGACTTCATGGCGAGATGACACACGGAGGAGGTTGACGGGCGAGAGCGTTGTGGAGGCTATCTGTTCCTACCCTTCAGGTAGGATCCTTGGTGGACAATCTAGGAGATGTGCCATCTATACCTACCCTTTAGGTAGGATCCGAGGAGGATGACCCGTGAGCTGCTTCCTTTCTTCCAGCTGTTGTCTTTTTTTGTTGTTCTTTTTTTATTTGTAGTTGTAATTTCATTTGGGTTTGTATTCTGGCCCATTTACCTTTCAGCACTTCTCTTTGTTCTTAGTGTTTTACTTCCGCTTGTACTCTATGGTGTTTTGATTACATTTATAAAGGCAATGCCTTCCCAGTTATCAGGATTTAAGCCTTTGGTGCTAGTCAGCAGCCCCTGGCCTATGGAAGGAGGGCGTGGGGTAGTCACGGCATGGGCCACGAGGACGGGTCGTGACAAATTGGTATCAGAGGAGTCGGTTCTACTGCAGAACTTATAACTCTGATATTTTCTTTCTGTGAAGCAATAGTGTTAAGTGTACCGAGTGTGGTCTTCGGTTCAGGGAGTCCAGTGTTGGTGCGGGAGACCGACGTATCCATACACCAGGACCCTGAGAAATGAATTCCGACTTTGTCCATGAAAACACTGATTGCATGTGTGTTTCTAGAAGTTTTATTTAAATATCATCTCAAACCAGGTCAGCTCACTAGGTATAATCATTTGACCGTGTCACGTTGTTTCGTTCAGGATTCCTTTTCTCGGACGACCAGCTAGAGGCCAGAGGGATGTGCGTACTAACAGCCTATCGAGCGACGAGGCTTCGGTATAGGGCCCTCTTGCAGTTGAGGTACCAGCAGAGGCGCCAGCGGTACTACCATATGTTGGGCCACCGATGCCACCAGCCCCAGCAGTAGGCGATACACGCCACTTGAGTGCGCTGTAGGAGATCCAGTGCCAGAGGCCACCCAAGTTCTGGGGAGAGACGGACCCGCAGGCGTCTGAGGTTTGGCTGGAGGCTGTGGTGAGAGTCTTCATGTTAGTGGGGATGCCTGCAGACTTCATGGTGATCTTTGCCGCCAGCCTTCTTCTGGAAGCAGCAGGCAGGTGGTGGAGCCACTTGTTTCAGTTTTGCGACGGGATGACCTTCGCATGGGAAGGCTTCGAGACCTTCTTCAAGGTGGAGTTTGTGCCAGTAGCTCTACACCCCGAGCGTGTTCAGAAGATGATGCCATTGCCGCGTGTTTTTCGATCATTAGCCGAGTCATCTGTGGGCAGTAGACAGATGATGCAGAGGTCCAGGAGGACCAGACCATCAGTTGGGCGATCTTGGGTTTTAGGATCGGTGGTGCAGGGCACCCGGGGGTGGGACAGAGCTAGGTGTGCCAGAAACAGACAGTGTTACTCATGCGGCGGAAAGGGTCACTTGGCACGTGACTATCAAACTCCTCGTACAGTTGATCCGCATGATTTGGAGGAGCCACCGCGGCATAAGCAGTGGCGGGTGCTTGAGCAACAGCAGAGCAGTGGACAAGGCAGTAGAGCTCCGGGAGCAGGTAGACAGGAGCGGAACTAGTGGATACATCCCTTGTAGTTCTAGTTCCGTGTTGATGTTTTATTCATGTCTTTGTACTATGAGCTGCAATAATAAAAAAGACACTTATCTTTGTTTGCTTTCCTGTCCTTTTGTTTGGTTGAAACTGAGTGGTCCCTGTTAAAACTGTTGACTTGACCCTCACTTTTGAGATTTCTACTGGAGGAGACCCAGTGACCTCACACTGATCCCGACAGTGTGACTCGACCCTTGAAGGCGAGAGTGACAGTTGGATATCTTAGTAGTAATGTCGAGGCCTTACGACGTCATCCATGGCTTTAATGCATCATTCATGTCAGGATTGACTGTATTAGGCAATGGGTGTGGTTCATGCAGGGTATGAGACTGAGTTTCTCTTTTTGGCAAAGGAGAAAATTTAGCAGCTCCTTCAGAGCATATGCAAAGAAGATACAGATCATCTAGGAGCGGATGAAGACTGCACAGTGTAGTAAGAAACTGGAAACCGGCTCCAGTATTAGAGACTTGAGCGTGTTAAATGTTTAAAGAAGAGGATGCTTTAAGGAGTGATGAGTCTGTAGAGCAACAGAAGTTGAGGCAGAGCTATGAGAGCATCATGAGGTGTTGTACATCTTAACATGCTACAACCACCCACCTTAGATATCCCCTCCAGGCTCAGGGAGCTGGAGGGAGGAGGAAGAGTGCGGTTGCATGCGGTCAAGGAGTGTGACCCAATGGCTCTAAAAATGATTCAAGGGACAGTCTATGTCCACTACTAGCTGCTGTAGTAACAAATGTCAATATGAACCATTACATGCTTTCACAAATCTTGTTTTAGACCTAGAGTTTCTGGATACCTTGGACTTGACCGTCACATCTGGAGATACCTTGGGAGGAGACTCGATAATCACACATACGCTGAAGGTGTGTTCAGACCCTCGAGGCTAGAGTTTCGGTCAGAATCTCTTGGTGGCAGCATCTAGGCCTTAAGATGTTATTTTGAGTATGGAATGGGCAATAACTCTTCATACTCAAATTGACGGTTTTAGGAAAACGTCGGGATGGGTTTTCCTTGGTCAGCGAAAAGGAAACCTCAGGCAGCACATGATAAACTCTTTCATAGGAGGGTGCGACCGATCACACTTGAGTCGGTCAACCATAACCTCGTGCCAGCAGTCATTTGGGTTTTAGTTCTAACAGGAATTGGAGACCTCTAGAGTTCGAGGATAACGATCGCGTCCTTATACAGGTCACACCTCGACGAGGTTTACGAGGATGTGGACAAGGCCGCAAGTTTTCTCCGAGGTTCAACGGACCTTTCTAGGTCCTCAGCAGGGTAGGGGATGTGGTTTACCGCTTGACCACTCTACCTCAGTTGCACCAAGTGCATGATGATTTCCATGTATCTCAACCGAAGAGATACGTGCTCGACCCTTTGCATATCATCGACCATGAGCATGACGATGGCGATGGGGTTACTTTCACGGAGGTTCTAGTGGGAATCGAGGATCGATAGGAGCGGATCCTATGTGGAAGGATGACTCCTCGGGTGCTCTTTCTCTAGCAGTATGGGAACCTCCAGTTAAGCACATGGGAGCGGAAGGCTCAGATGCGTGCTCAATACCGCTTTTGTGACCCTAGTTTGTGTTAAAGCTTTACGAGGACATAAATCTATGAGATGGGAGTAATGTAAAGACCCGGAAATTTCAAGGAAATTTTTTTCTTAATTTTCTTTGGAATTTTACAAGAACACAGTTTCTGACGGTGCCTGAATCCGAGGCCCGGTGTGCTCAGAATCATTTTCCGAAGTTTGGCTCGGGTACGTTCAGTGAATGGACGAGCGGGTTTTTCTAACTTTTGAACCGGTGCTCGGAATCGAATTCCGAGGGCACCTATGGAACCGTAGCACCGATAATTGCTTAGGAACGCCATTTTCGGAGTTGCGTTTTCATGAGGGAAGATGATAAAAATTGTGCAAGTTTAATTTATAAATTAACTACAATTTTTATTTTCTTTTAGTGGTTTAAGGCTTTGTGTGGAAGTTCGGTAACTACCCAACTTTCCAAGAGAGGTTCTGAGGGTGGTGGGCCCACACAAACCCCACCCCTTCATATTCTTCAACCCCCCTCAAATCACCATTAACTCTTGATAACATAAACATTAATAACATATGTTATTAATTAAGTGAGTTAGGTGTGGCTTTTTAAATTTTAAACTCTTGAAATTCAAAGTTATATTATGTTAATAAAATAAGAGGTGAGATTATTTTTGTTGGGTTAATTTCTTGTAGTGGAGTCTTGGGGAGAAAAAGGCTAAGGATTGAATAATTTCTTCATCACCTTCGTCGATGAACACGAAGAACGTGAAGAACATGAAAAATGTCGGATTCCTCGGAGGTTGACATCTCCTTCCGCAACGTCTCCTTCCACGACGCCTCTTACCGCGACGCTGCCGACGTCTTCTTTCACGACGTCTCTTTCCGCGACGAATTCTCCTTCGACGAACCTCCATTCAGGCAACGTCGAGGTAGGAAATTGTTTGTGAATATTAATAAACCCCATGTTACTTCCTTCTAAATAAAAGTACGCGGATCAACTAAACATCAAGTTGATCCGCGAAGAATATGTTGCGGGTTTGGAATTCTTGTTTGCGGAAAACTGTAGGGGTTTATTTATTTAATTTGTTTGTGATTATTACCTTGACGTTCTTCATGAAATATTACCAATTGCTATCAATTAACGACAGGGGGCTGGACCACACAAACACGGCCGACCCTCCTTCTAATCCATGTTGGTTTCTTTTGTGGATTGAAACGGGAATAACGCAGTGCCGTCGCATCGCGCGGAATCATGCGGCAAGGAATGCGCGGCGTCATCGTGTCGCGCCATGAAAACGAACAAGGATGTGACATCGTCGCGCCGCGTCGGAGAAACACAAAGACATTTGTGGATGGAGTCGGGCCACGACGATGGGGCACGGCGCCAGCGCGTCACGCCGGAGAACCACGAGGATGGCGCGAATTTTTGATTGACGTGCAGATTGACGGGCGATGACAAACGGGGCCGCAAGGTTATTTTGAAGCTTACACAATAAATTTCGAGACCCGAGGTGAACGTCGGCATAGATGGTTTTGAAAACGGACCACCAGAGCAACTCCGGTGGCCCGTGGAAAACTAGGAGGCGCGGGTGGCAGGCGCGGCGCCGCCAGCGACCAGGGGCGGCGGCCGGAGCCGTCCGGCCGCTAGGAGGTGGCTGCGCCCGAGCACGCTTCCGGAGGAATCAACCATCGTTTCTTTCCGCGGCAGTGAGGCACGGGGGATCCCGCGACCGCGCAGGATCCCGGAGGATTGGCGGTGGCACAGACCGCCACCGGCATCAATCAACGGCGAGGGGGGCCGCGCACCCCCCGCTCCGTTGCTTCCGCTCGGCCACGCTGGACGAGCCGCGACTGTCCGGTCGGGCCGAACCGATCCGGCCGGGCCAGGCTACGACGGACGGGCCGGGCCGCGCCCGGAGGGGCCGGACCCGGACCCGGGTCGGGTCGACCCGGTTCGGGCCGACCCAGGGGGGATTGGGCCAGGCCGGGCCGGGCCCAGATCCCCCATTTCGGTTTGTTTCAGATCGAACACCCATATCATAGGCTACGGACCTCCGATCGACGCACCCTTAGTGGCGATACGATCCTTGGACCGAGATGGTCGTTTTGACATATCGCACTCAAGGTTTAGGAATACTTTGGGTTCAGCCGGGTTAGTTCGTGCACGGAACCAACCGGGCCCTCGGAGCGGAAACGCTCATAACTTGAACTCCGGACGTCCGATTGACGTGCCGTCGACTTTGATGGATTCCTATAAGTGAGACGGATCGTTTGTCTTACTCCACCCAAGGTTTGGATGTCGTCGGAGTGCGGTCGGGTTGGTTCACTCATGAAACCAACCGGGCCCCTGAAACGAAAAAGTCAATAACTCACAGACCGGGCGTCTGATTGACGTGCCGTCTGTCTCGTTGAATTCCTCTTGATGATACGGAAATTTTGGCACACTTCGCCCGAGTTTTGGTAACTGTTGGATTGTGGCCAGGTTGGATTGTACCTGAAATCCAATTGGGCCCTTGGAACGGAAAAACTATTATATTTCATACCAGACGTCCGTTTGACGAACTGTCAGCGACGTTGGTGATCTCGTTGAGAAACGGTCTCTATGAGTATACCCTATGAGAGTTTGGGGAACAGTTGAGATACGGCCGGCTTGGTTCGCACACGAAACCAACCGGGCCCCTGGGACGAAAAGGCTAATAACTCACACACCGGGCGTCTGATTGATGCACCGTCTGTTGCGTTGAGACCCCTATGAAGAGGTGGTCCTTTGAGATACGTGGAGTATCGACCTGTAGCTCATGGAGTGGACCCTCCCAGTGACGAGCGTGCGGAGTACGGAGACCGTGTAGCCGACTGTGCACTAACAACTTCTTGACCGACACGACTTGGAGTGAGTCGACTAGCCTAGTGGATGGAGCACTACTTTGTTTGGGTGCAGACCCATGGTGGACAGAGAACTACCTGTGTGATAGTGCAGACCTGCGGTACTTATCCGGAGAGTACCCCAGCAGGCTACTAGGGGGTGTGCACTACTATGTTTGGGTGACATACCTCGGCGGGAAGCACTACTATGTTTGGGTGGCTGACCCACGGTACTTGACAGGAGGAGTACCTCAGCAGTCTTAGGTTAGTGAGTAGTACCTCAGAGTCATGACAGGACCACTGTACACTCCAGAGACGGGGCTCTTCAGCAGTTACGGTTTCAATAATGAAAATACTGGTTTGAGCTGAGACTGTTGATCTTTGTGTTTACCTCATGATTGAGATGGGTCACTTGATAACTTGGGTATATGTATGGTCATATACCTGGGTTGTGGTTATCCGTTGATTTTATGATCTTGGTGTTTTCCTCATGAATGAGATGGGTTACTTGATAATTTAGGTATATGCAAGCGCATACCCCTAAGTAGAGGTTATCTGTTGAGATCTTCTTTGTGGTTATCCATGTTGGTTTTAGTGAGACCTTGAGGGTCTCGGGGTCCCTACAGAGTATCGTTATACTCACCCCTGCACGGGCTATGCCCGCACCTCGTTGTGTTGGATGCAGACGATGGGCAGTGCTGATGAAGGCCTAGTGTTCGAGGACTGGACAGTACCCGGAGGTGGACTACACGACGAGTCAGTACCTGGAGGTGGACTACATGACGAGTTAGTATCTGTAGGTGGACTTCATGGCGAGACGACACATGAAGGAGGTTGATGGGAGAGAGCTTTGTGGAGGCTATCTGTACCTACCCATCAGGTAGGATCAATGGTGGACGATCCAGGAGCTGTGCCATCTATTCCTACCCTTCATGTAGGATATTAATTATTTCTAAAACATATTAGAAAAATCATATATGTAACCTTTAAGGATAAAATATCCTTTGTGTCTATAATACATTTTTGGTAATGATCGTAAAACTATTTTTCTTCATCATTGAAAAAATATTTTCTATTATCTCCATTGAAAATATTTTATAAAACATGAAATGATAAATAATTCCCCAAAACAATTTTTGACTAAAATAATCACTCAATGTTGAATGTAATCCCTTATATGACATATCAATCGACCCATAATGTCTGTTGTCACATAGATATGTTAGTCCCTCCTTCATCTATACACGTTTTCTTTTACATTACCAAAAATTCGAAGCTATTTTTATATATTATGTTTTATCATAGAAATCATTTTCATAGAAGGTTAATATTGTACAAGAATGAGAATAAGAAAGAGTGGAATTGTATATGTTTTTTTATTGTTCTTTTTCTTGAACGAAAATACACAAGGTAATCATTAAAAAAATTATATTTAAAGTGAATTATTTTTGAAAGAGTAATATATAAAAAATTTATTAAAAACGCCTAAAAAATAATATAATATAAAAAATTATCATAAAAAATTATCATAAAATTAATCATGTTAATTTTTTTAAATTACATGTAAAAACATCTCCTTATGAAATTCAAAACTAGCATTGGGAATTGGTTTTATAAAAATATCCTAATGTTGACATTAATTATTAATAAATTCCAATGGTGTATGACTATTAGAACATGTTCTCTTAGAAAATGATTAATCATATAAATATTTTAATTTTTTAAAATATGAAATGATTTTTGAAATATTAATTGCATATATATTTTTAAATAAATTAGTAATATTCCAAAAACTTATTTTGGTGTACAATAATTTGTGTTTCATTTATAACACATGTTCACAACAACTACCAGATGAGATATATTTTCTTTTTATATTAAAAAAGTTAATGAATGTTTTTTCATACATGTATATAAAATTAAATAAATTCATAAAAATTTAATAGGTTCACAATTTAAATTTTTTTCCCAAATTATATCCTATAATATCATCATCTATGTAGACTATTAAATCTAAAAACTAATTTTTTTAGTAATATAACTTTTGAAACAATAGTTTTCTTAAATTAGTATATTTGATTTTAATTTATTTAATATTATATTATGAAACTAGATTATCCCTTCATAATAATTTAAATATCATTATGAATCTGTTTTGAAAAATAATTAAACATAATTTGACTACATTAACACAAAATATGATCAATTAAAAAATAATATACTAATAAAATAACATAAAAACTATTTTCAAATATAGAGTAGGATATTTCTATTCCATAAATATTCATTTACCTTATAGAATATAATAGAATCATTCAGACCTACCTCTTATTTCTTATTTAGGGCTATAACTAGACTTTGTATGTATGGAAACTTAATGTGCTAGGTCATTATTGTCATAACATGGTTGTTGATCTATATAAATATCAATCATTAAGTATCAAATTTAATAAAATTTAATTTACATTCACCTAATATAATTTGAAATTCATATAATTTTTAAATGATAGAATATTTATTAAATATTCTAATATGGAAACATTTGAAAAGGTTTCATTATAATATAATCCTTCAGTTGGATTACATCGTTTAGGTAATAATCTATCTAGGTTTCTAATAATTATTACTTATTCATCCTATTGATTTAAAATTCTTATTATTCGGTGATTCTATGACTTAATGACCAATTCTAAATCATTGATTCTTTTTGATATGTTTATGTGTTTCTCCGATATATTTTATCTATCCTTCATTATATTCTACATCCTTAATAGTTTTAGGTTCAAATTGAGACTGTAAGGTATAAAATTCAGTAAGATTTCCAATATTCTTTATTTCCTAAAATATTAATCTATATATATTTATATAGATTCCAAAACATGGTAATAAAATTTTCTAGGTTGACCTCATTTGATAATTATTTGATCACCGATTTCTTGTTCTTTTGTGACTGATATAATAACTTAATATTTTATTTTATATTCCAAATATTCATTATTATATTTTAGTTTATCATTTCCCAATTAATTTTGGACATCAAATTTTTTTTATATAATTAAAATGATCATATTCATAATACATATCATGATCAAATTATTAAAATATCATTTACTTTATAATATATAATCTATAATATTTATAGGTAGTATAATTTATAAAAAAAATATTCCATCATTAAATTGAAGAAATATTTTCAATGGCTTTCCTGATTATTTAGGATATACACAATTCATTTAATCACATTAAAGTATTTTAAATTAGGATTTAATTTACTACATAGTTTAGAAGGAAACATTTTAATATTGGTTAATATCAAAATTTTAATCAAGATATTACATGATGTTTTTATAGATTAAACTGAAAGAAAAATATGAATACTACATTCATTGAATATAGTTCATTATTTTTCATTAATAGTCATATTTTTAATTCAATAATAACTTTTTTTTGAGTTCATTTTTATATATACAAGGTATGTGAAATTCGTAGTTCTGTGAAAAAATGAATTAAATTAATTATTCTCATATTCACTACCATGATTATTTTCAATGAAATTATTTTAAAATATTTTTCATTTTGTAATGTTTTATAAAATATTAAACAATTAATTGAACATGTATTTGACATTTCAAAACATAATCCCATGTAAATCAGGAAAATTCACAAAAAAATTACATAATATCTACATGCCACTAAATCTACACTAGATTGTACAAAAAATCCATATAGATATGTTCAAATTGTTTAGATATAGGAACATATTTAACAATAATGAAGGATTTCATGTGTTTAATTCTTATTTGGAATGAATCCCAGAATATACCATTATAAAAATTTAGATTAAGAGAATAAGAAAGTAGATGTTTTTAGATAATTTAGGTAAATTAATTTAGTAATATTGTCAATGTGACCTGCTCTAAATCACGAAAAAATTTATATCAATAGTAAATGAAATCAATTTTTTTCACATAAGTAATTAAGATCCACAGTATAATAATTTCTTATTTTAGATCCTCTAGATATAAACATTTTTTCGGTTAAAACACAGTATGAGTTATTAGAGAACTCATGATAAAATACATCATCATGTAGTTGTGAGTCACTTAATGTATTGTGATTCAACATGTGAATGTATAGTAACATATGTATTTAAACAAATTTTCTTTTCAAACATATCCAAGATCAACAATATTAATTTTTATTATTATAATCTAATGTAACTATGCGTCCTTATAATATTGAAAATGTATGAAAATTTGAAGGCTCTCGAATCATGGTTTTGGGAATCTACTATCCATATACCCTACTAAATTTGTCTTTCTAGGAAGTACTTCCTAAAAATAGTCAAACAAATACTTGTTTTTGTAAGAAAACATTATAGGGTCCAATTCTGTGATATTAAAATTATCTGGTTCAGTATATTTTAATAAAAATTCTAAAATTTATAGTACTTTTTTTAGAAATTTTTATAGAAAAAATAAATCATTATTATTCATGATATTTATATATTTATCTGTAAGATGTATTAGAATAATGACCTTTGATTCCACAAAACATGTTATGTTCATAAAGATATGTAAAAGTTTATTCATATACAAGAATTATTCTTTTCCATTTATTAATATTCATTATTTATATTTCTTTTAAAAATTATAACCATAAATATGATTTATAGAGTCATCCCCATTACTCAATATGCTGGAATCACTTTTGAATCACACTAGATAAATATGAAAGACGATAATTTTTTTCCCTAGATAGTCCAGAATGATGAAAATTTATGTATTAGATTTATAATTATATGTATTTTTTTAACATGAAATATTTTAAACATAATATATCATTATGAATTTTTTTAGTAGAGGAATTTTTTTCACTAAATATTGACTATTTTATTCAATCATTAATTAAAAATAATCCAATTTACTTTTAAAAAACATTCAGAATCTAAATCATATGAATTTTATTTTTTTACCACCTTATCATATATTTCTATAAAGCACTAAATTTATTTCAATTTTTTTTTATTATTTTATGAAATAGTTATAGTTTTAGTACTTCAGTCCTCATAGACACTCAAAAGATGCTTCATAGCATTTTTATGTTTTTTTCTTAATCAGTTCATGTCTGATACATCAATTTTATTTTTCATATTTTCATTTACCATTATTATTTAGTATAAATCTTGTTCGATACATTCCCTTTTCATTAATTCATAACTCCTTACCCACGTATGCCCTCCAAACTATTTCTTTATTCTTTTGAATGAGATTTGGAATAATTTTATATTTTTATATAATTTACTATATGTTAAAGATAAATGTGCCAATTATTTTTCAGAATCTATATAATTGAAAATATTTAGGATTATATTAACATCATTTTACTTTTTTCATATTATTTTGTAGCAACATTATGATACATATTCTTTGTTTTCTCCATCCTAATCATTATCTCAAGAATTAATTTTATATTCATACATCATTAATGTTTCGATTAATTCGTACCTTCTGATTTATGAGGCAAGATTGGATATTATAATTGTTGAAGATATCTAATTTAATTTAGAGGTTAAGACTCTTAGAATATTTATATCATTATCTTCTTGTTCAATTGGATATCTCTAGTTAGAAACATCATTGAATATTTTAATCAATTTTCTATTAATCTGAGTGATTCTCTCCCCACCATATATTCTAAATTATTCAAATTTTAGCTTTGTATTGTTTTATTTTAATTTATAATAATTTTCAAATACATAATAAGAATCAATGATAGTGTTCAACAACTCATAGGGAAATTATATTGTGATACAAGATTAAATTAATCTATTACCATTCTATATATAATAGAATACACGGATCCTGAATTGACCTCATACACAACATTACTAATTTTATCTCATTTGACTGGTTTATCAGGAATTTCATTCAAATTTACAATTTTCATGTAAACACTAAATCCATGATTCTTAAAATATATAATCATATGATATTTATAGAAAACATAATTATCAATATTAAAATATGGATTTGGGATTATGAAAATTCTCTTCATTAGCATTGTCATCAGCATATTCCTTTATATAGACCTTTTATTTTATTTTTCTATTGACTATTAGACTTATCCAAAATGAACTCAAATTACAATTTTTATTTATGAATAATATGAAAATAGACAATACGGTAAGGGTTTATATTATGTTAAATATATGTCGATATTAAAATAGTATCCCACTCCTTACAATTTTAAGACATGAGGGGTTATATTCATTAATATGAGTTATGATGTTGGGAAATAGAAATGAATAACACATTATTTTTTATAGTTGTATAAGAAAAAATGATCCCATATTTCACTCCACCAAAACACACATAGTGAAATTTTGTTATTTTTTCTTAATATGTCCTCTTATCAGAAGACCTCAACAACAAAGTGCAACAAGATTATACATATAAAACATGGATTTTAAAGGGATTTAGGGTTCATTTAAAGAGATCCAAAATATCAATATCTTAAAATGAGATACTGACCTGCCACCACAACTGAGTATAGGTTTCTGATACTTTATAGTGTTCAAAATAATTTATTTTATTGAGACACATATTTCACTCATCGTTTTGGAATAAACATTCAAATAATAAATCTTCTTTTTCTTAGATAAGATTCATAAAGATATAAAATATTTTAATGAGATACTGGTTTCAAAAATTCATCCACAAATTCTACAACATATCAATAACATCATAAATAATAAAATAATTGTCAGACTATAAAACATCATAACATGTTTCTCTGCAAAGTGTATAACATTATAATAGAATAGGACACATTTTTTCAACATGATCCCTTTTTTGAATGATATAACTCATTATATTGAACAAATGAAACTGAATTTTTATTTAACCAATTTGATCAAAAAATATATCCCTAAAAATAAAGTGTATTTAAAATTAAAATATTGAAGGGGAATTGTATCATGTATTAGAAATAATATTAGATTAAATTTTCAAACACGATAATTTCAATCACTATTTAATAATCATTGAAAATATAATTAATTAATACATGACTATTGATAAAATGGATAAAATATCTTGAATTTTAACTCAATCTTTGACTATATAACGCTTAGTGTGTCTCCGGAAGTATTGTTGATAATGAATAGATAAGATCAAAATTTTGGGTTATTGAACAATACATTTATTTATAAAATATAGGGGTTCTTTTCAAAGAATGTTTTTAGATCCATACAATTACAACATCATAGGGTATTTGATAAATACATTTACTCTAAACATAGTGTTTGAATACCATAAATTACTCTAAAAAATATAGGGTATGATAAATATTTAATGTTTATAAAAAAACAAATCCATAAAATTATAAATGAAAAAAATTAACTCATAAATAAGATAAATTTAAAAATAAATATAACTCTATAAATCATATAACATACTCTCATTAGTAAAACTAAAAAAGGTATTTGTGAGCACTGAAATATTATATACTCGTAGAGTGTTGAATAGATAATACATACCGACTTTTTTTTGAATATATAATAATCCAAATCATCTCCCATAATATAATTATCTAGATTTCCTATATTTAATTAAAAATACCCCTAAAATGATAAATTATTTTATATAATGAAAGGGGAAATTCCCAAAATAATATATTAATTAATATTTCCTCTATAAGAAAAAAATATCATTTAATCTCTTTTAAATGATATAAAATTAGAGGAATTCAAAAAATAATTCCCCTATTTATCGATCATTTAAATCTTAAAATAGAGAAAATTCATCATTCCAAAAAGAAGTCCCCCTACCTGTAATGTGATATCAAAACATACAACTTTACATTCCATGACTACCTATAAAATAGAGTAAAAATAGTTACCTTTTACAAATTTTGTAATATATCCTCAGGTATTGTCCTATAATGTTTATATATTAATAACCAAAATCATTTAATTTTAGTCAATAGTATCCATTTTACTAAATCCACAAAATGGACCTCCAATGAATCTATATTTTGAATTATAAACGGTGAAATCTTAATTGAATAACTATATTCCCCAACGATTTAATTTTCTAGTAAAAATCATAAAATGACTACAATACAATAAAAATTCATTTTCCCTCTTATATAACATCATTTTTCATTAATCAATATATTATCGAATATCTTATGATATATAAAGAATAAATTTCTACACATGATAAATAAGGAGAAAAATATTTATTGGATTCATAAATAATCATATATTTAAATATCATTTCACATTACCCCAAAACATTTCATATATTTAAATATAGATTATAATTCTAGTTAATCAAAACTATATTGAAATCAATTTTTTATCTATAGATGTTTCCTATTGAACCCAATGAAATATAAAATTTTAATTTATTATATTATGAATATTCTTAAAATAATTTTATTTTTGGAGATCCACAATGTCCTTACCACTAATACTAGAGATATTGTATTGTTTTTCTCATATAATATTGAGGAATGACTTATAAAATTTTAAAAATAAGATTTTATGGAATTTGTTTTTCTATATTTGGTGATGATGTTTTCTTATTCAATATAGAACATAATTAATTCATGACTTCTGTAACACCCCAAGCTTCTACAGTACGCTCCTCTTTGAATAATGTGATAGTGTGTGTTATATGCAACACCGAGTTCTAACACACCATAACCGATCAAACTAGCTGTTACGAATAGTAATACCTACTTTTTGAAATTATATATATTTTATATTTCAAGATCGACTTCATTTTTGGATTCGGAATATCAAATTTAGCCTAAGGTGAAATTTTGGTACTTTTCGGATAGCATTAATATTTTGATGAATAGTGAAAATTACTAAATTTTAATTAAAAACATCTTTTTTAATAAAAATAATTAATAGTGATAAATTATGAATTTGAGTGGTTTTAAAGTATATTTTTAATATATTTTTCCCATTTGATACAAAGTTGTTAATTGGGCATAATTTCACAATTAAACCGAACATAAACAAGTATCAATCTTTTGATAGTTATTATATCATAAAAACACGCTTTTTGTCTTGACAGCATAAATTAATTTTAAATTAATTTCTGCCACTTATGTGTTTTAAATTTGGAAAAATGGATTCCATATTTGGAATCAGGATGTTATAATTGTGTCAATCGGTTACTTTTATTTTTAGACATTTTGAATAATTACTTCGGTAAATATTTTATTTACCATGGTTAAAGGGTAAATCCGGTAAACAAGGGTTAAAAAATAATATTATAATAATAACAAATTACCCTAAAACGTGTCCTAACCTTATTTTTTGATACAGTTTCTACCATAGGAATATTTGGGTCGATTTTTGGACCCCATGGTGCCACTTGTAAGTGATAGGGACACTTTATTTTAATTAAGTTAAAATGAATACAAAAATGACACAAGCATATATCTTTTAGAAAAACAATTTTTACATAGGGTTATATATGTTGGATTTTCTAATATAAATATTCATTATAAAGATAAAAAGATATAATACATAATTATATTGTATTTATAATTTTTAGACAATATATAATTTTATTTATTTATGACACAATGATGATGTAGTAATTACCATAATAGTGAAAAATTAAAATAATTGATATTATAAATACCCAAATAAATATAATTTCAGACTTTTAATGAATTAAATAAAATTTATTGGATAATATTACATATTATTATTTATTTTATTGACTTTTTTAGAAGTAATCATTCTGTTATGAGTTTCAAAAAAATCAACTATTGAATAGTGTCAAAATTGACATAAAATAGTTTTTAAAACAACTATTATATTATTAATTGATATTAAATTCCTAAAAATATAAGGATCGGCCAAGAGACTTATATCATGATATGTGTTTAATTAATGGACCACTTGGGGGGTCTTTTGGATGTATATAGTAAGTTTATTAACCATATAATATAAAAATACAAAGAGAGATTGTAAAAGTAAAACTAATTAACTAGGAGTTAATACATAATGATAAGGTTACTATAATGACCCAAACCTATCTAAATTCTATTGGTTGAGTGGTTTTAGACCTATCCCAACCTTAAACATTAAATAATCGACTTCAGAGCCATTATATACCGAATATGAATTTATTATAAATTAATATTTCTAGCTTTTCCAAAGGTGCCCATCACCCCACTTATAAAAGGGAACTCCACCTTCTTTTTACTTCACACCTTCAAAGCCTTTTGGTTCGGCCAAACTCTTCCCAAATACTCTCTCAACATCCCTAAATTCATCATAGAGGACTTCCTTTAGTCATCAAGCCAACTTAAGGAGCCCTTTTCATCAAATCAAAAGGAAGAACCCACAGAAGAGGTAATGATTTCACCACCCTTTTTCAAGTTCCTTTCTTCTTCCACTTCCTCTTCCTTTGTTGTTACCATTATAAAATAATAACTCTAGTATCATATATATAATGTGATTTTATTATAAATATGGTTCAACCATATTCATTATTCTGTCCAACCTTTGACTAACATGTCACCATACGTGCGTACGCATGGCTTACTGTCTCCACGTCATGGTGTAATTGTTATTAAATAAATTATTATTTGGATGGGTATAATAATGATGTCTAATTCATGTAAATAATAAATGTAACATCATAATTATTCTGTATATATGATATAACATCCAATTATATATTATTTTAATATCAAAAGAATGATATTGTCGCTCGTGCGTACGTACGGACTACCATCTCCACGAACGCGATGAGATTCATTTTCCATCGTATCCATTCAAGTATAATTCCCATTTGATGATTAATAATAGTATCTAAGGACTTTATATCATTATAGATATGATTAAGATACATCCTATCCATTATAAATATGGCTTACGTAACAAATCATATAAAATAAAACGAGTAAGTTAACACCCGAAACAACGATAATACTAAGATATTATTAACAAATCAATGTTAAAAGATCATATATGATATCATAGTAATGTATATGATTCTTGTATAATTTAATAACAATTAATTCACCATTATACAGGAGTTTTACCTACCCCATCCAAGGAAAATTACAATGTAAGGGTTATTTCACAATCTCTTCATTATCCGAGGGTGTTTATACGTAATAATCTAATGGGATCTCTTTATCATCCACATCCATGTTTTTTAAAATGTATTTCAAAACATTTATACTATTTAAAAGAATATGGTCTAAAGTAATTTGTACCGTTGTTTTAATTTTTATAAGGGTTTTATAAAGGAATCGTTCCGTCTTTTTCCAAACAAGGTTCTTTTTAACCTTTTCGACAGAATTAAGGTAAGAATGTTTTTTAACTTATACGGTGGGTGCGATTGTTTTCCACCATTATAAAATCGTCAAAGAATCCCTTACAAGATTATAAGAATATTTTCAATGAAAATGTTTTATTTTATAAATATACAACTCTTAAATGATTTCTAAATAGAAAGAGAAATTTATCTAAAAAGTGTTTTGATTTCATCTATGTCAACATCCTTTGATGGATATTATGCTTATTTGAAGTTGATTTATTATGAAACAAAACTTTTATATTGTATTGAAGGTTTTGTGATATGTTTGACTGTGGATGTGTTATTTTTATACCATTCATGGTATATGGATGAACTATTTACATTTCGTATGCTAGTTTTAATACGAATGTTTATGTTATGTTTAAACCTTTTCATATGGGAATGCATTGGACTTAATATGTGACGGGTGGAGCCCGCTATAGCTCCTCGATGCATCGGTAGGTCTCATGAGACAAACTAGTTTCTTGGAACAAGGCCTTGGCAAAAACTTATTTGTAGTCTTGGCACGAGGCCTTGGCTATATGGTTATGATTGTCTGGCATTATGCATTCCATCATTATGAAAGTGGTTATTGATATTGCTTATGATTATTCAATTAGTAGAATATTCATGTGAATAAGTAAATGGAATTATTTCATTTTATTTTTTCCATACTATGTTGAAGTTCAAGTTTAAAATTATTTTGTTTTAGTTATACATTTCCTTAAATGTTTATTCTTATTTATGAATGTTTCTTCTATATTGATATCCTTACTGGGCATTTGAGCTCACCCCTTTTCTATGATTTATTTTTCCCAGGATGTGCAGAAGTAATTTATGAATGACCTGCAGGGATTGTATGTGGGAATATGAGTGTGGACTATGAAGAAAAATATGTTGTTGTAGTTTTCATTTTTATGATGTAATATAAGACTTTTGAATATATCTAGTGTTTCTAAGGGAACTAAACAAATCGGTATTTTGGGATTTGATCTCTTTTATGATCATGCCAATGTTATGTAATAATGCACCAACTCTGGGTAACTGGGGTCGGGGCGTTACAGTTGGTATCAGAGGAAGTTTAATACAAACCTTAGAAGCTAGATTTCGATAAACTCTGATTATAGCATGTAGAACTAAATTGGACGTTGAGGATTAGTATAGAAGAACTTCCTAGAATTTTGGTATTGTAGAGATTTTGTGAGTTTTCCAAGCAATACATCCCTTTCTGGATATGAGCAGGTAGAGGCGGCTCTGGAATAGATGTACCTAGGGGAAAAAATCCTAAAACACCGCTTTGAGCTAGACTCGAACGGGAACTGGTTCACGGCAACGGGCCTTGCTGCACTCTTGGTTACGACACTCCCGAGGGATATGCTTAGGATAAGTCTCATTTTCTTTACAAATCATTATGAAGGGTTTATGAGTATATATTTCCTCAATGAATATTTTTTTATGATTATGGATTATATCCATAAATAGTTTAATTTATGTTAAGTGTTTTATAAGTTTGGGATTATGTATTTTGATTCATAAACAGATCTAGTTTATGCCATTGTTTAGAAATGGCGCCTAGTGGAAGAAATGGAAACCGTATCAATGCACGCACTCCATGTAGGGATTTCCCTCCTACTCAAGATAATTATAGTGGCGCTGGTGATTTAACTGGTGTCGATCAGCTAATCACCATACTGGGACAACTCACTCATGTTATGAATAATAATCTTACCCGTATGGAGCACCCTGATCCGCAACGTGGATGATCAATGTTAGATCAATTAATGAGGCAACAAACACCAACGATCAATGGGAGTACAAATCCCTTAGTATCTGAGCAATGGATAAATTCCCTAGAGAAAATATTTTAGGATTTGGGGAGTAGTGAAAGGGAAAAAATTATCATGGCAGTTTACCGCCTCAATGGAGATGTTGATTAATGGAGGTCATTGATTCAAAACACAAAGGAAGATGATTAAGTATCAAAAATGGAATGGAGGGAGTTCAAAGATCTGTTTTTAGAAAAATACTTTCCTCGTGACCATCAAGCTGATATGGAAAGGAAATTTCTGAGTTTGAGACAAAAGGAGGATGATAATGTCACAAAGTATGAGGAAAACTTTACAACATTAGCAAGGTATGATGGAGATTATATATGTAACCCAAGAAGGAAGATTGATCGTTTCATTGATGGGATAAAACCATTTCTCCGTCAATCATTAGTCTCACAATCATTCTCGTCGTACGAAGAAATTGTCTCATGTGCTATCAAGAAATAAAAAGAATTCTCTAAGTCTTATGACTTTAAAGCAAAGAAAGAGAAGAAGAGATATGCTGATCAATCTGGTAATGGAGATAAGGGGAAGAAGGGAAAGGTTGAATATCCATCCTGTGGTAATTGTGGGAAGAAACACCCCGGTACTTGTTTGAAGGGAATGGGTGTTTGTTAGAAGTCTGGTGAAAAATTCCACCAAGCTCATGAATGAAAAGGGAAAAAAGAAGCTACCAATGTTCAATGCTACAAATGCAGGGAGATGGGACATTATGCAAATGAATGTCTTAATCGTCAGGGGAACTTACCGCAAAAAAGGCCAAGGGATCAAGGCCATGCTTATGCTATCACTACTGCTGAGGTAGAATGTCACGACCCGTCCTCGGGGCCCGTGTCGTGACTACCCCAAGCCCGCCTTCCATAGGCCAAGAGCTGGCGACTAGCACCAAGGCGTAAATCCTGGAAAAAGGGAAGGCATTTCCTTTGAATAGTAAACAAGCACCACAGAGTAAGCAAGTGGAAAAGTAAACACTAAGTAAAAACTGTAACAAGCTGTGCTGAAAGTAAAAGGGGCCGGAAATAAAAGCCCAACTGTAAAGTACAACTGAAAGGGGAAAACAGCAACTAAAACGAAAATCTGCAGCATCGAGCCATCCTCTGGAAGTCCCACCTAAAGGGTGGGTACAAATAGCATCCACAACACCTCGTTCTAGCCGTCCGCTCCGAGTACGTCCCGCCCAGTGGTCCACCTCCAGGTACCGTCCTGCTCCGCACGCCTCCACCACGATCAGCGCTGTCCGTCGTCTGCAACCAACAAAACGATGTGCGGGCATAGCCTGTGTAGGGGTGAGTATAAGCTACTCAGTAGGGACCCCGAGATCCTAGAAGGTCTCCCGAAATCCACAAAGGATAATCCACAAGGGAAAGATACAATCATGAAGTAACAACCGACACTTCATAGGTATATGTCCATACATATACCTAAGTCATCAATCCCTATACGGCTCCAATGTCCGAGCCCAAGCACAACCCAGTCCACACAGGAACGAAAACGAATACCCACGCAGGATAGCACAACACAATTCACAAAGGAGAATAAACAGTAAATCCACACAGGATAGCTCAACAAAATCCACAAAGGAGATTAAACAGTAAATCCACTCAGGATAGCTCAACACAATCCACAAAGGAGAGTAAATAGTAAATCCACTCAGGATAGCTCAACACAATCCACAAAGGAGAGTAAACAAGATTCAGCTCACACAGGTATACTTTTTCGGATGACGATAAAGATGATCACTGATCCATCTAAGTCGTCGGACCCACAAAGGATCGATAGGTAACTAACCCCCATAATGACCCATAAAGGATCGGGCCAACACAAGACCTGTAGGCACTGGCTCACACAGAACCGCTGAGCGCTGACCCACACAGGATCGGACCCACACAAGATCGGGCCCACACAGGACCTGTAGCACTGATCCACGTAGGATCACTGAGTGCAGTAGTCGTCGCAGTCCACTGAGGATCTCTGCACAGTGGTCGGCGTAGTCCACTGAGGATCTCTGCACGGTCGTCGGCGGAGTCCACTGAGGATCTCTGCAGGGTCATCGCCGCAGTCCACTGAGGATCTCTGCACGGTCGTCACCGCAGTCCACTTAGGATCTCTGCATGGTCTTCGCTGTCGAAGTATCAGTCGCGACCATCACTAGGGATCCCGCACATAGAAAGCTCGTTCGGGAGGGTCCGCTCCACGATCCGAGAGGATGATACATCAACTGACACAAAGTCCGAAGTTGATGTATCCAAAAATTCTGTATCGTCAACAGGAACTCAACGTCGCAGACGGCGCGTCAATCGGACGGCCGGTCTGAGTGTTATTGGCTTTTTTGTTCCAGGGGCCCGGTTGGTTTTTAAGGCAAAACCAACCCGACCATGCTCCACCTGCATCCAAAGCTCGGATGGAGTATGCCAAAAGATCTGTCTCACATATTGGAAATCAACAAAGCTGATGGCATGTCAATCGGACGTCCGTGGATCAAGATATGAGCGTTTCCACTCCGAAGACCCGGTTGGTTTCGTGTACAAACCAACTCGGCCGAACTCAAAGTGTTCTGAAACCTTTAGTTCGATATACCAAAACGACCGGCTCGATCCAAGAATTGCGGTGCCGCTGACGGCGCGTCGTTCGGAGGCCCGTAGCTCAAGTTACGTGGATTTGAGCGAAAACGGTCCGAAGACGGGGGGTCTGGGCCCGGGCCGACCCGGCCGAGCAGCCGAGCGACGCAGGGGGGGAGCCGCCGCCCCAGCGTGACACCCCTGCGGCACCCGTGGGGTGTCGCCCTGGACAACCTGAGCGACGCGAGGGGGAGCCGCTGCCCCCGCGGGGTGTCGCCCTGGACAACCCGAGCGACGCTGGGGGGAGCCGCCACCCCCACGTGACACCCACGAGGCACCCGCAGGGTGTACCCCTGGACAACCGGACGCGGCTTCAGCCGCATCCCGCATGCGCCGGACCCGCGCGGCCGCAGGTCAGCGGGCACCGCCGCCCCCGGCTGCCGGCGCCGCCGCGCCACCGGCGGCTTCCGCGGGCCACCGGAGTCGCTCCGGTGGTCCGATTCTGTTCCCATCTGCGCCGCTGCTCCTCCCGGGACTCGTCCTTCACTGTGGAACCATCAAACTTCCATTGTGGCACGTTCCGTCGTCGCCCGTCATGTCCGCATAACAACGAAAAACGGCGGAGGGTTGTCGGGCCGTGTTCGTTTGGCCCGCACCCACCGCGTTTGAGATAAACAACGGGAGACATATATTCAACACATGAATCAACAATTTTAAAGGATTAAAATTGTTCTTATTGTCCGGTTCTTCACTTTTAAAAGAAACCATCATGGGAAAAAGGAATTATTCACAACAACCCCTACCTCGTAGTCGTCGTCGCACGCACGTTCTTCGCGGATTTGTTCGTCGCGGGAGGAGGGGATCGTCGCGTCGTCGCAGAAGGGCGTCCCGTCGTCGCGGAATCTGGCGTTGAGTCGGCGAACTCAACGGACCAAGAAACAATAGATTTAATTTAATTATATAAAATTAAATCCGTGTTTTGTTAAATAAAAACACAAGGGAGATTTAAGAGAATCCTGAAGTCTCTTACCTCAAATAGCTGATCGAAGATTTCGTTGCGGAGGAAGAGACGTCACAGAAGAAAATGGCAGGAAGGGAACGTCAGCGTAGAGGAACACGTCGTCGCGTCATCGACTTCCACGGGTTCAGTGTTCTTCATCGGAGGCCGGCGTTCTTCGCGTTTTTCTCGTTCTTCGCGAAGGAGGATGAAGAATCAAGAACTCTGCCGAAACCTCTCAACGAGTAATCCTCCAAAAAGACTTGTTGGTCTTATTTTATTATTACAACAGCAAAAAAAAAGGGGTAAGTAAAGACCCATCAATTCGTTGAATTAATTCAATGAAAGAAACCACCCATTTAATTCACGAAAATAACCGCCCAATTAAATGGTGTGATAAAGATTTAAGAAAACACGTCAGTTGACTTTCATAATGACGGGTTTTCGCGGTTGCGTTACTTAGCGGAAAGAAACGGTGGGGCTCGTGCAGGCCCCAGCTCACAAATATCCTACCTAGGGGGTAGGATATTTCTGGATAGCACCCTATCTGTTTTAACTCAGTTTAAGTGGCTTTCAAGTGGGTTCAAGTGGCATAGGTGAAATAAAATAAAGTTTGTCGAAAAATTATTTTATTTCTAAACTTTAAGCCCAAAAATTAAAAACCACACCCGAGCAAACGCAACTCCGGAAGAGGCGTTTCTAAGAAAATACCGGTGCTGCGATTTCATCGGTACCCTCAGAATTCGATTCCGGGCACCAGTTCAAAAGTAAGAAAAACCCGCTCGTCCGTTCACTGAACGTACCCGAGCCAAACTTCAGAAAATGATTCCGGGCACACCGGGCCTCAGAATCAAGTGCCGTCAGAAACTTAATTCTTGTAAAATTCCAAATAAAATTATGAAAAAAAATTTCCTTGAAATTTACGGGTCTTTAAATTACTCCCACTTCAGGACTTTGCATCCCCGTAAAGATACATCATAAACTAGGGAAACAAATGTGGGTACTGAGCACACATCTGAGCCTCCCGCTCCCATGTGCTCTCCTGGAGGTTCCCGTGCTGCCATCTGATGCGCACAAGAGGAATCGATCGCCCACATCTGACCCTCTCCTGTCGATCCTCTATCTCCACCTGGACCTCCGCAAATGTTACCCCATCATCCACGTCTAGCTCCCCATAGTCAATGATGTGTGTCGGGTCGTGCACGTATCTCCTTAGCTGAGATACGTGGAAGACATCGTGCCACTGGTGCAACTGAGGTGGTAGAGCCAGGCGATAAGCCACCTCGCCAACCCTGCTGAGGACCTGGAACGGTCCAATGAAGCGTGGACACAACTTGCCGCCTCAGCCAAATCTCCAAAAACCACGTCGAGGTGAGACACGCAAGAAGACGTGGTCGCTATCCTCGGACTCTAGTGGCCTCCACCTCCTATCAGCATAAGAATTCTGCCGGCTCTGAGATATCCTCATCCGCTCCTAGATGACCTGGACCTTCTCTGTCATGGCCCGGACCATCTCTGGTCCCACAAGTGCTGACTCCCCAACGTCTATCCAGCACAAAGGAGATATGCAAGGCCTGCCGTACAATGCCTCGTATGGTGCCATCCCGATGGTGGAGTGGTAGATGTTGTTGTACGCGAACTCTACCAAGGGTAGGTGGTCCTCCCAGCTGCGACCAAAGTCGAGGACACATGCACGGAGCATTTCCTCGAGAGTCTGAGTGGTCCTCTCCGTTTGACCGTCCGTCTGAGGGTGAAAGGTGGTGCTCAGACGTAGCCGCGTCCCGAACGCCTCCTGCAACCCCTTCCAAAGCCGGGAAGTAAAACGAGTGTCCCGATCGGAGACGATAGTCGATGGCACACCGTGAAGCCGTACAATCTCCTGAACGTGGAGATACCCCATGCTCTCCACTGAGCCCTGCTCTCTGATGGGTAATAAGTGTGCCGACTTGGTGAGTCGGTCAACAATCACCCAAATGGATTCGTGACCTCTGAAAGTGCGTGGAAGTCCAATCACGAAGTCCATAGATATCCCTTCCAACTTCCACTCCGGGACCTCCAAGGGATGTGCCAAGCCTGCTGGTACCTGATGCTCTGCCTTCACCTGCTGGTAGGTGAGGCACTGTGAAACGAACTCTGCCACAACCTTCTTCATGCCCGGCCACCAGTGCTGTCATCTGAGATCCTGGTACATCTTCGCCACTCCATTATGTACCTCCAAAGGAGAAGTGTGAAATTCTCTCAGCACCTCCTCTCGTAAAGCAACTGGTACCAAGGTACGCCCTCTGAAAAGGACATCGTGCTCTGCCCCAAGGGAGAAACCATCAGGTGCCTGTCCCGAGGATATCTGTGCACGCCGCGTCTCACAGTCAGCGTCCCCATGCTATGCCTCTCTGACCCGCTGCAGTAGTGGAGGAGTGACTGTGAGAGACTGAAAGAAAGCTGCTCCATCCCTATCCACAAAGGATATCTGCAAAGTGGATAGATGCTCTGTCGCCTCCTCAAGTAGCTGGATGCCCGTCCTCCTGCTGAGGGCATCGGCTACCACGTTCCCCTTCCCAGGAGTATAGACTATCTCAAAGTCATAGTCCTGGAGGAACTCGAGCCATCGCCGCTGTCTCAGGTTCAGGTCCTTCTGAGAGAAGATGTACCTGAGACTCTGGTGGTCAGAAAAGACTGTAAAGTGATCACCCATCAGATAGTGCCGCCATGTCTTCAGAGCGAAGACCAATACTGCTAACTCCATGTCATGGGTAGCGTAGTTCTGTTCATGCAGCCTCAACTGACGTGATCCATAGGCAATCACAGAATGCTCCAGTATCAGGACACACCCAAGTCCGGTCCCTGATGCATCGCAGTAGACTACGTATCCAACTCCATCCTCAGGCAACCTCACGATAGGTGCGCTGGTCATTCTCAACCTCATCTCCTGAAAGCTCTGCTGACATCTGTCTGAACACACAAAGGGTTTTCCCTTCTTCGTCAAAGATGAGAGTGGCGCCGCAACTCTGGAGAAGTCTGGAAAAAATCTCCGATAGTATCCGGCTAGACCCAAGAAACTCCACACCTCCGTCATGCTCCTGGGTGGCACCCAAGCTAGCACTGCCTCGATCTTCGCGGGAACCACAGCAACTCCCGCCTCAGAAATGACGTGCCCCAAGAAGTGGACCTCTTGTTACCATAACTGGTACATTGAGAGTTTTCCATAATGCTGGTGCTCTCAGAGTGGGTCTAGTACAACCTGCAAGTGGTACGCGTGCTCCTCCTCGGTGGTCAAGTACACCAAAATGTCGTCGATGAAGACCACGACAAAACGATCGAGGTATGGCTGGAAGATCCTGTTCATGAGGCTCATGAACACTGCTGGAGTGTTGGTTATGCCGAAAGGCATAACCAAGAACTCATAGTGGCCATACCGACACCTGAAGGCCGTCTTCGGTATGTCCTCGTCTCGAACTCTGAGCTGATGATAGCCTGACCTGAGGTCTAACTTCAAGAACCACCGTGCTCCCTTGAGTGGATCGAAGAGGTCATCAATCCTCGGTATATGATACTTGTTCCTCACTTTCACCTGATTCAGGCGATGATAGTCGACACACAGTCGCAAGCTCCCGTCCGCCTTCTTGGAGAACAATATCGGCGAAGCCCAAGGTGAAACACTGGGTCAGATTAACCCCTTGCCCTGAAAGTCCTCCAACTGTACCCATAGCTCTCGAAGCTCAGTAGGGGCCATCCGTTATGCTGGAGTAGATATCGGGGCTATCCTAGGGTACAGATCAATATAAAAGTCTACCTATCTGCGAGGAGGTAGCCCTAGAACTTCATCGGGGAAGACGTCCGCATAATGATCCACCACTGCAGGAAAACTAGGACTCCGCACGTCAACTGCTCCAAGGACGAGGCTAGCCAACTGATGAGTGATGGGATGCACTCTCCTCTTCGTGAGTCCATCCTAGGCTGCAAAGGCTCCCTTCTCGCCGGTGAAGTTGAACCTACTCCCGTCGGTGCGTACACATCGCACCTTGTGCCTAAAACAGTCAATTTGAGCATGGACTGTAGATAACCAATCCATGCCCAAGATGACATCGTAAGGCCTCGACGCTGCTACAAGAAGATCACAGCTGAAGCTCTCTCCTCCTAGAGTAAGTTCACACTGCCGGTACCAGTGCGTAATCGTCGAGTCTGCTCCCATAGGAGTATCTAGCCATAAGGATCAAGCCAACGGCTCTGTCGGAATCTCCTAGCTCCGAACAAGGGTAGAAGCTATGAAAGAGTGACTCGCTTCTGTGTCTATAAGAACTGCAACAAGGGTGAAATAGATACAGATCATACCTCAAATCATCTCTGGCGCGCCATGGTCGTAGGCCTCCACTGCCTGGAGTTGTGCCTGTCTCTGCCCGCCAGCCCCCTGTGGTCAGGGCGGACCTCCCGGTGGTGGTTGTGGCAGAGCCTCAAAGCGTTGCCCACCACCTGCTGCTCGGCCAGCTCCTCTGCCTCGTCTGCCTCCTCCCTGTGGACCGCCACGGTCGACCCTCTGCCTCTGCCTGGGTGGCCCTTCCACCGCCTGCTGCTCATCGGTATGGCGGGTCGGGCAGTCACGAGCAATGTGGCCCTACCCGCCGCACGAGTAGCACTGCCTGCCTCACTGAAGACTGGCTCCACGCTGTGTGCCCCACACTGCTGAGCTAGTGTCCCGAGGTCGTCTGCCGGAAGGTCTGCTCTTCCTGGAACCCTGAGTCATTCGTCAGCTACTTGCTGCTGAAGACTCCGCTACCTGCCGCCCTGCGGTAGGTCTCGCTGTGGACTCAGCCAGAAAGCTCTCGATCAGAAGGGCTCGCTCAAGCACTCCTGCCTGGGTCGGAATGCTGAGGGAGATCAGCGATGCCCTGATTTCGTGTCTCAAACCTTTCTCGAAGGTCCGGGCCCGGAAGAAGGGGTCATGTACCATGTCGGTCGAGTAGCAAGAAATATCGGTGAACCTCGCGCGTACTGGGCGACCGTCAAGCTGCCCTACCGCAGTTGAAGAAGCTCCTAAATGCGCACAGCACAGAGGGTGGCCGGGATGAACTCTGAGCGGAAGAGGCTCTCGATGTCCGTCCGGATGAGAGAGGCATCATCGTGCAGCTGGAGCATCAGGCTCCACCATCGTCCCGCTGCTGCGTGTAGTAGGCTCACCGCGAGGATCACCTTGAGGTCTGATAGTGTCCTCACTAGTCTGAAAACTCGAACAACCGCCTCCAGCCAGTCCTCGGCTGCCTGGGGGTCTGTCTCCCCACAAGAACCTGGGAGGTCGCTGGCGCTGGAACTCGTTCAGAGCTCCGAGGTGTCGTGCATCGTCAGCGGTCGGTGCTGGAAGCATCGGGGGCTCGGCGGGTAAAGGTATCGCCGGTGCCTCTGCTGTTAATGGGCCCTGTACCGAGGCCTCGTCGCTCGGCGTGCTGTCTTCGCGCTCTACTCTCGGAACCCTTACTGGCTACTGTTGTCGGGCCATCCTGAAAAGGAAACAAGTGCGCTACGGTCAGAATAGTATACATGGTGAGCTGACACATGTAATCACAAAGAAAACTTGAAACACACATGTAATCAATGTTTTCGTGCATTAAGTCGGAAATCAGAAGTCAGGGTCCTGGTGTACGGATATGTCGGCCGCCGCACCAACACTGTACTCCCTGGACTGATAACCACACCCAATATGCTAAACACTATTTCTTCACATAGAAGAAAGATCAGAGTCTGCGGTAGAACCGAACTCCTCTGATATCAATTTGTCTCGACCCGTCCTCGGGGCCCATGCCGTGACTACCCCAAGCCCGCCTTCCATAGGCCAGGGGCTGGAGACTAGCACCAAGGTGTAAATCCCGGAAAAAGGGAAGGCATTGACTTTGAATAGCAAACAAGCACCACAGAGTAAGCAAGCGGAAAATTAAACACTATGTAAAAACTGTAACAAGCTGTGCTGAAAGTAAAAGGGGCCGTAAATACAAGCCCAACTGTAATGTACAACTGAAAGGGGAAAACCACAACTGAAAAGAAAAGCCACAGCGTCGAGCCATCCTCTTGATGTCCCACCTGAAGGGTGGGTACAGATAGCCTCCACAGTACCTCGGTCCCTCCGTCCGCTCCGAGTGTTTCCCACCCAGTGGTCCACCTCCAGGTATCGTCCTGCTCCGTACGCCTCCACCACGATCAGCGCTGTCCATCGTCTGCAACTAACACAATGAAGTGCGGGCATAGCCCATGCAGGGGTGAGTATAAGCTACTCAGTTGGGACCCCGAGACCCCCGAAGGTCTCCCGAAATCCACAAAGGATAATCCACAAGGGAAAGATACTATCATGAAGTAACAAATGACACTTCTTAGGTATATGCCCATACATATACCTAAGTCATCAATCCCTGTTCGGCTCCAACGTCCGAGCCCAAGCAGAACCCAGTCCACACAGGAAAGCAAAACGTATACCCACACAGGATAGCACAACACAATCCAAAAAGGAGAGTAAACAGTAAATCCACACAGGATAGCTCAACACAATTCAAAAAGGAGAGTAAACAGTAAATCCACTTAGGATATCTCAACACAATCCACAAAGGAGAGTAAACAGTAAATCCACTCAGGATAGCTCAACATAATCAACAATGGAGAGTAAACAGGATTCCGCTCACACATGTATACTTCTTCGGATGACGATAAAGATGATCACCGATCCATCTATGTCGTCGGACCCACAATGGATCGATAGGTAACTAACCCCCACAATGACCCACACAGGATCGGGCCCACACAGGACCTGTAGGCACTGGCTCACACAGAACCGCTGAGCACTGACCCACACAGGATCGGACCCACATAAGATCGGGCCCACACATGACCTGTAGCACTGATCCACGTAGGATTGCTGAGTGTAGTAGTCATCGCAGTCCACTGAGGATCTCTGCATAGTCTTCGTCGCAGTCCACTGAGGATCTCTACACGGTCGTTGCCGCAGTCCACTGAGGATCTCTCCACGGTCGTCGCCGCAGTCCACTGAGGATCTCTGCACGGTCGTCGCTATCGAAGTAGCAGTCGCAGCCAGCATTAGGGTTCCAGCACACAGCACTAGGGTTCCCGCACACAGCAAGCTCGTTCGGGAGGGTCCACTACACAAGCCGAGAGGCTGATAGATCAACTGACACAAAGTCCGATGTTGATGTCTCCAAAAGTTTCGTATTGTCAACAGGAACTCAACGTCGCAGACGGCGCGTCAATCAGACGCCCGGTCTGAGAGTTATTGGCTTTTTTGTTCCAGGGGCCTGGTTGGTTTTTAAGGCAAAACCAACCCGACCGTGCTCCACCTGCGTCCAAACCTCGGGCGGAGTATTCCAAAAGATCCGTCTCACATAGAGGAAATCAAAAAATCAGAGGGCACGTCAATCGGACATCTGTGGCTCAAGATATGAGTGTTTCCGCTCCGAAGGCCCGGTTGGTTTCGTGTACGAAGCAACCCGGCCGAACTCAAAGTGTTCCGAAACCTTGTGTGCGATATACGGAAACGACCGTCTCGATCCAAGGATCGTGTTGCCGCTGACGGCGCGTCGTTCTGAGTCACGTAGCTCAAGTTACGGGCATTTGACCAAAAACGGTCCGAAGACGGGGGGTCCGGGCCCGGGCCGACCCGGCCCGACCCCCCCTGGGTCGGCCGAACCGGGTCGACCCGGCCGGACCCGGTCCGGCCCGGCCGGGGTGCGGACCGGCCGGTCGTATCGGCCCGGCTCGGGCCGCCTGGCCGGGCTCGGCCGAGCGGCCGAGCGACGCGGCGGGGAGCCGCCGCCACCACGTGACACCCCCGCGGCACCTGCGGGGTATCGCCCTGGACAACCCGAGCGACGCGGGGGGGAGCCGCCGCCCCCGCGTGACAACCCCGCCACACCCGCGGGGTGTCTCCCTAGACAACCCGAGCGACGCTTGGGGGGAGCCATCGCCCCTGCGTGACACCCCCGCGGCACCCTGGGTGTGTCGCCCTGGACGACCGGACGCGGCTTCAGCCGCGTCCCGCGCGCGCCGGACCCGCACGGTCGTGGGCGCCGCTGCTGCGGCTTCAGCCGTGGCGGCCCTCTCCGGTGGCGCGCCGAGGCGCCACCGCCCCCGGCTGTCGGCACCACCGCGCCGGCGACCCGCGCCGCCGGCGGCTTCCGCGGGCCTTCGGAGTCGCTCTGGTCGTCCAATTTTGTTCCCGTCTGCGCCGCTGCTCCTCCCGGGACTCTTCCTTCACTACGGAACCATCAAACATCCGTTGTGGCACGTTCTGTCGTCACCCGTCAAATCCGCACAACAACGAAGAACGGCGGAGGGTTGTCGGGCCGTGTTCATTTAGCCCGCACCCTCCGTGTTAGAGATAAACAACGGGAGACATATATTCAACACATGAATCAACAATTTTAAAGGATTAAAATTTTTCTTATTTTCGGTTCTTCACTTTTAAAAGAATCCATCACCGGAAAAAGTAATTATTCACAACAATCCCTACCTCGTAGTCGTCGTCGCACTCATGTTCTTCGCGGATTTGTTCGTCGCGGAAGGAGGGGATCGTCGAGTCATCACGGAAGGGCGTCGCATCGTCGCGGAATCCGGCGTTGAGTCGGCGAACTCAACGGACCAAGAAACAACAGATTTAATTTAATTATATAAAATTAAATCCGTGTTTTGTTAGAGAAAAACACAAGGGAGACTTATGAAGAATCCCGAAGTCTCTTACCTCAAACAGCTGATCGAAGATATCGTTGCGGAGGAAGAGACGTCGCAGAAGAACGTTGCAGGAAGGGAACGTCGGCGTCGCAGAACACGGCGTCACGTCATCGACTTCCGCGGGTTCGGCGTTCTTCGTCGGAGGCCGGCGTTCTTCGCGTTCTTCGCGTTCTTCGCGATGGAGGATGAAGGCTCAAGAACTCTACCAAAACCTCTCAACGATTAATCCTCCAAAATGACTTGTTGGTCTTATTTTATCATTACGCCAACAAACGAAAAAGGGTAAGTAACGACCCATCAATTTGTTGAATTAATTCAATGAAAGAAACCGCCCATTTAATTCACGTAATAAACCGCCCAATTAAATGGTGCGATAAGGATTTAAGAAAATGTGTCAGTTGACTTTCTTAATGACGGGTTTTCGCAGTTGCATTAATTAGCGGAAAGAAACGGAGGGGCTCATGTGGGCCCCACCTCACAAATATCCTACCAAGGGGGTAGGATATTTCTGGATAGCACCCTATACATTTTAACTCAGTTTAAGTGGCTTTCAAGTGTCTTCAAGTGGATTAAGTGAAATAAAATAAAGTTTGTCGAACAAATTATTTTATTTCTAAACTTTAAGCCCAAAAATTAAAAACCACACCTGAGCAAACGCAACTCCGGAAGTGGCGTTTCTAAGAAAATACCGGTGCTGCGATTTCATCGGTACCCTTAGAATTCGATTCTGGGCACCAGTTCAAAAGTTAGAAAAACCCGATCGTCCGTTCACTGAACGTACCTGAGCCAAACTTCGGAAAATGATTCCGGGCACACCGGGGCTCGGAATCAGGTGCCATCAGAAACTGTGTTCTTTCAAAATTCCAAAAAAAATTACGAAAAAAATTTCCTTGATATTTACGGGTCTTTACATAGAAGCTCCAAAAGACATGGTGGCAGGTAATTTAATGGTATCCTCAAGTTTAGCAAATGAATAATTTGATTCTCGATCATCACATTGTTTCATATATTCCCAGTTTTCTAAGAAAATAAGATATTTCCAATTTAATTTAACAAGGGATTTGTCAGTTAAAACTCCTAAGGGTAGTATCATTGCAACAATGTTTTGTGAATCAGTCCCCATTAGAGCACATAAATGTTCTTTATCTGCTGATCTCATCGTCATACCTATGATTGAGTTTGATATAATCCTCGGTATGGACTGGATTTCAGACTATGATGAAAATATTTTTTGTAAGAAGAAATAGGTTATGATTCATGATGATGATGATAAAGAACACCTTATCTTTAAGGAGGAATCGTCGCCACCTAATTCTTATCTAGATCCACCCCCAGTAGCTCAACTAAATTCAATTATTGGGGAGGAAGAGAATGAAATTACTGTGGGTGAGGAAAGGAATGTTCAAATAGATGATGTACCAGTTGTGAAAGAAAATGTAGATGTGTTTCTGGAAGATTTACATTGACATCCTCCAGAACGAGAAGTTGAGTTTTCCATTGATTTAATTTCTGGATCAAGCCCTATATCGAATACCCCTTATCGAATGGTCATTGTAGAATTAGTTTAACTAAAGAAACAACTAGAGGAATTGAGTAATAAGGGATTTATTCCCCCTAGTGTTTCTCCACGGGGATCCCCTGTTCTTCTTGTTAAAAAGAAAGATGGATCTATGAGGATATGTATTGACTATAGGGAGATTAATGCCATAAAAATAAAGAACAAGTATCCCCTAACTCGCATTGATGATTTATTTGACCAACTGAATGGAGCTCAATAATTTTTAAAGATTTAACTTCGATCTGGATCCCATCAGTTGTGTGTAAAGAAGGAAGACATTCTGAAGACAACATTTTGAACCAGGTATGGACATTACGAGTTTACTGTAATGCCCTTTGGATTGACTAATGCACCCTTTGTATTCATGGATCTGATGAATAGAGTTTTCAAGGATTATCTCGATGAATTTGTGGTGGTATTTATTGATGATATCTTGGTATACTCTAAAAGCTACGAGGATCATGAAAGTCACTTCCGCATTATCCTGAAGACTCTGAGAAGACATGAATTATATGGGAAGTTTAGCAAGTGTGAATTCTAGCTTCAGGAGATTTCTTTTCTTGGCCATATTGTATCTACAGATGGAATCTCTGTTGATCCTTTTAAGACCAAGGCAATCCAAGAATGGCCAGCACCTATGAGTATAACTGAGGTATGCAGTTTTAATGGTTTGGCATATTATTATCGACGTTTCGTCCAGAATTTTGCCGATTGGAAAACCCATTATCGAAGCTCACATGTAAAGGGGTTAAATTTTTTTGGACAAAAGAGTGTGAAAAATGTTTCGAAGAACTGAAGAGAAGTTTAGTCAATCATCCTATATTGACTCTACCATTGGGGAATGATGGGTTCGTTATTTATAGGGATGCATCGAAGAAAGGACTTGGTTGTGTCATTTTGTAGAATGATAGGGTTATTGCCTATACATCATGACAATTGAAAATTCATGAGAAAAAATATCCTACTCATGATCTTGAGTTAGCATCTATGATCTTTTCTTTGAAGATATGTAGGAACTACCTCTATGGTGAAAATGTGAGATTTATACTGATCACAAGAGTTTGAAATATATTTTCTCACAAAAATAACTCATCATGAGGAAAAGGAGATGGCTTGAATTACTCAAGGATTATGATTGTACGATACACTTCCACCCGGGGAAACAAAACAAGGTGGCAGATGCTTTGAGCAGAAAAGATCATGTATTTTTGAACAATATTAGAATTGAAAGGGATCGAGTTTTCATGGAGCTAGTGAAGATGGACATGGGAATAACCAGGGAAGGTGAAACATCAATTAATTTTCAAATGGTTGGCAAACCATCTTTACTAGAAAGGATTAAGAGTTCTCAGACCTATGATGAAGAATTTCAAAAGAAGATTAAAGCTGTGAATGATGGGATATTGAGAGACTTTGTCTATGAAGAAGGAATATTGAGATTCAGGAAGAGGCTTTGTGTTTCCAATATACCTGATCTAAAAAAGGAATTGTTGGATGATGATCATAGTTCCAATTTCTCTGTAGACCCTGGGAGCAGCAACATGTATCGAGATTTGAAGTAACATTTTTTGTGGGACAACATGAAGAGGTAGATTGCTGATTTTTTGTCAAGATGTATTTTTTTTCAACAAGAGAAAGCTGGAAGGCAACGGCCTAGTGGATTATTGCAACCTCTTCCCATACCGGAGTGGAAATGGGACAATATTACGATGGACTTTTCCATGGGGCTACCAAATACTCTTATAAGGAATGATGCAATATGGGTCATTGTTGATCGTCTTACCAAGTCAGCACATTTTATTTCTATAAGAGAAGATCTACCACAAGAATGTCTAGAATTACTATATATTAATAATGTTTTGAGACTTCATGGAGTACCCCTATCAATTGTTTCTGACCGTGATCCCCATTTTACTTCACGATTCTGGAAGAGTCTTCAGAAATACCTGGATACTGAACATCATTTGAGCACTACCTACAACCCTCAGACAGATGGACAATCAGAAAGAACTATTCAAACCATAAAAGTCATGTTGAGATCCTGCACACTTGACTTTCAGGGTATGTGGGATCAGTATTTACCTCTGGTAGAATTTTCCTATAACAATAGCTTCCATTCGAGTATTCAGATGGCACCATATGAAGCGTTTTACGGGAAGAGATGTCGCACACTAACCTGTTGGGATGACGTTGGTGAAAGAAAACTTGTTGGTCCAGAACTGGTAGAGTAAATGATGGAAAAGGTGAAGGTAATCCAAAATCAAATCAAAGCAGCTCAAAGTAGGCAGAAGATCTATGCCGATAATTGAAGGAAGGATTTGGAATTTCAAGTCGGTGATCATGTTTCCTTGAAGGTATCTCCATGGAAGGGAGTCATACGTTTTGGTAAGAATGGTAAATTGAGTCCCAGGTACATCAGACCTTTAGAAATTCTAAAACGAATTGGGGATGTAGCTTACCGATTGGCAATGCCGCCATGTCTCTCCAAAGTTCACGATGTGTTCCACGTATCTCTATTGATGAAAGACATACCCGAACCAACGCATGTACTCACCTATGAGGAATTAGAACTGGAACCCGATCTGTCTTATTGTGAAGAGCCCGTCGGGATTCTTGATATGAGAGAACAAGTACTGATAAACCGGACGACGCGTCTGGTAAATGTTTTGTGGAGAAACCATAAGATGGAAGAGGCAACATGGGAACCCGAGGAACATATGATGAAGAACCACCCAAGTCATTTCATGCAATAATATTCTACAAATTTCAAGGACGAAATTATTTGAAGGAGGGGAGAATGTAACACCCCAAGCTTCTACGGTACGCTTCTATTTTAATAATGTGATAGCATGTGTTGTATGCAACACTGAGTTCTAACACACCATAACCGATCAAACTAGCCGTTATGAATTGTAATACATACTTTTTGAAATTATATATATTTTATATTTCAAAATGGACTTTATTTTTGGATTCGGAATATCGACTTTAGCCTAAGGTGAAATTTTCGTACTTTTCGGATAACTTTACTATTTTGATGAATAGTGAAAATTACTAAATTTTAATTAAAAACAACTTTTTTAATCAAAATAATTGATAGTGATAAATTATGAATTTGAGTGGTTTTAAAGTATATTTATAATATATTTTTAGCATTAAATTCAATGTTGGTCATTGGGCATAATTTCACAATTAAACGGAACATAAACAAGTATCAATCTTTTGATAGTTATCATATCTTAAAAACACGCTTTTTGTTTTGACAGCGAGAATTAATTTTAAATGAATTTCTGGCACTTCTGCGTTTTGAATTTGGAAAAATGGATTCCATATTTGGAATAAAGATGTTAAAATTGTTTAAATAGGTAACTTTTATTTTTAGACTTTTTGAATAGGTACTTCGGTTAATATTTTATTTACCTTGGTTAAAGGGTAAATCCGGTAAATAAGTGTTTAAAAATAATATTATAATAATACAAAATAACCCTAAAACGTGTCCTAACCTTATTGGTTGATAAATTTTCGTCCATAGGAATATTTGGGTCGATTTTGGGACCCAATAGTGCCACTTGTAAGTGATAGGGACACTTTATTTTAATTAAGTTAAAATGAATACAAAAATGACACAAGCATATATCTTTTAGAAAATCAATTTTTATATAGGCTTATATATGTTGGATTTTCGACTATAAATATTCATTAGAAATATAAATATATTTCCTACATAATGATATTTTATTTATAATTTTTAGAAATTGAATAATTTAAATTATTTATGACACAATGATGATGCAGTAATTACCATAATAGTGAAAAATTAAAATAATTTATATTATAAATAACCAAATAAATATAATTTCAGACTTTTTATGAATTACACTAATTTTATAAGATAATATTAGATATTAGTATTGATTTAATTTAATTTATTCGAATTAATCATTGTGTTATGAGTTTCAAAAAAATCAACTATTGAATAGTGTCAAAATTGACATAAAAGAGTTTTTAAAACAAATATTATATTATTAATTGATATTAAATTCCTAAAAATATAAGGTTCGGCCAAGAGACTTATATCATTATTGGTGTAACATTAATGGACCACTTGGGGGTCTCTTGGATGTATATAGTAGGTTTATTTACCATATAATATAAAAATACATAGAGTCATTGTAAAAGTGAAACTAATTAACTAAGAGTTAATACTTAATGATAAGGTTTCTATAATGACCCAAATATATCTAAATTCTATTGGATGAGTGGTTTTCGACCAATACAAACCTTAACATTTAAATAATCAACTTTGGAGCCATTAGAAACCGAATAAGAATTTATTATAAATTAATATTTCTAGCTTTTCCAAAGGTGCCCCTCATCACTCTTATAAAAAAGAACTCCACATTCTCATTACGTCACATATTCAAAGCCTTTATGTTCGGCCAAAATCTTCCCAAATACTCTCTCAACTTCCCTAACTTCATCCTAGAGGAATTCCTCTAGTCATAAAGCCAACTTAAGGAGCCCTTTTGTCAAATCAAAAGGACGAACCCAAAGAAGAGGTAACGATTTCACCACCCTTTTTCAAGTTCCTTTCTTCTTCCACTTCCTCTTCCTTTGTTGTTAACATTATAAAATAATAACTCCAATATCATATATATATTGTGATGTTATTATAAATATGTTACAACCATATTCAGTATTCTATCCATCCTTTGAATAACATGTCACCATACGTGCGTACGTACGGCTTACCGTCTCCACGTCGTGGTGTAATTGTTATTCAATAATTTATTATTTGGATGTGTATAATAATGATGTGTAATTCATGTAAATAATAAATGTAACATGATAATGATTCTGTATATATGATATACCATCCAATTATATATTATTTTAATATCAAAAGAATGATATTGTCGCTCGTGCGTACGTACGGACTACCGTCTCCACGAACACGATGAGATTCATTCTCCATCGAATCCATTCATGTATAATACTCATTTTATGATTAATAATAGTATATAATGACTTTCTATAATTCTAGATATTATTAAGATACAACCTATCCATTAAAATCATGGCTTACGTAACAAAACATATAAAATAAAACGAGTAAGTTAACACCCGAAACAATGATAATACTGCGATATTATTAACAAATCAATGTTAAAAGATCATATATGTTATCATATTAATGTATATGATTATTGTATAATTTAATAACAATTATTTCACCATTATAAAGGAGGTTAACCTACCCCAACAAAGGAAAACTACATGGTAAGGATTATTTCACAATAACTTCATTATCAGAGGTTGTTTATACGTAATAATTTACTGGGTTCTCTTTATCATCCACATCGATGTTTTTAAAAATGTATTTAAAAACATTTATACTATTTAAAAGAATATGGGTTAAAGTGATTTATACCCTTTTTGACTTTTTATAATATTTTTATAAAGGAATCTTTCTGTCGTTTTCCAAACAAGGTGCTTTTTAACATTTTCGACAGAATTAAGGTAAGAATGTTTTTTTAACTTATACGGAAGGTGTAGTTGTTTTCCGCCATTATAAAATCATTGAAGAATCCCTTACAATCTTATAAGAATATTTTCAAAGAAAATGTTTTATTTTATAAATACACGACTCTTAAATGATTTCAAAATAGAATGAGATATTTCTCTAAAAAGAGTTTTGATTTCATCTATTTCAACATCCTTTGATAGATTTGACGCTTATTTGATGTTGATTTATTATGAAACAAAACTTCTATATTGTATTGAAGGTTTTGTGATTTGTTTGACTATGTATGTGTTATTTTTATACAATTCATGGTTTATGGATGAACTATTTACATTTTTTTTTCTAGTTTTGTTACGAATGTTTATGTTATGTTTAAACCTTTTCATATGGGAATGCATTGGACTTAATATGTGATGGGTGGAGCCCGTTATAGCTCCTCGATGAATCAGTACGTCTAATGATACAAACTAGCGTCTTGGCAGAAGGACTTGGAAAAAACCTATTTGTAGTCATGGCACGAGGCCTTTGCTATGTTGTTATGATAGTCTGGCATTATGTATTCCATTATTATAAAAGTGGTTTTTGATATTGCATTTTATTATTAGATTAGTAGAATATCCATGTGAATAAGTAAATGGAATTATTTCATTTTATTTTTTCCATACAATGATGAAGTTCAAGTTTAAAAGGGTTTTGTTTTATTTATACATTGCCTTAAATGTTTATTCTTATTTATGAATGTTTCCGCTATATTGTTATCCTTACTGGGCATTTGAGCTCACCCCTTTTTATGTTTTATTTTTTCCAGGATGTGAAGAAGTAATTTATGAATGACCTGTAGGGATTGTATGTGGGGATATGAGTGTAGACTATGAAGAAAAATATGTTGTTGTAGTTTTCATTTTTATGACGTAATGTAAGACTTCTGAATATATCTAGTGTTTCGAAGTCTACTAAACGAATCGGTCTTTCGAGATTTGATCTCTTTTTTGATCATGACAATGTTATGTAATAATGAACCGACACTGGGTAACTGGGGTCGGGGCGTTACAATTTCGGTTGTCCTGACTTTCAATATTTACATGATTGGTATTCATGTGCCATATATATGAGATGAATTTTTATATATGTGGACATTATTATATTTTCATAGATGTGAGTGGTAGAAATCATTAATATTATTTTGTTTTTATACATTAATATGATAAATATTTATTTATTTTATTGAAATTATAAGTTAAAAAATTATATCAAAAAATATGTCTGACATATAGGAAATTTTCGATATGTAATGATATAACTGATATTCATATATAATTTATTGTACATTTATATCCACCTCAAAATATTGTATATGATGTACCTTATATAAAATTAGAGTTTCAATGGATTGATTATTCAATATAGGTGACTCTAAATGTTTGTAAGTTGGATTCCTTTATTATGTCATAGAGGATATGGATAAAAAAAATTTGTTACAATGTTCCATCATGGTTTTTGGTATTCAAATTTTTATAAAAACCAATATGATAGGGAACCAAAATAACAAGGATATAAAATATACAAATGTTTCATATGGGAATGGATTTTTCAAAAATAAACTCCAAGCATTATAAATAATGCAATTGAAGTGATTTAATACATAAATAACTACAATATAGGATAAATTTAGAGGAAAAACTGATTCAGATATATAAAAACAATTACATCAATTAATTAATTACATATACATTTTATGAAAAATAAAAAGGAAATTATTATAAAAAAATAATAGTTTATTTTCTTGAAAAATTAGTTTCAAACAAAATATGATCATATATTCACATGATAAAAATATTTATGTTTTTTTTTCAATCAATTATTCACCAATAAAATTGTAGATTAAAAATTTTCTGTGTTAGTGGTGTTTAAAGTTTGTTGGTGGTTTGTTTTTTGAGAATTGATCAATTTTGTTATATTCCTTCAATTTGATATATTCCACTTGTACCAAGAGGAATGGTACCACATACATGATATTTGCAGGTTGAGGGTTAGTAAATTTAGGTGGACCACATATTTCTACGAACTCATGGTGGTTATTTGATGGGTTCCGGATTTCTATTATACACTTATTGGGTACATAGTGGGTTCTTGGGATCCAAATTAACTTTTTTTGTTAAATTATTAAATTAAAAATATTTTAATAATATGAGAACCTCATTTAGGTTTATAGATATATCAGTCCCCTATATATGTTTTATGTCATTCTACATTTTCTTCTGTCAAATCCAATACATTTTTACCTGAATTCAATTATTGTGAGCCCATGTGGCCTACCTTTTTAATACTATAAATATTATTCCATGTGTAACACCCAAACAAAATCACTGAAAACAAATTGTGATGATCACACTATAAAACATTATGTGTAATGACACAAAATTTTATCAATATAATTTTCTCTTAATATAATGAGGTTTTGTAGTCAAAAATAGATACAGATCATAAATATTTGAATCAAAACATTAATAATCTAAAATTAACAATGATATAAGTCATATTAGGGATTAAAGAACCCATACCGATAGAAGTGTAACATATACTTTGTAATAGAAACATATCCATTAGTAATATTTAGTCAGTCAATAGAATAATAACCTCACTTATGAAAGGGTAATAATAATTTAGGAACCTTATAAATTAAAATATGATATAATTATTTCATTTTATGAGTAAATAGATGTTTAGAGTTGGTATTTTTGTAAACAAAATTGTTTATTTAAATTTTCATTATTAGTATAATAAGTTAAAAGAAAATTTATTTTAATGAAACAGATTCATAAATTAATATTTTATTGTCTTACAATTTTATGTTATTTTAATTATACAGTGTTTCATTATCCAATGTGTCATGAAATGAGTTATAATTTTAAATTTTTTATATTTTTTAAAGATAATTATTTTATATAAAAAATATATTTCTAATTTTTAAGAAATTATTTTTTAAAAAATTGATCTCTTTTTAAAATATACAATTTGAAAATGGTTTTGATGATTTTTTTACTTTTCTAAATTAGATTAATTTTAGATAAAATGTGAAATACGAAAATTTACAGCATTTAAAATGTAAATGAATTATTATGTCGATGATGATGTTAGGATGATGTATACCCATAATATTGATCAATAAAATATTATTTTAATATATATATTTAAAAAGAAATATATAATTATAGTCTTGTGAAAAATAATAATCTAATAAATAAAATAATAATAATACACCCTACTACTCCCCTATAAATACAACACCACACCACCTCTTCTCCTCAAGATTCCAATGCCTTGAATCTTGACCAATTTTATATCAAACCCATCTCATGACCATACCCCACTTACTAGTTCCCTTGGATTAAAAAAATACCAAAACCGATTTCCAATATAGGTTATTAGGGAGACAATTTCAAGAGGTAAAATAATCAGTCTTAATCATTTAATTGAATATCAATTTCATTTAGTTTCATATTATCTCTTCATATACTATTATAAAATATAAATTATAACACTTTTAAATTTTATCTACTATATGTTTTTAATATTAATGGAATAATCCATCATCAAACCTGATTCCCTATCTATTTCTTTCTAAAAATGAAAACATCATCTACAAGGTGTTTATTTATCACCTTTGAGGATATCAAGTTTTCATATTAATTTACCATATTAATATCTGGTCAAAAAACCATTGTAATGATTGAGAAATATATAAATTTTTTATAAACGTTTTTATGTTATGTATGAATAATATATAGATACCAGTAAACAAAAAAAACGTGTTCATTGTTATCGAAAACAACCAAAACAAATCCAAATGATTATTATTCCTATTTAAGCTAATGAATCATTATTATATATATATACATATGAACAATTAAAAGTCTATAAGTTCATTAAAAACATATTATTTCAATTATATATAATTATCCCCATTTTAGATAATGTTGCATACTTGTATATGAGTGAACCAATCCAGAAAACAATGAAAACAAACACTATAAAATTATGAAATTGGAAACTATTACTCATAAAAATATTTATATATGAATAAATAACATTACAATCAATAAAATACATGTATAACATGATATGTATTTATTAATTATTTAGTACTATTTTATTATCAAGGATACTAAAAGTGAATAAATCATTCAAACATTATGTATGGGGATTATAAAACCCAATTTACATTTATGGGGTCATTCCCCTTTAGCGGAAAATATATCTTTAGATGTTATTATAATGTTTTCCAAATATAATTTCATTTCCCTCCCTTTTTCATTTCTTATAAATTCATTCATTCAATATGTGATAAATTAAAGTATTTTATCAAAATGAACACTTCATTATAAAAACACATGTTTAATTTATCTTGATATTGTTTCTTATTGACTCATGATTCATTAATCTTATACCAATTATGTTTTTCCATTTTTCATTTATGGAAAAAAATGATTATTCATGAATTTATTCTTAAGGAAATAATCATGAAACAAATTTCAATTACTAGCTTTATTTTTTATTGATATAAAAATTATGTAGAAAGCATGTTTATATTAATGTTATGATACGATGAGTCCGCCAATAATTATATAGTAATCCAAATCCTTTTTTAATGTGATATATCTAATGATATAATGTTCTATACTAGAGTATTATATTCTATCATTGTTTTGAATAATGATGTTCTAATTATGAACATATGTTATGTGCCAAAACGATTAGAGATTTCTGTTCATAATGATATGTGTAGTTAACTACTAAGACATGATGCTTCATTTTTATGAATTTCCACATTCCATGCCATTATCTTCTGATTCCTCTCGTTATTATGATGAAAATAATATAATTATGTTATAATGATGATTATAATTCTCCCCCAATGTTATATTCATTCATGTTTTTTTCCTCTTGAAGGGTTTTTAAAACCCCTTTCTTTTATGTATCTCCTAACATGATTATATGTATGAGGAGTACGTGGGGGGAAATAAAACACTTTTGAATCATGAATTTAATAATTTTTACATTTAATTATAGGAATTTTATGTGTGGCCCTGATTTTTCAAGACACTAAATCTTTGGATCTTAGTTGTTCAAAATTATTATATAGTTTATAATTAAAATGTTTTAATAGTAATGTATGAAAAATTACTATAACTAGAGTATGTATGATTGATAATTTTAGTTAATTTGTGAAATATTATTATTGATCATTAGTGAAAAAATTTAGTATAAGAAATTATATATGTATGTTTATATGAATATTTTTTAAGTAAAATGTTATATAGGGGTATCCCACATGATATTACTTTTTATTTAATTTGGAAATGGAAGAAATTATTTATTCATGGAATGTTTACATATGTTCTTTTCACACATTTGTAATTTTAGAATATGGTCCCATTGGTATGAAAACATTATATGAATTTATATGGGTAATAATGCAGTGAATTCTTGAACTACATCTGTAATTCCATTGGAGTTAGGGTTCAAAATATTTTGGAAATGCATACCCAGGTGTCTCAACCTATGCAAAATAATATGAATAGTTTTGAACATCCACCTTAAACTAAGTGATAAAACAAATTATTGACTCTTTTTGCATCAATGACCGCCAACATTAGTTGATATTTTGATCCACTTGTCATGTTACTGTGGGTCAACACTATGGATAATATGTTTTCATTGCATCATTATTATGATATGCAGAAAGTGACACTCACTACGGGAAAAAGGGCTTTTTGCGACGGGTTATTTGCGACGAGAATAAATCACGTCGCAAATAGTCCTATTAAAAACTTATTTGCGACGAGAGGATTTTCCCGTCGCAAATAACTACTTATTTGCGACGGGGAAATCCCAACCATCGCAAAAGGTTGGCGCGCATTGCGCACCAAAACGCGGGAAAATTATTTGCGACGGGTGGTTACCACCCGTCGCAAATAACCGGCGGTGGTAAAAAGTATTTGCGATGGGAATATACCCCCGTCGCAAATAACCGGCAGCGGTAGAAACTATTTGCGACAGGAATATACCCCCGTCGCAAATAGTATGTCGGCAGGTTATTATTTGCGACGGGTCCCGTCGCAAATAACTATTTAACCGTTGACCGTAATAAATGCGGGCTAAATTATTTGCGACGGGTCTCGCTGCAAATAGTATTATTTGCGACGGGAAACCCGTCGCAAATAGTCTCGTCGCAAATAATCTAACTTATAAATACACCCAGCCCTTTTTTTTCCATTCACTCTCAACTTCTCTAATTTTAGAGTTCACAGTTTCTTAAGTTTAATTTTTTTTGCAGATTTGATATTGAAGTCTTCAACAATTATCGGAGATCAACCTCAGATCAATTTTGAAGGTATTTATGTTATTTTTAATTTAATATTTATTTTTAATTTTTTATTAGTTTTAATTTTTTTTAATTAGTTGTAATTTAATTATGTTTAGATTGTTTTGTTATTTAATAAATTTAAATTATTAGTATTCATTGTTCATAGTTAATGGTAATAAGGAGTAATTAATAATAATTAGAAATAATTAATAATAAATAGGAATAATTAATAATAATTAGTCATAATTAGGAATAATTATAGTTATATATATATAGTTATATTTAGCCATATATTAATATAGATTTATATTAATATAAATATATTTGGTTATATGAATGAATAAATAAATATATATATATATATTTATTCATATATTAATATATATATTTATTCGTATATTAATATATATTTATTCGTATATTAATATATATTTATTCGTATATTAATATATATTTATTCGTATATTAATATATATTTATTCTATTTGTATATATATATACATATAGATATATATATATATATGTAGTTATAAGTTTTTATTCGTATATTTATTTGTATATTAATTAATATATATTTATAAGCTTAGTTTTAAATAAATTTATAAAATATGTGTTTTTATGTGTATTTATAAATAAATAAATAAATACATATATACAATACACACACACACATACACACACACACACACACACATATATATATATATGTATAGTTATGAATGAATACATAGAAATGAGGGGGTGAAAATCCTCTGAGAATGTTAAAATGACGATAACTTTTAATCCGTAAGTCCGTTTCAAATCCACAACCAGTCAAATCGAAGAACATGAAACGATCTTCGATATGATATGCGGTACAGGCCAAACGGACATCCGGATCGGATGTTATAGCCATTTGAATGTTAAAAGGACCATATCTTCTAATCCAGGAGTCTGTTTCAGCTCCACAATCAGTCAAATCGAAGAACATTAAAAGATCTTCGACATGATATATGTTAGAGGTTTATCGGACATCGGGATCAGAAGTTATAGCTGTTTGAACGGTGAAAAACTGGGGTGCCCCGACTAAAAACTCAGTTTTGGAGGCTTTCGGGGCCTTTTTGGGCCTCGAAAAAACCTTGGACGGGTTTCACCCATCCTTTGGGCTGTAGAGCTCGTCGCAAGCTTCGATTTGATATGCTGTAGAGCTCATACGGAGTCCTGGATCAAAAGTTATGGCCGTTTGAAGTTTGGGTTTCATTTTCTTCTTATTTTCCATCTTTCATTAATTTTTTTATTTTTTTTATATTCAAAGAGTTATTAAATGACTATTAATTGATAAAAATTATTTAATTATTAATTAAAAATATTTTGAAAAATATTTTATAACCCACATTTACTGAACATCTTATACATTCATATTTGATTTTTATTCATCCTTTCAAAAACATATTTTAAAAATAAATATTATATTTATATCAATATAAATATGTTTATTGATTTATATATTAATAAATAATTTTTAATTTTTTTTAAAATTTTTTATTATTATTTGCGACGGGCCCGTCGCAAATAGTTGCTTCGAAGGAACTATTTGCGACGGGCCCGTCGCAAATAAGTTTTTTAAAAAAACCATAAATCTATTTGCGACTGGTACTTTTCCCGTCGCAAATAAGTGTTTTTGCGACGGGCCCGTCGCAAAAAAAAAATTGTTGCGACGGCGTTTTCCGCAACGGGCGATTTGCGACGGATCCCCGTCGCAAAAAGGCATTTGTGACGGGATCCCATCGCAAATGACCCATCTCAAATGCCTATATTTCCTGTAGTGACTATCCATTTATCATTCATATAGAGAGGTTGACCAAGGGTGTATGTTTATTAAGAACACCCATGTATATGGTTGAATTTTAAGGGCTAATGTGAGAAGACATTATTAAACCATTTCATAATATTTATTTCCCTCGATATCGTATGAACATTATAAATAGAAAAATAATAGTGATGACAATCAAAGAAGGTGAATCTATCACTGATTACGAATAAAACCCCACAAGGCTTGAATGGAATGATTTACGTTTTGTTATCATATTAAATAAAAAAATTATAGATTATTTATTGTTTTAAAACAATATCGGCGAAAGTCTCTAGAAATTTGAGACTCTCAGAGTTATGAATATGTTCTTCAATTTGATCTCAATTTCGAGATAGTGATTGGATAGTGGTGTCATGGATATGGTGATATGAAATGAGGGATTTCATTTCAAGATTTATGATATAATGAAAAATGTGGAAATAAAAATAAACCACTCAAATATCAAACATGTTTAATGAATTATAATGGGAATTGACTCCAAAGGATGGTGAAATAAATAATGTTTGGGATAGAAAACCATAATGATCCAAAATGTTGAAGAGACATTTGGTTACCGGATAATGTGGTGAATGAAAATAGAGACCCATCTATGCTTCAACTCATTAATTTTATGGTGAATGGTCACTATGAATGTAATTGAACTAAATCAAGAGTCCTTTATGGTAATTATCCTCATCAACTAACTAAAAATGAGAAAGGTAATGTTTATTCCATCACTATGATTGAGGTGGAGCTAAAAAATGATGGAGTTATAGGTATATGGGTTATTCATTAAATAATAGTGAATGTAATATTTTAGTGTGTTTGTATGAATTCATTGATATCTTTCATCTTTAGTAGAACAATTCAAATGCCACATCAAAATATATATGTTGATTTATTAGTGAGAATATGAAATAAGTAATTTAGTTCATCGAGAGTATATAAATCCAACCCTATAAATTTTTTTGAATTAAACGTCAATAAAAAAATTTATTACTTCCATTAGTGTAGTCTATATATATATATTGTGAATTGATTTTCTATATTTATACAAATATCACATCATTGTTTGAGGAAGGGTTATCACACTTCACATCCAATGGAATCCCTTAGTTATATAGAAGTGGAAGTAAGAGGCTGAATCTCGTTTGGAATAATCTTCTAAAATTTGGATATTATTTATTAATAGTCATGAATATTAATGTCTAATTATTAATACAATGACAAGAATAATGATCTATGACATGGGAACTATGAGGGCCTACACAAATGTGTTCCCTGAAGAATTTGTCAACTATCCTAATGACCTATTGGTTAAGCCATAGGTTGAACATATTCTTGTATCTATACCTATATAAAATATTCCATATAAAATGGGAGAAATTGACATTGGTGAACTGATGAAGCGGTTATATGGGAATCGTTACAAGGGGTTTATATACCAGAATTCTTCACCATGTGGTGTCCCAGTCTTCTTAGTCAAGAATATGGATGGATTAATGTTCCACTATACAGATTATCCTGATATAATCCAAATCGAAATAAAAAATATTTTTCCCTTTCAACATATAGATGACTTGTTCCATTATCTACAAGATTCCATGTATTTCTCTAAGGTGGATCTTCGGTCATTATATCATCAATTAAAGTTGAGGAAGGAAACAATTCACAAGATTTCCCTTCGAATGATTTATGTATAATATATGTTCATAGTTATTTTGTTTGGAATTTCTAACTATCTATAAATATTCCTGGATTCAATTCATATATTGTATACATACTACCTAAACATATCTGTTGAAGTCATTATTTATAATATTCAGATATACTTCTAGAAAAAGGGGGATGATGTGGACCATTTGAATGCATTGCTTAATTATTTCGGAAGTAAGAAACATCATGGAATTAATAGTAAAATGTATTTCAGGATATAGGAATTATCATTTATAGGGAATATTATCACCAGAAAATTAATATATATAGACACTTTTGTGATAATATAAATTAATGTGGGGCTCAAAAGAGAATGTGTAACCTATATCGGTAGTTTTCTTTTCCTAGATTTGTATTACTAGTTATTTGTGAATAACTTCTAAAAAGTGTCAAAAAACACTAACCAAAATGACTTAGAAGTGATTATTGTTTTACTAGATTAGTTAACGTGAACACTACTTTAAAGAGTTAATAAAGAGTCGTATCACTATTACAGTACTCACACATGCAAAAATTAGAGAAAACTTATTTATATGAAATGATTCTTCAATGAAGATCATTGATTTTCTACAAATTAAAAATGAAAATGTGTTAACCTAATTCAATTTGAAGTTGAAAATTTGGGAGGAAAATATTCCCACACATGATCAGAGGTTGGTATCTCTCATCATCAGTTTGGAAATTTATGGAATTATCTTTATGGAGATAAGTGTGAAATATATATTAATTTTTTGATCCAAAAAAATATTCTCATAATATGAGATTAATATTATCTAATGAATATGGTTATATATCATTATGGGTTATAACATATCAATATACTAACTTTATTGAAAATTGAATTAAGTGTAATTTGCTCTAGGTAGAAAGGACCCAACAACAATATCAATGATGCAAATTAAGAAGGATATAATATATTTATATTTTCAAAGGATCGAAATGGTACTAATTAAGGTTTAATCATCATCAATCCTTTCTCAAACTATTTCTCTACTGTACGACATGGAAATAATAAAGCATACTCAAATAATTGATTTCGAAATTCGGTAGAAGGTCGCCGCTATGAGAAAGGGTAAATCCTATGAGTTCAGAATTGACGAAGAAGGTGTTATAAAATTCGATTCCTAGCTATTTTTTAAATTATAATCCAATGATATTGAATAATCGTCTGAGTGATGCACATTTCTCAACCTTCTCTATTCAGTGAGAGAGACAAAATATATAATGAGATTATGTATTAAATTATTATAGGAAAATTATTTGGAAGGTGATCACTAAATATAAATCGATGTTCCTGGCATATCAGAAAGTGAAGGATAAATGGGGAATGAAGAATGGTATGCAGATTCCATTTCACACACACACATGAAAATTGGAAAACAAATCACTATGGATGTTTTCATCAGAATTACGAAATCATCCAGACGAAAAATCATATATGGGTTGTCATGGATCATCTTACAAAGATAATACACATTTTCATAAATTTATAGGACTTTTCTTTGGGTAAACATCCATGTATATGAGTCATATAATTTATAAAGATTCAAAGAGTACCTCTATCCATTATTTCAGTTAAAGATTAGGGATTCACCCCCATTTTTTGGAAAAGACTCAAATATGAACCAAACACTTTGTTGAAATTATTTTCATCTTGTCATCCAAAAACATATGAAAAAATTGACTGGGATATTTACAAACATTAAGAAATGTTGGGATTTTATTCTATGGAATTAAAAATACGATGATACCAAATTATACATTTGGTTTATTTCCCTTACCACAACAATTTCCTCTCGAGCATCCAAATTACATCATATGAATCCCTTTATGATAAAATATGTATCACATCAACATGTTATGTTGAAGTCGGTGAACGTAAGCTTCGAGGGCCTGAAATGAATGATGAACTGGTAGAAAAGGTGAAAACAAATCAGTATCATGTCATGGAATCCCAAATTCATCAAAATATATATGTAGATAATCATCAATGAGTCCTTGAGTTTCATATTGGAGACATCAAATTCGTCCACATATCTCCATGGAATAATATCAAGAGATTTTGGATGAAATTAATTTTTAGTCCCAAGGAAATATTCCCCGTCATGATCTTTGATTGTATCAGATATTTGACCCATCGACTCTCAAATCCCAATGCCAAGTCTATAATAAAAATTTTATTTCATATATCCATCTTGATTATGTAGTTTATATATCCCTCACATGTTCTAAATTCAGATGTTGTATAGGTGTAAATGATCTCTCTTATTAAGAGATGCTTGTGATGATCTTGGAGAGTGGAGTTAAATTTCTCTAAAATAAGAATTCTCAACTGGACAACGTACTATAGAAGAACCATATGTATAATGAGGAAACATGGGAAATGGAAAAAACTATGGAAGAGAAATATTGTCATCTCATTATGTAAAATGAAATTTGGACGGTTAAATTTCTAAAGGAGGTAAAAATGTAAAGACCCAAAAATATTCAATAGAAATCCTCCATTCTTACATTTATTTTTTTCTAGTATAAAATCATATTTATAATAAATAAACCAAAATAACATTAAATATCATAAATTATTAATGAAATAAATGATATTAGGAATTAAGGAACTAATACTGATGTAATAGATACATGACCATTGGAACAGTGACATGATCATTTATAATAGTAATCTAGCAAGTAGAATTGTGATCTCATTTAATAATATAGAAATAAATTTTTCCAATATTATAAATTAATGTATTATATTATTTTCTTAATAGAATAAGTAAATTCATGATTTAAGTGATAAAATATTTGTAAAAATAAATGTTTTTTACAATTGAATAATAGGTATACTAATTTGAAGTATAATTTAATTTAATGATAATGATTAATAAATTAATATTTATTTTTCTTGAGATTATAATAAAATTTTAGGATACCATAATTAATTTTTAAAATATTCATAAATTCATTTACTGTTTTAAAATAAATATTTTTCAAATTAATGATCATTTAATTTAAAATATACATTTATCATATTTAAAAAATTATATTCCAAAAAGGATTCCATTTTTTAATTATAAACATCAAATAATCATTAAGGTGATTTTGTTTGGATTTTTCTAAAATTGTTGAAATGTTTTGTGAATAGTGAAATATGATAATTTATGGTAATTATCAAATAAATGAATTTTGTGTTCATACATGATTTATGGATGGAATAAACCTATAAAAACAGACACTCAATTGTTTAATTATATTTATTGGTAAGGATCAAAATATTTATAGCCTTGAGAAAAAATAATTTACTAACAAATAAAATAGTAAAAAAAACTCATCTTTTACTCTATAAATAACACCAACCACTACCACTTCTATTCAATCCTCAAAATCCCAGAGACTTCTGAAATATATAAAAAATCCTCTAACAAGGACCCTATAAATTTTCATGGATCATTTGGTATAAAAAAGTCTGAAACTATTTTTCCAAAGGATGTTCTTTAGGAGAAGAAATGAAGAGGTAAAATCATCTTTCTTGATCGTTAGTTTTATTCATTTTCAGTATTTTCATATTCGATATATAATTACCCATACCCAAGTGGAACAATAAATTAATTATCATTTATATAATTTTATTTTCTTGTGTTAATGTAATAATCCATCATTAATTCTCTTTTCTTCACCCATTTATTCAAAAAAGTTCAAAAGTGTTCATAAGGTGTTGATTTATCATCTTCAAGAATGAAAATTATTCATTTTACTTAACTTAATTTATGAATGATAATAAAAACACTATAATGGTTCGAAATTATTGTAAAATTTATTTTATATCCTTTTTTTAGTGTCTATAATTAATATATATACATAATACGAAATAAAAAAACTAGTTCGGTGTGATCGAAAACAACCAAAATTAATCTAAATGACTATAATTAATATTTTATCGAATGAATAATCTTAAATTATATGAAACTGTAATATATAAGTCCAATTATATTTATTCATGTTCATTCATAACATATAATTTTAGTTTTGGATAAATTTTACACATTATAAGATCTTCTAAACATGTATACAAGTGAACTAGTAATTAAATCCATGAATGTGAATACTCTTGAACGATGATTGTTAATTTCATAACTCATCCATATATATTTAAATGAATATAATTTAATTATAATGAATAAAATAAATGATGAATAGGTTAAATAATATTTAATTAGTGATTCAAATTTTATTATCTGGGATATTAAAGTGAATAAAACATTTATACTTAAGATAAGGGGATTCTCAAAACCAATTTAATTTGATTGGGTTATTCTTCTCTAGTGAACCTTTTTGGTTTGGATGTTATTTTAATTATCATAAAATATAATTTCATTTTTATTTAATTTTAATTTCATTCATATTCCTTCTTCTAATATATAATAAATTCGAATATTTTCCCAAATGAACTATTCTACTTAAAAACTCATGTTTTACTTCCATTGAGATTGATTTCTCTTTACTAAAAAATTAAGAATCTTATTCTATGTATGTTATTCCATTTTTCATTTGGAGAACTATATTTTTATTAATGAATGTATTTATAATGAAATTATAAGGAAAACAACTTCACATCCTTGGGTTATTTTATGTCCTGCTAAGATATACATTCGATGTGGAACAAATGATTATGTAAAATTCATTATGGGATAAGTGTTATCAGAACAATATATAACTCAAATGCATTATGTAATTTGATATATCTCATGAGATAATGTCAATAATTTGTTAACATGTTTCTAGTATTGTTCATTTAACATTCCATCAAAATAATTAATATGACAGTTTAACATTTATTAATATTTTTTTGAATAATTATTAATTTTAATTTAAAGGGGATTATATTTATGATGGATTACACAATACACAACAAAGGGTTTCCTTGAAATCTTACGCTGCACACAACGTTGAGTTATACCAAAATATAATATAATAATATTATTATTTTAAATTGTTGTTAATGCATAGTCGTTGTATTGGCAGGAAGGAACATAACAAACTAAAATATGATTAAACATGTTTGTAAATGTTTTTACATTTATCCAATAAAATTTTTTCGATTTAAATGTGAATGAATCCAATTATAAGCATAAATACTATAATTTTTTAAAAGGATGATTTACCGCCATTTGATGGTTAACACACATTAAATATAGTTTTTGTGACATTAATATTTTATATATGATAGAATAAAAATTTTATTTTGAATAGGTATATAAAAATATACTTTGGATGAAAATTTGGTATTTTTCTAATATAGTTCATTTTTTAATGAATTGTGAAAAATACTGTATTTTAATTCCAAACTGCCATATAATATAATTTATTTATATGGATAGATTATCATTTTAATTGGGTTTAATGTTAAATTATATTATATTTTTACCATTTAACCCAATGTAGGAAATTTTATGTAATTCAAATTTGAAATTGGACATAAATAAGTGTTAATATATTGAGAGTAATTATTTCTTAAAAACACATTTTTTTTCTTTGACAATGGGAATTAATTTTAAATTAATTCCAACATCTTATGTGTTTGTAATTTGGAAGAATTAATTCCGTATTTGGAATTAGGATATCCAAATTGTGTAAATAGGTAGCTTTTATTTTTAGATATTATGAATAGTAACTACAGTAAATATTTTATTTACCTAGGTTAAAGGGTAAATCTGGAAAATATGTGTACAAAATATTGTTATAATAATATTAAATTACCATAGAACGTATCATAATACAATTGGATGAAACATTTAAGAAAATGGGAATTCATGGGTCGATTTTGGGACCCCATGGAGGCACTTGTAAGTGAAAATGACACTTTATAAACATTAATTCAATGTTAAGGAAAATAACACCTAAACGTATATCTTTTAGTAAAATAATTTATATATGATGTTATATAAGATATATCTTCAACTATTAATATTTATTTTAATTAAAATAATATTTTATACCTTATAGTATTTTGTTTATAAATTTTAGACAATAAATATATAAATTTTATTATGACATAATGGTGATGCATTAATTTCTTCATTAATAAAGGATTAAAATACATGATATTGTAAATATTAAATTAAATTTATTTTGAATCTTTTTAAAACATTCGCGAATTTTTCAAATTAATATGACTTTTTGTATTTGAATAAATGAATGTTTTTTTGAAAAAATTTGTTTGGTTATGTGTTTTTAAAAATTAATGATAGGAATAGAGTACACATAAACATAATTCTCATTTTAAAATATTAAATATTTTAGTAAATATTTTAAAATTTCAAAAAATCTAATATTCAATAAAATAGTTATCATAAGTCTAAAATTTTATTTCTGACTCTTGATTTTGATATTTTTCTTGTTTGGTAATCTATTTTGATTATCAAAAGTATTAAATACTTGATAAAATGTTAAGAGTATAAAAGGATTCAGTAAAAATGTTAAGGATAAAAAAATATCAAAAACCTCTCCAATTCTTCTTAGACAATTTCATCTTGAATTATATTCACCTTATATTCTAATTAAATATGATTTGGTCCCTTTTAGTCCTAAAATAATTTTATAATAAAATAATACTTTAAAATTTTCCTAAAGAGCACATCCTTCCTCTCATAAAAGGCAATCACATCTAACCCATTACTCACATATCTCCGGCCCCTTTTCTCATCCAAACTTGACTCCAAAAAGATCATAAAATACCTATGTTCATACCATAATCCTTCTACTTGGATGAATCCAATTAGAGAAGTATTTTTGGTTCAAACAAAGGGAGTTACCCGATTTGAATTTAACCTGTTCTCTCATGTTCTTATCATTTAATTTCATTCTCCAACCCCTTTAAACTCTCTTTGTTAAATTATTTTATAACAAAACCAATATATTAAATATAATAGTATGTTTTTATGTGATGGATTCTAAATACACATTCACATAACTCCATTTAGTTTATACAAACATACTGTTTCTTTGCACGGAAAACTACAGCCTCATGAAATGATGATTCTTCCATTATCTCCTACTACCTCTCATGATGGTCATTATGATAGAACAATATTTATATGTGATATATATTATATTTATATTTTCTTTGTTCTTATGTATTTTTTATTTATATCATACCTTTATGGTTTTTATAATGGGTAAATACGACAATTTTATTTGAGGAAGTGCATACTACCGCCCCTTAAAGTTATATGACTCGTTCATTCCATACTTGGAATGTATATAAAATGGAATTTATTATATTATATATTATATTATACTAGAATTATAATATAGCTATGTATCATTAAAATTTCATTCAATTAAATATGAAATAGAAATTATATTAGTGTTAATGTGTAGGTTCGTCTTATCATCTCCTTGATTGGTGCATTTCATTTCATATCTCTAAATGTTATGTACTGTTATATATATATATATATTTGATATAATAGATATATATGATGAATATCATTATGGAGATAATCAACATTTGACAAGATGTACAACTAGTAATTATAAGAATTTTATTTTTCACTCAAGTACCAAATATCGACAAAATAACTATTATTAACATAAAGGATTAGGTAATGAATATAACATGGTAATATGTGATATAAAAGGATTAATAAACTTGAAAAAGGTTCTAATTCAAGTAGAAATAAACTTTATTTTATTATTTATTTAATTAATGAATTAATAAGTCAAGTCGGACACGGTGTAAGGGACTTCATCTCAATCCCCATTTATTGTAGCATATTTTGATTTATAAACCACTTAATTTTTTTTGATGTATGATAAACCCCTTTGAAGTTTTTATTTTATTGAAATGCAGTCTTTTAAATGATGCATTTTACTAAGTAAAAAAATTTATTTTCATTTTAAACATACACGACTACAATGAGCACTTCACCACCAGAAGCATTATTTGATATTTGGCTTCCTTAACAAGTCGTAATTTTTTTAAAAATAAAATAAATACCATATAAAATTTGTAACATATTTTGGTATTGAAAATGGTTTTGGAAATTGATTGATTATTTCAATATATTAAAAAAAATTGTTGTGATTTCAATGTGGAAATTTTATCATTCATTTATGATTGTTCATGTGTTACGATTATGTTATGGTTCATGGGTATTGTTTATGAATATGTGGGGTTACATGATAATCCTAGGGAGGGTGAGCCTGAGATTTTTCTCCAATTCATCGTGTAACATGACAGATGTAAAAGTTATTGTTTATCCAACAAGATTTAGATAATATAACTTTATGTGTATTCCAATGTAACTCTCTTTGTAGATGTGAATGGTATAATCTATGTTTGAAAGGGATGTCACAATTTACCTTAATGATTTATGATTTATATTCTTTTTTTATAAAACATGTGATTTCATGATGTTTGTTAATGATTTTAGGTTTTATATGTATTGATGGACTAATGATTTCCCTTTTTATTGTATAACCCATATTGATATTTCTATGTGCATCCCATGTTTTTGAAATGTTTTTCAGAGGGTATATGTAAGTGTAAGAGAAAATAAGAATTCAAGAAGATTTATATCAAGAAAATAATTCTTGTTTTCTATTATGCATTTTCATTTTATGAAAAAAATTGATACATAGTATAATTGTCTACTATGTAATATTTGAGATGTAATTTAACAGTAATGACAGAATTCCATAAAACTATTAAACTAAAATGATCCTCAATGTGAATTAAAAACTTATTTCAAGATTTTTTAATGTTTACGATTGGGGCCTTATAGTTTGTATCAAGGGTTAGTTTAGAAAACATTAAGAGTTTTCATATTTTTAAAATAATATCCATAAATTAATTTATGGTAAGATTTAAATGATATGGAATTTACAGATTAAAATGTTTCGTTGCCTACGATAATTCTCAGTTCAAAATGGTTTTCCACAGAGCATATAGGGTAGCAATTATGGGATGATATCTAGAGTAATAAAACCATCCAAATCAGAAAACTGAGATGGTTGGAATCCGAATTGAAAAGATCATTAATGTGATGGAATAGTTGACATAGGCTATAAATGTTGATGGTATCCATGCACGAAATCAACCAGTTCAACCACATAGGATATGTCAATAGTGGAGAATTTCATGAGGAAAACCCCCCATCATTCCGAGGATCATGTAACCCCATTGTAGAAGAAGGGAATATTAAGGAAATAGAAATTATTTTCAATGTCATTATATGTTCAAAATATCAAAAGTTTTGTCTTGTTGTATACTGTTTTCAAGGAAAATTCGATCAGTGGTGGTTGACGGTGAAAAATATCCGGGATAGTGAGGATTTTTATGATCTTGATAGGGATGAATTACAAGGTATGTTTCTTGAGAAATATTTTCCTAGGGTGGTTTATCTTTTGATGGAAAAACAATTCTTATAACAGAGGTTGTAGGATGAATCAATGGATACTAAAAAAATAAAAATTCACACAATTAGAAATGTATTTTCCAAATTTCACATGAGATCTTTATAGTAAAATCAACAGATTTTACACTGGAATAAAGCCAATGTATCACTGAGATATATCTTCTCATGAGATAAAATGTTATAAAAAGATGTTTTGATGTCCAAAGAAGGATGAGATGGATTTTTCTAAGGAATAGATGTTCTTTGAAAAACAAAAAAATAAGAGGTCGAGGTGGTAGAAGAAAGGGATGAAATCTTTAAAAATTTTGATGGTAGGAAACTTATGTTTATAGTTTGAGAAAATTTGGTAAAACTAATGATAGGAATGTCTTTTCAATTCGGGTAAGTGTTACCGTTGTGGTAAAATGGGACATAAGGCTCGTAATTGCACTGAAAATGATAGAGGTAATGGTCATATAAAATCTGATTTACATTTAGAAAAATTATTCATGTGAAAATAAATGGGTCATTATATAAATGAGTGTCTAATGAAGAACTCAACGAAGGGAAATCAGACTTACTAAATGCCAAAAGTGGTTGTAAAATCCATTACAACAACTTCAGAAATAGTTGGGACATCAACTGAAGTAGTATCAGGTACATAGTTCTTTTTTTCAGATCATGCCAATTTGTTGTTTGATCTAGGGTATATAGTTTCTTTAATTTATGAGATGACTTCTAGAAAATTGGGAATTCCATCTCTAGATATGAATCCTAAACTTATGGTAAAAACACCGTGAGAAAATATTGAGGTAAAAAAGAAATAATAAGAACCATCCTATCCTAGTGTGAAGAATGAATCTTCCCATAATCCCTATTGCTTTGTCTCATGTATAGTTTGATGTTATTTTGGGAATGGATTGGCTTTACCTTTAAATTGTTTTGATTGATTGGAGAGATAAAAAAGATTCTTTTCCTAATAATTTCAGTTTGTGGACAAGAATGAACCCTTACTTTTGATAACATATCTGGATGGTGAGAAACTAGAAAAAGATGGAAATTAATGTTACCTTGCACATATTGTTGAAAATAAAGTAAATGATTATATTAATGATTTGAATGAGTTAAATGAGCATCCTGATGTTTTCCTAATGAGTTTCCTAGTACAATAACATATCATTATGCATAATTTACTATTGACTTAGTTCATGATGCTATGGAATTTTCAAAACCCCCATATCAAATGGGTCAAAATGAAATTTTAGAGTTAAAAATGGAAATGTAGGAGTTATTGGAAAAGGTTTGATTCTACCTAGAACATAACAATGGGGTGCCACTATATTGTTTTTTTAAAATAATGATGGTTTAATGGGACTTTTTATTAATTATATTTCTTTGAATAATTTCACCCTTAAGAACTAGTATCCTTTTCCTCATATCGATGATTTGTTTGATCAGCTCCATGGAGACTAGTATTTTATGAAGATTGAATTGTGGTTGGGGTACTGTCTGTTGAATTTAATATATTCAGACATTCCGAATATTGAATTTCATACTAGATAGAGCCATTATGAACTTGTGGTGATTTTTTTGGGTAAACTAATGCACATGTTGTTTTCATGGATTTAATTATTATAACTTTTTGTGAGTTCTTGGATAAGGTTGTAGTTGTGTTCATTGATGTTATCATGGTTTTATTCTAAAATTAATCAGCATCCTTAAATACATTTAAGGGTTGTATTTCAAACTATAAAAGTAAATTATCTACATGAGAAATTAAAAATGTGTGAGATTTAGTTATAACAAATTCCATTCCTTGGTCTCATTGTTTTAAAAAAAATGGAATAACTATTGATCCTGCTAAAACGAAATATGTTAATGAATAATAAAGTCTCACAAATATAATTTAGAGTCATAGTTATCTTGGTTTGGAAGGTTATTACTTGTGGTTTCTTGAAAATATTTCACGTTTATCAAGACCAGTGACTAAATTAACTCTAAAAAGTGTTACGATCATTTTGTCAAAAGAATGTGATAACAGTTTTCACTAAATAAAAAAGAATATTGGAGAATAATTTAGTTTTTTCTCAACCTTCCATAAATGGTGAGTCTGTTATCTACAGAGATGCATCATTGAAAGGACACGGTTGTGTCCTAATATAGAGTGACCTGGTAATTGCTTATTCTTCCCATCAGTTGAAACCTCAAGAGTTCAATTACTATACCAATGATTTGGAAATAGCTACTATTTTTTGCTATAAAAATTCTGAGTCATCATTTGTATGGAATAAAGTGTGGAATATATACTAATCACAATATTTTATGTATATATTAACAGAAAAATAATTAAACATGTGATGGAGGATATTGTTAAAATTAATCAAGGATTATGATTGCATGATCCATTACCACCTGATAAAGGAAAATAAAGTGGCTTATTCATTGAGTCGAAAAAGAAATTTTATAATAACCATGATATGTTTGGAACAAGATATATTGATATCCGATTTGATGAACATTGAAATTGATGTTGATGGTTAAAAATATTCATCTATTTTCTTTCTAGTGTTAATGGGATCATCAATATCAGAATGAATTAAGAAATCATAAAAGGAAGATAAAGAGTTACAGATAACGATTGATTTCATTCAGACGGGTGTGTTGAATGATTTTAACATTAATAATGATTGTATTTTGAGATTTTGGAATAGAATATGTGTTCCTTGTGATTGAAAGCTGATAAATGAGTTGTTATGTGAAGCTCATAGTTCTCTTTTTTTTTCAGTTAATCCCTGCAGTACAATGATGTATCAAGATCTTCAGGATTATTAATGGTGGGATGGAATGAAAAGTGATATTACTATATTTACACTAAGGTGTTTGACTTGTCTATAGGTTAAAGCATAGAGGTAGTTACCGAAATGGATTCTTCAGCCACTAACGGTGCCTGAGTGAAAATATAATGATATATCCATGGAATTCGTTGTGGTATTATCAATGAAATCACGTGGTAATAATAAAATCTGGGTTATAGTTTATTAATTGACTAAATCTACGCATTTCCTTCCTAGTTGAGATAATTTTCCTCTAGATCAACATTAGAGTATGTATGTTAATGATATAGTCAGGTTGCACGATGGTCCCCACTCCATTGTATCAAATAGTGATCCCAGGATATTTCTATCTTCTAGAAAGGCCTTCAAAAGTCATTAGTCACTGAATTAAAATTTAAAAGAGTTTTTCATCCTCAATTAGATTGGAAGTTGGAATGATCAATTCACACATTAGAAGATATGCTCTGTGCATTACCCATATATTATTAGTGATTTTGGGACCAACATCTCACTTTAGATGAATTTTTATATGATAAATGTTTTCATTTCTGTATACTAATGGGTACATTTGAGGCATTATATGAAAGAGCTGTCGAACTCTTTCTTTTTGGACGAATGTTTGTGAAATGAAACTGATGGGGCCAGAATGGGTAAAATAGATGGAATAAAACATTCAATTGATTCAGAAGCCCATGAGAACTGCTCAGAGTAGGCAAAAATGTTATGTGGATAACTGGAGGAAGGATCATTCTTACAAGCTATGTGATCATGTGTTTCTCAAAGTATCTCTACGGAAATGTGTGATGCATTTTGGTAAGAATTGAATGTTTAGTTCGAGGATCGTTGGACCTTATGAAATCCTGGAATTAGATAGATCAGTTACCTACATAGTTTCATTACCTACATGTTTATTCTAGGTACATAATGTTTTTCAGGTTTCAATGTTGAGAAAGTATATACCAGATCCATATCATGTTTTGAGTCCAGAGGTAATTCAGTTGGAATAAAGTCATTATTATGAGGAACAACATGTCCAGATTCTTGACCGTAGAGGGATAATGATGAAGAATATATTAATTTATCTTTTAATGTTTTTGTGGAATAACCATATGTTTAAAGCGTTAAAATGGGAATCTGAACATTTTTTAGGGATTAATACCCCCACTTATTTGATAAGTGAATAGAATTGTGGGGACAGAATTTCCAAATGGGGGGGGGGAGGATGTAACATCCCAAGTAAATAAGGTTTCTGAAATTTTCATATTTATTAGTATTTGTTAATTAAATATTTAAAATACATTAAAGGAGATGCTATGTTCGATGTCATACCCGATACACATAGACGAGTTTCTTTGAAATATTACACTCCACACAACATAGAGTTATACATAAAAATAATAATATATTATTATTATTTTAAACGGTTGTTAATGAATTTCTGTTGTTTTGAAGGGAATTAACATAGCTAACTATAATATTGTTACCCATGATTTTTAAATGTTTTTACATTTATCCCATAAATGTTAGTTTCTTAAAATGTGATTAAATACAATTTTAATCACAAATACTATAATATTCATTAAAAGGATGATTTTCATATTTTTTATGGAGATCCATTTTTAAATCAAGTTTCAGTCACATTTATATGTTTTATATGAAAATATAAAATTATTCTTTAGAATCAGGAAATCAAAATTTAATTTGGTTGAAATTTTGGTATTTTTCTAATAATGTTTATTTTTAATGAATATTGCAACATATTGCATTTTAATTCCAAACTACCTTTTAAGAAATTTTATTTATATGGTTATATTAACTTATTTTTTAGATTTAAAGTGTAATTATATTAAATTTTTACCATTTAATCCAATTTTGGTCATTGAATATACTTTCATTTTGAAATTGGACATAATCAAGTGTCAACATTTTGATTGATATTATTTCATAAAAACACATTTTTTTACAACAGAAATTAAATTTAAATTAATTTCTAAATTATCTGTTTTTTAAATTTTGGAAAATGAATTATATATTTGAATCATGAGTTACAAATGGTGTAAATATGTATCTTTAATTTTCAGATATTATGAATAATATCTTTAGGAAAAAAATTATTTACCATGGTTGAAGGGTATATCTGGTAAATTAGAGTAAAAATTATGATTTTAATAATATTATATTACCCTAACACATGTCATAATCTGATTGGCTGATACTTTTCTGACCATTTCCATCCTTGGGTCTATTTGGGGACCCCATGGAGAAACTAGTAAGTGAAAATGACACTTTATTATAATTAATTCATATTTATGGAAAATATAACCTAAACTTATATCTTTTAGTAAAAAAATTTATATAACATTATATAAGTGATAAACTGGAATATTAATACTAATTGGACATATGAAATGATTTCCTATATTATTGTATTTTATATATAAATTTTAGAACTGAAATAAATATATTTAATTATGACATAATGGTGATTTATTAATTGCTTCATTAATAATGTATTCAAATAAATGATATTATAAATATAAAAATAAATTTATTTTGAATCATTTTATACCATCTAAGAATTTTATATATTATTATGACTTGTTTTCATTGAATTAAGTTAGGCCTTTTGTAAGAATCAAGTATGTTTGGATTTTTTAAAAAGGCATGATATGAATAGTGTCAAAATTGACATAATTGATATATAAAATGTAAATTATATTATGATATATTATAGAATTAAAAAAATATAATATTAGGAAAAATAGTTATCATATGTCAAAAAATATATTATTGACTCTTTCATTGGATATTTTTTGGGTTTTGGTACCTATTTTGATTCACAACATGTTAAATACTTGATAAAATGGTATAAATGATAAGGGGATAAATAAATAAGATAAGAATTAGACAAAAATATACCAAACATATCAAATTATTATTTTATGATTTTATTTTTAAATATATAAACTTTAGCTTCGAATTTGTAATGTTTTGGACTTTTTGAAACTAGAAATCATTTTATAATAAAATAATACATTCAAACATTCCTAAAGAGACCCTCCTCCCTCTTAGAAAAGGCCACCACCACTAACCCATTTCTCACACCTCTCAATCCCTTATGCTCATCAAAACTCTACATCAAGAATCTCCCAATATCCCTCTATTCCTTCTAGAATCCTTCACCTATGAAGAAGGCAATTCAAAAATTCCTTTTGGTTCAAACCAATGGGAGTTGCCTAATTTATATGTAATTTCTTCTCTCTAGTTCTTTTGTTTTATTTTCGTTCACCAACCCCTAATTTATATTTATTCCATTATATTATAACAATGCCAGTATATTAAATATACAAGTATAATTTTGTGAGGATGATTTGAGATACACATCCACACCCCTCTATCTAATGGATACAAACATATGATTTCTGCGGACGACGAACTACTACCCCACAAAACGGTGATTGCTCATTTATCTCCTATCACCTGTCATGGTGGCCATTATGATGAGAATTTATTTATATGTGACATATATTTTATTTATATTGTCTCTAGGATTCTAAATTTATCATTTATTTCTTACCATTATGGTTTCTATAATGGGAAAATATGAAAATTTCATTTGAAGAAGTGCGGACTACAGCCTGCTCTAAGTGATATGACTCATTCATGCCATAGGTGGAACATATATAGGATGGATTTAATGAAATTATATATTATTATATACTATAATAATAATATACCTATGAATTATTATATTTTCATTCCATTAAATATGAAAGTTAAATAAAAGAAGAGCTCATGCGTATGTATGGATTACCTCTCCCTGAACAGTGAATTTGATTTCTTATCTCCAAATATTATGTACTCTTATAAATACATATATATTGGATATATATGTTATATATGATAAATATAATTCTACAGATAATGAAATCTTTACCTCAAAGATAACATGTATATATAAGAAGTTCATTTTTGGCTCAAGTACCAAATATCGACAAAACATAAGTTATTAACATAAATGATTATGTAATGTTTATAACGTGGTAATAAGTGATATAAAAGGAATAATACACTTTATAATGGTTATGAAGCAAGTATAAATTTACTTTAATTTATTATTTTGGCAATTAATGAACAAATGTGTCATCTCGAACATGAGGTAAGGGACTTCTTAAAAATTACCTTTAATTGAGGTATATTTCTATTTATACATGACATTATTTTGTACGGTTTATAATAAAACCCATAGAACATAAATTTTAATTTAAAGTAATATTTTTTAGGGTGTGTTATAAAAAATAGGAAAAAAATGTTTTTAAACATATACGATGACAACGACCTTTCCTCCACCACGAGCATTGTTTGATTTTTGGCTTCCTTAATAAGTCATAATGTTTTCAAAATGAAAAAAAATACCATATACTATTTTTGAGTTTTTTGGTATTGAAAATGGTTTGGTGATGGATTGATAATGTCAATATGTTGAAATATTATTTTTTGAATGTAATGGGGAAATGTTATCCTTCTTTTATTCTAGTTCTTGTGTTATGATTGTGTTATGGTTCTAGGGAATTGTTTATGTATATGGGTGGTTCCATGATAAGATTTGGGAGGTTTATCTTGAGATAGCTCTCCAATACAATGTGTAATGTGAAAGAGGTAAACCTTAATGTTTTTCCAAAGAGATTTATGTTATATACTCTGATGGTTATTCCAACGTAACTCTCTACATAGTAATGAAAGTTACAATGTATGTATGGTATGGATTTCACAAGATACATCTATGATTTTGGAATTTTATGTGTTATTCATAAAACACAAAAATTGAAGAAGATTTATATCATGAAAATAATTATTCTTTTCTTTTATGTTTCTTTATTTTATTAAAAAAATGGATACTGAGTTGAATTGTCTACTTCATAATATTTGAGTTGTAATTTAAGATTATGTAATGTTAAAGGTTGGGGACTTACAGTTCACACTGAATATGTTCTGTTTATGATGATATTTATGCGTGAACATGATGCTAGCTATGATCACTACTATGTATGGTATTTTACCACTAATACAATATGATTCATTTTTATACGTTTCTAAATTTTATGACATTATACAATTATTAATGTCAGAATTAGTAAGATAATAATATGCTCATTTAATGATGATGAAGATTATGACCACCCCATTTATAATGTTTCATGTTCTTATGTATCCTCTTTTTGGTTTTTATCTCACCCCTTTTATTGATGTATATCCTCAGCCGATTACTTGTCCAAATATGTACATTAGATCAACTAAAAAGCGTAAAAATAAGGACATAAATAATGATTATTTTTATTTATATTATTTTAATATTTATTCCTAATTATCTTAATACAATAAACCTCTGGATCCTGGTTTTTAAAAACTATTATTTTTTTGTCTCTAAAATTATGTAATTGTAATATAATAAAAGTATGGTTCCATATATAATCTGTGGATCCTAGAATTTTTCTGGTTTTCAAGAAGTGGAAAGAGGATATGATCTTAGTTGGGGAGACTATAGTATTACTATCACATCAACTAAATAATTAAATTTCAAAAATGTATTCTAATTGATAATTATATTTTTTCTGTATATAATCACAACCCCTGAGTATAAATAAATAATAATAATAAATTACACAACAATATGTTTATATCCAATCATACAATCACACATCGTTATATAACACTAAATAGAGTAACCATATATATAGAATAAATAATAATAATATATAAAAGGTTTAACCAATAAGAAAATAAGGCACACATAAAACAATAATTAAATATTCTCATGATCCTTTAACAAGATTCACCATGAATCCTACCATCATATACTCATATTGAACATTTTTTATGCTTGTACACTAGGGTTCATATAAAAAATATGTTAGAATATTTGTCTCTATAGTCTCACCATGTTTCAATAGATTACATCATCTAATACATGCACAATCATTAGAAAAAATAACTATAATACCTAGTGAATACAAGTATACATGTATGTTCATCAAGGGATAACCAGTAAACCATGAATCTCTAACTTATCTGGGATTTAAAAATACTAAACAACTTGTCACATTGTTTCACAAATACATAATAAAAAATTAATCTAGGTTTGTTCTCACACTATACAACAACATAAACCTACTATATAATGGTACAATCATATAACATTCCATGAGGACTTCCCAATAAGACAAGATTCATACCCACTAACCCATTGTAGATAAATATATTAATTCTGATCCATTACCCTCCACCATAGGGTATCACATCACATTGCACTGTAACATCATTACTCTCACTCAAGGAATTAATTTTATGAAACCATGTCCCCATCATTCTCAATTATGTTGTGCCTCATATTAATCCTAATTATGTTCTGTCATATTCATAGTGTAAATCATAAAAAATCTATGCCTCTTGAATATCACTCTGGGTATTCCACATATTCATCTCAACATCTATCCTATACTCATGTTTACCCTCTAATCAAAATATCATCCTTCTATATCCAAAATGTATCTACATAATCTCATATCATTAACCATGTACCATCACACAAGGAATTTCCTGATGAACATATATTTTCACAAAAATCATAATGGGATAGAAAATCCTAGTTTCCTTGTCCAATATTTAACTCTATCATCTGAAAATAAGAAACATTCATCCAATTTCAATTATTCCATAACATGTATGCCCTAATTATCCAAAACACCAAAGTACAATATAAAATACTTACCATTTTTCAGATAAGAATTCATAAAAAAATAATGGAGTATCCCTTAAAAAGAACAAGTCAAACCCATGAGGCACATATTCAATACAATTTGGAAAAAATTTCCTATAATCAAAAAATATGTCCTATTTCTCACTTATAAAGAGATATTTTCACTATTAAATAGGATAAAACCATCCACATAACAATTTATCCTTACCTAATAGATTTACCATTCTCTATAAAGTCATGAGAACTAGTTCCCACATTCAATGGGGTCTTTCTAGACATTGAAATCATGAATTGTCATCTCACCCATCACCCATAAGAATAATTCCACCACAAAAAACATTCTATTCCTTGGAAAATATCAAATAAAATATATAATCATCAAGATAAAAAGGGACAACCCCTTCCCCTTAGTGTTTTATTTTAAAATGTATTCATTATAGTGATGTGTTGTCTAGGAAATATTAAGTAACTTATAATGTAGACAAGGATAATCTCTAGTATTTTTTTTCTCATTCCAAGATAATTTCCTTAATTAGGCCCCCCTTTAAAGCTTCAAAATTACTTATTGTCTATCCAAATGAGAGCATGAACAACCATGAAAAACAAAAAATATGGTTATTTTTTTAATGAACCCCAAATCTCAAAAATGGGATTTCCTTTTTTATATTATTTTATCATGAACCATTTATATCATTAGTAAGACAAACCAACTCAAATTCCCTATCTATGGAGAAATATTAAAATAATTAATCCTGAAAATTTGTATATAATTTAATAATATAAAATTAGTGGTAAATATACAAAAGAATATCACTCTAAATTCTACCATCACTATGATCATAATAAATTAAATGTGATGGGATGGTGGTTACACTCTTTTCCACTATAGTTAAAAACATGTTAAAAACAAAATATAATACACTAATGTTATAAAATTATATTATGAAATCAAAATCAATCACTTAAATTACACAAGAAAATAATAGTGAATAATGAGTTCCATTCATTACACCCCAATATGGTCTATCAAAATTATAGAAAATGATAATTAACCATTATTATTCCATCATGTGCTTACAAAACATTTAATGAAATTACTATATTGGGAAACTACATAATTTTTGGTTCCTATATAGAATATAATTATAGGAAGGATAGTTTTCTTATAGTAATGAATAATCATTGATATCTATAAATTTATTATCATCATCAAGGGAGTATCCCAGGGATGAAGGGATTGAAAATGATCTTTCAAAAATTCTTTCTCCAAATGGTCATTCTTACAAATACTATAGGGTAATAACCGTGAAATTATAGGTGTATCCTAGATAAAAAATAACAAAATACGATGTATATTATCTCCTAATCCAAGAGTGATTGAATATTGGTTTACCATCGCAAACTCATTGATGCATAGCCAAACTGGTCACTATGTTTGGATCCAAACACTTCATACATATTTATTAATTCTTATGAGATAAATATTTATTTCACAACATAATGATACATTAAATAATCATTTATGTGTAGTACATATGGAAAAATGGACACATAAACAACTGGTCAATAATTGAGATATGATATATCCCATAATGTTTAACATTGTTATATCTCTCTAAATACATGTCATTCATAATAACATACTTCGTGTCATGGGGAAATGAAAAATAAGAAAGGGTGACAATATATGTTAATAACATTTAAAAATAACATATTAATATATCATGATTACATTGGTATAAGAACATTAAAATAAAATATGAATACCATACCATTCAAGTCATATATCATAAACATGCATAATAGAATAAATCATTATAGTTATTAAGACATGAATGATAATGAAATTAAAGAGATTAATATATGAGGGTATACGATTGGAATATTACTTAGATATATCACATATGCATAATCATATACCATCTTATATCAAGGATTCCTGATATGAAAATCATATAATGCTTGTAATGGGAAAACAACCCATGTACCTGTTTCAAGACTGGGTTAACCTTCATTTTACCCACTTTTAGTTTCTTGATAACATCATCTGTACCCATTTTTTGTATAGGTATAACATCAGTTATACCCTTTTAGTATTTGGGTTACCTCCCATGTACCCCCTTTTGGGATTTGGATAACGTATCATGTTAAAATACATATCATATGAAATTAATAATCACTTAATTAATTTTAGAGTGATATTAGCCTAAAACATCTTAGTTATAACTAAACCATCACCCTTTGTTATGAACATACGCCCACCCATTAAAAAAATACCCATATCACATAATGAAATTATTACACGTGTGTGACACATGATCATAAAAAATTTATCATATCAAAAATCATGAAATGAAATGGGTCTCATAAAAAATTAATCCAAAAAACCCTTTAGAAAATAAGTAGGTTTGATAATCATTTCATCATCTCATCGATACATAATCCACTGTAAAAAAGTGGTATTCATATGACATTCTTTACTGTATAAAACATTGAAGAGAAAGCATATAACTAGAATTATTTATTCCTTAACATAAACCACACATAGAAAGAATAATAATATTATCCTTGGATAATATATCTATCAAGGAATATGTAACATAAAAAGAGTTCAACAAATATAGGACAATATTTTGATATATTACATGGGAGATTACTTGAAAAAACAAGCCTTTTGATTTTAAAAAACCCATTTTTAAATCATAAATCATTTTCAACATAATTCTAGTTTAAACTAACAATGAAATTTTAGAAATGGTTCTGTTTAAAATAATTTCTTTTACATGGATGAAAAATATACTATTCTTTTCATAAAAATTTTCACAGGAAATCCTTTCAATTTATTTGTAAAATAAAGATTAGAATTGTTTTTAAAATGATAGAAAATATTCCATTTCGTTTTTTTGTAAATATTAAAAAAAGTGTAATTATTTCATTAATATATCAATTATAGAATGTTATAGTAATTTTTGAAAACTATTTTATAAGAAATGTTTTTGAATGAAATGGGGGTTTCCACCAAATAGAAAAATAAGGATGAATTTTCATGAAAACATTATTTTGAACAATTGAGATTATGAAGGGAGGAATATTAAGAAAAAAATTATTCTCATGAAATATTAAGATATAATGAAAATTAAATTTTTTTTTAGATAGGGGGTAATAATTTTTCATCATCCATACATAAATAAAAACAATCCCAATAAATGATGAGACTATATCATAAACACCCTACCATTTTGGAAATAATGATTTGTATGTCCCATAAAATAGATATCCAAAAAATTGGTAATTAAATCCAAAAAAGATTTATCATAATAAAATAAATTCGTATACATTACCATCACCATGTAAATAAAAAATTTTGTGATTAAGGAATATGTCTCACATAAATAAAAAGTGTGATAGAAATTCCTCACCATAAGTAAAATCATACCACAAACATGGGAAAACATCATGTATAACAAATATATGTTATATATATATAGTAAATTAATATATTTATATATATAATTATATATATGAATTTATTGTGACCTTTTATTAAACATTTATTTAAACTACTATGTTAATGTAAAATTTTCTGTAATAAATGATTTTATTTTACATCTATTTTATTTTATTGCATTTTTAAAATTGATCATTGTTCAACAAAATACATAATTTTAAACATTATATAAATATATTATATGTTATTTATATTTTTTAATAGCGTTGATAATAAATGGTGGACATAAAAATTTAAACAAACTCTTCAAGGATATTGTAGGATATACGTACTCATAAACGTTGTTCCACTATCTCAATGAATTATTAAGATAATAATAAATGATATATTAAAATTATTTAATCATTTATATATCATATATAAAAAATATTATCGTTAATATAGTCATTATTACCTTACATATTTAGCATTAATGAATCACATCACATTGTGTGGAGAAAGAATATCTACTCACTAAAAATGTTATTGTATTTCCCACAAAATGGAAAATAATATTTAATATGTGAAATCATGAATCTTAATGATTATTAATATGATAAATAACACATATTAAGAATAAATAAATACTTAAATCTATTAGTTAGTTGTTGGGTATCCAACACCTACCTTGGAAAATTCATTATTTTATGCTTTTATTAGATATGGATATTATAGGTCGACCATAAGTTTGATCACTGGATTAGTATTTTTAATTATATATTTTTATGGTGAGTTATTTTAATTCTCACGGTTTGAAAAAACATGTGGCCTTTCCATGTATCCTTATGTCTTGTTTTTTGAGTCATGTGGTGGGGTGCATAGGTTACACATGGTTTGGGAAACCATGCGACAACCATGTCATTTTTATCTATTTCTGGGTAGTATCATTTGGCATGTTTGGAACATGTTATTGAATCCATTTCACTATATCCTTTAGTATTTACCTTATAGAATGTTAGGGGCATAATATTGGTTCACTGTTTAGAAAATTGTGTGGCCAAACCCTATGAGAAGCGTATACTTTTTAAATATTAAAACCCCTAATCTACCTTTCCCTTTTTTTAACACTACATAATCTTATGTAAGATTAGTCAATTCATAAGGATGAAGGGTTTTCAACATCCCCCCATTCGTTTTAATCTCCTCCTCTATTGATGATCCTCCTTCAAATATAGGATGAATATCTCCTGGATTTGGCCATTTTTATCTTCTTTCTCCACTGATATCTTTATTTTTTGATTATCTATTGGCATGTTCCATACTTGGTCGAACCCTAGGGTTAGGGATGGAAAATCATGGAATATTTATTGATTTCAATGGTGTTTGGATAATTTTTGGTGCTTAGTTCTTCTATCCATTAAATAGTCATCGCATATGCACTCTATTGAAGAAGGTGTTTCAGATTTTTCCCTTTATAATGCATTCCATTTGATTTTTTAAAATAACATATTAATATTTTCATCATATATATGGTACAATTAATTTTTTATTTATGTTTTTAAATGAAGGTAAAAATAGTGAATGTTGGTGTCAAGGAGATTCTTTTAATATGATATATAATTATGCACTAAAGTTTCTAGTTAATATATTAGTTATTATTTTAAAATGAAATTGGGAAACTTTTTTATTATTTTCCAATCATTTTGTTTGGATATCATGGTTTTAAATAATATTAGGAAAAAATTTTGGATTTGAAATATAATTATAGATTGAAAAAAATTGTGATAAATTATTTAGAATGGTGCCTCCGGATTTAAAATGTTTATTAATTTATTAGTTATTGAGTGACAAAATTTATTGGTTGAATATCAAGTGGTCATTTTTTTTAAATTTTATTTTACAGAAATATTGAATATTTTTTTTCAATCCATTGGATGTCACAACATCTATCTGTGGTTGGAGTTCACACAAGGATGGAACACTAATAAAAATGTTATTTGAAGAACTTGGTCAATTTAAAAACATGGATTTCCAAACACTTATTCTCCCTTCCACATATTTACATTTTCAAACTATTAATGCATTAATGATGATCCAATGGTTTTAAAATTACTTGGAAGTGGCTTCAATTATATTTTTATTTTTCTTTTATTTGGTATATTTAATGATAGATGGATTCCTAAGGGTGTGAAAGCCTATTTGGAAATTGAGACATGTTTTGGAGAATGATTTCCATAAATTCCCATTAAAAAAATTCTATAATGATGTATGTTTTACTATATATTATAAATGGTCTCATAAATTTATTGGACATGGAATTTTCTATGGATAATTTTTTATTTAAGGATGTGGAATGATTTATAAAGCATTTAAAGATCCTTTTTGCATTGAAAAATTTTGGGGAAAAATATTGGGAATTCTATGTAATGAAAGTCCCACATGGAACTTGTGATATATGGGGTGTTTTTATTGAAAACACATATAATTTTAAATATGGTAAGTATACTTATGTATATTGATAAATATTTTAAAATATCATGAGATGTGACGACCCAGTTAGAACTTGAGAATGGTTTGTTATAAAATGGGCACCCCTAAAGAGGATTTACTGATGTGGTTTATCGTGGTTGGTGGAGTCAATATTTGGTATAGGCAAGAACGGTGGTAGCAGATATGTTGTGTCATGAAAGAGAGGGAATGTCCTTTCCCCCATTTATTATTATAAAGGTACTCTAAGCATCTTTTAGAGGGTCATGTGACTATTTCTTTTCATCCCCGATTAGACGCGTCATTACCCCCTTGTCATTATAGGGTTTGGTGAGACATTACAATATATTATATTGTTTATAGATGCCATTTTATGTTGACTATAGAGCTTCAACATACCCCAATAGGTTATTTAGACCTGAGTGCATCATGGGATTGCACAAGGGGTTTTAGGATAAGCCCACATTTTACAATCTGTTTGAGAATGTGTATATTATACTACAACTTGTTTTCATTTTTATATTGAAAATTATTTTTCATCATGAAATTTAATATCATTAGTGGGTCTTTGTTTTGGGATTTGGTTTAAAAAAGGTACTCTGACATGTAAATGGAAATGTGGTGTACTTTATAAAAATGAAAGATTTGTTTGATTATTATAATTAGAAATCCATAATTTTATATATGAGTTTAAAACTAATGATTATGGAATGTTTTGAGAAAGGAAATGAAAAGTCACTTTGTTGGTTACCTATTATTATTTTAGGAACACAAACTAACTTTTCCACTCAGTGTTGTTATACCAACTATGTTTTTCATGTGAAGGTGTATGGTTTGGTTTATTTCATTTTGATTAGGTTGTTCTTGAGGTTGGAGGTGACAAAGTTTTCACATGGAGGTCATATAGTTTGTCTAACCTCAGTTATGTATTCAGTTTTTATTTTTTTCTATTGTGGTTTTTTCTTGTATAATTTTTATATATTTATCTATGTTCAGTTATTAGTAGCCATATGGGTGTTCAGTTTTATTTATGTGGATCCTGGATATTATTTGGGATAAATTATTTCCATTGTATTACTTTGATGTACTAAAATATTTTCCAAAATGCAGGGATTTGGAATGCCCTTCATTCCATATATCTAACCAGGATAGATGTCAGGTTGGATGGCATCTCATCCTGGTTTGTGATATAGAGAATTAAAATGATTAACAACAGTTTGCAAGGTAGTAATCGACTGTACCCATAAATGATGTATTAATAACACATTTGATGGAAGAGTATATTGAGGTATTTAATGCCTTTATCATATATAAAAATCCACATACATTATATTATGATTTTTCTATATCCTTGTAGTTTATAAAAAATCAGTGGTGTAGAGGAAGAAACAAAAAATCTCTTTAAGGGATGTTACCTCTTCGTCAGACAACATTTTTTATTTTACACCTAAAACATTTGTAAGATGGATATATGAATAAAATATGCATTATATGCTGAATGGATAGGTGTATATATGTTATTTGGCTTGTTTTTTAATCAATGTGTTTTGTTTTTCTGTTGTGGAGATGGTGGGTATTATTTGTTTACAACTGATGTATGTTCCACACAAGTAAATTTTTAGAAGAAAAAGTATTACTCACGTTTTTGTATTAGATAATGATAAAGAAATTCAGTGGATATATATTTTATGAGATAATGTCTCAATATGTTCATACAATAGGTGTGTTTAATGTATTTTTTCATTTTTAACCATAATCATTTTAGTTTCACCCCTTTTAAAAATATTTTTTACTTTAATATTGATAAATAATTTTTAATACTTTTACCACCTATTTTTTCAATATTATTTTCCCTTATTTGGTAATATAAATTATTATTATTACAAATATGGAATCCATTATGTAAACTAACATTAATAGAACTAGAAAATGAAATTTTAAATTTATCTCTTAAATGAGTCGAGAAAGTACATTTTCAACGAAAAATTATTATATTGTCCGCATTGTTTTTATATCAATATTTAATATTTTTTTGATTCCAATGATATAAATTGGATTAATGGTTATATAATGGAATGAATTTTACTTCTAAAACAATTTCAAATGAAATTTTATTTCTATAAATTCTTTAATAGAAATTAAAATAATTAATAAATACCATTATTTTTAATGATTCATAAAAAATTACAAATTTTCAATCAATTCAAAAAAATAAGCACTGGAAAAATATTACATTAATATTTAAAACAGAAATTTTATATTGTCAATAAAATTTCCTTCAAGTTGAAATATTTATTTTATAATAGTTGATAGGAGGAATACAATACTTATTTTTGGATACAAATTAACATTTTTAAATGTAAAATGGTTTTTATTGTCAAAAGGTTTTATTAAAAAACAAATGAATAATATTAAAAATTTTAGTTGAATTTATATTATATAAATTTTAAAAAATTAATTAATTAAATTAATTGTATTCATTTAATTACATAGAATGGGATATTTTAGATACAAATAGTTGTTGAAGGACAAATTTATATTATTTTCTAATAATATTTAAATGAAATTATAAATAATTTTTATCCAAGTGATCATTTTATATAAATGCAGAGACAAGATATAATCATAAGTTAATTAATGTTACTCATACCTTTCATTCTAATTTATTGTTGATAATTATCATATTAAATAATAATATTTTACCATTATGTAATAATTCATTTCAAATTGGGGTTGTGTATATCAAAAGAAAAAATCAGTCTTCTCTGTAATATAATAAAAACTATGTGATTCATGTAATTAGAATTATATAATAGAAAAAACGTTTATGATTTTTTTTTTCAAGAAATCCCAACATGATTCAGATGATGGAACTCAAATAATTATAAAATTAATCAAAACCCATGAATCACCCATTTTGGAGTGTCTTATGGAATTATAGTGAATATATTAAAAATTAGTCCTATACTAGAAATCATGATCAGGTGATCTGCAATGAAATACCTCCATGGGATCTTGTGTAAAATTTTCCATTGTGATACTAATGTGGATTAGATCCCATGAAACAACTTGATCTCCCTAGACAGTAAATCATTATATTATTTTATATTACACTACATTACATCACCCCCTCTTTGGATTTAATTATTTTTATAATAAAATCAATACAATGATAATTCTAAAAAATTGTGTTTTTAACTAAATTTATGATGTAATCAACTGTCCACATTAAATACAATCCACAACACCCCACATTTCATTATGGACTTATCATTGGTGCCAAATTTCATTCCAAATTTGCTAGATTCCATTATAGAAATTTCCAAACACTAATTTACTATAGTAAGAAACCAAAACAGGTAAATAAAAAATAGCTTTGAGGTTTTAAGTTTCATAAAATAATAATTAAAGTAGATAATCTTTAAATTCCCCCCACAATACAGCTAAAAAATATAAATTTAATATAAAATTCAATTTCTATAACAGTGTTATTATTAATAATCAATAAACCATTTTATATATAATCCATAAAAACAAGAAATGCATATTGAAATCACGTTCATCAATTGGAATTTAAAACCACTTCATATACCTGATTCCAAACTGATTAGTGTGTGACACAACTACTAATGAATTGAATTCAGACACATTGACATTCCACTAAAAAATATATGTATGATCCTAAAACACATTATTCTATATAATATGAAACATTTTTTTCAAAAACATTTAATCCAGTTACACATAACAAATAGAGTCAATTATATTAATCACGGGCCATAGATTCTTGAAGAGGGTGCATTAATTTTTCACATAGGCATGATTATGTGGAATCAATTCCAACAAGACCAAACCATTTAGCAATTTTTGAACACAATATTATATAAATTATTACTAATTTACATTGAGAGATTATCATAATAAATAAAAAATACTGATAAGTTTCATCTTTTAAACTCATTTGAGAAATATAACATCATATATATGGGAAATAAAAAAATAAGGTTGAGATCAAATTCTCATTAAGGGTAATAGTGTATCGAAAGTTTTCTTGATTCAATAATAATAATAAATAGAGAAAATTAAATAGCTGTAAACTATTTCCATTTAAATAAATGTATAATTCACTGTAAATATTTTGAATATTATATGACTGAAATACAATCCATTTAGACAATAATCTGATAATGAAATGAATCTCTAAATAATGTAAAAGAATAAATCATTTATAAAATAAAAATAATTAAATTATAAATAATGGAAACACGTAATTAATTGATTCCATGTTTCTTAAGAACATGATATCATTGCCATCATGTTTTATTCTCATGATATTTCAAACAATTTTGATTTGGCGAAATTATTTGTCTCATGAGACTACGAATGCATCAAGGGGCATTCATTTGCTACCCCGCAGCCCATATCATTCCTCAATATTATACAACGAACCAAATGAGACGGCTTTTTTAGATGCTACTTTTTTCCAATGATATTAATGATGCACCATGGGGCTTACATTAACTTGTCCCCACCCCATATTTTGTTTATTAAACCATCTACAACGAAAGACTTTCATGGGAATAGAATTCCTAATATATCAAGTAATAGATTAAATTTAAAAACTAGTCAATATCATCAAATAACCATATTGAATAAATAAGTCCCCAAAGAAGTAAAATTAAAAACTGGGGTTGTCGATGTAGATGAATTGTAATACCATTGTAACATAAATAAAAGCATTCCGGAGGAAAATAATTTTTAATCAATCAATAGTGACCCATACCACATTCAAGTATTTGAATAATCATCCCCCTAAATGAATATCAGTAAATAATATATATACTATCTTGGGAAGATGTATATTCATGATATAATGTGTCAATGTTTAGTATATATAGCATATAAAAGTGAATTTGTGCATCAAAATGAATAAGTTTCAATGGAATAAAAATATAGATGAATTCTCATACCTTGAGTCCAATATGTCACATGTTTCATTACCTTCTGGAATAATATAAATATCTTAATTATTTATATTATTTAAATATTTTTTCATTTTATATTATTTATTTATATTCAATTACATAAATTTTTTTATCATCTACATAAACACTTAATTTTACGTCATGTGTTTTGACAATGTTTGGTTCATGATTTAAAAACAATCTGGTAGGATAATAATGATCAACATGGTCATTATATAATAATATCTAGAATAATAATCATTAACTAATTATTATAAATATTAATATATTATACTTGTTAAAAAAATAATGAAAAATGGTTAGGAAAAATGATCCAATTTTACAATCATGAAGATGGGTTGTAATACGTACTAATAAGTAACATAACCATTATTCACATATCATTATGGAAAAAGGGTATGTAACAATATAACCTCATATAATGATAATTGTGTCACAAATATATTCTTATTTAAGAATATATAATTATATATAGAATTACTATGATGTCAAATCAATCACATCACGTCGATGGATAGGTAAACCACATGTCCATAAATGAAATTATCACATTTTTAATTAAAACAGTCCATAATACATTTAATGTAATGAATGTGGTTAGGAATACAAATGGATTATCTCTCCTAGAAACTTGCACATGGGATCCCATTATGTTGCATTATAGAGGAAGGCCTATTTCACTTATTAGGCATCATCTCCCCTCATTTCATATCTTCTTTCTATATTTGTATCTTCTTCTTCCTCAGGCATCATATTCCCTACTACTACTACTATCATAATTTTTTTTATTATAAACCAAAAACACATTTAAGGAAAAAGTGAGAAACCTCAAGAGAAAACAATGTTTTTAAAGGAAAACTTGAGCCTATTGACATTTTTATACTTAATATGTTCCCAAGAAAAAGAAGTTATCGGTATTTCTGGATCATTCTTTATAAGGTCTTCAAAACAACGCACCATTCTGTCCCACACTTGCTTGTATTCCTCTTGATTGCTTTTCCCCGCATTGAGACCTCATACAAGGATATGATTATGCTTGTCAATCTAGTCTCTCTGTTCTCTATTGGTGTCCACCCAAACTGTCCTTTCTATCATTTTATCTCTATCAACTATTGGGGCATGGGTCGCAAGGGGTTCCTCCTCCATTAATTCTTCTCCGGAATTCAGTAGTAGCTCTGTTGGTTGATCAACATCCTTGCATGTATTCTATAGTACATCCCTGATGGGAGCAGCCCCTTCGACTACATCGGCCGCATCTCGTGCTCTAACTGCATTTCCATTTATGATGATAACACTTTCCCTCACTTGGGCCTTTACCTTCCTGACAGAACGGGTCTCCATTGGAGAAGGTAGGTGTGAATAATCCTTGCGCCCTTTCTTCCAACCACACCGGTCCATCCTTCTCCTCTGACTGCAAGTGTCGCTACAATAGAATTCAGGAGCATTGACTCCTGACAGCAGGCTTGGAGAGTCATCACCAGACTCCTCCCGTGGTAGACCCTAGTCATCATTATGAGGTACTGTCCGAATAGCCTCCAGAGTCTTCCCTTTATCCTCCATGCTCCCAAATCGGTGACACAACTTCAATGCTGGAAACACACTACTTAGGCAAGACCTGCTCGATGGAGATGGTTCAACCTGGGGTACCACAGAACCCTTGTTCTCAATACCTGTAAGGACAACCTCCCTATAAGAAGAAGGCTTGGGAGCCCTTGAATCTTCCTCAGCACCCATTCGAGTCCCCACATATGGATTAGAATCACCCCTATCAAGATCTCCATGCTAGAGCTAGAAGTAGCTGGAGGATCCACCGTATCCACTGCTGAGGGGTCCTCCTCATAACACCCTTTAGACCCAGATCATGTTTTAATCGAGCAATAATATCTGCAACCCATGGCCCTGCTACATTAATCATCTCATTCTTTGATGTCGCTGTATGAACCACGGGACACCACTGCATAAGCTGAGACTCCTGGATGTTGGACCCAGTAGAAGTGAAAACTGCATGATCAAATGCCTTTGTTGTAGCCCCGCACACCTCCTCAAACTCACCCAAACCAGAACTATCCCTCACCTGGACAATGGGATCAAGGTGAACCTCAAGTCACTCAGAAGCACTGGTCACATCTTGACTAACACATCTCCTGCGACAACAACCAGAAGCGTGGTGGCCCAGCTTGTGACATCCCAAGAAGAACGCTGGCCACGATTCAAACACTACCCTCTGTTTCCATCGAAACTCCTCTCCTACTGAAATCCACAGCCACACCACTAGAGGTGTTGAAGCATCGACCTCAACACAAACACAAGGTAAAATAGGGTGACAAGACACTTTCGTGCGATCGTCCGAACACATGAACCTTCCAACCATATTCCCAAGCATACATATAATGGAAGGGGACTGGAATGGGAGTGAAAGATTAGGAAAATTTACCCACACCACTGACGAGGGCGGGTCACGATTCATTAGTAGTTTCTTTCCTCCCACTCCATCACCCTATATTTTTCTATTGGTAGCCATGTGTTTTCCATTTAGTCTCTTCTACATGGTGTGATTTTCATCTTTTAGAGACATAGTTGGTTTTGGATGGTGGTTTGTGTGCTGATGTTTCACTTTTTCGGAGCTATCCGATTAAAAAACATATATGGATTTATTATTCATTCAATGATATTATAGAAAGTCTACTATAGTGGACTGAAGGTATCTTTGGGTGGTTTTGTTCATTTGTTCTATATGCTCATAGTGGTGTGTCTATGATTCAATTCATGGTGACGTGGTTTTTATTTTTCCCCAATATCTTGTGTCGATGGTGACCATGCCTTCATTCGCCATGTCATGGTCTCAGAGGTATTTTGGTTATTCTTTCCTCTCCGTTCCCACCCACTCCCATGATTTATCTTGATTCTGATGCATGTGTTCATCTCATAGTTAGTCTTGTGAGGTGGTTTTCAAGGATTTTTTTTGATGTGATATTCTAGCAGGAAACTGTGTTCAAGATGGATCATCATACACCTAGCATGTCCCATCACAATTTAATGGTTATAGGTTTCATGGATGTTTGTTTAGATTTTTCATGTTTATGGTTCAATGTGAGAAATTGTAGATTTTATGAATTCCATTGTTGTTGGAGGGATTATCTCATTGACATTGATGATGTCTATATATCGATGGAGAATCATGTTGCTTATCTCATGGATTTTATGGTGTCTATGATGGAGTTATTATGATGGTGGATCTTGGTGGTTCATTACCTTGGTGATAGTACATTGTTTGTGGCATGGTTTGATAGTTTTTATAACGATGGTGACAATATTAACATGATAAAAAATGGTGATAATCATTACTCGAGCAAAATTCATCCCCGATTACTAAAAAGAGAAAATCTTGAGGAGGGTTTCAATATATGTAATAATGTAATATTAATATCGAATATGTTATTTTGGGGTTTTTTATAGTAGTTTGAATATATTTTTAAGGGATCCCACTTAACAAGAATATGGACATTTTGAAAATTTAAAAAATGATTAAGAAGAAATCATTCCATGGAATGTGTGAACATATCACATTTCTTTATTGAGGAGGTAGTCCATTGGTCCATAGAGGTTGTTAGGATATTTTCATTAATTAGAAAACCTAAAAAAATGTTTCTTATTAAAATAACAGAATAAAATATTCATCATAAATAATATATATATACATACCACATAAAAACATTGTTCCCATAAAAGTTCCCAACTATGAATTTTGGAAATGGAAAAAACGAATGACATCATTTCATGAGGCAACAGTTTTCAATACACTAATGGTACATTCATTACCCATTTTATAGAAGTGTGTGTAGGTTATAACACCTTGATATTTTAAGTATTTATTTTTTTGAATTAATTTAATCTTTTTGTATTTACACATCACACAATAATTAAAATATATATTTTTATTGTAAAATAGAAATATGTATTGATTAAGCAACACCATGTGAAGATTGCACTACAGGAAACAACGATTCGGGTTGTGTTACACACAATATTGAGTTTCTATGAAATAAAAAATTACTATTATAATTTTATAAATAATATATAAATAATATAGCCATCAAACTTATGATATGTGTATTAATATATAATTTTAAAATATTAGTCATAATGGTTTTGAACATGAAAGATAGAATTTTTGGTAAAGTCTTTATTTGTTTAAAACTACATTTCTCACAATTGAACTAAATTAAATATATTCTAAAAAAGAAATTAAATTTATTTTATAAAATCATATCTTTATTTATGTTTAAATATACCACATTTGTTGTTTGGAATATAAAAATTAGCTTAGGGTGATTTTTTTCCAAAAAATATTCAACAGTAGATGAATAGTTAAAAATAATACAATGTGGTTAAAACCCATAGTTTTCATTTAAATAATTAATAAAAAATATATTTATTTTGAAGTCACAATACATAACTAGTGCATATATAAATCTAATCTAGGTCATTTTAATCATTATTATAAAATAATTAGATATAAAAATTTATTGAACTATTTAACCTCTCTTTTACCCACCTTCTAACCAAATTTAGAGGATTATAATTAAACATAATTTTACCACTTCTGTGAATTCAATTTCTAAAATGGGAAATCATGGCTATAATCAGAATGAAATAAATCATCTAATTGGATCAAAATTATTTTATAGTGAATAGTATTTGTTGAATATAATTTACGAACGTTAAATGAAAATAAGGAAATTAATGGTAAACATAATATTATAATAATACAAAATGACCCTAAAACATGTCTTAATATCATTGGATATGTGTTTTTATACCCAAATAATCCTTATTCATGAAATATGGTCTTTTAATGGCAGATTAGTTCGATTAAAAAATTTATTATATTTTATATAATGTAGAGTTAAAACTTATATATTCAAATTTTAATAACTAAATAAATTTAAATATATTGTCACACATAACAAAACTAGATTATAAATATTTATTTCATGCCTATGAAATTTGTCTACATCTAGATAATTTATATATAATTATTAAATGTTTACCATTTTAATTTAATTGTGACACTACATTGATATAGTCATTGATTTATTAAAGGGAGAATAAAATAAATAATATAAATAATATTACAATAAATATAATTATAGAAATTTCATGGAATAGGTGATTTTTTTACTACTATTATATAATATACATATGTTAATTTTCATTTTTAATAAAATCAATTTTTTAGTATTTGATTAAAATTAAAGTAATAAATAGTCTCAAAAATGATATAGATGAGATTTTAAAAAATAACATTTTAATAAATGATAAAAAATTCATATAAATCTATATTTCTCTAAAATAACTTGGTAAATATTAAATATAGAATAAATTATCAAATTGATATTTTTAAGGTATTTTATAATAAAACCCTATAGTGAAAACAATTCTAGTTGCCATGGTAAGAGTAAAATTCATTATCTAAGGATTAATGCCATATTATATCATTATTTTTGAGAACTAAACATGTGTAAAATTAATTATTAGGGGGGATTTTTACACATACTGATATCAAATTCAAATTAAATCCAGTTTGATTAATTTTATATTTGAAATAAATTTATAATATAATAATAGTTCTGTAGATTCCTAAAGTGCCCCTCTCCACACTTATGAAATAGAAAATCACCTTAGCTTTTCCTCACATCTATTAAGGCTTTTGGCTCCACAAACCATTAAATATTTATTCTACAAACATCACTCAGTTAATCTTATAAGCCATCCATTGGTCAAATACAAAATCTAGGATATATTTTGCAACAAGCCAAATGGAGTTACCTGATTAGGTAACATCTTCTCTCAAACTTTTTTCATTTATTTTCCTTCGACACCCCCTATATAATGTTAATTCCATTTATAATGATAAAAATTATCCTATATATATTAGTATGTTTTTCAACCACGGTTTAGACTTATACATACACACACTTCTATCTAATGGATATCAAATATATTGTTTTTGTGTACAATGATCTACTACCTCACGATACGATGAATGTTCATTTATCCTTTACCACCAATAATTTTTGATGTTATGATGAAAATTATATGTATTTATATTATATAAAATATTTATTAAGTATTTAATATTTTCGTAAACTTTTTACAGCATGAACCTTTTTTTAATTTCCATTTGGGGTCAATATGATAATCTCCTTTGAGAAAGTGTGGACTACCGCCCCCTCAAAGTAAAGTGATTCATTAAAAAACTACATGGAATGTATTAAGGATGGGTTTAATAAAATAATATGATATAATCATGATAATTTATTAATGATATATATAAACATATGTTTACATATTTCATTTATATACTTTCCTTTAATACGACAATTAAAAATGAGACAATGTTGATTAATATATATGATTTACCATCACCATGAAGAATGTTTTATATTTAATACTTCATTATTCAATATATTATTATAATATACATAAAATGGATATAAATTATATTTATAACATTATTTACATTATTGAATCATGATAGAATTATATGGATCAAGGATATAACAAATTAAGACACATGCGATGAACAATGAAAATATTACCCAAAGTGATACCGTCAAATAGCATCATTAACAAGATGTTAAAATTACATCATAATAAAAAAAAAATGTCGTAATAAAAATATGAATGTTATTTTGTTAAATATTTATAATAAACATATATTTATTATACATGATCTTTTTGGTGTCTGAAGTGTGTCAAGAGACTATGTAAGGGGATTTTTGTATCACTTTTATTTATTAGAGACACATGATTGATACACTATATGTTTTCTTTTTCCTAGGGTATATACTACCCATTAATATCTTTTATGAGTCTTATTAAAATAATTATTATATTTCATAATTAATATAATTTAATTTTTTACATGTGGAGCATGATTCTGTTGACTATAATGTGAGGATTTTTGATTTCACAATATATATTTTATTTTGTATTGTTCAGTTTAAAGCCTTTTTTGGGTAATATTTATCATCCATTTAAAAGTTTTATAAATATTATCCAACTATTTTTTATTATTATCATATGGATGTTGAAAGTCATTTTACCCATTTTTGACTTTTTACTACATGTTTTGGAAGGAATATTTCTTTCGTTTTTCTATTGTTATACATCTTGTCTATTATGGAAATGTATGAGAGGAATTTTTTTAAACTTATAATTCATGAATATATTTAAACACTTTCATTATTCCATATTAACTTGAAACGTCCCCTAAAGCCATAATAGTTTGTCTACAAATAAAACACTCTTTAAAAATTAATGGTTTTTTAAGAAAAGAAAATTATTTCAATGAATAATTGAAATTTTTATCATGAATTATTTTAAATTAAGTTTTCATGATTTATTAATGTGATTTCTATGTGGATTCAAATAAAAAGGTTTTGAAAAAATTTTATTCTTTTAAATTTTATTTTTATTTTCTAGGTGATCATTCAAAATCATTCCCCATATATGATAATATATTTTTTTATATTTCAATTTTACAGTTCATAATTTTTCTCTGAATGGATTTTTTTTTTGGGGAATGATTTTTTAGAAACACACTAATTTTCGTGTGTAATTATTTCTAGGAAATGACTATTAAACCTGTATCTTTTCCTCAAGTTATGATATGATTTCAGGTTTATAATTTCCATTTCATTTCAAGAGTTATGATATATATATTTAAGATCATGTGCAATATGTATGTATAATTTCATTATGAGATGTGTGGGACCAATATATCCCTCCGATTAATTGGGTAAATATTTATCTCCCATGATATAGACCAAGATGGTATTTTGAATGAACCTTGTCTACTAATATGGCCATGGGATTGAACCATGACTATGAAGATGTTATGTTAGTGAACTCGTGCTATTAAGATGGACATGGTAGTAAACCATGACTAAAAAGATGATATAAAGAGTGAAACCATAATAATAAGATGGTTTTTAGATTTATGCCTTAGATAATATGAAAATTATATTATATGTTTATTTGTCTAATATAATCCCATGTTTCATTGCTATGTATTATTTCATGGTATATATTATTTATTTCCTTTTTATTCATGTATTATGAACATCCTTGATTTATTTAATGAATCATATATATGATCTTTTATATATAGGTTATCATCTTATATTTTTATGATCATGTTCTCATACCGATATTTTCAAGATTATTCATACATTTATCCTTTGTTTAACCATACTGAGATATTTTTCTCACCCCTTTTTCATGTTTCCTTCCCCTTAGTTATAAATAAAGGTATTAGGTAGATGTTCTAAAGGTGGAGATATATATGGGAGATGTATGAGATCATTCAACAAGATAGATTATTATGTTACATGTTTCCATAGATAGAAAAATATTTTGGTCCTAAAACATGTATTATTTTAATGTAATAAATATTCATTGAAAATGATGTAATATCGATGTATGATAAAACAAAGTAATTTTGGATGATATTAGATACATGTAGTAGTTAACCATTAGAAAATATAATAACAAAATTAGTGGGATATCATACTGTGTTTATAATTATATTTATAGGGATGTTTCTATGGTTATGTATAAAGATGGATCAACATTTTGGAAAATTTCCTGGAATTTTGGATAAGGGGAGAGTGTGTGGATTCCAAGAAATACTTCCCTACCAGGATAATAAATGTGGATGTGGATTTAGAAGAAATGTTCTTAGGGGTATCGACTCCAATATGATGTTCCAGGCCTGACATGGTGTAATCTGTTACACAAAAACGGGGCATGTTGCACACCCAGTTTGACATTTCTAGTGATATGCTTTAGATATTCACAAATTCTTAACAAACCATTAAGAATGATTTATATATAATTTGGTTATGAATAATCGAGGATGAACCTAGGTTTTGTGTATTATTAGAACCAGGATCATCTTTTCAGGTATGTTTTCCATTTTTGGTCATTTTTTAGATGAAGATGAATTTCAGGAAATTTTTGAAGTACACACTGTGTACTTTATGAGTACACGCCATGTAATTGATTATCGCGGGTTGCTGGGTGGTGGCCATGTATCAGCTGTGCAGATGACCATGTGTGGTGACCTGGAGACCGCTTAATACGAGGGCTGATAAAGGCAAGAACATGTAGTGTACTTCATAAGTACATGTCGTGTACCTCATTTTTTTCATTAAACGGACTGGGGTCGCGTCTTATCATCAAAAACACAATCTTCCTCACATTCTTCGATTGGGGGAACCCGTATAAATATGATCTTCCTCTGAGCCCTCGACCGGGAATCCAATCTATGAATCGACTGTCGTCCATTGCGTTGGGATATCCTCAGTATGATCTTCTTTTTTCTAGTGCTTTGTTTCATGATTCCAACTACTACTCAGGATGTCCTTTATGGAATGTTTTAGAAGTTTGTGTTGATATTAATATTTATAAGGTGATTAAATCTTTGAAACTCAAGTATATTGATCTCCAAATGCTAAAGTAGGTGGTTTGTGCCTTTCTGTTGAAATTCACTATGTTAAATGTGCAAAATTGCCAATACCAATGAATGGGGTATTGCACATTTACTATTTCAACCCAATTGTTTTCCTGTTATGGTTTTATTCTTGATTAGATTTTAATTGAATGTGAATAAGGTCAATTTCTATTATTTGGAAGTGTTATCCCATGCATGATTTCTTATTTTGACCATTGAGACTAGTTTTCCTATTAGGTTGTGGTTTACCATCCATGCCGAGTATAGTAGGATGACGTGTTTGTATCCATACATGTTGTTATGTTGTAGACTGCTAGATAAGTAGTTCTTGGGTTTTACATTTATGGATACAAGTTGCTATACCAACTTGACTTAGACAGGGCAGTGTGAACCTGGGTAAGTAGAGAATATGTTTAATGGACGTAACAGCCTCTCTAGATTGTCTATTTTACCTACGATGCGAGACCATAGTGGAAATTGTCATAAGTGCTTAATCATAGTGTCTGTAGTTCCTTGAGGTGGTTCATGGAGGGAATGTGATGTTAGTTCTTCCCTAGAGTATGTTTAGTTACTGATATGAGACTATAGGAGGAATTAATAGTGATTACTTCCTCAGAGAGTCTATGCATAAGCTGTACAAGAGGGGTTAGACTGGGTGTACTACCCAGAGGGTTGCTTGTGATGCTCGGAAGGACCAGAGGGGATATGTGGTGAGTCCTTGCTAGAGGGTTACCTTTTGTGTTTAACTTCTTGCTTGTGTTGTTAGGTAGGACCAGAGGGGATAGGCTATGAGTACTTTCCCGAGGGTTACCTATTTGTGATTTCATGTTTATGATTACCTGTTTTTATTAGCTGCTTCATGATATATGAAACAGAATACATTGACACTATGGATTTTTTACAGCCGAATACTTCCTTGTTTACTCATTTCTATTCTTATTACCTGCCATATATTCACTGACTCTTAGTCACAGATCATGTGGTGGTTTTCTACTATGATTTAGTATCACACCACTTTTGGGCCATGATTTTTGGACCAAACAGATTTTATTATTGCAGGTAGAGATAAGTGATAGCTCCCTTCTACTTCAGGTACATTATTTTCTCTGGAGGTGGAGATCTTGGGACCATGTTGAGGCATGTGATGCAGATGAGCAGTTTATCTATTTTCCATTGTACTTTCGCATAGTATTTTTTTTGTATTCCAGCATCGTGATTTGTTTAGATTCTTTCCTAGACATACGTATCATGCATTATTCATATATATGAGTGCATCAGTTTATTATTTACAGTCTTCAACTGTTTACTTTTTTATGGATTATTACTACATTGACTATTGCATTTGTTTTACTTCAGCAATGGTATCCTGCAAATGAGGGCATAGTTTTCCCACTATCACACCCAAGTCCCTTTCTGCTAGTCGGCAGCTTCTAGCATTTGGGGAAATGCGCTTGAGGCCTTGTGACCAACTGGGTACGAGGAACCTCTAGGTGGCTTCCAAAACCTGTATGTTACAAAGTGATATCAGATGAATTGTTTTCTTTTTTACTTTCTATTTGGATCCTATAGTCATGGATAAGAAGGAATATGTACATGGTAAAATGTGTATCCTGGGAGTAGCTAACCCGTGTATAGGGAAAATCCAATCTACATCATTATTTTAATTAGCCCAGTTTCACAATTATTAAAGTATATTTGATTTCACCTTGAGTGATTTACATGTTTTGTGTTGTTATTTATGATTTTATTGAGTTTCCATTTGTATTTCAACTTGGGGAGATGATGTTATGACATCTAATTAATCATATAGGCACTTTCTAGGAATCACATTTCATGCATTCTTGCCATTCCATTTAGGTTGCATTAACAATTGCATGTTATTGTGATATATGTTGTGATATATATGAATGCTGTTGTGACAGATTCTTTGATAGAATACCTTCTATATGATAGGGTGCTACATTGGGTAAGTATTTGTCTGAATGAACTCCAATCATTGGTTCTTGAGGTGTTATGGGACCTCATGAATCAGAATTCGGTGGATCATTGACCTGTTTACCATGTTATGACATGTAAATGATGCCAAGAATTGGTTCACGGGGAGAATTAGCCAACACTGATCAGAATATAGAGCATTGAGGACTGTTCTTGTTTTTTCTAGGTTATATAGTAGTTTCTAAGGCTTACTGTCTAGAAAAACCTAGAATACACGACCTGTAATGTTAACTATTTGCCTTCTGTTCTTATTTTCAGGAATAAATGATTGTTCTTAAGTACACACTATGTACCCTATGAAACATCGTGTAGAGGATGTACATTCCATGTTGTAGAAAAGTGTAACTAGCCATGTCACTAACAACACGGATCAAAAATATCGTCATATAACATGTCGTGTTCATCTGCAACACGCCATGTACTGTTACCAAGGTACCCGACCATGTAAATAACAACATGGGTTAGTGTTAACCTTTCTGGTAGATGTCGTGTCTGCCTGGAACACGCCCTGTTGTGTGAGCTATGCAACCGACTGTGTATCTTACAACACAGGTTTGTAATGTTCATCTAATACATACCGTGTTTGGAACTAACATGTTGTGTAGTCTCGTTCTAAGGAGAACTATGTGGTATAGTCATGTAGAAGGACTCGAGCAGTTGAAGAGGATTCAAATACACGCTGTGTGTTAGGTGAACACGCCATCTGTATGGGTGTTACACTACCAGTTCTGGTAGGAGTACACTCCCATTTGAATGGAAGAAGAGAATAGTCCCTTTAAGGGTTATACACGCTATGTAGTCATGTTTTAGAAAAACATGAATGATTTATCTCTCCTGTTTCTTTATTATGCTTTTAGTTTTGTGTCCATGAAAATCTTGACGTAAGTTGTGCGTTTGACCTTAATGAGTCATGATGCTGAGACATCATCCTATTGTATGCCAGTTTCTAGGTAGTGATCAGACACAAGATATGGCTGATAATGGACTACCTGTTGATCCTCTCATTGTGCCAATCTTCGCACATGCCATTAAACCATACACATGTGCTAATGCACAATTTAGTGAAGGCTTTATGTGGATGATGCAGACCTTTTAGGGAGCACTATCTCCTGCCCCGTTGATGGATGAATTGACATGAGTCTTTTAGCAATATCATCTTCCCACATTCTCAGGGGATAAAGGACCCCAGGATGTAGAGCCACGGTTTGAAGCCATGCTGACATTATTTGAGAATCTAGAGACGCCTCCAGAGAGTCAGATCAAGATCGCTATATATATGCTTCAAGATTTTTCCAGGAGATGGTGGGATGCGATCTCACAGGCGGGACACTAGCAGGTTATGACTTGAGTGGATTTCCACCATATCTTCTATGACTGCTTCTACCCAGAGACATTAATGGCCAATCGAGCCCGAGATTTTATGTGTCTGGAGAAGGGTACTCTTTCAGTTATAGAGTATTTCTCTCTCTTTACCATGATGCAGCGTTTTACACCTACACTCTGAGGCGATCAGTTATTCCATGGAAGGATGTTCGAGGATGGTCTAAGGCTCGACATCCTATCATAGGTGAACATCTTCAGGTTGAATTATATCACTTCTATCTTCAACCAGGCGCTGATTAAGAAGTGCAATATGGGAGATTCTAGAGTTGTGAGATAGGGAGGCTTAACATCTGAAGTTATTATTCCACCTACTGACTGTAGGAAGCATTATATAGAGTCTACGCGTAGAGATCCAAAGAGGTGAGATACTTCTTCTATTGGTCTAGTGGTGTGTTATCAGTGCGAGAAGAGATATAATATGCGGCCACACTACCCGAGAGACCTAGTGAAGTGCCTATCTGGCAGCAAGGTGGGTCATCTTTAGTGTTTCTGACAGATCATCTCACTAGCACCTGGGGAAAGGGGTTATTTAATGACTCATCATTTAGGAGAAGCACCACAAGTTTTTCACCAGTCTATGAACTAGATTTCTTCCGGTCGTTCAAGATGAGGTGGAGGTTGTGGCCATGGTAACCAGTTGCCCGGTTTTCAGCATCAAGAGAGTGGATCAAATCAGGGAGGCCAGACTGGGTCATAGGGAAACAGTGAAGGTCAGACATTTTTAGTGGAGAAAACCCAACAACTACAGGATCCCTCACCCCTACATTGCGAGATACGATAATAATAGCCTCAGTATTAGATTCTACTCTTTTTTATATAGGTTCTTCCTATAGCATTATATTTTTTGTAGTTATGGAGAGCCTTGGGATTTACATCTTCTCTTCTGCTGATATCATGACACTAAACACTCCGTTGGGGACTAGAACATTGAGTGTACATTAGTGCAAGGAGTTCCCGTTTGATTTTGGTGGCGATCTCTTTTTATTGGACCTCTATGTCCTAAAGATGATAGGCTATGAGGTCATTCTCAGAATTGACTAACTAGTTCACTTCTAGGCAGCCGTCGACTGTTATCTCTGCTGGGTGAGTCTCATATAACCAAAGGGTGGATCTTTTCATCATATGGGTGAATGTGATGTTCATGCGTTCAGAGAGGGTCCTGAGCATCATAGGTTATGAGGAGTTACATCCCATATTTCTAGTCTATATCTGGATGTCCAGGGTATTTCACAGATAGGCTTTCCTTTAGTGGTGGATCATTTCCGATATGTCTTTCCAGAAGACTTTTAGGTTTATCTCTGGAGCATGATGTAGAATTCTCTATTGATATTCATCCAGGAGCAGCACCGGTGTCCATTCCTCCTTATAGAATGGCTATAATAGAGTAATAAGAGATCAAGAAGGAGTTGGAAGAGTTGTAGAAATTGGGTTTCATCTGACCCAGTACATCTCCTTAGGGTTCGCCTGTCCTGTTTTCGTAGAAGGCAGACTGTACACTAAGGAATTCTGTGGTTTATCATAAGATGAACCAGTTGATAGTCATGAACCGATATCCATTACAGAGTATTGATGATCTCTTTGATCAGCTTTGAGGAGACCAAGTGTTCTCAACGATTTACATGAGATCATATTACCAACAGTTGTGTGTTAGACCCTCAGATATACCTCTTACATCATATCATAGTAGGTATGGTCCATATGAGTATATGGTTAAATCATTTGGTGTCATGAATGCGCATGCAGTTTTCATGCCACTAATGAACCGAGTGTTCCATCTATACTTGGATTCTTTTGTGGTGGTTTTCAGGGATGATATCTGGATGTACTCTCACATTCTACATGACCATCCCACACATCTTGAGATCGTTTTGAGTACAATGAGAGAGCATCAGTTATATGCTAAGCTCTCAAAATTCCACTTTTGGATGGATCATATTCACTTCCTGGTTCATGTTATCTCTGAGACCAGAGTGTTAGTAGAACCAGAAAAAGTTAGAGCAGTAGTTTTCTAGGAGCAGATGAAGAAAGTCTTGGTGGTGCGGTGTTTTCTAGGGCTGGATAGATACTATAGACACTTTATTATGGTCTTTTCATGCTTAGAAGCACCACTGACAGGTCTGACTAAGAAGTTTGTAAAGTTATTATTGTTAGATTCTTGTGATTTAGTCTTTCAGAAGCTAAAAGGAAGGTTGATTTCAGCATTGATAGTAGTGTTTCCAGAGCTGAGAAAGAGCTATATTGTGTACTGTGATGCTTCTGGTATTGGACTTAGAGTTGTGCTTATATAGAGAGAATTAGTTGTTGTGTACGAGTCTCGGTAGTTGTTTCCACATGATAAGAATTATCCAATGCACGATCTTGAGCTGTCTATTGTTGTTCATGCCTTACGTTGTTGGAGAAATTATCTTCTAGGAGAGCATTAAGTAGTTTTCACCAACCACAAGAGTCTCAAGTACATCCTCAATCAGTGTGATCTGAATTTGAGACAGTGAAGGTGGGTTGAGATGTAACATCCAGGTAAATTAAGAAATAATACATTCTTTTTTGTTAATATTTCTTGATTTAAATATTAATTTTACTTTAAAGTGGTTGTTATGTTCGATGGAGTACCAGATACACAACAATTGGTTTCATTGAAATCTTATGTTGCACAGTAATAATATAATATTCTTATTTTAAATGGTAGTTTACTCCTAGATGTTTTATTGGTGGGAATGAGCAAAAATAACTACAATAGGTTTATACAAGTTTGTTATATAAAAGATAGAGGCTTAAATGTGAATGAATCAAATTTTAAACATAATTTACATTAAATGTTCGATTTTATGCCTTTTAATGGTGAAACCATGTTAAATATAGATTGGTAGCTTATATATGTTCTATTTTACAAAATAAATTTTTTTAGATTCAGGACTTCAAAACTTACTTTGGGTAAATTTTTGGTTTATTATTGGTAATGTTCATTTTATTATGAATAGTAAAAATTACTATATTTTTTTCAATAGTACTTTTAATCTAATTTATTTATGTGGTTATATATTCTTTTTAATTGGTTTCAAATGGTTATTAGATTATATTTTTACTATTTAATACTATGTTGGACATTTGATTTAATTTCACTTTAAAGTGGGACTTTAACAGTTCTTGAACTTTTGATAGTTATTGTTTCTTAAAAACACGCTATTTGTTTTTCCACCAGAAATTAATATTAAATTTATTAATAAAACATATTTTTTAAAAATTTGGTAAAATAGAAATCATTTTTTAATCTAGAATATCACATATATTTTAGGCTGAATTTTTGGTTGTTTTCTGAAAAACATCAATTTTTGATGAATATTGAAACTGATAAGTAGTTGTTAACAACTGACATTTTCATTTAAATGAATTTTTACCACTTTGGTGTATTAAATTTCAAAATCCAACATAAATTCTTGTTATTATTAATTAATATGTGGTTCAATAAGATGAAAATAATTTTTTTAATAATAAATTTTGACTTTTATTTACCCGGGTTAAAGGTAAATAGGGTAATCAAGGTAAAAAGAATATTTTAATAATATAATATTATCTTAACACTTATCCTAACTTTATTGGTTGAGTAATTTACGATCATTGGCATATTTGGGACAATTTGTGGACACCATGGAGGCTCTTGGGAGTGATAATGATACTTTATATTAATTAACATATTGTAATGACAAAAATGACATAAAAAATTATCTTTCAGTAAATAAATTTTTACATGGGGTTATATAAGATATCATTAATACTATAAATATTCATTGTAAAACTGAAAATACTTCCTACATCATTTTATTTTTTTAATAATTTTTATTCATCAAATAAATTAAATTATTTATGACACAATATTGATGATGTATTTAACTCATTAATGAGGATTTAAATAAATATGATTATAAATATTAAAAAAATATACAAAAATTCTCCAATTATTATTGAATAATTTTATTTCGACCATTAGTCATCTTAGATTCATCTTTATTTTGACTCATTTCTCACACCTCTCAAGCCCCATGGATATTCCAACCCCTGACAAAATAATCTTTCAATATCCCTATCCTCCACCTTGATGCCTTAAAATTTTCATAAGTCACATCAAGAAGTCCATTTGGTTCAATCCAATGGAAGTTATCCAATTTAAAGGTAACAATTCCTCTTAACTTATATTTTTTATTTTACTTCTACATACCCTAAACTATTTTTTTCATTTATTTTATAACAACAATAGTATCCTCAATATACTAGGATGTTGTAATGAGAATTATTTTATCTACACTTACTCACACCTCCATCTAATGAGTAAAGAATATATTGTTAATGTGAATGGCAAACTAATGCCTCACAAAATGATAATTGTTCTATTATCTCCTACTGCCTCTCATGGTGGCCATTAAGATGAAACTATATTTATATATGATATATATTTTTTTTATGTTTTATTTATGCTTCTGTATTATTATTTTAATTCATACATTCATGGTTTTCATTATGGGTAAACGTGATAATTTCATTTGAGGAAGTGCGGACTACCGACCCCTCAAAGTGATATGACTCGTTAATGGCATATGTGGGATATATAAAGGATATTATTAATGATATTATATATGATATTATACTGGAATTATAATAAACCTATGTATAATTATGTTTTAATTCCATTAATGGATGAAATAGAAATGAAAGTAGCGTTCATGCGTACATACGACATACCACCTCCATGAAAGGTGCATTTTATTTCTTATCACAAAAATGTTTTGTACTGTTATAAATTAATATATATAGTAGATATATAAAATTTATATGATATCTAAATCATGAATATTATTCTAGAGAAAATGGACTATTGACCACATGGACAACTGGTAATTATATGGTGTTCCATTGTGACTCAAGTACCAAATATCAACAAAACAACAATTATTAACATAAATGATTAAATAATGTTTATAACATCATAATATGTGATATAAAAGGAATAATAAACATTAAAAAAGTACATACGAAAGTTGAAATTAACATTATTTTATTATTCATGAGATTAAATAACGAACGGGTCAAGTCAGACATGAGGTAGGGGACTTCATCTCAATCTCCATTCATTGAGGCATATTTCGTTAATATATCACTTCTTCTATTAAAATGTGTATAATAAATCCCTATTAAATTTATTTTCATTCAAATAGAATTTTTTTTATACTAAGAGTTTAGCTAAACAAAAAACGGAATTTTTTTAACATTAGCAGCGACAATGAACTCTACACCGCCATAATTATTATTCAGTTTCCTCTCTCTGTCTTAACATTATCTAGAATGAAATGGAAATTCATTAATCTATTATTGGGTGTTTTGGAAATGAAAATGGTTTTTGAAATGGATTGATTATTTCAATATCTTGAAATTATTTCATGTGATTTCAAATTAATTGTTATTAGTGAAATGTATATATTTGAAATATTTTATGAGTTATGTTTTTTATAATGGTACATGGTCACTTAACAGGTGGTTACGTGATAAAAAAATTATGGGTGGTGTTGTGATAAACTAGGATGGGTGGTTACGTTATAACCTCCAATGCATTGGGTACAGAAGTCAGCCGTATGGAAATTCCATTTAGTGATATATGTGGAAGTCGACCATATTGTTATTCCTCGTAAGAATGTTTATGTCCCAAGATAAATTTATATGATATTTGTTCTTTATATGGGTTTTATGGTAATCTTTTTGTTACAAAAGGGTATGAAATGATCTTTTATTTAGTGAAGAGTATTTACTACTTCATAAAGGAGAAATTCATTACTTATGATAATGTATTCGTGGTTTACTTGTTCGTTTGAATAACTACGAATTTTTCTTCATTGTGTATCCCTTACTGAGATTTTTATTCTCATCTGAAGTTTTTTAAATATTTTTTTCAGGACATATTTTAAAATAAGGTCATGGATTGTATCATGTAATTGTCATGTTGTCTAGAAAAAGGAACTAGACCTGACTCTTTCTTAAGAGTTTTTATTTGGTGAAAAAAATGGCAACTGAGTAGATGTGTCTACATGTATTATTAAAGTCATCATGTATATGTTATGGCCTAATTCTCAAAAAATCTAGTCCTAAAAACATCCGCAATTTGAGTTATTCATTTAATTCATGATTATGTAATATTTTATGGTCGTGACCTTATAGTTGGTATTAGAGTTCGGTTTAGACAATTTTATGAGTTAGAATATAGTGAAATTAACATGTAAAAGTTATTTTTATCTTAGGTTATGATTTAAATGATATAGCGTTTACATATTATCATGTTGCTTCAGCTAAGATATTTATGTGTTCAGAATAGTTTTCTGCAGAGGAAATATGGAAACAATGTTGGGAAGACATCAGTAGGAAGTCATCCTCCCAAATCAGAAACCTGAGATGGTCAGATTCATAACTGAATAGATTGTTGCAATGATGGAACTGTTGGATCTGGATATAAATGGTGGTTGTATCCATGCTTAAGATTAGCCCAATCAACCACATAGGAACATGTCAGTATTGGATAATTTCATAAGAAAACATCTCCCATCATTCAGAGGATAATCTGACCCTGTGCTAGCAGAAGGGTGGATTAAATCACTGGAGAAAATTTTTGATATCATGGGTTGTTCAAAACATCAAATGGTTGGTCTCACTATTTTCCATTTTGAAGGTGAAGCTGATCATCGATGGTTGTTTGTGAAAAATATCTATCATGGAGAGGAGATTGATGCTCTTGTTTGGGATGAATTCAAAGGTATATTCCGTGAGAAATATTTTCCTAAATTGGTTTGATGTAGGATAGAAAAGCAATTCATGGAATTGAGGCAATATGGTGACTCAATAGTTGTTGATGAAGGAATTCTCACTCAACTATAAAGGTATGATCCAAATTTCATCTGAGATCTTTATAGAAAGATAAATCGATTTTACTCAAAACTAATGCTGCAATATCTAAGATAATTAGCTACTAGTGAGTTCAAAAGTTAAGAAAAACATGATTTATGTTCGGAGATGGTGGAAATGGGGTTTTCCAATGATCATGTTTTCTTTGATAGTCATGAGAATAAGTGGTCCTGTTGGCCGGAAAAGGGAATGAATTCATAAAAGAAACCTTGATGTAAGATAACTAAAAATTCATCATATGAGGAGTGTGGTAAAAAGCATCATGGAGAATGTTTATCAATGTATGGGAAGTGATTATGGTGTGGTATGTCTGTGCATATTGCTCATAACTATAATGAAAATGATATAGTGGGCAATGAAAATTTTGCAGTAAGATGTTTTAAGTGCAATGAAATGGGTCATTATATAAATGAGTGTCTAGGGAAGATTTAAACTGAGGGAAAGCAACCGGACCACAAGTAAAAACGTGATGTATAATCCTTTGCAAATACTTCAAGATATGTTGGCCAACAAACATAGTAGTATCAGGTACACAGTTTTTTTGTTCAGATTATGCCAATGTGTTGTTTGATTCAGGGTCTACACATTCTTTCATTTCTGAGAAGTTTTCAAGTAAATTCGGAATTCCACCTCACGATATTAATCCTCAACTAATGGTAAAAACACCTAGATGAAATGTTGAGATAAAAAAGAAATTATAAGAACCTGCATGTGCTTGTGTGCAGAAAGTACCTACCTGCAAAACATATTGTTTTGCCTCTTGTAGAGTTTGATGTTATTTTGGGCATGGATTGGTAGTCTGTTTATCATGCTATGATTGACTGCGAAGATCAAGAAGTTTCCTTTCAGAAATATTTATAGTTTTTATACAATAATGAACCCTTACTTTTGATAACATATCTGGAAGATGAGAAACTAATAATAGATGGAAATGAATTTTACCTTTCTCCTATTGTGGAAAATGAATGAAGTATTCATATTAATGATGTGACAGTGGTAAATGAGTACCTTGATGTTTTTTATGATGAGTTTCTTGGTATTATACCTAATCGGGAAGTAGAATTATCTATTGACTTAGTTATTTTTGGTAATCCAATTTTAAAACCCCATTATCGAATGGCTTAAATTAAAATTTTAGAGTTTAAGAAACAATTCCAAGAGTTTTTAGATAATGGTTTCATTCAACTTAGAATATCACCATGTGGTGTTCCTTTCTAGTTTGTTAAAAAGAAATATGTTTCAACAAGACTTTTTATTTATTATATAGAATTCAATAACATCATTGTAAGGAACAAGTATCATTTTCCTCATATAAAGGATTTGTTTGATCAACTCCATGGAGCTCAATATTTTTCCTAGATTCATTTGAGGTCGGGGTACCATCAGTTGAAAGGAAACATAACAGACATTTCGAAGACCACATTTTGTACTAGATTTGGTCATTATAATTATTTTATGCATTTTGGTATAACCAACACGCCTACTATATTCATGGATCTTATGAATAGAATTTTCCAAGAGTTCTTGGATAAGTTCTTGGTTGTGTTCATTGATGATATTTTGGTTTATTACAAAATTAAAGAGAAACATGAAATTCATGTAAGGGTTATCTTGAAAACCATAAAATAATATAAATTATTTGGGTAATTCAGCTAGCGTGAGTTTTGGTTACATAAAATTTATTTCCTTGGTCACATTGTTTAAAAAAATGGCATAACTGTCGATCCATCTAAAACAATGGTTGTTGAAGAATGTATAAGACCCACAATTATAACCAAGATCTGTAGTTTTATTGGGTTAGTAGGTTATTACCGGTGTTTTGTAGAGAATTTTTCACATTTTTCTATTCCATGGAATAAATTAACTCAAAAGGGTGTTCGGTTCATTTGGTCACAAGAACGTGGTGATTGTTTTCAGGAATTGAAAATAAGATTGGGGAATGCTCCAGTTTTGGAACTATCATCCTGAAATGATGAGTTTGTTATTTGTAGAGATTCTTCGTTGAAAGGACATGGTTTTTTCCTTATGCAGAATGATCAGGTAATAACTTACGCTTCATGTCAGTTGAAACCTCATGAGATAAATTACCCTACACATGATTTGGAATTAGCTGCTATTATTTTCTTTAAATATCTAGAGGCATCATTTATATGGACAAAAATGTGAAATATATACTGAACAGAAATGTTTTAAGTATTTATTCACTCAAAAAGAATTGAACATGAGACAGAGGAGAGGGTTGTAATTAATCATGGATTATGAATGCACGATTCATTACCATCTTGGAATGTCAAATAATGTGGCTGAACCTTTGAGTCGAAAAAGTAAGGCTTCATTAACCATGATACGTTTGAAATGAGATCCTTTGATTTTTGATTTGATGGTCTTTGGCATAGAAGTTTTTGGTGTAGGAGAGTAATTTGTTTTGTTTCAGGTGTTACTGAACTCATCTATGTCAGACAGTATAAAGCAAGCGCATAAAGAAGAGAGTGAGTTGCACAAAAAGTTAGAATTGGTTCTGAAGGGTACATTACCAAATTTTAACATTGATAATGATTGTTTTTTGAGTTTTAGAAGAATATAATGTGTGTCTTGTGATTCACTGTTTAAGAATGAGTTGTTATGTGATGCTCATAGTTCCTCGTTTTAAGTTCATCCTGGTAGTTCAAAGATGTATCGAGAACATCGAGAATATTATAGGTGGGATTTAATGAAATGAAATATTTCTAATTTTACTGTGATGTGTTTGACTTGTCATCCAGTTAAAGAAGTGTGTCAATTATCAAACGGTATGCTTCAGTCATTACTGGTGTTAGAGTGGAAATGAGAAAATATATCCTTGGACTTCATTGTGGGATTACCAAAGACATCACGAGGTAATAATACAATCTAGGTTATAGTTGATCGGTTGACTAAATCTGTTCATTTCCATCCTATATGGGATACTTTGTCTCTAGATCAACATCTCAGTTTTATGTAAAAGAGATACTTATGTTTCATGGATTTCCCCTCTCTGTTTTATCTGATCGTGATCCCAGGTTTACTTCTAACTTTTGGAAAGGCCTTGAGAAGTCATTGAGTACTGAATTAAATATTAGAAAATCTTTTCATCCCCAAATAGATGTCTAGTTAGAATGAACAATTCAGGCCCTGGAGGATTTGCTATGTACTTTTTCACTATATTACCGATGAATTTGGGACCAAAAACTTTCTTTGGTTGATTTTTTTTATAATAACAGTTTTCATTCCAGTATACCAATGGATCTATTTGAGGCATTATATGGAAAGCATTGCATAACTCCACCATTTTGGGATGATGTATGTGAAATGAAGATTATAAGACTAGAATTGGTAAAAGAGATGACAAAAAATGTTTAGTTGATTCATAAGAACATGAGAACAGAAAATAATAGACAGAAAAGTTATGTGGATAACCAGAGGAAGGATCTATCTTTTGAGGTAGGTGTTCATGTTTTTTTCAAAGATTCTCCATTGAAAAGTGTGATGTATTTGGAAAATAAGGGAAAGTTGAGTCTGATGTTCATTGGACCTTTTGACATCCTGGAGAAAATTGGATCAGTTGCGTACATAGTGGCTTTACCTCCATGTTTATCCCAAGTACATAATGTTTTTAAGGATTCAATGTTGGGAATGTATAATCCAGATCCATCTCATTCTTTGAGTCCATAGGTAGTTCAGTTGGAAGATAATCTCACATATGAGGAACAAAAAGTCCAAATTATTTACCATAGAGAGAATGTTTTGGAGAATAAAGTAAGTCACCAGGTAAAGGTTTTGTGAAAAAACCATATTGTTGAAGAGGCTATGTGGGAATTTGAAAATTCTATGAGGGATAAATACACCCAATTATTTGGTAATTGAATAAAATTACGAGGACATAATTTCCAAAAGTGGGGAAGGATGTAACATCCTGGGAAAATAAAGAAACAATACATTCTCTTTTTTATTAATATTTTGTGAATTAAATATTAATTTTACTTTAAAGGGGATTCTATGATCTATGGTGTGGACGATACACAACAATGAGTTTCTTTGAAATCTTACATTGCACACTAATAATATAATATTGTTAATTTAAATGGCAGTTTAATCATATCCATTGTATTGGATGGAATGATCAAAACTAACTAAAATATGATTATACACGTTTGATTAAAAAATTTAGAGGCTTAAAATGTGAATGAATTATATTTTAGGAACAATTTACTTTAAAAGGTCGATTTACCACCTTTTAATGGAGAACCCTTATAAAATAATGTTTTGGTCACTTTTATATGTTCTATTTGACAAAAAAATAATTTTTTTAGATTTGGGATATCAAAATTCACATTAGGTTAATTTTTGGTATTTTTTTGCAAAAGTTCATTTTTTTATGAATAGTAAATTATAATGTATTTTTATTCAAAATTTCATTTTAATTTAATTTTTTTATATGGTTATATTACTATTTTTATTAGTTTAAAATTTTAATTAGATTATATTTTTACCAATTAATACTATGTTGGTCATTGGAATTAATTTCACTTTGAAATTGGACATAAACAAGTGTTGATCTTTTGATAGTTATTGTTTCATAAAAACACGCTATTTGTTTTGCCAGTGGGAATTAATTTTAAATTAATTAATGAAACTTAGATGTTTTGAATTTGGTAAAATAAACATAATTTCTGAATTCGTAATATCAAATATATAATTGTATTAATATTTGGTAGTTTTCTGAAAAACTACAATTTTTGATGAATAGTGAAACCACTAAGTAGTAGTTAAAAACATACATTTTCGTTTAAATGAAATTTTATCACTTATGTAGATTAAATTATTAATATACAACATACAAGGTTGTTATTAGTAAGTAAAATGTTGTTCAATAAGTTGAAAATAATTTTGGTTGAAAACTAAATTTTGACTTTTATTTACCGTAATTAAAGGTAAATAAGTTAATTCAAGGTAAAAAGAATATTATAATAATAAAAAATTAACTTAACACAAGTCTTAATATTATTGGTTGTGTCATCTACGACCGTGGGCATCTTTGGGAAGATTTTGGGACCCCATGGAGCCACATGGGAATGATAATGACACTTCAGATTAATTAACTTACTGTAATGATAAAAATGACACAAATAAAAATCTTTTAGTAAATAAATTTTTACATGGTGTTATATAAGCCATAGGTTTGACTATATATATTAATTGGAAATATGAAAAAATTTCCTAAATCATGTTATTTTTTTTTTAATTTTTAGACATAAAATAAATTAAATTATTTATGACATAATACTGATTCATTATTTACCACATTAATAAATGATTTAAATAAATAAGATTATAAATATTAAAAAAAATATCCAAAACGTGTCCAATAATTATTGGATGATTTTATTTCGGCCATTAGTTATCATATATTAATCTTTAATGAGTTTTCAACAGTTAGAAACCGAATATCATTATATAAAAATAATAATATTTTCATACATTCCTAAAGAGCCCCTCCTCCCCCTTATAAAAAGCTCTCACTTTTTACTCATTTCTCACACATATCATGCCCCTTAGCTCGTCCAACCCCTTACCAAATAATCTATCAAGATCCCCTTACTTCTTGAAGCCATACCATTGGTATAAGGCAATTAAAGAAGTCATATTGTTTCAAACCAAAAGAAGTTACCCGAATTAAAGGTAACGATTCCTTTTAACTTCATTTCATTAATTTTATTTCTCCAACCCCTAAACTCTTTTCATTCCTTTATTTTATAAAAAAACCAGTATACTCAATATACTAGGATATTGTTATTATATGGATTTTCACTACACTTACACACTCCTCCATCTAATGGGTAAAATAACATACTGTTTCTGTGAATGGCAAACTAACGCCTCATGAAACGATGATTGTTCAATTATCTTCTACCGCCTCTCATGGTGGACATTAATATTAAACTATATATATATATATATATGATATATATTATGTTTATTTTTTCTTTGTGCTTCTGTATTATTCTTATATAGCATACCTTTAGGGTCTCCATTATGTGTAACTGCGATAATTTCATTTGAGGAAGTGCGGACTACCGCCCCCTCAATGTGATATGACTCGTTAATTACATATGTGGGACATATCAAAAATATTATTAATGATGTTATATATGATATTATACTTGAATTATAATATACCTATGTATCATTATGTTTGAATTCCATTAATGTATGAAATAAAATGAATGTAGCGTTCATGCATACGTACGACTTACCGTCTCCATGAATGGTGCATTTCCATTATTATCTCCAAATTGTTATGTACTGTTATAAATACATATATATATATTTTTATATTGGATATATGTGATGTATATGATATCTAAATCATGAATATTATTCTGGAGATAATGGAATTTTTACCACATGGACAAATTGTAATTATATGTTGTCCCATTGTGACTCAAGAACGAAATATCGACAAAAAAACAATTATTAACTTAAATGATTAAATAATGTTTATAACTTGGTAATAAGTGATATAAAAGTAATAATATACTTTAAAAATGTCCCTAATAAAGTGTAAATTATTATTTTTTTTGTTATTTAGGAGATTAAAGAATGAATGGGTCAAGTCGGACATGAGGTAAGAGACTTCATCTCAATCTCCTTTCTTTGAGGACTATTTTGATAATATATACCTTCTTCGTTTACACGGTGTATAATAAGACCCTTTTACTTTTAATTTCATTCAAATGGATTCTTTTTTCTAAGAAGTGTTTTTCTAAACTCCAAATGGAATGTTTTTAGCATTTGTGGAGACAATGACTTCTCTTCTACCTTAATCGTTATTTGGATTCCTCTATAAGAATTAATGTTTTATAAAATGAAAAGGGAAACCCTTATTCTATTTGTGGGTGTTTTGGTATCGAAAATGGTTTTTTGAAATGTATTGATTATTTCAATATCTAGAAATTATTTGTTGTGATTGAAAAATAAATGTTATTAGTGAAATGTTTATATTGGTAGTATTTTAAGTTTTGTGATTTTATAATGGTACCTGGACATTTGATGGGTGGTTACGTGATAAAACAAATGATTGGTGGTGTAGTGATAAACCAGGATAGGTCATTATGTTATGACCTCCAATGCATTGGTTATAGAAGTTGGATGTATGTCTATTCCATTTAGTGATTTGTGTGGAAGTCAACGTTATATTTATTCCACTAAAAAAGGTTTATGTACAAAGTTACCATTATATATGTTATGTGTTCTTTATATGGGTTTTAAGGTAATATTTGGGTTACAATAGGGTATGAAATGATCTTTTATTTAGTGAAGAGTATTTACTACTTCATAATAGTGTAATTTGTTACTTATGATAAAGTATTCGTGGTTTACGTGTTGTTTTGAAAAAAATACCTATTTTATTTCTTTGTGTATCCCTTAATGATATTTTTATACACATCCCGTGTTTTTGAAATGTTTTTCATAGGACATAATGTGGAATAGGGTCCAGGATGTGATCAAAGAAATGTAAAGATGTCTAAAATGTGGAACTAGACATGAACCTATTTTAAGAGTTTATATTTTGTGAAATAAATGGAAATAGATTATATGGTTCTACATGTATTATTTAAGTCTCCATGTATATGTTATGACCTAAGTCGCTAAACATCTCAATCTGAAATGATCCTAAATGAGAGTTATTCGTTTAATTCATGATTATGTATTGTTTTAAGGTTGAGTCCTTATATGAGTACCTTCAGTATTTTGACGTTGAGTTTCCCAATATGCCTAGGAATGGCAACACAGTGGCTAATGCGTTGAGCAGGATGACTTAGATACAGGTAGTTCAGGAGGAAAGTAGTGAGTGGACACTTATGGATATATTCTCTAAGATACATTTGGAGGTGCACGATAGATAGGGGCAAATGTTTCATTCTTCTATGGCTGTTACCTCTACCCTTCATGATCAAGTGAAAATGAGGCAGCTATAGGAATCAGAAGGCCAAGTCCTTCAGGAGAGTGTGTCAGGAGAGGAACTGTTTCCTGGATGGACCATAGGTGAGGATGAGATCGTGTGTTTTTAGGGGTCTGTATGGGTTCTGGCAGACATATGTGAGGTGCTGATGAGGGATTTTTATTCCACAGTTTGGACAGTTCAACCTAGTGTCACCAAGATGTATCGTGATCTACACCATCAGTACTAGGGGCCAGGTATGAAGAGAGATATTTCTGATTTCTTTATGAGGAGTTCCACATGTAAGTAGGTGAAGGCAGAGCATCAGTGACCAGTAGGGCTTTTACAACAGTTACCCATTTCTGAGTGGAAGTGGAATGATGTCTTGATGAATTTTTTGATAGGTTTACAGAGGTTAGCTCAAGGGAATGATGCATTTTGGGTTTTCATTGACATACTCATGATTTTTTCTCACTTTTTACTGATAAAGGGGGCCTTCAGTGTTGATGACGTGGGAAGGTTGTACATCCATGCGATTGTTCTCTAACATTTAGTTTCACACTCCATCATTTTAGAAAGAGATGCACATTTTACTTCTTCGGTCTAGTAGGGGATTCAGAAGGCTTTGGGTACATAGGTAATTTTGAGTACAACATTCCTCCATCAGACAGACAGCCAGTCCGAGCGTATGATTCAAGTGCTTGATTACATGCTATGAGCATGCATTCTTGATTTTTTAGGATTGTGGGAGAAGCACATACATCTTGTAGTGTTTTCCTATAATAATAGTTTTCAAGAAACTATTATAATGGAACCATATGAGGATTTGTACAATAGTCCATACTGATCACCCTAATGTTGGAACGAGGTAGGAGAGGCAGCTATGCTAGGACCTAATCATTTCTAGGAGACCACAAGGCAGATAGAGTTGATTCAGAAGAGGATGGATACTACACAGTGTTGACATAAGCCTTTTGCTGATCAAATAAGACGACCTCTGGTGTTCGAGAATGGGGATATGGTTTTTCAATCTATCACACTAAGGTTGGGACACAGTAGGATTAGGAGACAGGGTAAGCCATCACTGAGGTACGTCGGCCCGTTTGAGATTTTGGAGAGACTTGGGCCGGTTGCCTATCAGTTCTAGTTACCTCAGAGGTATCAGGCTATGCACAACATCTTCCACATTTCTCAGCATTGACTTTACTATTCAGGACCATATCATGTTTTCCAACCTAGAGTAGGTTGATCACGAAGTGGATGCGTCATTTGAGGAACATCCTATCTGGATTGTTGATTTCAAAAAAATATGGTTCTTTGTGGCTGGTTTGTTCCCCTGGTTTGAGTTCTATGGCAGCATGGGCGAATATATGACGAGACATGGGAGAGGGAGGTGGATGTATGATCATAGTGGTCGGAGTTGTTCAGGGTTTTTTCCTCTACGCCACCTTGCTAGGGAAATTCATAGACTAATTTCTATAATTGTGGATGTTTATACAAACCCAGATCCTATTTTCATGTATTCATTCCTTTTCAGGTTGGTCTTGAGAAAAATTGGAATTTCTGGAAAATGTTAAAGTATATGTCGTGTACTTTATGAGTACACACTATGTACTCGGTTACCACGAGTAGCCGGTTGCTGGCCGTTTAGTGGCCATGCACACGACCGTGTGTGGTGACCTGGTGACCGCTTAATGTGAGGCCCAGTAAAGGCAAGTTCATTCCATTTACTTCATAAGTACACGCCGAGAACTTTTTTTCATTAAAAGGACCGGGGTGATGTATTGTAGACAAAAACACCTTCTTCTTCACATTATTTGACCGAGAGCACCCGTATAGCTGAAAAATTATTCTACTCCCCTAATCGAGCATCCTATCATTAATTAGACAGTCATATATTGTGTTGGGATCTCCTCGATAAGCTATTCCTTCTGCTAGTTCTTGGTTTATTGAATCCTCCTTTTTCTCATGTTAACCTATATTGATCGTTTTAGATGATTTTGTGGATCATCATAGTTATAAGGTTATCAAATCCCTGAGACTCAAGTATATTGATCTTCCAACACCGAGGTTGGTGGTTTGTACCTTTCTGTTGAATGTCTTTGAGTTATAAGTGCAAAATCTTAATTAACCATGAACGAGGTACTCCGCCTTTACTATTTCTTCCATATTTTTCATGCTATACTTTTATTCCTGAGTAGAGGTTAATTTAATGTGAATAGGGTCATTTTATATGCTTTGGATGTGTTTTACAATGCATTATTTCTTGTTTTGACCGTTGGGTCTAGTTTGCCTATTAGGGTATTGTTTACCTTCAATGCCTAGTATAGTAGGATGGGGTGTTTGTATCCTTACATGTTGTTATGTTGGGGACTCCTAACCAAATAATTATTGTCGTTTACTTTGGCTGATACGCACAGCTATACCAGCTTGACTATCATTAGGTTGTGAGAACCTGGTGAAGTAGACCATAGGGGGAATGGACATAAGAGCTTCACCATAGTGTCTATTCTACATACGATGTGAGACCATATGATGAATTGATAAATGTGATTCCTCATAGTGTCTATAGTTTCTCGACATGGTCCATAGAGGGAATGTGATTTAAGTTCTTTCCTAGAGCTCTATTAGATACCGATACGAGAATATAACTGGAATTGACAATGAGGTCTTCTTTAGAGAGTCAATTCATAAGATGAACTAGAGGGGTTATGCTTAATGTACTGCCCGGATGGTTTCTTGAGATGTTAGTTAGGCCAAGAGTGGATAGGCCGTGAGTACTTCGTAGAGGGTTACCTTTTGTGTCTAGCTTCTTTCTTGTGTTTCTAGGTAGGACCATAGGGGAGAGGCTGTGAGTACTTCCCAGAGGGTTACCTAGTTGTCATTAACTGTTTCTGATTACCTGTATGGATTAGATATTAATTGATATATGAAACTAAAGGCATTGGAACTATTGATTATTTACATCCTAGTACTTCCATGTTTACTGTTTTCTGTACTTATTACCTTTCATATATTCCCTGACCACTAGGAATAGATCTTGTGGTGGTTTCCTACTGGGATTTATTCTCACACCCTGTATGGATCATTATTTTAGGCCCAAAGATATTATATTGCTTCAGGTGTAGATAAATGAAATCAACCTTCTACATCAGATAATTGGTTAGTTGTGGCGCATGAGATCATGGGACCAAGTAGAGGCTTGCGATACCAAGGAGCTTTTTATCTTATTTCTTTTGTACTTTAACTTAGTTCTGTTTTTTATTTTAGCACTGTGATTTTTTTGGATGATTTATTAGACGTATGTATCATACATAATTCATATGTACGTGTTCTCTAGTTTATTATTTCTAGCATTCCACTGTTTACTTTTGTATGGATTATTCCTATTTATGCTATTTCCATTTATTTGACATAATCTGTTTACTTCTGGAATTAATGTAAATGTTCTTGAGGCCATATGACCAACAAAGTATAGGGAACCTCTGGGTGGCTTTCTAAATAGGGATGTTACATGTTTATTAAGGAAGGTGCCCGGATTTATAAATCCCTAAGTTAATATTTTCATGACTATGTGGTTTCCTACTATGATATGTAATGCTCAAACATTGATTTGGGTTTTAGTCAATCGAGGGAACGAGAAGGAATTTGATTAATATTGAATGTTATGTATGACTTGCAGATGAGAATTCAAGTTGAATGATCACTAGAGTGGAATAGTTTGTTATCATTATTAATTATTTTTCATGTAACAAGATTAAAAATGGGTACCATAAACCACCATCGTACACACTAAGGAAGATAATGATGGAGGTAGCTAATAGCTCAGGTAGTGGAGACGATATAGGAATGAATATTCAATTTCATTTGTGTCAACAATGTTGATGGAATCCCCTAATAGATTGTCTTAGAGTTTCAATAATATGTTTTGACTATGGAAAATAATGATGCAAATAAAGTGACTACATTGAATAATCAAGAGTTCGGTTAGAGAAATGTATTAGAATATTGGACTCCCTACATTGTCATTGATGGTTAAGTGTTTTTTTGTGGAATAAATGTTTATCATGAATCTCAATTTTCCAAGAGTAAATATCTTGAACAATATAAATAATTTGGTGCAGTTAATTTTTACATTGAGGATGATGAAGATACTACAGATGAAATGTGAATGGAAAAGTGATAATATTTAATAGTATGAGGTAAATTTTTTAATGGATTAAGGATTAATTAATTAGTGTTTTTGTGTATTTGGTTTCCAAAAATGATGACTGTTGACATATACAATGTTTTATCTAACAATTATTTTCATTCAGTATTTAAATGTTTTTGATAAAAGTTCCCAATGGACTATAGATGTAATTTAATCATAATGTGATATTTTTATTAAGAGAAGGTAGCCCGTAATGTGTTATTTATTTAATGAAAATGTTGTCCGAAAAAATATATTAGGGTTATGAATAAGTAGATTAGAATGGATAGATTACCTTGGAGGTTATTCTTGAAAAATAGATCCATGTCATCAGGGAGGATTTTTACAAAAGGTTATTATTTTAATAATTGATCAAATATACACTGGAATAAAGAAACATACATGATTTCAACAAGGATGTATTTTAATTCACATTATTTCCATGTTTCAAGTGAATAAAATATTATGTTATTCACAGGTTTGGAATATCATAAAAATGAAATTAATTATGATATATGAAGAAAATTGTAATTTCGATTTAGTGGAATACATTCTAATTTTATGTATTTTATGCTTTTAGAAGGTTTATTTGATTATAAAATTATAGAATGTTTAAGTAAATATTTAGATAAGTTTGTGAGAATAGTGTATTATCTCATGATATATAGATTTATATATATTTTATGACATTTTTTCCATTTTTATTATTATAATTCTAGATGGAATGACCCATAATTATATTAATAGATCTCAAGATATGGTAATATTTTAGGAATGAAAAATTATAAATCATAATTTTGAATATGAGATGTAGTTGAAATGGATCTAGGAACACAAAATAGGGAAGTTATTATGAAATCAAATAAGTGTATCTACTCTTCAAAATTATTCAAAATTAACAAAATAATATTGGTTTAAAAAGGATTCCTATTATAACCATCATTGATTATAAAAATCAAAACTTTCATGCTTCATTAGAATATGGTTTTTTGGTTGTTATCCTCCTCTGGATTACTCAATTTCTTAGGATCAGTGATCTTCTTCAATAATTATGATTATTTATTCATTTTCTCTAAAACCAATTCTACACATATGTTTTTCTATATTGAAACCTAGTTATGAGTTATGTTGGGAACTTCTAGTTTCTAAATTTTATTTTTTTTAAATGTTTTAGTATTAGTTTTTTTGATTAGGGTTTCTATGAAAGGAATATTGAAGTATTACACATTTGATAACATATATGAATTATGTTGGTGAAATTAATTTTAAGGGTATAGAAGGATACACCCAAGGATTTTGTGAATTTATTTTTTCAAATAAATGTAATCATGGGATATTTTCACATCACATAATAGTGAACATATATTTTTTATTATATAGTAGAACCCATGATTGGATTATGATAATCCAAGGGAGGATTTCTCTACACACAACCATGACATGGATTGCATTACATGTAACTGTGTTTCCATGAAACTACACGTTACGGTTATAAATAATTAATGAATATAGTAATATCATAGGTATTAAATATATGATATTAATAATAAAAACTACTTTTAATGTATTAATTATAATGTTTTTTATAAGATAAAATAGAATTTCATGTATTGTCTTTTTATGTTTAAAACCACTATTTTATAAATTAATCTTTTTTTCATTCCCTTCTATTGAAAACAATAATGTTAATTTTAGACATTCAAAGAAATTTGTAACACCCCGACCCCAGTGACCCAGCATCGGTGCAGTTTTACATAACATTGGAATGATGATAAGGAATCAAGTCATGAAGGATTGAACAATTTAATAGTCTTGGAAAATAGATTACATACATGATGTTCAATATTACAACTTGAAAATAAAAACAACAATAATTTATTCAATTTGAAATGTTCAAGAATCCTAGATTATTCCTGTAAGTCACTCTTAACAAAATTCTTCATATCCTTGGAAAATAAAACATAATAAAGGTGTGAGCTCAGATGCTCAGTATGGGTAAATAATTTAGCTAAAGCTATAAACTTTTAAGGAAAGATGTTTAATAAAACAACAACCTTTTAACCATAAACATAAATATAATATGGAAACAATAAATCAAAAATTATCATATAAACATGGAAATGGATATTCTACTAGTCGAATAATATGATGTGATGACTAATTTCATAATGAGGGAATGTATAGTACCAGAATTTAATTTATGTGTCAAGGCCTCCTTCCAAGACCAATGGGTTAACAGTAACCAGACCCAAATCAGGAGATCCTCTGTAACCAGAGTTTATCCCGGAGAGCCTCTATAACCGGATTCCAACCCAGAGAGCCTCTCTAACCGGACTCCAACCCAGAGAGCTGGTGTAGTTAGACTCTAACCTTGTGGGTCTACTATAATTGGACACAAACCCAGAGGGCTTAGTTTTACCAGTTACTAACCTGAATCATACTAGTCCAACACATTAATCATGAGAAGAGTTTGAAAAATAACATAAATATTAGCATTAAAACATGCATACAAAATGTCAATACTTTATCCATAAACCATGAATGGCATAAAAATAAATCCCCCACTGTCAAAAATATCACAAAACCATAAATACAATATGTATGATTTGTATCATAATAAATAAACTTCAAATAATTGTAAAATTTATCAAAGGATGTCAATGTAGATTAAATAAAAACTATTTTAGAGAAATATCTCATTCTATTTTGAAATTATTTACGACTCAAAAAATTATAAAAAACATTAATTTTGAAAATATTCTTATAATCTTGTAAGGGATGCTTTGACGATGTTATAATATTTTAAAATAGAAGCACCAACTGTTTATGTTAAAAAAGTCATTCTTACCATAATTTTGTCGAAAATGATATAATGTACCTTGTTTGGAAAACAATAGAAATATTCCTTTCAAAAACATATAAGGTCAAATAATGGTATAAATGACCTAAACATATTTTCTATTAAATAGTAATAATATTTTGAAATACATTTTAAGAAACATGGATGTGGATTATAAAGAGGTCCCAATAGATAATTATGTAAAAACAACCTCGGATAATGAAGAGATTTTAGAATTAACATTTACTAATTTGGAAACATATGAAACATACACACCAGGAAATTAGTATAATACATTGAAGATGTAAATACACATAAAATATAGTGTATTATAGAATGAATACAATTATGGGAAATAAATACACCACAGAAAATTAAATAGTGGCAATATAGAATGAATCTAACCAGAATATGGAGTGAGATAAAAACCCCTTACCATGAAATTTCTTTTAGTCGAGGGTACATTTAACCTCATGTATAATGACCATTGTATGTTATTAGATTATAAAAAAACAATATTATTATTTATTATGTCATACACAATTCATTTATGACTTTATACTACCCTTTTAATAATGATTTTCATGTTAAATGAAAATTTCGGGTAATAATCTCCTTCTTTATCAAACATATTTTAATTTGTTATTCTTGATCGTATCATATTGATAGTGATTTAAATACTTTAAGAATATAAACCTTTATTTATGAATCATACATATAACGACTATAAATATTTATAGAATATAGACTTATGAAATTAATGACACCATTTATGGTGAATGTAGGTCGTACGTACGCATAAACACTGTTTCTGTTTTCACATCGTATTGAGAAGATGTAAGTGAATAAGACTTATGTATGTAAATAAATAAAGATATGTGTATATAGATATTTATCCAATAGAATTATTATGTCATATATTACAAATATATTAGTAATATATATTTTTATAATCATTGATGAATGGTGAACGTAGATATTTATCTCATCGCGTCGTGGAGACAGTAATTCGTATGTACGCACAAGAGACAATATAATTTACTTAATAGTATGGAATTGGATGTTATATTAGTTTTATAAATACATTTTAAAGTCATTTTCAAAAATTATTTACATATTACACATCATTATATCCATCCAAATAAGATGGTGTTGAATAACAAATTACACCTCGGTGTGGAGATGGTGAGTCGTATGTACGCACACATGGTGACATTATCATTCATAGGATTGATAAAATAATGAATATGGTTGTGACATATTTATAATAATATCAAAGTATATATAATGTAATGGAGTTATTATTTTGGAATGTTAATAATAGTGAATGAGTAAGTGGAAGTAGAAAATAACTTGAAAGAGGGTGGTGAAATCATAATCTCTTCTTCGGGTTCTTCATTTTGATTTGATCAAAAGGGCTTCATTGGATGGATTTATGATCAAACTACGGCCTCTAAAATTATGGTAGGATAGTCTAGAGGATATTGGGCATGGTTTGGCCGATCCAAATGGCTTTGGAGTTGTGAATTTGAGAAAAGGGGAAGAACACTTTGGTAAGAGGTGTGAGGAGTACTTTATGAAAAGGTTGGAATATTATTTTATAATAAAATAATTTTAGTTTTCTAATGGATAAAAAATAAAATATTTAAAGGATATTGTAGTTATGGGTCTAAAAACTGTCAACCAATAGGTTTTAGACAGGTTTGGGTTACTATATTAACCTTATATTTTTTATTTAACTCTTAGTTAAATAGTTTGACATTACCATGCCACTTTAGAATTTTATATTATAATGTAAATAATCATACAATAAACTTACAAGATGATACCAAGTTTTTTATTAATGTTACACTATCATTATATAATTCTTTTGGCTGATCCTTAGTTTTTTAGGAATAGAATAACAATTAATAATATAATATTTTTTTGAAAAATATTAATTTAGGTCAATTTCGACACTATTTGGTATTTGGTTTTTGTGAAAGACATAACAACCTGATTGATTCGAAAAAGATACATTGAATCAACCCTAACTTGTCATATTCACCTGGAAAATTCGTGTATATCATATAATCATTGAAATTAGATATATTGTAATATTTATAATATTCTTTATTTTATTCTTTTTCTTATTGATATAAAAAATTTCTCTCATATTTTTTTTAAATTCCACTCATATAAGTGGTAAAATTTAGTATTATGCGAATTTTCAAATTCTCCTAAGAGGTGTGTAAAAGTCGGTGAAAATTTCAATAAAATATTATTACAAAATGACTCCAAAGAAGTAAATATAACTTATATAGGTATTATGTATCTATTTTTACCTAAAGTAAATTTAATTAAAATAAATAATTTTTTAAATGAAATGGCGGTTTTAACCAATAACGAATTGTTTTTCACTATTCATCAAATAATGAATTTTTTCAGAAATATACCATAAATTCACCCTAAGAAAATTTTGATATTCTGAATTAAAAAAATTAAGTCTATATTACCAAATTCAAAACATAGAAATTTCATTTATTAATTTAAAATTAATTCCCATTGTGAATACTAGAAAGAGTATTTTTATGAAATAATAACTACCAAACGATTGACACGTGTTTATATTCAATTTCAAAGTAAATTTACATCCAATGCACAATATTGGATTAAATGGTAAAAATATAATCTAATTATTCTTCCAAACCATTCATATCTATAGTTTAACAATATAAATCATTTTGATTAAAAAAGTTTTTTTCAGTTAAAATTTAGTATTTTTCAATATTCCCTTGAATATGAAAGTTATAAGAAAAACTCCAAAAATTTATCAAAAATACATTTTTATGATCTGATTCTAAAGAGGATATTTTTTTGTCAAATTTAATATATAAAAGATTCAAATATTGGATTTAAGAAGGGTTCTCCATTTAAAGACAGTAAAATTTCATTTTAAAAAAAAAATCTTTTATTTGAAAAAAATTAAATATAATCTTATATTATGTCCATAAAACTCATAATATTAATTTTAAAATTTTATGTATTATATAAATTTCCAAATTTATTTAATTCTATTCATAACAGCTTTTGTAAGTCTAGTTTAGTAAGTCGTGGGGCACTTTAACATAGTGTTATGTGTAGTGCATCTTATTAAATTACATTGAAAAAAATAATGTACTATGAAATATTGGGGTGTTACATTCTCCCCTATGTTAAAAAATTGAAACCTAACAATTTGAAATTGTTCTTCGAAAATAAACTTTAGAAAATTGAAAATACCTTTGTGGGAAAACCCACATCGGAAATTGGGTTAATAAAATTTAGTCTTAATAAGAGGAAAAGGGAAATGAAAGGGTCACCACCAAATTATGATCTTGATTATGAGAACATTGGTTGAAATTAAAGAAATATAATTGGAGGAAAAACATAAATATTTAAAGGGAGTGTTTGAGGTCATTAATCACATTATATCATTTAAATATATTGACATATCAAATCCATTATAAAAACCAATTTCAAAAAAAAATACGTAAAAGGTGTATATGATATTTATTTTATTTTAAAAATCATTTTGGCTTGTTACGGAAGCCAAAGATCAAATACATCTTGCGGCGGTGGAAAGTTAATTGTCACTGCTTACATTAAATGAACATTCCATTTTTTCGTTTAGTAAAACACTTCGTAGAAAATGATTCCCCTTGAATTGAAAAGTCCAATGGTTTCATACAGTGTATAAAAGAAAGTCGTTTAGAAATCAAATGATGTCTCAATGAAAGAATATTGAGACGAAGTCCCTTCACTAATGATTACGAATTAATTTAGTCATAGAATAAGAGGGAATATATATATCTACATGACAAGTAGAGTTACATAATTTAACTAATTCCTACCACAAACACATCTTTCACTCGAAAATATTTCAAAAAATTATTCAATTTAAAATAATCATATAGGGTTCCAAAAATAATGAATTTATAATTCACCTATAAGACCGTTTTAAAAACTATATTATACAATCTTGGACAACACATAGTCCAGTGGTAGGTGATGCACCCTTGTCGCCCTTCAGTTGTGGGTTCAAGTCTCGTGGCCTTGCCAGACGTGACTGGTTGTCACCCGACCTCTGGGTTGTCCTTTTTATGATAATCCAAAAATAACCTTAACAATTGTATCCAATTTCCAACATAATCTATTCTAACCGTTAGACATATCCAATATACTTCTATCCAAAGTCACAGTCCAAAATTTATTAGGATGGTAAACACAATTAAGATCCTTTTTCCAAGTAATAACATGTGAACACCATCATGCATTATTTTAAAACACGGTTACTCCATGAATTACAATAAAACCGTATTGATTACGTTCATCCTCCCTTATTATTTATAGAATACTAGACATATCCCTTATATAATATTTTTTAATAATCCAACAATGATTATGTAAAAAAACTATTAATAAGTTCCATGGGATTATAAATATGAAATATAATTTATCCAAATCAAAAATATCTTATTCCAAAATCACTACCTCATTATCAGGACCATATTAAAGAGTACCTTTCCTTCAACAATGTATTTTCCCAAAAGTTTAGCTTACTGTTATGTCACTCTTATTAGAACCATCTAATCTCAAATCCATAATAAAATAGTACTACAATACAATCCATATTTATACTTATAATTCATATAACCGGTATATTGTTGATACAAAACTCAAATGAAATAATTTTATAATAACAACATAAGAACACTAGTCATTCCTCTTCATTTGTGGTAGTATCATAACCTGATTATTATCCAATATCATTATTTATAGTATACTCTGATGACTGGGAGAATGATTCTCGTAGTGTCACAATGCCTTGAAGATGAATCATTTAACATTTTAAACCTTATTCTTACCCTTACAATCACATACATGGTGTCCTTTTTCTCCACACTTATAACAAACTCACATTCCATTCAAGAATTTACCTCGGTTATTCTTTCCACATTTATCACATATGGGAGAATCCTTCTTTCCCCTCTTCTCTTTATCCATCTTTCTCTCTACCATCCTTTTCTTCTCTTGTTTCACTTCAATTTAATAAGACTCAAATAATTATTTACATATCTTATTAACAGATGATATTATTTCTTCATATATTGAGAATACATGGGAGTCTATTTCCCTTCTAAATGATGGCTTAATACCATTAAAGATATGATCCTACATAATTTTTGGAACATACATATTGTTCAAGTTCTCATTCATTCTACTGGGAACCAGTTCTAAACAATGGAAAACACTAGGTTAGTTTATAAATCGTAATGAATAATTTCAAACATGTAAAATAATACCTATTGTAAATTGAACAATTTTTGCATATAATCCATAATAATGAAATTGTTTTCTTTGAGGATATATTTTCTCATAAATCCTTCATAATAGATTTTAATAAAAATGTGAATTATCCTAAGCATATCCCCCAGGATTTTCGTAACCAATAGTGTAGCAAGGCCCATTTTTGAGCACCAGTTCTCATTCGAGTCTAGCTTAGAGGAGTTTTTTTGGTTTTTACCCCTAGGTAAATTCTTGCCAGAGCAGCCTCTACGTGCTCTTATCCAAATAGAGATGTATTTCATGGAAAACTCACAAAATCTCTATAGTACCAATATTATAGAATGTTCCTCTATACTAATTCTTAATGTCCATCCTAGGATAATGTGCTCTAATTTGAGATTATCTTTATAATGTTTCTAGGTTTTGTACTAAACATCCTCTGATTCCAACACTAATTCCCCGACCCTAGATACCCAGAGTCGGTCCATTATTTTAATACATTGGCATGATTACAATGAATCATGTCCCTATGGACCGATCACTTTAGAATACATGGAAAATAGATTAAATTCATGAATTTCAACATTAAAACATATATAGAAAAAACAAATGTAATTTATTCCCTTAAAAATGTCCAAGCATTCTAGATTATTCCTACAAGTCTCCCATAACTAACTTCTTAATATCATAGGAAAATAAAACATAAGAAGGGGTGATCTCAGATGTTTAGTAAGGGTAAATAATTTAGAAGAAGCTATAAACTTTTAAAGCATGATGTGAAATAAAACAGTAGCCTTTAAAACATAAACATGAACATAATATGGAAAAACTAAATCAAACATTACTATATAAACATTTACATTGATATTCTAATAGTAGAATAATTACATGTAATGAGTAATTTCATATTGAGGTAATGTATAGTACCAGACGCTAATTTAGGTGTCAAGGATTCGTGCTAGAACCTATGGGCTAACTATAACTGGACCCAAACCCAGGGAGCCTCTGTAACCGGGCTCCATCCCCGAGATCCTCTATAACCGAACACCAATCCGGAGAGCCTCTGTAACCAGACTCCAACCTGGAGAGCCTCTATAACCGAACTCCAACCCAGAGGGTCTGCTGTAACCGAACCCCAACCCAGAGGGCTTACTTTTACCGATCCCCAACCTGAAACATACCAGTCCAACACAATTATCTTAAGAAGCGGTTGAAATATAACACAAACATTCATATTAAAACTAGCATACGAAATATCAATACGTTAACAATAAACCATGAATGAAATAATAATAACTCATCCACAACCAAACATATCACAAAAACATAAATACAGTATAGATGATTGATATCATAAGAAATCAACATCAATCAGGTGTAAAATTTATCAATGGCTGTTGACATAGATTAAATAAAAACTATTTGAGAGAAATATGTCTTTCTATTTTGAAATAATTTAAGAGTCTAATAATAATAAAGAAAACATATATTTTGAAAATATTCTTATAAGATTGTAAGGGAAGCTTCAATAATGTTATTATTGTGTAAAATAGCTTCACCCACCATTTAAGATAAAAAATACATTCTTATATTAATTTTGTCGAAAAGGTTATAAAGTACATTGTTTGGAAAACAACAGAAATATTGCTTTCAAAAACCTATAAGGTCTAATAAGGGTATAAATGTCATTAACCCATTTTCTAGTAAATAATATAATTGTTTTGAAATAAATTTTATGAAACATGGATATGGATGATTCAAAGGTCCCAGTAGATAATTACGTATAAACAACCTCTGATAATGTAGCGGTTTTAGAATCAACCCTTACCAATTTGGTATCATACGAAACATAAACCCCGTGAAAGAAGTATCATAAAATGAATAGGTAAATACACATAAATTAAAATTTATTACACAAATAATACAATAATGGTCAGTATATACACCACACAAAATTAAATAATGGTAATATAGAATGAATCTCACGGGAATAAGGAGTGAGACAAAAACCCCTTAGCTTGTACTTTCCTTTGGTCGAGGGTACATTTCACCTCATGTATAATAACCATTGTATGTTATAATATTATACCAGAACCAGAACCATATTCATATTTATTATATCATACATGATTCATTTATGACTTTATAATAAGAATTTAATAATGATTTTCATGTTAAATTAACATTTTAGGTAATAATCTCTTTCTTTACCAAACATATTTTAACTTGTTATTCTTGATCGTATCATTTAGATCATGATTTATATACATCAAGAATATAAACCTTTATTTATAAATCATACATATTTAGAATATAAATATTATATATATATATATATATTAAATGGAAAACACCATTTATGGAGACATTTGGTCGTACGTACACATAAACACGGTTTCTGTTTTCATATCGTATTGGACGGAAGTAAGTGAATAACATATATGTATGTACATAAATACACACAGACATATATATATATATATATCAATTAGAATTATTTTGACATATATTACATAATTATTAGTAATATATATTTTTATAATCGTCGATGAATGGGGAACGTGGAAATGGATCTCATCATGTCATGGACACGGTAATTCGTACGAATGCACGAGTGACAATATCATTTCCTAAGAGGTGATGAATTAGATGGTATATTAATTTTAGAGATACATTACCTTGATTTTATCATTATTTATATTCAAATTAATCATCATTAAATCTATCCAAATAAGATAGTGTTGAATAAAAAATTACACCATAGCGTAGAGACGGTAGGCCTTACGTACTCATGAACGTTGGAATTATCATTCATAGGATGGATAAAATAATTAATAAAATTGTGCCATATTTATGATATCATAATATTATATGTAAGGTACTGGAGTTATTATTTTTCTATGGTAATAAGAAATAAAGAGTAAGTGGAAGAAGAAATGAATTTGAAAGTGGGTGGTGAAATCATTACCTCTTCTTCGGGTTCTTCATTTTGATTTGATAAAAAGGGATTATTAAGATGGTTTTATGATCAATATATGGCCTCTAGGATAAAGGGATGATATTTGGGGGGATATTTGGGCTGGGTTTGGTGGAGCCAAATGGCTTTGGAAGTGTGAATTTGAGGGAAGGGGAAGTTCCCTCTTATAAGAGGGGTGAGGGGCACCTTAGAAAAATATTGGAATATTATTTTATAACAAAATAATTTTCGGTATATAATGCCTCAAAAATGAAATATTTAAATTCTATAGGAATGATAGGTCGAAAATATCTTATAAAATATCTTTAAATAGGTTTTGGTCACAATATTAGCCTTACATTTTAGATTTAACTCCTAGTTAAATAGTTTGACATTTACCATGTCTCTTTATATTTTTATATTATATTGTAGATAAACAAACTATAAACTACCCAGAGAACCCCAAGTGGTCCATTGAAAATACACCTATCATTATATAATCTTTTTAGACTAACCTCATATTTTTAAAAATATAATATCAATTAATAATATAATATTTGTTTTAAAAATTAATATTTGTCAATTTTGACACTATTTGGTATTTGGTTTTTGTAAAAATCATAACAACTTGATTGAATCGAAAAAGATATATTTAATCAATCCTAACATGTCTTATTAACCAAGGAAATTCTTTTGATTTCAAAAAAACATTGAAATTATATTTATTTTAATATTTATAATACCATTATGTGATTCTTTCATTTATAAGGTAATTACGGAATCATAATTGTGTCATAAATATATTTATTTATAAAATTTCGAAAAATTATAAATAAAATACAGTTATTAAAGAAATGCTTTTCTCTTTATAATGAATATTTATAGTCGAGATTATATTATGTGTAACCCTATATTAAAAAAGGTTTAGTTATTAATCGTTGATTTTAACACTTTTAACTCTTCTTTAAATAAAATAATAATAAATGTAAAAATCTAATATAAGTGGTCCCAAAGGATAATATTTTATTGATAAAGTTGTTTTTGGTCAAATTACACTTATCCGATAGAATTAATATATGTGTTAGGGTAAGAATAATAACATTTTTACCATTAATTTCCATATTTAATTTTAACTGTGGTAAATAAAAGTAAAAAGTCACAATTCACCAAAAACTATTTTCAACTTATTGAAACACAATTTTCTTACTGATATCAACCATATATCTCATATTTATTAAATTACACTCACAGAAGTGGTAAAAAAATGTTTATGCGAATTTGTTAATTCTCTTTGGAGGTGTGTAAAAGACGGTGAAAAGATCAATAAATTTTTATATATATAATATTATTAAAAAATCATCGTAATGGATTAAATTGAACATATATATGTATTATATATATATATATATATTTTTACCTAAAATAAATTTAAATAAAACAAATAATTATTTAAATGAAAAGTTAATTTTTACCAATAACGCATTGTTTTTCACTATTTATCAAAAATTGAAAGTTTTCAAAAACATACAAAAAATTCACCCTATTCTAATTTTGATATTCTGAATTAAAAAATGAAGTCTACTTTACAAAAATCAAAACATAGAAATTTCATTTAGTAATTTAAAATTAATCCCCACTGTCCAAACCAAAAAGTGTATTTTTAAGAAATAATAAATAACAAAAGATTGACACTGGTTTATATCAAATTTCAAAGTGAAATTACATCCAATGACAAACATTAGATTAAATGAGAAAAATATAATCTAATTATTCTTCCAAATCAATAATATGTATAGTTCAACACTATAAATTAGTTTTTTTGAAAAAATTTGTTTTCAGTTAAAATTTAGTATTTTTCACTATTCACAGAAATATGAATGTTTTCAGAAAAACACCAATAATTTTGAAAAACTAAATTTTTTATGTATAAATTCTATAGATAATGTTTATTATTACAAATTTAATATAAAAATGTTTCAAATATTTTATTTTATAAAGGTTTGCAATTAAATGGCGGTAAAATTTCATTTTAAAAAAATACTTTATTTATCTGAAAAAATGAATTTGTTCTTATATTAATTCTATGGAACTCATAATATGGATTCTAAAATATTAATCATCATATAAAATAAAAAATTCCATTAATGCTATTCATAACCGCTTTTCAACGGCATGTTTGGTAAGTCATGGTGCGCATGAACTTAGTGTTGCGTGTAGTGCTAGTTATTGAATTACATTGAAGAAATAACGTACTATGAAATCTTTGGGTGTTAAAAAATTTATCCTCAAAAAATAAAAATTAATTTTGAATTCAGAATATAAACATTAAATTATATTGAATTTAGGAAAATTTTCTAAAAAGATTCAATTTTTGATGAATTGTGAAAAATACTATATTGTTGGTAAAAACAACCTTTTCAATTAAATAATTATTTCCATTTTAATTTATTTTAATTCCACAGTAGGAAAATAAAAAAATAATAATACAAATTTAGGTCATTGGAATCATTATTTTAATAGAATTAGATATTAAAATTATTTAACTGTTGATCGTCTCTTTTACCTACATTTTAGCCATATTTATGGGAATAACATTAAACTTAATTTTATCCCTTCTCTGAATTAAATTTCAACAAATAGACATACATGGTTTTAATTATCATGAAATATTTTGTGTAATTGGATAATAGTAATTTTTTTAATAGTAACGTTTGATTTTTATTTATCATAGTTGTAGATAAAAAGGGAAATTGTAGTTAAAAATAATATTATCATATTATAATATTACCCTAACATTTGTCCCAATTACATTGGATATGTTTTTTTTGACCCAAATAACCCTTAGGTATAAAATATGGTCATTTTTAGGCCATTAGGTTTAGATTAAAGAATTTATTATTTTTTATTTAAAGAAGAGTTAAAAATGTTATATTCAAATTTTAATAACTAAATAATCGTTAATATAGGCTTATAAATAATAAAAAATTACTATAAATATTCATTTAAAATCTAGGAAATATAACTACATCATTATAATTTATTTACAATTTTTATACATTAAATAATTAAATTAAATTATGAAATAATGATGATGTAATAATAAATTAATTAAAGGAATAAGCAAATAAATGTTATTAAAAATATTAAAATAACTATCAATTGATAAATTTTATGCCATTATCACATTTTTTTGGAGGACTATGACATGTAATGAATGCGATAATGTATTTTTTTACAGAATAACATTGGTTTTATTTTCAAAAAATTCATGTTATAATATTTCTCAAAAATTACATAAATAATATTTTAAAAAACATAATATTTTATCAAAGGGAAGAAAATTAATAAAAAATATATTTCAAAAAACTAACATGGATAATGTTATATATGTAATAAATTTTACAATTGAGGATTTCTTATTATTGTAACTATAATAACCCTATAGAGTGAAAAGAAAATTTGTCACGATAAGAATGAATACGTTTATCTAAGGGATCAAGTCAAATGATAAGGTCAATTTTGTGACCTAAACAAGTATAGATATATTATGTGAGTTGATTTAAATCCATAATGATTTTAAATTCAAAATAACTCACTATGTATCTATTTTAAATTGGAAATCAATTTATAATAAATTATTTGTTTTGGAGTATCTGAATGTGCCCTTCCCTTGATTATAAAAGCGACCCCCCCCCCCTCTATTATTTACACCTCTAAAGCCATTTGTCTCAGAGAAAACCTAACCATTTATTCTCCAAACATACCTAACATAATCATATAATTCTTATTTTTGGATGAATACCATTTAACAAAGCCTTTCGGTACCAACCAGAAGGAGTTACCTGATTAAGAGTTAACGTCTTCTCTCAATCTGTATAACTTTATTCACTTTATCTGCCCCCTACACTTTCATTATTCTATTATATTATGAATTCACCAATATACTCAATATACACATATTTTTTATGATATGGTTTAAACCTACATTTACCCACACCCCCATCTAATGGATATCAAACTTACTATTTCTATGTACGTTGAACTACTGCCTCAAGAAATGAGGATTGTTCATTTTTCCTTTACCACCAATCATGGTGGACCTTATGATGGATAAACTTAATATTATTTTTATATATAATATTTATTTCCAAATTATCATTTTCGTTCTTTTTTAAAACACATACCTTTTTACTTTCCATTTGTTGTTAATTCAATAGTCTCGTTTGAGGATGTGGCGACTACTGCCCCTAAAAGCCATGTGATTCATTCACACACTATATGGAATGTATTAAGGATGTTTTTATTCAACATATAAAATATAATCATGCTATTTTAATAATTATATATATATCTGTGTGTGTGTGTGTGATTTAATTTTTTTCTATACAAAAAAAATAAAACGGAAATAATTATTATGCTATTGTACAACTTACCATATCCATGAACAATATATTCAATTTCTAAAATATTTAGGATATAAATTATTATATTACACATATATTATATCTATGTTATATTTATTCCATTATTTACATTTTGGGATTATGATATATGTATTAGAACAGATGATAAGGAAAATTATGACCCATGGGTAAGACATAAATAATATTATCCAACCTAAAACATTAATATACGATAAATATCAAGCATGTAATATAAGGTCATAATAAAATCATATGTGGTATTACATATAATAATATGTACCTCTAAATGATGCATAATAATATTATATTTTTTATGTAGGAATGTTATTCAAGTACAAAGAGATTCACAGCACATGGTAAAGGGATATTGGTCTAAACATTATTTCTATGAGACACATGCCTCACACACTACATGTTTATTATACATGGTGCCTATACTACACATAAATATCATTTATCAGTATAGTACAAATAATTATGATATTTCTATATTATTATAATTTTTTTACATGGTCAATATTATTCAATTTATTAGAAAGTGATGAGTATTGATTTCAAAATCTGGTCTATATTTTGAAATTTTTTTCATTTTATGTCTTAGTTTGGGTAACATTTATCATCCATAACCATGTTTTCTATAAATTATTACATAAAATATTTTATTATTCTACAATATATGTTCAATGTCAATTTCATTCATTTTTTTACATTTTAATACATGGAATGGATGGATTCATTCATTCAATTTTGATACAATGTGCATTTGGGTTTTTAGGAAAAAATACGAGAGGAATGTTTTTATAACATATATAGATTTAAATTATTTTTACCCTTTCATTAAGTTTAATTAAAATAAATCATACCATAAATAATACATGATTATTTTAAAATAAAATATTTTCTTGAAATTTTCATTGTATTTTATGAAAATAAAATTATTTCATTGAGAAAAGGATTTTTTCTTCAAAAATTATTTTAAATGAATTTTTAATGATTGCTTTATATTTTTTCAAGGTGGTTTCAATTAAAAGTAATATTAAAATAGTTAATGATAGAAAATTTTATTTTTAATACATATGTGATCATTGAAAATCTTTCCCCATTTAAATAAAATACTTTTTATTATAATTCAAGAATAAAATTCATATTCTTTCTCTGAATGGTTAATGATTTTAAGGAATTATTTTTAAGACACACTCTTTATTTTATAGGTTATTATATATATGAAATGATTAAGAACCATTTATATTATCCATGGGAAATTATATGATTTGATATTTATAATATCCATTTCATTTAATGGTTAATTATATGTTCATATGTGATCTTTTGGAACATTTACGATTGAATTAATTATGAGAGAGTTATACTTATATTCCTTCCTGATTCATTACATAAATATTTATATCTCATGAGATAGACTGAGATGGTCTTGGGAAGGAAAATGGACTACTAATATGTTAATGGTAGTGAACTATTTCTACAAATATGGTATAAGGAGTGAACCCATGCAACTAAGATGGCCATGGGAGTAAACCATATCTACCATTATCATATGTGGATTTAACTCATGATACTAATATGGACTTGGGAAAGAACCATGATTACCAAGATGGTATAGGGAGTAAACTCATACTACCAACATGGTATTGAATGTGATTTCATGTAAACTATTTAAATCATATTATATTTTTATTTTTTTCCATAATTACGTGGTTTATTCCAATGTTATGCTTTCGTATCCTATGTTATTTATTTCTATTTGAGTGATTTCTTATTAACATCCATTATTTTTTCCATTATTAATAAATATTATATTTTATATTTTGGGAATGATCTTTGAATTTAATGACCATGGGTTCATACCCTTATTCTCATGATTATGCATACATATCTCCCTTTTTTACGTTTACTAAGTATTTGAGGTCACCTTTTTTATGTATCACTTACACTGGTTTCAGTTAAAGGTTTTAGGTAGATGTAATAATGGTGGAGATAATTATGGGTGATTTTGAAGATCATTCACCATGATATAATATTTTATTTCCATCTTTCCAATGACATTAATTTATTATGTTCCTCAAGCATTTATTATTGTAATGTACGAAATTTTCATCCAATATGATGTAATTTCCATGTATGGTAAGATTTATTTTTTATATATTTTTGGGTATAAAAAAACAAAAATATTTCATTATATTGAGGACAGTAATTTTATTCTATAGTCATTTAAAAATAATTAATACTATGGTAGAGAAAAAAAAGAAAATATCAATACACATTGATGAATATTACCTCTTTTAAGGTGAATACATTTTGTTTTCATAAATGAGTTACTTTTGTTTTATATATTCCCATTGTGAGGCATCAATAATTGAGGGGTCATTGGGTGGCTATTTGGGAAGATGTTGTATGATCCAATGGGGATTGAGAGTTGTATGTAAGCGAACGAGTGAATATATTGTTAATATGGACGAGGAGCGGAATTCATGAAAATTCCAAATGGTATAAACTACTGAGAGAAAATTATTACATAATTTTCCTAAAAAATTGAAAAATAATTTATTAATGGGGATTATTGTTCTTTAAAAAACTCCATGACACTGAAATAATTTTTATAATTTGATTCCTTAACTTATATGTTTCCCCAATTATTTCATTTTGGTTATTAAAAAATTAAATAGTTTTCTATCATAAATAATTTATTCCCTTAATTAAAAATAAATTTGAGATTAACTAAAAAATATAGACCCTCTACCTTCTAAATATGATATCTAATTGCAAAAATAAATACCCTTGTGTGTTGGAAATTTATATTAAAACAAGCGCATGTAATGAGAAAATCACCACTTTAACATAGACCAGGCTAACAATGTTTTTACAACATAAAGTGAAATAAGTTCATTATAAAAGATAAATATGTTAATTAATGGACTATGTATAACATATATTAAAATGTAAAATTCACTCTCAATATATAAATATTTTTATTAATTTTAAATCGTTTTACAAAACATCATTTATTGTAATATAACATTGTTGCCAGTTTTATGATATTTTTAAATATTATTAATTTTAAAGCGTCAAATACTATTTTATTTAAAATAAAAAATGTTCACATCTGTGTAACATGATATATTTATAAAAACAATAATCTACCATAATAATACATTAAATTATATTTACTTTCAATGTTTCTAGAATAATTTATCATATTTAATTATTAAGTAAATAATACCTAAGTTAGTTATTATTATGTTTTTAATGTTATTACATCAACACTCAAAATTAAAGATAATGTATAATGATAAAAATATCATTTAACTTACGAAATAAAACTTTTATCAAAACTATTTATATTATTCTTTTATCTAAATCATTATAAATATCAAAGGTAATGAATGTTTCTTTTAGTCTTCTCCCTTAAATAAATTATTATATTTGTCGATTTCATGAAAATGTGCCTAAATTACTCATAAAATAAATAAAAATATGGAATATGGTTTATGTATTGGTTTTTAATTTATTTTGGACAAATTTATAGGTCACTTTGGCCCTTGAGAATAATGTTTAGTCACATGTTAATCATAATTTTAGCTTAATCAATTTAATTAATTTTAATTTCATTCACTATTTATTTTGGCCTAAAACAATGTCAATATTATATAAATGTAAATATCGATCTTATTAAGACCATCTATGGACATTTTTTAAAATTCAGTTATAAAAAACAAAAAACAATTAATTAAATTATATTCGAATAGGCATTACAGGAAAGGGAAGTTTTAATGTTTAAAGATAATATGAGAACCTTCATAGAAAATCATTATGACATTATTAATAAAAGAAATATTATATCAAAAAAATTAGGTAATATAGAACCCTATATTTATCTCATTGAAGAAAACATATTACATATAATGGAATAAACTGAGACCAAATGCCACTATTACTATATAAACAATTATTTTTATGTCCACATGCCATAGCATTGGGCTCCTTATAAACATAAGTGATGATGAAATATCAAGATGAGGGGATCTTCAATAAATTAATAAAATAATATTTATAACTCTAATGAATATTTGTAGATCTTATTCTGATAGTATGCCCCATAATAATAGAATAACATTCCAACTAGATATTGATCCAACGTATATTATTTTAATGCTCAATATATATTATTACCCAAAAAATATTCCTTTCAAAAGAATAAACAATTCCACAATTACATTATAGATATCCTTATACATCCCCATGATTGTCCCTGATGAAGGATCCATATCTTGATGGTCCTGGGATTCCCCTTGAAGATACATCTATGTTGATCTTGAACCATCCTACAAAAGAGCTTTCAGGAAAAAATAGATTGTGTTATAATGAGGATTAAAATTATCATTATCTCCAATAAGTTTGATAACGAAGAGATTATGGATTAGGTTGTCACAAAAAAATTACGAGGATCCTTCACATTTCTGATAGATACTTAATTACATTCTAAGTTTGAATGAGGAATAATGACTATTCCATCATAAAAATAGTTCTCTAGCTACTAGAAAAGAATAAATACTATGTGTGTTATAGTAACCAAGAAAAGAAACATATGATTAGTTGGAAGATAGATATCTAGTAATCCTTTAATTATGTATTAGATATTGAAGTAGGTGGGAAATCAAACATAAAATATATAAGAACTCTCTTTCTGTATCAATGAAGTGGTAACACACATGATAAACAAGTACTCTAAGACCTCTCGGTATTGATGAAATAGGATGAAAATAAAGCCAAATGATATATCATATATCATTTGAAATTTAAATTTAATAATTTTTTTATTAGACAACATCAAAACCATTTTGTGCCATGATGGAGAAATTATATATCAATTCAATTTCTCAAACCATTTCAAACCTCTAATAGAGTGAATGAGATGGGTATAAAACAACATAGAATTTAAAAGGCCTCTTGTAGTTGGATCCCATGTCCAAAATCCAAGTTGATAAGGGAAATAATTATAATATAGAACCCCATTTGTATCCATAGGAATGACGACCATATCATCAATTTATACTAGATTGAAATATTTATGTACATAAAATAGTTATAATGGAAAAATATAATCAATGAAAGGAATAGAATTCTGATTAGCTGTATACAACTTAAGAGAATAATTTGAATAATCATACCTTGTAGACTAAGAATAAATTAACGACAAACAGATTTAAAAGAAGTACAATCTAAGGATTCAAAATAATTCATATTCCCATATTTGTGTTTGTAATCAAACATAGCACACAACCATTCAAGAGCATTCAAATTACTATTAAGAAGCATCTATACAAATGTAAATTTTAGGTTTTTATTGAATGTTCTGAGATTCTCGATTCCTAGGCCCACCTCATCATAAGCCTTTCAACAAGTACTCCAAAGGAGAGTAGGTAGTATCCTCTATGAGGGTATATAAAGTTAAAATGTTCTAATGTTCATTATTTATATAAATATACATTGAATATAAAAATTATTATCATGAACTAATTAAGAATAATCAATATATAATTATTATATTCTGACTACAAAATGTATTTAAAATTTAATCTTACCAAAATAACTATTTTAGAAAAATGAAATTTTCAACTAAAATTCCTTATGTTTCACTATTCATTAAAATGTAAAACATCCCAAAAACCTAACAATTATTCAACCTAACCTAATTTATATGTTCAAATATTAAATAATATTTATTATTTTGACATACATAATTTATAATGGTGAAAAAATTTCATTTAAAATAGGATATCCATTTAAATGAAGGAAACATGGTTTTGTGTGTAACACACACTAACAAAGTGTTATGTGTAGCTTCAACATAACATGGGGTTGTGTATTGAGTAATATAGGAAAAAATTAACATAATTATAAAAGGAAATTATTTTAATTTCCTATGGTTTTACAATAAACCTACATTAATTTAATTTCATACTTGAAATTCAAACATAATCTCTTAAATATAGGGTTTTACATTATAAAATTACATTATTAAAATCCCACATAATTAGAAGAGTTAATATGATATTCCAATGAATGTTGAGACAAAAATTTTAATAGTCTCCCATTTCCATATAGTTGGATCATTGAACATTTAGATACCATATTCTAATCCTTGCAATCTCAAGAGTGATAGAATGTCTCTTTACAATTGTTGGAAGCTCTAATTTATCACACAAATGCACAAGGATGGTTATTTTTACATTTATTATATTTTAGAAAATAGTTCTTCCCATTATTCTATTTATCCATCTCTTTCTCAATTTTAATGTTATAATTGTGCTTCCCATCATCCCATAAAAGAATATTATTTCATATTTTTCTATTTAGAATATCATATTATGCCCTCATTGGATGAGAATTCCATTCAGAATACATCCATTAAAAATATTTTCATAATAGCAAGAAAAGTATGATCCTTCTTGTAAATTGGATCATGTGAATTGGTGAGGTTCGCATTCCTTCTTTAACTCATCATTTCCTAATGAAATCAAACACAGTGTAATAAAACATCATTATAAAATAGGATGTATAATCCCAAAAATAGAAAAAATTGAAACTTTTATTTGTATCTATTCTCATAATCATTACCACGTATTCTTTGTGGAATTCATCTATATTTATCTTCAAATTCTATCTTACGGTTCTGTTACCTGATATATGTTTTCTATATCAAGATTCCAAGGATTCCAAAATGAATCTTTTTATACAAAGCGTTTAAAAAACGATAAAATGGAATGTTTTTCTGGTCGTACGTATGCGGCAACAATGACATCTCCGCCGCCGTGACCATTATTTGAGTTTCGGCTTCCTCTACAAGACATAAATCTATTTGAATGAAAATTAAATACCATGTTTTAATTTTCTTTTATTTTGTTATTGAAAATAGTTTTCATAATTTGTTTATATAAATGTGTTTTATTGATATCTTGTGATTGAAAAGTGGAAATTTTATGTTTCCTTTATGCATGTTTTATGTGATAAGATTATGTTATGGTTCTTGGGAATTGTTATAAAGATGGGTGGTTCCATGATAAAATTAGGGCGGGTGAGCCCAATATAGCTCTCCAATGCATTGGGTAACGCGAAGGAGTTAAACGTTGAGGTTTCTCCGAAGAGATTTAGGGAATATTCTGTGATGGGTATTCCAAACATAACCAAGATGGTTACTCAATACGTAGGAACGTTATGAATGCCTCATGTTACCTTTATGTCTTATGATTTCTATAATTTATTCATGATTTGATGATGTCTGATAAAGTGATTATGTTTTATGAGTAATGTAAGATTTCATACATGGACTAATGTTTTCATTGCATACTTTTATATCCCTTAGAGAGCTTTTTATACTCATCCCATGTTTTTGAAATGTTTTTCACAGGTCAAGGGAAAGGTACATGACGTGATGATAAGGTCAAAGAAGTGTCGTGAAAGAATCCATGTTTTGTTGTAAATATATTTCCGTCGATGGGAAAAAATGAATACTATCTTTTATGTAACTACTTTGTATAAATTTGGAATGTAATGCATGATTTATGATCTAATTCTCTAAAACTCTAAACTTGAAAAGATCCTCTATGTGAATTATTCATTTAGTTCAATAATAAGTAATGTTTCAGGCCAGGTCCTTATAGTTGGTATCAGAGGTCGGTTTAGATAAATTTAGAGGTTAGGGTATTCTCTAAGCATAAGTGACAATACCCTAATGGTTAGGATTTCGGAAAGAGTCCTAGTTTTAGATAAAGTGAATGAGTAAGTATATCTTAGTGTTTATATTCCTCATTAGTAAATGATTGTTTTGTTGATATACTCACATTTCTCTTTTTAGTGAATGGATGGATCTAGCAGTCACCAAAGTGACAATGGGTTTGATGGAAACTATGGTGGTTCTCTGATTAAGAGACTAGATGAAATGGGGGATTCAATGAGGAATCTCGTGGTTGTGCTAAACCAACTATCAAAGAGTCATGATCAACCAATTTAACATTGGTGAGATCTCTAATGAATCATGTATGAGATGACCAACTCGATGTAGAAGTTCAGGTAATGATTATAAAGGTTCCCATTAGTGTTTATATGATCTTTACTATTTAGGTAATTACGAGTTACTCTATGATATGATGGAAAATGAAAGGCATGAGATAAACTTGAGGTTAAAATATGATATGATCATTTTTGACGATTTTATCTCTTTTTGGGGAATGATTTGAGAATTATATAGTTTGGAAAAAGGAAAACACACAGACCGTGTGACAACCCGTCGCATCGGACAAAGCTGTGGGAATCGAACCCACAACCAAATTGCGACTGGTATTTATTGCCTACCACTGGACTATGTGAAGTCCCTGGTTAGTATGACTTATTCTTTTTAGTTAGATGATTTTATGAATTAAGAGTAAGTTGATTTTGGATATCTATGGAATTTATTAACATATCATGGAGGATATTTGATTAGGTTAGTTACTTTTCAATACGAGAGTTTAAGAGAAACTGATGTAGTTTTGAGATAAATGTTAAGATTTAACTTAGAAGACTGTGTGATTAAATCCTTAAAATATTTGGGTTTCAATCTCAGTTTGGTTTACTTTTGGTCTTCGTTGAACTATGGGTCTTGTAGGACAAATTTTGGAGATTAAGAATAGATTTCCTTTTTATAAAGGGTTATCCTTTTCTGGATTATCTGATCTCATACTAACCTTTTTGGTTTTAGTTTTGGTTAAGGTCTATAGACATGGGAAGTAAAAATTTATCTTCTGTGGATTAGGTGATTCTCTAGAAGTTAATTATAGCTCACTAAATGTAAACAAGTCATCCTAAATACTCATCTTTTGGAGAGTATATGAGCTCATGTAATAAATATAGTAAAATTTGAAAGTCAACATGACAAGTAAGTATGTTTCCTTATGTTTCAGTTAATTTCAAAAATAAATTCCTCAATGAAAATTAACTTAAAAAAATATTGTCTGTTAACTTTTCCAACTTGGGAATCCAATACCGTTTAACCCATCACATGTTTGTGATTTTCTGGTGGTTAACTTTCTCCTAAACATGTTTTCTATCCCACTCCCTCAGAACATGACCCTTTTATTTTTCTTCCTTATCCATGTTTTCCTACATGGAATCCTAGTATAGGTTATCTCGGTTGACCTATGTACTTCTCTTTCTTTCTTTTAAAGTGATTGTTTTACGGACTCTTATTCTAAAGTGGGACTTTCAATGATGTTTCCGAGCCCAATTTTAAAATTGCGAGGACGCAATTCCAAAAAGGGTGGAAGGATGTACCACCCCACATAAATAAAGAATATTACATTTTTATAGTTATCCCTATTTTTTAATAAAATGTTAATATTAATTTAAAGGGGACGCTATGCTCGATGGCGTACCCAATACGAAACAATGAGTTTCTTGGGAATCTAGCGTTGCACTCAAAAAATAAAATAATATTATTTTAAATGGTAGTTAATGCCTAGTCATTGTAATGGTGGAAATGAATGGAACTAACTACAAAATGATTATATATGTTTTTCTAATATTTTTACTTTTTTCCAATAAATGTTAAAGGATTAAAAATGCGAATGAATCCAATTTTAAGCGTAATCATTCTAATATTTTTTGAAAGGTCAATTAACAGCCTTTTGATGGCGAACATCTTTTAAATCCACTTTTTGAAAATTTTATGTGTTATATTTAACAAAATAAAATTCTTTTTTAGAATCGGGACATCAAAATTTACTTTGTGTAAATTTTTGGTATTTTCCCGATAAAGATCATTTTTTATTGAATAGTGAAAAATGTTTTACTTTAATTCAAAACCTCTTTTTAATCTAATTTTTTTATATGATTAGATTATCTTTTGAATTGTTTTTAAAGTGAAATTAGAATATATTCTTACCATTTAATCTAATAGTGGTCATTGGAATTAATTTCACATTGAAATTGGACTTAAACTAGTGTCAATCTTTTGATAGTTATTGTTTCAGAAAAACACGCTATTTGCTCTGACAACAGGAATTAATTATTAAATTAATTAATGTAACTTATATGTTTTGAATTTTGTAAAATAGACATCATTTTTGAATCCAGAATGTCAAATATAGATTAGGTTGAAGTTTTGGTATTTTTTTGAAAAACATCAATTTTTGATGAATAGTGAATCCACTAAGTGGTACTTAAAAAATTGATTGTTCGTTTAAATGAAATTTTACCACCTTTGTGTTTTGAATTTCAAAAATCTGACATAAATGGTTGTCATTATAAAGTAAAATGTGGTTCAGTGGGATTAAAATAATTTTTTGGTGAATAGTATCTTTTATGTTTTAAATCGCGATTAGAGGTAATTAGTGTAATTTAAGGTAAACATAATGTTTTAATAATACGAAATGACCTAGACACATGTCTTACCCTTATTTTATGCATTATGTATGACCAATAAAATCCATGGGTAAACTTGGGGACCCCATGGAACCACTTTGGTAAGAAAATGACATTACAAACTTTTTATTTAAAGTTAATATTAAAATGTCACAAACATGAGCTGTTTTACTAAAACAATTTTTAAATGGGTCTATAAAAGTCATATTTTTTACTATAAATATTAATTTGAAAGATAAAAGTATTTCATATATCATGATATTTGTTTTATAATTTTTAGACATTAAATGAATTAAATTATTTATGACACCATGATGATGCAGCGATTACCTCATTATCTAACCATTTAAAAAAATGAAATGATAATGTAAAATATAAGACCTAAACTTGTCAAAAACCTATAGGATGGGTGTATTTCGAACTATAATCACCTTACCCTCAAAATATATAATTTTCGGACCTTTAAAATCCGAAAATCATTTTATAATAATGTATCCTTTTATAACATTCCAATAGTGCCCCTCCTCTCCTGTTATAAAAGGCCCCCACCTCTACCACCTTACCCACACCTCTCAAGACTTTGGCTTGGAAATCCCCTAACCATTTTGTATCTCCACATACCTCTATTACTCTTAGAAGCCTCACTTTGTGCATAATTCTTTTCTAGGAATCCTTTGATCTCAAATCAAAAAGAGTTACCCGATTTTTAGGTAATGTCTTCACATGTGTTCTTTTGTTTTATTTTGCTTCTGCAACACCCTAAACTCTTTTTATTACTTTATTTGTAACAAAACCAGTATATTCAATCTACTATGATGTTTTTATATGAAGGATTAGATCTACACATTCACACACCTCCATCTAATGGTTAAAGGACATACTGTTTCTGTGGATGGCGAATTACTGCCTCACGAAACGATGATTGTTCAATATTTCTTTAACACCTTCAATGGTGGCCATTAAGATGTTAATATATTTATATATGATATATAATATGTTTATGTTTTACTTAAGCTTCTATATTTTTCATTTATGTTATGCCTTTATGGTTTCCATTATGGATAAACATGATATCTTCAATTTAAGAAGTGCGGACTACCACCCCCTCAAATTGATTTTATTCGTTAATGCCATAAGTGAGATGTATAAAGAATGTAATTAATGGTATTGCATATGATATACTACTGGAATTATAATATAACTTTATATCATTATTATTTCATTCCATTTAATACAAAAAAATAAGTTAAAGTAGCATTCATGCGTACGTACGACTTACCATCTCCATGAACGGTACATTTCATTTCTTATCTTCAAATGTTATGTACTATTATAAGTACATATATATAATGGATAGATGTAACACCCCAGGTAAATAATGAATATGAAATTTTTATATTTATCCATATTTGTGAATAAAATATTAATATTACTTTAATGGGGATGATATGCTCGATGGCGTACCCAATACGCAACAACGAGTTTCTTGGGAATCTTACGTTTTACTCTAATAATAAAATAATATTATTTTAAATGGTAGTTAATGCCTAGACGTTGTAATGGCGGGAATGAACAGAACTAACTAAAAAATTATTATATATATTTTTCAAATATTTTTACTTTTTACAATAAATGTTAGAGGAATAAAAATGTGAATGGATCAAATTTTAAGCGTAGACAATCTAATATTCTTTAAAAGGTCGATTAACCGCCTTTTGATAGAGACCCTCTTTTAAATCCACTTTTTGAAAATTTTATGTGTTATATTTGATAAAATAAAATTCTTCATTATAATCGGGACATCAAAAATTACTTTGTGTAAATTTTTGGTAATTTTCCGAAAAAGTACAGGTTTTAAGGAATAGTGAAAAATGTTGTATTTTAATTCAAAACCTCTTTTAATCTAATTTATTTATATGATTTGATTATATTTTAAATTGGTTATAATGTTTAAATAGGATATATTTTTACCATTTAATCCAATGGTTCTCATTGTAATTAATATCACTTTAAGATTGGACATAAACGAGTGTTAATCTTTTGCAAGATATTGTTTCATAGAAACACGCTATTTGTTTTAACAGCAGAATTTAATTATAAAATTAATTAATGCAACTTCTATTTTATTAATTTGGTAAAATAGACATCATTTTTGAATTCAGAATATCAAATTTAGCTTAGGGTGAATTTTTGGTATTTTTCTGAAAAACATCAATTTTTGATGAATAGTGAAACAACAAAGTGGTGGTTACAAAATTTGATTTTTCGTTTAAATGGGACTTTACCACTTCTGTGATTTGAATTTAAAAAATCAAATTTAAATGATTTTAATTGTTAAGTAAAATGTGGTTCAATCGGATGAAAATAATTTTTGATGAAAAGTAACTTTTAAGTTTTATTAATCGCGATTAAAGGTAATTAGTGTGATTTAAAGTAAAAATGATATTATAATAAAATGAAAATATATTGAAACTTGTCCTAACCCTATTGGATGAGTTATGGACTGCCAATAAAACCCATGGGGCAATTTTTGGTAACCCATGGAGCCACTTGGGTTTGATAATGACATTTATGCCTTTTATTTAAAGTTAAAATAAAAATGTCCCAAACATGATTTGTTTTACTAAAAAAAAATTTACATGTGGTTATACAAGTTAGAATTTTGACTATATATAATAATTGGAAAGATAAAATTATTTCCTACATCATAGTTTTTTTATAATTTTTAGACATTAAATAAATAAAATTCTTTGTGACAACATGATAATGCAGCGATGACCTCATTATTTAACGATTTAAATAAAATGGAAAGATATTGAACAATATAGGACCTAAACATGTCAAAAACCTATTTTATGGGTTGTTTTCGAACCCTTATCACCTTATCTTAGAAACACATCAATGTGGGACCATTAAAATCCAACAACCATTTGAAAATAAAGTAACATTTTATAGTTTTCCAAGAATGCCCCTCCTCTCCTCTTATAAAAGGCCCCCACCTCTACCACCGTACCCACACCTCTAAAACCATTGGTTCATGGAAGATCTGATTATTTTTTCTCTAAACATCCCTCTCCTCATCCTAGAAGCCTTTATATAGGCAGGAAGCTCATCAAGGAACCCTTTTGGTTCAAACCAAAGGGAGTTACCCAATTTTAAGGTAACGTCTTCACTTGTGCTCTTTTGTTTTATTTTGCTTCTCCAACCCCATAAACTATTTTCATTAATTTATTTTGTAACAACTCCAGTATACACAATATACTAGGATGTTGTTATAATATGTATTCGAGCTACACATACACACACCTTCATCTAATGGTTAAAGAACATACAGTTTATGTTGATGGCGAATTTCTGCCTCACGAAACGATGATTGTTCAACACTCATATAACACCTTCAAAGATGGACATTAAGATGTAACTATATTTATATATGATATATATTTTGTTTATGTTTTCCTTATTCTTCTTTATTTTTAATTTTTTGTATACCTTTATGGTTTCCATTGTTGGTAAACACGATAATTTCATTTTAGGAAGTGCGGACTACTGTCCCCTCAAAGTGATTTGATTCGTTAATGCCATATGTGGGACGTATAAAGGATGGATTTAATGTAATTATATATGATATTATACTGTAATTATAATATAATTCTATATCATTATTATTTATTTCCATTAGTGTACGAGAGAGAAATGAAAGTAGCGTTCATGCGTATGTACGGCTTACCGTCTCCATGAACGGTGCATTTCATTTCTTATCCCAAAATGCAACTTACTATTATAAGTACATGTATATAAGGGATATATATGATGAATGATACATCTAAATGATAAATATAATTCTGGAATTAAAATATACATACCTCTAATTTAGTTTTAATTCCATTAATATGACAAAGAAATGAAAGTAGCGTTCATGCGTACGTACGGCTTACCGTCCCCATGAACGGTGCATTTCATTTCTTACCTCTAAATGATTATGTAAAATTATAAATACATTTATATTCTGGATATATATGATATATATGATATCCAAATCCGGAATTTAATTCTGGATATAAAGAACCTTTGACCACACGTACAACATGTAATTGTAAGAAGTCCACTTTTGACTTAAGAACCAAATGTCGACAAAACAAACATTATTAAATTAAATGATTGCATAATGTTTATAACATGTAAATAATTTATAAAAAAGAGATAATGAACTTGAAAAAGGTTCTTAAGCAGGTATAAATTAACTCAAGTTTCTTATTCAGGAGATTAAATAACAATCGAGTCAAGTCGGACCTTAGGTAATGGATCCTACTCCTCTCTTTCTTTTTAAATATTCTCTTTTATGTCATTCCTTTTAAAGATCATCTTTATTGTTATTGGGATGTTATTTTATATTACCCTTACTGTAATTTTTATTTTCAAATGATGAGAGACCCTATTCTCTCTCATCAATCCATTTTGGAAGTTTTGAGTGGCGCCGTTAGGCTGCCGAATGTTCGTAAGAGATCTAACCTCTCTCTTTCTTTTTAAGTACTCTTCTTTATGTCACTTATTTTAATCTCCTCTTTGTTATGTTGGGGTATGTTCTTTTATATTCCTCTTTCTATAAAATTTATGTTAATATGATGATATACCCTATTTGATCTCATCAATCCATTTTTGTAAGTTTTATGTGGCGCCGTTAGGCTGCCGAGTTTTCGTAAGGGATTTTTCATCTCACTTTTATTCCCGTGACATTTATGCTACGTTTGCAACTATTTCCTTTGAGTGGTGTATGTGCTTCCCATTATTATACACCTTGTGTAGTATAATTTCATTTATGGGTATTTATATCTTCATTTTATGACCCTTGTTCCATGGGGTGTACTTCTCAAATGTTACCCAACTCGACAAGGGGACCTTTCACCCTTCTTTTTTTAAAGACTTATTTTGTTATGTCTTTTAATTCACATACTATTATGTTGGGATATGTTCATCTATATCCTCATTTATGTAAATTTTATCTCCAAGTGATGAGATCCCCTTTTATCTCTCTCATCAACCCTTTTTGTAAAATTTTATGTAACGCTGTTAGGCTGTCGAATTTACCAAGGGAACTTCTTAACCCAATTTCGACTTCTTTGGGTTCAACATGTAGTTATTGAATATGCCATCCTTTTAATATGTGTGAATAACCTTTTATTGTTTTACACATAATATCCACTTATATTGGGTGTATTTATATTTGTCACACATAATTATGAGATTGATTTATTTTTAATTTAAGGATACCTTCTTTATAATGGATTTCATCTCATTTTACATTTCTTTTGAGACTTCATTGTTGTCAAGCCCCAATTCACTCTTATAAGGTGTGTATACTGTCCTTTGACATATTATATCATGAATCCCTTTATTATCATGATGTTATAATGTTTGGATTTAATGTTATTCCGCTATTATTTTTATTCAAGAGTCTCTCATTTTGTTAGAACCTCTTTAACAAAAATATCGTTTTAAATATTTTAAAGATTTATTATTCTAAATATTTATCTTTAATGACCATGTTTTCAAAATTACTTTCAGTATTTATTTATATGGACATTAATGTTTTAAAGATATAATTCTAATAAAAGTTTCAAAGTGGTATAGGACACATTGATTCAAAAATCTCTTTTAAATGATATTTGAAAAATGGATTGATTAATTCAATATCGTGGAATTACTTATTTTGATTGAAAATAAAATGTTGTTATTGAAATGATTATATTTTCAATATTTTATGTGTGATGATTGTACTTGGACATTTTACGGGTGGTTACATGATAAACCATATGACGGGTGGTGCCGTGAATACCATGACGGGAGGTTACATTATAACCTCCAATGCATTGGGTATGGAAGTCGGCCGTATAGCTATTCAATTAGGTATGTATGGAAGTTGGCCGAATGGCTATTCCATTATATGATATTAGTGGAAGTTGACCTTATGGTTATTCCACTTAATTATGTTTATGTCCCAAGTTACCTTTAAATGTTATGTGATCTTTATATGGGTTTTATGGTAATCTTTTTGTTACAGAAGGGTAAGTAATGAACTTTTATTTAGTGAAGAGTTTTTACTACTTCGAAAAGGTGAAAAGTATTACATTGAAAAAGTATACATGGTTTACTTGTTGTTTTGAAAAACTAACAGTTTTTATTCTTTGTGTATCTCATACTGAGCTTTTTATGCTCATCCCAAGTTTTTGAAATGTTTTTCACAGGACTTAACGTGGAATAGGGTCAAGGATGGGATCAAGGGAAAGTTAAGAAACCTAAAACATGGAATTGGACATGTTTCTTTTTAAGATTTTTTATTTTATGGAATCTTAGTAAAAGATTCTACTTTGTAATCTTTTGAGATGTAATAGTTATGTCCTAATTCTCTAAAACTCTAAACCTGAAAATTTCTTCAATGTGAATTATTCATTTAATTCAATATTAAGTAAGGTTTAAGGTCGGGGCCTAATAGTTGGTATCAAAGGATGGTTTAGATAACTTTATAGGTTAGAGTATTCATTAAGCATAAGTGACATGACCATAATTGTTAGGATTTCATAAAAGTCCTAGTTTTAGATAAAGTGAATGAGTAAGTATATCTTAGTGTTTATCATCCTATTTAGTACATGATGGTTTTGTTGATATACTCACACTGACCTTTTTGGTTTTAGTAAATGGCTAGATCTAGCAGGCACCAAAGTAAAAGTGGATGTGAAGGAAACTGTGAAAGTTTTCTGAGCGAGCAATTGAATGATATGGGAGCCGCAATGAGAAATCTTGTGTTTATCCTCAAACAACTATCTGGAGTCATGATCGACCACCTAAACCTTGGTGATTTCTATAAGGCATCATATATGAGAGAAACAATTCCCTACAGAACTACATGTAATAATCATAAAGGTAAGTGTGTTCAAAAACCTATGTGTCATAGATGTGGAAAGAAACACCTAGGAAAATGTTTCAAAGGGACAGAAATATGCTATAGATGTGGAAATGAAGGTCATAAAGCAAGAACCTTCCATGGAAAAAGGAAGCATCTAGTTGACTCAAGGAAAGGGAAAGAAGTTCTTTCTGAGGGATCAATTGAATGTTTTAAATGTGGTGTGCATGGTCATTATGCAAACACATGTCCTATGAAGAAGTTTCATGAATGGGATCACCAAGATCATACAAATACTCGTTTACTAATACCTAATGCCATTCCGATTGAGGATGAAGAAACTGACAATGACCAATCAAAGGTATGGATTATTTCTTAACTTTTGTTTTCTATTTTGGAATCTTAGGATATGATTCATGATTTTTTTGTAGGAAATAATTATTTCATAATAAGTTGTAAAGGAATGGTTAATGGATCATGAAGAATGATGAATGAGTAAGAAGTCAACATATAATGGCTTTAAGAGTTATGGTGAATTTCTTTAGAGTATTAAGTGTCTTTTGATGATGGGGTACATTAGAAGACTTTTTATAGTATGTGTAACACTGATGTTTGATATATGAAAATATTATTCAAATAATAGTAATCTATTCTTTTGTGGACATAGTTATAAAGAACCAATTGGGTTTATATGATCCTTACTTTTGAGGTAATTATGGGTTACTATATGTAATGATGGAAAGTGAAAGTCATGAGATAAAATTGAGGTTAAATTACATTATGGCTATTTTTGAATATTTTATCTCATTGTTGGGGAATGTTTTAAGAATTATGTAGTTTTGGAAAAAGGACAACACGCAGACCGTGTGACAACCCATCATGTCGGACAAGGATGGGGGAATCGAATCCACAACCAAAGTGCAATAGGTATTTATCGTCGACCACTGGACTACATGAAGTCCCTAGTTAGTTTGACTAATTTTTTTTAGTTAAATGATGTTATGAATTAAGAGTATGTTGATTTTGGGATATCTATGGAAATTTATTAACCTATCATGGAGGATATGTGATTAGGTTAATTACTTTTCAAACGAGACTTTAGGAGCAACTGATGTTGTTTTGAGATAAATGTTATGATTTATCTTAGAAGACTATGTGACTAAATCCTTAAAATATTTGGGTTTCAATCTTAGTTTGGTTTACTTTGAGGAATTTTATGGACAAATTGTTTATCGAATGGTCCTCGTTGAACTTTTGGTTTTTTGGACAAATTTTGGAGATTAAGAATAGATTTTCTTTTTATAAAGGGTTATCCTTTCCTGGATAATCTGATCTTGTACTAACCTTTTTTGTTTTGGTTTTGGTTAGAGTCTAAAGACATGGTAAGTGTATAGTTCACATTCTCGGATTAGGTTATTCTCTAGAAATTTATTATAGTACTCTTAATGTGAACAAGTCTTCCTAAATACCCATCTTTTGGAGAAAATATGAGTTTGATTAAGGAATCTAGTAAAAGTTGATTGTCTAAATGACAAGTAAGTATGTTTCATTATGAGTTAGTTAAGCTCAAAAATAAATTCATCCATGAAAAGTAACATAAAACAAAAATGTTTTCTGTTAACTTTTCCTACTGGGTAATCAAATACCATTTAACCCATCACAGGTTTGTGATTTTCTTATAGTTAACTTTCTCCTACACATGTTTACTATCACTCTCCATCAGAACATAACCCTTTGTTTTTTTCTACCATGCCCATATTTTTGTACTTGGAATCCTAGTATGTGTTAACTCGGGTGACCTCTGTACTTATCTTTCTTTATTTTAAAGTGATTGTTTTACAGACTCTTGTTCCGATGTGGGACTTTCAAGGATATTTCCAAGCCCAATTATAAAATTGTGAGGACGCAATTCCCAAAAGGGGGTAAGGATGTAACACCCCAGGTAAATAAATAATATGACAATTTTATATTTATCCGTATTTGGGAATAAAATATTAATATTACTTTAATGGGGATGCTATGCTCGATGGCGTACCCAATACGCAGCAACGAGTTTCTTGGGAATCTTACGTTGCACTCTAATAATAAAATAATATTATTTTAAATGGTAGTTAATGCCTCGCCATTGTAATGGCGGGAATTGATAGAACTAACTAAAAAATTATTATATATGTTTGTCAAATATTTTTACTCTCTATAATAAATGTTAGAGGATTAAAAATGCGAGTGAATCAAATTTTAAGCATAGACAGTCTAATATTCTTTAAAAGGTCGATTAACCGCTTTTTGATGGCAAACCTCTTTTAAATCCACTTTTTGACAATTTTATGTGTTATATTTGACAAAATAAAATTCTTATTTATAATTGGGACATCAAAATTTACTTTGTGTAAGTTTTTGGTATTTTTCCGAAAAAGTTCAATTTTTAATGAATAATGGAAAATGTTGTATTTTAATTCAAACCCTCTTTTTAATCTAATTTATTTATATGATTAGATTATATTTTCAATTGGTTTTAAAGTTTAAATAGGATATATTTTTACCATTTAATCCAATGGTGGTCATTATAAATTAATATCACTTTAAGATTGGACATAAACGAGTGTCAATCTTTTGAAAGATATTGTTTCATAAAAACACGCTATTTGTTTTCACAGCGGGATTTAATTATAAAATTAATTAATGAAAATTCTATGTTTTGAATTTGATAAAATGGACATCATTTTTTAATTCAGAATATCAAATATATTTTAGGATGAATTTTTGGTATTTTTCTGAAAAACATCAATTTTTGATGAATAGTGAAACCACAAAGTGGTAGTTACAAAATTTGATTTTTCTTTTAAATGGGAATTTACCACTTCTATGATTTTAATTTCAAAAATCCAATTTAAATGATTTTAAATTTTAAGAAAAATTTGGTTCAATGGGATGAAAATAATTTTTTGATGAAAAGTAACTTTTAAATTTTATTAATCGCGATTAAAGGTAATTAGTGTGATTTAAGGTAAAAATGATTTTATAATAAAATTAAAATATATTGACACTTGTCCTGACCCTATTTTATGAGTTATGTCCGACCAATACAACCCATGGGTCGATTTTTGTTACCCCATGGAGCCACTGGGGTTTGATAGTGACATTTATGCCTTTTGTTAAAAGTTAAAATAAAAATGTCACAAACATGAATTATTTTACTAAAACAATTATTAAATATGGTTATACAAGTCAAAAGTTTGACTATAAATAATCATTGGAAACCTAAAAATATTTCCTACATCATAGTATTTTTTCTATAATTTTTAGACATTAAATAAATTAAATTCCTTATGACATCATGATAATGCAGCGATGACCTCATTAATTAACAATTTAAATAAAATGGAATGATAATGAAAAATCTAGGACCTATACATGTTAAAAACCTATTTTATGGGAGTATTTCAGACCCTTATCACCTTAACTTAGAAACACATCAATTTGGGACCATTAAAATTCGAAAACCATTTGAAAATATAGTAACCTTTTATACTTTTCCAAGAATGCACCTCCTCTCCTCTTATAAAAGGCCCCCACCTCTACCACCTTACACACACCACTCAAACCTTTGGATCGGCCAAGATATGATCCTTTTCTCTCTACACATCAGTATCCTCATCCTAGAAGCCTTAACATAGGCAGGAAGCTCTTCAAGAAACCCTTTTGGTTCAAACCAAAGAAAGTTACCCAATTTTAAGGTAACGTCTTCACTTGTGCTCTTTTGTTTTATTTTGATTCTCAAACCCCCTAAACTATTTTTAATAATTTCTTTTGTAACAACTCTAGTATCTTCAATATACTAGTATGTTGTTATAATAAGTATTCAAGCTACAGTTACACACCTTTATCTAATGGTTAAAGAACATACAGTTTCTCTGGATGACGAATTTCGGCCTCACGAAACGATGATTGTTCAACACTCATATAACACCATCAAAGGTGGACATTAAGATGTAACTCTATTTATATATGATATATATTATGTATATGTCTTCCTTATGCTTCTGTATTTTTCATTTTTGGTAAACCATTATGGTTTCCATTGTGGGTAAACACGATAATTTCATTTTAGGAAGTGCGGACTACCGCCCCCTCAAAGTGATTTGATTCGTTAATGCCATATGTGGGACGTATAAAGGATTGATTTAAAGTTATTATATATTATGTTATACTGGAATTATAATATACGTATATATCATCATTATTTCTTTCCATTAATTTATGATATAGATATGAAAGTAGCGTTCATGCGTACGTACGGCTTACCGTCTCCATGAACGGTGCATTTCATTTCTTATCCCCAAATGTAATGTACTATTATAAGTACATGTATATAATGGATATATATGATGAATGATACATCTAAATGATGAATATAATTCTGGAATTCAAATATACATACCTCTCATTTAGTTTTAAATCCATTAATATGACAAAGAAATGAAAGTAGTGTTCATGCGTACGTATGGCTTGCCGTCTCCATGAACGATGCATTTCATTTCTTACCTCTATATGATTATGTAATATTATAAATACATGTATATTATGGATATATATGATATATATGATATCGAAATCAGGAATTTCATTCTGGATATAAATAACCTTTGACCACACGAACAACATGTAATTGTAAGAAGTCCACTTTTGACTTAAGAACCAAATATCGACAAAAGAAGCATTATTAACTTAAATGATTACATAAGGTTTATAACATGTCAATAATTGATATAAAAGGAATAATGAACTTGAAAAAGGTTCTTAAGCATGTATAAATTAACTCAAGTTTATTATTCCGGAGATTAAAGAACGATCGAGTCAAGTCGGACCCGAGGTAAGGGATCCTACTCCTCTCTTTCTTTTTAAATACGCTCTTTTATGTCATTCCTTTTAAAGATCATCTTTCTTGTGATTGGGATGTTATATTATATTAATCTTAATGTAATTTTTATGTTCATATGATGATAGAACCTATTCTCTCTCATCAATCCATTTTGGATGTTTTGAGTGGCTTCGTTAGGCTGCCGAATTTCTATAAGAGATCTAACCTCTCTCTTTCTTTTTAAGTACTCTCCTTTATGTAACTTCTTTTCAACTCCTCTTTGTTATGTTAGGGGATGTTATTTTATATTACTCATTCTATAAACATTATGGTAATATGATGAGATATCCTATTTGATCTCATCAATCCATTTTTGTATGTTTTATGTGGCGCCGTTAGGCTGCCAAGTTTTCATAAGGGATTTTTCATCTCACTTTTATTCCTGTGACATTTATGCTACGTTTGCCACTATTTCCTTTGAGTGGTGTATGTTCTGACCATTATTATACACTTTTTGTAGTATAATTTCATTTATGGTTATTTACATCTTCATTGTATGACCCTTCTTCCATGAGGTGTACTTCTTGAAAGTTACCCAACTCGGCAAGGGGAATGTAATGGCCCGGACCTCCCTGGTCCATTACTTTGTGAAAATTTGGTGTTGGAGGTGTTCCGGGAGGTAAAGGTGACTTATCTCCCAGATGCTGCCCACCGGTAGCTCGGTCTACCGGTAGCTGCTGATTACCGGTAGCTCAGTCTACCGGTAGCTGCTGATTAACGGTAGCTCGGTCTACCGGTAGCTGCGGATTACCGGTAGCTCGGTCTACCGGTAGCTGCTGATTACCGGTAGCTCGGTCTACCGGTAGCTGCTGATTAGCGGTAGCTCGGTCTACCGGTAGCTGCTGATTACCGGTAGCTCGGTCTACCGGTAGCTACTGCTTACCGGTAGCTCGGTCTACCGGTAGCCGCATCCTACCGGTAGCGGGGTTTACCAGTAGCTGTGGTGTACTGATAGCTCGGTATACTGGTAGCTGCAGTCCAGCAGTAGCTCGGCTAACACTTTGCCAAATTTCCAGTTCTGTGAACAGTGTTTCTATCGGTGAGGTTCACTGAACAGTGTTTCTATCGGTGAGGTTCTATCGGTGGACTTCAATCGGTGAGGTTCAGTGAACAGTGTTTCTATCGATGAGGTTCAGTGAACAGTGTTTCTATCAGTGAGGTTATATCGGTGGACTTCTATCGGTGAGGTTCAGTGAACAGTGTTTCTATCGGTGAGGTTCAGTGAACAGTGCTTCTATCGGTGAGGTTCTATCGGTGGACTTCTATCGGTGAGGTTCAGTGAACAGTGTTTCTATCGGTAGACTTGAACAATGTTTCTATCGGTGAGGTTCTATCGGTGGACTTCTATCGGTAGACTTGAACAGTGTTTCCAGAATCCAAAGAGCTACTGATTCCATACTTTTCCAAATTTCACGAATGAACAGTGTTTCCAGACTTCATGAGAGCTACGGATTCCATACTTTGCCAAATTTCACGAATGAACAGTGTTTCCAGAATCCTAAGAGCTACCGATTTCATACTTTTCCAAATTTCACGAATGAACAGTGTTTCCAGACTTCATGAGAGCTACCGATTCCATACATTGCCAAATTTTGAGTATTTGAACAGTGTTTCCAGCTTCGCAAATTTGACGTTTTCTTTGACGTAAAATACTTTTAAAACCTTATTTTAAGGACTTTAAGGCCGATTCAAAGGCCATAAATTCTATATTAATTATTCCTATGGCCGGGATGTTTTTACTTGGTCAAACCGAGTGGGTTAATGTGATCCGTTTTTAATGGAGAATAAATCGGATCTTAAACCGTCGCCTATCTAATTTTCTTTAAAAAGAACAAGATATCATTCTTCGTTGTTCTTCCTCCTGGTTCTCATCTACAAGACGCTAGAACCTTGCAAAAATTCTCGTAGGAGTTTCACAATCAAACGTTACTCAGATCAGTTCCGGTCTGTTGATGTGACCAAGTTGTGTCGATCGTTCTTCCATATAAGGTATGTTTTATCATCTTTCTTTCGGGGATCACATTCTCTTGTTCTTCATTCCATATTAGCATGTAATCTCCATGGTTCTAATGGGTTTTCTTGGGGTTGGTTGGTACTGTCGTACCGTGACATCCTCCGGTGGATGCAGCTGTCGTGAGGAGAAGAGGACTGTGACCCGTTGTGTGGATAAAGGACGTCAAGAACTCTTCGAGGTTGGGGATTCATGGCTTCTCTAATTGTGTATGTGCAATCATAGAATTAGCATGATTTAGTCCTTCGGATCACAATGAAATTGACCTAATTAAATACTTGAACCGGATTAAAGGAATTGGTTGATCGCATGTTGTTACTTTGTACCGTGAGAACAGTTTGCCTCATGTTTTCCTAGATAGAGTGATATCTATGATTTTCTTTAATTTGTTTCTCGTTCATGATGGAAATTGATAAAGAACTTAAAGCCGTAATTATTAGTTAAATAATTGGATAAAGATAAAGAGGCATGTTAATGAATCTGTTAATTCAAGATGGATTAAAGAACTATTAGTTCGATAATTTCAAAAGGGTTCTGAGTTACCAGCTTGCTTGTAAGGCTGAATGCCTTGTGGTTTGGAGCTCTGAGTTCTCATCTTGTATGAAGGATGAATGCCTTGTTAAAGGGCCGATAGCCCATTTTGTGATCTTTGATTTCCTACTGCTTGTGATTTGATGTGAGCCTGGATGGCTGTTGTGATATGTGGAGGCATGGGGACTTGTGGTTGTGGCAGCGGATGATGCCTAGTGTGGCGAGATGCATCGTTTATGCATGTGGGTGTCGCGGAGGACACCAAGGATGATAGTATGAGATGAATGTGATGGTTTGATGTTGGTGGTTTGATTGTTTATCGGCTTTACTTTTCCCCACTGCTCAAGGCAGCTGGTTTTGCTTACCCTATTTCCGAAGGAGGCGAAGACACACGGGGTATGCCACATGCTTTCCGTGTTTAGCCTTTCGATGGAGGATGGGTCTATGCTCTTGCTATAGGTGGCAAAGACTCGATGGGTAGTATATCTACTCACTGTGTTGAGCCATTTGTGTTTAGTAGCATAAGATGCTTTTCTAGAATGCCTGGGAATATGTGGAAGGTAATTCCATAATGAATGTTTTTTTAAATGGTGATAATCCACGGGGATGGACAAACTGGAATTTAATAGTGATGTGAATCCTAAAAAGGAGCAGTTTTTGAATGTGATTCCAATTTAGTTTAATGTGGTAAATTGTTCATGGTTAATTAATGTTTAAAGAATTAATAACGTACAATGGAATTGATGACAATGAGATTGGAGTAATCTAATAAAGCTCTTCAAATGGTTGTGTGCTTATAGGATGCCTAGTCTTAAAAGTAGTAGACTGGAGTTTGAGAGACGTTAGCTGCAGTTGTTCCCATGACTAGGTAATGCCCATAGTGTGGTTGTGAGTCATATATATTCTGTACTTATGTGTTTCTATATGCTACTCCACCCTGTCGGTAAGGGCAACTGACACCCCTGGGATTCTGAGCCCTGGGGGGGTGTTTTCCCCAACATTCTAATGGGAGGTTGAATGGCTAATTACCCCCTTTGGCCCCGCTCTCTTCTCTTGGTAGATACTTGTGCCATGAGGCAAGCGGTTAGTTACCCCATATATGTGTGTAGAGTGCTGTAATGGTTTGTGGTTATTCACACGCATATATTCTGGATATAGTACCCTATGGACTACTATAGGTGTAACGTGTATAGGCTGTGATGGCTTGAGGATCCTTACTCGGAGTATGGGATGTAATGGCTTGAGGTATTATACCCGACGTATGATACACGTTATACGAGCTGTGGTGTCTCCCAGAAACAACCTGGTTAGCTTTGGTTGTGAGGACGGTGTGGTGCTTCGCCTAGGTGTCTGCGGGCAAGCCTATGTGGTGCACGAGGTGCAGATTGTGGAGCTTAGCCCAGGTGTCTACGGGCAAGCCTTTGGAGAGAGATGCATAGGATATATGTCGTTGGGGCAAAGCGGTAAACCAGTGGGGAAGTAGTAGCAGGGTACCCTAGATATTCTATGCTATATGCTATATTTATGTATGTGTTACTTGGTGAGAGTATCCATGGTGAGGTTGGGAACTTAGTATACCTGTTTAGGTAACGAGTTAGTTTCACTTGTTGTTCACTGGGATTCAGCAGGATTTCTTTACTTCTGCACGAGAGGCTTGAGGAGGATCCTACTGAGTATACTATTATACTCACCCTATGTACATATAAACTATTTTTCAGGTCACTTGGAGCAGGTTGGAGATCAAGCTGGTTACTACTAGCTTGCGGTTGGAGGAGGAGCTGTTCGGGCTTGTGGTCGCTGCCGTTTTACTTTCTATTGGGTACTTTTAGTTTTCCCTTTCAGTTTTAGTACTTTTGCATGACATTTCATATATGTACTTGGGTTTCTTTTATATATCAGTTATGAGTTGGAGTTGGTTGGAGTCTATTCTATCGGTCTCTTCTGCATGTGTTCTCTTAGAGGGAAATTCCTCTCATTTGTGTGTGTATTATACCCTCGATGCTAGTCTCCAACCCGGGGCCTACTGGAGGCGGGACTCGGGGGTCATTATCTCCCTTCTCACATTGCCGGCCTAGGAGGGGTACACTTTGTGGGGAGGGGGTCGTGACAGAGTGGTATCAGAGGCCTGGTTGAGGGATAGGATGGAGTTTGGAGTTAGGCACAGGTGAGGATGCATGGTATGGTAGGGAAACAGTGTCATTCATGTTTAGAAAGTAGGGTAAACACTGGAGATTGGCAGAGACATAGGCGTTTAGGGCCCCCTATGATCTTTTGCATGGAACTTTAAGCTTACGATGGATACTAAACAAAGTGATACCGGTTGCAGGGTAGAGACCTAGGAAAGGATCATGCATCATTATTCTTTGCGCTTGTGTTTGAATGGGTAGACCTTGGGATAGGTAACCTAAAATAAATAAAATGAAACAATTAATTAATTAATGTTGAGTCTTCCATATTCCAGGCTTAGGAGCTCCAATAGTTGTTATTTTGCAGGTATGGCTCCAGGTCGACGTCCTCGTCAGGTTTGCGCAGAAGATGCCCATCAGGCTGTTCCAGCAGATCGCCGCTGAGTAGAGGTTGACGACGATGACACTTGGAGGAAGACACTTTGAGAGTTTCAGCACCAGAGTCTACAGAAGTACGAGGGTTCCGTTTCAGATGCAGTCACAGAAGACTGGTTGGAGGAGATCGAGATAGGATTCAGTTCGATTCGTGCTCGGAAGGAACACTGGGTGTCCTTGGTTGTGACGATGCTGCGTGGAGCAGCGAGGCAGTGGTGGTTCTTGTTCCTCGGTGATCGTGAGGAGTCAGCAATCTCATGGGAGGAGTTTCGAGAGAAGTTTAGAGTCGAGTTTCTTTCGTCGACTGCGAAGGCGTCTAGTCGCCAGGAGCTTCTTACCCTTCGACAGGGGAGCTCCAGTGTTCGAGAGTTTTGAATCCGTTTCAGGAACATTCTACGATATGCTTCAGACCTGTTACCAGATGATGAGGCCAGGGCGAGGCATTTTGAGCAGGCTTTGCGTCCAGATATCCAGCGCCAGGTCACCCCATTTATGCTGAAGACATATCTTGAGGTGCTAGCGAGGGCAGAGGTTATTGAGAGGACTTTGGCCAGGACTGGATCGTCACGAGAGGGGAATCATCATGATTCCTCACGAAGCAGAGCTGTGGTCCGGGGATCCCGGTTTTCAGTACAGAAGAGTTTCAGTTCACCTGGAGGTAGGTCCCAGCCTTTCCAATCTCGTTTCTCCAGAGGAAGAAACTCTCAGACCTATTCCAAGGGATCAGGCAGTTGTTTTTCTTGTGGTGGTCGTGGTCATCAACAGCGGGAGTGCCCGACTTTTTAGAGCAGTCATCGTGCACCGGGCGCTCAACTCCAGGTTCCTCCGTTGAGGCAGTTCCAGCCGAGGCAGCAGCAACAGGTTGCACCAGTTTTAGATCACCAAAGGGTAGATGGAGCAGGCAGAGGACAACCCCATGACGCTCCCCGTCCTCAGAGAGCAGAGCGCGACCGTGTTGGTGGTCGTCATCAGGGTCAGAGAGGCCGTGGAGGAGGTCGTGGTCAGCTTCATGCTCTAGCGTTACCAGCCCCAGGCGAGCCAGATGTCGTTCGAGGTACCCTTTTCTTGTTTTCTACCTTGGTGTATGCCTTGTTTGATTCAGGAGCAACACACTCCTTCATATCACCTACCCTTGTCCATGCTTTGGGACTTGAGGTAGAGAGGCTTCCAGTGCCCTTGGCGTTGACTATGCCAGTTGGAGGTCGAGCTGACTTGTTTGAAGTATGTAGAGACTGTAAGCTAGTGTTGGGGAAACACCTCTCTTGGGGAGATTTCCTATGATTGCGAATACAACCATATGATGTCATACTTGGCATGAATTGGTTGTATTCGGTGCAGGCTGTTGTGGATTGCTATAGGAAGAAGGTCGTTTTCTTTGATGATGATGGAGAGAAAGTGGTGTTTGTTGGTGAGAGAGATCCTCAGATGAGTCATAGACGAGTTCCATCCTTATCATCCATGATGACTGGGATGACACTGAGTTCTTCAGAGGTTCAATAGTTGGCGTTTCCTAGGGTCGTAGAGGAGTACCATGGCGTCTTTCCAGAAGAGGTTGTATCCTTACCCCCTCGACGAGTGATTGAGTATGGGATCGAGCTAAAGCCAGGAGCGTCTCCTATCCCTATGTCTCCATATAGGATGGCCCCTTCTGAGTTACGAGAGCTACGTATTCAGCTCAACGGCCTGTTGAAGTGTGGTTTTGTTCGGCCAAGTGTGTCACCGTGGGGTGCACCAGTTTTTTTGTGAAAAAGGCTGATGGCAGTTTGCGGTTGTGCGTCGATTATCATCGGTTAAACAAAGTGACAATAAAGATCCGCTATCCTCTCTCGCGGATTGATGACCTATTCGATCAACTGAAGGGTGGAAGTTGGTTCTCAAAGATAGACTTGCGGTCAGGATATCATCATATGCATGTAAAGGATGAGGATATCCTGAAGACTGCTTTCCGCTGTCGTCATGGGCATTATGAGTTTGTTGTAATGCCATTCGGCGTGACGAATGCTCCAACTGTTTTCATGGGGTTGATGAATGCTATGTTCAGTGAATTCCTGGACAAGTTTGTTGTGGTTTTCATCGACGACATCCTTATGTACTCCACATCTGAAGAGGAGCATGCAAAGCATCTACGAGCCGTTTTGGGAGTTCTTCGCCAACATCAGTTGTTTGGGAAGTTGTCCAAGTGTGAGTTCTGGGCTTGAGAAGTTCGTTTCTTGAGAAATGTTGTGTCCCAACAGGGAGTAGCTGTGGATCCTTCGAAGATAGAAGTAGTGGTGTCTTGGCCAGCCCCCAAGACCGTGTCAGAGGTGCGAAGTTTCCTTGGTCTCGTAGGCTAATATAGGAGGTTTTTAGCTAATTTCTCCCGAGTTGCGACTCCTCTGACAGCTTTGACCAGGAAGGATCAAGCGTTCATATGGACTGATCAGTGTCAGATAGCTTTCGAGTATCTAAAGGAGAAGTTGGTAAGTGCTCCCATCCTTTTTCTTCCAGTGGAGGGAGTCCAGTTTGATGTGTTCTGTGATGCTTCACATCTGGGGCTAGGCTGTGTTCTCATGCAGCAGAGGTCAGTTGTTTCTTATGGGTCTCGGCAGTTGCGTCCCCATGAATGCAACTATGCCACCCATGATCTCGAGTTGGCAGCCGTGGTGTTTTCTCTAATGTTGTGGAGATATTACCTCATTGGTGATCACTTTGTGGTTTTCACCGAACATAAGAGTTTGAGGTATGTTTTCTCCCAACGTGACTTGAACTTGAGGCGGCGTCGGTGGATGGAGTTCTTGCAGGAATACGACTTTGAAATATCGTATACACCTGGAAAAGGGAATGTTGTAGCTGGCGCACTAAGCCGAAAGATACGTAATGATGTTGTGCGTGAATCTGGTGATTCTTGGAGAGTGATGGAAGAGCTATAATCTTTTCATCTTGATATGGAAGAAGTTGGGGGTATAGGTTGTCTTTTCCCGATGATGGTGTAGTCATCCCTGATGTAGAAGGTGGAAGAGTCTCAATTGGGTGACCTAGAGGTGGAAGTTTGGAGAGACATAGTTGTATGTGGTGAGGCCCCGGATGGTTGGTCGGAGGATGAACAACACCGAGTGTTGTATCATGGCAGGCTTTTTGTTCCCTTGGCGATGCACGAGACGGTTCTCCGAGAGTTCCATAGTTCACCCTTGGCGGTACATCCTGGTGTGAAAAAGATGTATCGATCATTGAGGAGTCAGTTTTGGTGGCCTGGGCTAAAGCGTACAGTTGCAGAATGTGTGTCTCGATGTTTAGTCTGCCAGAAGGTGAAGGCCGAACACCGTGTTCCTGGTGGTCTTCTCCAGCACTTAGAGATTCCTCAGTGGAAGTGGGAGGACATCTCAATGGACTTTGTTACAGGTTTACCTCGAGCTCCGGGAGGACATGATGCTATATGGGTGGTAGTGGATCGTTTAACAAAATCATCCCACTTCATAGCGATCAAGGAGTCGAGCTTAGTGGAAGTTTTGTCGAGGCAGTATCTGGAGGATGTGGTGAGGCTTCACGGAGTTCCTAAGACGATCATTTCTGATCGAGATCCCCGTTTTACCTCCAGGGTGTGGAGAGGTCTCCAGCATGCTTTTGGTTCTCAATTATGCCTTAGCACTGCTTTTCATCCTCAAACAGATGGTTAGACAGAGCGAACCATCTAGAAACTTGAAGGCATGTTGCGCTCTTGTGTTCTTGATTTTGGAGGTTCATGGGTGAAGCACTTACCCTTGGTAGAGTTCGCTTACAATAATAGTTTTCACTCTACCATCGGTATGGATCCGTTTGAAGCATTGTATGGCCGGCCATGCCGTTCTCCGTTGTGCTGGACTGGGGTCGGAGAGTCAGCAATTCTCAGACCAGAACTAGTGCAGAATACAACAGAGATGGTTCAGGTGATTCATGAGAGGATGAAGACAGCACAGGATCGCCAGAAAACATAAGCTGATCAAAGAAGGAGACCGTTAGAGTTTAATTTTGGGGATCATGTGTTTCTAAAGGTGACTCCCCGTCGTGGGCAGCGAAGGTTTGGTCGTGGAAGTAAGCTTTCTCCCTGGTTTATTGGGCCTTTCGAGGTGTTATCTCGTGTTGGAGCTGTGGCGTATCGAGTAGCACTTCACCTTCAGATGAGTCGGATACATGATGTTTTCCATGCATCACAACTCCGTCGTTATCTTCATGATGAATCTCATGTTATCGATTGGGGAGAGATCGATATTGACAATGATGCAACCTTCAAGGAGCGACCTGTGGAGATCCAAGACCACAAGGAGAAGGTGTTGCGTGGGCATTCTATCCCCTTAGTTCGTGTCTTGTGGCGACATGGTGGCATGGAGGAGAGTACTTGGGAGCGTGAGTCACAGATACATGCTCAGTACCCAGATTTTTTTAATGTTTAACTCTTTCCATGTAATGACGTTTCCTTTATGGTTAGACCTTTCATGTTTTATTTATGTACCTTTGATGTAATGTTAGGTTTGAATTTTTTGGTTATGGATTATTTGTTTCCATACTCTTGTATGTCGTAGTTTTGTTCCAGCTTTTGAACAACTCATGGTGGTTTTCCCCTGAGAGGTATCTTATGGGGTGGTTGTTCGGACCCCTCTTTTCTTCTGGGTTGGTTTTTAATTCTCGAGGACGAGAATGTTTTGAGAGGTATCTAATGTAATGGCCCGGACCTCCCTGGTCCATTACTTTGTGAAAATGTGGTGTTGGAGGTGTTCCGGGAGGTCAAGGTGACTTATCCCCCAGCTTCTGCCTACCGGTAGCTCGGTCTACCGATAGCTGCTGATTACCGGTAGCTCGGTCTACCGGTAGATGCTGATTTCTGGTAGCTCGGTCTACCGGTAGCTGCTGATTACCGGTAGCTCGGTCTACCGGTAGCTGCTGATTACCGGTAGCTCGGTCTACCGGTAGCTGCTGATTACTGGTAGCTCGGTCTACCAGTAGATGCTGATTACCGGTAGCTCGGTCTACCGGTAGCTGCTGCTTACCGGTAGCTCGGTCTACCGGTAGCCGCATCCTACCGGTAGCTGGGTTTACCGGTAGCCGCGGTGTACTGATAGCTCGGTATACTGGTATCCACAGTCCAGCAGTAGCTCGGCTAACACATTGCCAAATTTCCAGTTCTGTGAACAGTGTTTCTATCGGTGAGGTTCAGTGAACAGTGTTTCTATCGGCGAGGTTCTATCGGTGGGCTTCTATCGGTGAGGTTCAGTGAACAATGTTTCTATCGGTGAGGTTCAGTAAACAGTGTTTCTATCAGTGAGGTTCTATCGGTGGACTTCTATCGGTGAGGTTCAGTGAACAGTGTTTCTATCGGTGAGGTTCTATCGGTAGACTTCTATCAGTGAGGTTCAGTGAACAGTGTTTCTATCGGTAGACTTGAACACTGTTTCTATCGGTGAGGTTATATCGGTGGACTTTTATCGGTAGACTTGAACAGTGTTTCCAGAATCCTAAGAGCTACTGATTCCATACTTTGACAAATTTCACAAATGAACAGTGTTTCCAGACTTCATGAGAGCTACCGATTCCATACTTTGCCAAATTTCACGAATGAACAGTGTTTCCAGAATCCTAAGAGCTACCGATTCCATACGTTTCCAAATTTCACGAATGAACAGTGTTTCCAGAATCCTAAGAGCTACCGATTCGATACTTTGCCAAATTTCACGAATGAACAGTGTTTCCAGACTTCATGAGAGCTACTGATTCCATACATTGCCAAATTTTGAGTATGTGAACAGTGTTTCCAGCTTCACAAATTTGATGTTTTCTTTGACGTAAAATACTTTTAAAACCTTATATTAAGGACTTTAAGGCCGATTCAAAGGCCATAAATTCTATATTAATTATTCCTAAGGCCGGGATGTTTTTACTTGGTCAAACCGCGTGGGTTAATGCGATCCGTTTTTAATGGAGAATAAATCGGATCTTAAACCGTCGCCTATCTAATTTTATTTAAAAGGAACAAGATATCATTCTTCGTTGTTCTTCCTCCTGGTTCTCATCTATGAGACTCTAGAACCTTGCAATCATTCTCGTAGGAGTTTCACAATCAAACGTTACTCAGATCAGTTCCGGTCTGTTGATGCGACCAAGTTGTGTCGATCGTTCTTCCATATAAGGTATGTTTTATCATGTTTCTTTCGGGGATCACCTTCTCTTGTTCTTCCTTCCATATTAGCATGTAATCTCCATGGTTCTAATGGGTTTTCTTGGGGTTGGTTGGTACTGTCGTACCGTGGCATCCTCCGGTGGATGCAGCTGTCGTGAGGAGAAGAGGACTGTGACCCGTTGTGTGGATAAAGGACGTCAAGAACTCTTCGAGGTTGGGGATTCATGGCTTCTCTAATTGTGTATGTGCAATCATAGAATTAGAATGATTTAGTCCTTTGGATCACAATGAAATTGACCTAATTAAATACTTGAACCGGATTAAATGAATTGGTTGATTGCATGTTGTTACTTTGTACCGTGAGAACGGTTTGCCTCATGTTTTCCTAGATAGAGTGATATATATGATTTTCTTTAATTTTTTGCTCGTTCATGATGGAAATTGATAAAGAACGTAAAGCCGGAATTATTAGTTAAATAATTGGCTAAAGATAAAGAGGCATGTTAATGAATCTGTTAATTCAAGATGGATTAAAGAACTATTAGTTCGATAATTTCAAAAGGGTTTTGATTACCCGCTTGCTTGTAAGGCTGAATGCCTTGTGGTTTGGAGCTCTGAGTTCTCATCTTGTATGAAGGTTGAATGCCTTGTTAAAGGTCCGAGAGCCCATTTTGTGATCTTTGATTTCCTGCAGCTTGTGATTTGATGTGAGCCTGGATGGCTGTTGTGATATGTGGAGGCATGGTGACTTGTGGTTGTGGCAGCGGATGACGCCTAGTGTGGCGAGATGCATCAGTTTATACATGTGGGTGTCGTGGAGGACACCAAGGATGATGGTATGAGATTAATGTGATGGTTTGATATTGGTGGTTTGATTGTTTATCTTCTTTACTTTTCCCCACTGCTCAAGGCAGCTGGTTTTTCTTACCCTCTTTCCGAAGGAGGCGAAGACATGCAGGGTATGACACGTGCTTTCCGTGTTTAGCCTCTCGATGGAGGATGGGTCTATGCTCTTGCTATAGGCGGCAAAGACTCGATGGGTAGTATATCTACTCACCGTGTTGAGCCCTTTGTGTTTAGTAGCATAGGATGCTTTTCTAGAATGCCTGGGAATATGGGGAAGGTAATTCCATAATAAATGTTTGTTTAAATGGTGATAATCCACGGGGATGGAGAAACTGGAATTTAATAGTGATGTGAATCCTAAAAAGGAGCAGTTTTTGAATGTGATGCCAATTTAGTTTAATGTGGTAAATTGTTCATGGTTAATTAATGTTTAAAGAATTAATTAACGTACAGTGGAATTGATAAAATGAGAATGGAGTAATCTAATAAAGCTCTTCAAATGGTTGTGTGCTTATAGGATGCCTAGTCTTAAAAGTAGCAGCCTGGAGTTTGACAGACGTTAGCTGCAGTTGTGCCTATGACTAGGTAATGCCCATAGTGTGGTTGTGAGTCATATATATTCTGTACTTTTGTGTTTCTATATGCTACTCCACCCTGTCGGTAAGGGCAACTGACACCCCTGGGATTCTGAGCCCTGGGGGTGTTTTCCCCAACATTCTGATGGGAGGTTGAATGCTGACTACCCCCTTTGGACCCGCTCTCTTCTCTTGGTAGATACGTGTGCCATGAGGCAAGTGGTTAGTTAACCCATATATGTGTGTAGAGGGCTGTAATGGCTTGTGGTTATTCACACGCATATATTCTGGATATAGTACCCTATGGACTACTATAGGTGTAACGTGTATAGGTTGTGATGGCTTGAGGATCCTTACTCGGAGTATGGGCTGTAATGGCTTGAGGTATTATACCCGACGTATGATACACGTTATGCGAGCTGTGGTGTCTCCCAGAAACTACCTGGTTACCTTTGGTTGTGAGGACAGTGTGGTGCTTCGCCCAGGTGTCTGCGGGCAAGCCTATGTGGTGCACAAGGTGCAGATTGTGGAGCTTAGCCCAGGTGTCTGCGGGCAAGCCTTTGGAGAGAGATGCACATGACGTATGTCGTTGGGGCAAAGAGGCAAACCAGTGGGGAAGTAGTAGCAGCGTACCCTTGATATTCTATGCTATATGCTATATTCATGTATGTGTTATTTGGTGAGAGTAGCCATGGTGAGGTTGGGAACTTAGTATACAAGTTTAGGTAACGAGTTAGTTTCACTTGTTGTTCACTGGGCTTTAGCATGCTTTCTTTACTTCTGAAAGAGAGGCTTGTGGAGGATCCTACTGAGTATACTGTTATTATCACCCTATGTACATATAAACTATTTTTCAGGTCACTTGGAGCAGGTTGGAGATCAAGCTGGTTACTACTAGCTTGCGGTTGGAGGAGGAGCTGTTCGGGCTTGTGGTCGCTGCTGTTTTACTTTCTTTTGGGTACTTTTAGTTTTCCCTTTCAGTTGTAGTACTTTTTCATGACATTTCATATATGTACTTGGGTTTCTTTTATATTTCAGTTTTGAGTTGGCGTTGGTTGGAGTCTATTCTATCTCTCTCTTCTGCATGTGTTCTCTTAGAGGGAAATGCCTCCCATTTGGGTGTGTGTTATACCCTCGGTGCTAGTCGCCAACCCGGGGCCTACTGGAGGCGGGGCTCGGGGGTCATTATCTCCCTTCTCACATTGACGGCCCAGGAGGGGTACACTTTGTGGGGAGGGGGTCGTGACATGGACCTTTCACCCTTCTTTTTTTAAAGACTTCTTTTGTTATGTCTTTTAATTCACATACTATAATGTTGGGATATGTTCTTATATATCCTTATTTATGTAAATTTTATGTCCAAGTGATGAGATCCCCTTTATCTCTCACATCAACCCTTTTTGTAAAATTTTATGTAACGCAGTTAGGCTGTCGAATTTTTCCAAGGGAAATTCTTAACCCAATTTCGACTTCTTTGGGTTCAACTTGTAGTTATTGAATATGTAATCCTTTGAATATGTGTGAATAACCTTTGATTTTTTTACACTTAATATCCACTTATATTGGGTGTATTTATATTTTTCACACATAATTATGAGATTGATTTATTTTTAATTTAAGGATACCTTCTTTATAATGGATTTCATCTCATTTTACATTTCTTTTGAGACTTCATTGTTGTCATACACCAATTCACTATTATATGGTGTGTATACCGTCCTTTGACATATTATATCATGAATCCTTTTATTCTCATGATATTATAACGTTTGGATTAAATGTTATTCCGATATTATTTTTACACCAGAGTCTCTCATTTTGTTAGAACCTCTTTAACAAAAATATCGTTTTAAATGTTTTAATGATTTATTATTCTAAATATTTATCTTTAATGACCATTTTTTCAAAATTATTTTCAGTATTTATTTATATGGAAATTAATGTTTTAAATATATAATTCCAATAAATGTTTCAAAGTGGTATGGGACACTTTGATTAAAAAATCTCTTTTAATTGATTTTTGAAAAATGGATTGATTAATTCAATATCATGGAATTACTTATTTTGATTAAAAATGAAATTTTGTTTTTGAAATGTTTATATTTTCAATATTTTATGTGTAATGATGGTACTTGGACATTTTACGGGTGGTTACGGGATAAACCATATGACGGGTGGTGTCGTGAATACCATGACAGGTGGTTACGTTATAACCTCCAATGCATTGGGTATGGAAGTCAGTCGTATGGCTATTACATTAGGTATTTATGGAATTTGGCTGAATGGCTATTCCATTAAGTGATAATTGTGGAAGTCGACCTTATGGTTATTCCACTTAAGTATGTTTATGTCCCAAGTTACCTTTATATGTTATGTGATCTTTATATGGGTTTTATGGTAATATTTTTGTTACAGAAAGGTATGTAATGAACTTTTATTCAGTGAAGAGTTTTTACTACTTCGAAAAGGTGAAAATTATTACATTGATAAAATATACATGGTTTACTTGTTGTTTTGAAAAACTAACAGTTTTCATTCTTTGTGTATCCCTTACTGAGCTTTTTATTCTCATCCCAAGTTTTTGAAATGTTTTTCACAGGACTTAACGTTGAATAGGGTCAAGGATGGGATCATGGGAAAGTCATGAAACCTAAATCATGGAACTGGACATGTTTTTTTTAAGATTTTTTATTTTATGGAATCTTAGTAAAAGTTTCTACTTTGTAATCTTTTGAGAAGTAATAGTTACGTCCTAATTCTCTAAAACTATAAACCTAAAAAGTTCCTCAATGTGAATTATTCATTTAATTCAATATAAAGTAAGGATTAAGGTCGGGGCCTTATAGTTGGTATCAAAGATCGGTTTAGATAAATTTAGAGGTTAGGGTATTCATTAAGTATAAGTGACATGACCATAATGGTTAGGATTTCATAAATAGTCCTAGTTTTAGATAAAGTGAATGAGTATGTATATCTTAGTGTTTATATTCTTATTTATTACATGATGGTTTTTTTGATATACTCACACTGACCTTTTTTGTTTTAGTAAATGGCTGGATCTAGTAGTCACCAAAGTAACAGTGGATGTGAAGGAAACTGTGAGAGTTATCTGAGCAAGCAACTGAATAATATGGGAGATGCAACGAGAACTCTTGTGTTTATCCTCAACCAACTATCTGGAGTCATGATTGACCACCTAAACCTTGGTGATTTCTATAAGGAATCATATATGCGAGAATCAAATCCCTACGGAACTAAAGGTAATAATCATAAAGGTAAGTGTGTTCAAAAACCTATGTGTCATAGATGTGGAAAGAAACACCTAGGAAAATGTTTCAAAGGGACAGAAATATGCTATATATGTGGAAATGAAGGTCATAAAGCAAGAACCTTCCATGGAAAAAGAAAGCATCCAGTTTGCTCGAGGAAAGGGAAAGAAGTTCTTTCTGAGGGATCAATTGACTGTTTTAAATGTGGTGTACATGGTCATTATGAAAACACATGTCCTATGAAGAAGTTTTGTGAATGGGATCACCAAGATCATACAAATACTCATTTACCAATACCTAATGCCATTCTGATTGAGGATGAAGAAACTGACAATGACCAATCAAAGGTATGGGTTATTTCTTAACTTTTGTTTTCTATTTTGGAATCTTAGAATATGATTCATGATTTTGTTTGTAGGAAAGAAGTATTTCAGAATAAGATAGAAAGGAGTGGTTAATGGATCATGAACAATGTTGAATTAGTAAGAAGTCAACATATAAGGGCTTCAAGAGTTATGGTGAAATTCTTATCAGTATTAATTGGATTTTGATGATGGGGTACATTAGAAGACTTTTTATAGTATGTGTAACACTGATGTTTCATATATGAAAATTTTATTCAAAGAATAGTAATCTGTTATTTTGTGGACATTGTTGTAAAGAACAATTTGGGTTTATATGATCCTTACTTTCGAGGTAATTATGGGTTACTATATGTAATGATAGAAAGTTAAAGTCATGAGATAAAATTGAGGTTAAATTACATTATGGTTATTTTTGAATATTTTATCTCGTTATTGGGGGATATTTTTAGAATTATGTAGTTTCAGAAAAAGTAAAACACGCAGACCGTGTGACAACCCATCATGTCAGACAAGGCTGCGGGAATCGAACCCACAACCAAAGTAAAATAGTTATTTATCGCCGACCACTGGACTACGTAAAGTCCCTTGTTATCTTGACTAATTCTTTTTAGTTAAATGATTTTATGAATTAAGAGTACGTTGATTTTGGGATATCTATGGAAATTTATTAACCTATCATGGAGGATATGTGATTAGGTTAATTACTTTTCAATACGAGACTTTTGGAGAAACTGATTTGGTTTTGAGATAAATGTTATGATTTAACTTGGAATACTATGTGACTAAATCCTCCAAATATTTGGGTTTCAATATTAGTTTGGTTTACTTTGAAGAAATTTATGGAAAAATTGTTTATCGAATGGTCCTCGTTGAAATTTGGGTTTTGTTGGACAAATTTTGGTGATTAAGAATAAATTTTCTTTTTATAAAGGGTTATCCTTTCCTTGATTATCTGATCTTGTACTAACCTTTTCGATTTTGTTTTTGGATAGAGTCTAAAGACATGGGAAGTGTATAGTTCCCTTTAATGGATTAGGTGATTCTCTAGAAATTGATTATAGTACTCTTAATGCGAACAAGTCTTCCTAAATACCCATCGTTTGGAGAAAATATGAGTTTGATTAAGGAATCTAGTAAAAGTTGAAAGTCTAAAGGACAAGTATGTATGTTTCATTATGATTTAGTAAAGCTCAAAAATAAATTCCTCCATGAAAAGTAACTTAAAACAAAAATTTTGTCTGTTAACTTTTCCTACTGGGGAATCGAATACCGTTTAACCCATCACTAGTTTGTGATTTTCATATGGTTAACTTTCTCCTAGACATGTTTACTATCACTATCCATCAGAACATGACCCTTTGTTTTTTTCCTCCATGTCCATTTTTCATACTTGGAATCTTAGTATGGGTTAACTCGGGTGACCTCTGTAATTATCTTTCTTTATTTTAAAGTGATTGTTTTACCGACTCTTGTTCCGATGTGGGACTTTCATGGATATTTCCAAGCCCAATTTTAAAATTGCGAGGATGCAATTTTCAAAAGGGGGGAAGGATGTAACACCCCAGGTAAATAAAGAATATTACATTTTTATATTTATCCATATTTGTGAATAAAATATTAATATTACTTTAAAGGGGATGCTATGCTCGATGGCGTACCCAATACACAACAACAAGTTTCTTGGGAATCTTATGTTTCACTCTAATAATAAAATAATATTATTTTAAATGGTAGTTAATGCCTAGCCGTTGTAATGGAGGGAATGAATAGAACTAACTAAAAAATTATTATATTTGTTTGTCAAATATTTTTACTCTTTACAATAAATGTTAGAGGAATAAAAATGAAAATGAATCAAATTTTAAGTGTAGACAGTCTAATATTCTTTAAAAGGTCGATTAACCGCCTTTTGATGGTGAACCTATTTTAAATCCACTTTTTGACAATTTTATGTGTTATATTTGAAAAAATAAAATTCTTATTTATAATCAGGACATCCAAATTTACTTTGTGTAAATTTTTAGTATTTTTCCGAAAAAGTTCAATATTTAATGAATAGTGAAAAATGTTGTATTTTAATTCAAAACCTCGTTTTAATATAATTTATTTATATGATTATATTATCTTTTAAATTGGTTTTAAAGTTTAAATAGGATAAATTTTTACCATTTAATCCAATGGTGGTAATTGGAATTAATATCACTTTAATATTGGACATAAACGAGTGTCAATCTTTTGAAAGTTATTGTTTCATAAAAACATGCTATTTGTTATAACAACGGGATTTAATTATAAAATTAATTAAGGCAACTTCTATGTTATGAATTTGAAAAAATAGACATCATTTTTGATTTCAGAATATCAAATATAGCTTTGGGTGAATTTTTGGTATTTTTCTGAAAAATATCAATTTTTGATGAATAGTGAAACCACAAAGTGGTCGTTACAAAATTTGATTATTCGTTTAAATTGGACTTTACAAATTCTGTGATTTGAATTTAAAAAATACAATTTAAATGATATTAATTTTTAAGTAAAATTTGGTTCAATGGAATGAAAGTAATTTTTGATGAAAAGTAACTTTTATGTTTTATTAATCACTATTAAAGGAAATTAGTGTGATTTAAGGTAAAAATGATTTTATAATAAAATTAAAATATATTGACACTTGTCATAACCCTATTTTATGAGTTATGGCCGACCAATAAAACCCATGGGTCGATTTTTGGTACCCCATGGAGCCACTTGGGTTTGATAATGACTTTTATGCCTTTTATTTAAAGTTAAAATAAAAATGTCACAAACATGATTTGTTTTACTAAAACAATTTTTACATGTGGTTATAAAAGTCAGAATTTTGACTATAAATATTCATTGGAAATATAAAAAGATTTCCTACATCATAGTATTTTTTTATAATTTTTAGACATTAATTAAATTATATTCTTTATGACATCATGATAATGCAGTGATGACCTCATTATTTAACGATTTAAATAAAATGGAAAGATAATGCAACATCTAGGCCCTAGACATGTCAAAAACCTATTGTATGGGTGGATTTCGAACCCTTATCACCTTATCTTAGAAAAAAATCAATGTGGGACCATTAAAATCCGAAAACCATTTGAAAATAATGTAACATTTTATACTTTTCCAAGAATGCCCCTCCTCTCCTCTTATAAAAGGACCCCACCTCTACCACCATAACCACACTTCTCGAATGTTTTTTCGTCCAAGATCTGATTATTTTTTCTCTCCAAATACCTCTCCTAATCCTATAATCCTTAACCTATCCAGGAAGCTCTTCAAGAAACCCATTTTGTTCAAACCAAAGGGAGTTACCCAATTTTAAGGTAACGTCTTCACTTGTGCTCTTTTGTTTTATTTTGTCTCTCCAACCACCTAAACTATTTTTATTAATTTCTTTTGTAACAAATACAGTATATTCAATATACTAGGATGTTTTTATAATAAGTATTAGAGCTACACTTACACACACCTTCATCTAATGGTTAAAGAATATACAGTTTCTGTGGATGGTGAATTTCTGCCTCACGAAACGATGATTGTTCAACACTCATATAACACCTTCAAAGGTGGCCATTAAGATGTAAATCTATTTATATATGATATATATTATGTTTATGTTTTCCATATGATTCTGTATTTTTCATTTGTGGTATACCTTTATGGTTTCCATTGTGGGTAAACACGATAATTTCATTATAGGAAGTGCGGACTACCGCCCCATCAAAGTGATTTGATTCGTTAATGCCATATGTGGGATGTATAAAGGATGGATTTAAAGTTATTATATATTATGTTATACTGGAATTATAATATACCTCTATATCATTATTATTTCTTTCCATTAATGTATGAGATAGAAATGAAAGTAGCGTTCAAGCGCACGTACGGCTTACCGTCTCCATGAACAGTGCATTTCATTTCTTATCCCCAAATTTAATGTACTATTATAAGTACATGTATATAATAGATATATATGATGAATGATACATCTAAATGATGAATATAATTCTGGAATTAAAATATACATAACTCTCATTTAGTTTTAATTCCATTAATATGACAAAGAAATGAAAGTAGCGTTCATGCGTACGTACGGCTTACCCTCTCCATGAACGGTGCATTTCATTTCTTACCTCTAAATCATTATGTAATATTATAAATACATGTATATGATGGATATATATGATATATATGATATACAAATCAGGAATTTCATTCTGGATATAAAGAACCTTTGACCACATGAACAACATGTAATTGTACGAAGTCCACTTTTGACTTAAGAACCAAATATCGACAAAATAAACATTATTAACTTAAATGATTAAATAATGTTTATAACATGTCAATAATTGATATAAAAGTAATAATGAACTTGAAAAAAGTTCTTTTTAATGTATAAATTAACTCAAGTTTATTATTCAGGAGATTAAAGAACGATCGAGTCAAGTCGGACCCGAGGTAAGGGATCCTACTCCTCTCTTTCTTTTTAAATACGCTCTTTTATGTCATTCCTTTTAAAGATAATCTTTCTTTTTATTGGAATGTTATTTTATATTAATCTTACTGTAATTTTTATGTTCATATTATGATACACCCTATTCTCTCTCATCAATCCATTTTGGAAGTTTTGAGTGGCGTCGTTAGGCTGCCGAATTTTCGTAAGAGATCTAACCTCTCTCTTTCTTTTTAAGTACTCTCCTTTATGTCACTTCTTTTCAGCTCATCTTTGTTATGTTGGGGGATGTTATTTTATATTCCTCTTTCTATAAACATTACGTTAATATGATGAGATACACTATTTTATCTCATCAATCCATTTTTTATGTTTTATGTGGCGTCGTTAGGCTGCCGAGTTCTCGTAAGGGATTTTTCATCTCACTTTTATTCCCGTGACATTTATGCTATGTTTGACACTTTTTCCTTTGAGTGGTGTATGTACTTCCAATTATTATACACCTTGTGTAGTATAATTTCATTTATGGGTATTTACATCTTTATTGTATGACCCTTCTTCCATGGGGTGTACTTTTCGAATGTTACCCAACTCGGCAAGGGGACCTTTCACCCTTCTTTTTTTAAAGACTTCTTTTGTTATGTATTTTAATTCACATAATATTATCCTGGGATATGTTATTCTATATCCATATTTATGTAAATTTTGTGTCCAAGTTATTGGATCCCATTTATCTCTCTCATCAACCCTTTTTGTAAAATTTTATGTAACGTTGTTAGGCTGTCGAATTTTACCAAGGGAACTTCTTAACCCAATTTCGATTTATTTGGGTTCAATATGTAGTTATTGAATATGTCATCCTTTAAATATGTTTGAATAACCTTTTATTGTTTTACACTTAATATCCACTTATATTGGGTGTATTTATATTTTTCACACATAATTATGAGATTGATTTATCCTTAATTTAAGGATACCTTTTTTATAATGGATTTCGTCTCATTTTAGATTTCTTTTGAGACTTCATTGTTTTCATGCACCAATTAACTCTTATATGGTGTGTATACTGTCCTTTGACATATTATATCATGAATCCCTTTATTCTCATGATATTATAAAGTTTGGATTAAATTTTATTCCGCTATTATTTGTATTCAAGAGTCTCTCATTTTGTTAAAAACTCTTTAACAAAAATATCGTTTTAAATGTTTTAAAGATTTATTATTCTAAATATTTATCTTTGATGACCATGTTTTCAAAATGTTTTTCAGTATTTATTTATATGGACATTAATGTTTTAAATTTATAATTCCAATAAAAATTTCAAAGTGGTATGGGACACTTTGATTCAAAAATGTCTTATAAATGATTTTTAAAAAATGGATTGATTAATTCAATATCTTGGAATTACTGATTTTGATTGAAAATGAAATGTTGTTATTGAAATGTTTATATTTTCAATATTTTATGTGTAATGATGGTACTTGGACATTTTATGGGTGGTTACGTGATAAACCATATGACGGGTGGTGTCGTGAATACCAGGATGGGTGGTTACGTTATAACCTCCAATGCATTGGGTATGGAAGTCGGTCGTATGGCTATTCCATTAGGTATGTATGGAAGTTTGCTGAATGGCTATTCCATTAAGTGATATGTGTGGAAGTCGACCTTATGGTTATTCCACTTAAGTATGATTATGTCCCATGTTACCTTTATATGTTATGTGATCTTTATATTGGTTTTATGGTAATCTTTTGGTTACAGAAGGGTAAGTAATGAAATTTTATTCAGTGAAGAATTTTTACTACTTTGAAAAGGTGAAAAGTATTACTTTGATAAAGTATACATGTTTTACTTTTTGTTTTGAAAAACCAACAGTTTTCATTCTTTGTGTATCCCTTACTGAGCTTTTTATGCTCATCCCCTATTTTTGAAATGTTTTTCACAGGACATAACGTGGAATAGGGTCAAGGATGGGATCAAGGGAATGTCATGAAACCTAAAAAATGGAACTGGAAATGTTTCTTTTTAAGAGTTTTTATTTTATGGAAACTTTGTAAAAGTTTCTACATTGTAATCTTTTGAGATGTAATAGTTACGTCCTAATTCTCTAAAACTCTAAACCTGAAAAGATCCTCAATGTGAATTATTCATTTAATTCAATATTAAGTAAGGTTTAAGGCCGGGGCCTTATAATATATATGTCATATATTACATCTAAATGATGGATATCATTCTGGAATTATAATATATATATCTTTCATTTTGTTTTAATTCCATTAATATGACAAAGAAATGAATGTAGTGTTCATGTGTACGTACGACCAACCGTCTCTATGAACTGTGCATTTCATTTCTTATCTCAAAATGTTATAGAATAGAATAAAATGAATATATAATGGATATATATGATATTTAAATCATTTATAATATTTTAGAGATTATGTACCTATAACTTAATGGAAATCTTGTTTCCAACAAGTTCATTTTTGACTCATGTACCAAACATCGGAAAAAATGTCTGATATGAAATAACATTATTCAACAATTATTATAAAATCATAATATGTGATATGAACAGAATAATAATCTTTAAATTGTTCCTTAGGCAATTATAAATTGACCAAAGTTTATTATTCATGAATATAAAGAAACGAACAATACAAGTCAGACACGAGGTAAGGGAACCTACCCCTCTCTTTCATTTTAAGTACAGTCTTTTATGTCATTCCTTTTAAGCTCATCTTTCTTATGATTGGGATGTTAATTTATATTAATCCTAATGTAATTTTTATTTTCATATGATGAGAGAACCTATTTTCTCTCATCAATCCATTTTGGATGTTTTGATTGGCACCGTTAGGCTGCCAATTTTCGTAAGAGATCCAACCTCTCTCTTTATTTTAATGTACTCACCTTTATGTCACATCATTTAAGCACATCTTTGTTATGTTGGGGGATGTTATTTTATATTTTTAATTCTGTAAATTTTATGTTAATATGATGAGAGACCCTATTTGATCTCATCAATCTATTTTTGGATGTTTTAAGTGGCGCTGTTAGGCTGCCGAGTTTTCGTAAGGGATTTTTCATCTCACTTTTATTCTCGTGAGATTTATTCTACATTTGCCAACATTACATTTGAGTGGTATATGTACAGCCCATTATTTTACTCTTTTTGTAATATACTTTTGTTTATGATTATTTACATCAATGTTGTATTCTCCTTCTTTCATGGGGTGTATGTTTCGAAAGATACCCAAGTCGGTAAAGGAACTTTTCACCGCCCCCTTTTTAAAGAACTTATTTTGTTGGGTCTTTTAATTTACATATTGTAATGTTGGGATATGTTCTTATATATCCTTATTGATGTAAATATTATGTCCAAGTGATGAGATACCGTTCTTATCTCTCATCAACTCATTTTCTGAAGTTTGATGTGATGCCATTAGGCTGTCAAATTTTTTCAAGGGAACTTCTTAACCCTATTTTGATTCTTTGGGATAAAATTATACTCCTTCAATATGTTGTTATATGAATATGTGTATTGACCTCTGATTGTTTTACACTAAATATCCACTAATATTTGATGTATTCGTTTGTGACACATAATTATGTAATTGATTTATCCTTAATCCAAGGATAACTTCTTTATAAGGAACATTGTCTCAATCTCCTTTCATTGAGGCATATTTTGTTTTATACAAAAATTTCTTTTGTACGTTGTATAAAACCATTTGACTTTTCATTTATTCAAATGAAATCTTTTTATACAAAGTGTTTTAATAAACGACAAAAAGGAATGTTTTTCTTGTTGTACGTATGTGGCGACAACGACTTCTCCGCCGCCGTAAACATTATTTGAGTTTCGGCTTCCTCTAAAAGCCATACGATTTTTTGAATGAAAAATAAATACCATGTTTTACTTTTCTTTTATTTTGGTATTGAAAATGGTTTTCATAATGTTTTAATATCAATGTCTTTTATTGATATATTGTGATTGAAAAGTGAACTTTTATGTTTCTTTTAGGGATGTTTTATGTGATATGATTATGTTATGGATCTAGGGAATTGTTATGAAGATGGGTGGTTCCGTGATAAACTAAGGGCAGGTGAGCCCGATATATCTCTCCAATGCATTGGGTAACGCGAATGAGTTAAACATTGAGGTTTCTCCCAAGAGATTTAGGGAATATATTGTGATGGGTATTCCAAACCTAACCAAGAGGGTTACTCCCTACATAAGAATTTTATGAATGCCTCAAGTTACCTTTATGTCTTATGATTTATATGATTTATTCATGATTTGAGAGTTATGTTAATGTGATTATGTTTTATGTGTAAAGTATTATTTCATACATGGACTAATGTTTTCATTTCGTAATTTTATATCCCTTACTGAGCTTTTTATGATCATCCCATTTTTTTTAAATGTTTTTCACAGGTTAAGGGAAAGGTACATGATGTGATGATAGGGCCAAAGAAGTGTCATGAAATAATCTAGGTTTTGTTTTAAATATGTTTCCGTGGATGGGAAAAAATGAATATTATCTTTTATGTAACGACTTTGTTTAAATGTGTAATGTAATGCATGATTTACGATCTAATTATCTAAAACTATAAACCTAAAAATATCCTCTATGGAAATTATTCATTTAATTCAGTAATAAGTAATGTTTAAGGCCGGGTTCTTATAGATGGTATCAGAGGTCGATTTAGATAACTTTAGAGGTTAGGGTATTCTCTAAGAATAAGTGACATTACCATAATGTTTGGGATTTCAGAAAGAGCCCTAGTTTTAGATAAAGTTAATGAGTAAGTATATCTTATTGTTTATCTTACTCATTAGTACATGATGGTTTTTTTGATATACTCACATTTCTGTTTTTAGTGAATAGATTGATCTAGAAGGAACCAAAGAATCAGTGGGTTTGATGGAAACTGTGGTGGTTCTCTGATTAAGAGACTAGATGAAATGGGGGATTCAATGATGAATATCATGGTTGTGTTGAACCAACTATCAAGGATTCATGATCAACCACTTGAACCATTGTGAGTTCTCTAATGCATCATGTACGAGATGACTAACTCGATGTGTAAGTTCATGTAATGATTATAAAGGTAACCATTAGGGTTTATATGATCCTTACTTTTTAGGTAATTATGGGTTACTCTATGATATGATGGAAATTGAAAGGCATGAGATAAACTTGAGGTTCAAATATATTGTGATCCTTTTTGATGATTTTATGTATTTTTGGGGAATTATTGGAGTATTATATAGTTTTGAAAAAGGACAACACACAGACCGTGTGACAACCCATCGCGTCGGACAATGCTGCAGGAATCAAACCCACAACCAAAGTGCGAATGGTATTTATCGACTACCACTGGACTACGAGAAGTCCCTAGTTAGTATGACATATTCATTTTAGTTATATGACTTTATGAATTAAGAGTATGTTTATTTTTGGTTATCTATGGAAATTATTAACCTATCATGGAGGATATGTGATTAGGTTAATTACTTTTCAATACGAGACTTTAAGAGAAACTGATATTGTTTGGAGATAAATGTTACAATTTAACATAGAAGACTATGTGATTAAATCCTTCAAATATTTGGGTTTCAATCTTAGATTGGTTTAATTTTGGTCTTCGTTGATCTTTGGGTCATGTTGGACAAATTTTGGAGATTAAAAATAGATTTTCGTTTTTATAAAGTGTAAGACTTTTCTGGATTATCTGATCTCATACTAACCTTTTTTGTTTTAGTTTTGGATAAGGTCTAAATACATGGGAAGTATAAATTTATCTTTTTTGGATTACGTGATTCTATAGATGTTGATTATATCTCTCTTAATGTAAAAAAAGTCATCCTAAATACTCATCTTTTGGAGAAAATATGAGTTCGTGTAAGAAATATAGTAAAAGTTGAAAGTCAACATGAAAAGTAAGTATGATTCCTTATGTTTTAGTTAAGCTCAAAAATAAATTCCTCAATGAAAAGTAACTTAAAAAAATGTTTTCTGTTAACTTTTCCTACTGGGGAATCCATTACCGTTTAACCCATCACAAATTTGTGATTTTCTGGTGGTTAACATTCTCCTAAACATGTTTTCTATCACAATCCCTCAGAACATGACCCTTTTCTTTTCTCCCATATCCATGTTTTCCTACATGTAATCCTAGTATAGGTTAACTCGAGGGACCTCTGTACTTCTCTATCTTTCTTTTATAGTGATTGTTTTTCCGACTCTTGTTCCGATGTGGTACTTTCAATGATGTTTCTGAGCCCAATTTTAAAATTGTGAGGACGCAATTCCCAAAAGGGGGGAAGGATGTAACTCCCCAGGTAAATAAAGAATATTATATTTTTATATTTATCCCTATTTGTGAATAAAATGTTAATATTACTTTAAAGGGGACGCTATGCTCGATGGCGTACCCAATACGCAACAATGAGTTTCTTGGGAATCTTACGTAGCACTCTAAAAATAAGATAATAGTACTTTAAATGGTAGTTAATGCCTAGTCATTATAATGGAGGGAATGAACAGAACTAACTAAAAAATGATTATATATGTTCTTCAAATATTTTTACTTTTATCAAATAAATGATAGAGGATTAAAAATGCAAATGAATCCAATTTTAAACTTAAACATTCTAATTATTTTTAAATGGTCGATTAATCACCTTTTGATGGAAAACCTCTTTGAAATCCAATTTTTGACAATTTTATGTGTTATATATGACAAAATAAAATTCTTCTTTAGAATCGGGACATCAAAATTTACTTTGTGTATATTTTTGGTATTTTTTCGATAAAGTTCATATTTTAATGAATAGTGGAAAGTGTTGTATTTTAATTCAAAACCTCTTTTTAATATAATTTATTTATATCATTAGATTATCTTTTGAATTGTTTTTAATGTTAAATTAGAATATATTTTTACCATTTAATCCAATATTGGTCATTTTAATTAATTTCACTTTGAAATTATACTTAAACTAGTGTCAATCATTTGATACTTATTCTTTCATAAAAACACGCTATTTGCATTGACAGCAGGAATTAATTATTATATTAATTAATTTCACTTATATGTTTTGAATTTTGTAAAATAGGCTTCATTTTTTCATTTGGAATATCAAAAATAGCTTAGGGTGAGTTTTTGGTATTTTTCGGAAAACCTCCAATGTTTGATGAATAGTGAAACCACTAAGTGGTAGTTAAAAAACTGATTTTTCATTTAAATGAAATTTTACCACCTCTGTGGTTTGAGTTTCAAAAATCCGACATACATGGTTTTCATTAGGAATTAAAATGTGGTTCATTGGGATTAAAATAATTTTTTGGTGAATAGTAACATTTATGTTTTTAATCGCGATTAGAGGTAATTAGTGTAATTTAAGGTAAAAATAATGTTTTAATAATATGAAATGACCTAGACACATGTCCTACCCTTATTGTATGTGTGATGGCCGACCAAGAAAATCCATGGGTCAACTAGGGGACCCCATGGAGCCACTTTGGTAGTAAAATGACATTAAAAACCTTTTATTTAAAGTTAAAATTAAAATGTCTCAAACATGAGTTGTTTTACTAAAACAATTTTTAAATGGGGTTATACAATTTATATATTTCACTATAATTATTCATTATAAAGTTAAAAATATTTCCTACATCATGACATTTTTTTATAATTTTTTGACATTAAATAAATTAAATTATTTATGACACCATGATGATGCAACGATTACCTCATTATTTAACGATTTAAAAAAATGAAAAGAACATGTAAAATCTATGACCTAAACCTGTCAAAAACCTATTGGATGGGTGTATTTCTAAATATTATAACCTTATCCTTAAAATAAATATTTTTGGGACCTTAAAAATCCCAAAAACCTTTTATAATAAAGTAACCTTTTATAACTTTCCAAGAGTCCCCCTCCTCACCTCTTATAAAAGGCCCCCACCTATACCACCTTACCCAAACCTCTAAAGCCTTTGGATAGGACAAACCATGCCCATTTTGTCTCTTCATATCTCTCTCTTACTCCTAGAATCCTCACTTTGGGAATAATCCTTTCCAATGAAGCCTTTGATCTCAAATCAAAAAGAGTTACCCAATTTTAAGGTAATGTCTTCACTTGTGTTCTTTTGTCTTATTTTTCTTCTCCAACCCCCTAAACTCTTTTTATTACCTTTTTTTTGTAAAAAACCCAGTATTTTAAATATACTAGATTTTTTTATAATAAGTATTCGAGCTACACATTCACACAACTCCATATAATGGTTAAAGGACATATTGTTTCTTTGGATGGCGAATTACTGCCTCAGGAAACGATGATTGTTCAATATTCTTTTAACACCTTCAAAGGTGGCCATTAAGATGTCACTATATTTATATATGATATATAATATGTTTATTTTTTCCTTAATCTTATTTATATTTCATTTATGGCCTACCTTTAAGGTTTCCAATATGGGTAAACGTGATATCTTCATTTTAGGAAGTGCATACTACCGCCCCCTCAAAGTGATTTGATTCGTTAATGCCATATGTGGGATGTATAATGGATGGAATTAAAGATATTGCATATGATATCCTACTTGAATTATAATATAACTTTATATAATTATTATTTTATTCCATTTAATACAAAAAAAAACAGAAATGAAAGTAGAGTTCATGCGTACGTACGACTTACCGTCTCCATGAACGGTACATTTCATTTATTATCTCCAAATGTTATGTAATATTATAAGTACATATATATATTGGATATATATGTCATATATTACATCTAAATTATTGATATAAATCTGGAATTATAATATATATATCTATCATTTAGTTTTAATTCCATTAATATGACAAAGAAATGAAACTAGCGTTCATGCGTATGTACGACCTACCGTCTCCATGAACGATGCATTTGATTTATTATCTCCAAATGTTATGGAATAGAATAAAACGAATATATACTGGATATATATGATATTTAAATCATTTATAACATTTTGGAGTTGATGTACCTATAACTTCATGGAAAATTCTTTTCAACAAGTTCATTTTTGACTCATGTACCAATCATCGGCAAAAACATCTTATATGGACTATAATTATTAAAAAATTATTATAAAATTATAATATGTGATATGAACTGAATAATAATATATAAATATGTTATTAGGCAATTATAAATAGACCAATTTTTATTATTCTGAAATATAAAGAAACGAACAAGACAAGTTGGACACGAGGTAAGAGAACCTACCCCTCTCTTTCTTTTTAAGTACACTCTTTTATGTCATTCCTTTTTAGCTCGTATTTCTTATGATTGGGATGTTCTTTTATATTAATATTAATGTACTTTTTATGTTCATATGATGAGAGAACCTATTTTCTCTCATTAAACCATTTTGGAAGTTTTGATTGGCGCCGTTAGGCTGCCGAATTTTCGTAAGAGATCCATCCTCTCTCGTTCTTTTTAAGTACTCTCCTGTATTTCATTTCTTTTAACCTCCACATTGTTATGTTGGGGGATTTTCATTTATATTCATCATTCTGTAAATTTTATTTTAATATGATTATAGACCATATTTGATCTCATCAATCCATTTTTGGAAGTTTTATGTGGCACAGTTCGGCTGCCGAGTTTTCCTAAGGGATTTTTCATCTCACTTTTATTCCCGTGAGATTTAGGATACATTTGCCACCATTTCATTTGAGTAGTATATGTACTGCCCATTATTTTACTCTTTTTGTAATATACTTTCGTTTATGTGTAATTACATCAATGTTGTATTGTCCTTCTTTCATGGGGTGTATATTTCGAATGATACCCAAGTCGGTAAAGGAACTTTTCACCCTCCTCTTTTTAAAAGACCTATTTTGTTGGGTCTTTTAATTTACATATTGTAATGTTTGGATATGTTCATATATATCTTTATTGATGTAAATATTATGTCCAAGTGATGAGATACCCTTTTTATCTCTCATCAACTCATTTTCTAAAGTTTGAAGTGACACCGTTAGGCTGTCGAATTTTTTAAAGGGAACTTCTTACCCCAATATTGGTTCTTTGGGATAAATGTGTACTCCTTGAATATGTCATTCTATGAATATGTGTGAATGAACTATGATTGTTTTACACTTAATATCCACTTATATTTGGGGTATTCGTTTGTCACACATATTTATGTAACTGATTTATCCTTAATCCAAGGATACCGTCTTTGTAAGGGACATCGTCTCAATCTCCTTTCATTGAGGCATATTTTGTTTTATACACAAATTTATTTTATATGGTGTATAAAACCCTTTGACCTTTCATTTATTCAAAATTAATATTTTTATACGAATCGTTTTACTATATGACACAATGGAATGTTTTTCTTGTCGTACGTATGCGGCGACAACGACTTCTCCACTGTCGTGACCATTATTTGAGTTTCGACTTCCTCTACAAGCCATAACATTTTTTTGAATGAAAATGAAATACCATGTTTTTCTTTTCTTTTATTTTTTTATTGAAAATGGTTTTTGATAATGTTTTTATATCAATTTATTTTATTGATATCTTGTGATTGAAAAGTGGAAATGTTATGTTTCAATTATGCATGTTTTATGTGACACAATTTAGTTATGGTTCTTGGAAATTGTTATTAAGATGGGTGGTTCCATGATAAACTAAGGGAGGGTGATCCCAATATAGCTCTCTAATGCATTGGGTAACGCGAAGGAGTTAAACGTTGATGTTTATCCGAAGAGATTTAGGGAATATACTGTGATGGGTATTCCAAACATAACCAAGATGGTTACTCCCTACGTAAGAATGTTATGAATGCCTCAGGTTACCTTTATGTATTATGATTTCTATGATTTATTCATGATTTTATGAGGTATGTTAAATTGATTATGGTTTATGAGTAAAGTATGATTTCATACATGGAATAATGTCTTCATTTCGTACTATTATATCCCTTACTGAGCTTTTTATGCTCATCCCATGTTTTTGAAATGTTTTTCACAGGTCAAGGGAATGGTACATGACGTGATAATAGGGTCATGGAAGTGTCATGAATGAATCCATGTTTTTTTTAAATATGTTTCCGTCGATGGGAAAAATGAATACTATCTTTTATGTATCCACTTTGTTTAAATGTGGAATGTAATGCATGATTTATGATCTAATTCTCTAAAACTCTAAACCTGAAAAGATCCTCTATGTAAATTATTCATTTAAATCAGTAATAAGTAATGTTTATGGCCGGGTCCTTAAAAATAGAGTATATATTCATTACCTATTGTTGGAAACATAAAAATTTGGGGAGATCAAGTTCTTCGAAAGGGTAATGAAGGGTGAAATATAAGCATAAACATGAGAATATTGTTATGAAAATGTAATCATAATATTAAAAAATCATTCTATATGTATCATAACACCATAAACATAAATAATATAATAATTAATGGGAGATCATAAGACATAAATAATATTAAAATAACCAATAGAACCCAAGATTGTGTAATGATAAAATAATACATGGAATTATGGATGACAATTAAGAATATAAAATAGATTTCTATAATATTCAAGGAATCACTAGAAAGACCATACTATTATTAGGGGTTTGCTCCTTACACTATATTGGTAGTCAATGTTCACTCCCATGGAAATCATAGTAGTGATTTTTAACTCCCATGACCAACATAGTAGTATCAGTTAAATCCCAATACCATCTTTTCATTCTTGGTACACTCCCATGGCCATCCTAGTAGTCATGATTCACTCTCAATACCATCATAGTCTATCTCAAAAGATATAAATCATTACCCACATCTTAGAAAGGACACATTTGTTCCAACAATTTCATAATGAAATCATTCATATATGTCCCACAGAAACATTAATAATAATATAACAACTCTTGATATGTTATGGGTATTATTTAAATGTAATCATATAATAATGTGTGGAAAATAACAAATGTTTCCTAATCATTTAATCAAAAATATATGTCATGAAAATCCATCTAGTTTCAATTGTATAACACATGAAAGAGGAACATGTTTTTTAGATATAATTCTTTCCAAACATAAACAATTTATGGAAATAATATGAATAGATAGTTTATATATTTCCCCTGAAAGATTTGAGTAAAACCAATGGATTTTATCATAGATGAGAAATAATTTTAGAAAAGGTTTTTAAAAAATATCATGAGGAAAATTTCCTTTAAACTTTGGGATATCATTTTTAAAGAATTAATTCTTTTTTGAATCCATTTTCATTATAAATACATTAAAAAATATAACTAATGAATAATTAATTTTAAACCCTTTTACATTGAAAATATATTTATGAATATTGAAATCATTTAAAAAACTCTTTTATTGAATCTTATTAAATAATACTAAAAAATTTCAAAATCAATGTTTATTGAAATAATTTTGAAATCCTAATATGAATGATTGAATATATTTTGAAAACAATTTCATTGAAAAATAATTTTAAAAATCTATAGAATGATTGGAATTTTTTTTAAGACCATTATATTAAAAATTTTGAAAACATATAATTAATTAATTAAATATTATAGAATAATTTTTTCGAAAACTAGTTTTTGAAATAAAACAAATTTCAATATATTAAAAGACGTACGATGCAATTTTTCTTATTTGAAATATATTAAAAAAAGTGATAAATCTCTACAAATAGATGATTATAACATAAAAAATAATAGGATATGATAATTATGAATTTTAAAAAGATAGTTATCATATGATTTGGTCAATGGAATAACAATCATTAAAATCAATAAAATAAATGTAATTATTTCAATAAACAGTTACCACTTGGTAACATTTAACCATACTTTGCATGTTAGGAAATGAAATTAAATTAGGATTAAAATATAATTAATATTAGTATATTAAATATTAAATATTTATATTGTATTGTATATACCTAAAAAATAATGTTGGTGCATATCAAAAGTAGTGACTCATAAAAGAACAATCCAATAAAATATGTCATACCAATTTGGAATTATTTGAAAAGTAACCCTTATGAATGAAATGACCTAGAATTGATATATCAATATAGATAAATTTGATAATAGTATTCATAAAATAATTTCATGGTTATTATATATTCCAAAGAAAGGAAAATAGTGTTAAATATGGCATATATCTCAGAAATATAAAATCTCAGATAAAATTCCATAAACATGTGTCTTGACTCTCAAAACAATCATTAAATCCCCTAGTATAATAAATATAAATTTTTTATAAATAATTATTATAAATATAGTATTTTATATAATAAAACATATGGTTTTATGAAAACATTATTTTAACCTCTTATTACAATAATTTATTAAGGCTTCACATCAGGTTATATATGTGTTATTCTTGGAATATGTCTTAATTAGACAAAGCTTTGGTCCCTTTAGATATATCATGATTAATGGAATCTAAACAATGATATAAATACGATTAATATTAATTATATTATTATTATAAATTTATATTTAACATATATTTATGAAACCAAATACACCATCCATAGAGATTATAGGTTGTAAGTACGAATGAACATTGTTTTCATATTAATATCTTATTGAAAAAAACATTAAAAGATTATATATATATATATTTAATTTGGAATTTTGAATTATTATATGATATATATAATATAATTTCAATAAAAAAACATTTAATATATTCTATTTAGCATGTGAATAAATCACATCGTTTTGAGGATGTTGATGACAACAAATATAGAAATGATGATATTGCATTTAAAAATTATAGAAATTATATGGAATTCATTATAAGAGATTTAAATATGCATAAATAAATATTAAATTGTATTTTTTCATATATAAATTTTATTCCATCAAAATTTCCAACCATTTGATTTACTAAAAAAGGAAACAGGCCAGCCTTTTATCATGAGGCAATAGTTCACCACACTTCTAAATTGTATGTTCATTAACCATTAAAAGGTTGTTTGTTTATTTATTGGTCCAAAATTGTCATCAAAAATATTAGTATACTTATCAATATGTTTTTTTAATAATGTAATATGTAGATTTGAGGTGAGGATAATTGAAATAAAACTAATGATCTTGAAGATATATATTACATCTTCTTTGGGAAACTCTATTGGATTCAACCAAAGGTATTAATTAGAAAGATATATTCACAAAGTGAGTCATAAAGAATAATTTAAGGTATATTGGAATGTTTATTAAGAATATAATGTCTGATCCTATGTTGTTTGAGAGGTGTGGGGCTATGGGAGCGGTGGGGGCCGTTTATTGGGAGTGAAATGATAAAATTTTAAATTGTTAATACAAGTTAGGTGTACCCTCATTTTGTAAAACATAATTCATATAAATTTAAAATTTTAATAAAGAAATTTTTATTACAAAAATAAGGAAAAATTGGGTTTTAGAGATGATTCTAGGTCAATTTTCCCCCAAAGATGAAATATTATTTAGTTATTTATCTTAATTTATCCTTATTCAGTGTAATTAATTTTAATCATATTCACTAATTGTTTTAGTGAGAAATTAATTTCATATTATTAGATTATAATTATTATAGTAGTTACTACCTTTTCTGTCTATTTATCAAAAATCAATTCACAAATGAGGAAAATTTTATTTAATGCTAACTATGCAAACATAGTGAGAAAGAGGGGTTTTAATGTGAGAACATTTAGAATCCCATTGTAGTTTTATAAATACATTCTACATCGATGTAATCAAATTACTAAAACAGGATTATATGGTAAAATTTTGATCTAATTAAACATTAAAAAAATTTATAATATTATTTATTCTTATAAACAAGTTAAATGAGATGACATTTTTTAATTCAATTTCATTATTTTTTCAATATTTATCTAAAAATGAGGTTTCTCGTGAAAATCCAAAAAATTAAACCAAAGATAGTTTCAAAATTATAAATTAATAAATTATGTTTATTATATTAAATTTATTTTTAAATTGGTGTAAAATTATTATTATTTTTCACATAAAGACGTGAAAAGTAATTCATTTGAGAAAATATTTTTTATCCATATAAAAACATTTTGAGAAATTATATTTTTAATTATGAATATGATATATTTATATATAAAAATTATAAAAATAATATTTAAATAATTTTAAAATAATTTTTAAATATTCATATTACTATGTTTACTAATTAGGTTATAACTATCTCATTCAAATAATTATAACAATTAAAATATGTTTTAAAGAAACACGGTATTGGGTTTAATGAACACCAACACAATGTTACGTGTAACATATGCCAAGTTGGTGTTACATGAAATGAAAGACAAGTTGGTGCTATGTTAAATAAATGTTTTACTTATTGAAATAAAATAAATCAATGGAAATAAATTTATTGAAGAAAAAATGTCAATAAAAACATATGGTGTAACATTTATAGAACTTATAAATGTATTATTAGATAATTAGTTATTTTGTTCATGTATAAATAATGATAATAAAAAATATATATATATTGAGTTTTTGAGAAATAACAATTATATAAGTAGTATTTTACAATATAAATTATGTAAATTAATTCAAGGTATATTAAATAGATGATTGTGCATGTTTCTAGGGCCATCTAATGATGGAAATATAAAGGATCATTATGAATAATTATATTGGGAAAATTTTTTGTATTTTAGAAAATGAAAATAAATTTATGGAATTACATAATATATGTAATAATACAATTCCATAATATGATGACACATTTAAGTTATAAAAATTTATTTTTTTAGTTTGAAAATAAAATGCATTGAAATTTTGAGATTATTTGAGTAGAAATCATGTATCATGATATTTAAATATAATATAATACATCTTGAGGATCATGAGGGATCAGTGGATATTTTGAGTTCTATTTGGAGAAGTAATTTGACATTAGTGTCCCTATAAATTTTGTAGTTCCTTAATAATATCAAGGAGGCTCATCAAGGAATATTTACATCAATTATTTTCCAGGTAATAATATTCTCAAGAAGATCGAAACAATCTTATTAAATTTTTCATATGAACATAGTGTGAATATACCTTGTATGGGGTGACATAGTTAATTTAGTTTGGGACATTTTAAAAATATTTTATAGTGGTAAAATGTTTTTCTTATAGTGTTGAATCGTGTTTTATGAATTTTACAAAATGAAGGATTAAGTATCTGATGATGGGGATAAAAATTATAAACATCAATTTATAAATTTTTTCAACATATGTTAATATAGGTTCCCTTCATTTAATCTAACTAGGATCTTGATATGGTTGATTTGAACAATTTTAATATATTTTGGTTGCCTATATTTTGTTTAATTAATTATATTAGATGAATTAACGTGATTTGTACCTATATTTCAACCCCTGAATTAGATAATATAGATGAATCAGCTATGGAGTTTCTTCCAAATTTTGAGGGATTCTCTATTTTCATATCTGGATATAAATAATTTTAATACTGTGATATAGAAAACAATTTGATAGTAATGTCATTAATTGAAGAATTATTACCAATTTTTATGGGACTTAAATTATCCAATAAAAATGCTATTAATTAAAATTTATCATTGAAATAAATTTAAAGGCAATGAGTCCAAATTTTTTTTGATAATCATGTTTGAAAACTTCAATATTTATGAGTAACTAAACAATGAAAATTACTTGATTCGGGTCAATGAAATTTTATGTAAATGATAATGATTAGTTAAAAAACATGACGATTATATTTTTTTCCAAACTATGATGATGAATATTCAATATATGTTTTATATTATGATATCTTGTCTAGAGGACAAAGAGAATCACTCCTTATATGTATTTCATGAAATTTTTATATATTATTAAATGTGTAAAATTATGGAATTCTTGAAAATGGTTATAGATGAGATTTATTTTGAGGTAATGTGGAAGACTAAAATAATAGAAGGGGATATGAATATCCATGATAATATGAGGATTAGAATATAGATGAATATTACCAAAATTTTTTTTCTATTATATCAATATTAATTTAGAATGTCAATGGGGAGTTATATAAATTTTTTCTACAATTATATTATAAATTCAATTTATCCAACCCAAATAATGTTTATGGTGAAAACTTTTATGACTATGAAAAACAACATAGGGTGAATGGTTGTAAAAGAGAAACATAAATTAATTTTTTCATGAGGTAATCATTCATTATACACAAAAATTGTATGTTTATTACTCATTAGAATTTTTTTGTTTAATTTTTGGAATAAAAGTTACCATAATTACATATTATTTTATTTAGGATGATGTTTTTTTATATTCATGTAATATGTATTGGTGAGGGGATGATAATTGAAACAAAACTAATGATCTTGAGAAAATATGTTACCTATTCTTTGGGTAACTCTTTTGGTTTGATACAAAGGTATTAATTGGATGTATTTATTCCCATATGGAGTAATAAATGATGGATTATGGTATTTTGGGATGTTAATTAGGAAGATAATGGACCATCCTTTGTATTTTGAGAGTTATGAGGAAGTGTGAGGGGTGCTGGCTGTTAATAAGGAGGGAAATGATACAATTTGATTTTTTGAATGATTGTTAGTTTTACCCACATTTTTACATAAATAATTCATAAAAAATAAAAAAACAAATAAACTAAGTACTATTTACTAGAATTTTCTACAAAATGGGTGTTGTAAAAGTTCCTATTCCATTTTCCCCCTAAGATTAAGGATTATTCATTTATTAACCATAATGTTACCTTAATCTATGTATTTAATTTAAATCGCATTCACTAATCATGTTGGTGAAAAATTAATTTGATCTTATTAGACTATAAATATTATAAAAATATTAAACATTTTGTTTCCATATTTAAAAATTCAATTCTAATATCCAGATAAATTATATTTACTAAAAATTATGAAAACATTGTGAGAAAGAGAGTTTTTAACATTAGAATGTTTAGAAGCTCATTATGGTTTTATAGCTAAATTCAACATCGAAATAATAAAATGTCCTAAAATGGATTATCTGGTAAAAATATGATATCATTAAACAAAAAACCCAATTTACAATGTTCTTTATTTCTATAAATATGTTAGATGGAATGAATGTTTGGAATTAAATTACATTATTTTTCACCAGTGAACAAAAGTGAAGTTTTTTCTAAAAATACATAGAATTAAACCTAATATAGATTAAAAAAAATAAATTAAAAAAATAGGATTATTAAATAAAATTTAATTTATAATCATTTGTATAATTAATTTTATTCTTTTTTATATAAGGACAAAAAAATTAGTCCATTTGAGAAAATAGTTTTTAACCATATAAATACTTTTAGAGAATTTATATTTTTAAATATCAAAATGTTATATTTTTATATAACCATTATAAAAAAATTTTAAATTATTTTGTACTATTCAATTTACTTTTTTTAATGAGTAGATTATAAATATATCATTCAAATAATTATAACAATTAAATTATGTTTTATTAAAACATGGTGTTGTGTGTAATGTACTACAAGATAGTGTTGTGTGTAACATATGCCAAGTTGGTTTTAGTTGAAATGAGATAAAACTTGTTTATATGTTAAATTAATTTTTTACTTTTTTAAAATAAAGATATCAATGAAAATAAATTCAGTCAAGAAAAAAAAAATCCATAAAAACTCAGGGTGTTACATTTTTGAAACTCATAATATTTTAATATCATAATTAGTTATGATGTTCAAATCTACATAATGTTATTCAAAATTATTTATTTAGTTTCTTAGAAACAATAATGATATAATTAGTTTTTTACAATAGAAATTATGTTAAGGAATTCAATAAATAATAAATAGATGATGGTAAGTGTTTTTTGGGCTTTGTGATTATTGAAATAGAGAGGGACATATTGATTAATTATATTGAGGGAAAATTTTATATTTTAGAAAAATAAAATTAATTTATGGAATTCAATTATATATGTAATAATATTATTCCTTTAAAAAATGACACATTTATGAAAAAATATTATTTTATTATATTCTAAATACAATGCCTTGATATTTTGAGATAATTTGAGTAAGAATCATGTATCATGGTATTTAAATATTATTATCCACATCTAGAGGATCATGACCTATGAATGGATAATCTGATTCTAATTTTGAGAAGTATTTTCACCTTAGTTTCTAAATGAATTTAGTAGTTATTCATCATTATCAAGGATTCGCATCATAGAATAGTTTCTTAAATTATATTTTTATGTCAAAATATTCTCAACAAGATCTACCTCAATCTTGATAAATTTTTCCGATGAACATAATATGTATCTACCTTGTCTGGGGTGACATTGTTAATATTTTTGGGACATTTTCTAAAAAAATTATTGTACTAAAATGTTATTATTATAGTGGTGAATAATATTAATGAATATTAAGAATATTAAACAATGCGTATGAATCTGATAAAGGGGATAATTTTTTTGAAAATTAATATATATATATATATACATAGATATTATTTCATTATTTTATCAATAAAATAATGTGGAAAAGATTTTACATTTAATTTGAAAAAACAATATAATTTTGTGAAGGATAGAATATATTTAAAATATATATTTTAATTATAATTGACCGATTTCAAGATCAGTTCCCTACATTTGATCCAACTACGTTCAGGAGATGGTTGATTTAAACTATTTAAATAGCTTTTATTTTCCAACATTTTTTTAATGAATTATATTAGTTTGATATTAATGATTTTTACATACATTGCATCCCCTAAATATGACTTCAATTATGAAGTTTTTATGGGGTTACTTCCTAATTTTATTGATACTCTATTATTATATATCGATAAATGTAATTTTTATATTGAATATAAGGAACAAAATTTGATAATCATGTCATTACATGAAGAATTATAAAAAATATTTATGGTATTTAAATCATTCAATGAAATATGGGATAAAGTAAAATGATGATATCAAATACACTTATAAGAAACGAGGAAAACCTATAAGATATGGTGTATCATTTTTGAAAACATTAGTATTGGTGAGAAACTAAACATTGATGATTACTTGAATCGTGTAAATGAAATTTTATGAAAATTATATGGATTAAATAAAAATCACAATGATTATATTGTTTTTCAAAATCTCATTAAGATTATTCAATATAATTTTATATTATGATATCTTCTATAGAGGTAATAGAGGATCAATTATTATATGTATTTCATGAAATTTTCATATATTATAAAATGATAAAGATTTTTGAATTCATGAAAATGGTTAGAGATAAAATTGGGTTTGAGACTATATGGAAGATGAAAACCAAGGATGAGGATATGCAAGTACATGTAAATATGATGATTAAAATGAAGACGAATAATACCAAATGTGTATTTCTATTACATCACTGATATTTTTGAAAGTCATGACAAAGTGAACAAATTATTTACACCATGATTTTATAAATTAAATTAATCCAACCAAAAAAATATTGAAGGTAAAGATTTAAATTATTATGAAATCCCACAAATGGTGAAGTGGGAAACAATTTAAAATTTTATTTTATAGTTATCATATATTTTTGAGGGTGTAAATAAAAATAAATAGAAACACATTTATGAATAATGATGTAGAATATGATCATTAGTCCAATATGTAATATGAAAATGAATTTAAATTTTTTGGGGATAAAATTGATAAATGGATTGGTACATTTAGTAACATTTATGATTATTTTAATCTAATTGTGCTAAAAAACATGTTGAATTATGATCTTAATGATCATCTTGGAAAATATAATAGGCTCAATAAAAATAATAAATATTCAATAAACAGAAAAATATTTAATAGAAGAGTATATTTGAAAAGAAATAGGTAGACCATTAAATTTAGAAAAAAATATGATTTAAATGTGGTAAGCATAAAAATATTATAATATATTCAAAATAAAAATATTTATTTAATGAATAATAGTTATTAAATACCTATTCTAAGTATCATTAGACCTAGGATAATTTTATGTTGATAAAGTTTAATTTTGAATTCTTTATTGAAATCTAGGTTGAATTCATTATGTCATCCAGGATATGATTCCCAAAAAATTATGTTAAACATAAAAAATAATATTATTGAAATAATATTATTTTTATTGTAAACTAAATTTCATACTCAATATTTTTTTAATTTTATACCAATAAAAATAGGTAGATACTTTCACCCAATTATTTGAATAAGGGAATACTTAGTGCACAACTATGATATCCGAACATTTACAATTTCATTAAAAAATTATGTGTACTAAGAAAAAAATTGTGATAAAACATAATTTTTATTATTATGATCCACATATACATATATATTTAGGATATTGATGGTACTTTTTTGTGTTTGAGAATATTACTTACACATATTGGTAAAACATTCTACTACTAGTTGTAAGGCATGATGTTTGGGGGAGTTATTTTTAAGTGATGAACTTCAGTTCTCATATAAGAATGGATATGGAGATAAATACATCAAATTATCAACCTAGGATTGATCATAGTATCCTGGTGAACTCTACGGTAGGTGTAGTCAGTTGATTAACAATGTATATTTTGAATGATATGATTTCTAGGAATGAATAATTATATTATGAAAATAAAAATTGTTCAAAATAGCGTGGTTGAAAAATCATTTTGGGAATATGTTTTTTTAAATCATGTAGTAGAATTAAATATTTTATTGTCGATCATGGGTGATATTTCACCATTAATATTGATTTAAATGTTTTGAATAGTTTTTAGTAATTTTAAGTAATAGAAAAATCATTTAGTAATTGTTTCTAAAAAATAAAAGTAACTAACACAATTTAATGTAACTTAACAAATAATATATTAAATTAGGTTTTATATATTGATGGTCTAGAAAAATATATATTAATTTTTTGACATGTCTATATGGATTGTAATGAGGTTATTATAAAATGAAACTTAGGTAATATCAATATCATAAATGATATAGGGATCATTACACAAGGAAATGGAATGAAATACAAGTTGATTATAATTATGGATGGGATAATTTTTTGTTATTTGGGTTAAATAGATGAATCTTTATTGTGGAATAAAATTCTTGGATATTATGGTAAAATATCTATATGAACTATTTAAACATACTATTTTTGGGAGATACATCAAAATGATGATAAAAAAAATTCTCTTAAGGGAACATGACTAATGTAAATAATGACTCTAAAATCCAAAAATATTATAAATATTATATTTTTCTGACAATAATCGCTTATCCAAACCAAATTATTTGATCCATTGAAGAAAAATTAATGAAAAGATGATTATTATTTTATCAGAATAATTAATAAATTTAATCAAATTTTTATTGTTATCTTCTTAAATAATTTATGATAATCCTTTGTTATATTTAATTTTTTCATATTACCTGTTGAAAATTTATTATGTCACATAGTCAAGAAATTGTGATTTTATTATCGAATATAATACCAATGTGATAAGTTTAGAGGATTTATTTCAAATAATGTGATAAAATTTTAATTCATCTAACCAAAAAATCTCTACAATATTTATGTTATAAAGAGAGTGACTACGAGCACTGTCGAAATGGGCTAGACAATTTTAGTGGAAAATTAAGACTCATAATTTTTTGAATTGAATCCAAGTGCATGGATATACACATTAAACCCCAAAATATTATAAGATCAATAATTCATCACCACACTAATGAGAATTTTTTATAAGAATAATTATTATTATCATGACCCGTCCATGTGGGGCATGTGATGTTACTCACTAAGGCCACCTCCATTAGTCAGAGGGTTGGGGTCTCTTTCTGTGTATGAATATCACTAACAAGGGAGTGCTTAGAAAAAGTATATCTACGCACCCCCACCTCTCTATGAATATAAAATGTCAAATTGTATAAACAGTTGAACAACCATCAATACATAAGTCTAAATCCCAAAACTAGAGTATAAAATAATTTACTGGTATGTAAATGTACCAAATACAAAACAACCACATAAAGTTTCAAAAAAGTCCAATCAATATTTTAATAACTGTAATAATATCAAGATGCCACGTGAACACACCATGACCATTTCGGTATCACCTTACACCATTGTGACATGGTCTATCATGTAATCATTAAAAAGGTCGGTCCCAAAAAAAACTCAAAATATTCTAGAAAAACTCGTTATGGTATGAGTCAAACAATAGCCATAAGGAATCCCTAAAACCAAAAAAATAAAAAAAAGGAATAATATACACATCTATATAGTTATGTTGAGTCAATAAAGTTTTCCTTATGACTTGTCCATTCCTTCATGTTTTGAAAATCACAAACATCTTATCTATAAGCAAAATTGATTTTATAAGGAAAATTGCTTTTATAAGGAAAATTGCTTTTATAAGGAAAATTTCTTTTATAAGAAAAATTATCCTTATCATATTTTCATTCATATTTTTCTTAAGTATACGATTCGGATTCATTTCTATTTTATCGGAATTTCTTTTAACATTGATATGAAGTATTCTATTTTAGGATCCGAATTCTGGATAAGAACTGTGATATTGTTTCACTCAGAAATCCAGAATGAGAACTGTGATAAAGTTTCATTCCGAATTCCAGATACAGTTTTACTCCAAATTCAGGATACGAATCCTTATGAAGTTCGACAATGAAATCTCATTATGAATTCTAATGAAAAATTCTCATTACTAATTCTAATGATGAATTCTCATTACGAATTCCGATAAGGAATTATCATTACGAATCCTGATAACGAATTCTCAATACGAATTCTAATGATTAATTCTCATTACGAATTCTGATAACGAATTCTCAATACGAATTCTCATGATGAATTCTCATTATGAATTCTGATGATGAATTCTCATTATGAATTCTGATAAGGAATTATCATTACGAATTCTAATTATGGATTCTCATTCCGAATTCTCATTCCGAATTTATCTATTAAACAGAATCTGATCATCTTTGATTTATACAATCCAAATTTATTTAGACTCCAAAAATTATCTTTGGCTAGACTCTGAACTTTCATCTTGCTTACGTTGTAATAATCTGTCTAATCTTTATTATTTTCCTTACACTCTGAACCTTCACTCCGAATTTTTCCTTCCGAACTTTTGAGTTAGATTTTAAAACGATGTCGTACATTCTGTTACACTTGTTTTGTTATAAAACGATGTCATCTATTTTGTTATAAACTAACCGTTGTCTAAGTGACACGTGTACTGGTCCCTCCAATCTTTAAGGAAAATATTACTGTTGGAGAAGGATCCGACCTTACCTATAAATAGGAGCTCATTTGAAAGAGCTCGACACAGATGAACAACTTGGTTTTGTGCATACATGTTGTTGATGTGATTTATAGAGAGAGAGGCTCGTATTAACTCTCGATGCTTCATGTGACTCTGAATGTTGGCGATTACATTAGAGGACATCCGGGGATAGGAAGACATAGGTTGCTGACTACCTTGAAGTTCGAGGGATTCCTTGCTGAGGAATACAGAGGTTGCCAACTACCTTGAAGTTGAGGGCTTGTGGGGATAGCAAGACAGAGACACTCCGATCTTCGTATCGTGGGCTTACCCTAGTGTGGGTAATATAGACTTGCTTGAATGTATAAATCAAGGGACCTTTATCCAAGGTTGTTGGATACCCTTCTCTTTGGGTTAAAAGACTTATATCTTGTTACTTGTAGTTTTACTACATGTTTATTTCCTCTGCATATTGTATTATAAGGAAAGTATAACTTTCTTATACTTCCTTATTTGTAATCTGTTTCATTTAGATTCTATATGCTTTAAGGTAGAATCTCATATTGTATTCTTTTGTTAAGTTTCAATTTCCAGAACCATATTTCTGGAACCTACTTTCAGAATCTCTTTCCCAGTTTTCATTTGGTATTAGAGGTGGTGTGAATTTTATTAAGTTTAACTTTGTTAAACATAGCACTTTCCTTTGCTTAAGGAAAACATAGTTCATCATAACTAAATTTAAAGGTTCCAAATGAATTTTTAAAGTATACAATTAACCCTTCCCCCCTCTTGTAATTGAGCATCTATATCACTATTTCGATCCTACAATTGGTATCAGAGCAGGTCCTTGAAATACTTATATTCATGTATATGTTTTTATTGCTCATTTTCCCATTCCGAATTTTCCCATTCCGAACTTTTTCATTCCGAACTTTTTATTACGAATCTTTTCTACTAACAAATTTTTGTGCAGAAGATTATTTTTTAAGTATGGCAGGAATTAATGTTGTTTCTATTGATAATATAAATCCTACAAGACCACCAATCTTTTATGGAAATGATTACGAGTACTGGAGCGATCGAATGAAGAATTTTGTTATCAATACTTGAGTGGACAACTATGTTATGCTTATTGGTGATTATAAAATTCCCGAAAAGGAAGTTAGAACATTCACTAACCAAGAAAAGCAAGAATATCAACTCAATTATAAGGTACAGAATACTTTACTGTGTTCAATGACTAGAAATATATATAGCCAAATTTCATCGTGTGAAGCAGCTAATTGTATCTGGAAGAAGTTAGAGGTTACACACTTTGGAACTTCTACGGTGATTGAGACTAAGAGAGATATGCTTAGAGCTGAATATCATGGATTCAACTTTCCTTATGGTGAATCAATATGTAAAGTTCAACAGAGATTTATGACCATTGTTAACAACTTACAGTCTATGGGAGGGAAAGGTTTAGATGATGAAGCTCTTGTGGATAAAATAATTGATATTATTCCCAATGAGTGGGAATCAAATAGAACTTCAATTGATGAGAACAGGAAAGTGACTCAGATTTCTCTTGATGAGCTTTTTGGAACTCTTCTCCAACATGAAACCAGAATGAAGAGAGATGCTGACAACATCAAAATGAAAAATGGAAATGCTACTGTTGCTTTTACTACAACATCAAATCATATGAAAGCTATGAATCCTGTGAGAGTAACCAGATCCTAGTCTAAGAAGATGATAGTTCAATCAGATTCTAGTGAGAGTGAAATATCAGTAAATGAATTATAAAATCTTTCTCGAAGGATGAACAAGATAGCTGGCTACAGAAATTTCCAATCCAAGTATAAGAAAAAGGAAAGGAAAGATAAGAAATATGGAGAAGTTACTTGTTATGAATGCAAGAGAGTTGGACATATTAGACCAGATTTCCCATTGCTCATAAAGAATGAAAGGAAAGAAAGACATTCAGATAGGAACAAAAAATAGTATTATAAAGCAAAAGATAAGAAATTTTTGAAAGATAATGACACCTGGAGTGCCAGTGGTGGTGACTCTTAAGATGAATCTTCTGATTATGAATCTTCAGGACAAAAGAATCTTGGTCTTATAGCCAGATTACTTATTGATAATCATTGTCTTATGGATAAGGTACGAAATGCTGAATCATTGACCAATGTTTCTTTAAATTCGAATGATAGTAAGTATTATAACTCTTCTAATGAAGAATCTTCTTCTGAGGAAGAAAATACTTTACCTACTTATGAAGAAGTCTCTAGGTTTGCTGAACTTCTTGAAATTGAGAATTCCAAACTCAATAAAAAACATGCTAAGGAAAATTCTAGGAATTCTATTCTTACAAAAGAGATATCAGATCTTTCTAAAGATCATGATAGGAAAAATGCTGATTTTGAAAGTATTTCAAAAAATATTGAGGAAGTATGTTCTGAGAAGAATAAACTTTCTAAAGAATTAGAAAAAGTAATTTCTAATAAAAATATTTTCGAGCCTAGCTCTAGTTCTAAAACAAATGATTTTGAGAATAAAAACTTGGTTGTAAAACTCAAGTCCGAAATTTTTTCCTTAAAGAAGTGTTTATCAAACATTACCCATGGGAAAGAAAATTTTGATAAAATGTATTCCCAAATACGACATTTAAGAAATAAATCTGGATTTGGTTATACCCATGCAAAACCAATTTTCAGTAACAATTATTTTGTTCCTCAAAGTGCCCCATTTTTTTCCAAGTGTCAATGTGGTGGTCACTGGTAAAAGGATTGTTCCATAAACAAAACCCAATCTCTAGGATTTCACAAAGCTTATTTCTCTAAGAAGATGTAGGTACCTAAAATTTTATTATCTGAAAATCTCAGATCCAAACAAGTTTGGATTCCTGAAGTCTAATTTTCTTTTTGATTTCAAGAAAATAAAGAGAGTACCAGCAACAATACATGGTACATGGATAGTGGATGTTCCCGGCACATGACTGGTAACAAAAGCTATTTTGAAAAGATTATTAAAAAAGGAGATATTATTCTTCAGTTTATCAGAACGCACAATCAACTTGCTGATATTTTCACAAAATCTTTTCCTTCTAATAGATTTGAATACATTAAACAGATGTTAAGAATGATAACCATAAGGTAATCCATCTTAATTAACTTTCTGTTGAAAAATTCTCCTTATAGCAATAAACTCCTTTTCATAAGGGGAGTACATTTGATTGTTAGTTAAAAATGTTTTTCAAATTTGTTTTCAAATTTATGGAACTAATATTCTCCAGAATGGATATTTTCGTATATAAAACATCTAGAATGGAAATGTTCGTATTGAAAACATCCGAAATGGAAACTTTCGTACTAGTATTTTAATAACGGAATTATCATACCGAATCTTTCATATTATGTTTTTTCATTTTCAAATTTTGTAATGAAATTTTCGTTCTGAGTTTTCCGTACTGATTCTGTTTCTCGTAGTGAGTTTTCTGAATGTTTTCTTTTCGTAAGAAAATTGTTTTTTGATGTTTTCTTAAGAATGTTACCTATTACTAATAATTTTCATAACCCAATTAGAAAGGTATGATTTCATTACTCATGTTTTCGTAGTCATACTTTACTTGCTGAAATTTTCTTATATTTTGTTTTCAGATTATAATTTTCTTAGATCGTTGTTTTAATAAAACCTCAAAAATATCGGATTCATGTTTACTTGAGAATTGGTTTTTGACCGACAGATCTGATCTCAGATTGTCACAACCGTTCGATCAACTGTAGAAGATGAACCATCATCTCATTGAATATATATTGGGGACCAAAATAGTTGTCCCACATCGGTTTTCAAGATCTCGCATCCCGAAACTCTGCCTCTCTGTTTTAAGGCCGTTCCAAACTTCAACTATCTCTGTTCTGAACTTCTCAGAGGTCTTCAGATCCGAAGGTCTGCGGAAGTAGCTTCACAAGGCATGTCTTCCTCCAAGACAATTTCGAAGTGTTTAGTATACAGAGAGAGGCTGGTCCATCCGGATTTCTTCAACAAGTACGACTCTCTTATTTCCAAGAATATCAAGCTTAATGGTTGGGAAGATGTTGCAGTGTCAAATCCCGGGTACCAAGATGAAGTGTATTCGGATTTGCTTATCGAATTCTATGAGACAGTTTCTTTTCTGTAGGAATATGGAAGGGAAAAGTTGTCTTTTAAGTCTTATGGTAAGACTTATGAACTTTCATTTTCCTGGGTAGACAGCTTGGTAGGGCTGAATAATGTAAGTGAAGCTGAGCTTATTTCTCATGTGTTGCTGGATTCTAAGGGTAGCTTCGACAAGGAGAAAGCTTTAGAAACTCTCAGACTGGCTGATGACAAGGCTTCGAAGATTGCTAGTTTATCTACAAATTTCCAGATTCTAGAGTTATGGGTACAAGGTCTTATCATACCAAGGAAAGGTGAAAAAGATAGCTTGAGGAAGAGTGAGATCTACATCCTAGATTTTCTAATAAATCTGAGGATGTTTAACCGGATGAAGAACATTCTCATTACTCTTGAGAATTTGAAGAAAGGAAATCTGAGAGTTTAGATTATTTTGTATCCAGAAATCCTCTCCGAGTTAATAGTTCGGTGCCTTGAGTCTTTCAAGGAGGCTTGAAAATCTAAGCCAAGAGTTTGAAAGATTATGCTGGTGAGTGATGGTACACTCAAAAGAATGGATGTAGCCTTTGACAAGGAGTCTCGATAGTTTATTGATCTACCTGCTCAAGGAGAAACAGTTCCGAAAGTTGCTGATCCGAAATCCTCTAAGCCAGTAAGGAAGAGAAATTTGAAAGAAGTGGATGTAGAATCAGAGAATCCCAAGTCTATGGAAGTTCATTCCGCACCTCCAAAACCAAAGAAGAAGAAATCTTACCCAGATGAGGTAGTTGCTAAATGGAGGGAAATGAAAGAGAAGAGAGTGAAAGGGGAGCCTCAGTTTGGCTTAGACCCTGTAGAGGCTAAGGCCTTGAAGGAGAAAACTGCGGATGAGCTAGAAAAACAAGCGAAAGAAAAGAAACTCAAGATGAAGATGACTGAAGCAGAGGTAGCTCAGGCTTTGTTGAAATTCAATGAGATGGTTTCAGAAAATATTCCTGTTCCGAGATCTTTTTCATTGGAATCTCTACCTGAGACTCCAAGAAGAAATTTAGTTGCTCTGGAAGAAGCTGTTTCTATGACTGCTGAGTAAGTAGAGCAAGTTGAGAAAGTGAATGAAGAAGAAGGTGTTTCTGAAGGAAGTGGTGAAACCAGAGATGTGATGAAGCAACTAGAAGATTATAAGGGGACACCTTCAGAACACTTATCACTCCGAACTTCAGAAGCTGAATCTTCAAAGCTAGTTACTCCAGCAATGGAAGAAGAGAATGGAGAAGAAGAAGTAGCATATCATGGAGAGGAAGAACAACTTCTACAAGATATTTATCAAATGAATAATATAGAGGTCGGTGCTCATAAATTACCTGATGAGGAAGACAATGTTGTCCAAGTTTCTGATAGTGAAAAAAGAACCCCGGAACAGGATTCTATTACGAAAAAGGCAAAGGAATGCAAATTCTTGCTGATACTCCGAGCTCAGAAGTGATATAGAGAAAAAAAGTTGGTAGTTCTTCAAAGAGAAATATTGACCTTATTGAAGAAGAAAATTCTCTAAGAAGAGTCTCGGATTCGGAGTCATCTTCAGTGGGACCTGATTTTGTTGTTCAGTCCTTAAAGAAGATGGTAGGTTCTATTTCGACCTTCTCAAGCATTGATTCAAGATGCTAGATGCTCCAACATTCTTTCAATCATAAAATAGACTTTGTATTTATGGTTATGGACAAGTGTGTTTAAATAGAGGATCAGTTAAAAACGTTCTTTGTTGGATACAAAGCTCATAGAAGATCTTGCAAGAGGATGGAAAACTGGTCGAAGAAGACTGTAGAAGAAATGAGGTTATTTGATAAATTTCAAGACAATGTTAAATATGCTTTTGAAACTGAAGACAGAAAGATAAATTAGCTGACTTCTTCCTTTGAAGAAAATCTAATAGATGAAAAGAACTTCAGGATTCAAGAAGTCAGAGATCTGAATGGGAAGCTGAATTCTGTTTCTCAAAACTGGAAGTTTGAAAGGGATCATCGGATTGAGTTTGAACAAAGGATGAAGGATCAGGAAGAAAACCTTAAAGCCCAGGAAGAAAAGATTAAAGCTCAGGAAGAATATATTGAAGCTCAATCTACAAGAATAGTGGTCTTAGAGAAGCTAGCTGAAGAAGATCATAAAGACTTAAAGAAGATAAAGACTATTCTAAAGGGTCTCATGGCGAAGGAGAAATATCCCAAATAGACAGATCCGATCTTTTGTTGTATCCAATTTTCATTTTTCCAAGATTTCAAACTTAATGAAAATTGTACATGTCGTTTCTTTTTTTGTTGTTACTAATATTTTCAGGTACTTTGTTATATTTTCCATTCCCTTGAATTCCTTTTGAAAATCACAAAGGGGGAGAAGGAAAAGATCCTTAAGGAAAAAGAACTTTAATAAGAGCTTATCTAAGGGGGATTTTTTCATTAAAGAAGACCTTATTATTCATAATGAAATTTCACTCCGGAAATCTAGAATACGATCCTTAGAGTTTCAAAGCCTAAGGGGGAGTTGGTCGTATTCATCAATATCCTTAAAGCAAAGGGAGATAAGCCTTAATGTTTTACTTTCTTCTTAGAATTTCTTTTTCATAAGGATTTTTGTGCTTTCCAAAAAGGGGGAGATTGTTGAGTCAATAAGGTTTTCCTTATGACTTGTCCATTCCTTCTTGTTTTGAAATTCACAAACATCATATCAATAAGGAAAATTTCTTTTATAAGGAAAATTGATTTTATAAGGAAAATTGCTTTTATAAGGAAAATTGATTTTATATGAAAAATTATCCTTATCATATTTTCATTCATATTTTTCTTAAGTATAAGATCCAGATTAATTTCTATTTTATCGTAATTTCTTGAAACATTGTTATGAAGTATTCTGTTTTAGGATCCGAATTTTGGATAAGAACTGTGATATTGTTTCACTCCGAAATCCAGAATGAGAACTGTGATAAAGTTTCATTTTGAATTCCAGATACAGTTTTACTCCATATTCAGGATACGAATCCTTATGAAGTTCGACAATGAAATCTCATTATGAATTCTGATGACGAATTCTCATTACGAGTTCTAATGATGAATTCTCATTACGAATTCCGATAAGGAATTATCATTATGAATTCTGATAACGAATTCTCAATACAAATTCTAATGATGAATTCTCATTAAGAATTATGATAACGAATTCTCAATACTAATTATAATGATGAATTCTCATTACGAATTTTGATGACGAATTCTCATTACGAATTCTGATGAGGAATTCTCATTACAAAATCTGATGATGAATTCTCATTCCGAATTCTCATTCCGAATTTAACTATTAAATAGAATCTGATCATCTTTTTTTTATACACTCCAAATTTATTTAGACTCCAAAAATTAACTTTGGCTAGACTCCGAACTTTCATCTTGCTTACGTTGTTATAATCTTTATACTCTTTATTATTTCTTTACACTCCGAACCTTCACTCCGAATTTTTCATTCCGAACTTATGAGTTAGATTTTAAAACGATGTCGTACATTCCGTTACACTTGTTTTGTTATAAAACGATGTCATCTATTTTGTTATAATCTAACCGTTGTCTAAGTGACACGTGTACATGTCCCTGCGATCTTTAAGGAAAATATGACCATTGGAGAAGGAGCCAACCTTTCCTATAAATAGGAGCTCATTTGAAAGAGCTCGACACAGATGAACAACTTGGTTTTGTGCATACATGCTGTTGAAGTGATTTCTAGAGAGAGAGGCTCTTATTAACTCTCAAAGATTCATGTGACTTTAAATGTTGGTGATTACATTCGAGGACTTCTGGGGAAAGGAAGACAGAGGTTTACGACTACCTTGAAGTTCGAGGGCTTCCTTGCTAAGGAAGACAGAGGTTTCCAACTACCTTGAAGTTGAGGGATTGCGGGGATAGCAAGACAGAGACACTCTGATCTTCATATTGTGGGCTTACCCTGGTGTGGGTAAGACATACTTTCTTGAAAGTATAAATCAAGGGACCTTTATCCAAGGTTATTGGATACCCTTCTCTTTGGGATAAAAGTCTTATATCATGTTACTTGTAGTTTTACTACTTGTTTATTTCCGCTGCATTTTTTTTATAATGAAAGTATAACATTCTTATACTTCCTTATTTGTACTCTGTTTCATTAAGAATCTATACGCTTTATGGTAGAATCTCATATTCTATTCTTTTGTTAAGTTTCAATTTCCGGAACCATATTTCTGAAACCTACTTTCAGAATCTCTTTCCATGTTTTCATTTGGTATTAGAGGTGTTGTGAATTTTCTTAAGTTTGAATTTGTTAAACTTAGAACATTCCTTTTCTTAAGGAAAACATAGTTAATCATAACTAACTTTAAGGGTTCCAAAGGAATTTTTAAAGTATACAATTCACCCCCCATCTTGTAATTGAGCATCTACATCACTATTTCGATCCTACAAGTTATATATATATACAACCAATATAACCTGATTATCATGATATTATGAACAATGATAAATGGTGAAACATTAAGGAAAAATAATGTTTCCATCCTTTGATTACATCATAAATGTTCCATATAGAACTCGTCTCAGAGATCACAATCTTGTGTGAGAAAACTGAGGATGTTCGTCTGAGAGGTAATTCTTTCCGGTCTAAATATAAGAAGTAAACATTGAAGATATTATGAGATAACAAATATAAGGGATTATCAATCATAAGTCCATGGGTAATTCCAACAACTCAATCTACATTCACCATCTAGGTATAATATTGGTTAATGAATACTGTGGGCCACGATGACACCAAGAACTCCACCTAGGTCATGGTGGTGAATAGAGGATCTCACTCTGGACCTCACAGATGGATTCCAAATACTATATCAAATAATTTTTACCAAGGGCATCATTTTTTGTGGATTTGGACTCGATTACAGACTAACCATTAATTTTTGGACATGCGGAAGTCACCTTATCCAAACATATCTAATATGTAGAGGGAAAAAATTCAATTCAATGAATTATAATATACAAAGAAAGTAGAGGTGTTCTAAGATGTGTCCCAAAACCCTAGGTCTTTCCCGTAAAAATGACCTATCTCTTATTCCCATGTCTGTGATATAGTACTTGAAGTTTTAGCTTCCCATGTACTCTCTCCACCTACAACTTCTAATTTTTGCTGGAGTTCTTTTTCACAATCTTGTCATTTTAGGGGATTACACGTCATGATCCATCCCATGTACCCCATTCCATGTTTGTATATAGTATGAGGTACATGTCGAGCCTCCTGGGAGAGGTTAGACATAATGATATAGGGTCTCACTCCACTTGACACATATATATCTCATATTACACTTGTCACCATGAGGGTGGGGGGAGTCCAAATAGGCCGTGGCTCTGAGTTACACGCCATGTAGTTAGAAAACTTCTAGAAACACAGATCTATTTCAACACGTCTTCCTCATTTTTATGACAACAATTTATGTCATTAATCACATTAAAAATATTTTATCACTTCTTAAAATTTTATTCCATCATTTATCATTAACTCCCTTCCCTTCGATCCATTCAAAAAACAGATTAAAACATCATTCATTTTTTCATGTCAAAGATCATGAATGATGGTATCCAATGCTATATTATTTTCCACTACATCCATCATCACACCACATTCATAGAATATCATGCCCATATCTATTATTCTAGATGATTTCACCATGTATCATATTACAGAAATTTATTTTCCATTAATTGATTGAACCATAGGCCAAACAATGAATATTGATGATGAATAAAGAATCAAGGTTGTAATTCTTAAGAATAATCATCTGGAATGATCTTTGAAATATATTTGTTTCAATGTATATTTCAGTCAATTATAAATATTTGTTAATTATATTTAATCTCAATGAAATTATCAAAAAATTATCGCACAAGTAAACCCAAAATGCATTATTCTTGGTCACCAAATCAACACCGTCATTAATCGATTTACGTTAATTGTATAAAATAAAAATGGAAAAAAATAAATCATGAAATATGTACTAACTTGATTCATATTGATTGTTAATGATGAACGATGTGGAATTATTGTTATAATTTAAATCCATCAATTCAATATCATATCAATCAAGAACCAAGATCTTGAAAAATTTCTTCTATGATATATCCTCAATGTAGCTCTCCATTGGTTCTAGGGTTATGTGGCTAACCATTGGAATTTCATCAAAAAATCACACAAAATGAATTTCCAAACAATGAATCTATGAAAATTAATTGATATAAATTATATATTTATTTTATTCATTTCCAATGCAGTGATAACTTTTTGACAACAAACCCTTGAAAAAATTGATAATGTCACTCAAAGGGTACTACCTCCATTTTGACCTCAAATATTTCCCTTTTATGTAAAATTTTACCCTCTGTCTAGAAGTGATTATAGTATTTTCAAGAAAACATTCCATGTTTTCTATTTAAAATATCTAATATATTTCAAACATTTATTTCAGTAACACACTTCCATAAAATCACATGCCTTCTCGATTCTAGTTTTTGTGAATAATCCACACAAAATTCCAAAAATATTAAATTGAAAATTTGAGTCATTACATTATCCCCACCATTGGGATTTACATCTTGAAATAATAAATCATGGGAATCACAAATTGATGTGGGTATTCGGCAAGATTCAGAGCCACCCACCACCATGTTCTCTTATGGAGATTCTTGTGCTTCCACCAGACATGCACTAAATGATGTAGTACCCTATAAGGGTTCCTCTGTTTCTGATCCTCAATTATAACTGGGTACTATATAAAGGTAGCTCCATCCTGAATGACCAAATCACCCCAATCTATTATGTTCAGTGTTTCATAAATGTACCACCATAGTTGTGGTACATTGATTACATCATTTACCCATACTAACTATGGAGGTAGAGATAAGTTGTTTTCAACCATTATAACTCATGGTTATATCAAAAAAGTAACAATGATCCTTAGAGATAGGATTCCACCAAATACAAATCAATTTAACCTATTTATAGTTGAATCTTTAAGGGATAAATGGTATCCAAACATTTTCTATCAATGTATAACTTGTGATGGATCAATGCTATCATCACACTCTCTTTGATTTTCATTATCTTCTCAGTAGTTGAGAACTTCCCCTCTATACCAATATGTTCTGAATCTACATGGTTAGCCCAATAATTTGGTACCATATAGGTTCACCCATATAAAGCCTCTAATGGTTCCATATCAATGGTTTAATTTCATATGTTACGGTTCAGGAACCCCCCATATGGTATTTTTTCCTCCCATTTATGAGAAATGTATAACATGTAAGATCGCACAATTTCCTCTAGAAACTAAATGGTCCACATTCTCTGGCCCTTGGTTTTGTGGTGACACACTATGGTTAACCCATAACTGATTCCCAAATGTCTCCCAAAATCCCATTCACCATAGGTATGTGAGGTGTTCATCAGAGTCAGAAATGATCAATAATCTTACTCAATGGAGTCAGACTATCAATTGCACATATAGGTACCCCAATATCGTTACTAAAAATTTCTAATAAATATCTAATAAATTGGATGACATGGTGAGTTGATCGACAATCACCAATGTGACGTCACTCACCCAATATTTATGTGGTTATCATAACAATACACCCATAGATATTCAATATCATATACACTCTATCACATCATGATATTAGGTTAAACCCATTGAAAATTGGTGATCAACTTTTACTTGCTAAAAAGAATGGCGTAGAAAGATATAATCGATATCTCATTTCTTAATCCATGTACACCAAAACTAACATTTGAGGTACTGGTATATCAATTAATGACATGTTGTACCACCATGGGAGATATATGTAACTCCCTTATAACCAACTCCCATAACAGTAGAAGTAACATTTTGTATCTTATAAGAGTAATGAAATTCTTTCTAACATAAGAAAATTTATCTAGAGCTTGTTCATGGGATAACTGAGTACATAGGGTCTCGAATTTTACATCTGAAAGATATACCTACCCCAGTCACTGCATTTTAGACAGGTGACAACCATAGCGTGGCGGAAATTTAAATCATCCGCATCCATATACTATATCTATTATGAGGCCAGCCACAATGATTCCTTATTTAGTATATCTAAACAAGACATAATAAAAAGTGAACCTTCCACCACATTCCAATTCAAAATACTATAGACAATTTCAAATTCATAATCCCTAAGTAACACTTTCCGCCTCATGTGTATCATGTAATGATCCTAACGATTGACATTATACTCAAGACATATATGATTAGTAAAAATGGGAAACCTCTCCCCCATTAGCTTGTTTCACCACATATATAGTTTTAATTATATCACCACTCACTAAAATTTATGTATTTTTTTTGTTGTTTTCGTGTTTTCACAACTAACATGCACCATATAAAATCCCCTCTTACCACTAAATTGTAGAATAACCAAGCCCAGTTTCTGATGCATCGTAGAAAACTACATGATTGACACCCTCTTTGGCCAATATATTGATGGAATGGATTTTCAATCATTACCTCAAATACTAAAATTAATGCTACAACATCTTGGTCCACATGAAAGGATGGGCCTTTTAGTTCAAAGAATTCATGAGTGTTTATATCCCTGAGAAGTCAAGTATGAATCTTCAGTAAAATCCTTTTAACCCATGTAAGCTCAGTACCTCTATCACTCTCATGGGAGGATCCTAATATAACATTGCCTCAAACCCGGTTGGGTTCTCTACCACTATGTATATTGAGATAACATGTTCATGAATGTGGACCACCTGTTCCTAGAACTATCATATCTTTATATTATTGTAAATATAGTTCTATATAAGTATGTCCATAACCATCCCTGCATTTCTCACCACATTCTCCTTATAATACATGTACACAATGATATCATCGAGAAATACTACCATTAATATGTCTAACCATTGATGAAATAGTCAGTTTATATGTTCCATGAACACTATTGAGGCATTGATTAGGCCAAATGTAATCCCAATGTACTCCTAATGAATGTTGCGACATCTGGTTTCCATCTTTGGTATGTACTCATCCTGTGCTCTCAACTGGTGAGTTTTTGAATAGAGGAAAACAATAGAGATCTATCATTTCAAAATAAACTAATTAATGTGGTCATAAATACATAATAGTGGATATATTTTCTTCATGATCACTTGTTTCAATCTCCATTATTCCACATATAACATCAAAATCATGTCTACCTTCTTGGAGAACAATAGTGGGGATGCTCAAGCAGAGAAAGTGGGTCTATAATATATATTCATTTACAAGTCCAGCAATTTTACCCACAATTATAAAAAAAAATTGGTGAAAATACAATATGTGATCACATATATTAGTTTCCACTATGGGTGTAAATAAATGAAAAAGTATATCAACCAGTTGGGAGGTATTCTTGGAACATCCTCTGGGAAGACGTTCTCATAATTCACCACCACTTTACAGAATTGGAATTTCATTACACAAACCAATATAAGGTTTATTTTATATAATATAATTGTAATAATCCATACTTTCTTATGTATGAGTCCATCCTTTACTACATGGGATTAATTTTCAGCAATAAAGGATAAGATATTTTATTCGTTATTGACACAATGCATCCTTCGACTAAAATAACCAATATATACATGAACTATGGGTAACCATCCCATACATTTGATAATGTAATATAGCCTCAATTGTAATCCAATGATATCCAAATAGAAACTCTATCCTTTAAGAGTCCTTCCACAGTATTGGTACAAGTGTGTGCTTAGTATTTCCTCTAGTAAGAGTCTCGAAGAACAAGTGTCACGTCAAGAGATACACATGAATCTATACGTCTCATAAAAGATATGTGGGAATAATGGAATGTCTAGAATCTATATCATTTAGTACAGTCTCTAGGGTATAAAATCCATAGATCATAACTTGAATCATTCCTAGAGAATCTGGGTCATTAGTTTTGACTGCTTGCGGCAGTCCACATTTATGTACATAAGCACACTCAGCCTATCATGGAACACATAGAGGTGTTGGTTGTGACAATTAAATATGTATACCACCTCCCAATACTCTGGTAGATCATCATTCACATAAGACCCCCAATACACATGTCTTCTCATGTCGCTACTTCTACCTTAGTGGCCCATCCATTGTCTCTCAGTATGGTACGTAGGAAAATCTCATGAAAGGTGTCCCCCCTTCCCTGATATTAGTATCACTACCTCTAACTAGGATTATTGGATACATCCTAAGAGAACCAAACAATAGTTCATCTATCTTAGATCTTCCTCATGAGACAACACTCTAGTCCGTGGCCTTAGGAATGAAGTCAAATCATAGCTTCCAATGTCTCTCCTCTTGAATTACCACTACTAGCAACCACTAGTTACTCCAACTCATCCTTGAAACACCCAACCTACAATGAACTATCAAGAACCAAAAAATATATAGGAATTAATAGTGGTATAAAATTAGCTCAGATGTTTCCATAGATCCATCCTTTAAAGGACTGATGCCTAATGAACTAGTTGTGAACCACTACCATCATGGACATTGAGAGGTTGGTAAACCTCTATGAATACTCATTTATTGTCATGCTTCCCTATCAGAGCTATAGAGTCTGCTAGAAATGTAAAACCCTCAGTATATATATAGATATCTACCCTCCAAAATGGTTCTCAATCTATGACCCTAGAAGAGTCTCCTCACCATAATACGACATCACTAACTCCCACCACGTTAATGTTGAGCTATAAAGAAGGCTCAATTCCATGACCACCATCTAATATGATAGTGTCCTAACTAGATGTAAATCATGGGACATGGCCTCATGAATGTACTTAGACACCGACTGTTTGGTCGCAACATGGATCCAATGGGGTCTCTATATAAAGAACATGTGAAGTGCACTCAGCATGTGCGCCGCACCCACTAGTACTAAGATAACCATGTATTACTCCAAATGTGGTGGTATAGTTGGTGAAATAACTATAGTCATTGTATCTAGAACTCTCCCCTGTATCTGTTACTCATCAGTGAGGGAATCATCATCTTCATCATTATTCTAAATATATTCTAGCATTCATTATGGAGGAATCCAGAAATTAAATAATTTGTAACATAGTAAATGAGTATAACTGGAGAGATAACTCAAGAACATCCTAGAAAAAACAACTCATTCCTTGAGAAAAAATTTGAATTTATATTCAATACAATAGTTTCTCTCATGTAACGAGTGAACTATCAGTAGATAATAGTCTTGGAGAATGGATATGTTGGCTTAGCACAAACACTGGAGTCACCATCCTAAAATCCAGACTCGAAAAACTGAACACTATTTCAACAAACCAATCTCATAAACTCTCAATCATCATGTAGAAAATTCCTTTGATATAAATTCTTTATGAAAGATCCATGTGGGGTCCATTCAATGAATTACCAAGACCATCTCAAATTGATTATGGGTTTCCGTATAGCATCGAATAGGCATATCACTAACATGGGAGGCCATAGAATATGAAACTAGACACATACATTTAGAAACATATTATCCATTCAAAGGATGAATTGTAAAATTTACTAAAAAAATAATAATTCATGCATCTAAATCCCACAACCATAGTTTCCTTGAATGTAAATTAATTTCATTAGGGACAATACATTCACACCACAATGATTCTGAATTCAATTTCAATCTGTATACAACAAAAGGGACTTCTCTCAAGATTCAACAAGAACACAACTCATTCTAAATGATATCACTAAACACCATCTGATCTAGGTAAATATAGAAAGCTATAAAATGAATGATCATATGAAAAATACATGAAACATGTGGGAATATCCCTTGTTAGAGTTAGTAAACCAACTAGTACTCTGCTCATGCATTCACACAAAATATAAAACATTTCATTTTTTCGATAATAGAATACTATTTTTCCAACATAAATATTAATATTAATATTGAATATATTTAAAACTTGAGTGATTGGTATATAATACTGGAATAATGTTATAGAATGTGTTGAAAAATCTTAAACATAGTAGATAATATTTATGAATTAATAAGAATAAAAAAATTTATGAGGAAATCATTATGGATAAGTCACTTACATGAACGAAAAAATGATTCAAATGGATAGTTAAAATAATGATCATTATCATATTTAATGATGGATTGATTGTTATGTATCTTATAATAATGAAATTAAAGGACTATATAAGTAGTCTGGGTGATACTGAGAGAGCCAGTTGTAAATAGAGGTGAAGGGCCTAACATCACCTTGAAATTGTAGGAGTATAGAAAAAAATTGGGGAAAAAATACATAGAAAAATTAGTAGTGTTTATATTTTTCGAACTGTATAAATCATTGAGTGTAACTTGAAGATGTAGGATGTCACACGAAAATCATGTCACATTGTACAAATATTTATTTTCAAATTCTTTGAACAAATTTTTTTGCATAGGAAAAAATTTATAAATGTAAGAATATAATACAGAATTTTCAGAATACAAAATAAGAATGTTAACATAAAAAATTAATTAGAAAACAAAATAAAAATATATAGGTTGGTATTATTTCTCTAAAAAATGTTTCAATAAGAATCTCATCAATTTATTCTCTAATTAAATCCATTATGTGGTTATCCAAAATGAAAACAGAACACCTACCAAAACATCCAATTTTTAAAATAGAGACATGTTATAAATGAAGACTCCATTTTGAGATATCATACATACACAATAGCACCACTTTGATCCTATGATATTCATAAAAAATCACACCACCATGAAAAAAGAGACAACAATAACTCCCTTGAAAATTTAACAAATCAATCCATCCAGCCAATTGAATAATACCCTATTTTTAATCATCCACGTTTCTTGCATAACCTACTAAATATTAACTTTAACCAATGAATTGAAAATTTTAGGATCAATAAAACAAAAAGACATCATACCCAATACAAAACAGTAGGAATGATTAAAAATGAAGGTCAGGACAAACCACCTTAACCAAAAAACACATCCATGCAAGAAATAACTTCAGTTTCAATCTGTTAAACTATTGAAATGCACCCACATAAAATAAGAGGGTCACTATATAATACCCAACAAAAATTACTATATTCTAACAAATATACTATTTATAAATCCTAGCACAAATAAACTATGGTGATTATATATGGAATATATGTCAGATGTTAAGAGTGTGGGAGGAAAATGGCAGAATAAATGAAGTAATTGGGCTGCACTTGAAACATTGAAATAGAGAGAAACCTGAGGGTGATATGTGTCGTTAAGATGAATAAAAACATCATGTTGAAGGAATTCATACTAAATGACTAGTAGAAACAATTCAAACTATTTCAAGGGCTTTTCCGACTATTCAAATATCCAACATACATAATTCAACATTAAATATTATGTAAATTTTTTTTAAGAGACATTATGATAAAAAGAATGAAATGTGAAAATTAATAGCAAAAGGAAATGATTAATATGTTATTATTTTGTACTAAAACAAATATCGATTTTGAAATTAAGATGTTAACTCTAATCTCCATACACTTGATTCCAAAAAGGTAATTGGTACATAAAAGTGGAGGTCTAGTTTCATGTAATGTCGAGGGATTTTTTACACCATATTTAGAAAGCACAGGAACAAAATGGATTTGGAAGGACACGATCATTGCTTTAATATAAAAAATAAATGAATTTTGTATAAAAAGATATCAAAATAGAAAGAGTAATTACTAAAATAGATAAGGATTATACATTTTTTTTGTTTAGAATAACAATAATGAACAGTTTTCCTCAAATTGGGTAATATTCAAGAAACACTTCATCATGATAATTCTCCTTACAAACAGAATTGAGTTCCATAAATAAAATTATATAGATGAGTAAAATTTAACATTTATTTTTCTATGATGATAGGGAGAAATGATATTTTAAAAATGAACATAAAAAGTTTATTGAAACATAATACAAGATGTAGAGATGTCAAAATCAAATTGGATCGCAAACTAAAATGGAAGCACTTATATTACCATGATTAATTTAAACAAAAAATATTAATAAAATAATAATAATATATTTTTTAATTGGAAAAGTTAACATCTTTTGATGACCACATATGGGGACTAAAAACCACCATCCTAAATTAAAATTTAAGAGTTCAAATGAAAAAAATATAGCTCAATGTTCTGAATCATAACTTATTCTAGTAAAATAATAATTTTTAAAATAATCTATTCTATTAACAATGAATCAGATCAAATGGGTTGAAATTGTTGTTGATTAAGGACAAAAAATTCACAAAATTTTACATGGGGGCCAGAATAAAATTAATGAATCCATCTTGAAAAAAAGGGAACCAAAAATTGGGAATAAGAGAACGAAAGAAACCCTAACTCAAAAATAGTGGATGGGATGTGAATAGTTGTTTGTAATCAAAATGTGGAAAAGAGATCAGAGAAAAACCACAAACCTTTAATGGAAAACTACACCATGTAAATATTATATATTTAGTATATTAATGTTGATCAGTGAACACATGAATCGATAAACAAAATCAAAATTAAAATGATCAAAATCTTAGTCAATCAAAACATAGCACAAAAGAAAAAATCAAGGGGTGATATTAGTTGATGGAAATGTCGGAGAGTTTAGAGAGGAAATATATGTGGGATGTGGGAAAACCTTAGAGATGAAATGAATATTTTATATGAGTTTCATTTATAATTATTTTCTCCTAGAATTAAAATTGCACATCTATTTTATTTTTATTGTTACAAACAGGTTTTTCTATATATATGTAAAACAGCACGTCGCCGAAATATTTAAGGTGATATATATATCAATGAGTTAGTTTTTTTTTGAAAGAACACCTATATGATAATAATTATCTTATAGGAATGTGTTGTAAATGTCATTAAATATATATAAATACAACTGTTGAAATATAAAATAGCACATGATTATTATTTGTGTGATGTGCTTTTTGGGTGATGTTCTATTTTAAAAAAAATACCGTTGAAAGAAAATATTTAAAATAGAATATTATGAATAATTAAAAATATATGTAAGTGTATTTACTATTCAATTACTACAACATATCACAAATTTTCAATAACACATTACAATGAGATGTGATGTTTTACATAATAATTTAAATGTGTGATGTGAAACAAAACATTCAAAATAGTACATACTCTTACATCACTGAACAACAATACTCTATAATAATGTGATGGGATGTTTTACAAAATTTTTAAATGTATTATGGTTTTACATTTTTACTATTTGTGAAGAGAACATAAATGTAAAATAACACAACAATACACTATAAGAATTGTATTTCTGTATTTATTATTGACTAACATTTTTATGAATATGTAAGGGTATTTTTTACAACAATAATATTGTGAAATAACTTTGTGAACATCCAAAATTGTAATTGAATTTGAAATAAACAATACTCTATAAAAATGTGAACAATAAAAACCTAACAATTGGGTTTCTACCAGCACAACAATTCCTTTTTTCACATTTATTTCTATACATTATGATATGTTTATAAGTGTATTGTTGTGAAAAATCTCAAAAACTAAATATGAAATCCACTAAAATGTATATTCTATTTGGAAACAACATAAAAATACATTGTGATGTTTTTGTGATGTTATTTTTAGCTATTTTTAATAGATATACTCTATGAAAAAGTATGATTTATTAATTTACATATTTTGTAAAGTACATACTCTTACTTATTTAATTTTTTTTTTATAATCTATGATGTTTAGATCTGGGGATGATAAAAACATATTATTGAATTATAGACACTTATAATAATGTACAGAGTTACTAATTTCATTATCAATACATGAAAATAAATAGATAAGTAATATCGAAATGGAAATATTATATGATCTAATTCATTAATTACACAGATTATTAAAACCCGAAAAATGTGTTATAGAAGAGGTAAAAACCATTATTGGATTACAACACGAAGGGAAATATTAGATATACATGGGGCATCTCATTGATTCCTTTTTTCAGCTACTGAAACTAATCTTCTCCATTAAAGACATGGAAATGATCTGTCTAAGAATAAAAATGATGTGAAACACGTCTGTAAAGAATATCCAAAAAATTCATTAACTCTAATAAATCCTTTTATACACATCAATGTGGGAAATCAGATAATATTCATGAATGGAATCTGTTCACTTGTATAGAATAAAAGACATTCCTGTTTGAAAACAATATGAACAACTATGAAATAAAATGAACATGTATACCATTTTATAATACAAAACACATAATAAAATAGTGAAATAACTTAATCTATGACATTTACATCCTCACATTGAAGCCCTTTTATAAGAAACTATATTAATGTTCAACATTCAGGGCATGTAAATAAAGATTCAATGAGGTAAAATGATGTAAAACATGTATACATAGAAAAAAAATCGTAATTAAATCATGTAACTTCTTACATACTCATCAAATAGGGAAATAGTAGAGTAATAAAAAAAATCTTCTTACTCTTATGGAAATAGATATGGATCAGTTTGACAAAAAATATGAACAAATTAAGAACAAATAAAAACATGATAACCCTTTAATAATAAAAATAATACATAATAAAATAGTAAAATACCTTAATGCATGGGATTTATACTCTCACTCACCAATTGATGAAATTTAATGTAACAACTCTATAGATTCATATTCTTATTTTAATATTGAATCATATATATGGTAAAAAAAAGTATGAAATACACTAACTATAAAACTAACTGAATGTTAATCACACAAAATGTAAAAATATGATATCATTTATGAATAAAAATTAGTTTGGAAGTAGTAATTTAGAGAAAAAATATTTTTGAGAAATTCTAAACATACCTAAATATTATGATTCTAGATGAACAAACATTAGTAAATTTTATATAGTAATTTTTATTTTATACCATCTGCATTCTTATGAACACAAAATAGTAATACAGTAATCAAAAGAAAAAGTATAGGATATAATTTCATGAAACTCATCATATAAAATATATTATATTGAAACATAGAGAATACTTATGATTTTAATTCTCGTTATGGGGAAAACACTGGTGATAAAAAATAAATTAAAACACATTGTACTACATGATATAGAATGAAAAATGTAAAAAATGGAATATATAAAAAACAAGTCCAAGAGGTGGTCGACTACATGTATATAATTTCCTTATCCCCCTCCCCTCCAACATCTTGTGCCCTTACTGAATATCTCAATGTCGATGGATGGATATGATCCATAGATGTCGTCAAATAAAACTAAGGATATGGTTAAAAATAAAAAAAGTTACCCAAAAAATAATAAATTTGAAAGATCCCATGGAGTGTTGTATTCCATAAATAAATGAAAAAATTCATATTCTAATAATAGAATGGAATTTGTCTTGGATTTATTTTAGGAAGGAAAAAATAATTTCATACAACACAATCATGGTGAAAAATTCCTTATTATCCAAGGAATTGAAATTATGGAAGGCGATTTATTATCATATTCATCTTTAAGGGGATGTTTTGGCACTATCAGGAAGAATCTAAACACACATGATAAACTAATCCAAGATGAAATTGAATCAAATTATGAATAAATCTACTGTACTAATGGTAAATTTTGATGTACATAAACTCTATAATGGCCTAATCTGTTCCAAACATCATACAAAGTCAATGTCCCCCAATGCATACCAATTTTCAAGTGATGGATGATATTAAAAATGTTGTGTATAATATTGAGAAAAGGTGAAAATAATCAATGTGAGGTTAAACCCATCTGGGATGAATGTATTATAATGAATGATCATACATTGAATCATTTTGTGAAACATACAAGCCAATAATAACGATGTTGCAGAGCTGATTTGGAAATTTGTCTAGAATAAACCGAACAAAACCCATTAAGCCACTAATTTTATGGATTAAGAAATCTAAATCAAGATAATTTTGAAATACATGAACTATATTTTTTCAATGTCAACATCTTAAAACATAATTAGTTGGCTCTTTCTGCCAAGTTGTAGTGAAGAAGGATTCCATTTATCATTGAATATACCAAGCTAAAAATCATCATTCAAATATATTGAAATATAATCTTTTTTTTGGAACCAACTCACGTCAAATATCATTATTTACTTACTTCAATTCTGACAGAGCACACTTCATTTGACCTCATCATGCTTAAAGTAGTATGAAAATATATTTTGGGTAGGAAGTATACATTATAAATACAAATAAGAATAGGTGCATTACACAGTTTTCTGAGAGTGTTGTCACATATAACATTACCTAATTCATCCTTACATGGCATTGTCATATTGTTCAAATTCAATACATGAATATCCTATGTTTTATATAAACAGCATGTTATTACTCACATTTTCATGATCCATGAAAAATTTTGTTATAGCGTGGTTTTGGTAATTCTAGTGAATTACATCATCTTTCTCATTATGAATGTATCATTAAATTTTGAAGGATATTAGTATAACATACCTATTTTGGAGAGGTTTCTCTGTAAGATTTATGTATAGAATGTAAGGGTGACATTAAGGTGGTTCAATGTGAGGTTTCAATGCATCATAAACACTGGTGGTCTGATGAAAATGTTGATTTTAGTTAAATGACATAATACCCATTAGATATTAAATTGAATGGAATAAAATGTGATCAATGGATTCTATAATAAAAGTAATATAAATAAATATATTATTCAATGTTGTTTTGTGGATTCCTTATTCAATTAATGGATACATTTACTCTTATATGAAATAAGTCTCCTTGTTTTTAAAACATCACACAAGAATGGAATATCATCCGTTGTTTATAAAGGATATCATTAAAATTTGGAAAATAATCCCCCCATTTTGTGTCATTAAAAGGGAATTTAATTAATATAGAAAGAATAAATATTTTATATTTTATATTGGAAAATTTATTTGGAATATCTAAATGAATGAGGATATGAAGTCTTCATTAGTGTAAAGTCATTGAACATCATCATAAAATATGACTAACTGGTCTATTATAATTTTATGATTTCTATTCCTAAGTCCGAGTGACCAAGAAATCATGCCTTTTTATATTTTATATACCAAAAAAATTTCTTTCAATATCCGCATATCATAATCATAATTTCCCCCATTTAATTGTAATATATTTTAGTACCAATACCATTTTTCAAAATAGTTTCTCTAATATCATGGCTCTGTATTGAAATATCTCGATCGATATACTTCATAATAATAAGTGTATATAAATCACAAAAAATACATTGAATCAAATAATATATAAAACTCATCTCTAAAAACATCTAGTCAACACCAGTCTATAAATAATGAACCATAGAGGGATCGATGTTTGAAACCATGGTAGTTTATTAAAACCTATCAATGAATTCAAATTGACTTATAAATACACTTTATAAAGTGTTTATAATTTCCATTATTTATTTCTTAAAGGACATAATCCTATGAAGATCATTATGAATATATCATATTGAACCATAAAAATATTTTGGAATAATTTTATTTGAGATTAATATAGAAATACAATTTAATTTTACTCGTACATGATAGGATATTAATCATCTGAATATTGATTTAGTGATATCATTTAATCATATTATTTTTATCCTATATAAAAATCATCTGCGATTATTTTGGGGATTGTCTAAATATTTTTTTATCATTTACTTTCGAAATACCATAATCAAATCTAATTTTTCATATCATTCTATAAAAAATTACTATCTTTATGTTTATTGACCTCATCATTTAAGGATCTAATCAACTTCATAAACTCATTATAATCTATTATATGTTTATCACACAATAAAAAATTAGAAAAATAATATGATTAAATTTCATAACAATATACCCTTTTTATGAAAATGTTCTACACTTATGCACTGTAGGTGGTGATGGAACAAGTAGTGAATGAGAATGGTCTACAATTTCCAAAACTATATCATATGGTATATCATAACAAGGAGAAAATCCCTGAAGTTTTGGATCAACCAACTCATTCCCAACCTTATCTTATGGTGTTTAGTTGGCTATTGAAAAAATATAGATAATTTCTAATATTATTTCTTTTGGTACTTGATATGTAGTTTATACAATTTTTTTCTGTAAGTTATACTTCTTAGTAAGGTTCAACATCATCAAAAACAGGGAACTAAACAATGACATCCAAACCACGATGGAAGTTTGGAAACTGTGGATCTTCTATTGCAATTAATATCACATATACCTCCCTAGGATGAACCATATCAACTATATTTTCATACTTAGGTTGTGAGGTTTTGGATGGATCTCCCAAAACCACATCTTACTATCAAACATGATTCAATGAATTTGAATTGGAGTCCACGTAATACAAAAAAAATATTTTAAAAACAAAAAAAAACATATTATCACTATTATTAAATATTAGGAAAATTAACATATTGATATCCATTAAATTATTCATTAAAATGAGGAATATAATACTACTATGAGGATAATAATTAAAATTACCTTTTCCAATTTTTAGAGAGTCATTAAAATCATTATTTACATTCTATGATTTAATTTGAGACTATTAATAAGGATTTAGAGGTCAAAAAAATCATAAAAAATTACATAATATATCTATCCATCTTTTCAGTAAATCTATATCTGAATAAACATACCACAAAATTTCCATATTTATTTAAAATTTATCACAATATTTTTCTTAAAATAAAAGGTTATAAACAATAAATTAAAAAAAATATTAGTCTTACAAAACATGATCTATCTATTGTTGGAATAATGATTATCTCCCACTAGTGGGGATAATGAAGAGTCATAGATTACTCCACTGATGAAACAATCATATCTATTATATTTAATCATGATGAAAAACATAATACATTTCTCTGATTATATATTCAATATTATTCACTTAATTATATATTTCTTTAATAAGATTTTTTAAATGACTAAAAACTATAATTTCTAAAACAAACAGAACATATTTAGTATCAATATAGTTTCCTTCATCCAAGCCATTACAATATAATTTTCAAGAATTAGTCTTCATGGAACAAAAATTACTTTTTTGTTTCATAGATGAGATATAGCATACATCATCTCTAAACATAGACATTATAATGGAATATTAGTTAGTTGGGTGTTGATCTACGTTTGTGGAGTCATGGGTGATGATTTTTCATCTAATGTAGTATATGTATTAAATATAAGAAGTGGATTATTAAATTAATTGAAATTTGGAAAAAAATATATATATCAGAAAGGATAACATACTCAATTTGGATATTGGGAGGGATCTGACTAACTATTAATCAAATAAAACAGAAATTACAGGGAATAATACTTTTAAAAACAACAATATTTCAATAATAAATATCAGAGAGTAATTTAATTTTAAAATATAATTAAAATTTTATATTAATAAAAAAATTTGGAAATTAAAATATTTCAAAATAGGATGAGTTAAAATAATTAAAATTAAAATAACCCTATTACATATTTAATAAAATAAAAATGATAAAATTGAATTGGATTATTGAAAATACCAAGAAAATAATTTATAGTTTAAATAACACCAAGCATTATATATTCATTATGGGTGTAATTTCAGAAAAAATGTTTCCAAAAATCTATATGATTTATTCTAGAATGAATTATAAGATTTTTAGAAATGTTTATAAAACTAATGTTATAAAACATGGTTAATACCTATTTATAACATAATTTATTGTTCATCAATTTATATTTAATCCACAATAATTTTCCTCAATAAACTGAAATTAAAAAATATTATGATTCAATTATGGAAATGAAACAGTGATATGTTTCTCACTAGATGAAGATAATATTTATTTACATAGAATATTATAGGTTTATAAAGTACACTTCCTATCTAGTATACAACCAAAAAATTCAAAATCCTTATATGAGGACATATTAATATCAAATATTGTTTTAAAAATTATGGAATGATTAATTGTTCCATTAAAAGATCTTAAAATTTATTTGGTATATTTTAAATGAGAATCCAAATGATTTTATTGAAATTAAAATTTTTAGAAAGCTGTAATCATATTTTATACTCTAATAGTGGTAAATAACAAAAACTGATAATTAACCAATTGTATAAAAAAAATTCTACAAATCTGTAATTGTTATCCACAAAATGTGATTCACTACAAATAAAATAAAATATATATAATATATCACCTTCTGAATAAAATATTTTATGAATGTAAATTATGAATTTTATTTTGTGACCACATTACCATTTCTATATTGATGAATTTGATGATATATAAAATAATATAACTCATCCATAATAGTAAATTTAAATTTTATTACATTATTTTCATAAAAAACATTACAAAATGTTTTTGGTAAAATCAAAATAATGATATAACCTTATATTTAATGTAAAAAAATATCTGATGATGATCTTTTTATAAATATTTAAAAATATTCCACTAAAACAATGAAGACATTTTCTAAAATAAAAGAACATAATTGATCATTCCAAGATCTAGGATATTTTTGAAGTCCATAATGAGCATTGGTAAATCTGAAAAATAAATGTTTAAAATGGGTATTTAAAAATCCAGGAGGTTGTTCCACATAAAATTGCATCATAAGAAAAACATTTGTGAATATTGTTTTTATATTAAATTTATATAAGCATGGGATAAGAGAATCAAAATTTCTTATGGAATTGATTAAATTGAAACACAATCTTTATTTTAAATATAATATTTTCTGTTATATCATGTTTGACTCATATAAAGCTATTTTATGTGAACACATCTTGATAATCCAGCTTATTTCTGGAAACCATTTTTTAAATATTTAGATATTAAGATGACCTACTAACTAATTACCATAAAATGTTTCTTCTTGAAATGGTTTTACTAATATTATATACCTAAACCTAAAATATAGTAATATAACTTTTGGTTTATAGTCTTAAAAAAATTTATGATAAAAAGGATAAAATTATAAAATATTTCCTATACTCCATCTAGAAAAAATACACTCATCTAAAATTACAATTGTAATTTTATATGGACACTTAATAAGTGTACTGGTCTCTATAAGAATCGATCTCATTGATTTATTATTATCTTATTAATTCCAGACATGGTTGTAGAATATCATACATCATATCATAATCCTATTTATTAGTAAATGGATGTTCTAGAATTATATTTTATATAGAATCATTTTCTCAAACACATGAGCCATTTTGTTATCATAAGTGTAATTCTCATCAAATTCCTCAGGAGATGATTCTTCAAGAATATTTTTCCTTTTTTTGAAAACTATGTACTCAATGAAAATAGTAGAATATCTAAGAAATATATTTTCACCCGCTATTGAAAATTTTTTAAAAATATATAATTACCATTTATAATTTATATATTACATCAAAAAACAATAATTTACACATCATTTGGATTACAAGATTCCATAAATTATAGGGGTATTCCATTAAAATATGATAAATAATAACTCTATTTATTATCCAATATGATATATTCCATGATTTGTCCATAAAAGGACCAATAATGTCATATTCACAAAATATTGTAATGGATTTTTTTTTAGAAAAATTAATTACATCCATCAACAAAAAATTTATTATAAGGTGTCATAAGGGACGAAAATGTATTTTCAATAACTTTTTATGATGAATATGAATTTAACTGAATGTTTTAAAATTTAACTCCACTGTAACTTCTTGATGAAATTATTAGGGCATCGTTTACTTTTTAATCTAGTTAAAAAATATGAAAATTGAATATGTTTCAATGTAAAGGATTAAAATAGAAACCTATCTAAATTTTTATAAAATCATCAACTAAATAATAAATATGTATCTTACTCTTAGTAAAATAGTTCATCATAATTCATATATATCCATGTTATTAAAATATAATGGATTAGAAGTAAAAGATACTTAAATTAATTTAAATGATTTCTTGTTTTTCTAAAACATTTGTTATGCATCTCATATAATTTTTAGTTTAATTTAAATTGAAATAAATTTGAATTTAAATTTCACTTTGACAATTTTTACCATTATTAGAAATGAAACCTTTATTTACATATATGATAAATCCAATATTTATTTCATTATATATTTAAACAGTTCACCTTTTTCATTTCAATTAATTAAAATCTATATATTATACATTCTCAATTTTCTGTTCAAGAAATTATAGAAAATTTTAAATGAAAATTTAATTGGCCTTATTAGAAAAAAAATCATTCATCATCATGTTTTAAATAATTATCATTTTTCACTGAAATCCATTCACATAAATAACATAGATGACTGACACTATGTTGGGATTATCTAATAGTACAACTCCAATTATCATGTCTTTGAATTGTCTAAAATTTGATATATCCCTCCACTGATTTTGATTAAAAAGTGGGAATTAAAAGAATTTCCACATATTTTCCTTATATAGAAACAATCCACATAAAATTTCTCATTTTTCCAAGTGGATTTTTTCCCTTACAACAAAATCTCAAATATGAATTTTTTATACATATTTTAATTGGTCTAAAATAACTTGTAAATCCGGATTTTAAAACCCATATATATTTTTTGGTTGTGAAAATCAACCATGAAACAATTAAGAACATTTGGAATGAAAATATTAGTTGAATCTAAATATTATGGGATTCATAAAAAATTAATTTCATAGTTCCCAATTAACCCATAGTTGAAAATTGAAATTTTATATAGAGTTCTATTTATTAAAGATTCAATATATATATATATATATATTTGGTTGTCTATGATCGATGCCTGTAATAATCTTATTTTTATCTTCATTTTTTTTTCCACGAATTTTAGTAATGTAATTATTACCATTTTTGGAAATGCTTATAAAATCAATAAAGTCCTGGAATTTTTTTTGTAAACATTCTATATTTAGCGATTATAAATATATATGAAAATGAATTTCCAATCATTGTTTCCAAATAGATTTTTATGTAATTTAAATATATTTCATGGATATAAATTGAAACACCAACCACATACATTTAAACATATATAACAATTGGATCAATGTTTCTCAATATTTAGACAACATTTCCAAAACCAAAAATATCCAAACACTGACTAGAAAACTATTTAAATGAATGAATTTTTAAAAAATATGGAGAGTCTTATAGAAATGATTATCTTGATCCGAGGGAATATAATAAATAAAAAAACAAAATGGAAATATAGTTATTATATATATAAAAAAACATTGTTGAAAAGGACGTTATTCAAAATCAATATAGTGTACTATAATATCCAAATAAAAACTATGATAATGAGGGACACAATTATTAAAATAATGTATTGGATTCATGAAATAAATATTAAGAAGAATTATTATATAAAAAATATAAAAACCTTTTCCACTAAGTTAAGTTAAATCAATGAGGGTTCACTGTATAAGAATTAAAAACAAATCTAGAAACGTTAAAAATGATTACCACTAATAGAATCCATTAAATTTATTTCGATTTTTTATGATAAAAATGATATTTTTACACTCAAGTGGTGGCTATAATAGATTGAACTTGTTATCATAGTAATGAATATATCAGCCTTAACCACACCAAAAAGTCAAAAAATATTCCACGAACTTGAGACCATCTCAATTACATAAACAATTTCATCGATTATATTCATTGATTAATTTTTTTAATTAATATATTTCACTAATTTTATTCCTTATTAAGTTATATATAATGTTAATATTATCTAATTAAATTTCCAATTAGTGTTAGTATAATTATCCAATTTCTTCCCTCTAATACATTGTCATATTTTTAGATATATTTTATTAACTAGGTACTGATTCATCACATGATTCTGAGGCCCAATATTCCCAAAATTTATACATCATTTAATATTAAATAAATTAATATCGAGATAATGTACTATTCCAAAATAAGTTAGATTACCTGAAAAAATATTGTTCAATCAGAAATATGATACAAAAGGTCAGTTCAGAAGACTTAGATCACTTTAGGCATGATGTAATCTTTATGGGGACGAGATGGTTTTTAACAATCATTAGTGGGAGTAAATAATATAATAAATTTATTTAATTTTTTATTTAATTATTTTAACATAATTAATTTTAATCCTATATTTAAACATGGTGATTAATTATTTATAGGATAAACCCCATAAACTAGGGATTTAGAGGAGCACCTCAAGAGGAGTCATTGGAGGATCACTGGAAGATGACATCATATCATGATCATTTTGTTGATATTATGCCAATGAATATTTTTTATGTCCATTATGCCAATGTTCTATGATCATTATTCATTGTTGAATGATCCAAATTGTGGTAGGACCAATTTTTTGGATTTATCCTTGATTTATTATACCACAAAGTCTATGAATTAATCAAATAACTGATTTATTTATGAATCAGTTGTTTTGGAATATGGGTTTATTATCATGATTTTAGATAAATATTACTTGTTTGTAGGTTTATTTTTATACAACATCATATGTTTTTTTAAAATAATAGAAAATATGAATACCTAAATAATGGTTATTTTGTGATCCTCTTCTTTTGTTTTATTGTATTCTCTCTTCATCTTCTTCATGTGTTGATCATTAAAATTTCAGTTTGTCTAATGATTCAACAAATTAATCATCAATGATCTCTGTACATTTATTATTTTTTAACAAATGATCAATAATAAAGGATTTATATTGATATTAAATTTTACAGATAGGGTCTATGATGATGAATTTATTTCCATAGACAGTTTGGGTTTTTAGAGTCATAGATTTGGTGTGCAGCACCAACATAGAATGAATGTGGTGGTTTCCCATGCACTAGATATAGGCAGATTTTAGCTATGAGTGAGAAAATGGTATTGAAAACTTATATCTATGACATAAAACATGATATAAGGTAGAATTTATTGTTGTGGAGTCACAATACATAGTGGAGGATAATTTACATTAGTTCTATCAAAAAAAAATCCACACATCCTATAGTCCAATTTGAAAACTTAGTGCATATATTTTTGTGTAGATCAAGGGTATTTTGTAGATATATATATGATGTCTCTTGTGACTCATGATATATTTCATGTTACCCTTGATTCCCATCTCTGTGTGTACATGGAGCACCCCCCTATAGGGGGACAGGTGGTGTTACACACATTGTGGGCCATGCAACAATCATTGAACACCCTAGAAGGAAGCCAAACATTGTAGGGAGTACACACCCCATAGGACAAGTATCATTACATACTATGGGTACTATGCCACATTCAATTTACACCCAAGATGGTGGCTCGTCAAGTACAAAGAGTACATGTTAAGGAGCATAGGTTTCCCCACATGAGATGCAAAGAGGGATTCCTGTCTTTTACTTTTTAAAGTACATAATCTTGTGTAGGCCACACTCCGAAATCTTTCCAAGTGCCATTCATGTAATTTATCCTCATTAGAAAAGCCTTTTAACCATTGATTTTAATTTTGTCTATGTACATGGCATGAGAAGTGTCAGTCCTGAGAGACACATCATCTACCCTCATATACGTACAATATACTTCTTTGAGAAAAGTTTAGATTCACTTTCGTCTCATCTAAAAATCTTAGGTGATCTTTTATGTGACTCCAGGGACGATTATCAGTTGAGAATATTCATTGGTCAATTCCTATGAATATTTTGTGCATCATTTGTTCCTCAAATTTTTTGTGATAAATCTGTACTATCATACTTATTGTTACTCTATGGATGACAATACTTTTTTTTGAAGTGATTTTTTATGGTTTTTCCACTATACCACTCAATAGATCAGAAAATATATCTATCCAAATGGCTCAAAGAGATCATCATTTACTTTAGGATTCCTTAAATAGGTACTTTTTAAGCAATCTGATTCAAACCAAAGGATCGTTGAGACACTATCTAGGCCGATATTTCTCATATAGTATAGTTTCCCTATGTGATCATAGAATGATATCCTCCTATTTGTGTGTTAACAAATGATTCATCCTATGAATTGTAGTCATAGTGACTGTGATTCTTAGTTGAACCCTCTCAATATCATTTTACATTCTTCTTGTCTTGATGTGATTATAATAGACTCATGAATGAGTTTTGTTAGTGGTAGTACATCTCTGGTAGTAATTCCTCATGGATGAGAGTGAACTCTTGGATGAGTGTTGATAGTGGAAATATAGCTCTTATATTTTTTTATCCTATATGAGAATTATATAGAAATGTTAACCTGAAATCCAGTTTTAGTAATTATGATTTTGATATTACCATGAGATTGTGTATCTAATATATTTTTTCTAGTTGTTTTTTGTATATATCATTTTCATAGATAAATATCATGCAATGAGATGAAAAGATTTAATATTGATGATTTTTATGGGTTCCAAAATAGGTATTCGGATACTCAAGGTTGTATGGGTTCTTCCCACACATGTCATTAATATGAAGATGAAATATAATTCTAGAATTCCAGGGAATATTAGGAGTAGGTGGACAGTAGTTCTGGAAAGACAAATTGATGTTTATATGAGTGTTTCATTTCATAAAATTCGTCTATTTTTATGTTGGTAATACCATATTTATATTTTGGAGTGATCTTATATTTATCCCATTTTTACACATTCATGTACATTATAACATAATATTAATGTTGTATTATATATGTTTTGATAATTTTTGTTTTAAATTTCATCAATGTACGGTCTTGGTGATGTGCGTGTCCATGCATTTACAGGTGGAAAATTTATCCCATGATTGTGATATGTATTCTGATCTGTTTTCTACTACCACTGAACTATTAGAAATGGGATAGGGGAAATTAAGTCTCGAACCCTATTGTGTAGGTTCTTTATAGAAGTGGGATCCCAACCAAATGTGGTACGAAACTTATTGGATTTATGATATGAGATTGGTTGTTTATTTTTCATGATATAATGGTTGGTTTTGGAAATAATGTTAAAGTGATTTTATTTTTTCTATCCAGAAAAGGTTTCGAGTTTTGATTTGTATACTTATGTAAACATTCTCAAGGATCGTGATACTATGCATATTGACTTGGTACGTGTTAGCACTCATTGTATGGAAACAATAGTACATTCACCTTATAGGAATGGAATACAGTTTCCATTTTCTTATTGAGTGATCTTAGAATACATACTCATTGATTGTGGGATACCATTATGACTATCAAGATGCATATCTAATTATAGACACCTAGGATTATGAGATAGAGCCATTATGATGACTAGATGGGTTATAAGGCACAGTTTTATTACCCAATAATGATGTTTCTTGTAAAGGAGGAAACCTAGAAGTTTTAAAATTAATTATGAAATACATGGATCCTTTTTTGAATCAATAATATTAGAATATGAGTGATGATATGGTGATAACTCTATCATGGTAATATTATGGTATAAAAAAGATAAGTGTGTTATCAGAGTTTTAAAAAAATTAATATTACTTTAGTTTTATGAGGAGAGATATACTCTGGAAGTAGTGTTTTTTATTGATGTGATGGTGAGTTTATTCTTTAATTTAAAAACCAATTACAAATAAAATGGTTTCACATGAGACCCACATTCATCATGGAGTACAAATGGATTCTATGGACCTATAATACACCACAACCATTATGACTGTACATTGTGTGTTCCATACTAAGAGGTCTCCCTAGATATATGGGGTGCCAGACCCCCTTCTCTTGTAGTAGAGGACCGATGTGATCTAGTGGAACAATTGTCATTTTTTATGTGATCCCTCTCTGAGGGTGTTCTAAGAAGGGAGATATATACATGGTGATACAAGGCGAAACAATAGACATATGTTGATAATGTTTTATGTGACATTTGGAATGAACAAAATTCGGAAAATTCTCATATAGATAGATATTCATGATATGTTATCCAAACCCATATGTGAAGGATAGTAAATACCAAAGTGGATAGTGTTCAATTTTGGTGGAAGCGTTAATATGAAATGTGAGTTTGAGGTACTTTTAATGTTCTATGTTATCATAGAAGGTAGTATTTTTCATAAATATAATATTAATAGTAATGATTTTTTCAAATAAATATAATCTTATACATGAATAAAGTTCATTTTTGTGTTCGGAATGTGTCATCACTTCTCTATTTCAATTTTTATATAGTGTTATAACCCATATTCACAGAGAATATTCCATTTTGAGGCATAGCGATACTAGTGGATACCTTTTTTCTAATTTCATGTTTTAATGATCCTGTAGAGAGGATTAGTGATAACATACTTCTATAGAGAGTGTGACAAAAAATTATGATAATAGAGGCATCATCACCTGAAAAGTCTTGATATGGTTAGTTAAAACCAACAATGATTTCCTTAGTATGTACTATTTTTATATCATTCATACTTAGTTGGTTGATACTAGTGAGTGTTGTAGTGCGTGTGGTTTTATGTAATTGATTTTTCCACTATTGAAAATGTTTGATCCCTGGATGAGTTGAATGATCTCTTATATATGTTGATTTGTTGGAATTCATACCATATTTCTAGTGATACAATCACTGTATTAGATTCAACATTATTTTTTTTTCTTATAATTGTGAAGGATTTGGGGGAAGCCTTTCCATGGGTCTTTTTAGGTTTATCTACACTGAGGGAGAGATGCATATAAAAATACATGAATCAAGGATGGCCCTATAATTTGATTAAATAACATTTTACAGAACCCATTTAATTTTTTTGGAAGAAGGTTAAAATATGTTTTTTCATAAATAGTGGTCTTCTAAAACCTTTCTGTTCCCTTGAGAATTGTTTTTTTATTCACCTGAGAAAAATTTTTGTTCATGGGGGTATATGTGGATTTATATCAGATTGACCAGGTGACATGAGGGAAACAACCAACACCCATGAATATTTTTCCTCTTAAATAACAGGTTTTAGGGGAAGTGATTCACATAATTCAACCTCAAGTACATTTCTATTTTTTTCTTGTATCGGATAATGATATACCTAAATTACAATTTTAAATCCACTTCATTTTTTGATTTAGTTGTGATACCATTTTGTAATTTGTAATTTACAAGTTAATCAAGATTATTATGGAAATGATCCTTACCAATTCATGGATTACTTCACAACAATCTTCACTTATGAAGTCAATCAGTTCTTAGTGTTGAGTTTGAAAACAAGAGATACTAGAATATTGTGTTTTATACCACCTATTAATAGTTGTTTTCCCTCAACTTCTTGATAAATATTGGGAGTTAAAACAAACTCATATTGATTTATATTTGTCATGTGAGGATATATACAAGAGATATGTTTCTAATGGATTTCACCAATGGTATGAATCTCTTTATCCATGTTCATATAATAATGGTTAAACTTGTCACATTATAAAAATTGGTTCAAATAATGTTATTTTTCTTCAGTAGTTTATCTATTGGAGGCCAGATTGTATAAGGATATCATTTCATTGTATGGATATCAATGGGATTTGTAACAATTTTTAATGATATTCCCTATTTTTTCATATTCCTAAGGGTTTTGACCAACAGAGGACTGTAGAGAGTTCCGGACACCTATTTATATTGGTTTACTATGGAATTGTGTCATTACCTTGAAAATCATTTTAGAATCTAGTGTTTACATATTTGTATTCCTATAGAGAGGATGTAGGAATCCAGAGGTCAGTCATTTCCAGTTTGGAATACTTTGTAAACCTAGCCATTTGTCTAGGTAAGGAAGACCATTATGATCCATGGTGAACATTTATTGGGATTCATGTTAGTTTTGAGATATATTGGGGAGAAAAACCTACAATCGGTGGACATGCCTTATCCTGATTGGTTTCACCCCACCACTAGAGTAGAACCTCTTTATACCCTTGTTTGAGGGTCATTTTAGAATATTAGTATACTATTCATAGCTAGTGGTTAAAAACTCATATGTCCAATTATTGGTTTTAGTGATGAGTATAGATAATGTTTTTATTATATGGGTGGATGAGTACTAAAAATGAAAATATTGGTGATCTCCTTGTAATGATGATGGAGACCACTGATGACAGAGAGTAATAGAGTCATAAAAATAATATTTTATTATTACTCTAATTATTTCAGGCCTTCCTTTATCTTACTAATATGTCATGTTGTTATGGTTTTAGTCCTCGTAATATTGTGGATGTTGTAGTTTCATTTTCATGGTGTTCTCAGTATGTCATTGCTGATAGAGTGTGTTCATGAATCATTATATTATATCAACATTGGTAATACCTATCATCACAATGGTGAAGCCTCTTTCAAGGAGGGGATATTATTAAAAATAGGAAATGAAAAACACTTCAATGGGATGTGTCTTCATGAGGTGAGTCTTTTTAGTAAGGGAAAAACAATCAGGGTGGCATGTGGGTGTAGGAGACTAAGGTGAGATGCTAATATCGCATAATTTTTTTGTAGTTTTTTATTTTTAGGGTGATATGGATTGAATAAAAAATAATATAATGTTCCTATACTTACTTTATATGAATTTTAAATATTTCTAGGAAGATTTTCTATGAAATGTGCTAAACTATGGGACATTTTATGGCCTAGTGTTTGAAGATTTTTTTTTTTGTAAAATATTAATTTTATGAATATAACCAACATGATGTCTTCGTATTAAAATGTATTAACATACATATGGAGTCTCATATTAAAACACGAGACCATTGTGGATCTTATAAATATGTGTATCTATATGGTAAACATAATATTTGTATGTGTCAAAAATTTCAATAAATAAATAACTCTAGCACAAATAATAAAATAGATTAAAATAATAAATTTTCTTAATTAATTTATTGATGTGTTGAACTTGAATCCTCAATTTAAATTTGGATATATCTAATCCTTAGGGATATACTAATAAAAAATTTATTGGGATGTTTAATTGGTGGGTATCCTTCAAAGGATTAGGGGATAACAACAGAAGATCTAGAATTGATCATGAATTGTATTCCAATGCAGATTGTGGATCTCATCAGTGTGAATAATGATTGATCGTTCATTATCAGTGGGTGATAAAAAAACATTGGATGTAATATTATTATATTCGTTTTCCTCTCCCATAATGAATGGTAAGTATTCAACTAATAGATTGATTAATGGATTGGTTTTTTGTGGGAATGGGATTTTATGATGGATTTAGGGATAATTCTAATTTTGTTTTCAAGAAAAAAAAACACTGTCTATGGTATATTATTAATAATTTATCTTTTTCATTTTCTCTCCCCATTGAAAGTTCCCATATCCTTGGAATTTTATATAGCACTATTATTTGATGGATTCCCTATTAAAAATTGGCTTATAATAAGTATATGGTGGAATAGACCACTACCATGGTTTATGGATGGAGATCTAATATTTTTATTGTGGTATAAGATTAAAATAGTAGATCCACTAGAATATCGGGAGTCTAGGATCACAGTTCTAGTGTGTCATGTTGGTGAGGTGTGATAGAGGGTGTTTCTGTTACACTGGATATAAATATTTTATGGCTACTAGAACAGAAGTGGTTGATAAAACTATAGATCCACGACATATGGTGGGATTCATGAATGAATCAGTGTCTACAATGTAATGGGAGATGATTCATGTGAATTTCCATGGGTTCTAAGAAAAAAAATATTCTTCTATGTGTATAGTTCTATAGACCCAAATTATGTAGTTCCTTCTATATAGCACTGGGGTTTTTCATAGTAATAATTATAAAATGTAGTGTCTCTCATTTCACATGTCATGTGTCCATTGACAACAAATTTATATTGTACATAGAGTCCACTCTATAGAGTCTGGGTGGTGTTACACACCCTTTTATCCATGGCATACATTATTTACACCTTGTCAGTAGATATGACATGTATAGGGAGTACACACCAAGGATACCCAGTGGTGTTATATGTTATGTGGGCCATACCCTGTTAGGATGGTATGTGACTGAGAATGATATACTCTATATACCAAACATATTATCGAAATAATAATGAGATTATCAGATACAAGAGGGGTGAATTATTCCTTTTAAATATTCCTTTGGAACTTTTAAAGATGGTTATGTTTAATAAGGATAAACAAGATAATTCACAAGAACTCTACAAGTTCTAAAGACTTGCTAGATTACAGAAAAGTAATTCCGAAAATGGAACATAAAAAGAGTTACAAGGATTAAGATTCTTCCTTAAGGATTATAGAATCTGTCTATATCAGAATACAAGGGTGAGGAAGTAGAAGATAGTATATTTTCCTCAATAATACAAAACACTGCAGAAAAAATTGTTACAAAAACAAGTAACAAGTAATAAGTATTTTAACACAAAGAGAAGGTTATCCAACAACATTGGATAAAGGAACCTTGATTTATACATTCAAGAAATTCTGTCTTACCCACACCAGGGTAATCCCTTGATACAAATATCAGAGTCTGTCATGCTATCCCTGCAATCCCTCAACTATCAGGTAGTCGCCACCTCTGTCTTCCTCAGTAAGGAATCCCTCAACTTCAAGGTGTTGCAACCTCTGTCTTCCTATTCCCAAAATCCCACGATTGTACACAATAACAATCGGAGTCGCACAAAGCAAGTCTACACAAGGGAAAGTTTGAACAAGCCATTCAAACTTGTCTACAAGCAACGTGAGAGTTGATAAGAGCCTCTCTCTCAAGAAATCACATCTGGAATTTCTTAGCATCAAAATTCCAAAAAGTCCTTATCACGTTCAAATGAGCTCCTATTTATAGGTGATGCTAAAACGGATGGATCCCTCCTCCAATGGTCATATTTTTTCATGAATTTTAGAGGGACCTACACACATGTAACTCAAACAACGGTTAGTTAATGACTGAAGGCACAACATCATTTTATAATAGAACAAGTGTATGCATAACCAAAAACTAATATTCAGAGTGTAAGAAAATATGAAAGTTTGGAATGAAAGTAAATAAAAGTTCGGAGTCTAATGAAAAATATATTTAGAGTCTATAATACAAGGATATTCAGATTCTATTTTTCTAAGGAATTTGTAATGAGAATTCTTCACTAGAATACGTAATGAGAATTCTGCACTAGAATTCATAATGAGAATTCTGCACTAGAATTCTTAATGAGAATTCTTCTCGACAATTATTAATGAGAATTCTGAACCAGAATTCATAATGAGAATTCTGCACCAGAATTCTTAATGAGAATTCTGCACTAGAATTCGTAATGAGAATTCTACTCTAGAATTCATAATGAGAATTCGGCACTAGAATTCCTAAGGAAAATTCTGCACTAGAATTTGTAATGAGAATTTTTCACTATAATTATTAATGGGAATTATGCACTAGAATTTTTAATTATAATTCTACTCTATAATTCATAATGAGGATTATGCACGAGAATTCGTAATGAGAATTCTACACAAGAATTCGTAATGATAATTCGGCACCAGAATCCATAATGATAATTCTGCACTAGAATCCGTAATGAGAATTCTCCTCTAGAATTTGTAATGATAATTCTGCCCTAGAATTCTTAATGAGAATTCTGCACTAGAATTCGTAATGAGAATTCTAGACTATCATTCGTAATGAAAATTCTGCACTATAATTCATAATGATAATTCTTCTCTAGATTCGTAATAAGAATTCTATACGAGAATTAATAATGAGAATTTTTCTCAAGAATTCGTAATGATAATCCTGCACTAGAATTCATAATGAGAATACATGATCAGAAAACAGAATTCTTCATATCTATGCAATATGTGATTCTGAGATTTTAGACATGAAACCGAATTTTATGCTTAGAAAATTTATGATATGAATATTGAAACATATGCAAGGGTAAATTTCCTTAGGAAAGGAAATTTTCATTATAGAAGAAAAACAATGGTAAAATAAGATTTTCATTAAAATAAGGTGTTTGTGATTTTCAAAACAAGAATAATTGTAATGTCATAAGGGAAGCCTTAATGACTTAACAATCTCCCACTTGAATGAAGGAATGGAAAAAGTCATAAGGAAAACCTTATTGAATAAAAAATGTCCCCCTTTATGGAAAGCACAAACATCCTTTTGAAAAACAATATAAAGACATAGAATAAATTTCCAGACTTCAAATTAATGGTTATCTCCCATTGTTTATGATCAATGGTGAATACGACTAACTCTCCTTTAGTCATTGAAACTCTAAGGATCGTATTCTGGTTTTCTGGAATGGGATTTTCATTATGAATATGGAAGTCTTCATAATGAGCACTCCCCCTCAAATAAACTCCCCCTTACTTTGGGATAGTTATTCTTATACATAGAAAGTTTTCTTCTCCCCAATATGTTTTTTCCATCTCCCTTTAGAGATTTTTTTATTCTCCCACTTTGTGATTTTGAGAAGGAGTTTAATAAAATAGAAAATAAATATGGTACCTGAAACATTAAAGACATACAACCAAGACAAGTATCAACAATTTGATTATGATTTTAGATATTTGTACAAGGAAATATACAATCAAAATATCAGTGTGGTATATTTTGTTTCTTTTTTCCTTGGTTATTTGAATCTTTACAATTGTCTTCAGCTTCTTCATCTCTTTGTGGTCCAATTATATATGCTTCTTTGTGACTGTGATCATTTCTTCTTGAGTTTTTAGGACCTCTTCCTGAGCCTTCATGGCCTCTTCTTGAACCTTCAGCAATTCATCCTGCTTTACAAGCTTTTCTTCAATCTCAATCCGGAGATCTCTTTCCCCCTTCCAGCATTGAGAAACAGAGTTAAGCTTCCCATTTAGATCTCTCACCAATTGAATATGAATATTTTTCTCTAGGGTTGGCTTATCCTGAAAACTATCTGAATGATTTTTGGTTTTGAAATCCTCAGTCCCAAAGGATTCCATAATATTTTCTTGAAACTGATCAAGCACTGCCAAATCTTCATTGATTTTCTTTGACCATAAAGTCATTTTGCAACATACATTCTGTAAAACTCATAATCTATAAGGAAATTTTTATGTTCTGTCTTAATCTTCACACATTTATCCATCACCATGGATACAGACTCTTACTTATGATTCATGATGTGCTAAAGCATCTTGCATCTTGAGTCTATTGTAGGAAATATCAGAATTGTATTTACCAACTTCTTCAAGGACTGGACAATAAAATCGTGTCCCAATGCAGATGACTACGAATCAGACAACATTCTAGGAAATTTTTCTTCTTCTATTTCCACCAGCTTCCTTTTTTAAGTGCCTCCATATTTTTTACTCCTTATAATATCCTTTTTGGAGTGTTAATAAGATCTTTCTTACCCATGCTTGTTTTCAGAATGACCTCTTCATCATTTGATTCATGCTCACTTCTAGAAAGGTGAACAATATTTTTTTCATCAGGTTTTTCTTTCTAAGATCCAGCTTCAATATCCTTAGGAAGAATAAAGTCATGACTGTGACATTCTTCTTCAGATGGCTTGTTGACTTCCTCTTCACCCTTCTCATTAACTCTTGGTGTAGCCAATTTTGATGATCTGGCTTGAGAAGTATGGAGTGAAATTTTCTCAAAAGAAGTATCCTTCTCATGATATTCTTCAATTTACTTGATTACATCATCAGATCCACCACTGCTCTCAGCTTCTTGCACTTCATTCGCAGCTTCCTTTTCATCCACAACCTTCTCCTGTGGTATTTACGGAGTTTGGAAATTCTTCCCCGGAGTCTCAAGTAATGATTCTAACAAAAAGGTTTTTGGTACAAGAATGTTCTATGATGCAATATTAGCATCCCTTAGAAGGTATTGACAAATCTAGACCTCTATTATCATCTTATTCTATGTTTTATCCTTTTTTTTCTTCTCTAGATCATCAGCAACATTTTCTTTTATGGTCTTAGCCTCAACAGGGTCCAAGCCGAACTGTGCCTCCTCTTCTTTTGTCATTTCCACGAGCTCTCTCCACTTATCTACCACCTCATCCTGGTAGTTTTTTTTTCTTTTTGGGTTTAGGATGTAAGGATTTTCCCCCTTGGATTTGGGGGTTTTTTCTGTCTCCTCCACTTCCTTTAGAATTCTGTTCTTCCAGGCATTCTTAAATGGTTTAGCTGTATCCACATTTTCTAGGTTGGCTTCAGCCTCCTCCTCTGGCAGAACATAGAACTCCCCTGACTATTTTTAGAAACCAACGTTCATTCTCTTCAGAGTGTCATCACTGATCAGCATCACCTTGAAATTTCCGAGTTTCTAGCTAGATGGTATTTTGAAGGATACTAGGCACCGATCTATCAATTTTGAAAGCAATGATGGATAAATAAGGATCTGAGCTTTGAGGTTCCCATTCTTGATGTTTTGAATCTTAAGGAGGATATGTCTCATGAGATTCACCTTCCTTGGATTTACCATGTAATCTAGAATTTACATGTCACTCTTCTTGAGGGTATCCTTATCTCCCTTCCTCGGAAAAATTAATCCGTGTAACTAGAGCTTCAGAATCTAATTATTTCTTGATAGATGAGAAATCTTCTTTGCAGTCTTGATATCAAAAAGTCCTAGAAACTCCATTGCCTTCACCATGATGAAACTTCTTCCCACATCCGTCAACTTGTGAGAGAAATTTTTTTCCACCCCATCATATGATATCCCCACCAAGCTTACAACCTTGGTGTAAGATAAAACATATTTTATCCCGTAGCTTTTGAAGGAGTAAATATCCCTTAAATATTCATTGAAATTTTTTTCTTACTCCTAAAACTCTATATGCAAATACAGATATACCACATCCAGATCTCCTGTCTTAGAAATGGCTACATCTTCCCATCCATTTTCCTTTATTTTCCTAGAAGTTAGAGAGTCATACTTGTTGAACATGTTTGGGTGTACCAACTGTTCCCTATAAATCTACCACTATAATATTGGATTGACTGAAGACATATCCTGAGAAGTTTTTTCTACAGACATTCAGACTGAGCACTTCTGAAGAATTCAGAACTGGCTTTTGTAGATGATAAAATCTTCGAGAAGTGAGGGCTGGGAAGCCGATGTGGGACAAACACCAGGGTTACCCTTTATATAAGAAATGGGGGTGACCATTCAACTTCCAAAACCAATCTAACAGTTTAATAACTCTCCAATCTAATCTAACGGATGAAAATAGACCCACAAGGAAATCCAGAATCGGATATTTTGCGGTTTTAAGAAAAACATTCGGATTTAAGGAATCATGAATCAGAGAAATTTTAAAAAAAAAGATTATTCCAAGAAGTGAAAGTTACTATGAAAACATAAGTAAATAAGTCATACCTTTTGGATTTTCTAGGATGATTATTCGTAATAGGTGATATTCTTCGAAAATAAAACTGGACTACGAAAAACTCAGTACGAAAAACTCACTACAAAAAACTCACCACAAAAAACTCACTAAAAAACATACTATGAAAGACATAATTAAAAAAATATAATTATTAGGAAAAACCTAAGATCTAAAGGATTTATAAAAACAACATTGAGTACCAAAAATAAATTATGAAAATAATGAGTATGAAAATTTCCATTATGAAAATTCTCATTACTAAAATTTCCATTACAACAAAAATTTCTATTACGAAAATTTCCTATACAAAAAATTTCCAGTATGAAATTTTATATTATGAAAATTTACTTTACGAAAATTTCGAAAAACCATCTACGAAAATATTTATGACGAAAAATTTGGGAAACCAACTTCAAAAATTTTCATTACGAAAAATTTTAAAATATTCAATAAGAGATGAACTCCCCCTTTGAAAAGGAGTTTATTACTTTATGGAGAATGGTTTAACAAGAAGTTAATCAAGGAAGATTAACTTATGGTTATAATTCCTAAATTTTGTTTAATGTATTCAAATATATCGATGGATAATTATTTTGTGAAAATATAAGCAAGTTGATCTTGTGTTCCGATGAATTGAAGTATGATATCTCTTTTTAGTGTGTGATCCTAAGAAAGTGATGCCTAATATCTATGTTCTTTGCGCAAGAGTGATGTGTATGGTTTTTACTAAGGGAAATGGCACTTGTGTTATCACACGAAATTTGAGTCTTAGTAAAACTCAAACCATAGTCTATGAGTGTGTGTTGCATCCACAACACTTGAGTACAACAACTTCCAGCTGCTACATATTCAGCTTCATTAGTGGAAAATTATAGAACAAGGTAAGTCTTGGCTCGTAAGGTCTCCTAATTTTATGGTCTAAACATTATCTTGCCTATGAGTAGAAATAAAAAACTCTTCCTTGGAATTGTGTACTATACACTTATCATTCCTATAATTCACAAGGTAGCCTTCACCACGTAATTGACTTATGCTGATGAGGTTGTTCTTAAGACCATTAATAAAAAAACATTTGAAATCCAAGTTTTTCCAAGAAGAACGATGTTACCTATACGAATAATTTTTCCCTGATCATTATCTCAGAAAGTTACTTTTCCTCCTTTCGTCTTGATAATCATTTCAAAATAGGTTTTTGTTACCATTAATATGTCGGGAACATCCACTATCCATGTACCATTTATTTTTGTTGGTACATTGCCCATTTTCCTAAAAATAAGAAAAAAATTAGGTTTTCAGAATCTAGGAATGCTAGGATCAGGAATTTTTAGACAAAAGAATTTTGGGTATCCACATTAGTTGAAAAAAAATATGCTTTATGAAACCCAAGAGATTGAACTCTATTTATGGAGCAATTTTTCATCCAATTCCCACCACTTTCACACTTAGTGCAAAAAGGGACTCTAGAAGGAACACAATAGTTGTTATTGAAAAATGCTTTTTGACGATTATAACCTACTCCAGTAGTGTTTCATTGAGGTTTAATTTGAGAATACATCATGCCTAAATTATCCTTCCCAGAGGTAAATTTTTCAAGGAGCTTCTTAAGAGAAAATATTTCAGATTTCAGTCTGATGACTAAATTCCTATCCTCAGGAATTATTTATTAGAGTTAGATTCTTCCTCAAAAATTGTTATTTCTAAAATAGCATTCTTAAGATCCTTATAATGTTCTTACTTAACATAATATGCATTCTCAAGGTCTTTAAAAAGTTTTTCTAAAAGATCTTATTTATCTCTAAGATCTGTAGAAATACCTGAAATCTCACTTGTAAGAATTTCTTCCCTAGTATTTTCCTTGTCTATTTTATTAGAAATTTTACCAATTTTTGCTTCATGTAACTTGGAGAATATATATACTTCTTTATATGAAGTTTCTTCATTTTCTGAAGATGGAGTGTCTTCATTAGAAGTACTATTTTAATAATAGTAGTTCTTATTAAGAGATAAATTTTTTAAAGCCTCATCAGAGCATACCTTGGCCATAAGACATGTATTCGGGATATAAGTAGTAGCAATGAATCCATTATTCTTTTAAGCCGATTAATCATATTCCAAGGATTCACTTTCTGAAGAGTCTCCACATCTAGCACTGCAAGTAGCATTAGCTTTAAGTATTTTCTTGTGCTTTGATCGATAGAATTTCTTCTTGTTCTTTTCTGAATTCCATTCCTTATTTTCCTTATTTTTCAACAAGGGACAATAAGGTCTAATATGACATGTTCTTCTACATTCAGAACATGTAACTTCTCCATATTTCATTCCTTTCATTTCCTTATTCTTGTATTTGGATTGAAAGTTCCTCTGTCCAGCTATCTTGTTCATCCTTTGAGAAAGATTGGCTAATACATTTTATGAGGATTCACATCCACTAGATTCAGAACAGATAAAAAATTTCTTAGATCTGGATCTATTAACTCTATTAGGATTCTTGGAATTCATATGATTGGAAGTAGTAGTAAAAGGTACACTTCCATTTCTATTCTTCATCATCACAATTTCAGCATCGCTCTTCATTTTAGTCTCATGCTGAAGAAGAGTTCCAAACAGCTCATCAAGGGTAATCGGAGTAACCCTTATATTCTCATCAATTGCAGTCCTTTTATATTCCCACTAATTTGTCATGATGTCGATGATCTTTTCAACATGGGATTCATTATCTAATCCTTTTTAACCCATTGATTGTAAACTATTCACAATATTCATGAATCACTATTGCACCTTGCATATGGGTTCACCATAAGGAATACTAAAACCATGATATTCAGCTCTAAGAATTGTTCTTGTAGTCTCAATTGCATTGGAAGTTCTAAAGTGAGTAACTTAAAGTTTCTTCCATATAGAATTTTCTAGTTTAGAAGATGAAATTTGGCTATATATATTTCTAGTCACTGAACAAAGTAATGTATTGTGTACCTTATAGTTTAGTTGATAATCATGATTTTCTTGATTTGTATAGGCACTTACTTCTTTATCTGGAATTTTGTGTTCACTAGTAAGCATAACAAAATTTTCAACACTACTGTTGATAATCACAGTCTTCATGTGATCTATCCAATATTTGTAATCATTACCATCAGATATAGGTGGTCTGGTTGGATTGATATTGTCTATGGAACACACATTGATTCCTGCCATCATTAAGAAAAGTCTTTCTAAAAAAACATGTTAGCAAAAAAAGTTTGTAAATAAGGAAAATAATCAAAGCAAGAAATTATAGAGAAAAATTATCTCTCCGAAAAAGTGAATCCGAACTATGAGTCCAAGAAATAGATTACGAAAAAAATGTGAACCCAGAAGTGAGAATCAGATAATTCAATTTCAAGAATTCTCTTCAGAATCTAATAATGAGATTAATTCAGATTGAACCAAATGCTCTTATACCCATTATTAGTATGGTATGTGACTGGGTATGATATAATCTATAATACCAAATGTAGGATTGAAATAAGAATGAGATTCTCAGATACAATAGTGGGGGTGAATTGTACCTTTTAAAAATTCTTTTGGAACTTTTAATGATGGTTATGTTTAACAAGGTTAAAAAAGATATTTTACAAGACCTCTATAATTTCTAAAGACTTTCTAGATTCCGTAAACGAATTTCTGAAAATTAATCATAAAAAAAGTTACAATGATTATGATTCTAACTTAAAGCATATAAAATCTAACAATATCAGAGTACAAGGGTGAGGAGGTATAAGATAGTACACTTTCCTCAAAAATACAAAATGAAACGGAAAATCTTGTAACAAAATCAAGTAACAAGTAATAAGTATTTTAACCCAAAGAGAATGGTATCCAACAACCTTGGATAAATATCCCTTGATTTATACTTTCAAAAAGTCATTCTTACCCAATACAATGTAAGTCCCCAATACAAATATCAGAGTATGTCTTTCTATCCCCTCAAGCCCTCAACTATCAGGTAGTCGGCACCTCAGAATTCCTCAACAAGGAAAACCTCAACATCAAAGTGTTGTCACCTATGTCTTCCTATCCCCGGAATCCATCAATTCTACACCACAACAATCGTAGTCGCATGAAGAAAGTATGCACAAGGAAATGTTTTAACAAGCTGTTAAAAATTTTATACATGAAGCATGAGAGTTGATTAGAGCCTATCTCTCTAGAAATCACTTCAGGAAGTTCTGAGCATCAAAATTCCAAAAATTCCTAAGAACGTTCAAATGAGCATTTATTTATTGTTGAAGCTGCAACGTTCATCTCCCTCCTCCAATGGTCATATTTTACCTAGAATTTTAGAGGGACATGTACACGTTTCACTCAAACAAGAGTTAGTTAATAACTGACGACACTACATCATCTTATAATATAACAAGTGCAAGCATAACCAACAACTAAAATTCAAAATGTAATCAAATATGAATGTTCATAATGAAATTAGATAAATGTTTTGAGTCTAATGAAAAATGTATTAGGAGTGTATAATAAAAGTATATTCAGATTCGGTTTTTCTATGGAATTCGTAATGAGAATTATTCACTAGAAATCGTAATGAGAATTCTGCACTAGAATTCGTAATGAGAATTCTGCACTAGAATTCTTAATGAGAATTCTGATCGATAATTCGTAATGAGAATTATTCACCAGAATTCATAATGCGAATTATGCACTAGAATTCATAATGATAATTCTGCACTAGAATTCATAATGAGAATTATCCTCTACAATTCGTAATGAGAGTTCTGCATTAGAATTCAAAATGATAATTCTGCACTTGAATTCGTAATGATAACTATAAAAAAGAATTCGTAATGTGAATTCTACACTATAATTCGTAATGAGAATTCTAATCTAGAATTCATAATGATAATTCTTCATTAGAATTCTTAATGAGAATTCTACACTAGAATTCATAATTATACTTCTACACTAGAATCTGTAATTAGATTTCTGCTCTAGAATTCGTAATGAGAAATTTTCACTAGAATTTGTAATGAGAATTCTACACTAGAATTCATAATGAGAATTCTGCACTATAATTCGTAATGAGAATTCTTCTCTAGTAATCATAATAAATATTCTGCACTAGAATTCATAATGATAATTCTTCTCCAAAATTCGTAATGAGAATTCTATACCAGAATTTGTAATGAGAATGAAACACTAGAAATCGTAATGAGAATTCATTATCAGAAAACAGAATGCTTCATATCTTACTATTACGTTATTCTGAGGTTTTAGACATGAAACCGAATTTTATACTTAAAAATTTTTTGATATGAATAATGAAATATAGGAAAGGGAAAATTTCCTTGGGAAATGAAATTTTCCGTATAGAAGTAAAACATGGGTAAAATAATATTTGCCTTGAAATAATGTGTTTGTGATTTTCAAAACAAGGGGAATGGTAAAGTCATAAAGAAAACCGTAATGACTTAACAGTCTCCCCCTTGAATTAAGGAATGGAAAAATACATAAGGAAAACCTTATTGACTCAACATACCCAGAATCATGTACACACATAGTAGGAGGCTCAACATGTATAATTAATGCACACCTAAGTGATCAGGTTTCCCCACAGGCTCTGAGTGGAAGATTACACTCCAGTTACTTGGTCATGTACATAGAAATAGAAAATAACCAATTTGAGTGATTTCTTAGACACCTATGTTCCATTTTTCCTTAGTATAACTTTCAGTACCCTTTGAAATTAATGTTTTGTAATTGTGAGAAATGGGTTGTTCTAGGTGTTAGAGACACATAATGTACCCCCATGGGAATGTCGTGTAATCCTATGAGGTTATGTTAGATTAAACATTTTTCATAGATCATCTGTGTTTTGATATTCTGGGAGATTACTATGATATTTATATATTAAGTGTGTCCTCATAATCCATTCCTTTGAGGGTTATTTGAAACATTCCATTATCATTACATTAGATGACCAATCAATAAATATATATCTATAATTACTATCTGGTTGTATTCCACTCATCATATGTGATTTTTCTTAGTCTACATCACTTATAAACAGATGAATCATAGAGAATTTATCCTTTTATGAAGATAAAATTAGTCCTCATTTACATCATGTTTCCAATTTTAGTGATTGATGGAATCAACCTGACTATCATTACATGAGAATCAATAATCTAACTAAGATGATATATCCTATTAGTTTTGGAGTCTCCTAGTGATCCTTGGTCATTGATACCCTATTTTTATATCATTATTTGATCCTTCAGATGTGGTGTATTATGATGGATTGTGTTTCTCTGGAGAACCATCACATTATAAGTCATGATTCTTCATATATAAGAATATCTTGTAGACATAAAATATTATTTTCTTAATTAGAAGTATAGAATGAGGATTGGTTCATATCAGAGTATCTTGACATCTGAAATGATTTTTTAATATTGTTAATATAGCTTATGATGTGTGTTCTCCCAGATGATCAATATATGAAACAATTGAGTATAAATACTAGGATGGTAATTATGGTTGTGGCCATACCATGATACAATGTGTTTAATATAACAATATATGTTTGTCTTACCATTCAATTTATTATTATATTATTCATTGATTATATGACTACTATAGTTTCTTTACACATAGTTATTTTTGGGTGTCCAACTACATAGTTTATAATAACCCCTATATGGGATTTTCCAGATCATGTCATGTATTATATTGATGAAAAATATTTTGTATTGTCCTTGGAAGAAAAGTATCAATTAGATTTAGTTGGATCTAGAAAGAGAGGGGTTTATGCAGTTATTTCAGTAGATATTATTCCCTTACTTCTGAGTAGGATAAAAATTTTCCTAGGTTTTTGGTGGGATTATATTTAGAACATATTTATGATTTCTTTTTTTTAATTTCATACAATTATTGAGGGATTATATTTGTATCCCCAAATGGTTAAATATTTTTATACATTTTAGTGTGGTTTGGTCTAGAAAATGCATTCATTTATATATGAACCTTTGTCAAAATTCATATTTTGTGTGGGATATTCCTTCTCGATGATAGTCTCCAACCCATGCCCTATTGGAGGTGGTATCGGGGAAGTTTTGTGTCCCAAAAATGAATTTTATCAATGTAATTTCCCATTTTCTATCATAAAATACATGCATCAATTTGATTATCTATTAAAAAATATTATTCTCTTAAGTGATTAATGATACATCAGTTAGAAGATAATTCATAAGAATGCCAAATATTAGATCGGGAAAAATAAAATAAAATTAGATCAAAAGTATGGGAAATTTAGATTATCCAAATACAATATAATGAACACACATCTGAAAAGACATATTCATCTAAATCATAATTACAATAATATTTTATTCATTTTGATAATGTAAATATATAACCATAAGAGAAATAAAACTGAATGATGAATGAATGAAATATGTGGTAATTATTAAAATTAAAAAATATATATAAACACTTTATATCTCACTATTGGAATTGTAATTATAATAATAAGAGTAGTAACAAGGCTGTTATAATAGTTAACTAACCAGTGAATGTATAGAATAAAATTTTGGCACCGTATAAATAAAAAATGATATATTTATTTAATGTTGTATTTTTAAAATTTATTTGAAATTGATAAATTATGGTATGTATTTTTTTTAAACTATAATTGTTTATTTTAAATTTAATAATGAATATATTTATTTAGAATAAATTATAGTTTAATAATCTAGATTCACTTTTAATAGTATATTAAATTTTAATTATATGAATATTTTATGTTTCCTTAATTAATTAATTAATTTGTCAACAAATGTACTATAATATTAAATTATATATTTTAAGAAGAAATAATGATATTATTTTTAAAAAAATATCAATAATAAAAAATAACATTCATAAAATGTATCAAAATTTTGAAATCTACACTTCATTAAATGTTTATTGTGTATATTTCTATTTTTCTAAAATATATTATTTTTGTGAATAGTGAAATAATGTAACATTCAATATTTTAAATTATGTGCTAAATACATTTATTTTTGGGTCATGTATAATGTTACACCCCATTATCATGATACCACATTCATTATAAACTGCATTTCATTATTTTAATTAGTACTTTTATAGAATTCATAAAAAATATTACTATAATGAATATCGTAATAAAAACACCCATCTACCAAACATAAATACCATCGATAACACCCCTTATCCTCACCACTTTTATATCTTGTAGGTTTACATTAATTTGATCAATAACATTCAGAAGATGCATTCAGATGTCCAATAACTTTTTATCACATCAAACGATCAATTCCATGGTCTTTATGGGATCCTTCAAGGGGGTGATACTCGTGAAGAATCTTTCTCAAACCATCACTATTAATTCCATTTCATATTTTACCATATAAAAAACTAATAAATCTCTAATACCATAATAAATATAGTATCATGTATGTAATATAATTTTATATTTATAATTAAATACCTTCTCCCCACCACTTTTCGCATCCCCTCTTATCCAAAAAAATGAAAATTTAGTCCAAATTATTGTGGTTTATTATCTCCATGGATAATTATTCTCCATTCTCCATTACCGAATTAAAATATGATCATAAAACAAATATTATATTTTAATTTTTTTTAATATTTATATTTCATCCTCTTTTATGTTCTATAACTAATAAATATATAATATGAAATAAAACTAAACTAGTTCATTTCAGTCATAAAACCAACCAGAATAATCTAAAAATTTTCCATTCATGTTTTATCAAATGAATCAACCAAATAGAAGAAAAACAAATAATATATGGAAATATCTTAATTTATTGATTATAATCAAATTCAATATAATTTTACTCTCGGATAATAACTCCAATTTTACAATAACAACAATAAATTCACAAAACTATACTGACCATGAAACCATAAAGTGAAAACTCCCAGAATGATATAATTGATCTTCATAACACATTGAAATTGTCATAAATGAATGAAATAAAATTTTAATAAATAAAATACATAAATAATTCAGTCTGATTTTAATAATTAAGGATTATTATATTATTTCATAGTATATTGAGTGAATCATTAAAATGAATTTAAATATAAGGTAGGGGATATATATGAACCACCATTTACTTAATTGTGATACACATTATCCCTATTTAGCCAATTCTTTTGTCCTTATTATTATAAAATTAGCAAAAAATTAAATTTATATGATCCTTACATGTGTATATAAAAAAATTCATCAATCATTTATAAGAAATTACATGTTTTCTAAGGATCCCTTCCTAATTATTCACTATAAGAATTCTTGATGAAAGGGAAACTATCCATTTCTCACACATTTTCCTATAAAATTTAAAAAATATTTTATCACACCATATTTTATAATGTCTCTCATTTTGTGATAAAAAATAATTTTAGTTCAATTTTTATTTTATAAAAAAAATATGCCCTTATCCTATTGAGGGACTCTTTAATCTTCTTCCTTTATCTGCACTAACTTTTCCCATTTATAAATATCCATAAAAATTATTTTTCTTTTATTAAAAAAAATTAATTTTTTATTAATTATCTAATTTTATTTTTCCTTATTATTTTTTCAGAAAATATTTAATCATTTATTTCATTGAATCCATTCTGATAGAACATTGGTTAATCCTAATGACATGATTATGAAAAGCATTTCCTTCCATGGATAAGCATTCTGATTTATTCATGTTTTATTTAATTACATGGAACACACAAAGATATATATTAATATATATGTATATTATATGATGGATTCTCTTAGAGATATATTTAATTCATTGGGTAGTTTTTTTCCAAATGAATACTTATTAATGGGATTATGTAGTAAACCTAATCCATTATGTGTCTATTTCTACCATGTGATATAGACATGGATCATAGCCCTGACCCATGTTTAGGCCATATTATCTATTGTTTCAACATTCAGATGGGGTCAATATTATACGATTAAATATTATAAATTTTGTACCTTTGTATGTAAATTCATGATCGATTCCATTTATGCTTTCTTGTAATGCCATGAAACACATGTTATATGCTTCTTTTCCATGCATATTCAAATAATATGATTTTGACCTCATTCCCTATTCATGTATTACACAATTTGTGCCATGAATATGTTGGATCTTGAAGGAATTTTGGATATCATTATGTATAATAATAAAGATATATATTATTCTGAATTCAGGTTTTTTAATTATGATCCCATTCTTTCCAAAACTATTGTATTTTTTATCCATGGTATGTATTTTATAGATAATAGTTCTTAATAGAACATAATAATATCTTTAAAAGAATATTTTTTCTATTGTGGTTGTCATATCCTTGGTCTAGTTATTTTTTGTTATTATGAAGTGTAAATTTTATAAGGTACCCTTTTGATAATTTGATCTCCATGAAAAACCTATTCTGAAATATTAAAATTTATATGTTTGGATGTAATTTTCAATTAAAAGTTATTCTCACAAATCCTATGGATCCATTTTTATATTTTTATTAGATATATATTAAACAAACCTTATTGTATTTTTCATATTTTTTAGTCAATGGTTGGAGATAGGAGAACTTCTTAGGATAACTGATGTGATATGAATTGTAATGATTTCCATAATGAAATTCCAAATATGACGATAACATGAGCTTATAACTTCATGAAATATCTAAATCGAATTGAACCAGTTATGAATAATAACATGATTTTTTATAACAATATTTTACCTTAATAAATAAATTTATTTTGTTACAACTATTATTATTCAAGTTCCTCATTTATTTTTCATATATAATGATCCCATCATCATTGAAAAATTGATTAACTCTATTGATAAGATATTATATCTTCTCCAATATTCAAAATAATTCATATTTATAATGTTTTTCTATAGTGTTTATCAGAAATCTCACTAGTGGTGGAAACTAATCCAAAATATATATTTTAAGGATATAATTGATTCCATGTATTGAAAATGATTTATGAAATATATTTTAGCATCTGTTTTCCCAGAAAACTACATCTAATGGTTGAGATGAATATCATTATATTGATGGAAGAGGAAGATGAATCAATTTGGTAACAGAAGGAACCCATTATAAGGATTACATGATTAAACATCCTCTATTTAATGAACATTGAATGTAAGTAGGACCACTAATTTTTTGGATTAATGAAATGTATGTGAAATGAATTAGAAATTATATACATCAACATCTGGAAGAGATTTTTTTATGTGCCATAATGGTTGAGATGGAGATTATTAATTCTCATTAGACTCATGGGCTCAAATATGTGATGATGAAAATGGGGATTAATATTGTTGGATCCCGAAATAAATTCCATGAAGAAAACTAAACCAAACATCCCACATGTCATGACTGTGGGATAAAAAATACTAGGAACAATATAATATGAATTATCATATACTTTAAATTTAATTGAGTGTACATCTAAGTTAATTATTTCCAATGATATTTGAAGAATCCCACTAATGTTTAATAATTATGTAAGGTTATATTCATCACTCATCATGATTTACATGGTTTCAGTAACATGGAAAATGATTGTTATGGGGTCCAATTCCCTATGACAATGATTTTTAGAGATAATAAATGAAAAAACTTCATGGAGTTAAAAAGGAAATATACTATCACTTTTTTAAAGAGGATCCTCATTATTATGTGGGGTAATGTGTGATGTTTTTTTATTTAATAATTTTAAATATACTATTTGATTATATATATCCACATTCTTCCAAATCAGTCATGTTTAGTGTATCTATTTAAATCCCACCTCCAAATATGACGACTGAGTACGTGGGAATATTGAAAGGGAAAATTATTTCATATAAATTATATAACTCCTACCAAGTTAATGTATATGGACTAAAATTCAATGAAAATATTTTCATTCATCCTTTTGTGGAGATTGATTCTATATTGGTCATAGAATGGATATACTTGTACAAATTCAACATCAACTATTTTTTAAAAAAATATTACTATCCCCAAAATATGGAATCCTCCAATTCATAACATGTTTGATGAGAATGATGAGTCTCCTTTGGAATCATAATCCCAATTTTTTATATTATTCACTTTTTTGTAATAATTTCTATCTAATATTATAGGGAAAAAATAATGGATCGTTCTTGTTGACATTTCCATTATGATGGCATTATGTTTTGTGTTTATTAAATAATTGCATAGTATTACTATGATGTGATCGGTTGAGTTCTCAATTAATATTATACATGAATCTCTGCGTATATGAATGAATCTATACAGAATGGCCTTGGTTGAGTTATAGGTACCGATAATGTAGTTTCAACATAATTTATTCAAGATTTTTATTTTCCTGAGTCAAATACAATGGGGTGTGAATGTCCCCATCTCCAAGAATAAGGATCAATCAATGAGCCTCTTCATTGTCTCTCATGAGCTCAATGAAATCATGATAATGAAAAATTATACCCTACTAAATATTGATTACAGGTCTGATCAAAAACTTTGGGCCATGTATTTATCTAATGTTGACATTCAAATGGGATATCCCAAATTAAAGGTGAGGAAGTAAAATTTTCTCACTAATTCCTTTATTAATAGTAATAGACATTTTTAGTTCATAGTTATTCACAAAAAAATCAATAATTATCTAGATATTTTCATGTACATAATTAATAGTTTCATTATACGTTACCATGTCATAATTAAGGTGGTTTTTATAGATGTTATTCTATTATACACCTAAAATAAGGATTAAAAGAAGGAGTATTTGAATACTATGTTGATGATGTTGTGGATGGAAAAACTATATCAAAATTAATATAAGTTTTACTTATGGTTGGAAGAAGTATGTGAATTAAGGCTTGTTATATTTAAAAAGAAATTATGATTACCCTTCTAAAAAAGATAATTGAGCAGTGTCCTAGTCTTGAATTTGTAATTTATAACCATAGTATCCTTGGTCTATGTGGGTATTATTTGTTGGTTTTGGGAGATTATAATGATTTTAAACCGAGTAACCAAAATAAAATGGAATGGAGTAATTATTTTCTTAACATGATAATGTGAGACATTTTTAAAGGGTTTAAAATAAAGATTATCAGTACATCAGAACATTCACTATTGACAAATGGGGAACTCATTGTGGTATACAACAATACATAAAATAAGGGAATAGGATATTTACTTATTAATTATTATAATCGAATATCTTATTCCTCCTAGAAAATGAATGTACTTTAAAAAATATCCCCATGAATTATATGGAGTTGGTGGGTATGATCATTGAATTTAAAATTTAGTGTTATTATATCTATGGGGAAAACTATGAGATACATACTGATCATAAAAACCTCAAATATATATATTCACATATAACTATTAAAATATGTTCCAATTAATTTGGATAGATATCATCATTTATTAATAATTCTTAGTCCACTATAGTCTAAGTAAATCATATTAAGTGAACAGGATCCAATTATATTTGATATAAATATGATAGTAATGAGAATTATATAGGATGGAACATGATCATTAATTTTAAAAATGATTTCTCAACCATACATTTTATGGAAGAGAATGAATTATCATATTTTTTTGTGGAAATTATACAAAAAGGATGAATCTAAAAAATAGAAATATGAGGACATCAATATTGTTTAAGAAGAAGTGGTTGGATTTGATTCCTGAGATTGTGTACTATCTAATCCAAATATTAAGATATTTATTCTTAATGATGCACAATGTTCATCTATTTATATTCACCAACGTAGAATAATGATTTATCGAGGTCATTGAGAGAACTATTGTTGGAATAATAGGATGACAAAGAATATTGAGGAAACATCAATGTTTTTATATGATATCACGTGAAGGAATAATAGGAATTCTAAAAGGTAATGATGCAATCACTTCTAATACCATCATGGAAATTTGAAAATATCAATGTATACATTTTCACTATACTTTGGAAGGAATTCACTTGATAAATTTCAACAAATGTCATTATATATCATCATAAAAAGATTATACATATTATTTATGTTTGAGATGAATTGTCACATGACTAATTTCCATGGATATACACTAAATAAATGTTGAGGATACATGGATTTAAATATTAAATTATATCCTATGATAATCAAAGGTTTATCTCAAAAATGTTATAATTATACAACATTCTTTAAAAATTGAGATGATATTCCGTAGACAAATCATCCTCAAACTAATTTCCATCAGGACTGTACTGTTTTGACACTAGATGACATGATTATAAGATACACAATGGACAATAAAGGGGGAGGGTATAAACATCTCCCAATGGTTGGGTTTTTCTATAATAATATCATTCACTCAGTCATACTAATAGTTACCTATGAAGCACATTATGGGAAAAATGTATTGTACATTAATTTATGGATGGTGTTTGCGAATATAAGTAAAAGGGAACTAAAATTGTTATTGAAATGGTTTAAAAGGTTAAAATCATTCAATTCCATATCAAGGAACTAGATAATCGATAAAATGGATATGGAGATAATATTTTATGTGTCTTAGAGTTTTTGGATGATGACAAGGTATTTATATGAATATATCCCTGGAAGAGGATTATGTGATTTGTTGAAAATTGGAATCTAATTCAAAAATACATCGACCCCAATGGGAATATTCATCATTTCAAAGTATTTTCCATTATAAAATCTCATCCTCCATCTTCATCTAATGTATTTTTTATTCCACATATCCTTCTTGAATTTTTACATACCATTTCCCTATCATATTGTGGACTTGGATAAGAAAGATATGTAAAATGATCTCTCTAATGAGGAGAATTTAGTGAATATTTTTTAACATTGAGAGATGGTAATATATAATAAGATAACTCTTCCTGTCATGGTACAACGTATTACCCATAAGGATTAAGAGGTTACATTCAGCACATTGGATGGGATGAATGAAAAATATCATCACCATCTTTCTCTATTGTTTTTAAAATAAAATTTAGAGGGAGAAATTTCATAAGGGGGTATAATGTAGTGACCTTGAATTTTGACAATGAAATTTCCCTTATTAATTCATAAAATAGATATATCACATTGAACACCGAATAAAAAATTATTTCCCTAATGAATAATGATACAATTGTTTTTAAATAAACAGATAAAAATTCTATATAGTATAACAAGACAATAAATAAAAAATAATATATTAAGAATAAGAAAATTTGGATACTCTCAATCCATTAGATGAATTCAGTCATTAAAAATTTATTTCAAATTAAATGTAATTTTAATTACTGAAAAGTTAATTTGATACTAAAAATACATAACATTGATGGAATTAAGAATTGAATGAATAATGAATTAAAATATTGGAAATTATATAAATTAATAAACCGATATGATTATTTCAAATCAATAAATAGTAATAGTAATCGTAATATTATGAATTATGATTCATCCATTACAATATTTTACTCATCAATGAAACTATTAAATTAAAATTATGTGTGATATAAATAATAAAATTATATATTTATATCCTGGTATTTGTAAATGAACTTATTATAAATCATAACTAAAGTATTGCTATTTTTTAAAAATGATATTTTTTATTTAAAATTCAATAATTAATATAATTATTTAGAATAGAAATTATCTTCAATATATAGATTCTTCAATTAAAATTATGTACATTGTAATTATAAGTTCATTTTATGTGAACTAAATTAATATTCTATTGGGGGAAAATAAATTATAATATTAATATTAATATTTTTTGAATAAATGATGATATTAATTTTTATTCATATTTATAATATTATATTCATAAAATGGATCCCTTTTTATAAATTTAGTCATCAATAAATGGTTGGGGTGAATTATTTAGATGTAAGAAAATTGTTGAATATTTACAGAATAGTAAAATACTAAAATTTTCAGTATTTAACATTAAAAGTTTAATAAAAGAATTTTAAATTAATGGATAATGTAATAACCCATATTATCAAAAGATACTTCATTATTTACTATATATATTAATTAAATTAATAAAAATTTATTTTCATAAAAAAATAAAAAACTAATGAATATAATAATAAAACCCCTCTCTCCTCCTCTATAAATACCACCCACACCACCACTTCTCCTCACACCTTCTATGCCTTGTATCATGTAAATATACATAGAAATTTCCTTCCCCATATTATTCACCATATCAAAATGAATAAAATAGTTACAAAAGACTAATGGAAACATCCATAAGGGATTCTATAAGGCGGTGATTTTCAATAAGTGACTTTAACTAACAATTATTTTTAATTTCACTTATTCACAATCCTTAATCTCCCAAAATTCATCCATCAATGAATAATTATTTAAATATTATGTATAAACAATAATTTTTTATTTTTATTTCAATTTCTGTTTTTGACCCCTGTTCTCATCTCCTCTTATTCAATAAAATAGAACAACTGTCTAAATTATGGTGTTTTGCATTCTCTTTGGGTAATGATTCTTCGTTTTCCATTAGATCTTTAAATGATGGAAAATAGAAAATTATTATGGGTAAAATATATTTTGAATATGTACAGTAAAAGGTTTTTCATGTTCTTGAAGTAATTTATTTATATTATGTTATATATAATGAAAATAGTTCATGATTATCCTAAAAACACCAAATTAATATAAATAATTATCAATAATGTTTTATCAAATTAATTATACTCATAGACAAAACTAAATAATATATGGAATCATTTACCAAACTAGATGTGCTTTAATACTAGTTAATTTCAGTTCCAAATAATTATTCCCATTTGACATTAAATTTTATAATTTTAAACAATTGACCAAACCATGAATCCATGAAATGAATACTCCTGGAAGGATGAAATTTGATATTATTAATCATTTAAATGAACATAAGTTATGGTTATAATATAAAATCAAATGAAATAAATATATAATAGGTTCCTAATGGTTAATTAATTATTATGATTTTATTATATTTTACACAATATGAAAATTTATAATGCATTAGTATATAAGGTAAGGGATCTCCTTGACCCTCTATTTTTCCTTTGTGTTATTCTTTCCCTAAAACTAATTGAATTTTTTAATTTAATAATATTATATAATTCCCCTATATTTTTTTGATATTTTATAAACGTGTGTGTATAACTCAATTCATAATTTGTTAAAAGTAATTAAATGTTATATAAGGTTACATTCAAAATTTCTATATTGATGAATGCCTGATTAATAAGAGATTCTCCATTTCATACCCATTTTCAATTGAACTCAAAAAAAAAACAATTATCCTAGTTTTTTTACTAAAATATATCATTTTATCATGAAGAACGATTATAGTCAATATATGGATTTAGATAAAAATTTCTTTTTTATTCATTAAAACTCTTTAATTCATTATCGTAAATAAAAAACGGTTGATACTTATATTATTTCCAAATTGTAATTTTTTTCTATTCAATTTTAATAGAAATTATTATTCATAATATAAATTTATTTTTACATTATTTTTTTCCCAAAATGATTTGATTCTTTCTTTCATGGATTGAATATTGAAACATCATTTTCATATTCATTACGGCATGCTTAAAAAAACCATTTATTAAAATGATATCTATTATGATTATTACATATGATTGATTTCATTATGTTGAACACATATGCATTTACATTTAATTTGAGATTCACCTAAATAGATATTCAATTCATTAAGAATAGTTTTTTATCATGAGAAGATATGTGTCTAATTAGGACGTATACCTAATCCATTAGAGTTATTTTTCCACCATGTGATTCCATCTCAGAAGTTATCCTTAACTCTTGTTTATGTGATGTTATATGTATTTTAATTGTTACTTTGATTCATTAAATATAAGATTCAATGTTATATTTATAATTAATTTATAAGTTTAATATATATATAATACATTAATTTTATCATTTTTTGCATTATAATGAATGTAAAATGATTTTTTAAATTCATATTCCATTATTGGTATTTTTAGGTTCTATATTTTGTGTATGGATTATGAAATTTATGTTATGTTGTGTAAGATCTCAAGGTAAGTTAGGATTTTATTGTGATTATTAATAAAAATATTGTTTATTAATGTTTATGTTTTCTTATTATGTACATAGTATTCCAAATAATATAGAATTTTAAATCGACTGAATTTATTTTATAGATAAAATGAATTAAATGATACAATAATTAGTATAAATGGATAGAGTATCTAAATTATTTCTCAGACCACATTGTGTTGAGTAATGATAGGTAGTATAACTATACAATAAATTCCAAAAAATTTAAGTATGATCACATTATGATATCCTCATTAGTTTCAAAAACACTATTTCTAGGACTTACATATACCTCATCATAATTAACGAGGAAATGGAACCTTTCAAATCATATATAATAATATAAATTACTCTTTTCATGATATTTAGAGTACACTTCCATGTTTATGATGGAATATTGATTATAATATTAAGTGAATTTATCATAAATTTTAAATTTTAGGTTTCATTAATATTTCCTCAAAGGATCATTCCCTTTATAGAATCTATGATAATGAGGAACCATTTTTTAATGATGATGTTTTTTACAAAATAATATAAAATTCAGGTTAGCTAATTAATATTTGAAAGCTAGTGATTCAAGAAATTAAATTTAATAAAAGTAGTGCACAATAATTCATGTAAGACCATTATCATAATTAAATTGATGGACTTGGGTTTTTTTCTCAAATGATAATACTAATATCATAATAATTTAGTCATGTTACCTAAATTGATCATGATAGGCATATGATAAAATTTTCAATAAAGTTGTCATTAAAAAAATTCTCAAACTCGTTAACATATTAATAAATAATTTGAAATACAAAATATAGTGTCCAAGATATGTATTCATTGATATTATAAGACTTTGTGTATAGAACCAATTCCATGAATTTAATTCTAATACTATAATACATTATAAACAGATATATATCAAAATGATGATGGATGATGTCAATAATTTAGATGATTTTTTTATATTATATTAAATACACTATTTCAAGATCATATTGGTATTTTCTTACTCATAATGTGCATTAAAGTCATTATAAAAACTATTAATAATGAAAATAATGAACTCATCAAATTGAGAGTATAAAATAGTTGTATTTTGTGAATTGAAATTTTAAACTACATAAATTGAATAAAAAAATCATTTACCAATTTAAATCAAGGACTTGATTTTAGGGATACTATATAGATATACCCATTATTAATTCAGGTATACAATTTTATGATATTTCTAGGCGATTATTTCTCTTTATGGCTTTGAGAAACTAATTTTCACCTACCCTTAAAGGAAATTTTCCTTTTCAGGAATACAATTTGGATATTTTAATTAATGGTTTTCTTCCCAGTGATATGTGGTAATATATTCTTTGATTTTATGAATTAAAACACTGAAAAGATTCATAATTATTTTCATATTTTTTTATAAATTCATTTTATCAATTCTTATTCAACCATGAAAAAGAATTTTAAAAAAATAACTAAATAAGATATTGTTATCCCCTTTTTATTATTACATTTTTGAGTAAAAAATATTTTTCAAGGGTATTATTTTTAAAATTATGGAATTTTATTTTAAAAATTAATGATTGAAATAAACAATTATTTCATTATCCCTATAGTAAAAAATACTATAGATTTTTTTAAGGTGGGAATTCATTTAGATTCATTAAAACAAATATATCATTAATATAAGTATTTAACTCACTAATTTACATCAAAATAAATCTGATTTTAGTTTTTAATATTCATTTTTTAATAAAATATCTTTAGATATAGAGTAATATATTCCCACTGTTGGTGAAAAATCTACTAGAGAGGGAACATCATTATGAGCTAATATAATATGATTAAAAAATTGTAGTAGGAAAAATAAAAATAGAATAATATGAATTAATGAATTCAAGAAAATTATAACAATATATTATAATCTCTTTATAAAAAATACATCTACAATACCACACAAATTTATGTATTTTAGGAAAAATTTAATTTATTTGAAAACATGTGATACAGGAAACCACAAGTTTAAACTAACTGTTATATTATATATCATTATATACATGACATTATATGTTTTATAGATATTTGTGTTAAAAATTAATACAATTATTTGGATTACATGTGTATAAAATAATACCATTAATTAAAAATTATAGTGATATGGATGTAAATATCATTTGAAAAAAAAACATTTAATCCAATGAAAACTAGTTTACGAAAAAATGAATATGATCAAAATAGATTATACAATAATGAATATGTTTTTCAGGAAATTTATTTATTATATATTTAATAAAAAAAATTTATCGATCCTAAAATATTTTTAATTATATTTTGATAAAAAAAATATTATGTTATATTATTGAAAATATTATTTGCCTAAAATGTGGTAGTTTAGATGTTTAACCACTAATTTTAAAAATATCATAGGATAATATTATAAAAACAATGAAAAATTTTATTTTAAATTGGAAAAATAATTTTATAATTCCAAAATTTATCTTTTTAAAATTTAATGTAATGTGTTTTTCTTCTATATATTGAAAAGAATATATTTTTATAAAACATATTATTTTAATTTATAATTTTTATAATTCCATATTAGGTTTCAAACATAATTTTAAATAAATATTATACCATTTTTCAATTATTGATACAATTTATTTCATTCAGTAATGTTTAATTTTTAATTTTCATATAACCTCATTTTTTAAATTGCAAAATATTCTCTCTATAAAATAACCCTTTTCACATTAGTGTGTTTATTTTTTAAAAAAAATACACATATTTTTATTTAAAATGATAAAATTTATTCAACATTTTTAATCATCATAATTAATAATAGTTAATATTTTTAACAATTTTTCCTTATAATTTTTAGAACATATAAAACAGAATTATTATTGTTACTGTTGAAATGAGGTTCTGGGTATAACATCTGCATATATTAATATTAAAATTCCACAAACATGAGAAATATATTCGATAAATTGATTTTCCTATTTATTTTATGAGGGTAAGAAGTTTCTTATATGGTATATTGTATTCTTATGTTTTATACTCAAATTACCTATGGTAAAAAACTAATTACCAGGGTGAAAACTAAAATGGCCAAAGTAAGTTAACATATAGCTTAAGGAAATAAAATGTTCAAAACACATGTTTTATTTATATTTAGAGTTATTTATGGTCATTAAAATCCCAAAACATAATTAGTTATGAATTTTTATTAACTTCTCTTTAGTATGAAATCCAGTTAAGGAATAGTTCTAGGTGTTGAAAAAATTACACTCGTTATCCCTTAAAAATGTACACAACATATCCCATCATATCCTCACTCAAATAAACATTTTGTTCCAAAAATTACTTCCTTATTATCTTTCTATACACCACCAACACTCGGAACTTATAGTTTTATAATTAAATAATCATAGTAATGCATTAGGTATAAACATAATGTTGTACTCTAATGAATGGGTATTGTTCATAACCATATATTCAAATTTTATTTCATATTAGAACTCATTAATTTCTTATAAAAACATTAAAAATAATAAAAAAACTATCTCAAAAATATTAATATGATATTAAGTTAACTAAATTAACTATATATATCACATCTTGAATCAAATGTTAAAACTGAATTATTAGTCACGTGTATCTCTGACTACCGCCTCATGGCCCAATGTAATTAATTTTCCATAACCATTTATCATGACTATATTTAATGATTTAACATATATTTATATATATATGATAAATAGGTACTTCTATATTAATAATATCGCATTTACCTCCTTACTTTAAAATCCTTTAAAAATCCATACTATCACCAATGGGTATGTGTGAATCTCCTCCTCCATGAAAAAATGTTATTTGGTTTTCATTTTAATTTATAGTTATTGCACAAATGATATATATAATTAAAATATAATATATTTTGGTTATAAAAATGTTTTGTTAATGGTTAATTATTATATAACATTTTTTTAATATGTTGATAATTGGGGACCGTGTTCATCAGTACAAATTGTTTACTGTCATCGTTGATAGAACAATTAATATTTCAAAATCTATCATTAATAGATGACAATAAAATAGATTATAAGAAAAATTATGTGATAATTATATTTTTAATAAACTTCTTTAAGGTGAATGATACATAATCTTTATGAATGACTAATAATAAAGAAACAAAACATTCATTAATAGTGAAAAATATAACACATAGTGACCAAGATTTTAATAATATATTATTAATAAATGGTTTTTGTAATATAATCAGTGGATAACTGTTTTATTAAAATAATGTAAGTGGTAATTGTTTATAATTTTAATAAATATAAATTTATCATATTGGATTATTGATTAATTTCTTAGTATGTTGAGCTCTATGAAAGTGAGTTTCATCTCAACATTTTAACATGGGACACCTTAAATATTCACTAGTAGTTCAATTTTTATTTCATATATAAATCCCATGGATATCATTTATAAATATTCAAAAAATATATAATATAAATTTCACTCTAATTTTCATTCTTTATTAGTGTTATCAATTCAGATGTTTCTAATGTTGTATGGATTTTATGATAAAATCTTGTTGTTTATCGAAATTGTTTAAAATTTTACTTAAAATAAGAAGTTATTTTGACTTGTTTCGCCTAAATCATGTATGATTTGTTATAATATTTTTATATAGAGAAATTAAATGTTTCGTTTCTTTTTTAGAATTCATTTGTACCCAATAGTTAAAATGTAATTTTTATGTAAAACAAAATTTATTTTTCTAAAAGATCAAATATCATTTTACTTCTATGTCCGTGATTTCTAAATATATTTTGAAGATTGTTCCAAATACCACATAATAATTTTTAATCTATTTCTATACATATTCTACTATATAAAAATTTGTTTCAAATGAATCAGATTTTCATTTCTGAATGAGGTACTATCTAGTTTTTAAATGCAAATTAAATGACTATTTTAATGTTTATGTAATGAACAAATCTTTTCAACATATTTACCACTCGATAATTTAATACTCCCATTATAGGAAGTTAAGGATTATTTAAATGAAAATTTATTGAATAATATTTTCCTAGTTTTTAGATTTTAATTAGTTTAATAAATTTAGAAATTGTATATTCACCAAGAGTTATAAAATAATACTTTAATATTATTAATATTATTCAATGATAAAAACCTGATTGTACTTATTATTTACTAGGGATATAATCCAATGGTACTATACATATTCTTTCTCTAGATATATTCATGATTTTAATGATAATATGTTTGTGAGAGCCATTTATTTTCCCATGAGTTATGTTTTAATTGATGTAATGATTATGATACATGTATCATTTAAATTTATTTTTTCAAGATCAAATATATATATATATATATAACACATTGAATTTTCATTGGTTATGATATAATTTTTTTTATAATCATTGGTCACACAGTTGTATGATTTTACTTTTGTCATGTGTGGGAACATAATTACATATCGCTCTAATGAAATTATTAAAAAAAATAGTTCATAAGATAAAAGACAAAAATTGGGAGAAATTCCAGACATGTTTGGGAAATTTCAACTCTAATAGTATTTGGAGAATGCCTTGACTATTATGATGGTTTAGGGAGTGAGCTCCTTATAATTTGATTCTATTGGTCATGGTCATTTAATACTATGGAAATGATATGTAATTATTTTTTGTAAACATTAAATCTATAACTTATTCCAATGATACACGCTTAGGCCATATGTTTCCTGATTCCATTATGAATCATGTATTATGAACTACCATGATTTTTTATAGTACATCTAAATATGATATATGATATAATGGGTATGTTTTTTATATATATTCACATGTATTCATACCCTTATTCACATGTTATATTAATACCTGCCTTTCTTACCTTACTGAGTATCTGATCTCATCCATTCTAATTTTTCCATTCCATTTGTTATGATAAAATTATCTACATATGATATAACTTATAAGGGTGATATTTATGATGTTGTATTTTTTTATAAATGATATTTATGATATGTAGTAGGATTATATGATTATGGAATAGTTTTTTATATTATTTAATATTAATTTATTAATATTATATATCTACGTATGAAAATTATGGGTAACTATATATTATTATTAGAGCAAGGTTTTGTTAATCACTAGAAAATTGGTTTTGAAAAAATTATTTAGAAACTATTAGATATTACTATATATATATATTAATAGTGTCATATGTCATGTTAAATTATTATCCACTGAAATATTTAATATTATTTGATTATTTTTTAATATTTGGGTGTTTTGAAGCTAATGAACCCCAATTTAGTGTATTTTATAAATTGAACGTAATTTCTCATCACCATTACAATTCATGTTTAAAGTGAAAATTTCTTCCCAATAAATCTTATGACATTGGATTATATTATTTTTCTAATTATGGTATAGAAATTATCACTTTTTTTTGAATTTTTTTATCATTGAGGATCAATCGCTGAATCTGATTGGAAGATTTATATTTTTGGAAGTGAATGCAAAAATATATAGACAAATCATAATAGGGCATAGTCCCTTTAAATAAATTTATATCCCACATTTAATTCCAAATGAAACTAAAATATTATCTTTTTAATGATAATAATGATGTTATCATTTCATTGAACTATGTCTACTACTTTTTATATTGTTTTCATGGAGATCTAGAGATCCCAAGTTGACATTTAATTTATGGGAAATATATGAAGACTCATTAAATCAGCCTATCGTTTTGATCATAACATCTATATGGATGATCCAATTGGCATGAAATGATTAAATAAATTTTTTGAAAACTAGAAAAATATATTCAAATTATAAAACCCCTTCATATTTGGCCATCTTCAATAATGAATTCGTAGGTCCAAAAGGGCGATAAATCTGGTCTTATTTTTTGGGGGAAAAATTACAAGTCTAATATTCATTGATTTATCTCCCAACATTAAGTATAAGAATTAATTGGGAAGTAATGTTATGATTAGGATAGACCATTGGAACCAAGTATATCGATTTAATGTGGGTGTGGTTAATGCATCTAGGTGATCCATGTTTTTATTTCATTGTTAATTTCACTCATTCATTTTTTAATCACATATTCAATTTTTCCAATGTCTATTTTTCATTAATTATCATTTATTAATAAATTTTATTATTGATATTTCTATTCATTTGGGTTCCTATTTACATAAACAAATTTTTACCAGTGAATCAGGTTTGGAATTTATTCACACTAATAATTTTGAATTTTCTCACACAATGTTGGATTGTTCATTATTTAATTATTTTCACTTTTTTAATCCTTCTTCATTAAGTAAACATCCCACTTCCATAGAAAAAATAGCATTAATGGATGGATAATATTATATGAGATTATCATAGAGATATCAATGGGATGGATTGAATTTTATTTCATGTTCTCTAATATCTATTCATTTTTTAGGACTTCCATTTAATGAGTTATTTTCTTCTTCATCTTCAAAAATGTTAATAATGAAAAATTTCACGTTATAGTGTAATATAATTCACCAAAGTGATAATTTATGATATTATTTAATTTAAATTTTTATTATAGGTTGAATTGTTAATGGATAAAATTGGTTAATGATGTTTGGGAGTTAACTATTTATTTGGATACATATTGAAATAATGATATTAAATTCTCTATGAAAAATATACATACAATATATCCCAAGGGTCAAAATAATATGGACTCTTATTAATTAATTATATCCACTAAAATATGTATGTTACAATTAATAAATTAAAAATATTATCATTTAAAATATTGTACACTATTATCTCAATTTAAATAAACACCACTGTTGAACACTTCATAGCCCTTCCGCTCATTATATCTAACTATATATAGGTTACTTATTTGGACCTTATATATTTGATCCCATCCTATACTATAATATCCTCTTATACAGGTATGGTGAATTTGGGAATCAGAAATTTTATTTGTCATTACCAGGGACCCAAGAATGTTATATTAGACACAAACATCATATTCTGACACCAAAATCTTTTTCTTCGCGACATTTTCTTATCTTTTCCCCATGTTAATTTTTTTAAAAAAAATTTATTCCGAATTAATTTTTGATGGAATGGAGAACCTTCATTAGTAAACCCTCATAAATCAATGATATAAGTAAATCAGAAATCAATATTAGGAAGAACATCACATAGAGAATTCTATAGATCAAACATTGAATGATTACCTGACCCCGGATGAGATTTAAAATCATTTGGATTACTAATAATTTTTTTATAATGGTTCATCCCTCTAAAGGGTTGTTAATGAAATTTTTATTTGTGAATTTAATGATTTACATCTGCCTACCCATTCCACTCTATAGATATTGATTGAACATTTTTTATAATCAAATGGGGATAGTGAATTATAAGTTATAATAATGAAGTTTGAACTAAAATACATTAATAAATGTGTGAAACCCATCCCTACACTGAATATCCCATCCATAACCGTAGGTGGTTTGAATAGATTTCCATAAACCATTCATGAATATACTAAGGATCCTAATTTATAATATAAGAAATATGACTTGGATTATGAGGTGAATTGTTTAGGCAATGTTGAATACCAACCTGAAGATCATGATAAGACAATTACTAAGTTTTTAATTCTATAATAAATTGGGTTTCATTCTTTTTATGTGGATAATATGACATCACAGATGGGTATTCTCAAATAAATCTCCCTTGATGATTATTAAGATACACAAATAAATGAACCGTTATGTGAAATCCAAATATTTGTGTCAATACCGAATGCTAAAATAAATTTTTCCAATTTTGGGGTTAAAGTATCAATACAATAATACCCAGTTATTTTCAGTAATTTTGAAAATGAAAATGAGTTTGATTCAAATTCCCCACCCACTTCTAAACGTTTTAGACATCCCATTCTTGAAGCCGAGCTCTTACATCCCATTAAAACTCTACTGTCATCTATGATAATATAAACCATTATATCATCATTTAATCAACTCTTCAGACAAATAATGATAAAATTATCATTGTTGTCTCATTCTATATTAGGAATGTATTTCGATGGACCCATTTTGATATTCGTGGTACTAGCTCATTCATTAAGACCTATAATATTTTTTTTGAATGAATTTTAATACCTTACTTCCAACCCAACGGGAGACTCAATAGTAATCTAGTTGATGTGGAAAAAATTTAAAACCATAACATTATAAAAGTTGGTATTGCATATGTTGGGGGTCCATATATAGGTAACAACATTAAAAAATCCGCAATCATGGAGCCAACTCAGATTATACAATTTTTTTGTTTTTAATGGAATCTCTAGGGAGTTTCCAATTTTATTTAATGGCTCTCATGTGTCATATATACCAGCTGAATCATTTGAATAATTCGAAATGAAACACATGAATTTTAATTATTAAAACAAGTCATTAATCCTACTTTATGATTATACTTTTAAATTATTTGTAAGGTGAACAATTTATTATTATTGGGTTATGAACATAAAACCATATTGTTTTGTTCCATGATTTCCTTTAAAATATCACCTTCCCCTATTTTATTATAATTATAATAAATCCATAAATTTCTGTAATGTCTCAGAATTTACGTATATTTTTTTATATTAGGGATTTATTACGAGTCTCCAAAATTTGACAACACATGATTCTTATGCCAAGTGTGCCAGGAACATTTTTTTGAAATTGTTTTTAAGGTATGTTCAATAATCATGCGAGTGGAAATTTCTACCTTTTGAACCAGTGCTCAGATAAAAAATATGAGGGCACCGTTAAATCCATGGCATCAGGATTTACTTAAGATAGACTTTTCTTTGACCACAGTAGGTTAGGAAAAAAATATTATGTTATGACTTTTTAAGAGAATTAAAATAAGATAACATTATTATTTTATATTGTTTCTAACATATCCCCCAACGGATAAGAGGAGATACGAGCGATGTGTCAGGACATTGAATGACTTGACCCTCCAATATAGGTAACAACAACATTGGGGAAATTAGGAAGATTTCTAATTAATGAGGCCCATTATTTCCCAACATCGTTACTTACCCTCCCCTAAATTATTTATATAGAGCATGGGGGAGGGGATGTTATGACTTCACCAAGCAGAGCAGTGCTGAATGAGTACTGAGACACCCAAATCTTGATGTGAGGAGCCGTTTCTGGGGAGTGGTGATGTCAGACACTGAAACCCCGAACTAGAGATTGACATTAAAGCATCGATGGGGGGGGGGGGTTGTTTTTGTGGATGACGAACAATGAGACTCCCTCAATCGAGAGTTCTCTCCAACGTTTTGTGGTTGTGGTGGTGTTGATTTATTTTTGTTTTCCCCGCAAACCATTTTAAATGATAATAACTAATCAACTCATTAAAAACATGACCTGTAAGTTGATATATATGATGGGGTGTGTTTTATTGTTGGGATCCAGAATGAAATTAAGGCATGAAATATGGTTGAACAACATTTCAACAAACCCCCCCCCCCCATATTTATCTCTAACGCAGAGGGTGCAGGCAGACATGATAAGGCCCTAGGCCCACCGCTTTTGCGATAATTGTGATGGACCAATTTGAGGTTGGCGCGATGCCGAATCAAGGCCTACCATGGTAAAGAAAGCAATCCCAAGAGGCTGAAAGTGCAGTCACTGAAGGAAATGGGCCATCGGTGCGTGACTGGCGGCCTGACAAACATCATAACATCAGTACAAGAACTGACTGTGTGGCATCCCTATGCCCTATGGAAGAAACAACTGCAACCTTGAGCTGCGGCAGATCTAGTGTGGGGCCTGCCCTAGGAGGCGCGCCCATACGGTAGCAGAGCAGCGGCCTACGACAGTCGTGGCAGGAGCAGAGGCCTCCAGTTAGACCGACGGTCAGAGGATAGGGTGCACGCCAGCGGAGTGCCTGTCTGCGAAGCTACAACATGGAGCGACCTGCGATGCCATGTGGAACCTTGTTAGATCAAGCCCTGCGGGATGACCCGCTGATGCGGCTCCACATCTGATTAGACCTACCCGGACGTGTCACATCTGTGTGTCCCTAGTGGCCTGTGCTTCCAGGAAGGTGTCACCACCGGGCCGACCCATGGGCCCAGTGGGCCGAGTCGACCCAGATCGATCATGGTTGGCCCATGGTCAACCAGGTTCAGACGGTCCGACTGAGGCTCACCGGACCCGGACCTAGTACCGAGAAATTACACAAAATAGGCCCTAACATCAAAATTGGACATCATTTTGATGAACCCTCAGAGGTTTCAGGATCCTTAGGACAAGGAATTCCTTTTGAGAGAATCTACTTGAGTTTTGGAGAATGTTCAAGTATGCCTGATTTGGATCAAAGATGAATCCAACCAATCCCTCATAATTAAAACACCTGTATCTTGCAAACTGTGAATCATATTGACAAGTCATTTTTGGCATTGCGACTCTTTTGAGGAGACATATCTTTTGGAATATTGTTTGGTTAGTACCATGGATATAATGAAGAAAAGGGTTTCTTGAGGGGTGGTTCTTCCATGCATACTATATACGGTACCCTATGGCTGACTGAGACTTGAAGACAGCTGACTTTGGAATCCTTACGACATGACGACTGACCCAGTGGGAAGCAGCTTTGTGGGACTAAGCAAGCCCATGGTGGGAGGTGGCACTGTGTGACCCCGCATGGCCATGTTGGATAGAGGCTATGTGTGACCTGGCATGCCCATGCTACCCATCAGGGATGAGTACCATCACAATCCATGGTTAGTGGTATGTGTCTTTGTGTGACCTAGTAGGCCCACTGTGGGAAGCAGCTCTGTGTGTCCCGACATGCCCACGGTACCCATTAGGGATGAGTACCACAACTGTCCATGGTTTGTGAGAGGTGGCATTATGTGACCCAACATGCCCATGATGCTCATCAGAGGAGGAGTTCTCTAGTAGTCGAGAAGTTCACTGATATGATGAATTGTTTATCCTTGACCTAAAGGATACCTAGTGTGAGATGACTTGTGTTGTGTAATTTTTCATTATGTTATAATTCATGTTTGATGTATGGTCTTTTGTGGTTTTTTTGGGGTACCAATGATGATTAGTGTTTCTCACCCACTTCATGGGCCTTGCACACATGTGTGTCATGTCCCATGCAGATGATCGGTGCATTGAAGATGGATTGGGTGGCTTTGGACCATGTGGGACATAGTAATAATAGACACACAAGATGTATTCCCTCGACATATAGTAGCTATGCTACTACAATGATAAGGTGGGGTTCTTTGGAGAATGTCCATTACAACACTCTTGTACTTTACTATTTTCAGTACTTTCTTTTGGGGTTTGTATTCTGGCCCACATACCTTCATCTGTGACTGTACTCGGTTTTCGCTCAGTGGTATACAATCTCTTTTGTTGTCATATGGTACTTGGTTGGGTTTGTCTGTGCGTATAGGTATCTGAGGAAATGCCTCCCACTTGCAGGTTTACTCTATCGTTGCTAGTCATCATCCCCTATCCATCAAGAGGCGGGCCTGGGGTAGTCATGACACGGGCCTCAGGGGATCGTTCAACACAATGTGGAATCAGAGGTGGTGTGTTTTACCTTAGAGACATAGAGTCTGTGTTTTTGTATTAAAGTAGCACTATTGAATGTTTGAAGTCTGACCTATAGAGTCGTGGATTCCAGGGTTAGTGCGACTACTAATGTATCCATACATTGTATCCTTGAGTACTTCTTTTAAGCAAAATCCATGAAAATGTAGGTTGCATTATCATTTTGTGATTTTGAATAAAAGTCAACTCACCGGGTTTAATGTTCAAACGATGCAACATCTTGATTTATCTCATGAGGTCTTCATGAGGATGACCTTGTAGGATCCAGATGCATTAGGATAGTCCTCCTAGCAATGAGGCATCTGTCTATGGACCAGTGTTTGAGATGGCCCCACCGGGTGGTGCCCCTATGCTACCACCACCTGATGGTCAACCCATGCTACCATTGGTTTCAGTAGAAGACGTTTGTTGGCTCAGCGCCCTACATGATTTTCTGAGGTAGTGATCTATCATATTTAGGGGAGAGACAAATCCTCGAGTCCCTAAGAACTGGATAGAGTTTGTGATGATGTTCTTCTACTTAGAGAGGACACCACCCGACCATATGACGATCTTGGTGTCTAGCCTTCTAGAGGGATCAGCTGGGAGATAGTGGAGTTTGACCATCAATGTTCATGATGAGGTGACCCTCACTTGGGTTGAATTAGATAGGATTTTTCAGGAGGAGGTTTCCCCTATGACAATGCACTCTGGGTGATTTCATGATTTGTTTCACCATCAGCAGGGCAACATGACAGTGGTTGAGTACTCGACAAAGTTGATAGAGCTTTCTCGCTACTGCACAGATACGGTGCGAGTAACATTCTTTAGGGATCAATCCTTCGAGAGGGGAATAGAAGTGAGATAAATGTTTCAGTGGTGACCCTCATCATCCCCACCTTGGTTGGGGTGCTTCAGTAGGCCTTTCTTGTTGAGATATTTCTGATGGAGAATGCGTCAATAGCTAGAGCCACCAACAGACCCCTGGCAGCAGAGACTTTTGCAGGAAGAAGGCATCAGGCGCGTGGGACCAAGAGGGCCTAGTCATTTAGAGGGAAACCCAAGGTCTTTGGTTCGACAATACAAGTCTCTCAGTCTATAGGGAGTTGGTCGGGAGCCATATAGTGATATACGTGCGGCTGGCTGGGCCACATGGCTCACGACTATCTAACCCACCGTACCGACAATCTACAGATAGTTGAAAGACTTCCAAGGCATAGGAAGATATTTTATTGGGGAGGACCACATAGAGTATGTGGACATGAAAGGGGAGCTGGGAATGAAACAATTAGTGGGAGACGATTCGAGGTTCTTCCACCCCCACCTCCAGGATATCCACCCCAACCTTCGAGAGAAAGTGGACTTGGGCGAGCTCAGATCCAAGATACTTAGGCCTATGACCACGACGCTCTGGAGATGACTATTGAAATGATATATGTTTAATCCACATTTTTTTCTGTACATATAGATATCGGTTTCAGTCATTCTATTATTTCCACAGCCCTCATTCAGAGCTCGGAGATTCCAACAGAGTCGTTGACTCAATCCTTACGACTAGAGACTCATATGGGAGATGATTTTACAATTAAACACTAGTGACTATAGTGTGCACATTATCTAGTAGGCGAGATCTTCGTTTTGGTTCTCCTAGTACAGGAGTTGATACCTTATGACATTATCTTGTGTGTAAACTGGTTATCCACAGTAAACGCTCAGATTTATTGTATTAGGCGCAATGTGCGGTGTGTACCCCCTGGATGGGACCTGGTTTTCCTTCACCGATGAGAAGTGAACCTTTGCAGCACAGGATGGACATACCTAGAGGAGGGTTCAGCTGATAACATGTCGGTTAGCTAGCCTAACTTTTAGGGAAGTTGATGTTGTGAGTCCGAGAAATCCTTTAGTGGTGGACTGATATACCAATGTTTTTCAGGATGATGTTCCAAGACTACCTCCATGTAGAGAGGTAGACCTTTACATAGAACTGTACCCCATGGTGGAACTGATATCTTCACATGCATATTGGATGGCTCCCACATAGCTTTGTGAGCTATGGGTACATTTGGAGTACTTTCAGGGGACGGTGATCTTAAGACCCAGTGTATCTAATTGAGTAGCACCGATTTTGTTCGCCAAGAAGAAATACAAGAGATTGGGAATTTTTGATGACTATTGGCACCTAAGCCTGGTGACCACGATGAACAAGTACCCACTTCATAGGATTGTTTATCTTTTCGATCAGCATATGGTATCTCATTGGTTTTTGAAGATAGAACTGAGATTAGACTATCATAAACACAGAGTACGAGATGATAATGTTTAGAAGAGGACCTTCAGATGTTGGTATGGCCACTATGAGATCTTTGTTATTCCATTTGGCATGACCAATGCCCCTTCAGTGTTAATGGGACCCATTAACATGATTTTCTAGCCCAACCTCCATCCCTTTGTCGTAATCTACATTAACGACCTTATGATATACTCAGTGATAGAGGAGGAGCATGCCTATCATCTAAAAATTGTTCTAGATACACTCTGAGAGAACCAAATTTATTGTAAGCTCTCAAAGTTCCCATTTTGGATATGAGAGGTCCACTTTCTAGAACACATTGTCTCTGAGGCGGCAGTTACAGTGGATTAAGCAATGATAGAGGTTGTTCTCTCCTGGGAGCTAGCTAAGTGTGTGACCAAGATATAAAATTTTTTTGGGGTAGGACAGATACTACCATAGATTCATACCCGACTTATCCAGAGTTTTGGAACCCTTTACAAATTTTATGAAGACGGTAAAACCCTTCATCTGGATAGGGAGATGTCAGTAGAGTATTTAGGAGCTAAGGTAGAGACTGAAGAGTGCTCCCATATTGCGGCTTCCTGAAGAAGGTGTTGGTTACTTTTTATAATATGACACATCTGGGATCAAGATTGGGTGTGTCCCTATTCCGGAGCAAGCAATGTTCACTTATAGATCATTAAAGGTGAGATATCATGAGAAAAACAATGCTACCCATGAATTGTAGTTAGTAGTAGTGGTCTTATCCTTGATGTTGTGGTGATATTACCAAATGGGTGAATGTTTTATAGTCATCTCTGATCAAAAGTGTTTCTGGAATATCTTCTCTTATAAGAACCTAATCCTAAGAAAGAGGCTATAGATGGAGATCCTCTTGGACTATGACATTGAGATAGTATATAATCCTTGGAAGGAGATCGTGGTAGTAGATTCCCCCAGTATAAAATTTGTCCTATAGTTGGGGAGTGATGCGAAAGAGCAACTTTTCGTGATGCAGATATCCTCCGTGGATAGATATTTATCAACTTACCTTTAGTCTTTGATAGTCAATCCCCCACTCCTTCAACATGTTAGGGAGGTGCTGCTTGGGGACATTTACTATGAGGCTCCACATTCAAAAATATATTCTTGACAGGCACCTTATAGATTTTCTGAAGGTGGGGAGCACGTCATCCTTTTTAGAGGACATACCAAGGTACCAGTGGTGCTACTGGAAGAGGTGTTGAGGGAGTTCTATAAGTCCCCTCTGGTGATAAATCCAAGTGTGGATAAGACGTATCAATACCTTAGGTGTTATCACTATGGGCCAGGGATGAAGAAATCAGTGGTAGAGATTGATTCTTGATGCATCACTTGTCACCATGTGAAGGTCGAGCACCAGGTTCTAGTAGAGTTTTCTCAACAACTAGAGGTGCCATAGTGGATGTGGAAGGAATATATATATACATTGTGAAAAGGCTTCCATTGAAATCCAAGGGACATGACTAAGTCTGGGTGATCATCGATTGATTCACCATGTTATCCCAGATCCTACCTATTAGAGAGAAGGGATCAGTAGAGGGATTGGGATGCCACTACGTACAGAAGATTGTGCGACTCCATGGTGTTCCATTGACAATCATCTCTAATCATGACACACATTTTACATCCTAGTTGTAGAAGGGATTACAGGTGGCGTTTGGGACTCAAATATGATTCAGCAACGCCAATCATCCTCAGATGGATGGTCAGTACGAGCAGGTCATTCTATCACTGGAGGAAATGCTTCGTGCTTGTGTCCTAGATTTTAGTCATAGTTGGGAGGATCACTTCCCCATGGTGTAGTTCTCAAACAACAACAACTATCACTCTAATATTGGTATGGAACCATTTGAGGCCTTTTATTTTCAACCATGTAGATCACCTCTATGTTGGAAAGACCCAGGGGAGTCAGCACTTATGGGTCTAGAGTTGGTACATGTTACCATTGAGAAGGTTCAGATCATCCAAGAGTGGACGAATACTACTCAGAGTAGGAAAACATAATATGATGATAGGAGACAGAGGCCTTTAGAGCTCAAGGATGGGACCACGTATTATTGAGATTCCCCTCGATGGGTACTATAGAGATTTTTCCATGGCAGCAAGTGGTTACTGTGGTTTACCGGACATTTTTCAATACTTCAATGGATATTCGAGCTAGAAAAATACATCGCACTTCCACCGCAGTTGGCGAGGGTTCATGATGGATTCCACATATCCTAGCTACGGAGATACGTGAATGACCCATCTCACATCATTGACCATAGAGAGAAAGACTTCGATGAGGGGGAAACATTTATGGAGGTTCTAGTGGATATTGAGGATCAATATGAGAGTGTCCTTAGTGGGATATCGATACATCTGGTGCACATTCACTGTCAACAAAAGAGCCTCTAGGGTAGCACATGGGAGCAGGAGGCTGAAGTTTGTTCTCATGATCTATATTTTTTTTCTTAGTCTAGGATGTGGGTTTCAGATATGAAAAGTCCTATGTTGGGGAGAAGGTAATTTCCCAAAATTTCCGTATAAATTTTTTATTTTATTCTTTAGTATATGGATTTATTAGGTGTCTATAAATTTTTACGGTGCATGAATCTGAGGCCTGGTGTTCTCGGAATTAATTTCATTGATCTTTTTTTATTGTACGTTCAGTAAACATGCAAGCTGTGTTTTCTAACTTTTAAACCAGTGCTCATATAAAAAATCTAAGGGCACCGTTAAATCTGTGGTGCCTAGATTCACTGAAGGGATGTTTTTCATTGACCACAACAGGTTTGGACAAAAAGTTGCATTATTAACTTTTTAATGGAATTAAAAGAAAATAACTTTATTATTATATTCTGTTTTTAAATTATCCTCCAATGGACATATGGAGGAGGGACCAGTGAGGTGTCATGCCATTGAATGGATTAAACCATTAATCTAGGTAACAAAAACATTGGAGAAATTAGGATTATTATCAATTAATGATCCCCATTAGTATCCAACGTCGTTAAATACCCTCCCCATCTAATATTTATATGGAGCGTGGGTGGTGGAGATGTCATGGATTCACCTAGCAGCCATGTGATGAAGGAGCACAAAGACACCAAACTCTTGAAGGGAAGAGATGGTTCTGGAAAGCAGCGACATGCGACAGTGAAACCTTGATGGAGAGATTGATTTTTGAGTGGCCATGGGGGTGACTTGTTGTGGAAAAAACAAACAATGATACTCCCTCAATGGCAAGTGCTCTCCAATGATTTGAGGTAGCAGTGTTGTTGATTTATTTTGTTTTTTTTCCTATAACCCATTCTAAAATAATAAGAATGGATCAACTCATTAACATGTTTACCAATTAATTTATATATATAGGAGGGAGTGTTTTATAGTTTGTATCAAGACTGAAATTGGGGCATCAAATCTGTTGAACCACTTTTCCCCAAACCCCCAGGAATTATCTCTAACACAGTGGGTGTGGGAAAACATGAACAAGGCCTGAGCCCCCCTTCATGGTGTGTTGATTGTTATAAACCAATTTTATGTTGGATACAAGAAAAATAATGGACTAATTCTTTTAAGAACATGATCCCAAGAGGCTACAGGCACAGAAGACGCATGAAATGGGACGCCGGTGTGACACCAGCGGCCGGACGAGCATCCTTCCACCATAACTAGTGAATGGTGACGCGGCGGTGGCTCGCAGTGGTGCCTACCACATGCCCAGTAGATGAACTGACTGCTACCCTATGTGGAAAGATAACCTGGTTGGGGCAAGCAGCAGACAACATGTCCACGCGGCAGCAGGGCCTTCGCCGGCGACGACCACAACAAGAGCTAGGGTTGCCAGTTCAAATGGCGGATGGATGCCATGTCGTCAGCCAGCGGCACGCCCAGTGACAAAGTTGCAGCCCTTCAGTGGTGACATGGAAGGACCGAATGTTCCACGTGGCGCCACATTAGGTCAACCCCCATGAGTTGACCTACTGACGTGGCCCGTGCCACCAGGTGGGTAGCATCACCGGGTGGGCCCAACAGAACGACCTGCCGCCCAGCGGGCCTGGTTGACTCAGGATGTGTTGGACTCAACTCAGTCCTGGTAGATCAAGATCGATCGGGGTCGGAAAATGACGAACCGGGTCAGTTTGGTCCAACTAAGGCAGACCGGACCCGGACCCAATACCGACAAGTTACACAAAACTGGCACTAACTTCTAAGCTGGATATTCGTTTGAAGAACTGTCTGCGGTGTTGAGATCCATAGGAAATGACGGTCCTTTTGAGATACTCCACATGAGTTTTGGATAATGTTGGGCTATGGCCGGGTTGGATTGAACATGAATAAAATCAGGCACTCAACATTAAAATGCATATATCATTCAATACATTCATCTGATTGATGAGTCGTTTGGGGAATTGGGACACTCTTGAGGAGAACTAACCTTTGGAATAATTTTTGGGGACATCCATGGAAATCCGTGTTTGGAGATTGGATTGAGAAGAAGTTCTTCCAAGAAGACTATGTACGAAATCCTATGGCTCACGAAGACCTGGAGAATCTTTACTTTGGAATCTTTACGACTTGACGACTAGCCTAGTGGGAAGCGGCACTGTGTGACCCTGTAGTCCCATGGTCAAAAGAAGATTTTTGGGACCCAACCGGCCCATGGTACCCATCAGGGTAGCGTACCATAGTCCAACTAAGGTGGGAAGCAGCTCTGTGTGACCCAACATGCCTGCTTTGGGAAGTGGCTCTGTGTGACCCGACATACCCACTATACCCATCAAAGAAGATTACCATATCAATCCATTGTTTGTGGTAAGTGGATCTGTGTTACCCAGTAGGCCCATGGTGGGAGGGAGATCTATGTGACCTAGCCTACTCATATTACCCATCACGGATGAGTACCACAATATGTCAAGGATGGTGGGATGCAGCTCTGTGTGACCAAGCAGGCCCATGATTCTCATCAGAGGATGAGTTCTCCAGTAGTAGAGTAGTTTGAAGTTATATGAACATTCTATACTAGAACTAAAGTGATACCTTGTGTGAGATTAATTGTGTTTTCTACTTTTTATTCATGTTATACATCCTGTTTGATGTCTGGACTTTCCTTGTTTTTTTTGCGGATCCCTACTAAGTTTAATGTTACTCATCCCCTGCACGGGCCCTGCCCACGTGACTGTCATGTCCCATGCAGACGATCGATGCTTCAATGATGGAAATGGTGACATTCGACCAGGTGGGCCATAGTGAGATCTGACAGATGAGACTTACTCCCTTGGATTCCGGTATCTACACTCCTCCTATGATCTTGTGGGGTTTCTGGAAGATGGCCACTAGAGCACTATTGTACTTTACTGCTTTCAGTTCATTATTTTTCGGTTGGTATTATAGCCTATGTAACAGCCCAAGATTTTATAAAGAAATATTCTTTTTAATTTTATTAATGTCTTGTGTTGTACGCTACACCAAAAGGAGCTTGCACAACACACATCCTTGACTTGACTTGCATTACACGCAATCGCGACCTTCCTCGATAGCGTGTGTAGTACGCAATACCGAGTTTCACTAAACAACGATATGCTATAAAAATATTATTAAAACTAGCCGTTATGAATAGTAATAACCACTTTTTGAAATCCAGTAAATCTTATTTTTCAAAATGAACTTTATTTTTGGATTCGGAGTATCGAATTTAGCCTAAGGTGAAATTTTGGTACTTTTCGGAAAACTTTCATATTCTGATGAATAGTGAAAAATTACTAAATTATAATTAAAAACAACTTTTTTAATCGAAATAATTAATAGTGATAAATTATTAATTTGAGTGGTTTTAAAGTATATTTAGAATATATTTTTACAATTTAATACAATGTTGGTCATTGGTTGTAATTTCACATTTAAACAAGACATAATCAAGTGTCAATCTTTTGATATATATATTGTTTCCTAAAAACACGCTATTTATTTTAACAGCGGGATAAAATTAATTAATGCAACTTCTATGTTATGAATTTGGTAAAATAGAATTCATTTTTGAATTCGGAATATGAAATATAGCTTGGGATAAAATTTTGGCATTGTTCTGAAAAACATCAATTTTTGATGAATAGTGAAACTACTAAGTGGTAGGTTAAAAACTGAATTTTGCATAAAACATAATTTTACCGCTTCTGTGAATAGAATTTCGAAAATCCGAGAGACACGGTTAATATCAAGGACTAAAATGTGGTTCAATGAGATGAAAATAATTTTTTGGTGAATAGTAACTTTTTACTTTTTTTACCACGGTTAATAGTAAATAGGGTAACTAAGGGTAAATATGATATTAATATTACCCTAACACATGTCCTAATTCTATTGGACAAGTGTAATTCGACCAAAAACGAACTTAGGAATAAAATATGACCATTTAGGCCCACATGGATTAGATTAGGACATTTATTATTAATTTATTTAAAGAAGGGTTAAAATAGTTAAAATCAAAGTTTAATAAGTAAATAATTTTTAATATGGGGTTATACATAAGATAAATTCGATTATAAATATTCATTAGAAAGCTCAAAAGATTTCCTACATGATGGTATTTTATTTGTAATTTTTAGACATCAAATAATATAATTTATTTATGACAGAAAGATGATGCAGTAATTATCTTATTAATGAAATATTGACATAATTGATAATATAAATACCAAGATAAATGTAATTTAAGACTTTTTATGAATTCCACTAATTTTCTAGGTTACTATGATATATTAGTGTTGATTTAATCAACTTGGTTTGAACATATAATTCTGTTATGACTTTCACAAAAATCATATATCAAATAGTGTCAAAATTGACACAAAATAGTTTTTAAATCAAATATTATATTATTAATTGTTATTTTATTCCTAAAAATCTAAGGTTCGGCCAAATGACTTAGATAAGGATATATGTATTAATAATATACAATTTCGGGTTCGTTTGGCATGTTATAGTAAGTTTATTAACCATATAGTGAAAGAAAACAAAAAGACACGGTAAAAGTTAAATTATTTAACTTAGAGTTAAATCTAATTGATAAGGTTAAAATAATACCCTAAACTTGTCTAAATCCTATTGGTTGATAGGATTTCGACCCATCCCCACTTTAGCTTCGAAATAAGACCCTTTGGAACCATTATAAACCGATTTTAACTTTAATATAAAATAATATTTTGAGGTATTCCTAAGGTGCCCCTCTCCTCCCTTATAAAAGGACACCTCCTCCCCCTCCTCCTCACACCAATTTGAGCACTCAAGCTCGGCCAACCCCTGCCAAAATCTCTTCTCCACTTCCCTAGAAACATCCTAGAGGTTCTGGTCTTCCTCAAAGACCAATTCTAGTGCCCTAAGAGGAGGTCTCAAAGAGGCACTTCAAAGAAGAGGTAATTACCGTTACCAATTCTTTCATCTTTATTTCTTCTTCCACTTCTTCTTCTTAGGTTGTTTCATTATGAAGTAATAACATCAGTATCACTCATATACTGATATGTTATTATAAGTATGAAACAACCCTATTTCACCATCTATCCATCCTACGGAAAAAGAAATCACCGCGCGTGCGTACGTACGGAATACCGTCTCCACGCCGTGGTGTAATCTATTTTCCACCACCACCTTACATGGATGGGTATAATGGTGTAAAGAATAACTATACATAGTTATTACAACATCATATTGATTCTGATATATTTTATAATACACTCCAATTCAATTCAATATTTATAGAAATGATATCATCGCTCGTGCGTACGTACGGAATACCGTCTCCACGACGCGATGAGATTCATTCTCCATGTTAACCATTTAAGAATGATTATAATGTATATATAAGAAATAATAATGAAATATATGACATTATAAAGCTACTGGATTTATGTATATATATACATATGTATGTCATCTACTTACTTCCATTTCAAGACAATAAGGAAAGAAAAACAGCGTTCATGCGTACGTACGGACTACCGTCTCCATGAACGGTGTTTTTCATTTTATTTATCTATCTATTATATATATATATATATACTGAATATATATGATATATAAATCATATTTTATATTCTGGAAGTAAGTAAATCATGATATAATTAATAATGATGTCAAGAACAACAAGTCAAAACACCTACGATAAATGAAACGATTTTACCCAAAACGCTTCTTTAACATGGAATTTACAAAAGAACGGGTAATATAATGTCATAAGTGATCCATATATGATATCATAACAATGAATATGATTCTGTAATAAGTCAATGACATTATTTAAATCATTATACAGGAGGTTCGGACACATACGAAGCAAATTGGACCTAAGGTAAGGGAAATATCACAATCTCATTTTTATCCGAGATTGTTCATTCGTAAGTATTTACTGGGGTGTATTTTATCATCCACATCCATGTTTCATCAATATGTAATATTATTTCCATCCACCTACAATAGTTTAAATCCATTTTTACCCTTCGGTGAGTTTTTAGTAATATGTATGAAAGGAATCTTTTGTCGTTTTTCGTACGAGGTACTTTTTGACTTTTCCGACAAAAGTACGAAGAATGTTTTTTTAACTTATACGGCATGAATGGATTTCTAAAACATTATTTCCAAGAATCTTCCTTTACAAGTATTCAAGTTTATTTTTAATCAACTTCTTTTAGTTTAAAATTGTATGACATGTTAAGAAAGTAAAAGTGTTTTTGAAGAAGAAAGGATATTTTCCTCAAGAATGAAGTTCAAGTATTTTATCAAAATTATTTTCCATCTAAGATAATAAAAGGGTTCTGTTTCTATCCCTACTATTACATGGATTTGATTATGTTGTGATGGAAACATTTTTATGAATTTTTTTATCTTATATGAATTGTTTTATGATGTCATGTTGTTTAAGAATTCCATTTTTATTACATGGGTTATGTGATGATGTATGATTTATGATTATGTGGCACACATAAGAAAGGATTCATTATAAGATGGGTGGGACCTATATCTCCCTCCAATGCATTGGGTAAAGATTTTATATCTCATGAGATAGACATGGCTGGAATGGTAGGTTATACCGGTTCAGTGAAACAGGACTGAAACGAGGATTACTCGATTCAGAAAGGGACTTTGTCCACTAAGATAGTCTTGGCAATGAGTCTTGACTAACAAGAAATGATTCTCTATGATTATGTGTGTATGCCACAATGAGTAATGTTTTATGTAATGATTTCATTTCACTACTATGATTTATCCCATGTTATGAAATTATGCTCTCTTTTGCAGGTTATGATTTCCAAAATGTTATGTTCTTATGAATACGATGTGATTGATATATCTTTTGTTTACCCTTACTGAGCATTTGAGCTCACCCTTTTATGTTTTCTTTTCCCCAGGATATAAAGAAAGGTTTTAGGTAAAAAAAAGGAAGATCTTTATGGGAGATGTTGAAGATCTTTCCCCACGATTAGAAGATTTTATTCCGAGTTTCCAAAGACACTAAACTATTACGATCCTTGTGTGTGTGTTTTTGTTATGTACTAAGTATTCCGCAAAAGTAATGTAATTTCCATGTACGTCAGGATACGGGTCTCTACAGTTGGTATCAGAGGAAAGGTTTAGTCAACCTTTGGAAACTAGGATGTGAGAACGTTAGTGAGATCCCTAGAGATATTTCTAAGGTATGTCTAGGGATGTCCCTAAGGATAAGTATACGTATAGGATATAGTCCTAGAACTATGGTAACGATATTAGATTAAACCAAAGATGTTAGATATTTAAGTTACTCCCCCTTTATTATGATTTTTGCCTCTCACACTATTCTTTTTTGGGTTTTAGAATATGGCTGGAAACAAGATGATTCACGATAATGGAGGATATGATGGACAATGGAATGATATTCTTCATGAGAAACCAAATGAAATGGGATTTGGATGCCCAAACATCATTATTATGCCGAATCAGCAATCTCACAACATGATCAATAAAGTAAAATTTGGTAAGTTTCTTGACTCGACTAATAAGAGAAAGATGGAGTTCCATGATGATCATAGAGGAAAGAAACTTCAATTTCCCCTATGTAAATCATGTGGGAAGAGGCATCAAGGAGAATGTTTCAAGGGAACTGGAAGATGCTTTGGGTGTGGAAAAGAAGGACACAAAGCAAGTAAGTGCAAAGGAAAAGGGTCGGTTAACACCATGGATGAGGATAATGGTATTGCTACGACATCAAAAATGGTTAAGTGTTTTAAATGTGGAATGTATGGGCATTATGCAAACAAATGCCCTAAGGGAAAGACTCATGAAGAGAATCAGTATGGTCATATGGGTAGTATTTATGTGGATGATGATGAAGAGACTACAAATGATATGTGAGATGAAAGAATTTTTGAAGCTCGGTCAATGGTTTGAGAATGTAGTGGAATGATTACATGTTTATCATGTGTAATTTTGGAATAAAGAGACATCTATGGATTGTTACAATGTTTTCTTTCCTTGTGTTTTGAAAGTGTATGATTAATGTTACCAGTATCCATGAAAGGTTATTCAGATATTTTTGGAATGTAGATGATATGCGCATAATGAATGGATAAGGAGAAAATTAAATGTTTGATAGTATTCATGAGCTCATGATTGATATAAGGACTAAGTGATATCATGGTTTGAGTATATAGAATTTTGAGGATTTTGGTATGAGGAAAGTGTTAACTTTTAACTGCACTCATGTTTTCACTAAGGTATTCAAGAGAATACACGATTAAGGACTTTGAATGTTTGGAATGTGACCAACAAGACATATCTTATGATATGTGGGGATCAACGACAGTATTAAATCTCTGGTAATCATTGTCACTATATTATGAGAGTGGACTGCAGTATTATAAGCCTAATGATTAGACTGGATTATGTTGGACATAAGTTAGTATTGTTTAAGGATAGAAGATTTTCGATATTATTGAAAGGATGTTATAGTAATGTAGTTTTAGAAAAAAGGACAACCTGCAGGACGGGCGACAGCCCATCGCTTCGGACAAGGCTGTAGGAATCGAACCCACAACCGAAGTGCGACTGGCCTTTATCGCCTACCACTGACCTACAGGAAGTCCCTGTTTAGTAGAAACTAGTTTTATTATATTAAGCAGTATGATATATGAAGTATAAGTCCATTTTAGGAACCATATATGATTAATCTCACTATAGATCGATTTATGCATATAATTTTTGCTAACCTTTTGTTTGAGACAGATGGAATGACCCGTCATTCTATCACATGATCTGCTAACACTTCACGGAGAACAAATTCAACTTCATTTATTTAAGAGATGAAGTGGAAATTGTTCAAGGCACGAAAACAGTGAGATTGTACCAAAATAAAGTAAGTATTTATTCTAATTCAAATTTTCAACTTTAGGGGAAATGATCTTGAAAACCAAAAATGTTGTCCTAGTGATCTTATACCTGATGAATCAGATGGTACCTTATATCATCACAAATCTATGGATTTGTGATTACTGGCTTTTCCATAGCCATGTTCTCTACCACTCTCCATCAGAACATGATGGTTAGATTTCTCTTCCATATCCATATTTTCACCTATGTGGAAACCCAGTGATTAGTTTATTTGGGTAACCGTTACGTTTCATACTTTTGTTTTTTAAAGATTGGTTTTGATATTCCTTTTTACGATGTGGGTTTCTATTAAAGAAACTTTCGAATAGTAAACCATTTATAACCCCGACGAATTTCGAGGGCGAAATTCATTTTAAGGGGGGTAGAATGTAACAGCCCAAGATTTTATAAAGAAATATTCTTTTTAATTTTATTAATGTCTTGTGTTGTACGCTACACCAAAAGGAGCTTGCACAACACACATCCTTGACTTGACTTGCATTACACGCAATCACGACCTTCCTCGATAGCGTGTGTAGTACGCAATACCGAGTTTCACTAAACAACGATATGCTATAAAAATATTATTAAAACTAGCCGTTATGAATAGTAATAACCACTTTTTGAAATCCAGTAAATCTTATTTTTCAAAATGAACTTTATTTTTGGATTCGGAGTATCGAATTTAGCCTAAGGTGAAATTTTGGTACTTTTCGGATAACTTTCATATTCTGATTAATAGTGAAAAATTACTAAATTATAATTAAAAACAACTTTTTTAATCGAAATAATTAATAGTGATAAATTATTAATTTGAGTGGTTTTAAAGTATATTTAGAATATATTTTTACAATTTAATACAATGTTGGTCATTGGTTGTAATTTCACATTTAAACAAGACATAATCAAGTGTCAATCTTTTGATATATATTGTTTCCTAAAAACACGCTATTTATTTTAACAGCGGGATAAAATTAATTAATGCAACTTCTATGTTATGAATTTGGTAAAATAGAATTCATTTTTGAATTCGGAATATGAAATATAGCTTGGGATAAAATTTTGCCATTGTTCTGAAAAACATCAATTTTTGATGAATAGTGAAACTACTAAGTGGTAGGTTAAAAACTGAATTTTGCATAAAACTTAATTTTACCGCTTCTGTGAATAGAATTTCGAAAATCCGAGAGACACGGTTAATATCAAGTACTAAAATGTGGTTCAATGAGATGAAAATAATTTTTTGGTGAATAGTAACTTTTTACTTTTTTTACCACGGTTAATAGTAAATAGGGTAACTAAGGGTAAATATGATATTAATATTACCATAACACATGTCCTAATTCTATTTGACAAGTGTAATTCGACCAAAAACGAACTTAGGAATAAAATATGACCATTTAGGCCCACATGGATTAGATTAGGACATTTATTATTAATTTATTTAAAGAAGGGTTAAAATAGTTAAAATCAAAGTTTAATAAGTAAATAATTTTTAATATGGGGTTATACATAAGATAAATTCGATTATAAATATTCATTAGAAAGTTCAAAAGATTTCCTACATGATGGTATTTTATTTGTAATTTTTAGACATCAAATAATATAATTTATTTATGACAGAAAGATGATGCAGTAATTATCTTATTAATGAAATATTGACATAATTGATAATATAAATACCAAGATAAATGTAATTTAAGACTTTTTATGAATTCCACTAATTTTCTAGGTTACTATGATATATTAGTGTTGATTTAATCAACTTGGTTCAAACATATAATTCTGTTATGACTTTCACAAAAATCATATATCAAATAGTGTCAAAATTGACACAAAATAGTTTTTAAATCAAATATTATATTATTAATTGTTATTTTATTCCTAAAAATCTAAGGTTCGGCCAAATGACTTAGATAAGGATATATGTATTAATAATATACAATTTGGGGTTCGTTTGGCATGTTATAGTAAGTTTATTAACCATATAGTGAAAGAAAACAAAAAGACACGGTAAAAGTTAAATTATTTAACTTAGAGTTAAATCTAATTGATAAGGTTAAAATAATACTCTAAACTTGTCTAAATCCTATTGGTTGATAGGATTTCGACCCATCCCCACTTTAGCTTCGAAATAAGACCCTTTGGAACCATTATAAACCGATTTTAACTTTAATATAAAATAATATTTTGAGGTATTCCTAAGGTGCCCCTCTCCTCCCTTATAAAAGGACACCTCCTCCCCCTCCTCCTCACACAAATTTGAGCACTCAAGCTCGGCCAACCCCTGCCAAAATCTCTTCTCCACTTCCCTAGAAACATCCTAGAGGTTCTGGTCTTCCTCAAAGACCAATTCTAGTGCCCTAAGAGGAGGTCTCAAAGAGGCACTTCAAAGAAGAGGTAATTACCGTTACCAATTCTTTCATCTTTATTTCTTCTTCCACTTCTTCTTCTTAGGTTGTTTCATTATGAAGTAATAACATCAGTATCACTCATATACTGATATGTTATTATAAGTATGAAACAACCCTATTTCACCATCTATCCATCCTACGGAAAAAGAAATCACCGCGCGTGCGTACGTACGGAATACCGTCTCCACGCCGTGGTGTAATCTATTTTCCACCACCACCTTACATGGATGGGTATAATGGTGTAAAGAATAAATATACATAGTTATTACAACATCATATTGATTCTGATATATTTTATAATACACTCCAATTCAATTCAATATTTATAGAAATGATATCATCGCTCGTGCGTACGTACGGAATACCGTCTCCACGACGCGATGAGATTCATTCTCCATGTTAACCATTTAAGAATGATTATAATGTATATATAAGAAATAATAATGAAATATATGACATTATAAAGCTACTGGATTTATGTATATATATACATATGTATGTCATCTACTTACTTCCATTTCAAGACAATAAGGAAAGAAAAACAGCGTTCATGCGTACGTACGGACTACCGTCTCCATGAACGGTGTTTTTCATTTTATTTATCTATCTATTATATATATATATATACTGAATATATATGATATATAAATCATATTTTATATTCTGGAAGTAAGTAAATCATGATATAAGTAATAATGATGTCAAGAACAACAAGTCAAAACACCTACGATAAATGAAACGATTTTACCCAAAACGCTTCTTTAACATGGAATTTACAAAAGAACGGGTAATAAAATGTCATAAGTGAACCATATATGATATCATAACAATGAATATGATTCTGTAATAAGTCAATGACATTATTTAAATCATTATACAGGAGGTTCGGACACATACGAAGCAAATTGGACCTAAGGTAAGGGAAATATCACAATCTCATTTTTATCCGAGATTGTTCATTCGTAAATATTTACTGGGGTGTATTTTATCATCCACATCCATGTTTCATCAATATGTAATATTATTTCCATCCACCTACAATAGTTTAAATCCATTTTTACCCTTCGGTGAGTTTTTAGTAATATGTATGAAAGGAATCTTTTGTCGTTTTTCGTACGAGGTACTTTTTGACTTTTCCGACAAAAGTACGAAGAATGTTTTTTTAACTTATACGGCATGAATGGATTTCTAAAACATTATTTCCAAGAATCTTCCTTTACAAGTATTCAAGTTTATTTTTAATCAACTTCTTTTAGTTTAAAATTGTATGACATGTTAAGAAAGTAAAAGTGTTTTTGAAGAAGAAAGGATATTTTCCTCAAGAATGAAGTTCAAGTATTTTATCAAAATTATTTTCCATCTAAGATAATAAAAGGGTTCTGTTTCTATCCCTACTATTACATGGATTTGATTATGTTGTGATGGAAACATTTTTATGAATTTTTTTATCTTATATGAATTGTTTTATGATGTCATGTTGTTTAAGAATTCCATTTTTATTACATGGGTTATGTGATGATGTATGATTTATGATTATGTGGCACACATAAGAAAGGATTCATTATAAGATGGGTGGGACCTATATCTCCCTCCAATGCACTGGGTAAAGATTTTATATCTCATGAGATAGACATGGCTGGAATGGTAGGTTATACCGGTTCAGTGAAACAGGACTGAAACGAGGATTACTCGATTCAGAAAGGGACTTTGTCCACTAAGATAGTCTTGGCAATGAGTCTTGACTAACAAGAAATGATTCTCTATGATTATGTGTGTATGCCACAATGAGTAATGTTTTATGTTATGATTTCATTTCACTACTATGATTTATCCCATGTTATGAAATTATGCTCTCTTTTGCAGGTTATGATTTCCAAAATGTTATGTTCTTATGAATACGATGTGATTGATATATCTTTTGTTTACCCTTACTGAGCATTTGAGCTCACCCTTTTATGTTTTCTTTTCCCCAGGATATAAAGAAAGGTTTTAGGTAAAAAAAAAGGAAGATCTTTATGGGAGATGTTGAAGATCTTTCCCCACGATTAGAAGATTTTATTCCGAGTTTCCAAAGACACTAAACTATTACGATCCTTGTGTGTGTGTTTTTGTTATGTACTAAGTATTCCGCAAAAGTAATGTAATTTCCATGTACGTCAGGATACGGGTCTCTACAGCCTATTTACCTTAAACTATGACCATACTCAGTTTCCTATCATGGGTATAATATCTATTTTTTTGTGAGTTGGTAGTTGGATTTGTTTGTGTGTGCATACTAGTATCGGGGAAAATGCCTCCCACTTATAGGTTTACACCTTTGGCCCTAGTCTCCAGCCTCAAGCCTTCGAGAGGTGGGCTTGAGGTAGTATAAGGTGGGAAATTGACTAATAATTATGTAGAGACATAGATAGCGGGTCAATCAGTTTATATAATGTGTTATAATTGATTGTAGATATTTGTGTCTAGTGTGGTTAAAAGGTAAGTGATTGTTTGGATAAAATATAATTGAATTAAATGAGGTTAATGAATATCCTATAAGTAATTTTTTTTACACAAGAAGATGATGAGTGAGATAGGAATTGAAAATATGATACAAGGATAAATGGATAAGAATTATAATTGATGAATTTGTTAATAAATTGAGGAATAATGTTAACTAACAATTAATTTATATAGTTGTGTTGTTTCGAAAGATATTGGATATTCTTGTTGTGATGTGGTAAATTGTGTTGAATGATAAGTAAACATGTTTACATGGATTGGTAGAGTGGGTATTGTTATGAGATTCGACACCCACATGTTTAGTTGGACCGTGTTTCAGGTTCCACCCCTAAATTCATGAGTTAGAGGAGGTGATGAAGTTTTATTCCCTTAATTTTTGCATTCCTCCTATATTGAGGTGTCGATATGAGGATTATGAGGTTATTATAATGTTATTCCTAGAGATATAAGTCTCGATTTTTATACCCATATTCCAGAGAATATTGAACATGCATAATCCATTGATCAATTAAAAAGGTATATTAAACCATGGGATGCCTATTTAGTGAACCAATATTCAATGATAGTAAAATTTAATAGAACCTAACCTATAATTTATTATTCAATATTTTACCTTAAGTTTACATTATTTACCACATCCATGCACTATCTACATTTAATGGATATTTTGTAGTCCCCATAGGTAGTGTCATTCTAAGTTATACTCAAACCCTGATCGGGCGGCTATTGGGTACCCAAATAGATTTCATGCTTGTAGGTCATGTCATGGGAAAGGGACATATGATAGAGAGTTTAGTTGTACAAGGGACATGTATGGGTGACGTTCCGATATTAGGGTCCAGACAATTATGGGGATTCCATTTTTTGTCTTCCATTTGGCATTTTTTCACATGGCATTGTGGAATGGAATGACATATTTACTATTGAATATGGTTGAACCTAGTTTGGGTGTTGGTTATTTATACTTGTTATTATCTGTCCCTTATTATTTACATATTTAAATTTATTTTTCTTTGCATTACTCTGGTAATGAGGGTATAGTCTACCCATGTTACACATTTGACCTTCGTTGTTAGTCGTAAACCTTTGACATAAGGGGAGGCGTGATTGATGTCAGGTGACAATCCGGCTCGTGGAACTGGTTTACTGGCTCCAAGTTCATGAAAATTACATGGTGGTATAGAATGAGTTATTTTCTCCTTCTTACTATTTGGGGGATAGTATACAAGATTTTACTAATATGTTGATCCATATTAATAAGCCCATGGTTAGGAGTAGCTAAACCATGTACATGGGAAAACCCAAGTCACCATGGGATGGGATTATAGTTCATTTTGTGTGTTGTTATATTTGATGATATTTATCTATTAGGAGAATAACTTATTATTGGATTTGATGGTTTTGTGATATTTACCTCATGGAAATTATGGTATGAGGTTATTCATTCATGAATTATTTTAGGAACCTATATAGATAAGTGACATGCATCATGGTAGGGACACACATGACAAGGGTGTGCCAGATATAGTGGTTAGGATGCATTTTTTTTTAAAATAAATGAAATTGTGCTTAATGGAATGGTATGAATGGAAAAAAAATGTTAAAAGTGTTATTATTAATTTTAAAATGGTTCATAATGAGGATATAAAAGTGGATTAACATGTTGTAAGATTAAAATATATTGTGGAAATTGTTTCCAATTTTGTAAAGTGTAAGGATTATAACCATGCGACCCACATTAGTCATAGACATAGAAGATATGGCCAAGGATAGTGATCTGGTTCATAGTGAGCTCGTTTTGGTAGTGTATGTGAAATGGTTAGGTTATAAAACGTGATGATCCTACGTATATATTTTTTTATTTTGTTAAATCATTAATGTTTCATTATAAAGCTCATGTTTTTTAGTGTAGTGAAATGCCAAATTGTAGTTAAGTGTCGGTTGGGATACATGAGAAAGTTTCCAAGAACACTCCCCTAGTAGTTTATAAAGATAATGTGGTGACCCATGATGATAGGGATGAGAAGATATATGGGACTATTTATTTTTTTATGCATATGATTCAACATGACACAGGGTGGGTGGAACCGAGTATTTTTCATCCAACCAGAGAGTTTCAGCAATGGCACCCTAGGTCCATTACCAGAGATGTATGGATACACTCATTTTAGTTTTAGATAGAGTCCATAAAAACAATTCCTTACCATATATAGTATCCCCATGATATGTGTGTATTTATGGAAGTATATATATTGATATTATTGGAAAATCATTGGTGGGACATCATGGTTCAGACGAACCAGGCCAAAGGAATGATGTGAAAAGGATTTGATGGAAGTATATTGAACACTTTTACAAAGAAACATTTAGGTAGGATAGGAATGTATATTTTATGAGGTTGAACAAAGGGATAATGTTGTTAATGGATAATTATTTTCGTTTCACCAATTTTTGATGCTTCTTTCTAACATTTATATGACACGAGGAAGCTATGGGGAAATGCGTCAAGGACATGATGATACACTAGATTTGGTATTAGGTGAATATATTACTTCTGAAATGTTTTGATGAAGTGGTGGAATGAGCCTATATCATGAAGGGTAGCCTGAATGGATCTTTAGGTACTGAACATTAGGTTACATCTAGGTGGTAATGGGGTGCAGCTTTTGAGAGTAGGAAGTGCCAATTTTGAATCATTCAGTTATGTGGGTGTAAATAGAGCGGTCGGAAGAGGGGTTCAGCTTCTCAGGATGGCCACCAAGTCATCTGTAATCAGTGTGGAAGGCTAGGGAACAAGTGTGACCAGTGTACCCACCCACTGGTTGAGTGTCAAGCATCTGACATGCAAGGCCACAAGTAGAGGATTAGCAGGAACCCGTGACATCCATTGAATGATGGAGGTTATTGAATGATACCGAGTATAAGAAGGGTGTCTGTCACCCCAATCAGGAAGGAATATAGAGCTCTATGGGTCAGACTTTTAGAGGTGGTGGATGAAGAACATTGGTGCGAGAACACATTTATCAATAGGGTAGTGTAGTGCAGGGTACTCAGGTTGGAGCCCAGTGAAAATTGGGAAGGTCATCACCATGGAGTTTAGACTACACTTGAATGTGGTGAAGTTAGACAATATACATTTTTATGTATTATTATAGTATATTTTACTCATTATTTTACTTTACATGATACAAGTGTTACACAATATTTTATTTCTAGTCTATTAGTATTTCTTCTAGGATTAACCTTGGACCTATCTAGTGGAGTAAATTCACATAATACTCCGTCAGGGGTAAAAGTCGAGGACATCATGCAGTGTAAGTGTTTTTCTATAGAGGTTGATGAATATCATTTTATGTGGGATGTGTTTTCCCTTGGTATGTCTGCTTTTTACCTAATCATGGGGATGGATTTGTTGGTCTCATATCAAGCCCTTATTTACTATTATCGACAATGACTAACATTCATGTCTATTGATGCAATAATTTATTTCCATCGTGGTGAGTGGGATACTCAAGCATGCCACACATGATTTATGTGCCAGCAGATTGGAAAAATCAAAGACCAATTAGGATTCCTTAAATTGGATGACAGGGAGAAAGTGTATCTAGTATTTAATCCCATTGGGTACAAGTTTTAGTAAGTGCTTCATGGGGTCCTAGAGGGGTTACACAAAAGAGAGATGTAGTGTTTATGATTGATTTTTTTCTCAGGGGTGGATTTAGTTTCCATTCCACCATATTGAATGGCGCTGATAGAGCTCCAATAAATAAATTTTCCCCTCGAGTAGATGGAATTTAAGTGATTTATCCATCCTAGTGTATCACCATGGGGATCTCCTATGTTTTTTTCTATGAACTCCAATGGATCACTGAGGCCATCTATTAATTATAGGAAACTGAACCAGGTGATGGTTACGAACTAATACCATCATCATATAATTGTGGCCATTTTTCATTATCTCAGATGTGACATGAAATTTTCTAGGATTGATTTGAGATCAGGATACCATTAGTTGATGGATAGACCTTGTGACATACCCCGAATATATTTCTGAGTCAGGAATGGATTATATGAATTTTTGGTTATACCATTTGGATTGACCAATGCATTAGATCTATGTATGGCCTCGATGAACTAGAAATTCCTCCCATACTTGGATCTGTTCGTAGTTGTCTTTATTGATGACATATTGGTGTACTTCTGAACTCATTAGGATCATTCTAAACATCATGAAATCATCTTCAGTACAGTTTTAGAGAATATGCATTATGCCATGATATAAAAATATCTATTTTGGATTAATGATTTAGAATTTTTTGGACAAATATTTTCTATTTCATGTTTATTCGGTGGATCCAGAAATGGAGCTGGATATGGTGTCTTGGGAGAATCCCAATAATGTCTCGTATGTTACATGTTGTTAGGGTTTTTCTAGTTATTACCCAAGGTTTATTATAGATATCTCTAATATGGAAGAACCATATATAGGACAAACTAATAAGGCTATATTTTGGATTTTTTAGAGGCTTATGGGAATTATTTTCAAGTGCTGAAGAAAGGGTTGAACAAAAAACTTATTTGTATCTTACCCAAACTAGGTATGAAGTAAAAATTGTTGTGTGATGCATCTAATGTTGGACTTGGGGAAGTTTTGATGCACGATGATAGGGTTGTGTCATATGGGTTGACATAGTTGAGGCCACTTGAAAGAAATTTACCAACTCGGAACCTCATGATAGCTTATGTGGTTTATGAATTGAAGTGTTTGAGGAATTACTTGTTGGTATTACCCTTCATGGTTTTTACCGATAATAAAATTATCTAGTATTTATTCTCTCAGTGGGATTTCAATATTCAACAACGACGGTGGGTCAAGTACCTACAATCCTTCTTTTTTGAGTTTTCTTATACACCATGAAAGTGCAACAGTGTTTTTGAATCCTTGAACATGAACACTTATAATTAGGTGAGTCAAAAATCCATTTTAGAGTGGAAGATGATGAACTTTTTTTCTTAGATGCATCTGTGGGTACAATATTGGCATGGGTAGATTAATATTTCATCTATAGTAGGTGTATCCTCAAATTGAACCATGTTTTACTGAATCCGTTGGTGGATAAAAAGTGTTTGGAAATAAAATAAATCCTTAAAAGTGTAGAGTCACCTTCTAGTTGGTCTATAGGTACATATGGATTTCTTATGTTCATGGACATGTTGTTGTTCTGGTAGGAGTATGGGCAAAGTTCCCTTATAATTTTCAAACATCAAATTTTGCTGTTCATCCTGGATTCACTAGGGTGTACTGTGATCTTGATAGGTAGATTTGGTAGACGATAATGAAGAAATAAATTGTATGTTTTGTGGAAGGATTCCTTTACTCTATACATGTGAGGATTGAACATCATTTTCCATGTGTTTTTTTGGGGTCCATTCCTATTCCAGAGTAAAATTTGAATTACAAAACTATGGACTTCATAGTGGTTATTCCAAGTATGCATTAGAAGAATGATGCAATTTGGGTGGATTTAGATTGTCTAACCATAGTTTTTTATTTCTAGAAGATCCTGATGAACTATATAGTCGAATAGTTGGGAGAATTTTATGTTCGATAAACAATGTGGTTTCATGATCTGTCGAGTACCATATTGTCAGATTGTGATGCTAAACCGGACAACAACCCATAGGCTTTTTTGGTGTGTGGCGGATGTGGGGTGGTGTGGACCAAAAAAAATATTATTTTAGAGTATGATTCAATAACTATTAAGCCCACATGGGTGTGGTACAAGGCGTGTTTACTCGGGACTGTGAGAGATTTCCCACAATCCTAATTATGATTTTTTTTTTCAATACATGCTCTTATAATATTGTAGGTTTTTTAGTAAAATAATAGTATTAAACCATGAAATAATATTTTTCATAGTAACTATCCTACTAATTCTCCATTCATTATCATTTGAATTTTATATATGATTATATGTTTTTAATATTATATTATGATATTTATTTTCCAAATATTCACCATATTCACATGAGGTGTCATCCTACTGTTTAAAAAGTGGAACTCCTCTCCCTTGCACAGGGTTTCAATTCTAAATGAGTTATTATAATCATAATATTTTTAAGTTAATTTTTATTTGGTGTTATGTAATATTATTTTTTATTAAAAATGTACAAAAGGACGTCGGGGGAACCGTAATTGCTTCAATTGAAATCGATTATTGTTTAGAATTTCATCGTTCATTCAAGATGTTCGTATCAGCACATGAAAAATATTATAATTTTTCATGTCTCATGGATCTCCCACATACATTTCATAGTAATATTTCTCTACCACATCATCATCATCGCATGTCACCATTAACCCATATAAAAATGCGCCATCACCTCCCATAAATCACTAAGATTTATAAATCAATACATATTAGACAAAAAACCATTAGGAATGAGAAGAAATATTATATTTTAATGATTATAAAATTAATCTATTTTTTAAAATGTAGTTTTCCAGTAAGAACCCATGTGCTTTTGATGGCTGGAGATGATATTAATTTTTTTGTTTGCATTATTTGTTGGGTGTTGCTGAATAAACTGTATGTGATCAAACTGATCGGTGCTTGGCCCACCCTTACCCGACTCGCATGTTAAGAATTACTAGTTATGGATTATGATTTACGTTTCACCACCGGCTTTTGTAAGGCACTCTAGAAGGTTCATGGTCCGCATGTGTTTTTGAGTGTGGCTTACCACATTCTAACTAGTAGGTGGTCATAGTGTACAAATCAGGTTTTACATGACATGTTGAGAGCATGTTTTTTGGACATCGGTAGTTCACTGGAAAGGAAATTTTCACTGGTTTATTTTTACTAAAACATCAATTTTTAGGAAAATATTCAGAATGTTATATTCAAGGAACTCTAGGAGAGGTCTTGTAGATCACTGCTGTGTTGGTTAGTGGATGGGGATTCTAAGCTGTTAGGACTGAGCCTTCTACAGGAGTCATCAGAGAAGGATACATTGATTCAAAATCATATAACAGTGGCTTATATTATTTTGAATTCATATTCTGATCACCATCATAGATCTCAAGATTAGATCATGGGGGATAGTGCCTTTCGTTTTGTGCCGCCATGGTAGGGTCACTGCTAGATCCAAAAATAGGGAACATTGGTGCCTTCATATATAGGTGTATTTTAGATAATAGAGAGGATTGGACATGTGGAATACTGATAAGAACATCCACAATAGTATATTGGGATGAATTATGTTCTTATTGTTTCACAACTCCGACAGTATCACCACAATCTGTCTCATGTGAACAACACTGATGATGTCGACCGTGTAGTTGAGGGTTCCATTGAGGATAATCCTATTTGTATTTTTGAACAAGGTTATAAGGTCAGGTGGTTTAACATTTCACCTCTAGTTCATTTTCATTTGATTAATCAAAAGAATCATGTTGAATATTGGGTGCAAGAATTGGATATGCTTTCCCAGTGGCCTAATCTCTTTTTGTTGGGGACTCAATGATGCTTGGAAAGAGTGGCTCAAGGATGAGAAATCATAAGATGGGGAGCTTCTAAGATCCAAAAAATTTCTTTTTATATTTTTTTTTACATTTTAGTTTATGTAAGTTATTTTGGATAAATTAATGTTCTCCATGTTAATTTAAAGACCAAGGGGTGTTTAGGGGGTTTGGGATACAGAAGAGAGTGAAAATGGGGTTTTTGGGAATGCTACATTGTTAATGAAAAAATTATCGAAATCCAGGTAACTGTGTGAGGGGCCTATTTTCGAATAGTAGCATTCACATAGTTTTCACATTGTTAGGAAATCCATGTGGGTATACCATATGACTGGGTATCTTTAGAGAATTTACAAAAATTCTGTTGCTATATTTTAATGTTCCACTTCGGATTTTCCTCCTCCTCCCTTCTTGCAACCCTAACAACGAACCAAAGAACCCATGATTTCGTAAGGGAGATTCTCCCACAACTCTAGGTAATTTGGAGTTCCATCTGTAGTGAAACAGGGATTCGAGTAATTCTAATTCAACTCTCATTTCTTTTTTTATAGTTTTCATCTCTTTATTTTCTCCATCCTAAACACTAAAACACTCTTTATCTGGTGCGGTCTAGGTATATCATTCAAAGGGTAGTTTAATCAGGATATAAGGCCTTGATAAGGATGTTGTTCAATAATAGATTCATGGTAGGTGGTCTACAAGTGATATCAAAAAGATCATATTTATATATGTGCATGTAGGGTTTCATTCTTGTTTTCATTTTGAGATGTTGTTTTGTCCATTGAAAAAATATTGTATATTGAGTTTCAAAATAACTAAATGAACACCCTGGTCTCCATGAGATGTTGGAAGGATGTGTTTAATATTTTTAAGTCCACCCATGGGGTGTAATGACGCTTTTGAATGGGATAATAGAGATTATATGGGAAAAATTGAATCAGAATGATATAGAGACTTAGCGAGTCGGTTAATTGGTTTAGGTAATGAGTTATAATGGATTGTGGGTAATTGTGTATATTGTTGTAAAAGGATAATGGATTTATTTATTGACACATAAATGTGATGAAAGGGATTAATTGAAATATGATAAGGAATTATGTTAACATGTGGACATGTATAGTGAGATAACCATGAAAAATGGGAAATGAGGCTAACGGGTTATGTTATATTAATGATGAATGTGTTAATGGATTGTGGAATATTGTTAAAATACCATTTATTTATACTATTATGATGTTCCAATGGATATTTAATATTCTTGTTGTGATCTGGTGTAACACCCCGACCCCTCTAGGCGGGACCCGGTGTATTACATGTAATATTGGTATGGTTAGAAGGAATGAAAATCCAGAAGGAACGATCGGTTTAGTATTGTTGAAGAAAAAAGATACATAGATGTTCTTCAAATTACATTGTGAAGGATTACATTATAAAATACATAACTAAAGCATAAACTGCTACCACTTGAACTCATAGTGATAACCTCATCAATAATAATAATAAATGATAATGAATAAAAAAGATTCTTATTAATTGGACGTCATGTATCTAGAACATGAAACCATAATACCGTTAAAAAAGTTTAGTTCATTGGGTGGTAACCTTTGTGAATTTTGGAAACAAACTGAAAGGGTTTTTCGCCAACTGATTTGTCTAATGAGACCTATCGATGCATCGAGGGGCTGTAGCAGGCCCCACCGGCCACTACATGTCCAAATCATTCCTTATACATTGATTCAATACAAGTGAAATATGCATTTTCAATATCTATATAGAGTAGAGTATACAGATTTATCAACATTTCCATAATTATAATCATCCAATGGCCCGAAGGCTGTAGATTTTTTATTATAATAATAAAACCCCCTTTTAATGGACGAATGGGAAAACCAAACAAACTTCATGACATAATATCTTTCCAAAATAAACACCGTATGTAAAATGGAATACAGTTTAAGCAACAACATATCCATGATATGAGATTATGAATATTAATTATCAATATAATTTCAAATGAAAAGTGATATCAAATGGGCAGTTGGTAAACCACATAAGTATTATTAGGTTCACAATACAAGGTTAGTCATAGTAAAATAGTAGTTGAGACAAAGTCTCTTACCACAATGTAATCGGTTGAATCATATGTCCAGAACATAATAACCCTAAAATAAAACATTAATATAACATTAATATAAATATAATAATTTTATTATATATAAAATATAAGTACACATATACCACAAATAAGAAATAAGTGGCGAACAATGAAAATCACACATAAATGAAAGTGAGATGAGAAACCCCTAACAAAAATTTTGTAATGGTAACGAGTTTGATTGTGAGGGATTAATGAGAGGTAAAGGTATTTTCCATTATATATATGTCACAAGGGATGTATGGGGGACATTCTAAACCATTAATCATCATTAGGAATTTAAAATAAAATGGCACAACATAGGGGAGATTCTTGAAGAAAAGTGAGAGAGAGGATCCATTAAAAAGATTGTGTCATTAGAGTAACGATAAATCAATCAAATATTTATGTGTGATAAATATAAATCCTAAAAAAAATTTGGATATACATTATAAAACAATAATAGGTCAATCACACATATTCTTGGAACAATGTAACCAATGATATAGATGTTTTACTGAAGGAATGAAAATTGAGTTAAGCCATCCCTTACCCTATGCTCGAATGTGTTCTTGATTGTTCATAAAAACATGAATAATCAAATTTAGATTCATTAATTAATAATTTCAGAACCTAATCAACATGTAATTCATATGGTATAACTTTATTATGTTCATTAATTTCCTTTTTAATGGGTTTAAGAGATTCAATTTTATTATTTTGGAAGCATTTTCTTACATGGTTTCATGATTTGTTTACTTGAATTCATGAATGGAAGTTGGTTTTAAATACGGTTAAACAACCTAAATTTTTAATGTAAAATATTAGTGACATTAAAAAGATATAAATGATCTTATAATTATTCTGGTTATATACCATGAAGATGACTCATTCGACGAGTTAATAATAAACGCCTGAATTTGGCTTGGCAGTTTTGTGCTCAATAAACTTGTTTTGTATTATTATTCAATATTATGTCCGTGTAAAGTTTCCATAACATTAATAAAAATAAAATAAATATATTATGACCTGGTTAAACCATAAATATGGTTTTCTTACTAGTAATTAAGGTACTATTGAAGTACGAAACTTCATCATCCACAAAGGTTATAAATTGAACCTTATGTATGTTGATTTCATTTATAAAAATAAAAGATAAGGAGTAAGTGAATTGATAATGGTTCTTCCATTAACATGATATTAATATATTATATAGATGATATAGAAGTTATCATGATCATTTTGATAGAGTTGGTAAGGAGAGGATAACAAATGAAGATAAATTCAAATGAAACTAAAAGAAAATGAAAGGTGTTTTACCTCTTGAAATAACTTACTCGAGAAACTCATTAAGGGAACAGTTTTTTGTCTTTTGGAAATACCAAAAGCATCCTGGTCATGGGGAGTGACTAGGGAATGGTATTTTGGAATAACATTGAGGAGATTCAAGGCTTAGGGGAGTGAAGAGAATAGGGAGTGGTGAGGGGTTTTTATAGTGGAGGGGAGGGGTAAATTTTGAATATTTAATTTTTTATTTTATTATTTCTCTCAAGACAACCAATAGTGTTGTTTCATGTGACTGCTAATTGTAAAAAGTTCTTGTGAGTTCGAACCAAGTGTCCCTACATCACTTATGATGTAATAAATAGTGTATTTAACTGATAATTTGTCTATACTGTATTTTATCGTATTTTACTATTCATCAAAAAATCTAGAATTTCAAAAAAATCCCAAATATTTACCCAAACCATTTTTCGACATGTAGTATTCAATAATTAACTCCATATTTTAAAATTAATTTTCTAAATATTATTAATTTAATTTTTATATAAAGTCATAGTTAATTTTAAAAATAACAATCTTAAAGTGCAATTAGATATATTTCTCATTAAAAAAACTAATTAAGATATCATTTCTTTATTTACTTAAGAAAATAAAATAATATTATTATTTAATATTCATATGGTTCATATTAATATTCATATTTCTATTCATAAGGTTATGTTACTATTCACAAAAATCAATTTTGTTCTATCACACTCCAAATGTCTTACTGATCACAACTCTAGATGACCATTATTTGAAATTCAAAAAATATAAGTGGAAAATTAATATTTAATAGCTAGGATTTGACAATCTCTAAATAACCTAGTGTTTTTTTTAAATTAAAATATTGATGAATAGAATGTATTTAATAGAAAAATACCACAAAAATTTTGGGGTGTTACATTATTCCCTCCTTCGAAGAATTGAGAACCCGCAATTCATTTCATAACCACAAAAGAAATCTCTCTGATGTTCTTATGACATATCCCATCGTAGATGATCCTTAGGTGTGTTAAGTGGAAAACCCAGATTGATGCTCAAATCCTATTGTTCTATAACCTAGACACACCTCAGACAGAAGGGTTTAAATGCTTTCATCGAACACTCGGGCTTCCCGAAGGAGTTTCAAATGGTAGAAATTTTTGAAATGTATGAATGGACCAACACATGAAGAACTCGCCAAACTATGTCTTGAATGAAAATATATAAGTCATAGATGTTTTTGTAGAGGATAAAAATAAGGAGTTGGTACATGTAGTCCGCACAAATGTTTCCCTCCAAAGTATCCTCTTCAAAACATAACTTGTCCGTGTAGTTTTGTCCTAGGGTGAAACATAGGAAAATCCCTTCATGGTATTTTCCTCTTCGCCTATACTCGACCAACCGTGTTGCGGCTATAGAGTTGTAAATGGAAGAATTCCCTTGATATTTATAGAGATTTTCTAGACTATTTGTCACTTAATATGGTTGTTTACACATTTTTCACATGTTTACAAGAGGTATGTACTCCTCTTCAGAGGTTTTAATCGCAATAATCTCTGGTACCTCCATAGGAAGATATTACATATCTGTTTGTCCTTCCATATGAAAATTTATTATAAAAGTTCACTTATTGATACTCATTCAAAAGTATAACTAATGAAAGGATAACAAAAAAAGGAGACAATAAGTTATATTTGTATATATATCCACTGGTTCAAAAAGTAAAACAGCGCTAATGTTTTCCCTAGTCCCCCAATACTCGAATCCCCAAAACTAGTTCAAGGATTTCAATATCCTAAACCATAAGTAAAACTAGACACACGTCACTCCCAAAGTCCCTTTACCAAGATCACCACCGATTCTAGGGTTCTGACGACCTTAGGTGGATTCTTATGGTAGTATTCACCTACTCGATTTCCTTAGCCTAGACACACTACAGAAAGATATAGTCGAATATGTTCCTAAAACACTCAACCATCCATAGAGAGGTACGAGAAGTGTGGATGTTGGAAATTTCAGTGTGGGCTGCAACCCTATAATTACCATGCACCACTTACTTAATGAATATATTAATGTCATAATGTTCTCCATACATAATAAAACTCATGATCTATAATAGGCATCCCACTCGTTGGTAACCACCCAAAGAAGTTTCTAGAAATTTACGCATATATCAGTAGTTATCTTCCAAAGTGAAACATAGAAATAGAGGATCATGATACTTCATTCTTTTCATTTATGCTTCAAATTGTTCATATGAAATACAGTAATAGACAAGATTTCTTCCTTGTTAATGATGGAGAATGTTAGGATGATTCGATACCCGATGGAGTAGTTTACAAGTCAGATGTAAGTTGGCATAGGGCTGGTCCTCTTCCGAGCATGTCCTGACAATTATAGTCTCTTACATCATGGTAGGTAATGATAAAATATTGGTTGGTTGACTCATTTCTTATATCTGAAAGGTTTTAGTAAATCAACTTTCAATATGGAAATTAAATTTTGAACAATTTAATTGTTCTATATAACAACATATCAAAACATAGAATACAAAATCATTCATTTAGACATGATTTAAAAACTCAATAAATTATGCAATCTTATGCTCCTTTTCACAAAACACTAGTATGGATTTTATGACGTCCTCTAAGATGACTCCTCATAGATTCCACCAATGTTGGGGATTTCCCTAGTATTCAGGAAAACAAATCCCCAAAGGGATTCCAAATTCCTCTATCTCCTTGGTCCAGATGCAACATGTGCAACTAGGGTCAACTGCGCGTGGACATCTAGAATTAATATTGAGAGAAGCATGTTAGGTATCATGTTGAGTGAAATCTGTATGAACATGATTCCAATAATGGAAATGGGTAGTCTCATTATAAAGGGATTCAATGTCCACAACTCTAACATAGAGTTTGTAGGTTATAATCTGACATAGATATGTTTCCTGGATGTCTCACCCTAATGCAGCCTCCTCAAAGCCCTCTAGAGAAAAGAAATTATTAGCTAGGTTAAAAAATTTAACAATACCCTCGAAGTATTTCCCTTTTTTTACATAGAACGGTAATTGTGAGCTCATCATGGGGTAATAGATGAAACTCGCTCCAAGGTGATGTTGGTGTACCCGATGAGAGTTGGATTCTCTATAGAGGGTTTTTCAGGGTAAACGTATATTTTCAAAAGTTTCATAATTTTCTAAATATGATTTTCCCACTATGGTATCTAATTATTCCTTTGGAAGAGAAAAAAGACAAGTACTTTTGTATTCCATCTGAAAATTAAGAAAACATCGCTCTTAGTGTTGTTTAAGTAAGATTTTCATTGTTCAGTTCCGGTTTCTAGAGTTATAGATACCAAATCCTCCGAGAAAATTTTACATTAAACTACATCATAATGGCTTGTAATGAAAAATTTAATTATCGTAAGAATATCACCAAAGTTTGTCATAACCAAGAGTTTAGAAATTCCTGTTGTGGTGTACTAGTTCCCATTAGAGTCCAACTCATAGCGGTGTTTTTGGGTTTTACCCCTAGATACATATTTTCCAAAGCTGCATCAACCTACTTATATTTAAACTAGGATTCATTTCATGAAAGATCCACATAATCTATTCCTTACCAAAATACTAGGAAATTCGTGTATGTTTATCCCCACAGGCTTATCTTAGGGATTCTAATCTAATCTACATTTTCTAAATCTAGTTCCCATGTTTCCTACTAAACATCCTCTGATACCAACTGTTACACCCCGACCCCTCTTGGTTGTAGATGATGAATTACATGTGATAATGGAATAGTTATAAGTAATGAAAATCCAGAAGGAACAATCATTTTAGCAGTCTTAAAGAAACTAGATACATATATGTTTCAAAAATTACATTGTAAAGGTTTACATAATACAATACATATCGAAAAATAAAACTGGAACCACTTGAACTCAATAAATTTCCTTCTCCTCATCACCTATTGAGGGTAAATAATGAAAATGGTGAGATCAAATTCTCAGTAAGGGTTACAAATATTTGAATCATGAGTACAATAATAAGTGAATCATAATCAATTTGAGATAATCAATATGGCATAGTTAATAAATGAAAAACAAATGCCAATAAAAAAATGAGAATGAAACTCCATCCATAGATTCTGTCCTAGTGAAAACCTCTTGGATAATAATAAAAACTGATAAAGAATAATTATAATACATATAAATTTGAATTCATTTATCTATCACAAGAAACCAAAATACCGCTAAATTTGTTTAGTTCTATCGGTAGAAAGCCATCAGATTTTTGCAAACAAACTGGAAGGGTTTGTCGCCAAATGATTTGTCTCATGAAACCTACTGATGCATAGAGGGGCTATTTCAGGCCCCACCTTTCACTTCTTGTACAAGTCATTCCTTATACACTGATTCAATACAACATAAATATGCCTTTTCAATATCCGTATAGAGCAGAGTATATAGATTCATCACTATTTCCATAATTAAAATAAATTTCCTAAATAAACAGCGTATGTAAAATAGTATATGGTTTAGAAAAATAAATATCCATGAAATGATATTATAGATACTTATTATCAATATAATTTCAAATTAAAGTGATCTCAAATGGGAAGTAGGTACACCACATAAGGATTTTTAGGTTCACAATACAAGTTTAGTAACAACAAAATAGTTGTTGAGATAAAGTCTCTTACGACAATGTAATCGGTCGAATCATATGAATAGAACATAATAATCCTCATATAAAAAATTGAATAACATGAATATAAAGAGAATAATGTTTTTATATATCAAATGGAAGTACACATATACCACAAACAATAAATAAGTTGCAAACAATGAAAATCTCATAGAAACGAAATTGAGATAAGAAACCCCATACAAACATTTAAGCATGGTAACAAGTGTTATTGTGAGGGAATAATGATAAGTAAAGGGTTATTCCATTATATATATGTCACAATATAATTATGGGGGAGGTGTGAAAACATACCCCATCATTATGAATTATAAATAAAAGGGCACAACATTGGGGATATTATTGAACAAAAGTGAGAGAGAGGATCCCTTACAAAGATTGTGTCATTAGAGTGATGATAAATAAATGAAATATTTATGTGGGGAAAAGAAAAATCAACAAAATATAAGTGAATATACATTAAAAAAAACATAGGTCATTCACACATTTTCTTGGAATAATGAAACCAATGAAATTGATGTTTAACTCAAAGAATGAGAATTGAGTTAAGAAATCCTTTACCTTATGCTCGAAGGTGTTCGTGATTGTTCTTAACGACCTGAATAATCAAATTTAGATTCATTAATTAATAATTCCAGAACCGAATCAACATTTAATTGATATGGTATAACCTAATTATGTTTCTTAATGTCCATTTAAATGGGTTCAAGAGATTCAATTTTATTGTTTTGGAAGCAATTTCTTACTTGGTTTTATGATTTTTTACTTGTATTCATGAATGGAAGTTGGTATGAAATATGGTAAAACATCCATAATTTTTAATATAAATTATTAGTGATATTAAAGAGATATAAATGATCTTATAATTATTCTGGTTATATAACATGAGGATGACTCATTAGATGAGTTAAAAATAAACTCATGAATTTGGCTTGGTAGATTTGTGCTCAATGAACTTGTTTTGTATTATTATTCCATATTGTGTACATGTAAATATTACAAAACATTAATCAAGATAAAATACATATATTATGACCTATTTCAACCATAAATATGGTTTCATGACCAATAACTAAGGAACGATTGAAGAACGAAACTTCATCGTCCATGAAGGTTATAGATTGGAACCTCGTGGATGTTGATTTCATTTATAAAAATAAAGGGAAGGAGTAAGAATATTGATGATTGTTCTTCCATTAACATGATATAAATCCTGTATATAGATGATACATGAGTTTTCATGGTTATTTTTAAAGAGTAATTATTTATATGATAATAAATGAAGATAAATTCCAATGAATCTAAATAAAAAAGAAAGGTGTTTTACCTCTTGAAATAACATTCTCGAGAGCCTCCTTGAGGGAAGGGATTTTTGTCTAATGTAAAGACCAAAAGCTTCCTGGTTGTGGGGACTGACTAGGGAATTTTATTTTGGCAGAAATTTGAGGAGAATCATGGCGTAGAGCAGTGCAGATAAGAGGGAGTAGTGAGGGGTTTTTATAGTGTAGGAGAGGGGTAAATTTTGAATATATAATTAATTATTTTATTATTTCCCTCAAGACAACCAATAGTGTTGTTTCATGTGACCCCTAATAGTAATTAGTGCATGTGAGTTGGAACCATGTTTCCTTACATCACTTATTATGTCATAAAGAGTGTATTTAACTGATAATATTTATATACGGATTTTTTTTAGTTTTTCACTATTCATAAAAAATTCTAGCATTTTAGAAAAATCCCAAAAATTTAACGTTACCATTTTTCGATGTGTAGAATTCAAAAATGAACTCCATTTTTCAAAATTAATTTTCTACATATTATTAATTTAATGTTTGAATAATGTCATAGTTAATTTAAAAAATAACAATCTTAAAGTGAAATTAGTTTTATTTCTCATTGAAAAACTAATTAAAACTCATTTCTTTATTTCGTAAAAAAATTAAAATAATATTATTATTTACTATTCATAAGTGTCATATTACTATTAATATTACCATTCATAATGGTATGTTACTAATCACCAAAAATCATGTGTGTTTTTTTAGACTCTAAATGACTTGATGATCACAACTATAGAGGAACATTTTGTGAAATTCAAAACATAGAAGTCAAAAATTTAAATTTAATGGAAAATTTTGACTATATCTTAAATAACCTAATATTATTTAAATGAAATATAATGATGAATATAATGTATTTAGGAGAATAATACTATAAAATGTTTGGGGATTGACATGGGGTTAATTATAGTGAATGATAAGAAAGAATGTACACATCACTTGGTATACTTTGGTGTAGACATGAGGTTCTAAGCCCACAGGTTGAGTTGGATTGAGGTTGTAGCTCGACCCCTAAATTTATGTGTTAGGGAATGGGACATTGTTCTATTACCCTAATTTTTTCATTCCACCAGCACTATGGATTCAAGTATAGGATTAAGTGGTTAATATAATGTGATTCCTGGTGTTATAGGACACAATTGTTATTCCCATATGCTTGAGAATATTGAACATGCATACTCCTTTGAACAGGTGAAAATTGTAGATTAACCGATTGGAAGGCTAAGTAGTGATCTTTGATTTAATGGTAGTATAATTTAAATAAACATAGTCTAGAATGGAATGTTGAACTATTTATCTTTCCTTTGAATTATTTATCACATTGATGCACTATCTACATTTACAAGATATTTGTTAGACACTGTTGGAGGTTTCATACTGAGATATACTCGCAACATACTTAGGTCACTGTTGGGAACCTAAGTAGATTTTATTCTAGTAGGTTAGGACAAGGGAATGGGCCTGATGCCAGGGAGTGGAATTGGACTTCGGACATGTATGGGTGGGGTTCTATAAATGGAGTCTGATCCATTTTGGGGATTCTTATGTTTGTCTTTCTTTTAGGGTTATGTTCAAAAATAATTGTAGCATGGAATGATATATTTACTATTTTATAATGTTTATCCTTGTTTTAGAGTTCAGTTATTAATGCATGTTATTAATTTTTTCGTATTGTTTCATATATTTAAATTGTGTTCTTATGTGGCTCACTCTGCTAAAGAGGTTATAGTCTCCCCACGTGACCAATTAGTCCTCTGATACAAGTCTACAACCTTCGGCATACAGGGAGGCATGATTGATGTCTAGTGGTGAAATGGCTCAGGGAATCAGTTTAGTGCATCCCTAGTTTGGAACATTACACCATAGGAATATGATTTTTAGGTCAAACCCATGGACGAAGAATCACTAAACCACTAAAAGCATAGATATATATAGACTAATTTTCTCAAAAAAAATCAAGAGAATTGGAAAAGAAATATGATTGGAGAGCATATTCTAATAATTTTAATTTGGTTATATGAATCCTATGGATACCAGGATGAGGGACTCTCCCAATAGTCTGATTCAAAATTTTGAAATCAACTATATTTCTGGAATGGTTCTTTATGAAACCATTTCATTTTATTCCATAAAAATTTTCACCCTCCAGATGTTTAAATAACTAATCAAACCAAAACACTATTTCATCATGAAGTAGAGAACAAAATTATTAATAAATATATTTAAAACAAAAATTTCAAGGTTATACATTATGTCTCATATTACATAATCCAAAATACTATATATCCCTCCCAATTTTCACTACCATATTTTATGATGCAATGAATTAATTTTTAGATGAAACAATGTACATGTAACATGAATATTTTTCATATTAATATTTTATTAAAAATTACCCATCTTACCCAATGTTGATAAATACCCATTTTCCCATTATAATTTGAAATAATGTTATTATAAAACCAAAAAATAGTAACAAAAATGTGATAAACATTTTAAATTAGTTTTTCTTTGAAACCAACAATCACTATGTTTTCGGGTAAAATCATTACCCTATGATTAACCTGGACCCATGATTCCTAAATAAATCGTAATTCATGAATATAATTATATTAACCAAAATCATGATCAACCATATTTTTCTTTAAAACCAAAAATACATTATTGAAATTATAATAACCAATATATGAGATCCATAAAAAAATTTCAATATTTTAACAAGTTAAGTAAAAGAATTGAATTATAATGTCCATGATCTCATAAACTATAACCACCCCGATTCAATCTCCCTTGATCCCTAAAAAATCTCATCCCACTATTAATGAATAATCCACCATTAGTCAATTAATAAAATTTTCACATCCCTATAATTATTTATGTCCCTTAACTTAACACAAATATTCATATATCTCAAACTCTAACACATCATAGACATTACAAATACAATTTTTATTCAGCTATAGATAATTTTTGATTTCCACTAATACATTTTGATGTCGATTATACTTACATATATATATAATAAGAGTAGGGGTGCTTCCCCTCCGTAAGAAATTATAAATTTCCACATAATAAATGAAGAAATACCCCCCACAGATGACCATTAACTAACCTGGTATCCCTATAACATGACCTCGATTAACCATCTACAAAAAATTATTATAAAAAATATTCCAAAATTTCTATCTAATTATCCACCTCATCCACCTTGGAAGATTGGATATAAAAAATATTATTTTGGTCATATTTTATACATTGGTAACTAATATATATTGGATATAAAAATATCAGTTTTATTAATATGAAAATTTCATTCTATATGAGATAAATATTTGAATGAAATATTTTTTGTATGATTTCAATTTTTTTAAGGAATGTTATAAATTTAATCTCAGGTCCACATCTCCATTATATTATATTCATAAGTCAAAGTATCCATAATTTAAAATGATGATCCTAATATGATAAATTATTTTTAATAATCATTTCAACCTCCATTTAATGATATATTATTTATTATTACTCAAAAAGTGTACATTTACCTTTTTAAAATATACTAGTAGAGTAACAGATCATTTCAATATAATGGTTTGCTTGGAATCATAAATCATATTGGATGAGAATTTAAAAAAACATATTATGATGAGGTGAATGTTATTGATTAAAGGGAATGTTAAATATAAATTTAAATAACTTAGAGTTTTCAACTAGTGATGTAACATCCAATTGAAGGGGATTTTATTATGAAACACATGCCCTGGGAACCCATTTATTGTCTGTAGTAATGAATAGAGTTACCCATGAATCCAACCACCAACATGTCATGCATTAGAGACATTCAATGAGTTTATAAAACTTAAAAATATGAGTAAATTTCAATAAACATTTGTGTTTGTATTAGGATAACCACCTATCATTCCAATGTAAAAGATATAAAATCAATATCCCCTAAATCAATTATATTTCATTAAAAACATGTATTGAAAGTGAAAAGGTAAAAGGAATTTTTTATGGGATCAACACCAAATGTAATTACCAAGAACCAATCAAGTGAATATTTTGGTCCTTAAACAATCATACAAATAATTTTAAATGGACATATATATAAATATTAATATATAGTGACAAATATATATTTTTACATAAGGATTTCTACTCACGAACCCTCGTTGAAATGTTTAGGAAGTATAATAATTCAATGGTGATCAAATAAAAGATCCAAAAATAACATATATTTTAATGATCTCACAACTAGACCAAGTCACTCTTATGAAATATTACATCATAGTATAATTATATTATATCAAAATAACCAATAAAAAATTTCCACTAAAACTAGATTTTTAATTGTTTGTTACTCAAATTCCACACCAAAAAGGTTTTTGGTGCTCCCATACCCTCGATATAGGTATATTTTCATTTTTTACATCACAATAACATATATAACATTTTAACATTCTGACCTATTCCAAATCTAAGATAGTGGCCGGATCGATGGTTCACATGACCTCAAGCACATCTCCTTGAACACTAGAGGCTTCTGACTATTAGTGTGGGTATAATGTGTATCAGTGGGGGAGACTATTCCATCATATATTATAGTATTAATAGAAATTAACAATATATTAGATATGAAAGTAGTGAAAAGAAAATGGAAAATAATAAAAAGTATTAAATAATTGACAAAGTAATGGAAGACAATAATTAACAATGTAATTAAAGTGTCCAAAGAAAAAATATACAACAGATAAATGAATTTTGTGGTGATGATATGTAACTGGAAACAATAAACAATATAACATACCTTAAAACATTGTATAATAATAATAATAATACAAAAAATCCCCAAGGGTCATCTCCATGTGAATCCTATACCAAAACATAGTCCATTAATCCTAACATTTATGAAAAAATATCATAACCTAAGAACTCAATCATTTTCCATAGTCCAAATAATATGAACAGTGTACTTGGGTACCCTAGTTCAATGGAGGAACAAGTAGGGTGTTGAATATAAATATCATTAGGTCGGCACCACCGATGTCAAGCCCAATATAGATAATGAGATATAATTTAAATGGTCTGCCATAAAAAATTAATATTGAGTGATAACAAGTTTGTAATAGAAAATTATTTCAGGGTCTTAATAAGACATTGTTCTCATACCACCTTCTACATACTAGGATGGATTTTATAATAAGGTACCCATGCAAGCATAATAGTTCTGCCAGTTCCAAAATTATCATGGAAACTCAAGGAGGTTCACACCCAATCAACTGATTCAGTTTGGTGTCTTACTCCCATTCCATCCCATGATAATTCTTACAAGAAAAAGAGAAAAGTCATTGTTCATGATCTAATGTAAATAAAATAATCAAGTATAGGATAATAAATTCAACCAAAGTAGTCATTTAATTCAATTTATTAAAATCTAGAGTCTGAATTGAGATCCATCATGAAGGTATCACTTCAATACATCCTTCAATTTATCCAATACCACTAATCCCATCCATGGAAATATTTAGAAATACCATGTATCGCATGAGGCATGTTGAATATGATTCATTCTTAGTTATATCATTAGAGGACCAAGTATCACTGATGTAATTAAATAGACATCATGCCAATGTTCCCATCCATGGTTGCTCCCCTGGGGAACCTGTATCACTCAGGATTATTTTAAATCGACTAGGAAGGCCTCTCCTTGAAAGAAAAAGGACACCCATGGTTTTTGATGGTATTACCACCCTAGAACATGAGTTCATCCATGAGTCCTTAATAAGGTACCTAAGATCTCACCCAACATGTATCAATTGAACCATAATATCCAAAACCCATTGAAACAAAATCATAAATACATATATCACATGGAATTCAAATAGATAAATTATTCTATTCAATTAAACACAGTGACCCACAAGATACTCATGCAATCATGTAAACCAATACCATCCATGATCATGGAAAATGGAATTTAAAAAAAATTTAAGTTCATATATATTTCACAAAAATGTTATCATTTTAATATCTCAATCAAACAAGAATAGAATGCAAATCAATCCACAATAATGGGGAATAAAAAGTAGGAAATTTTTTGAGAGATAGAATATAAACAAAAGAACATTGCATCAACATGCCTCTAACTATAGGTTATAAATGAATTTAAATAATACAAGACAAAAACCTTGTTGAAGATTGAAATTCGATTCCAACAATCACATTTTATTTATTACATAATATATAAGGAAAAATGATCTTTCAGGCTAGGAAACCCCAAATGGATGTCCATGAAGAATGGGTAAAACCCCGAATATGTTTCAACATATGTGAAGGCCAAAACAGCCCGATTGAACATGCCAAACACTTTACTAAGTGGTGACAAGTAATTAGTAGAAGTATGTAGTGGGTTGCATGTTGGAGTTACATGACATAAGATACGAAGTAAACAGAATTTGATTGATGTTATACCATATAAATTCTAATTACTTGTTGAGACACACACATATGATGAGACTTGGATCATCTATAAATTCAAAAGAATCAATATAATTTTGAAAAACCTTGAGGTCTCATGTACAATAATTATATTTCACAATTATAATCTCAAGCATAAAGAGACAACAATTAATTATGTATTGAATACATATAAGTATATAAGAACTTTTTCGATTGAAGGTCGCGCACCTTATTAGCGAGGTTTTATTATAAACAATGATTTTTCTTGTCAATTGAACACTTATTACTTTTAGTATTTAAATCATGGAATATACTACATTAAAATTTAAGGGGTATTAAATTTAACTACATAACTAAATCAATTAAAATATAATTAATGTATAGTATGAAATTAATTAATACATTTGAAAAATCAGAGGGCTTGTAATGGGACCCTACGTCAATGTAGAATTATTTTAAAACACAGTAAGTTAACATAAGAGGAAGAAACCAAATGAAACTGATCCTTAAATAAAAATGAAACCCTTTATATATATACATATATACATAAGCTCCATTTACATTGATCAAAATTTACTACATAATAAAATGAAAACCAAATTCAAACCTGTAAATAACGACTCATGTTTAGATAAAAACTAGGGATAAATATGTCACATAAGACCCTAAACATGATGGTCCAAAACCAAAAACCTAGTGTATAGTATTACATGAAACAATGGAATTAGAGTGATTCTATTCCATCCACTATTCCCTTGTTGGCGGATTCCAAAACATGGAGCAATGAGTCAGAAGACATCATTCTCACACACTATCGATGGAAGAAACATAATAATTGAGTATTTTCCCAACCATTGTTTTTCGACTAAATCTTATTTTGTTCTAAAAGATAAAAAATATTCCAATTTTATTGATGATAAGGAGTCATAGGGACATACCTTAATGAATTGAAGGGAATCCATGATGAAACATGAAGGAATCGTCCACGGAAGGAGGGGCCGTGAGAGGGATGTGCGCTCTATAGGGGCTCAACCAGGGGGTTGTGTAATTCACCAATGGGAGTTAAAAAAGGAGGACATGCAAGGGGTGATGCATTATAGATGTGGAAAATGATGAGGGGAGGTCATATATATGGTTCTTGTTCCAGAGGGAGGAATTTCCATAGAGGGGTGTTGTATATGGTGCACGTAGGAGGTGGATGCTACGTCGCTTCAAGGAGAGGGGGTATGACCCTTTTGAATCTTATCTAATAAAAAAGAATCCTAATTAATATAAAAATAGTAATAATAATAATAATAATAATAATAATATCCAATAAGAAAATAATTATAATATTATTATTGTAGTTATTAATAAATTAGTGGATTTTATTTTTTTTCATTTTTCTCATTTGAAATGTATTTAATTGAAAATAATTTTTTTAATTTATTTAAAAATAACTCATCGTAATCAAGGGTTCCAACTTATGAAATTTCATTCTATCAATGGGTTTTAAAAATGGAATGTACAATAAATGAAACATACTAAAATTCCTTGAATGTTTTCATCTGGTCGAAAATGCGGTATGTTAAATCCTTCCCACCTTAGAACATCTAATTCATGAGAAGATTTTAGGAACGATGTAACCCTAATAAAATCTAAAATGGTAATTTTGTCACACAAAAAAGGTCTTGTGAATTCTCCGAATCCCAAAAAACATTCAAACATTGATTAGAAAAGAAATAGATAAGACATTTAGATATGAGAAACCACTCATTTTCCAACTAAAACTAAAAGATTGCACATATACAATCTTGAATAGCTAGATACATGACCATGTTTTTGTCTCAATAATCATTTTCCCAATGGTATTTCTCTCATTAGTCTTCAATGTTCGAACTGAGAAAAAATCTGATCCACAAAACTGTCCACAATCAGAATTTCCTCTAATACACTCCCTTATGCATTATAGCGATGCTTCTCACATGATTTACGGAACAAATAAAATAGTGATTCTATATTGTCTTCAATTCCCACTTCAATCTGTCCTTCAATGAAAAGCATTGGATGACATAAAAAAACTGATCTATACCCAACAACGTGCTCAAAGACAACCCTCACCAAGTCATTACATCGAGAAAAAAATGAAGATATTCTAGCCATAATTGTTTAACATTCTAAAATATTCTCGGTTAATACAATTAGAATTTTACCAACTGAATTGGGTTGTATTATTCAATGGTATATCACATTTACTGTGATCACATCCCATAACATCCATACATTTATTTAGGTGACATTATATGATTTAATCATCACTGAGACCGAGAACATGTTTGGGGTAACCTCAGATCTGCACAGCAAGAGTATACGAAACTAACCCAAGGTAGTACATACTCGATGTTGCTGAGTGAGATATTTGTACAAGTACAAGACGTCCATATCATATAATTGACTAATCATCGAGTGGAATCATACTAGTGTTTATGTCAAAAGTAACAACTAATGTATAAGAGATCAACCGAGTAATTATAACATGGGAATCCAAGGGTCACTCAAGTCTGACCAAGTATTGATAAGAACCACATGTTCCACATGAATCCACATAGAGATTACCCAAAAACAATTAGAATTTAGTGTGGAGTTAGAACAATACTCTCATAGTGCAGCCTGATGATTTCAAGATATGAGACATTCTTTTCACGAATCCAGATACACTAAAAGGTTTTACACATCTTCTAGTTGAGCATACACAAGTGGTGTGAAAGATGGGTGATCGGTAACTAGTCGACTTCAAGAAGAAACTCAGAAGAACCTACCGATGCACCATCATTAAATTATCCTTGATCACATACAACTTGAGGCATATTGTGTTTGTTAAATTTTAAAATTCGTAGTCCACACATGATCAATGTTCATTAATAGAAGGTTCCATACACCGCTAACCACAACAACATCATATTGCTCAGAAAGCACCGAAATGTTTAAAAGTTCACTAGCATCAAGCCATTTAAGTCAGCCCAATCATGCACTAATATCACTATTTGGTAATGTCTTGTAACCATGGAAGGAGACATATACTAGTTTCATCATGACACTCTCAACCATAATAGTGTTCTATATGTCAAATAAGACATAAGCTATCCTCTTATAAGTGTTCTAGATTGAAGGAACTATAAGAAAACATGAGACATGCCTCCATGGCCCGATCTCTATGATAAAACATAAAAATAAGGTCATAATAAACATGACCACATGTTTTAGTAAAGATTATATGGAAATTTAAATTATTATATGTTTAAATGGAACTCGAAAAACACCAAAATGCAGAAATATCACAGCATTTGCAATGATTTTAGGTTCTAAGGGTGCATCCTACAATTGGCTAGACCCATATGATGAAAAGATATCGATCATAACACCGAGTAATGCTAATAGAATTAACCAGGCTAAAAGGATCGTCATCTATGGAATTACAAAAATAAAAAATAACCTACGAAAAATACTTGAGCATTGCTTACAATGAAATTAAATAAAGAATTGTCTGTCTCTATATGAGGGTTTTAAAAAAGGATCCCACTATAGGATCCATTTCTAAACCATTTATAGTTAAAACCATTTTATAATATAATATACATATTTTTAATTGTCCAGTCATATGTGCATCCATCTACCTATCCATGAAGTTCTATACACTTTATTGGTGGTATTTGGCACCCATTTTATCACAACCAATAAATATTATAAAATATAACCAACTACATATCAAACAAACTAGCTAGTCACTAGAAGAATCTAATAGAGTGTAACTTTTTTAATCATAGAATCATGATTTCATAATCACCAAGACATTCTAATATGCATAAAATCATGATAAATACAAACATTTTAGTAATCAGAAAGCATAGAAATAGGATATCATGCTAAATATATCACTAAAACATGTTATTTTAGTATAATTATATATAAATAAAATATTAGAATGGAATTCAAGGAAGAAAATAAGAATCAATAGGAAAAGTAAAATTCACCTACTTGGAAAGGATGCATGAATTGCATGTACATTTTTAGGTGCCTAATATGATGCATGTTATGTTTCATAATTATTGAACCAAGACAAGGGTTAATTTAAATACAATAAATAAATCATAAGCAGTAGAAATTACACCAATCACTCAAGGTGAAATTACATCAACTGTAATATCAAAAAGCATGAATATCATTTCCTAGTGTTGGCCACTATTAATTTCTCATACGTAGGGTGATCATCCCAATAATTTCTATTTATGTAGCATCGAAAAGATCATATTCTCTTGTTTAAAATCCCAAAATATTAACACAATGGAATAATAACCCCTCTGATACAACATTGTAACATCTACACATGGAACACCTCTAAAACGGTGGCTAGACTGGTTTGTCACATGAACTCAAGAAATCTCCCCAAATACCCAAGGTTGTTGACCAGTCGCGAGGGCCTAATGTGTGTCTATTGGTAGAATATTCCCCCACGGATTAAATTGTGAACATCAATTAACAATATATTAGATAGTGGAATCATATCCAGAATAGGAAGCAGCAGATACAATAATAAATAATTTACTTATCAGTGGAAGACAATAATTAACAATTTTAAAAAAGTGACCAAATCTATATTATCAAATAGTTTAATTCATGTAACGGTGATGATACTTAACTGACATAAGTAAACAATACATCATTCTTTACAACACAGGAAATAATAAACTAAAGACACAAATTCCCCAAGGGTGATCTTCACAAGAATCCTATGATCCATCTCACTTCTTTTCTCCTAACTTCTAAACTTAAAAAGCACAATATTAGAAATCAAACATGGAATTTAGTCCTAAAACAATAATGGTCTACTAGGGTACCCCGATGCAATATTGACCAGAGTAGGGTGTGAGATATAAATCTCAAAATGTCAGAACCACCTATGTCTATCCCATTCTAGAAAATGCAATATAAATTAAAGATAGTTCACAATAAAATTAATGGTTACTGATAACAAGTCATCAAAATAAACATGTTCTAGGGTTTGAAACATACACCATTCCCACACCACCGACTTTGACATAAGACAAATTTTAGAAGAATGAACCTCTACAAGAATAATTTTGATACCACTGAAAGAAGTAACAAGGAAACTCAATGAGGTGTACCCCCACACATGTTCATTGGATTGGGGTCTAATTACCATATTATCACTTTAGTATGTTAACAAGCATGATAGAAAAGTCATAATTCCATGCTCTTATATAAATAGAATCCACAAGTATAGCACATGCAATTCACCCATAGCAGTCCATAAATGAAATTCAATCAAATCTATAGATGGAGTATGATCCTATCCCGAATGTATCTCCATGGTACAACCTTAAATTTATCCTATATCATTGAGCTTATCCACATAAATCATTTTATAGACCATGTATCACTCAAGGCATGTTGACTCTGATTCGGTCCTAGGTATCTCACATTGAGGATCGTGTATCACCCAAGGAAGGTTATAGTCATCTTTCCAATGGGTCTATCCATAATTATATCCTTAGTGTACTGGAATCACTATGATGTGCATTAAATCACCGAGGAGGCCCTCACCATGTAAGATAATGCATTGCCCCCGGCGCATCGTGGTGTAACCACCCAAGCATGAGAGTTCATCCATGAGACCTTAATACCGAATCCATGTTCTCACATGGGCAACATCCAGGCAACAAAAATATAAAAAAGAAATTTAATGGAATACCTCAATACATATATTACATTGAAATAATATACATAAATCATAAAAATAAATCAAAAATTGTGAGCCACAATATATTTAGGTTATCATGTAAAATAATCCAAGCCACACACATGGTATATGGAATTTAACACAAACGTAAGCACTTAAAAATTACATGAAAATATTTTAAATAATATCCTCGACCGATACAGTCTATTAGATTGGGAAAATCCAGTGTTTGGGGTGTTTTAAGAGGAATGAGTGACTCATTCTGAGATATTTCAAAAAAATATATTTTTTCTATTGGCGGGTAATTTTTGAACTATCTGTGTCGAAGAGTTATTTTTTGAACTGTCAGTGTCAGCTAGCCATTTTTGAATTATTGGTTTTGCTGATTCATTTTTGAAATATATATTTTAGAGATTCATTTTTGAACTGTCAATGTCGATGAGCCTTTTTTTGAACTATCTGTGTGGGTGATTAATTTTTGAACTGTCATCATCAATGAGTTGTTTTTATACTGTTCGTGGAAACTAGATTTTTTACTATCAGGGACACTAATTCATTTTTTTATGTTCATTTTTGGTGACTATTTTTTGTACTGTAAGCGTCAGCAATCCATGTTTTCATATTTTTAGTGCCTACATGTTATTTTTTTATAGTCAGCTTTAGAAATTTATTTTTTGGTCTCTCGGTGACACAGGGTGACAATGTCGGTTTGTAACACCCGAGACTTTTATGTTATATAAATTATCAAAGGAATCTTTTTCTACGCAACACTTGCTTGACTTGCTTTACACGCAATCGCGACCTTCCTCGATAGCTTGCGTCGTACGCAATACCGAGTTTCACTAAACAACAATATGCTATTAAAACTAGCCGTTATGAATAGTAATAACCACTTTTTGAAATTTTATAAATTTTATTTTTCAAAATGGACTTCATTTTTGGACTCAAAATATCGAAATTAGCCTAGGGTGAAATTTTGGTATTTTTCTGAAAACTTTCAATTTTTGATGAATAGTGAAACCACTAAGTGGTAGGTTAAAAACTGAATTTTGCATAAAACTTAATTTTACCGCTTCTGTGAATGGAATTTCAAAAATCCGAGAGACACGGTTAATATCAAGGACTAAAATGTGGTTCAATGTGATGAAAATAATTTTTTGGTGAATAGTAACTTTTTAATATTTTTACCGCGGTTAATAGTAAATAGGGTAACTAAGGGTAAATTTGATATTAATATTACCCTAACACATGTCCTAACTCTATTGGACAAGTGTAATTCGACCAAAAACAAACTTAGGAATAAAATATGACCATTTAGGCCCACTTGGATTAGATTAGGACATTTATTATTAATTTATTTAAAGAAGGGTTAAAATAGTTAAAATCAAAGTTTAATAAGTAAATCATTTTTAATATAGGGTTATACATAAGATAAATTCGATTTTAAATATTCACTAGAAAGCTAAAAAGATTTCCTACATGATGGTATTTTATTTGTAATTTTTAGACATCAAATAATTTAATTTATTTATGACACAAAGATGATGCAGTAATTATCTTATTAATGAAATATTGACAAAATTGATAATATAAATACCAAAATAAATGTAATTTGAGACTTTTTATGAATTCCACTAATTTTATAGGTTACTATGTTATATTAGTATTGATTTAATCAACTTGGTTCGAACATATAATTCTGTTATGACTTTGACAAAAATCATATATCAAATAGTGTCAAAATTGACACAAAATAGTTTTTAAATCAAATATTATATTATTAATTGTTATTTTATTCCTAAAAATCTAAGGTTCGGCCAAATGACTTAGATAAGGATATATATATTAATAATAAACAATTTGGGGTTCGTTTGGCATGTTATAGTAAGTGTATTAACCATATAGTGAAAGAAAACAAAAAGACACGGTAAAAGTTAAATTAATTAACTTAGAGTTAAATCTAATTGATAAGGTTAAAATAATACCCTAAACTTGTCTAAATCCTATTGGTTGATAGGCTTTCGACCCATCCCCACTTTAGCTTCGAAATAAGACCCTTTGGAACCATTATAAACCGATTTTGACTTTAATATAAAATAATATTTTGAGATATTCCTAAGGTGCCCCTCTCCTCCCTTATAAAAGGGCACCTCCTCCCCCTCCTCCTCACACCAATTTGAGCACTCAAGCTCGGCCAACCCCTGCCATTTTCCCTTCTCCACTTCCCTAGAATAATTCTAGAGGTCCTGGTCTTCTCCAAAGACCAATATTAGTTCCTTAAGTGGAGGATTCAAAAAGGCGTTCCAAAGAAGAGGTAATATCCATTACCGATCTTTTCAATTTCTTTCTTCTTCAACTTCTTCTTCTTTAGTTGTTTCATGATAAAGTAATAACATCAGTATTACTTACATACTGATATGTTATTATAAATATGAAACAACCCTAATTCACCTTCTATCCATCCTACGGAAAAAATGAAATCACCGCGCGTGCGTACGTACGGAATACCGTCTCCACGCCGTGGTGTAATCTATTTTCCACCATCACCTTACAAGGATGGGTATAATGGTGTAATCAGTAACTATATATGATTATTATTAAGTAATATTGATACTGAAATAATATATATATATACTCCAATACAATTCCACGATCATAGGAACGATATCATCACTCGTGCGTACGTACGGAATACCGTCTCCACGATGTGATGCGACTCGTTCTACATGATCTTCATTTCATAATGATTATATAAATGAATTGAATGAATGAATATGGTATATACTACACTAATACCATTCTGGAAATGAATTATCTATAACCTAAAGATAAGAATAAGAATTTATTCGACAAAACACGCATAAGAACAAAAAGTTATAAAGACCCGAGTAACAAGTAACAATGAAATATTACTAACAAGAAGCTAATAATATGACCATATATGATCTCATATCAATATGTATGATTCTGGAATAAGTAAATAACATTATTTAAACCATTATACAGGAGCTTCGGACACGAACAAAGCAAATCGGACCTAAGGTAAGGGAAATATCACAATCTCATTTTTATCCGAGATTGTTTATTCGTAAGTATTTACTGGGGTGTATTTTATCATCCACATCCATGTTCCCTCAATATGTAATATTGTTTCCATCCACTTGAAATAGTTTAAATCCAATTTTACCCTTAGGTGATTTTTTAGTAAATAATATGAAAGGAATCTTTTGTCGTTTTTCCGTACGAGGTACTTTTTGACTTTTCCGACAAAAGTACGAAGAATGTTTTTTTTAACTTATACGGCATGAATGGATTTTTAAAACATTACTTCAAAGAAGCTTCCTTTACAAGTTTTCAAGTTTATTTTTAATCAACTTCTTTTATTTTAAAGTTGTATGACATGTTATGAAAGGAAAAATGTTTTTGAAGAAGAAAGGATATTTTCCTCAAGAATTCAATTCAAGTGTTTTATCAAAATTATTTTCCATCTAAGATAATAAAGGGTTCTGTTTCTATCCCTATTTTTACATTGGTTTGACTATGTTGTGATGGAATTATGTTTATGAATTCCTTTATCATATATGAATTGATTTATGATGACATGATGTTTCAAGAATCCCATTTTTGTTATATGTGTTATGCGATGATGTATGTTTTATGATTATGTGGCACACATAAGAAAGGATTCATTATAAGATGGGTGGGACCTATATCTCCCTCCAATGCATTGGGTAATGATTTTATATCTCATGAGATAGACATGGCTGGAACGGAAGGTTATTTCGGTTCAGTGATACAGGACTGAAACGAGGAGTGAACTCGGTTCAGAAAGGGACTTTGTCCACTAAGATAGTCTTGGCAATGAGTCATGACTAACAAGAAATGATTTTCCATGATTATGTGTGCATGCCACAAAGTTTCAAGTTTTATGTTATGGGGATCTCATTTTCACTTCTATGATTTATTCCATGTTAAGATATTATGATCTCTTTTGCAGGTTTTGATTTTCATAAAGATATGATATGATTTTTATTTCCTTTATTTGCCCTTGCTGAGCATTTGAGCTCACCCTTTTATGTTTTCTTTTCCCCAGGTCAGGAAGATGGATATTAAGTAGAATATGCTAAAAGGGACCCTAGATATGATGAAATAAATGGGAGACACTGTAGAAGATTTATGAACCAGTTGTTTATGTTTCCCCAGTTTCTAAAGACACTATACCTATACGGTCCTTTGTGGTTTTGTCATATGTTGTAATAAGAGTGATTAAATTTTGAAGTATTAACAATGTATGTGAAGTGTGGGTCGTTATAGTTGAGTTGGTATCAGAGGAAAGGTATAGTCAACCTTTGGAAACTAGGATGTGAAAGCCTTAGTAAGAACCCTAAGGATAAGTCTAAGCATAGAACACAATCTTAGTGTTTTAGAAATGGCCTTGAATAACCTAGGATAAGACCTTAAGCATGAAAATTTTATTCTTGAATTATGTGGTTTCCTATTATAATTAGTGTTGCTCACACTATTCTTCTTGGTTTTAGTCAATGGCTGGAACCCGAAGGAACCGTGTTAATGCGGAATGCGATGGGAAATGCAATGATTGTCCCCCTGAGCAAACAAACGATATGGGAGCTGGAATGAAAAATCTTGTAGCCATGCTCACACAACTTTCTCAAGCTATGAATCATGCAGGATTTCCAAACGAACAAAGAAGGGAGCAACATTCTGTTGAATCCTTCATGAGGCAGCGTCCACCATCTTTCAGCGGGTCTACTGATCCATTAGTTGCTGAACAATGGATTAGTACTACTGAAAAGATATTTTCAGTTCTTCAATGTTCTGAGCATGATAAAGTCATCCTACAGTGTATCGTTTGGAAGGAGATGCGGATCAATGGTGGAATCTTGTTAAGAATACGAGGCAAAGGGATGAAATTGAGTCTATGGAATGGGACGAGTTCAAGAACTTATTTTTCAATAAGTACTTCCCTCGTATTCTCCGAACAAAGATGGAGAAAGACTTCCTTGAACTGAAGCAAAGGGATGATGAATCTGTTGGTACCTATGAAGAAAATTTTACCAGACTTGCAAGGTACGCTTCTGGTATTATTATCCAACCTGAGAGTAAGATCGATCGATTCTTTAGTGGCTTAAAACCAAGTCTTCGAAGGGCGTTAGCCATAAGGGACTTCAATAGCTACGAGGAAATCATTCGATGTGCTCTCAAAGTCGAGATGGAGATTGGAGTAACCCATCAGTCACATGGGTTTGATAAGAAGAGGAAGATGGAATTCAAAGAAAAATCTAAAGAGCACACGGAAAAGAAGATGAACTTTCCCTTATGCTCAAAGTGTGGAAAGAAACATGGAGGGAGTTGTCTTAAAGGGACAAGTAAATGTTTTAAATGTGGAAAGGAAGGTCATCGGGCATTTGAATGCCGTGATAATGGGAAGAAGATGTCTAATGATGCAAACAAAGGAAGGGATACACAGAATGAACCTGCTACACTTCAATGTTTCAAGTGCAAGGAGATGGGGCATTATGCCAATCAATGCCCAAATCCAAGGGTTGATGATGATGGTCGACGTCAACAAACTCTTAAGGCTAAAGAAAAAGGAAAGTCACATGCAATTTCTATCAGCGATGTGGAGTACGATAACGATGTGGTGAAAGGTACACTTACCATCCACTCTAAAGTAGCAAATGTTTTATTTGATTCTGGATCCACCCACTCTTTTATTTCTGAAAAATTTTCTAAGGGTATCACCGTATTACCTCAACAATTAGATGTTGAGTTAGCAGTGACAACACCTAATGGCACATCAATCGCATCATAAGTTTATAATTCTTCTCCGATCGAAGTTTGTGGGAAAGTGCTTCCTAGAAATCTTGTGATCCTTCCTTTAGTGGAATTTGATGTGATTCTTGGCATGGATTGGCTTTCTCTACATGGAGCTCATATCAATTGCCAAAGAAGGGAAGTCACATTTCATATTCCAGATCAACCTACGATCGTCTATCAATGCAAGGATGAACATAACCTTCAAGTGGAAATTTCTTCCATCTTATGGGTATTGATTCCACTAAATGAAGGTTATTTATCTCAAATAGTTGGTGAGAAACTCACGATTAAGAATATGCCCATTGTACGGGAGTTTGATGATGTCTTTCCGGAGGAATTACCGGGTCTTCCACCAAATCGTAAAGTTTAGTTTTCAATAGAACTCGTACCGGGTGCTTTGCCTATTTCAAAGACACCTTATAGAATGGCCCCAATTGAGTTGCAGGAATTGAAGAAGCAACTCCAAGAGAATCTTGATAAGGGATTCATACGCCCTAGTGCATCACCTTGGGGAGCACCTGTTCTATTTGTTAAGAAGAAAGATGGATCAATGAGACTCTGCATTGATTATCGAGAACTTAACAAGATCACTATCAAGAACAAATATCCTCTCCCACGCATTGATGACTTATTTGACCAACTACGCGGAGCTCAATACTTTTCTAAGATTGATCTTCGTTCAGGGTATCATCAATTAAGGGTCAAAAGGGAGGATATACCAAAGACGGCTTTCCGTACAAGGTATGGACACTATGAATTTATAGTGATGCCATTTGGTCTTACTAATGCCCCTGCTATCTTCATGGATCTAATGAATAGAGTCTTTAGAGACTATCTTGATCAATTTGTGGTAGTCTTTATAGACGATATTCTTGTCTATTCAAAGAGCAAGGAAGAGCATGAAGATCACTTGAGAATTATATTGAAGACCCTGAGAAAAGAGAAGCTTTATGCCAAATTTACCAAGTGTGAATTTTGGCTTCAAAAAGTTGCATTTTTGGGTCATATAATCTCAAAAGAGGGGATATCTGTGGATCCAGCAAAAACAGAGGTTATCGAAAGATGGTCAAGACCAACAACAGTAACTGAGATCCGAAGTTTTCTTGGTTTGGCTGGATATTATCGACGTTTTGTAAAAGATTTTTCACGATTATCTAATCCACTCACCAAGTTGACTCGGAAAGGAGTTAAGTTTGTCTGGACAGAGGAATGTGAAGAGAATTTCAAGGAGTTGAAAAGAAGGATATCCAGTGCACCTGTGCTCACACTGCCTTGTAGTGGAGAAAGGTTTGTGATCTATAGTGATGCATCCAAGAAGGGATTGGGGTGTGTTCTTATGCAAAATGATATGGTGATAGCTTATGCCTCACGACAGTTGAAAATCCATGAGAAAAATTACCCAACACATGATTTGGAGTTGGCTGCGGTAATCATTGCATTAAAGATTTGGAGGAATTACCTTTATGGTGAAAGGTGTGATATTTATACTGATCATAAAAGTTTAAAGTATATTTTCACACAAAAGGAGCTGAATATGCGCCAAAGAAGATGGTTGGAGCTGATTAAGGATTATGACTGCTCAATCCATTACCACCCTGGGAAAGCAAACAAGGTGGCAGATGCATTAAGTCGACAAGACCATGCTAGTTTATCCATGATGAGGATCACAAAAGATCCAATATTTATGGATTTACAAAGGATGGATCTTGGAATTATAATGGAAGGGGAAAAATCTTATCTTTCTCAAATGAATGTTCAACCATCTATACATGTGAAGATTAAAGAGGCACAGAAAGAAGATGTTGAGTTACAAAAGAAGGTGAGAAATGTTCCTGAATTCAACCTTGATTGTGATGGGATAATAAAGTTCAGGAATCGGGTTTGTGTTCCTCCCATCCCCGAATTAATGAAAGAGCTGCTGGATGAGGCCCATAGTTCTTCATTCTCTATTCATCCTGGAAGCACGAAGATGTATAGGGACCTGAAAGAGTACTTCTGGTGGGATGGCATGAAAAGAGATGTTGCTGAATATGTCTCTCGATGCTTGGTTTGTCAACAAGTTAAAGCTGAGAGACAGAAGTCTAAGGGGATGTTACAACCATTACCCATACCCGAATGGAAATGGGAAAACATCACTATGGACTTTGTCACAGGACTTCCTAAAACATCCAAAGGCAATAATGCTATCTGGGTCATAGTTGATCGTCTTACAAAGTCTGCACACTTCATTGCTATTAGAGAGGATTTCTCTCTAGATCAGCTTGCCAGGATATATGTAAAGGAAGTGGTAAGATTGCATGGAGTACCACTTTCTATTATATCTGATCGAGATCCGAGATTTACCTCGAAGTTCTGGCGAAGTCTTCAGCATACTCTGGATACAGAGTTGAGTTTCAGCACTGCTTATCATCCCCAGACAGACGGTCAGTCTGAGAGAACAATTCAAACCCTAGAAGATATGTTGAGAGCTTGCTCTATGGATTTCAAAGGAGGTTGGGATCAACACCTACCTTTGGTGGAATTTTCTTATAATAATAGCTTTCACTCCAGTATTCAGATGGCTCCTTATGAAGCACTCTATGGAAAGAAATGCAGGACTCCAACTTGCTGGGATGAAGTTGGGGAAAGAAAGCTATTAGGACCTGATCTCGTTGATGAAATGGCAGAAAAGGTGAGATCTATTCAACAACACATAAGAGCATCTCAAAGTCGACAGAAAAGTTATGCCGACAACCGAAGAAAAGACCTAGAGTTTGAAGTGGGCGATAAAGTGTTCTTACGAATATCTCCCTGGAAGAGGGTTATGAGATTTGGAAAGAAGGGGAAGTTGAGCCCTAGATATATCGGTCCTTTTGAAATACTGGATCGTGTTGGGAAGGTAGCTTACCGATTGGCGCTTCCACCGAATCTCTCTCAAGTTCACGATGTGTTCCACGTATCTCTCCTGAGAAAGTACATACCAGATCCTTCACATGTACTCAGCTCAGAAGTTGTACCGCTGGAGCAAGATCTTTCTTATGAAGAACAGCCGATAGAGATTCTGGATTGTAGTGAAAAAGTCCCACGAAACAAGACCACTCGCTTGGTGAAAGTTTTATGGAGGAACCACCAACTTGAAGAAGCTACATGGGAGCTTGAGGATATGATGAGGGAGAAGTATCCTCATCTATTTGTTACAAAGTGACGAATTTCGAGGGCGAAATTCTTTTTAAGGGGGGTAGAATGTAACACCCGAGACTTTTATGTTATATAAATTATCAAAGGAATCTTTTTCTACGCAACACTTGCTTGACTTGCTTTACACGCAATCGCGACCTTCCTCGATAGCTTGCGTCGTACGCAATACCGAGTTTCACTAAACAACAATATGCTATTAAAACTAGCCGTTATGAATAGTAATAACCACTTTTTGAAATTTTATAAATTTTATTTTTCAAATTGGACTTCATTTTTGGACTCAAAATATCGAAATTAGCCTAGGGTGAAATTTTGGTATTTTTCTGAAAACTTTCAATTTTTGATGAATAGTGAAACCACTAAGTGGTAGGTTAAAAACTGAATTTTGCATAAAACATAATTTTACCGCTTCTGTGAATGGAATTTCAAAAATCCGAGAGACACGGTTAATATCAAGGACTAAAATGTGGTTCAACGAGATGAAAATAATTTTTTGGTGAATAGTAACTTTTTACTATTTTTACCGCGGTTAATAGTAAATAGGGTAACTAAGGGTAAATATGATATTAATATTACCCTAACACATGTCCTAACTCTATTGTACAAGTGTAATTCGACCAAAAACAAACTTAGGAATAAAATATGACCATTTAGGCCCACTTGGATTAGATTAGGACATTTATTATTAATTTATTTAAAGAAGGGTTAAAATAGTTAAAATCAAAGTTTAATAAGTAAATCATTTTTAATATAGGGTTATACATAAGATAAATTCGATTGTAAATATTCATTAGAAATCTAAAAAGATTTCCTACATGATGGTATTTTATTTGTAATTTTTAGACATCAAATAATTTAATTTATTTATGACACAAAGATGATGCAGTAATTATCTTATTAATGAAATATTGACAAAATTGATAATATAAATACCAAAATAAATGTAATTTGAGACTTTTTATGAATTCCACTAATTTTCTAGGTTACTATGATATATTAGTATTGATTTAATCAACTTGTTTCGAACATATAATTCTGTTATGACTTTGACAAAAATCATATATCAAATAGTGTCAAAATTGACACAAAATAGTTTTTAAATCAAATATTATATTATTAATTGTTATTTTATTCCTAAAAATCTAAGGTTCGGCCAAATGACTTAGATAAGGATATATATATTAATAATAAACAATTTGGGGTTCGTTTGGCATGTTATAGTAAGTGTATTAACCATATAGTGAAAGAAAACAAAAAGACACGGTAAAAGTTAAATTAATTAACTTAGAGTTAAATCTAATTGATAAGGTTAAAATAATACCCTAAACTTGTCTAAATCCTATTGGTTGATAGGATTTCGACCCATCCCCACTTTAGCTTCGAAATAAGACCCTTTGGAACCATTATAAACCGATTTTGACTTTAATATAAAATAATATTTTGAGATATTCCTAAGGTGCCCCTCTCCTCCCTTATAAAAGGGCACCTCCTCCCCCTCCTCCTCACACCAATTTGAGCACTCAAGCTCGGCCAACCCCTGCCATTTTCCCTTCTCCACTTCCCTAGAATAATTCTAGAGGTCCTGGTCTTCTCCAAAGACCAATCTTAGTTCCTTAAGTGGAGGATTCAAAAAGGCGTTCCAAAGAAGAGGTAATATCCATTACCGATCTTTTCAATTTCTTTCTTCTTCAACTTCTTCTTCTTTAGTTGTTTCATGATAAAGTAATAACATCAGTATTACTTACATACTGATATGTTATTATAAATATGAAACAACCCTAATTCACCTTCTATCCATCCTACGGAAAAAATGAAATCACCGCGCGTGCGTACGTACGGAATACCGTCTCCACGCCGTGGTGTAATCTATTTTCCACCATCACCTTACAAGGATGGGTATAATGGTGTAATCAGTAACTATATATGATTATTATTAAGTAATATTGATACTGAAATAATATATATATATACTCCAATACAATTCCACGATCATAGGAACGATATCATCACTCGTGCGTACGTACGGAATACCGTCTCCACGATGTGATGCGACTCGTTCTACATGATCTTCATTTCATAATGATTATATAAATGAATTGAATGAATGAATATGGTATATACTACACTAATACCATTCTGGAAATGAATTATCTATAACCTAAAGATAAGAATAAGAATTTATTCGACAAAACACGCATAAGAACAAAAAGTTATAAAGACCCGAGTAACAAGTAACAATGAAATATTACTAACAAGAAGCTAATAATATGACCATATATGATCTCATATCAATATGTATGATTCTGGAATAAGTCAATAACATTATTTAAACCATTATACAGGAGCTTCGGACACGAACAAAGCAAATCGGACCTAAGGTAAGGGAAATATCACAATCTCATTTTTATCCGAGATTGTTTATTCGTAAGTATTTACTGGGGTGTATTTTATCATCCACATCCATGTTCCCTCAATATGTAATATTGTTTCCATCCACTTGAAATAGTTTAAATCCAATTTTACCCTTAGGTGAGTTTTTAGTAAAGAATATGAAAGGAATCTTTTGTCGTTTTTCCGTACGAGTTACTTTTTGACTTTTCCGACAAAAGTACGAAGAATGTTTTTTTTAACTTATACGGCATGAATGGATTTTTAAAAAATTACTTCAAAGAAGCTTCCTTTACAAGTTTTCAAGTTTATTTTTAATCAACTTCTTTTATTTTAAAGTTGTATGACATGTTATGAAAGGAAAAATGTTTTTGAAGAAGAAAGGATATTTTCCTCAAGAATTCAATTCAAGTGTTTTATCAAAATTATTTTCCATCTAAGATAATAAAGGGTTC